>OY288292.1:42133938-43543938 GCA_958450335.1 Hibiscus tridactylites
GACAAGCCACCATTCTTCAACGGTCAACATTATGCTTATTGGATGAATATGATGATGTTCTTCATATGAGCAAAGGACTATCATCTTTGGGATATAGTTCTCGATAGACCGTTCGTGCCATAACGAAGCAAGGTGGAATGAAGTGCGAATGATTGCAAGAAGATGAAGCTAAATTGCAAGGCCTTGCACATTCTTTTTGTGCTTTGGGCCCGAAAGAATATGCAAATGTGTCTTCTTGTGAGAGTGCCAATGAAGTATGAGACAAGCTATAAGTCACATGCGAAGAAATAAATGAGGTGAATGAGACAAAGATTGGTCTACTCAACTTCGAATATGAAAACTTCAAGATGGACTCGGATGAAGACGTCATGAGTATGTTCGATCGTTTCTCCACAATTGTCAACCAACTCAAAGGTCTTGGAGAGGAGATTTCGAAAGATAAACTAATTCAGAAGTTGATTTATTCACTTTCAAAATCATGAGAGAACAAGAAGACGGCTGTCAATGAAGCTAAGAACTTAAAGAAGCTCAAGCTTGATGAGCTATTTGAGTCTCTTCTTACCCATGAGTTGATGTTTAAACCCTTGAGAAGGGAGGAGAAAAAGATCAAAGAACAAGGAATAGAAGATCTAGATATTGTTGCTCTTAAATCTTCCACAAGCCATCTAAAAGATTCAAGTAAGAAGGAAAGTAAGGATGAAGAGATGTCATATCTCTTCAAGAAATTCAACTGATTCATGAAGAGCAAAATGAAAGAATCCAAGCATGAATCGAAGAGGAAGATGAAAGATTCCCTAAAGAGCTATAAATACAAGAAGAAAGAGCACACCAAATACGATAGCCCTTGCTTCAACAAAAAGGGATCATCTTCAAAGACGGCATATGTGGCAACATGGAGTGATAAAGAAGACTCCACCGACAATGAGGTAACCCACTTATGCTTAATGACCCTCCAAGAGGGTGGGGTAACTCCTAACTTATCTACTTCTAATTCTTATATTTTTGATGAGTTACAAGAAGCCTATAATGAGTTGGTTATCGAATTCAAAACTTAATTTTCTAAAAACAAAAAGTTGCTTTCGAAGTTAAAAATAGAAAATGATTTGCTTTCTAAAATTAATCTCGAACATGAAGCAATGTTTAAAAAATTTGAACAAAAGAATCCTGATTTACAAAACTTGCTTCTAAAAGTTCAAAAATGTCATCAAAGGGAAATTAATGACCTCAAAAAGAATTTGTTTAATAGAAATGCTCAAAAATGTGAAGTTGGAGGTAGCTCCAAATCAAATTTTGTTAAAACATTTTTTTATCAAAGAAAATCTAGTGCCCCTGGATTTTTGAACGATAAATGTTTTGGAAAGAATCGGGGTCCCAAAAGGACTAATTACTTCAAATAAAAAGGATGAAATTGTAAAATGGATTCCTAATAGGACTAAAATTTGTGCTACTAATGCCATTGGATCCAAAGCAATTTGGATACCAAAAATTACTTGATTGTCTTATTTTAGGTGTGATGAAGTATTGATCAAAAAGTTGAAGGACCAAGAAAGCTCTACACACAAGGAAGATCACTTAAAGGAAGGCTTCACATCCTACTTTTGGTTCAAGTGGTAAAATTAGTTGAATTTATTTGTTTTAATTTAATTTATTTCTTTTAATTCAACTAGTTAATCATGAATTGTTGGACAAACATCTCATTTGATGCTTGAGTAAGGGGAACCAATTTCATTTTTCAAATTGAAAAATATTTTTAAAACCTCATTTGTTATTAAACTTAATGATTACAAAATTCTTTTTGATATAACAAAAAGGGAAGAATGGTTTAAAAAATGAAAAATTGAATTCTCAAAAAAATGGAGAGCTTTTTTTAATATTTTTTTTACAAATAATCTCTTTCAAAAATTAATTTACTAAGGGGCGAATCAAAAAACAAATTTTAAGTTAATTTTATTATATCAAAAAGGAAGATTGTTAGGTTATTTGTTTTGATATAATAATATAAAAATATTTTTGGACTTAAAATAATTTGTAAAAATATTTCAAAAGTCCATTAAACTTGAAAAATATGTTTGATAGTTTTTCAAAAGTTTTTTGACATGTTCAAAATGATTTTAATAGCCAAAGTGTCAAAAACGAGTCAGGTGTATCAATACACCTTGTTAGTATATTGATACCTAGCCGCCCGTATCAATACATGTTTTACCTTATTGATACTCCCCTTTATTTTTTCAAAACTCCTATTTTCAGTAACCAATTTATGTATCGATACGGCTGAGGTCGTATCGATACACTTAAGGCTATATAGGTACGCCCATGAAGCGTACCGATACGCTTGTGTTATAAAATGCTCCAACAACTATTTTTTGAAGAACATGTATCGATACCCGAAGTTCGTGTACCGATACACCCTGCACCAGATTGCATTTATTGTGAGAAATAAAGGCCCCAACTGCTCTAAACAACCCCCAACGGCTAGTGACGACTATGAAGTTATTAGAGGGTTTAAAAGACACCTCCAAGCATCTATGGAAGACCAAGAAACAACAAGCCAACATCTTTATGATTGAAAAGTGTCTTAGTGCTCAAATTGTATATTTTTGTATAGACAAACACTGTGAGTTAAATTGTCAATGTATGCATAAGTGTATTAGTGTTGGGTTTTTAGCAAGCTCGAATCGATCACCGAAACCGTCAAGGAGGGTTGTTTTTGTTTGGTGGTTGAATTGGCTAAAATCGAAATAAAATTAGACAAGGGACACAATGATTTTAGAGTGGTTCGGCCTTCTAACAAGCACCTACATCCACTACCTTAGCACACCACTAAGGATTCCCAATTCACTCAACAATGAATTCGTCCCCTTTTCCCGGTTTAGGAGGAAACCGTTACAACCCTATCTTTTAGACTTGGCTAAGATAGAACCAACTCTAGTTTTTCTCTCAAGGCTAAACTAGAACCTCTCCTTTTACAAGGGATATGTTTGGTAAACTAAATACCTCTCTAGGTGGGTGTTTACACAACTTTAAGCTCACAAGAGTGTACAAAGGATTTACAATAAAGCACTCTCTAAAGACTATGTACAAGAGAATAGTAAAAATAAGACTTAAACTCTAATTCTCTTGATCATGTTGCTTGGATGAAGTCTCTAACCATCTTTAAGAGTTCCAGCCTTCAATTTATAGTCCCAATTGAGTTTGTAGCCGTTACTAGCCGTTGGGGATGAATTAGAGCCATTGAGGACTTTATTTCCCTTCATAAATGCTGTTCTGCAGCTACCAGTATCGATACAGGTGGAACGGTATCGATACGACCTTCTTGAGGAAATAGCCGTTGGGCTCTTGCCAGCATAGGGGTATCGATACACGTGGAACGGTATCGATACGGCTTGATATTTAAATGGCCGTTGGGAAATAGCCGTTGGGGTAGTTGAAATGGGATCGGTACGCTGACGTGGCGTATCGAAACGACCCCTCTCTGTTTCGATACACTAAACCCTTGTATCGATACGGGTTTTGACAGTGGCCAAACTGAGGCAAAATGGTATCGGTACGGGTACAACCGTATCGATACTGATGCTCTGAAATCACAAGTTTGGCTATTTAAAACATGAAAAATCTTTGCCAAAAACCTTTTAAAATGCCTCAAACATAATTTCAAGTTGTTTGGACTTAAAACAAGTTTTAAATTCTTTTCAAATTAGTCCAAAACATTTTTCAATTATTATATCAAAACATTAGTTCCACAATTAGATTTGGGGTGAGAACTTTAGTGTGCAAACACATACCTTGTGAGTGGGATTTCATTTTGCTTTTTATTTCTCTTGTAAAGAGAGGTTTCCAAAGTTTTGGGTAGAAAGCTTTGGTTGCTAGACTTAGGTGACTAAGTCTAGGTTGTAAGGGTTGCCTTCTAAGCCTTGAAAAGGGGAAGAAATTCAAGAGTGAATTTGAAAATCTTTAGTGGAAAAGCTAAGGTAGTGGATGTAGAGCTTGGTTAGAACTAGAAGCTCAAACCACTCTAAAATTCTTGTGTCTTATTTTCTTTCTTTGCTTCCACCACCATCACCCAAATTAGCTCTTCTCCACCACTTGGCAAGTAAATCAATTGAGGATATCGGGCTCCACAACAATGTATGTAATATATTATATATCAATTTAAATTATGATAAAAATATAAAAAATACTATTAAAAATTGTAATGATTGTACGTGTTCCATAAAAATATATACCAATGCAATAAAAATTCTACATGTTTAAATATATACCAATGCAAACAATCGACTAAGGTGATTAGTTTTTAGGGTTTTAATTTTTTTAAACATAAACGGTCGGCTGTAAGCGTGGTATCAACGATCGAATTCCCAACAGTCACCTCATAAAACTTGTCTGTTGCAGGCGACAAACCATTTTTTACGTAAATTTCCAAAATATTTATTAAGTTAAGTTAATTAGGGGTTGAATTGAACAAATTGTGACTTTTATGGGCTGACTTATTAATTAATTACATGACATAGGGATCTAATTAAAAGAAACCTAAACTTAATGACCAAATTAAAAATTACTCCAATCCAAATTAGGACTAAATTGAATTAAAATTAGATCTAAAAATGAAACTTAGGACCAAAATGCTAGACACCTAATGTAGAAGGACCTAAAGCAGAACTTCTCCTTCCATTTATAAACACGCCGTCTGTTATGAATCTTCTATTTTTAATAACATCCTATTTAAAAAAAAACATTGAATTTCATAAAACTTATTAAAAAATAAAAATCATGTAAACTTTTTCATACCAATATGACAAATTCTTACTACACTGCAATAAATGTCGTAAATCTTAAATTAATTTAAAAATTGGCTAAGATCCCTAATTATTAAATTTTTTGGGTGCATTATCTACCTAAAAGTTACTCCAGCCTAACGTTTTGTCCTTCACTTGTGGCAGCTTAACGGGAGCAAAACATGAGCTTTAATTTTTTTTTTCTTTTAACAATTTTTACTTTGAAGAGAGGAAGAAAAAATTTATTTATAATGGGAAGAAAATATGTTAATTGAGAGCTTTAACTACTTGCTCTAGAGATTATTAAGGAGCTTTAAATCTTTTGAAATCAATTCCTGAGCTATTCAATATGCCCCATCATTTTATATGCTTGAAAAATAGAAGTGGAAATAACATGTGTAAATCGGTTAAATAAACAAAGGAGAAAAGGGGAGGATTAAGTTGAAAAAATAATAATTTTAAGGGTAAAATAATCCAAAATGACAAGAATGTTGCATTACCAAAAAAAAGGTGAGAATAACATTCCCACCAATATTTTCAAATAGTTGTCACGATTGGTAATGTTATATTATCGCCCCCAGGAATTTTATCAAATATGGGATGTGATTCCATAATGTTATATTATCCCCGCTAATGTAATATTTCATCAACTAAATACTCTCTAAATGTATTTTTTCTTAAATATTTAATTTGAATGAAGATTTAATTGGTAAAATTTATTTTTTAAAATTTAATTTATAGTAAATATGAGTAGAAATTTATTTAATAAAAAGATTACAAATAAAAAAATAAAAACAAATAATTTTTATTGGTTGGCGAAAAAGTTTATTTTCCCCGTGTAAAATTGACTATTTCCATAAATAACTTTTTATATACAGCATTTCCATTTTAAAAAAATTAAAATGACATTTTACCTTAAAATAAACCTCTCATAATCTATACAGAATATTTTTCCCCTATGACTTTGCATTGCTGTGATCCAATAGATCTCTGGGTGTGGGAACATGATTAGTTGACCCGGTTCTTTATGTTATTTATTGTCTCAGTTAATAAGGTTTATTTATATTATTTTTATTTAAGGTGAATTTTTACCTCTTTCTTACATGTAAAACGAAATAAATAGTTATTTAAAAGATTTTTTTATATGAATGAATCTTATTGTGTGAGACCACGAATAATATAGTGAGTCAGATTCATCTAATAATTTTTCTCGGTGTGTGGGTGTTGGCATGCGGTCCAAAGAAAAAAAAGTGCAAGAAATGAAAGCATGCCAACGGGTTTAAAACACGTGTACAAATTCTGTACGATAAAAAAATTGCAGACAACAGAAGCAAACGAAATTGACTTTGAAAAAAAGTTAAAACCCTAGTCCCCCGTCCCTTTCTAATTCCATTGTGTTTGGTGGTGGTGTCGGTATTAATTATTATGTCACTTCTCCTACATTTCTATGTTAATGTGCGATAAAAACGACTACACCAAAACATTCTTATTGCCACATTCACATGCATGCATCACTTCATATTTCTTTACATTTGAAATTAGGAAAATATTTGATATATAGGATGCTTAAACTTTAATTTAATTTATACAAGTATATAAATTTTATTTAAAATTTATTTTAAAATTTAGAGTTTAAGCATATTTTATATTTTAGATTTTAGTATTTAAACTTAAAATAAATTTACATATCTTATGTATGAAAAAGTAACACATTAAATAAACCACTCATATTATATATATATATATATATATATATATATATATATATATATATATATATATATATATATATATATATATATATATATAATTATATGTTTTTCCCTGGGAAAACATAAGCTTCACGATTCTTACACAATGATGGTCCACTCTCCTTCATCTAAAGCACGAGTTACGGCAGGTTATGGTGCGACACCAACTGAAAATGTTATAAGATTTGAAATGTGAAAGTAAAAATATTATATTATTTGATAATATTTTTAGTATATACAAAAACTTAAAATGTTATCAGAAACGATGAAAGTTTCAATGCTCGAAGATAAAGTTTCGATACTTACCACCAACCGAAAATGTTATCGAACAGTGCAACATTTTTAGTTCCATATTTCAAATCTCATAATATTTTCAGTTAATGCCACACTGTAACCACACCATAATCTATCGTATATTAGACACACCCCCTAAAACACTTTGTTTTCTTTTTCCAAGATTTCGGCGGGTAAGGAATATATCTTTAGTGATCTTTGGTATTAGTGAATGCTAATGTTCATTTAATAAACCTAAGATGATTTCAGTGAACAGATGTTAAATTGGTAATATTATTTTGCTTTTCTCAAACCTTTAGCTATATGATGGATTAACATTCTTCCACTTTGCTTCTCCTCCATATATATGAGTAGGATCTACTTTTACGAAGTAAAACTCTATAATTTTACATTTATTTAAGATTATTGGATTAATGCAAATGAATAGTTGTGATTAACCGTTTGCGCATCGCATTATCCGTTTCTTTTTTTACTTCTAAAAATTTTCTCATTTTAACTTTTAATCTCAACCATCCACCTACATTTATCCAATAATCGTAAATAAGTATCTTAATCCCACCTCATTTATCATATGTTTATATTGTTTAATTTGTTTTGTTTTTTCAAATTTTGTTGGCTATGGAGCAATGAGTGGAGGGTTCCTATCTCCTTTTGCAATGAGCCATTGTTTTATCATAGGGAAGGAATAATGGCACTGCTCCCTTTACCCTCCATGGACCCCATTCCAGTCCAATTTTCTGCCCCATAAAAACAAAACCACAACCTCACAAAAATATATATATACATAAAATAAAATTCAGAAAAAAAAAAAGTTAAAATTCCTCATTTACAACCATGTTTGCGTAAATCAATAGAATGCCAAGGTGGTGTTGCTTTGAAGGATTGTTGTCGTTCAAGTGGAGACTTGGCCCCCCACTCAAAGCTCACCCACTTTCTCACCTCTCAATCAACTCTCACTCCTTCCCATTTTCTTATAATATTCTTCAGGTCTAAATATATGATTTTAGCTATGAAGCACGGGTATTTTTAATCTAATATCGTATCACGTACTCGATACGTTCTCGTGCCGAGAATATATAGCGTACAGCTTAAATATTTGCAAATATTTCATCTACCTCCTTCTTCTTCTTTTTCTTCTTCTTCTTCTTCTATTTTCTCATATTTTTCGTACTCGTTCTCATATTCATATTCGTATCAGTATAGCATAAGATTTTTAGTCCCTCTACAATACTATAATTTTAGATTTAATAGATTTTTCATAATTTAAACATAGTGGTGATTTCTTTGTTAAAATTATCTTTCTTGAGCATTCATTACAGTTATCCCAATCAAACATCATACATTATGATTGTAGATTCTGATTTTACTCTCTCTATTTCGCTTTCATTGACTTTCATGTTACTATGTAATATGTTCCTTAATTTTATCTTCCCCTCTATATAAATTAGATTAAATTACACTTATGGCATAGATAAAAGAAAATATTTTATGTCACGAGAATATTTTTTTAAAACTTATTCAACAAATAATCATACGTGAAACAATAAATGACATGTATATGAACATTTATTGGTTCGGTTTTAATTATTTTATTTAATACTATATAAAAGTATAAAAATATCATCGTAATAATATTTTTATAATTTAAGAATGGTATTTTGATGAACACAATCAGTGGTCCCAGGAGAAAAGCGGATGACTTTTATTTTAGAAGACTCGAGTTCAATCGCAATGTCTGCAAGGTGTGTGTACATTGTCAAAGGATTAAAAATATCTATGAACAAATATTACCTTGTAATCACTTTTAAATTATTAAAAAAATAATATTTTGATATTTTTTTAATTAGGTTGTTGTCGAGTTTTCTCATGGCACCAACTCAATTAAACACTTTGTATAGAGTAAAATAAAGTCAGTATAAATTATAATTTTGAGGGTAGAAGACACTTACCCCTAAAATTTATTGTAAAATACACATTGTAGAGTGGCAGTAAGAGTAACTTATATTTACTCCAGTGAAACTTAAAGAAAATCACGTTATTTTTAGGTATATTTATCTATGTTTTATTTGATAAACTGAAAAATTATAAAATTTTAGTATGAATTTGCATTATAAAACAATTTGATATATTAGTAAAAATGAAATATTAAATATAATTTTGTTGTTTGATAATAATAAATCTCGATTTTTAAAGATCTTTAATTTTATAATTTTGGCCTTAACTTAACTAAGTCGGTATCACCGGTTAACCAGCGTTAAGTCAGTTGAAAAATTATCAATGTGTACATTTTTTAAATAATAATTAATATTTTTAATCAAAGAATAAAACAATTAACGACTTATATTTCCCCTAGTTCTAAATATTTATTGATATATGAAAATATGTAAACCTAGTTGTTGGTGGACTGTAAAAATGCGAGAGGCAATTGGTATATTCACATGAAATTATGAAGAAAAACAATGGAAAGTGGACCACGAAGCCGATCATCAAATAATGTGTACAAATTTTAAGACCTATGCTTGGCCAAAAAGAATCAGAGAATTTGGGATTTTGGACCGTTGCTAATTAAATTTGGTTGTGTCACGTAAATATTGAAGTAGACCCAATATTGTTGTCCAATGATATAATGTCCTCTTAGCCCTTTCTAATGAAAATGCATGGCTTCCAAACAAAGCTTTGAAATATGCTCCTCATCATTTCACATCAAATTTCACCTTATTTCAACATCTTGGAATGTGTCTCACAAATGGGTATTGTGGGTTGATTAATGTGCATATTATATAAGGAAGGAAAGAAAGCATTTTTTAAAGGTACAATGATGCATTGTATATTGAATACATTGTAGGGTTTACAAGAAATGATTGCACGTGATAAGATTTAAATTCGAAAACCACTCTATGTACGTCTTAAAGGGTCAAAAATTATCTTGTCTTTTTTCATGTCCCAACACTAAACATAAATTTTAAATCTTTAACCTTAAAAATATATTTTACCCTAATTCTCTAAACCATAAACCTAATTTTTTAGTGTGAGACAAACATGGGCACCAAAAAGGAGCATAGGATTTTTATTCGTCTTAAAGGTAACTAAAAACAATTAGATTAACCACAAGGCTTAGGTGAGATGGTAAGAGTCTCTTTTACCTTAACTAGTGGTCGAGGGTTTGATCATCGTTTTGGCATGAAGCAATTTTAAAATTTGTGACAATAGTCTATCCCAATATAACACGAATAATTAGTCATTGGACTCGCTCCAATGGATACCAGTGTTTCCAAAACTCTCCTATCAAGTATTTAACATTGTTGGATTCCCTAAGTTTCGAATTCGAGACATAATTAAGCTGAAACAACTTGATGCGGTTAGATACCCATTTCATAAACATTTTTGTTGGTGAGCAATAAGTTCTTATAATCTAAAACTATGCAATGAAGAAATGAATGCCAAAGAGGCTGCCTAGCTATCAATGGGAAGTTGTATTGAAGAAAAGGATAATCGTCAAGAATGGGGTATTCAAAATGGCATTAAATGAAGGCAACGACAACGACAACATGAACGTAAAGACATCGGTCGGGTTCAATGATGTTATTCAGCTTCAATGGCTGCTTACTCTATTTGTAGAAAATAAGGATTTATTCTTTCATCATTCTCATCCTCGTCTACATCTTGTCATCCATTCAAAACTTGTGTAAATCAAGCTTTAATATTCTTCAATGTAGCCGCACCATTAATAGTAATACGTGGTCCTCAAAACCGACATTGTAAATGGAGAAAAATGGTTTGAGAGGATCGCCTTTATATTAGACTTATGTAAAATTCAGTTTAAATTAATCGGTCAATGAGTCGGATACCGTTAGTTAAAAAGTTAATGGAAACAAAATGGGTATTCATGTTTAAAATAGATCATTAATGGTTCAAATGAGTTGTTGAAAGCAAACCCTTTGTCTATTTCCATTTAGTTTTCTCACAAAATTAACAAAGCTTTGTAGAATTATAAGATGGACTTATGTATGATATATTATTAGTGTATAAATCTATGAATTGATAGCGAATCACTTTGACATCCTCCAAAATAAAATATAAAATTTACATAACCCTTCCTAAGCTATAAAATCTAAAACCTAAATCTCTAGCCCTAACACCCAAAAACCTAAACCTTAAACTCTAATCTCTAAACTCTAACCATAAACTTTAAATTCTACACCCTACAACCTAAACCCTAAACCACAACTTTTATCTCTAAACCTTAAAATTAAAAGGTAGTTAAAGTTTACACAAACTTATGTATCAAAATATTTTCCAACATATATATTGTTATATGAATTTGGTTTAAGTTGCAATTCGGTAGTTAAGCTTTTTATTGGTCCAATTATGTATTTAAACTTGACTTGAAGGTTCAATTTGGTGTCTAAAGATTTTTCTGGTCTAATTAGGTACATGGACTTAATTTATTTGTTCAAATTTGTAACTAAACTTTATTTTTTTGGGTTCAAATTGATACTTATGACAAATGACTTATTTGGACCTAAAAGCCAAGTCCATGTATCTAATTGGATAAAAAATAGGTATTAAATTACATTCTGAGGCCAAATATAAATACTGAATTACAAAAACCAAATTTATGTATCAGAATATATTTTTACAAAAAAATGAAGGTGTTGCTTGAGGGTCAGTCTGATATTTGGACCAACAAACCTAAAGTCTCATGGCATAAGCTGGTATGATTCCTATTGTATGTTCGAAAGCATGCTATCAGGAATGGACCCAGAGGGAGTTAGAGTGGGCAGTCCTCCCCCTAAAAATTTGAAATTCATATATGATTTAGAATTCTTTCAAAAAAAAAAATTCTATTGAAAATCTATTTCCGTCCCTCCTAAAATTTTATAAGTTTGACCCATAAAATTTTATTAGTTCGCCTCCCCTAACATAAAATCTTGTGTCTGTCCCTACATGCTATTATTGTCTTGCATCTATTCCATTTGAGAAGAAAGGAATAGAAGAAATTTCAAAAGGCAATTGAGGAATGAGATTTTTTTAATATAATTAGAAAAATAACGAATATTAAGATTAAAGATAGGTGTTTTGATAGTCTTGATTGTGTTAATAGGTAACTTTGTTATAAATGAAATATTAATGTATAAGTTTATCCTAGAGTGGATGATTTTGTATGAACTGATTTTCATAGGTTTTTTTGATGTCGTGTAGCAGAATTAATAATCCAAACAAATCATCCACAAATAAAATATGAGGCAGTCAAGCACTTCTAGTACCACATGGGTGACAAATTGAGAATTAAAAAAGGTGGGTTTTCTTTTTGGACTTGCAAAAGTGGAATTGAGAATAAGCTTTGAACAATATGTTGTATTGAAGTAGAATGATGAGGCTCGAAATTTTTTAGATTCAAATTTTGACCAACTAAACCAAAGAAACTTGACATTATAATAAGAAAAGGTCATTAAAATATTTGACTCTAATGGCAGATTCAGAAATATTGTTGAGAGTGAACACACATAAAATCTCGAAATCGCATGGTGGATATAATTTATAAAGATTAAAAAATATTAAGAATCAACTCATAAAAATTTTAAAAAATAAAGTTAAATGTGTAAAATTTAGAAAGCTCATGGTAAACACATGTCAATCCTGGACTACGTGTACATACACCACTGTTCAACCCCATTATCAAAGTTTGTTTTGGTTAATGGTTAAAAAACAAGCTAGCTACCCACTAATGGGATCATTACCTTCAAATTCCCCACCCAATAATCCACTACTTTAGTTATGACGTGGGTGTTGAAATAAGCATTACTTCACACCCACCATTTTTTGGTGGGACTAAATTGCTACAGACCCAATAATATAGGGGCCTCCTGGGTATTTAAACCATTCTGTAACCTATTAACAACAAGCTCCAAAATGGCTTTTGGTTTGCAGAGTACTAGAAGATGTTCCTTTCAGATGAATGAACACAACCAAAGTTTGTTTTGGTCTAAAATGCAGTGCTGTCATTCTCAAAGAGAACAGTGCTTCAGGGTCATGCGACCACTCTCAATTGATTGATTTATACTGTCCTCCCAAGGGGACACTTTGGTCATTTCTTTCTTTTTTGGGAATTAAGAAATTTCAAGCCTCAAAGACAGGGTTTAATGTTGTAATGAACTATGTTTAAAGCATGGGAGCCTATGGCAGGGGGTAAATATAATAAACTGATACTAACTTAATCTGCATAAACTGTAGCTTCTAAGATAACAAAAAGAGAAGATGATAAGAACACTCATATATGAGATTACAAAAAGTCACAAAACAAACTTGATACCAACACAAAACCATAGCTCCTGCTCTCTAGCCTCAAATTTGGAATCCGATCCTTCGTTGCCATCAGATTCTGAGTTGTTCTAAACTCTGTACTGTCTCCGGTTCTAGCAGGTTTTTTGATATTGTGCTTGAAGCTTCCTCTGCTTGAGCAGGTGATTTGTTGGGCGGGGCAGAAGCAGTAACAGTCACAGTATCTTCGTTTCTAACAGGAATGGATTGTTTATCTTCTTTACGTACCGGTGGAGCGGCAAATACGGGAATGGCTTGCCTAATGGTGACAGTTGGAGCGATTCGTACGGGAGCTCGCAGCACTTGGGTGGGGAGTGGAGATGGTGATTGATGAGGAGGAACTACAGACTGTGCTGGATGAGTAGGAACTGCTGATGCTGGTGGTTGAAGGGATACTACAGATGGTGCTGGGCGTGGTGGTGCAGAGAAAACAGGCACTGCGGTTCTTATTGTCACTGGTGGAGCAATGCCATGGCAAGGTGCCCTTAATTGTCGGATGGGAACGTAAGGAGCTGCTCCAGCTGCAGGGAATTTCTGTGGACGAGCAACTCGGCTTTCAGCTACAGATGTTTGGGATGATGTCAGTATGAGCTCGTCATTTGCTGCTGCTGACATCGACCTGTTTCGAGGGACCACCTTCGGGCAGATTAAAGGAAGGATTTTTGAGGTGGTAGCAAGAGGCTGTGGACTTGTTGGTCTAAAATTCTGACTAGGAAACTTCTTTGTAAATAGTATCGGTCCATTGGAGGAGTTTGCCATGGCCATCTTTTCCTTTATTCGGTAATTCAACAGCGCCCGAGCTATTGTTATCTGTTCAAGCTCATCGTTTTTCTCAGGCTCCGAAGAACTTGCAGTTTCTTTCGCCACTGGAAATAAAATATAGTATTCAATTTCAGCACAAAGATTACTATAATCTAGATGAAAAATGAAACATTAAACTATTTTACCATCCCAACACTAATCCATAGGAAAAATGAAACCTTGACTCACATAGTTTTAGAGATGTCCAAGCTGCCATGGCTGCATTCTTTTCTGCTTGTTTCTTGTTCTTAGCAGGTTCCCCAGTGAATTTGATGCCAGCCAACTCCACTGTTCCGTTAAAAATAGGTAGGTGTCCAAGGCCTGATCTATATGTCATGTACCGTGGCAATGGAGCTCCGACTCTTTGTGAAATCTCCTGCAAGAGGTTTTTATAAACCCCCGTCTCATCCTAACATAACAAAGCCAGATCAGTATCAATCCTGGTGATGCTTGAGACAACCAAGGCATATTCGAGAAAATTCAGATATAAACACAACAAAATTCATCCAGCACTAGACAACTCGTTACAAAGGTGTTAACATTGATGAACTAGACGAGACGATCACATTTTACCGAAGGTGCATATCTACATTTCATGTAATAGCATGCGCAAGTTTGTCCAAAGATTACGCAGCAAAGATGCGCACAATGAACACAGGCATAAGTTTACAAACTACTCCTATAAGGACGTCAAAAATCAAAGAACCAACAGTTGCAAACTAAAAAAGAAGCAACAAGAATCGACTAGGCAATCGGATATGATACATGTCAACCGACAACCGCTATCATGAATATCGTATGAAAGTATAAACTAAAATGTCTCCCATACTTATAGTTCTACATAATCGAAACGAAATCCGAGTCCCCATTTCAATCAGCTTCATCACATTTACATGCTTTTCACTATGCCAAGCTAAGCATACATTATGAGAATTCAAATACAAATGCTCATATTCCTACTTGAATTGAATCTAATTGCAAGAGATTCAGACACCAAAAATAAATTTTGATTTCTCTGCCGTTTGATTATCAGACATCCAAATGAGACGGCCTGAAAGGGAACATTTTTTTGTTACTGAAATGCCCGAGATTAAGCCATTAATCACACCTACAAAACCAAAATTATCGAACAACAGCTGTTTCCCAGAATATGATGAGGGAAAAAGAAAAATAATATATTTAATTAAGGCATTAAATGTCATAACATGGATTCTCCACTCCCCCATTGTTATTTCCCTAAAAAATTAATTAAATTTTCGCTTTCGCCACCGGCTAAAAAGTCAAGAAAATCCTACTGCCTTCAGCTAATTCATTAACTATCGAAGGGCATTCTAGTAATTTCCACCCCATCCCGACAACCAGCTGAACTGAACCTCCGGCGACCAAGACGACGCCGATCACTCCCCATGTCTGAACTGGAGATTTCAAAAAAAAGGTAAGGCGTACATTAGCAGAAGCTTTGAATAAAAACTTACTAGGATTCTAGCGGCGAGGGAGTGCGAAGGTCCACGATTCGAGAGGGATTGGAGTGCGACTTCGGCGGCGGAGTGTTCGGCTTGACGGAGAGTAGAACAGTAGTGAGGGCTTTCGAAGGTTTCTCCGTTGAAGTTAACGGTGGCCTTGAACCTCGGCGCGTGGTCTGGACCTTCCCTAATGCACGTATAGGAAGGAAGATTAAAGCAGCTCCTCTGCGCCAGCTCTTGTAGCTGGTTCTTATACATTTCTCCCTTCTCTTTCTCTCCCTCAAATGAAACCCAGAAAAGAAAAGAAAAAACCACTCCTTTTTTTCTCCTAATTTTTGCTTGAATACTTAATCTGTGTTCTCATTTCTTTTTCATGGCTGAAGGAAGGGGGGAGGTTTCGGACCCAGATCGGGTCGGGTTGAGATGGGAAATGGGTCGGGGGAGATCAAGGTTTTAGGGTTTCTCAGGGCACTGTAGAAAACGAAAAAGAAGAAAGATGGAAGAAAGAAAAGTTGAATTCTTTCTGGTGAAATGGGAACGGAAAGGGAAGAGCTTTGCTTTTCTGGGAGTGTGTATTTTAATGAATTTATTTATTTATTTATTTATTACTATATTGCTTTATATATATATATATATATATATATAGCTGGGAGTCAACTGAACGTTAGGCTGCATGGTCGTGGGTGTAATTTTTTCTTCTTTTAATTATAAAATTAATTTATTGGAAATCAGAAAGAAATCTATTTATTGAGAATTTGATTAATCATTTTGTAAAAAAAATGAAAGGTTAATTCAATCGTTAATAAACATATAAATTTGAACTATTGTTTTTAATTTATTACATACAAATTATTACTTTTCACTAATTATTTATTTACAATTCTTCAATTATTAACTTATAGGTTAATAATTTAACGGTAAGAATTGAGAGTGTTATTGATTTCTGATTTTTTTTTTTATAAATTGATTACAAATAGAGATGCCAATTTTCAAGTTTTAAAAAGTACATGAACGGAATTTAAAATTAAATGAATCTATTCCCCCTAGATTTTTTGACAAGATTAAAGTTTTTGGATCGTAATGTCCTAAGTTCGAGTCACACACGCATATTTGTGACATTTTTAGTTAATTTGACTCGAATTTGTTGTTGGATTAATTATATAATTTTGCATTTGTATTTAGGGGTGTTGAAACGTTAATTTGATTCGTTAACCAATTGAGTTTGTTTAAAATTTATTAACCGAATCAACGAAATTCAATTAATTTAGTCAGATTTTGAATTAACTGGAATCTGTTATAAGTTTTAGGCTTGTGTTTTTAGTTAAATAATATTAACTTGGATATTAACTGAAATCTGTTATAAGTTTTTTTTATTATTATTATTATTATTAAAGATAATATATGAGTTAATTTTAAAGAGTATCCAATGGTTGGTAAAATCTCTTTATTCCTTTAGTAGTGAACAATGTTTGTTTAGTGCTGTTGAGTAAATTTCGGTGAAATCAATCAACGGTGGATTATAAGAATATTTTACTTTGTTGGTAACACCAATTAACTTAAACTTGGGTTATACCATTATTACCCCTCCGACATTAAGCAACACATATCAGTTAATCCAACAAGTGATCCAAATAGAAGAAAAAAATAATATTTATTTTAGAGATTCGAGTTCGGATAGTCTTGTTTTTTAAGTTGTGTGCATTATCAAAGGCTTAGAAAATAGTATGTACAAATACTTATTGATATAGTTACAGTGATAATGTACATCTTAACATGGTCGGCTGTGAGGGGGAGCACAACGATGATCGCTCATGACCCCCAACTAGTCTAGGGCTCTTAAAAATAATCATCCGTATTTTTAAAATTTATTTCTTAATTTATTAAATAAATTAATTAATTTAACAATAAAAATAATAATTATCAAAAATCAATTGTCTAGTGAGATGAGACATTAGATTTTTTAAATAAGACGGGAAATTCGAATCTCTTTTTTAAGTTTTTAAAGTAATGGATATGTTTTCGTTCTAGATGCGTCCATTTTTAAGTTTTCGCACAGGGCCCAAAAAATATCCGAGACAACTCTAAATCTTAATTTCAAATAAAAAAAATCAGAGTTCGAACAAAATAGCCACAAACTCTAAACACAAGAATCAGAGTTGAATGTGTGAAAGTCACAGGTGAAAAAGGGGAAGAGATAGAATGGAACAAGTAAAGAGGCTATTTAAAACTTGGGAGGGTATGGGTGGGCAGTCCAAAGCCAATTAATCAGGGTAGGGACATCATTAATGTTAGCATAATCCAACACCGCATTGGGTCAATAAATATTTATTAGTAATTCAAGAAAAATACAAATAGATGTGAAATTAAAGTTGGTTTCCCCACAAATAAAGAAAAAGCTTTCATTTAATGTTGTATTTATGAGATTTGTAAATTTCTGGGAAATTTATTTTATTTTATTAGTCTGGGAATTGTGGTGTGAAAAAGCAAATTGGTGGTGGGTACTAATTATGTCATAATCCATTAATTGGTGCCTTAAAGTGGCCATTAATTGAGTTTAACGACTAGAATTATTCACATTCAATTACTTTATTAAAAACAGAGCCTTGTTATTTAGTGTTGTTGGTTCATTTTTATGAAATAATTAATATATTGTTTATAAATGGTTAATTTCATTATCATTGAGTATACATTGAATGAAATTATTACTATATATAATAACTTCATTATATATATATATAGCAGGATAAAAATATGAAATAGTCTAAATTCGAAATCTGTATTAAAATTATCATAACTTCACTAAAGGATGCATTTTTAGGGGAATCAAAAATATAAGTTTACAATCATTAAAACAAGAGTTCGAGGCTTTATGTATGTAGAAAATTCTCGAATGAAATATTCACTGACTAAAGTTAGGTGTATGACGTGAATTTGTTTGAATTAGTCAAGATAAAGCCATTGAAAATTCTCGATGAGATAAGACCGTGAACCGGGTTGGGTGAGAATCTGTGTTATAGAGGGTGCACAATTACAAACATGCCCCTCGTGTTCATTTAGATTTTAGATATGTTGAGGAGTGGGGGTATGAATGTATGATGGCGTTATTGTCATTTCCACCATCAAATATTATATATGGAGGTATATTTTATCATCATGGACAACAAGGTAAGTGGGGAACAGGGTGTAATAATAACGATAGTAATAATAATCTCCGAGATTTATGAAGTTTGACTTATTTGAAATGACGAAAGTGCCACCAAAATCTATTACATTTAACGAACAACTCATATGAACTTTAGAATGATCTTAGAGTTCAGGATTAAATTATAAAAGTTTAAGGAGTTAAAATGAAAAAGTATGTAACTAGTATTAAAAAACTTTGTAATTAGTATTTTTAAGTTTTGTTTGAAAGTATTTTAGATTTTAGTTCCTCCAAAAGTATTTTTTAACAAAGCTACCCTTTTATTTCTTCCATATCATTAATTTTTTTATACTTTTAAAAACAATATCTAAAATAGACAAATAGTGATATCAAACGCTTATATTTTGAACCAAATAATTGATAAATACTTTCTCACCGTACTTTTTAAAAACAATGTCATATTGACATGTAATTACAGATGAGTCTAAAGTAAACGTCATGTACCGATATGTACCACTAATCATATGCACCATTAATTATTTTAATAACTTTTGAAAGCATGAGGACATGAAACTTGATTATTCACTTTTGAGAATAAAATTTTTATTTTCAAGAGAATTTAATTAAAAGTTAAAGTAATAATTAATAAAATTTTATTGTTTTTGAATTAAAAAAACTTAAAAATGACACATAATAAAATGTTTTACCATATTGAATTCTCAAAAAGGAGTAATTACGCTTTAGGTTCACTTGAATTTAAAAGTTGTTAAGATAATTAATGATGCATATTAATAAATATGATTAATGATACATATCAATACATAGCGTTTACTCTAGAATTTTCTAATAATTAACGCATCAAACAAATATAAAATATTATAGTTGACTTTAGTTAAAAATAGTTTGATTGCATAATTTGAAATGAAAGTTATAAATTAAGAAAATTTTAGCACGGGCTACACATACCGCTACACGCTACCAATGGCGGATCCACCCTGAACTTTTCAAAATTCACACATTTGCTCGCAATTTTTTTAATTTTTATGAATTAGTCCTTAATTTTTTTGTAATATTTAAGGCTTGTGCCCACCCTAAAATTTCGAGATTTTATATGCACCCATCCTCAAGTATATTTCTCGATCCGCCATTGCACGCTACTATCGTCACACACCCCTACACACTATTAAGTTTTGGCATAATGACAAAAAATGATTCTAATGTTTGATTGAATAGTCACTTTGACCCATATTCTTTTTCTGAGCACTCTGGCCATCAACATTTTATTTTGAGTCAAAATGGCCCCTCAAATTGACAAAAATTGTTCGTTAACTAACAATAAACACCTTTATATGGCGTGACAATACTACACGACATCATATGTTAACATAACAATGACACTTTTACAAAGATTTTACAATTTGACCTTGAGAGGAACAAACTTAAGCCTTTATTATGGATAGCTCACGCCTTATTCACTCAATGTATGATGTCATGTAGGATCTTCACTTCATTTTAAGGTGTTTATTGTTAGTTAACTAACGATTTTCATCCAATAAGGGGCATTTTTGCCTAAAATAAAACGTTATGGGTCAAAGTGCTCCAAAAAATAAAGGCCAAAGTGGTTATTTAATTAAACGTTACAATATTTTTTAAACATTATGCCTTAATTTTTTAATAATTGTTAAATAGTTATTAAAATTTTCAAAGACTCGCCATGCAATTAATCATATTTCAAGAGTTTAATAGTCAAATAAGTGCCCAAACTAGAGGTGTTCGAAACTACCCGACCCGGACCGACTACATGATGAAGAATTTTTTCTAGGTAGTTGGGCCGGGGTTGGGCCAATTTTTTTGATAATCGGGTACCCGACCTGATACTTTTAATGTATTTATTTTTTAGTTTTAAATTATATTTTTATTTTAGGTTCCTTAATATTTTTACCTAAAACTAAATTTAAATCTCTAAATTATTTCTATGTTTATAATATGTACTTTTAAGTTTTATTTTTTCAAATATATTTTTATTATTTTGTTAATGCAAGATTCGAAAGAAAAAAACAAGATTAATTTTGTAATGTCTTTTTGGTGATAAACTTTAATATATATTGATGAGTGTTCTATTTTGTTATTATTTTAATGTTAATTACTCCATGTTGAATCTTTAATATTGGTGATTTGGATGTTTTTGTGTGTTTTCTATGCATGACTTCAAATCTGGAGATTGCACTTAAAAGGCAAAGTTCTACAATTTTATTTTATGGAATCAAGTCTGGGCTAGTAGGCATGACTCTGGGCATGAAGCGTCTGACGTGGCATCCAGTCATCAGCTTCTAGAAGGTCCAGTCAGCATCTTCCAAAAGGTCTAGTCAGTAAGAACGGGCGAGCAGGATCAGCTGCATTTTAAAATAAAATTAGAAATTATCTTTTGTTTTTAGGATTTAATTTGAATATTTTCAAAAATTATCTTTTTATTCTTTCTAGGTTATTTTTAGGATTTTAGAAAACTATAAATGCCCCTCGGGGTAAGCTAGAAACATATCTCATTCTAAATTTTGTTCTTGCTTTCTAAGTTCTATAAAACTCTCTTTTTCTTTACGTTCTTATTTTTAAGCTTTCATTTATTTTCTTTTAAAATGTTGAGTATGATTTCTACTATAATCATGCTTGGCTAATTTTTCAACAAGCCAAAAGCTAAAGCAACGACTCAATTCCAATCGTGAGAATTGAAAAGCACTTTATATCTTCGAATATATTTCTTAATTTTCTGCAAACTTGGACCGACAATCGACCTTTCCTTTTAAAATCCTTACACATTCAAATTCAAAAAGGGCCTATTGGTTTGAATGTTGTTTTAATTTATAGTTGGGAGGAAGGATCGGCTTGTAGCACATACGACTTCCTGTGAACACACTTAACGACGGTATGCTAAGAAAAATTGAGATCGGATTTGATTCTCATTGAGACAACATAGTCCGAGTGGGGTTTTTTCCAGATTTTAAACTGTTTTATTTTAACGGTGATAGTCGTGGTTAGTCTAGCCAAAAAACTGAAATTTAAAAATTAATTTTGGATTATTGATTTTTGGAGAAAAAAACAAGGTACAAGGATTGGACCTTGTAGACTGTAACCGACATTTATCCGAAGTAAAATCTTCTTAGAAATTAGTCGGAATTGAGGCAAAGTGAAGCCTGAGGCTATACCATTTAATTGATTTCATTTTCAAAATTTACTTTCATCATTTTCGCTTTTATTATTCTACATTTATTTTCTACACTCTTGATCAACCCCCCCCCCCCCCCCCCCCCATTTACTTTATTTTCTCACTACAGTTAGAATCAAAATATCAAAATATCAGAAGCTTCTTAGTCTTTGCGGATCGGCCCTTCTTCTCTATTACTACATTATTTATCTATTTAATTTGAGATCAAGGATAATTTATTTGACAATTACGACGCTTGTCACATACATCCAAATATTCATCTTAAAACTAACTTCAAATCACTAACTTTTGTGTTTAGATCATGTATTATGAACTTGTAAATTGCATACGTTTACTATGTGATTTTTTTCAAAAAAATCTTTTAAATTTAAAAATAAATAAATAAAAAATGTGAATCGAGTACCCGTTACTCGATTTTTTGAGTACTCGAATAGCGGGTACCCGGCTAAAGCGGGTCGGGACACGGGTCGACATATGTTTTACCCGGAAGAATTGGGTACCTGATTTTTCGGGTACCCAGGAATGAACACCCCTACCCAAACTATACTCTTTTTTTTCAAATAGGTGCTTGAACTATATTTTAGGCCAAATAGGTGCCCAACGTGTTATTCTGTGACTCACTTAAGGTTTTTTTCGTGACATACTTTATTTTTTTCATTATCCAATGAAATTCGAACACATGGCATGGTTGGTCATTTTGGTGAAATTAAAATATGAAAATGGGAAAAAAATAAATCAAGAAAATATATTAATCAACCCAACAATTTTTAATTTCTCCAAAACCCGACCCTAACCCTAAATTCCTTCACTCCAACCATCGATTCAACCACCACGGCCACCATTGTCTACATCAGACCCCTTCTACTGAAAGCCCCAAGAGTTCGATTGGGTTCCCACCGATGATAGAGGGTGAGGGATGTCGAACATTGCGGTACATGATGCTTGATGCGGTGAATGGTGGGCCACCGACTTGTGAGGATGTAGGACAATAAGGGAGATGTAATTTGGGGTTTTATTGAAATAAACTAAAGCTTTAGGATTTTTAAAGAAATACAAAAATTAAAAATATTAAAAAAAATTAAAGCGTCAATTTTACCCCTACAGTAATCTGAAATTAGTAATGTTTCCCCTACTTTTTTCTTCTTCGTAATTTTGCCTTCAAAGTCATTCAATTGCAGCAATTTTGTCCTTTGACTGATATTGATCGTTAAAGTGCTGACGTGGCAGTTAATGATACTGACGAAGCAATTTTGCCCTCGAAGTCATTCTTGCCCTTGGTTTATTTAGTTTTTGAATAAAATTGGATAAATAATTTGGTTTTTTGAGTTTAACTTTAACAAACAGAATATATGAAAAATCGATTAACAAATTGGTGTAAGTCACTGATAATTTTAAAAATAAGCAAAGTGAGAACTCTCACAAAAAAATAAAATATTCTTCAACTTTTTTAAAAAATCCATAAACTTAAAAAAAATAAGATATTCAAAAATTATTGAAAATAAAAACTAATATAAATATAAAATATATTAGGAATTATAAAATGAGAAAAATCTAAATATAAAAATTAAAAAGTATTTATACAGTATTTAAAATACAATTTCATCAAATGATAAAATATAAATATAAAGTTATAAATATAAAAAAATCAAAATATTTATAAAAAACATAAAAAAAATGTTCGTCTGTTTTTTATTATGCTAAGCCACCTAATATTCCTTGAACATATTTTTATTAGAATCGTCCTTCCATTAGAGTAGTAATAAAACTGATCAAATATTAATGAGCATCAGTTTGATGTGATTATCAGTTTGATATAGAATAGCGAAAGAAAATTTGATAAAATTGTTTAATTTTTTAATACTTTATAAATACTTTTAATTTTTATATTTATATTTTATCATTTTATAATTTCTAATATATTTTAATATTTATATTTATTTTCAATAATTTTTGAATATCTTATTTATTTTTATTAAGTTTATGGATAATTACACCAATTTGTTATTCGATTTTTCATATATTTTGTTTGTTAAAGTTCAACTCAAAAATCTAAATTATTTATCCAATTTTATTCAAAAACTAAATAAAACCAAGGGCAAAATTGTTGTAATTGAATGGCTTCGAGGGCAAAATTGCATGAATGACTTCGAGGGCAAAATTGCTCCGTCAACACCGTTAACCGCCACATCAGCACTTTAACGACCAACATTGGTCAAAGGGAAAAATTGCTGCAATTAAATAACTTTGAGGGCGAAATTACGAAAAAAATAGGGGCAACACTGTTGATTTCGAATTACTACAGGGGCAAATTTGACTCCTTAGCAAAAAAAACATGTCACGTGTCATGTTTTGATTGGATGTCAAAAAAAATTTGTACGGTCGTTGACAGAAAAACCTTAAATGAGCCACAAAATAAAACGTTAGACACTTATTTGACCCAAAATATAATTTAAACACCTATCTGAACAAATAATATACTTTGAGCATTTATTTAACTGTGGAGCTTATTTTAAAACAAAATTAAAATTTAGGTTGAATGACTCTTTCATATTTTTATTTTCTATAATTTTTAAAATTTTAGTTTAAAATATTTATATTAAATTCCTCATCCTCCACAAACCCTAAATTCATCCCTAAATCCATTATATGTTTTCTATTTTGTTCGTACATGAAGCGATGCAAAGCCTTCGTCATGTTCCTCCACGCATGCACCATCTCCACTCCTACCCAGGCAAAGAGATCCAAACCCAATTGTCCACACACACTCTTTGCAAATAGGCTTAAAAAACATTTAAAAAGGTGTCCAAACAATATTTTTTTACTTAAGTGTCTAAATTATTTTTGTGTTAAATTAATGTCTAACATTTTATTTCGTAAATCAAATAAAATTTTCTGTCATAATAGTTAAAAAAAATTGCTATCTAATCAAAACATGACACGTGACATATTTCTGTTATTTTCTTTAATTTTTATTTTTAAAAATAGAAATCATTAATTTTATAAAAAACCATAATTTTTATTTTTATAAAAAAACCCTAAACCCTAACCCAAAATCACTAATTCCCTCCTCTCCCACCATTGATTCAACCACTACCAGCTACTCTTACCTTCATCGAACCATCACGATTAAAAATCGAAAAATAAATCGTCGATTGCATCATCGACGAACATCCAACAATGAAGAAAAAAAATATCGATTGTTTTGACTGACGGCTAGAGAGTGGGGGATATCGAATGGTGAGGTACGAGACACTTAGATGGTGAACTGTGAACCACAACATGTAAGGGATGTCAAATGGTGAGAGAGATGTGATTTGAGGGTTTGATTGAAAGAAATTAAGACATTGAATTTTAAAAAAACATATATTTAAAGAAATTTATAAAATAAAAAATAGGTCACGTGTCATGTTCTGATAGGATGATAAATTTTTTAACGATTGTTATAAAAAAACTTATTTGAGTAACAAAATAAAACTTTCGGCATTAAAACAAAATTCAATCATCAAATTTTAAAGAACAGTATAATTTAAGCGATTTTCAAGGTTTAGGAATGAACTTAGAGGATGAAAATTTTAATACATATATTTAAAATTAAATATTAAAAAATAATAAGATGAAATGGTTATTTAACTATCAAAACGTGTTAGGTACAATGATAAGGTATATTACTCTTTCAATGAGAGAACTATAGTTCAAACCTTGTAACATTGTTGGTAAAGAGAGCCACGAGTATAAATCATAAAATAGATATATATTATACCAAGAAAAAAATTATTTAATGTGTAGCGATGTATCTCATCCGTTCTAAACTCATCCCATAAATTAACATGATTACAATTAACATGATGTAATCAGTTTTCATTTTAATTTTTTATAACAAAATCACGAACTTCAATTGAAAAATAAAAACAGCTTTTTAAAAGAACATGAGATTAAACTATTAAAAATATTTTGTTCCGGAAATAAAATTCTATTCTTTTATATAACCACTTCTATATTTTCATTATAGAAAAAAAAACCTTTTTACCTTAGCAAAAGAACTCTCTTTTGTCGTTTGACTTGAACCTGCTTCAACTTTCGACTTTAGACTTTGTTTGATGAAATGAAAAAGGAAAGTAAAAAGAAAACAAATCTAAAACGTGCTTAGTAGGAAAGAAAAAAATGAGAAAATGAAAAGTGAAAGCCTTATTTTGGTACATATTTACGTATAACAAAAGTAGTACATAATTTAGAAAATTAATTCACTACTATGAATGGTAGCACTGAGAAGATTAAAAAGGGGGCAAACATTTAGAAACTGAATCATACAAATTGGGCAGCTAACATGTGTTACCATGAAAAGGGGCTTGCTCCCTGCAAAAATATCTCATTTTCTACATCTTTCACCCATTCACAAACCCTGTTGCATGTCTTTATGGCTTCTGCCTGCACATCCCATTAATGAATCTTTCAAACAAATGTGTATTTAATACTATCACATTTCAAGTTTGAACCAAATTATGTCAAAATTAAAGTAGAGGGATTAAATACCAAGTTCCAACAATTAGACTGATTATACATATGCATATATATATGCAGAAGCAAAAAAGCAAACCTTGTCTGCAAGGGGATCAAATGCCGCGTAGAGTTCAAAATCTTGTGTGACCCAGCAGAGTAAAACTGACACCACAAAGTTTAATATTTACTTCATGACCGTAAAATACAAACTTATAAGAAAGGGGAATTGTTGATTGCTGAAAAGATTCAAACAACAGAACCAAAAAAACAAAACTGTAACAAAGTTGTTTTCTGCTAATGTCAGCAAAGTTAATGTCGAAGAAAGAGACTTACCATAGTTTTCATCTCTTCTAAACTGAGTTTTATGAGGTCCAATTCCTTTATCATGCATGGAAGCATACAGCCTTTGGTAAGCTCTATATAACCTTCCCAACGAAAACCAGTTATCGTACCAACTCGGTGAAACGAAATATAGGATTCAATTATCATGAAAGAAGTTCCAATTGAACCAGTACAAGATTCAAAACTCTTACCTTTTCTGTTGTTGGGGGCTGTTAATTGGTGGCGAAAACTCAGACGATACATATTGCTCCAGAAATATACTACGATACATGAAATGCCAGAGTCCAGCAGGACCACCAAGGCCAATAAATGGTTCTCTAGGCCTCTTTGGAGAATCTGTTGGAAGTCTATCAGGAGAATCAGTTGGAAGTCTTTGCTGGCCTAGATGAGGTGATGATCCCGATCGAGGCAATGGATCAAGCGGCAAATCCTCAACACGCATTCCACCATCTATCATTGACCTCTGAACCTCACTAAGAACATTGGACTTCAAGAGGACCCTTTCTATGCGAATCCTATAAAATTTCAGTCAAATTTCTTAATTGTCCAGCAAGGAAGAAAATAAATGTTTTACATTCTACAAAAGAGCTAAAAGTGCTTTGACCAGTAAGCTATTGAGACAACTAAATCTGGGTACATTTTCCATGTTATCAGATGGCCAAAGGTCAGACTCAAGATATGCAGTCAATTGATGAAGAAATTGGTAAGGTTATAACTGAAGTTCACTAGCATCACGATCAATTAAGGAAAATACAATTTACCTGCAATCTTTAAGGTGATAGAAGGCATCTGAGCTGGTAGTAAGCAGTATCAAGTATGTATCAACCTGCCACAAGAAAGTAGATTTGTTATCATGAGCTGTTCACATGATCAATGTAGGGGGTGAAAATATGATAGAAATGCATCTAGTAGAAGTTGCATCAAATTAAACTATTGTGAACCAAGTGCACTCACATCAAGAAAATGCACGTAGGCATACAAAAATGCCATAGGATTATATCTTGGTAAGCAAATGGGTGAGAATGATTCTGATGTCCTGCATAAAGCATAAGATCTCATAAGAACAAACAGACCATGAAATCGTCAGCGCAAAAATACACATTAAGTCTGCTACATCTCCATAAAAGAAGAAAAAAAAAGAAAACAAGGGAAAGAAAAGAAGTGAAGACCACACAAAAACCAGGATTCGATTATTTAGGTTCTGGATTATCAGGATATTGATTTCTTCCAGTGAATTGTAACATTATGCTGTTAATAAAAACCACTCTTAAACCGGCTGCAGAAACAACAAAAGTGCTAGTAAATGTGCCAGTTGCTAACAGTGTGCAACAAGTTTCTTAAATGGCAATTCGATTCGGAGTTCTGTAGGTACAGGAGACACTTAAGATGCAATAGGATTGAGGTTCTTCATTTGCCAAAGCGATTTTAGCTAGAAATCGACATAAAACCAACCGACTATCCAAGCCAAAAGACACACCAGTAATCCCATGTATTCTGAAGGCATATGCATTCAAATGCTCTAAAGTGGAAAAATACGTGAGGATTAAAGGTCGATTAACATTGATTATGCTAACCTAAATGACTCTGATGACATCACAAAGTTTGAAAGTAGCAACATATCATCGGGATGAAGAGAGGCTTTTTGAGCACCGACAAGACTGATAACCTGTAATTGAGCTTGAGGTAATTAAAATTCTTTAAACAGTAAACTTCGAGTTAAACTGGAAAGTAGAATGACAAAAACACTGATGTCCTTACTTTCAGGCCAAAAGAAGAAAAAAAAGAAAGCATGAGGGAGTTTTACCTTGTGTTTACACATTAGTATTGCAAATAGCACCCCAGAATCAGCAACATCTTGCAGTATGGTAGCAGCAGCTAATCTTGTTGCATAAGCAAGGGGAAGACAAGTGTATGCATGAATAAATGTAGCTGGGTTCCTGAAAAAAAGTTTAGAAGGTACCATTCAGGTAAAATATCAAAGAAAAAGAATACTGTAACTCGCATCTCATCAATACATAAGTAACATAAATCTAAAATCATAAACATGTATTATCTTGTTCTGAATGCAGAAGAAATATTTTCAACCAGGGATAGAATGTGATTTATTGTTAAACAAACCAAAAATTCTTGCAATTGACTAAAATTAAGTCAAAACTGAAGTGGGGGTGAGAAGAGGAGAGATCCAACAGCATTATACATGCAAGAAAAACCTAGTGAAACAGAATTATACATGCATGAGGGAAGAAAGAACAAGGGCAGGGTGAGGAGAGAAGAGATCTATCATTATTCTTTATCGACGTACCAACTGAAGGAGTGGATGAGGGAAGAGAAAACGACGTCTGTTCCTCTAAGCAACGGTGTCATGTCAAACTTAGGATTCTTCTCGAAGCATCTATTTATGGACTTCGTTAATATAAGTATCATCTGCATCCATTTCATAACCAATCAACGCGAGTCAGTAGAAAAATACTTTCAGGTGACTTTATAAACAAATAAGAAAGGTGACCAAATATTTTGATCAAGGGAGATTAGAAAGCCTTGAATATGCAGTGGCAGCCAAATTATCATCTGTCCAGAAGAAGAAATCTGTGAGGGAGACTATAAGGGCTACCTGACCGTAAATAAGCTCCAATTGTGCTTTTAATGATTCAAAGGGCTCCTCTGTGCAGCTGATGCAAACTAAATAAATTGGTCCCTTCACAAGAAAGACCACCTGAACAAACAAATGCTTTATCCCATACATTACTCATCAAAAAGTAAGGCTAGACTCTGGAAGGTTAAAGTAGGATCTTCTATGTCCAGGCATTCTATACCAAAAGAATACCAAAAATTGAGTGTTCTTAAGCAAGCTGCGCTCTATTGATGAGGCCAAAAGTAAAAATTTTCAAGTCAACATGCCTATTTCTAATAATATCAAACAATCTGCTATCGCATCATTCAAAATTAATTGACATGACTTGCCAAATAAAACAAAACTATTTTTGAGGAT
Source organism: Hibiscus tridactylites (assembly GCA_958450335.1). Classification (NCBI taxonomy): domain Eukaryota; kingdom Viridiplantae; phylum Streptophyta; class Magnoliopsida; order Malvales; family Malvaceae; genus Hibiscus; species Hibiscus tridactylites. The sequence goes on from OY288292.1 coordinate 42,163,531, forward strand.
TAAGGTTTCACCACATTTAATGAAACTAAGCTAATTAGATTAACGTGAAACAGAAATTAAATTGCAGTTCCCCTGGTGTTTATTTCTAAAGCATGCAATTTCAATATGTGTAAAGAAACTTCAAAGAAATACTTAGAAGATTAATCATTAAATGGATGAGAATTGAAAAAGTATTTCAAATGCAAGTAATCTAATAACAACTAATTGCAGAGCTGGAAATTAGAAAGTAAATAAATTTCAAATCTAGAAATAGCAAGTGTAACAATACCTGGTGTTTCCCAGCCTTGACCAATTTGATACGATCTCCCCTGAAAAGCAATTAATGAAATGTTAAAACTCCTTCAAGAAATTGACACAAAAGGGATAAAGTAGCCCAAATAATCGCACTGATTAAGCACAAGAATTATTACTAAAAACCATGTAAGCTATGTCTAGCCAAGTACCCGTTCTCCACGAAGGAAATGATGGCTTGTAATGTAGCTGAAAAACCAGCTAGCTTGTATTCATCTCCATATCTGGAAGTCATATGTACAATAGAATTAAAATAGGATTCATCAGCAAGCCGTTCATTTTAATTGAGCAAATTTTGCACCTTCCAGTGTTGGCATTTCTAAGAACTACTGACACACCTGGAATATATCGGTTTACCAGAATTACTCAAAATAAAGAAGTGCTTCTTCCTCTTTCTCCATGATATTGAACCATCATCCTGCACTTCATTTATAAATTAAACATGATACAATATAGCAAATATTGTTTAAAATTGCTTCTTTCTATTCGTTTCCAAATCAGTGCTGGCCATGAAAGGCTAATAGTACTTACATTCAAACAATAAAATCGTTATAGACTAATCCAAATTCAAAAAACCTCATAAACATTCCCAATTTTAAAATTTGCAGAATTCAGCGAAGAACAAGCTAAACCATTTTTTTCCTTCCTCCATGTTAATAAGGAAAAAAGAACTGAAATGACTAACCTCATCATCATGGCGTTTACCCGGAACCCAATGGGAGACCTGAGTATCGGAGAATCCTTCGAGGAAACCATCGTTCCTTACTTCCTGAATCTCATTACCGTCAATTTCACTCGCTTCATCGATCCTAGACCCGCTCGTGGCACTGCTACTCCCTCTCTCACCGGCATACCCACTACTGCTAGGACTAGAGGGCTTTTCGTCGCCAAATATTTCCCGATTCTCCACGATTAATCGGTCGTCTTCTTCAGCACCGTTGTTTCTCTCCCGATTCAACGATTCATTGGCAATTTCATCGTCATTTCCACGAAAAGGCTCCAATTCGACAGGTTCAGTCAGTGTGAACAAACCGAGCCGTTCGCCAAGCGGTTTGAGATCAGAATTACGGTTTAAGTCGGAGGAATCATCAACAGAAGATGAGATAGAATCCAACGACATTTACTTTTCCCCTATCGGAAAATCAAATCCGGGATTTAGAATTGGGGAAAACGAATTTGAGAAAAGGAATTTTGTATTACCGATACCAATTATAAGACTACCGCTTTCATCTACCAGTCCAGTCGTTGTGTTGCTGTTAGTTGGCTTCGCTGCAGAGCAGGCAATTGAAGGCAAAGTATTTTTGTAGGGTAATTTCTATTTTAAGTCCCTTAGTTTCCCATTAATTTTCATGTGTGTCACAACCCTTCAAATTCATCGATTTACATCTCTAAACTTCTATTGTTAATAAAGGGTAAACTACAACGTTGGTCAATTATCTTTCATAAGTTTCCACTTTTCCTTTCAAAATTTTAAAAAATAATGTTATGGTCACTAATATTACCGGTTTATAGAGTTTTGGTCATTAGATGTTAAATATTGTTAGTTTGACGACATGACATATTAGTAAAAGTGAGTAAATTTTAATTTGACCTCTTAATTTTAGATGAAATATTATTTTGACCCTTAAATTTTTGATAAAATATCAATTTAACCTCTAAATTCGACCAAAATCTCTCGCTCGTTACAGTAGCCACTCGCCACCGCTACCGGTCAGCGTTGTCGACGATCGTTAGACCTTAAAATTTTCAGTCATATCTTTTTTGGCGTCCTAAACGCGAATATGGTGAGCATTTTACTGGAAAATGTCTTGAATTCAACAAATCTTTCTGCGCATGGAAAAAAATAAGAGAAAATACCCTTTATTTTTTCCTAATATATATGTCAATTAGTTAATTACAATTCTACAGTGTAATAACTAGGAAGTTTATCAAATTGATGAACTGGAATCAATGGCTGCAATTGTAATCAACAAAAACTAATAAATCAATGATTCAAAACCATGGTTAATTCCACCACAAACCAAATATAAACTCATCTACCCAAATACTAAAAAAAAACTTTGTGCTTCTGCGTACTTTTAAGTTCTTTCATGGTTTAGATTGATAAAAAAAATTGATAAATTTAGTGTCATGTTGCATTAGTATAAAATGTATTTTGAAAAAATATTTTTAAATTAAAAAATCTACTTGTGCAAAATGAGTTTGAAGAGTTCTTTAAATTTAAATGAACTTTGATATAAAAAAATACTCATATTTCGAATCGAGTTTAAACAAAAATATAATATATCTTGAAAACATACTCCTATTATAAATAATTTCCAAGATATTCTGCTTTGAAGGAAAACCAAGGAAATTACAATTTAAAAGGATATAAATCCTATTTAAAGAATACAAAAAGAAGTAACTATCAAGAGCTTTCCTACTTTGGAACAAAGTCTGCATGATGAAGTGCTCTTAAAGGTGTGCATATCTGGTAGGCTTAATTTCATGGCACAACTAGGTTTGAGAAAACCTACTTTAGACTATAGATAATGAGTGATATCATTTTCTTTTATTTTTTCTCTATTATGTTGAACATTTGTTAAGTTCAAGACAATTTTTAATGAAATAGACATCGTATTCACGTTCAGGAAATAAAAAAAATAAGTGAATTGAAAATTTTAGGGTTCAATAGCCGTCAACAGTGGTCAAATTGATATTTTACCTAAAGTTTAAAGGTCAAAATGATATTCCATCCGAAGTTAAGGAGTCAAATTAGTATTTTATCTAAAGTCCAAGGATCAAATTAAAATTTAACCACTTTATTAACGTGTCATGTCATCAATCTAACCACCTTTAACCTCCTATGACCAAAACTTTATAAATTGATAACGTAAGTGTCCACATCATTATTATTTTTTGAATTTGATTAGTAAAAATGGACACTTATGAAAGATAAGTGACACATGTTGTAGTTTACTCATTAATACAGTAACATCTCTATGATTATATTATTGATAAATTAATTTACGTATGTTAACTACGTTAAGTGATTCTTAAAAAAAAGTTAACTCAAAATGCTTACAAGATATGAAATCTTACGGTTAATTTTGTTTAGAAAACGAGTAAAATTGTAACAATCTACAGAGCAGGTGGTTAAAGCTTTTAGTTGACATCCTTCCTTTCGCCTAAGTTGTGGGTTCAAGACCTATAGGAACAAAATTCTCCTTCTCCCTCTCCCCTAGGTAGAAATTGTTTAAAAAAATACAGGAAAAATTATTAAATTAATGCAATTGGGGAAAAAATTAAGGAAATGTGGTTGTTTAGGGATTCATTGTTGATTCTATAGTACCAAGAGGAGTCATGTGTACAGGACGAGATTTAAGAAGTCGTCATACTTTACTAACAACTACCATAGCTTTTATTTTATTTTCCTGAATTTCACACTAAAGTTGTCAAGAAAGCATGGAGACTTTGCTTTGAATTTTGGGACAAAAATGAAAGGAAAGCAAACTTGGAAAGCTGGAGTGAGAAACTTGAGAAGTTGGGACAATTTTTAATTTTGGGACAAAAATGAAAGGAAGGCAAACTTTCGGAGGCAGGAATGAGAGTCTTGAGAAGTTAGAGGACTGGATTTGAAATATCATACGAACGTTTCGTAAAAGAAATTTTATTTTTATTTAGTTTCAGTCCCCCAATTTCTCTAATTTCTCACTTTAACCTCCCAAGTTTACCTTCCTTTCATTTTAGTCCCAATATCAAAACAAAGTTGCCATATTCTCTTGACAGCTTTAGTGTGTTTTTAAGAAAAATAAAGAAAGTTTAAGGGTGTAAGAAGCCCTTGAACTTTTGGAGAAAAAAAATTAATTAAATTTTTAAACTTTTTTCACATCCAATTAAGCTTTTGAGCAAATAAATTGAATCAATTAATTCATTTGACCAATTCTGACCATTAAATCTTGACAATTTTTATATATTATTGTCACATGATACACTATAGTTCTATCATACGGTATTTACAATTTTTTTATAAGTTTTAGAATTTTAAAAAAATTTCTAAATAAAATAAAAAATTCTGAAAATGTCAAGTGACAACGCGTTGTTCCAATTGATCCTAAAACACGTTAGATTTAACAGTCAATGTTGGTCAAAGGGATTAATTGATTCAAGGGCTTAATTGAAAAAAAATACGTTCTAAGCATTTACCTTTTTAGATTATAACATTTTGGTCACGCAGATATTAACCTCCATTAGATTTATGATCTGTCACATTAGCAAAAATTATTAATTTCTAATTTAACCCATAAACTTTCAAAACTTTATTTTTTTACATTTTCAAGCAAAAAGCTTAAAAAAATATTTTTCATCCAAATATTTTTATCTTCTAACTCTAATCCTCATCCACAATGTCGCCACGGTCACCGCCATCAACAACCGCACGTCGCACTTTTGCTTTTATATTGAACTCAAATTGAAATGTTGTCTATAAAGTTTAAATGCGAAGATTTTCTACGTGAAGGCGGTAAAAGTGGAACCAGTATTTTGGTTTTGCTCTCCCTAAGATCAATGCACTGCGGATGATTGTGGAACCAGAGCAGCGAGTTTCGGATTTTATCGAGGCTTAGCGTCAGCAGATCCATCCTGTTCGAGCTAGCTCTGTGTTTTTAGCTTTAGTAGGCAGAGCTTTATCGAGAGTCAAGTGAAGAAAATCTCCGACTTGAGACGATTGTGCTCAGAGAAGTTGATGGAGCCATTAGAACCATGTGCTTATTTCAAACAACACTCACCTATATACTTCATGCATAACATGTGTGTTAGAATTCTATATGTTACCATTAGTTGATAGAATGTGCAGGGTCGTCGCTTTTATATCTCAAGAGTCAAGACCTTTTTTCTTTCTGATATGAAATTAATGTCCCTGCCAGGGTGAATTTATACGCTCATGCGTTTAATTTAACCTTAGACTGACTCCATGAAGGGGAAAACAGTTTATTTGTTACTAGTGAACAAGGCACTCGTCTTGTGCGTGATTTTTGCTTGCAATTTTTTCAAGCCTGTGGAGCCTGTTGGTGGTTTGATGTATCATGAAAGTTCAATCTGTATTTGTTTGAACTTACATATACGACAATACAATTAGTTTTAAAGAGTTTATTTTAAAAATAGAGAAAAATGGTTATGCATAATTCACTTATTTCTTCATTGTCTTGAACTTACAAGTTTGATTAAACTTAAACCGATCTATATTGGATTAACATCGTTTTAAAGATAAAAATCTTAATGTCGATAAAATCCACTTACACTATATAAAATTTAATTAGTTTTACATTAAGCCGATCTATACTATTTTATACCATTTTTGGACCACTAGATGGAATAAATGGATGACTAAAATTAACATCATATTTCTTCTCATTTTTTATTGTTAATTTAAGTCATCTATTTATCTTCATCTAACGGTCCAAGAAATATCGAAGAGGATTCTACCCCCTCTCTACTTACAATATATAAAACTCAATTACTTTTACCCACTTTTTAGACTGTCAGATGAGAGTAGGGGTGATAGTGAGCCTAACTGGCTCGCAAGCTACTCGGGCTCAGCTCAATCAAAGCTCGACTCGAGCTCGTGCTCCGCTCGAGACCTTAACAAGCCGAGTCGAGTCGACTCGAGATCGGCTCGAAAAGCTCGTGAACATGTTCAAAATCATTATTATTATTATATATAATATTATATATATATATATATATATATATATATATATATATATATATATATATATACACACTTGTATGTTTCATTGTAGTTAACTTCTTATCATAGTTAAATACTTTAAATCCCCTTCTTGTGGATTTGTATAATTTAGAAAATGTATTATGGTTACTTGTGGACTTCAAAAGTAAATATTGTTTTTTCACAAATAGGTTTTCACATGTTATTTTTTAAAAACTTCAAAAAAATAAATAAAAGCAATTTGAAGAAAGCAACGAGCCGAGTCGAGCTCAAACTGTTCAATTCGAGCTCAAGCCTAAAATTCCGAGCTCAACGAGCTTCAAGCCCAGTAATATTATTTCTGAGCCGAGCCGAGCCTGAGTAGGCTCAAGCTCAGCTCGGCTCGTTATCACCCCTAGATGAGAGTAATAAATGGCTAAGATTATTTTCTTATCTTCAGATTTCCTATTGGTAATATCAGTCATCCATCTACCTTCATCTAATAGTCCAAAAAATGTATATATATATATATATATATATATATATATATATATATATATATATATATATGGGGGATAGGATCTAGTTACACAGTGTAAAACTCTTTAAGTTTTACACGTTCTTTGGATCGTTGGATGAGTGAAACGGATGGATGAGATTAACAGTAGAATATGTGAAGATTGTCACTTGGGGAAAAAATAAGGAGTTAATCTCAGTCATTCATTTTCCCCATCTAACGATCCAAAAAAACGTGTAAAACTTAAAGAGTTTAAGTTTTACAATGTGTAAGTTGATCATATATATATATATATATATATATATATATATATATATATATATATATAATAATAATAATATTTTCATTGAGTTGATGTCACAAGTTAATTCGACTCTAATTTGATTACAAAACTACTAAAGTAATTTTACTTTAAATAACAATTAAGATTAGAATAGGGGTATCTTTTCTTTCCATACGTTTATATAATTTTTTAAATAAATCAACTTTAAAATATTTCTTGAGTTTCAAACCTAAGATCAATAATCTAAATATTGTATTACTCTACTAATGACCAATTATTAATTTGAGTTTTTCTAAATATATATTTTGTACATAAAACACTTTAGTTCATCATTCAGTATTAATTATACTATTGTGTTCTAAATATAATAATAATAATAATAATAATAATAATAATAATAATAATAATAATAATAATAATAATAATAATAATAGTTTAATCACCATTTTTTAGTATTTTTAACGTGATCTGTTGTAATATTTATTCTATCTTAACAATTAATAAAACGAACACATATTTTACAAATAAAATTGTTCGACTCAAATATAATAATCGAGAACAATCCCATCACTTTCCAAATAATTGAGATGGCATATAAGTCGTCCAAAGAAAATCTATTTCAGTTTCGAGTCTAATAAGAAAATTTCTTGAACTAGACTTTGGAGGAAACTAAGAGCCACCTTCCCTTTAGAGCATATATTATCCATTATTAAGTTTGATTTGGTTCTTATCCAAGTTTTTGCGACACTTTATGATAATGTTCTCATTTTCAATAACATTATGGATTCATTCTTTAGCTAATTAGCTTCTTGTTCGCTTTAAAAAAATATGTTTTTTTTTTTATTTTCTTAGTTCAGGATTCCTATTTATTTAACAAATTAAAAAATAATTATTTAGTGCTAGATTTGTTCCACCCAAAATGATCTTATAATTCAATATAATTTAAAACCCAAGTGGATTCCAGGGTTAACTTCTTTAATGAAACCATCAATGCTTTTCAAATGACAATATATACATACAAATATTTATGTCCCTACTCTACATCTAAATGGGTAATGATGTTACATTTTTTTCTCTTTGCAATAATTAGCTTTTTAGTGTTGTTTATTTTATCTCTTAATTATGAAGTCTAACATTCAATCCTTACTTATAAGAATGTGAAGCATTTTATAACTAATCGTTTTGATAAAAATATTAGTTGAACCCAACAAGTGTCTCAATAAAAAAACGGATAATATTTATTGTTGAGTTGATTGAACATTTGCATATGGCCAAGAGGGGGTGAATTGGCAATTAAAATTTTGGTGAAGAGAAAGATTGAAAATAAAAATGACACAAGAGGTTATAGTGGTTCAAGTTCTCCAAATGAACTCTACATCAACTACCTTAGCTCCCACTAAGGATTTTCAAACATTCACTAATTGAATTCGTCCCCTTTTCTTGGATGAGGAGGAAACCTTACAATTTCGATTAAGCTTTCTACCCAAAGCTTAGTCCACTCAAATACAAAGAATAATTTGGTAAACTCAAATGTTTCCTCTCAAAGAAAATTTGTCTACCCAGTTACAATTTGAACAACCCCAAACTCACAATACAATTTGACAAATTGAAAGACAATAGAGTTGAGTACAAGAATATGACTTTGAATAGCTCAAGGGTTTGAATTTTTGCTTTTGATGATGCTTGAATGTTCAATAGTTGTTGCTTGGTCAATTGAAGCTTGTTTTTATACCCTTGCATTGATTTCTAGCCGTTTGGGTAGTTGGGATCATCAATAGAGCCGTTGTGGACATTTTTCCCGCATTAAATGTAGCTCTGTAGCCTACCGTATCGGTACTCGGGAAGGGCGTATCGATACCTACATCAAAGAGGAAAGAGCCGTTGTGCTTGAAAACAGAGCGTATCGGTACGCATAAAAGGTGTATCGGTACGGTTTTAAGGGGCGTATCGATACGGAGGTCAGTATCGATACCGTCCAAAGTTACTGAAATCCCAAGTTATGTTTGTATAAAATGTGTATCGATACGCATACCAAGCGTATCGGTACGGTATAACTACCTTTTGAAAATTGGGAAACCAACCAACTGACAAGTAACGGTCAAATAATTAAATGCTCGGATTTTTCAAAGATATGCTTAGCGTATCGATACGGTTACCAGGCTTATCGGTACGGGTTTATGAAAACAATTGCCCAGATGCATATCGTATCGATACGGTTTCAGGGCGTATCGGTACGGTATGTTCAATAAAATTCCAGTGACAAAATAGGGTATCGATACGCTGAGGGTATCGATACTCCTGGGGGTTTTTGCATACTTCTGCTTGGAAAACATAGGAAAAGACTTTGAAAAATATATATGATTTAAGAGTAGGTCTTTAAATATTATTTTGTTCAAAAATACTTGTCAATTGTTAGACTTTAAAGAGTATTTAAAAATTTATTGTTTTGCAAATTGGTCCTTAAGTTTATGTGTTATATCAAAATCAATTTCGGTTTTACATTCATCCTAAGAAATATGAGTTCAAATCGTTTTATCTACAAGATGTATGTACATTAGCAAAGAATTAAGAATATGTATGAACATATATTATCTTATAATTACATTTAGAGTATTCAAAAAAAATAGTTATTATTATTTGGATGCCCTAATTTTAGGGGGGGAATAACATTAACACATATTCTTAAAGATGTATTAAAAACTATAACGAGAATGGTCTAACTGTCCAAGTGGTAAGCAGCTTGGTTAGGGATGTAAATGAGATAAAATAGATCGCGAGTTATTGAAGTTCGACTCGACCAAAGCTCAATCAACACTTGATTTTGAACTCGGCTCGAGTACTTAACGAGCCGAGTCGAGCTACTCGATATCCAACTTGAAAAACTCATGAGCTACTCGAAAATATAATATATTAAAAATCTAAATTCTTAACCTAAAACCCTAAACATAATTCCTAAACCCTAAAATCTAAATCCTAAATTCTAAACCCAACAACTTAAACATATAAACCCTAAACCCTAAAATTAACAAGCTTGTGTAAACATTGTGTATCAAAGTTTCTTTCCTAATATGGCTTTAAATGAGACGAGACAGATCGCGAGCTACTCGAGTCCGACTCGATCAAAGCTCGGTCAACACTCGACTTGATTGACTCAACTCAAGCTCGAACTCGACTCGAGTTCTTAACGAGTCGAGTAGAGCTTAGATTATTCAAGCTAGTTAAAAAATTACTCAAGCTCGAACTCAACTCGAATTCTTAACGAGCTGAGTCGAGCTCATCACTACTCGAGCTCGACTCGGCTTGTTTACACCCCTAAGCTTGGTATCGCTTAAGCAGGTCTTAAATTCAAGGCCTTGTGTATGCAGAAAATCTCCACTGAGAGACTCACCCACTAAAGCTAGGTGTGCGACGCTGGTTGATCTGAATTAGTCAGGACAAAGCCTTGAAAACTGAGAGGGCAACCAAAAAAGATGTATTAAAAACAAATTAATATATAACTAACAACTAGTCGCATGGTGGGATGATGCAGTAGATTCTTTAAATAAAGTTAGAGTTTAAACTCTATGTTATAAATGAAACAAATTGAATTGAAAAATTTGTCTCCATAACGTGCTTTTACAATATCAGATTTAAATAGCAAATAAATAAATAAAGAAAGAACTAATGAATATATAAACGTATATCTTATCTATTTAATTACAAATAAAATGGCAAAACACTTTTATCATCTTTGGGTTCACTCTTAAATACTCATTCCCTTTTAAAAATACATAAATAAATAATATATAACTTAGTAGTAATGTAAAAAGAAAATCAAGTTGAATTGTTTTTTTTATCAAAAACAAGTTCAATTGTTTTATTGAAGTTTTTGTATTTTTAATAATCTTAAGATGATTATAATGTAATATATGTTTATATTTTCTTAATTTTTTAATTATATATAGCGTTTAATTATTTTTTTAGTACCCTAAGTGCTTTTCATTAAGATTAAAATAAAATAAAACCTAAGCTAAGCTAAGACAAGACACCGTCCATAAACTTTACCTACATTTCATCATTAGAGTAAGAAAAGACTGTCACATTATTGGTGACAATATCAGTGGTAAACCCTACAAAAGGAGAACAGTTTCGTATTCCCATGTCGCCATTAAAGAGAAACAAAAAAATAAAGCACGACGAAAACGATGGCCGGAGCGTAACCAAAACGCCACTAATTATTTACACTATAAAAAACGGTCAAACAATCGTCACTATTTTCGTCCCCACTATGAAAGTTCAATCCAACGGCTCATAATTTCCCAATCGGCCAAAATAACAAAAACCGTCGCTTAATCTTTAACTTTTTCTCGACAAAGACCGGCATTACTCCTTTCTTTCTTTCTTTATTTCTATTTATCATAAAAGAACTATTGGTTTTTAGTGGCTTGGAATGTCCGTAGGCCAAAGTTAAAAGTTTCACGTGATGGCCAAAATTGTCCAAGCAAGTTTTCGTCGGTAAAGATTGGTGAATGTGGCATGTTTCTTATTTCATCCTAAATTGTCTGTTTTTAGGCTTTTTCCGATTAAAAAGAAGAGAAGAATGAAAAGTGAGTTTCCATGGAACCAATTATGTTACCCTATTAAGCAATAGGATTTGTCCCCTCTCAATTTGTCTATATATGTTTTCGTCACCTTTTACAACTTTGTTGAATTCCCATTTTGAATCATTCAAAAACACATTATTTTCTTTTATAAACATGGTCAAATAAGTTATTATCACTTTTCAACCAAACTCATTTTCTTTTTTGTGACAATTTTAAAAGCGCGTTATGATATGTTTAATTTTTTAAAGGGTACGAGTATAATTAAACGGATTGAAAATTATGAAGGTTTACGAATGTTGAAATTCAGATTATATATAAATGTAAACTAAGATCACACATGAAATATATTTGATGAAACTCAAATCCAGTCTACTTTATCAAATCTTCGTTGGTATTCATTTATTAGATTTAAGGTTTTATTTTCAAAAATACTTCTTATAATAATATAACATCACCTAATAAGCGAAATAAGATGTTTAGGTTGCGTTCAGCAATGCTTCTTTAATGGTGTTAGAGAACAAAACAAATAAACAATGTCAAATAGGTATTTTGTGCGTTCGCCCACATTTTTTTCCCACCAGCTTTAACATCCAAACTACCGTTCTACTACAATTGAAAAATTCAACTCCTCTGCAATCGGACGTTTGCCCTCAACAAGCGTTCAAGAATCGTTGCTAAACTGGTCCTTAGTTATTAAATGTTCAATTAGATCGTTTAAAAGAAATTACTAGAGTCCATATATAATTTTATATAAATTAAAATAGATGGGGGTTGAACATTGATACATGATTAGGAGAAATTATCTCATAGGCCCGTCCTGCCGCGTCATCTATGGTCTCAACCAATGAAAATCATCTATTACAATATTTTTTTCCATGTCATCTTTTTACCAAATGAATCGTCACTTATATTTGGTGTAAATTAAATTAAAAAATAATTTTTATTGTGTGAATCTTTACTTAATAAAAAGATAGCATAAAAAATTGAACGACGTGACAGATCTATGATATAATTTCGTGATCATGCGAAAAAAATTCTATAAAAGAAAATTCTATAATTTGCATAGGTTTCAAAACTTGAAGAGACTTGCATACTTGGACTTATCTAGAGTAATTGACTCTAAATCCAAGGATTAATGAAGTATAGCCAAAGTCTTGAATGTGAAAGTCTTCTAAATTGATGATAATAATGATTGTTATTGTAAATAATTTTATAAGAATTCCAAGTTATAACTAATATTCAATTACCTTAATGGGCTCTCCTCTACATTGGTAATTGGATTTATAGTGTAGAAATTAATTTTTTTAATTATTATAGTACTATATATAATGAAACTCGACATAATTTTAATTGACATGATTTCAGCGATGATGGGTCGAATAATAATATTAAAAATATTAAACAGTTTTGCTAAATTTAACGCAACAATTCTAAATATATAAACATTAACGAGATAGAAAAGAGAAGATAGAATTAATTAAAGATGTTGGAATTAATTGAAGGGTAGATTGGACAATTGCTCAACAAACAATAATTATCTTTTTCTATCGCAATCAAACAATAATTATCAATTATGAAGGGATCGTCCGTCTGTATTTGCAACCTCTCTTTTTTTTCTCCAACAACCCCACCAATTATTTAATTTCATTTTCCCTTTCTTACCAAAATGCCCTCAATGCCTTGAACCACGCAATCTTTCAATTTCTAACCTCTAAGATTAAAATTGACAGAGCAAATCTGTACTTTGGTCACTGTCGTTTTCTTTACTGAATTAATAATATATTTCTACTAAAACCAAATCAATTACAAAACAGTGACGAAAGTATAAATGAAACGAAAATTATTAATTCCAATATAAAGTTCGGTGACCAAAAGTTGAATTTACCCAAATGAAAAGAGAAAAGAACAGCCTGAAAAATATGAATTTCGAAAATTTCTCTGGAAAAATTTCATAAAAATCTCCAAGTTAGAATTACATGATTGGAAATGATCCTGTCGATCATATATCACAGGGGCAAAAAGGAAAAAAAGGAAAACTTATAGGAAAATATATTAAAAAGGGGCATATTTTTTCTAAGAAATAAAAATATGATGATTCTAAAATTTCTCACTCATCTGTTATATAATTTAATCTTGGAACCCGGTTTTCTCAAAAATTGCGTTTCTGACCCTCCTCAGATCTCTTCCTTTCAAGGTCCTCCCTATCCCTTCGTGAACCGAGAAGGACGCGATCCTCGTCCTCGCCATTTGCTTCGCCAAAAACTCGTGAGGCGGAATCCGAACTCCTCCTTCCGACCAATCATCTCCTTCCGCGTCATCATCATCGCTCTCCGATCTCCTCCGATTATCACGGTACTCTTCCTTCAAAATCTTCGACCAGTCCGGTATGTTGACCGGCAGCGACGCCGGCGCCCCTCTGACGACGGGATCCGCTCCACCGCGCTTAGTCGAAGACTTCTTCGCTACTCGAGTGGTGGACCGGAACTCAGGCGAGACGGAGCGAGTGGAGACGCCGTTGTTGTAAATATCTGACTCGTCTAACTCGAATGCCGCCGAGTCGTGACTCAGTGCTGCTTGCAGTTGTTGATCGCTCGACAGGAATCGGTAGTTAGGTCTCGAGTAATAGCTTTTGCTGCTCGCCATAAAAAGAAAATTAGAAAATAAAATCTTTCAATTCCCTCTTCTCTCTCTCTCTCTTTCAACTCTTTGGTTTTTTTTTTCTCTTTTTTTTTTTGGGGTTTTGAGTTTTCTCTTTGGTTTCCTGATCATTTCGGTCTGCTTTTATAAAGGTTGGCTTCCATAATGGATAAGGCTGGCTTGCTAAATTTAAAATTAAAAAAAATAAATTAATATACAGCTCATAAAATTACAGAAACACCCCGTAATTTTCAAGGAAATGCCACGTAGGATTCCTCGCTACTAATCTAATCTCACAAATGAAAAATTGAAACTAAAACCGATTCTCCGGATTAGATTAGATTTAATTAAAGTTAGTGATGTACTTTGATTCGTCAGTTCAGTTAATCATTTTTTAATATATGAATGTAATAATTAGTCATAATTATAAAAAAGTATAATTATAATTTTAAAATCACATGTTGGAATTTCACATTACTGTTTCTTTAATTTCCTACAATTATTGATCTTATTAATATTTTATATCAAATTGCTTATTAAAAATTATGAATACTGAACTTATAATGATTCATTTTATGTGTATATTACTGAAAATTTTGATGAAAAGTAATTGTGTCGAGTGTCGACGATCGTAATAAAATTTTTAATTTATAAATATTTTTTACATATACTGATCCATAAAATACAGTTGGGAAATGGGAAGGTTTTGATCGGGTGTTTCGACTTCCACGTATTCTCAAATATCCTTCCCAGTGGACCGTCGAAAGTGGATAAACTCTGCATGATTCGTTTAAGTATTTGACTTTTTTTATCCATATCAACTGTAACACTAGATTATTTCCTTAACAAGAGTTTTAACCCGAGGAGTATAGATAAGGACACGCGGATCCACGAAGACCATAGATGACCGCCACGTGGAATGGTAACTTGTCCACACAACTGAACAAAAGAACGGTGAGGGGTAAAATCGGGAAAAAAGAGTTTTCGTCTCTCACTTTTTGTTTTTTTGTCGTGACGTGAAAAATTGTCTAAGAGTGGGTTCACCTGACCTGGTTCTAGGAAGGAGAACCAAAAGAAAAAAAGAGTGGTCCCCCTTTTAGATGATCGAGGATTTCGACACGTGTATAGGAGCGGCCCACAATTTACACGTGCCTTCCAGCCGTTTAGCGTAAGGTAACGAGCGTGATCGCACGTGAAGTGGGGCCCCCACCCAAAAAATTTTAATCTCGCTGTGGCGCTTGGATCTAGCGCGCTTCGGGTTGCCAGCTGGCTGGATCTTTGGACATTTCCGGGACGTATCGGTAGACGAGAGAATTTTGGATTGGAGAATGGGAGAATGGATTTACTTTTTGGCCGCTACGTGGACTGGAGGTTATGAATTATGATGGCTTCAATTTTGAACTGAATTCAACTTCACGTTTTGCTTGTGAAAAATCCAATTTCTTATTTATTTATTACATAATTCAAAGGCATTTTAAGATGTTTTATTAAAAATTTAAGGGTAGGAAATACACGAAACTAAATCATCAATGTGAGACTGTCCCAACACCCCTATGCTCATCTCTGAGTTTATATATTTCAAAAACCCAATGAATAATTAAAAGTACACTATTTAATTGGCCTAAAAGTTAAATATACTCGTATCATTTTATATTTTATAGATTCTAATTTCGATATAAGAGTATAGTACATCTCTATTTAATTAAAAATTAATAATTATCCCAAAGCAAAGTACACTACTTTCAAAACGTCACTTTCAAGGGTAATACTAATAGCAGTAGCTTTGGCCCTTTTTGTTGGTACAATTGCACTATTAGCCCTCCAATAACTTATACATCCTTTTTAGTTTCTGAATAAAGGGGAAATTTGTATTTTTGGCTCCTATAAGGAATTTATCAAATTTAATCACTTTTATCAAAATAAATTTTAATGTTAATCTCCTAAAATTTTGTAGTCTTCTCTCAACTTCAGCATAAATTACTGAATTCGTCCCTAATCAGTAATCACCTTCATTGAAAATGCAAATTGCTCGCGAGAAATTATGAAGTCCGATGTTGGTGAATGAAAAGAATATATCTTTCATATTGTTTTAAGGAAAATAAAAAAATAAAGAAAGTGTTGATTTATTTATTTATTTATTTTATAAAGTGTGGTCGATTAATATAGAATATTCTTAGAAGTGAGTTCATGATTCTAAAATTTGGATAAAAATGGAATTTTGGCAGGCTGGATAAGCATAAACGAATAAAAATAAGTCTGGAAAACTGTAGGGAAAAATTATTAAAAATTATAAAGAACCACATCTTATTATTGCATCCAATATCTGTTAATATAATAAATATATCGTAAAAAACAAAGTTTTAAACATAAAATTACATCCAAAATTTTACATTTTTTGTTTTAAGTACATTTTAAATATTTTACGTTCTCCAAAATCAAAAGGCTGGGTGGAAATTCCTTGAATTATAAAATATATATTTTTAAATAAAAAAGCTTTTAAAGTGAGTGATGATGAGATTAGAATAAGTTTTTTGATAATAAAATAAAGGGTATGGTCCATGTTATGTCAATTCGACGATTTTAGAGGATTGCATTTTCATACTGGTCAGTCCATTTCAAAAGTATGGCCTAGAAAACGATTTCTCAATTAATCAGTGTGAAAAAGGAATATAAAAATGGATAATTCCATGTACAAAACATACTATATATATTTATATATAATTATATTTAAGGACATGGTTTATCTAATTTGCCTTTTTAAATTTGTATATTTGTTTTGTTAATAAACAAACTAATCAGAAATTCACAAATTAATTTAATGATTAAAGATGCTTGTATTTTTGTATATGGGTACGAATTTACAATATCTCTTTATTTAATAAAAAAATAAACAAAATAATCAGTTTATATATCAGAAATTTATTTGTAATTAGTAAGTTTTGAATAATTAATGTTTTAATTTTATACTCACAGGCTTATTAAGTCCACATTATTTATGGTCCTGGTGTCAATTAAGTTCTTTCAATTTTATATTAATGATTCTGCAATAATATTTATGATTTAACAAAATAAAAAATCAACAATAATCACATGATGCTGTAGCGGGTGGATAAATGATAATGGGTAATGGGTACTAGCTAGCTGATCCCCAAAAGCTATGAATGTCGACATTATAGAGTAATCATACCTATGCCTCATTTAAATAATAATAATTAAATAAACATCAACTCTTAAACTATATATTTTTTATTTATTTTCAGCTTATAAAATATTTTTTTATCAAAATAAATACTTAAACTATTATTTTGAATCACTTTAAGTATTTAAATTATTTTTTGTCAAAATAAGTACATAAACTATACTATTTTTTTCTTGGCTTATATAAAAAATAGCTACTTAAAGTATACTAACATTTTTATTTAGGTAATTAAAGTATTTTTTGGTCAAAATAAATTCTTAACGTGTACTTTTTGGTCAAATTAAGTACCTAAAGTATATTTATTGGTCAAAATAGGTACTTAAAATATTTTTTCGTCAAATCAAGTACCTAAAATATTTTTTTTGTTAAAATAGGTACTTAAAGTATATTTTTTTTATTAAAACAAGTGCCTAATGTATTTTTTTAATCAATGCCACATTTAGGAACCTAGATGAAAAATATATACATTCTTTAAGTATCTATTTTGACAAAAAAATACTTTAGGTACCTATTTTGACAAAAAAATATACTTTGCGTACTTACTTTAATAAAAAATATTTTAAGTACCTATTTTGACAAAAAAAATATACTTTAAGTACTTAATTTAACCCAAAAGTACATTTTAAGTACTTATTTCGACTAAAATATACCTTAGATGCCTAAACGAGAAAATTAGAACACTTTAAGTACTTATTTGTAATATAAACCTTTTTTCTTTTAGTCTATAAACTATCTCTTGACCAATTTTTTTTTATAATAAGTTAACATTTTACTGTCCAAAATAATTTTTAACTTAAATGACTATTAGATTCAAAGTGACCTAAAACAATAATTTAGATGATTGTTTAGATGAAAATTAGTTAAAAAAAATTATTGGCTCTGTTTGACAATTAGCGGATAGCTGATAGTGAACTATATTAGCTGACAATAAATTACATTAGCTGATAGTTGATTGCATTAGCTGATTTAACTAGTTAATTGTATTAAAACCTTTGTCTCTTTTTAGTTAGTGGACCGTAAGTTAAATGTGAAAAAAGGGAAAAGAAAAAGAAAACAAAGAATCACAACTCAAAAGTCAAATAAAATAAAGTCACATATAATAACAGCATACGTAATGATTTATAATTGGTGGGTTTAGTTTTGCTTCACAAAAGTAGTACAATATGCAAGTTTTTTTTATACCGTAAATTTGTTAAAGTGGATTCTTTTAGATAACCCACCACTTCCTTTTTCTTTTTAATTTTCTCTTTTTTTCATATTTAAAACAATTGTAAAAATTTATAATAATATTAGCGGGGTGGGTGTCGTTTTATATGAATCATATTTTCATATAATAAGCAGAATTCTATAATGGAATTGGTAACTTGTAACACCAGTATTTTGGGGCTAGAAGTTAGTCGGGT
Source organism: Hibiscus tridactylites (assembly GCA_958450335.1). Classification (NCBI taxonomy): domain Eukaryota; kingdom Viridiplantae; phylum Streptophyta; class Magnoliopsida; order Malvales; family Malvaceae; genus Hibiscus; species Hibiscus tridactylites. The sequence continues at coordinate 42,182,130 of OY288292.1, forward strand.
TTGTAGTCCGAGTCAATAAAAATTAATTAAAATAAATTCAACTTAAATTGTGATGTAATTGAGCTTTATTAAAGAGGGAGGGACCTATGTTGCAATTTTCCCCAAAAGATTTTAAAAGGATGACAACTTTTGAAAGTTGTCATCTTCTTCCCCTTTTCTCATTATTCCAAAGTGGAAACACCCACCACCATTTTCAAACCCTCTCAAAACTTCAAGATTTTATTCCTTTGATTTCTTCATCAATTCAAGGGGCTTTTGAAAGGTAATTACATATTTGAACTCTCCTCTTCATCCTCTATCTATCTATAGTCTTAGATTTCAAAGTTATGGAGTTTTGAAAATTAGGGTTTATATCAAAGTTTGGATTTTTGAGGGGTTTTTCATTTTGTTTTGATAAATTGAGTTGGGGTTTTGTTTAACCATGTTAAAATACACCTAATATGTTGAAATGAGTAATTTTGGGTAAAAATCCGAAATGGGTAATTATGGCCATTTTTGAATAGTCTAAAACTTGAATTTTGGTGAGTTTTAGAGTTAGGTTGAAGGGCTGATGGTATATGTATGTTAGGAAAGTGTTTTGGGACCATTTAGGTGCCATTTGGATGTTTGGAAATTGAATTTTCAGCCTAGGTTTGTGGGAGTACGAATTTGGGTTATTTGGGGATTTATCTTGGTTGGAAAATTAGAGTGAAATTGATTTGAATTCAAAGGTTGTGAGATTATTGAATATTAGCATTGATTGTGGCTATCGGTTGTGCTTTGGTTGGTTAGAAGCAAGAGAAGACGATGGAGAAGCTTCGGGCTCGAATCCGGAATTTGGATGCTTGGTAGGCTAGTCGGCTTGTGCTATGAAGTGGTCAGTGAGTGGTTAATGTTTTTAAATGATTTTAAACATTGGTTCAAGCATGAGGACCTAGGTTGGGCTTGGTAAACCCACCTAGAGTTGAGGTTAGGGTGGTAGCCTAATCTCAAGCTTAAGTTTAGGAAACCTTGGTTGAACTCCTAATTGCTTGTTATGCCTCTTATATATATGTGTTTATGGTAGTTATGTATATTGTGTTATACATGTTGTCGAGGCATGATTTGATGCATTGCTATGCATGTGGTTTGGATTGTGAATTGTGCATGATGATGATCATGGTGGGTACTTGCTAGGCATGGTATTGGGCTGTGAAATACATGTATGTGAGACATGATGATTGATGCATTGTTATATGCATGTAGCTATGAAAAATGAATTGCGTCTAATGTTGGCACTAGTATGCTTGGGTACAATGATCGATCATTAGGATGAGTGTGCACACAAATTGAGTCAAAACGTACGTGGCCTTGGTGGCGTTAAGGCACCAAGGAGGAGTACGGTGATGTAATATTCCACCGGAAGCTTTTATATATTTCTACGTGATGATGAGTGGAATCCCATCCGTAGGGCATGTGGCGATGAGTGGAATCCCGCACATGCAAGGACCGGTGATGAGTGGAATCCCACCGAGGTAATGTTGTTGTTGGAAATGCGTTCCAACGGGTTATCCGCGTATTCGAGTCATAGCTAGGTGCCAATGTGAGGTTGTATGCGTAAACTAATATGAGATTATGCATACATGCTTATATGATACGAATGTGATGCCTTTATGAATTGAGATGTGTTGCCAATATGATATTAAATGTGAGTTCCATATGCTTTGAGATATGTTGTTATTAGTACATTGCTATATGTATCTTTGTAAGTTGATCTTATGAGTTGTTGAGCATGGCATAATGTTGACTATATGTTCATGCATCATGTTCATCTTGGCTTGGCAGACCGGAGGTAAGACTATGCATTTCATCATGGAAATAACTCGTGTTTGGACCCTGCATTCTCGAATGTTTGTTTTATGAGCCACCCTCACTAAGCTTTTATGCTTACGCTCTCTTTTGTTCGAAAATGCAGATAAATGACTTGTGGGTGGCAAGGGCAAGGAAAGGTCTCCAAGTGTTGCTTTTGGTGAGCTCAATGTATGAATTTTAAGTGATAGAATGTAATAGTTAAGCAATGGGATAGGTATTGTTGTCTGAGTTTGGATGTATGTTGATGTTTTGATTTGGCCTTGGTTTGTAAAACATGTTACACTTTGATGTATGCTTGTGTATGGTGGCATGTTTATAGACGTTTAGGTTGCCTTGTTATAGTGCAAACCTCCTTATGCTTATCATGTACCTTTTAAGGCCTTTGAGTTTTATGGATGACCTTGTATGCTAAGTTGCCCTTTTAGAATGCTACGCATGGATGCTTAGATGGTGTTAGATTGCTAAAGTTGCCTGATTATATGTGTGCCTCTTTGTGTTGTTTAATGCCCTTGGTTCTTGTGGAAGTATGTTTTATGGTTGGTTTGCCTTAGGGATTGATGTTAGTGTGTTGGTTGATGTGTTAGAGGGATTTAGGGGCCTCCTTGTGCTCTAAATCACCTCAAACCTGCAGTTTCGTAGCTGGGGTATCGATACCGTTGGTCTGGTTTCGATACTGCCCTTTGGTTGCAGGCCTCGCGTATCGATACCTCGAGGGAGAGTATCGATACCTTTTTGGCCACTAGAGCCACTGTCGATTTCGGTATCGATACTGGCCCCTAGGGTATCGATACCTATAACGCCCCGGTTTAGGGGTCGGGTGAAAATATTAATTTAAAAATAGTTCGGGTTTCGGTTTCAAATTTTAAATAATAAAATAATGACTTGGGCCTCGGGTTTTATTTAGTTGGACTACATTTTTTTTAAACAAGCCCACATAGCCATGGGTGTCATCCATTGAAATTCCCATAATTCACTAAGGGCATTTAGGTCTTTGGACATTTGATTTTAAACTAACCTAAAATAAAACTTTTGAGTCATCTTCTTCCCTCTCCCTATCCTCCCCTTTCCAACGACAACATGAACCCCACCCCTCCTAAACAATATTCCATTCAATATCTTACTCATCTTTGAAGGTTTTGCAAAGGTAACTTCGTTTTTGACTTACCCACATTAATCTCTACGTGTTGACACCTTTTATATTCATTTTTATGCATGTTTTTGAGATTTGTAAATTTGAGGATTTTGGATAAAAATGTTGCCTTTATGGCCTTTGACTAAAGATTTTGGTTTATTGTTAGTATGGGGGTTGTTTGTAGTCCATGAGACTCACTATATATGATTTTTAAAGAATTTTATGCTAATTCCCGAAATGGAGTTTTGGGGAGGTTTTTGGGAGGTTTAGGAATGAAATATGGGGGTGTTCTATGTGGAAATGAGAGGGCCAATGGTTAGGGTATATGTAAGCTTTGTTTTGGGAGCTTTAGAGAGTAGTTTGGAGATTGAAATCATTGGTTCTAAGGGGTGCTTGAGGGCTGCTCGGATTTTGGAATTTTAGGCTTGTTCACCATGAGAAAATTGATATCTTGTAAATGGTTTGTAATTCGGGTTGAGTATTTTAGAACATGGACTGACTTGAGATTGTTTGCTTGGTGTTGGAATGCTTAGAAGCAAGGAATTTTGTTGGCGAAGCTTCGGAGGCAAATCCGGGGAATTCGGAGTCTTGAGCTCGGTCTTCAATCTTCTCTTGGGTAGCAACGGTGAGTAGGATCATTGGTTGTTGCATTGTACTTGATATGGACTCCCTTGGGGTTTGGGTAGAACCTTGAGAGGTTGCCTAAACCCGTGTGTAAGTCTCTCTACTCATAAATTGTTGTGACAAGTTGAGTGTATATACATTGTGACCATTGAATGCACTTTAGGTTGTCAATGTAGTAGTCGTGTTGAGTTCGTGCCTCACGTGATGGTGGTCAAAACTACGGTGATGTGTAGTCCCACCGGTAGTGACTAGTAGGGTAGTACTTTGATGTGTAGTCCCATTGTATATCCACTAGTCGAAACGGTGATGTGTAGTCCCACCGTACTGTATGTTGGTTGTGCTTGTGCAAACCAAATGTTGTGGCTGAGATAGACCCTTATGCATCCATTGTTTTCTTGCATATAAATCATGCTTTGGAAAACTACATGTTGTGAATTATAGAGCCTCTCTCACTAAGCTAGTTGCTTATGCTCTTTGTTTTCAACGTGCAGATCGTTAGAGTTCGGGAGGCGAGCGGGCGAGGGAGGAACCTTTGGAGTTCTCAAGCAAGTTTAAGTATGGTTTGCTTTTGTAATAATGTCTAGACAATGGGGTATAGAGTGTTAGGAGTTGGGGTCAAACTCCTTAGGAGGTTATGTTTGAAATTGCTAAACTTATGTTGTGTGTTAGGCTTTTGCTACTTGGATTATGATCTATGCTTCTTATGTGGTTTAATTGCTTATGCCTGATCTTGTATGATGTTGGCTTAGGTAGGCCTTATGTTGACTATTTTGTGAAGGATGTCTTATGCTTGCTAAGCATGCTTCTTGTAGACTTGCATGTAGCCTTGATTGGTATGTTATCGTTGGATTAAATGCCCCTCATGTTAGGTCCTGATTATGGTTGATGTATGTATGCTTGTTTGTGCTTAGGTGTGTCTAAGTATGCATCTAGAACCATGCATGATGTTACCAATTGATGAAAGGAGACGTTGCAGGGCAGGGGTATCGATACGGTTATACCCGTATCGATACGGCCTTCCCTTTTCAGGCCTTCCGTTTCGATACGCGGGGAGCTGTATCGATACCATTTTGGCCACTGGAGCCACTGTCCATCTTGGTATCGATACCGACCTCAAGCGTATCGGTACGGTCAACTAGCGTTGACCGTGGGAAGTCAACCTTTGACGAGGGTATCGATACCCTCCCAAGGTGTATCGATACGGTCTCCACGGGTTGACTCTGACCTTTGACTTAGTCAAGGCGTATCGATACACCCCTTAGGTGTATCGGTACCCCTGTAGTTAAATCTGAGAATTTGCCTTTTGGTTGTGGATTTAAGTTCGTTAGGTTGTTTTGGTTAGGTTATTCCGCTGTTTGATCACTTAGGGTTAATTACTCATCTAGACAAGTTTTAAAATGAAAAAAAATAGGGTTGCTAACCGAGGGGGGGATCCTTTAGGGGTTTTCTCTCGGTTTTCCCCGTGTAGCCCTTTTTGGACCGGTCATCCGGCCAGACCGGGACATGGGGGTTACATTTATTGGTATCAGAGCCTGAGGTTTCCGAGACCTCGGGCAGGTAAGTGAGGTAAGTTAAGATTGTTATGAGTGTTTTGCCATGTATGTCTAAATTTTGTTTTTAGCACGGTGTATGTCTGCATGCTATGATGGCTTTTCTGTTGTTTGAAAATTGGTTTGAGTCCCCATTGTTAGGCATTGTTGTCAAAATAAAAAAAAGGGAAATTGTTTTGGTTTAAAGAGCTTGAGAACCGGAGTCCTTTGCCCCTTGCTAACCTAACGTTTCTTGTTGTTGTGTGTTTGTTGTTTTAGATTACATTAATTGTTATGGTGAGACCGAGGGGACGGCCTAGAGCGGGTGACCAGGCACCCGAGGACGCGCCTCCTGCTCTTAATGCTCCGGGTGGTAATGGAGGGAACGTCGGAGGTGAAGGTAATGGGGCTCAAGCGGGCCAAGGTCAGACAGGCCCAGATGTGGCTCATTTGATTCAGACTATAGCCGGAGCTTTCCAGACAGCTTTGGCTGGTATGCAAGCTGCAGCACCAGCTCAGGGTGCGGGGATAGGATTACCCCTAGAGAGGCTTCGTAATTTGGGGGCAGTTGAGTTTCGTGGGTTATCTCCCGAGGGTTCAGAAGGGTGGCTTGAGAGCACAACTCGCATCTTGAGTCAGATGGAGTGTTCGGATGCCCGTAAGTTGGGGTGCATTGTCTCATTGCTCCAAGGAGACGCTTATACCTGGTGGACCACTGCTACTTCCGGTATGGCCGAGGTGGATGTCACCTGGGAGTTTTTCAGGAATGCTTTCAAGAGGAAGTACCTCGGAGTTCGGTACTTGGATGAAAAGAAAAGGGAGTTCATGGCTTTGGTTCAAGGCAATAGGACCGTGTCCGAGTATGAGATCCAATTTGTGAGGTTGAGCCAGTACGCGCCAGAGTTGATTCCGGATGAGAAGGAGCGTTGTGAGCGCTTCAGATATGGGTTGACTACTGATGTGAAGACCTACATGTTGGCCTCCGACTACACTGAGTTCGATGTTTTGGTTTCTAGAGCCAAGGATGTAGAGCAAAACCTAAGCTCTAAAGCACGTGCTGGTGGGTCTGACTCCGGGAAGAGACATGCGAACTGGGATAGAGATCATGCCAAGAGGCATAGGGATAGGAGGTACCAGCCGGATACGAGACCTAGGGGTGGTAACCACGGTCAGGGCCGTCAGGGCCAAGGAGCTGTTGGGCACATTCCGGAGTGCACTAGGTGCGGGAGACGCCACCCAGGTGAGTGTATGGGCATGTTTGGGGCGTGTTGGAATTGTAGCTCCCAAGATCATTTGAGGCGTGATTGTCCACACCCAGTCAGAGGAGGACCGAATCCAACGAGGGGTTTTGAGCATCAGAGAGGTCGTGGGCGCGGCCGTGGAAACTTTCAGCCAAGGAATGAGGGTCAGAGGAACTTGGCCCATGTGGTAGCAGTCCAGCCCGAGGGAGGAGGACCGGCTAGAGTGTACGCTCAGCGAGAGGCTGGAAATGACACTGATGTCATTGCAGGTAATTTCACATTACAGTCTTTGAGTTTGCTTTCTCTCATAGATTCGGGATCAACACATTCGTATATTCTGGGTGAGCATGCAAAGTCATTAGGACTACCTTGTGATTGGTTAGAAGTAGGAGTAAATGTCACTAGCTCCTTTGGTGATACAGTGGTAGTTAGGAAGGTGTATAGGAGGTGTCCCTTGATGATTCAGGGCCATGTATTTCCAGTCGACATGATGGAGCTACCCTTTTATGGCTTTGATGTGATTTTGGGCATGGATTGGCTTGTAGAGCATAGAGCTAGGGTTGACTTTGAGACTAAGAGAGTATCTTTGAGGCTTACTGATGACTTGGAGGTTGTGGTAGTTGGGGAGAATGTTAAGTTTTTGTCCAATGTGGTTTCGGCTTTGGAAGCTCAGAGATTGTTGAGTTCAGGGTGTCAGGCTTACCTGGCTTACGTAATGAACCCGGATATGAGTGAGGTGAGACCTCAGGACATCAGGACTGTGTGTGACTTCCCGAGTGTTTTTCCGGAAGAACTACCAGGTTTGCCTCCAGACAGAGCAGTTGAGTTTGCTATCGAGACATATTCCGATTCCCCACCGGTGTCCATTACTCCGTATAGAATGGCACCGAAGGAGTTGAAGGAGTTGAAGACACAGCTTCAGGAGTTGACTGACAGAGGCTTCATTAGGCCTAGTGTTTCCCCGTGGGGTGCTCCGGTTTTGTTCGTAAAGAAGAAAGACGGGAGCATGAGGATGTGCATAGACTATAGACAGTTGAATAAGGTGACAGTGAAAAATAAATATCCCTTGCCAAGGATAGATGACTTGCTAGACCAGTTGAGGGGTGCTTCTGTGTTTTCAAAGATTGATTTGAGGTCTGGGTATTATCAGTTAAAGGTAAAGGATGTGGACATACCGAAGACAGCTTTTCGTATACGTTACGGGCATTACGAGATTTTGGTGATGCCTTTTGGGTTGACCAATGCCCCAGCGGCCTTTATGGATATGATGAACCGGATGTTTCATAAGTTCTTGGACAGGTTTGTGGTAGTGTTTATTGATGACATCCTAGTGTACTCTAGGACCGAAGAGGAGCATGATGAACACTTAAGGTTAGTGCTTCAGACCCTACTCGAGAATCAATTGTATGCCAAGCTAAGTAAGTGTGAGTTTTGGATTAGGGAGGTGGTCTTCTTAGGCCACGTGATCTCGGCTAGTGGGATTAGTGTAGATCCCAAGAAAATTGAAGCCATTGTGAATTGGAAGCAACCAAAATCAGTGACAGAAATCCGCAGTTTCCTAGGCTTGGCGGGATACTATAGGAGGTTTGTTGAGGGATTCTCGAGGATAGCGGCTCCGTTGACCAAGTTGCTACAGAAGAATGTTCCGTATGAATGGTCAGATGCAAGACAAGAAGCGTTTGAGAAATTGAAGAAAGCTTTGACCGAAGCTCCCATTTTGATTCAGCCCGAGCCGGGGAGAGAGTTTGTAATTTACAGTGATGCATCTTACGTGGGGCTAGGTTGTGTGCTTATGCAAGGAGGTAAGGTGGTGGCATATGCTTCCCGACAGTTGAAGGTTCATGAGAAGAATTACCCCACACATGACATAGAGTTGGCCGCAGTGGTGTTCGCGTTGAAAATTTGGAGACACCATCTTTATGGTGAGAAGTGCACTGTGTACACCGACCACAAGAGCTTGAAATATTTGATGTCCCAAAAGGAGTTGAATCTTAGGCAACGAAGGTGGTTAGAGCTCCTTAAAGATTACGACCTTACCATAGAGTATCATCCGGGCAAGGCAAATGTTGTGGCCGATGCCTTGAGCAGGAAGGTAGCCGTTGAGTTGCGAGCAATGTTCGCAAGGTTGAGAGTGTCTACGGACGGTGGGCTAGTGGCCGAGCTTCAGGTTAAGCCATCATTGGTTCAGTTGATTCGTGAGAGGCAGTTGCGAGATGAGTCCTTGGCACCTCACGTGCAAGACATAGCGGAAGATAAGCCTACCGAGTATTGTTTTGGAGAGAATGGGATCCTATGTTTCAAAGATAGGATAGTGGTTCCGGAGGATGCCGAGTTGAGGCGTACGATCTTGGGTGAGGCTCATAATAGCCCTTTTGCTATGCATCCGGGTAGCACGAAGATGTATCGAGGATTAAAGGAAGAGTATTATTGGGTTGGTTTGAAAAAGGATGTAGCCGAATTCGTAAGTAAATGCATGGTTTGTTAGAGAGTCAAGGCCGAGCACCAGTTTCCCTCAGGGTTGTTGCAACCGTTGAAGATTCCAGAGTGGAAGTGGGAGCGTATCACTATGGACTTTGTATCAGGACTTCCGTTGACTCCTTCGAAGAAAAACTCAGTGTGGGTGATTGTAGACAGATTCACCAAGTGTGCACACTTCATACCGGTTCATACCACCTATACGTTGGACAAGTTGGCCGAGTTGTATATCCGTGAGATTGTGAGACTACATGGGGTACCGAAGTCAATTGTGTCAGATCGAGATCCGAGATTCACCTCTAGATTTTGGGAGTGTTTGCATCGAGCCTTAGGCACTTGGTTGAACTTCAGCACTTCGTATCATCCGCAGTCAGATGGGCAGTCTGAGAGAGTAATTCAGATTTTGGAGGATATGTTGAGGTGTTGTATTATTGACTTCCAGGGGTCGTGGGAGAAACACCTACCATTAGTGGAATTTGCGTACAACAACAGCTTCCAGTCAAGCATTCAGATGGCTCCTTATGAGGCCTTGTATGGTAGGAAGTGTAGGACCCCGATTTGTTGGGCTGAGGCCGGACAGAAGCTTGTGCCGATGCCCGAGTTACTTAAGGGAACCACCGAGAAGGTGAAGTTGATATGTGATCGCTTGAAGGCGGCTTCAGATCGGCAAAAGTCCTATGCCGACTTAAAAAGGAAGGAAGTGGAATACTCCGTTGGGGAGAAAGTGTTTTTGAAAGTCTCTCCATGGAAGAAGGTGATGAGGTTTGGGAGGAAAGGCAAGTTGAGCCCAAGGTACATAGGGCCTTATGAGATAGTTGAGAGAATTGGTCCGGTTGCCTATAGATTGAGACTCCCAGTTGAGCTAGAAAAGATTCATGATGTGTTTCATGTATCGATGCTTAGGAGGTATAGATCGGATCCGTCCCATGTTATGCCAGTGGAAGAAATAGAGTTAAATCCAGACTTGTCTTACAATGAGGAACCAGTTGAGATACTTGCTTCTGATAGCAAGGTATTGCGTGGCAAGACTATAGAGTTAGTCAAAGTCTTATGGAGGCATAGAGGTGTGGAGGAAGCCACGTGGGAGAGGAAAGCGGACATGTTTGAGCAGTTTCCGTACTTGTTTCCGTCAGGTAATTTCGAGGACGAAATTTCCTTAAGTAGGGGAGAGTTGTAACGCCCCGGTTTAGGGGTCAGGTGAAAATATTAATTTAAAAATAGTTCGGGTTTCGGTTTCAAATTTTAAATAATAAAATAATGACTTGGGCCTCGGGTTTTATTTAGTTGGACTACATTTTTTTTAAACAAGCCCACATAGCCATGGGTGTCATCCATTGAAATTCCCATAATTCACTAAGGGCATTTAGGTCTTTGGACATTTGATTTTAAACTAACCTAAAATAAAACTTTTGAGTCATCTTCTTCCCTCTCCCTATCCTCCCCTTTCCAACGACAACATGAACCCCACCCCTCCTAAACACTATTCCATTCAATATCTTACTCATCTTTGAAGGTTTTGCAAAGGTAACTTCGTTTTTGACTTACCCACATTAATCTCTACGTGTTGACACCTTTTATATTCATTTTTATGCATGTTTTTGAGATTTGTAAATTTGAGGATTTTGGATAAAAATGTTGCCTTTATGGCCTTTGACTAAAGATTTTGGTTTATTGTTAGTATGGGGGTTGTTTGTAGTCCATGAGACTCACTATATATGATTTTTAAAGAATTTTATGCTAATTCCCGAAATGGAGTTTTGGGGAGGTTTTTGGGAGGTTTAGGAATGAAATATGGGGGTGTTCTATGTGGAAATGAGAGGGCCAATGGTTAGGGTATATGTAAGCTTTGTTTTGGGAGCTTTAGAGAATAGTTTGGAGATTGAAATCATTGGTTCTAAGGGGTGCTTGAGGGCTGCTCGGATTTTGGAATTTTAGGCTTGTTCACCATGAGAAAATTGATATCTTGTAAATGGTTTGTAATTCGGGTTGAGTATTTTAGAACATGGACTGACTTGAGATTGTTTGCTTGGTGTTGGAATGCTTAGAAGCAAGGAATTTTGTTGGCGAAGCTTCGGAGGCAAATCCGGGGAATTCGGAGTCTTGAGCTCGGTCTTCAATCTTCTCTTGGGTAGCAACGGTGAGTAGGATCATTGGTTGTTGCATTGTACTTGATATGGACTCCCTTGGGGTTTGGGTAGAACCTTGAGAGGTTGCCTAAACCCGTGTGTAAGTCTCTCTACTCATAAATTGTTGTGACAAGTTGAGTGTATATACATTGTGACCATGGAATGCACTTTAAGTTGTCAATGTAGTAGTCGTGTTGAGTTCGTGCCTCACGTGATGGTGGTCAAAACTACGGTGATGTGTAGTCCCACCGGTAGTGACTAGTAGGGTAGTACTTTGATGTGTAGTCCCATTGTATATCCACTAGTCGAAACGGTGATGTGTAGTCCCACCGTACTGTATGTTGGTTGTGCTTGTGCAAACCAAATGTTGTGGCTGAGATAGACCCTTATGCATCCATTGTTTTCTTGCATATAAATCATGCTTTGGAAAACTACATGTTGTGAATTATAGAGCCTCTCTCACTAAGCTAGTTGCTTATGCTCTTTGTTTTCAACGTGCAGATCGTTAGAGTTCGGGAGGCGAGCGGGCGAGGGAGGAACCTTTGGAGTTCTCAAGCAAGTTTAAGTATGGTTTGCTTTTGTAATAATGTCTAGACAATGGGGTATAGAGTGTTAGGAGTTGGGGTCAAACTCCTTAGGAGGTTATGTTTGAAATTGCTAAACTTATGTTGTGTGTTAGGCTTTTGCTACTTGGATTATGATCTATGCTTCTTATGTGGTTTAATTGCTTATGCCTGATCTTGTATGATGTTGGCTTAGGTAGGCCTTATGTTGACTATTTTGTGAAGGATGTCTTATGCTTGCTAAGCATGCTTCTTGTAGACTTGCATGTAGCCTTGATTGGTATGTTATCGTTGGATTAAATGCCCCTCATGTTAGGTCCTGATTATGGTTGATGTATGTATGCTTGTTTGTGCTTAGGTGTGTCTAAGTATGCATCTAGAACCATGCATGATGTTACCAATTGATGAAAGGAGACGTTGCAGGGCAGGGGTATCGATACGGTTATACCCGTATCGATACGGCCTTCCCTTTTCAGGCCTTCCGTTTCGATACGCGGGGAGCTGTATCGATACCATTTTGGCCACTGGAGCCACTGTCCATCTTGGTATCGATACCGACCTCAAGCGTATCGGTACGGTCAACTAGCGTTGACCGTGGGAAGTCAACCTTTGACGAGGGTATCGATACCCTCCCAAGGTGTATCGATACGGTCTCCACGGGTTGACTCTGACCTTTGACTTAGTCAAGGCGTATCGATACACCCCTTAGGTGTATCGATACCCCTGTAGTTAAATCTGAGAATTTGCCTTTTGGTTGTGGATTTAAGTTCGTTAGGTTGTTTTGGTTAGGTTATTCCGCTGTTTGATCACTTAGGGTTAATTACTCATCTAGACAAGTTTTAAAATGAAAAAAATAGGGTTGCTAACCGAGGGGGGATCCTTTAGGGGTTTTCTCTCGGTTTTCCCCGTGTAGCCCTTTTTGGACCGGTCATCCGGCCAGACCGGGACATGGGGGTTACAATACCGTTGTCTTAGCTTTGACCGTGGGAAGTCAACTTTAGGGGAGGGTATCGATACCCTCATTGGGGGTATCGATACTGTCTCCTCAGGTTGACCAAACCATGTTGACTTAGTCAAGGGGTATCGATACCCCCTTAAGGGTATCGATACCGCCTGCAGTTTAACTTTAAACATGGGCTTTTAAGTGTTAGTTTGGGTTCGATTGATTGCTTCGTAAATATTGTTCCGTTGTATGATCACTTAGGATGTAATTCTCATCTAGGCAAGATTAAAATAAAAAAAATATAGGGTTGCTAACCGAGGGAGAGTTCCTTAGGGAGTTTTCACTCGGTTTTTCCCGTGTGGCCCACTCAGACCGGTCATTCGGCCAGACCGGGACGAGGGGTTACATTGGTAACTAAATTCAATGACATTGCTTTCTTATGCACGTCACCATGTAACTTCAATCAACTCACATTTGAACATAAAATATTGTATTTTGATATTTATACGTATAAGAAATATATAAAAAATAGATATTATACAAAATTCCCACTTACAAGTCTTGGTCCGATTTTGAACATAAAAGAAAAAAAAATGAGGTTTAGTAGAGGTTTAAAAAATCAAGATCATTTTCGTTTTTATTTTCTAAAAAAAGGATTGAAGAAAGTATATTTATTAAAATTTTTGAAATGCTTTTTAAAAAATAGAAATGAAAATATCTGAAAACTAGAAAACAATACAAGTTATTTTTTTTTGTAAAAATGTTTATAAATTTTAAAAAAGTTCAAAACAGTATTTTTTAACTTAGGCTTTGTTTAGCATTGCTTTTTAAACCAGCTTTTGGTTCCAAAAGTTGGTTTGAGGCCAAAAGCTGTGCTAAACAACTAGCTTTTGGATAAAAATCTGCTTTTGAAAAGTGATTTTTAACCCAAACGTAAAAGCTAAAATTTTTAACTTTTACGGTTGTAAAAGTGATTTTGAGAGTTAAATTACAATTTTAACCTTCATTTGTTATTGTGTTTATTTATAATTTATAAATTTACAATTCTTTACGAAGATATAATTATATAGTTAATAATTATTTTTAGTTTTAAAATGATTTATATTTATTGTTGTCAAGTTTTTTAAATAAAATATTTCAAATTTGTTATATTTTCATGGAGCACGTATAATTGTGAAAAAAATATTTATTAATAAAAATATTTTTTATATTTTTGTAATAATTTAAGCTGATATATTTCATATATTATAACATTAGAGAATTTGAATATTATATATATATATATACACACATATATAACTTACAATATCATGTCCAAAATAATCATTTATCTTCTTAAAAACACTTTTTGACAGCAATGATAAACACTAAAATTTTACAATTAACTTTTTAAAATTTCTTTTCAAAATCTCTTTCTAACATCACTGTTAAAAATCATTTTTCAAAAGCAATGCTAAACTAGCCCTTAATAGATTGACTCGGTTCAAATATATGTAAACACAAAATTATCATTTTTCTTCAATAATTAATATATATTAAATATTTCTTTATTTTATTTATCATATGAATATAATATTTTTCTTTATTTCATTAAACATGGATCCATTACTGATATGATAAATATTTATCATATTTCTTCATTAAATTTATTTCATTTTTCACGACCTAAGATGTAACTAAACCTAATTTTTTTGGAGGGGCGTGTTGCCTTCCACAGTAAGTAAACGTGGATCCATTACTGATATGTTAGTGTGTTTGGTGCGGTAATCACTTGAGTTATCTAGCACGTGTTACCGCATTTAGGATATGGGTTCAAATCTTTTTAAATAATGGTGAGCAAAATTTGACTCGAAACAACTGAATTTTTTTACTCGATTTGTCTTGACTCGACTCGAAAAAAATTCATATAGAGTTTGAATTGTAAAATGAAAATTCGAATAATTCAAAATTTTTAATAATTAATAGATTGAATTTTAAGTTTGAGTCGAGTCCCTTAATTTTTCATGATATATATATACATACTTATATACAAAAATATGAAGAAATATGTCACATATATCTTATAATATTAGAGAAAGCCGTTTAAATTTGAATCAAATTGTACTATAATAATAAATATTTACAATTAAATTTGTATAGGAATTCGAAAAGTCGACTCGAACCGAATTTCATAAACTCGACTCAAATCGAAAAAGTTCAAATAAAGTTTGAGTTGTAAAATATGACGTGTCAACTCGAATAACTCGAATTTTTTTAACTCCACTCGATCGAACGCTCGCCCTACTTTTAAGTGTAAAGTTTTTATTTTCACTCTCCTTAATTGACTTACGTGTAGAGCTGTGCCTAGGGACGGACGCATGATTTTATGTTAGGAGAGCGAACCTATAAAATTCTAAAGGATGAGAACTTATAAAATTTGAGGGGTGGGGGGCAAAATAAATTTTCAATAAAAAATTTATAAAAAATTTCTAAATCATATATAAAATTTAAATTTTTAGGGGGAGACTGCTCCCTCCAGTCCCCTTGAGTGTTGAGTCCATCTCTGGTTGTGCCCAAAATATTTTCATCCAATGGGCAATGTCATTTCGAAATTTTTAAATTTAAACTTAATTTTAATATAACAATTTAACATCGATCAATATTTAATTTTAACTCCGTTTCTCCTTACGTGATCCGACCCTTAAAACGTTCATGCTTGACAAAATATCAAAAGTTAACAAAAGGGTTTACCGGTTTTGACACCAATGTTGCAACCGGATTAATGTGGACGGTTATCATCTGATATTTTCTTTCTTTCTTCCCATCAAGAAAGGAATATATGGGAGTGAATAATGTCCATAAAAGGCAATGGAAGCATAGGTTCCGTATAGGATAGGTAGATGTTGAAAAAAGGTTCCATTTCCCTATCACAAAACAAGGCTGATGTGATGTGAATGTGATGCATGCATGGCCCATACCACGTCTTGAAGTTGAAGTTGAAGTTCAAGGAGAGGGGCCAAGGCCAACACAAAACAGGGTTATAACTTATAATAAGATTACGGATTAACGGTACAGTACTAATCGAACTGATACAAATTACGAAACTTAAAATGTTACACTTTTTGTTAACATCAACTTAAATTGTTAATAGAAACGACAAATATCGATACTTAATGTCAAATTTCAATACTTAACCATCCACCTAAAATATTATATAAAAATATAACACTTTAATTTGGTAGATAACATTTTAAATTTCATATTTTACAACATTACCGTAGTTATACAATTACCCTCTTACACCCTAGGTTGTCCACCCAAAGCACCAATCCCCAGTTTTTGAACCTCTCAAGTGCTTGTAACTTGCAACTTCGAACCACTTCCTCCTCTGCACTACTTTGACTCCCTGAAAATTACGCTTTGGGTACTTGAAAAATGAACCCAGCATATGCTTATCTGATCAGGAATACTGTCCACGAACTCCACTACATATTTAAACAACAAAAAAGTTGTTATTAATTATAATTGTTTACAACTTAGATTATCTATCTAATTTGATGCTTTGGTTCAAATAATTTTGCTTTTATACAAAGGGAAATAATTATTTGGGATCGACAATTATTTTTAAGGCAAATTAAATTGATCAAGGTTCATTTTCTTTGTTATCTAAATATGTTCCGGTCTAACAATCATATTAGGAAAACATAAATTAAATATTGTATATAATCTACACACAAAGTTACAAATAATATATAATAATTTTTTAAAAAGAATTTCAAATATTATAAATCATGTTAGTTGTTCTCATATTTAAAAAGTTACATATAATCGGACGAGTTAACTTGACTCAGTGGTTAAGGGAACGGTTGTTGTTTCTAGAGGTCACATATTCAAGCACCAGCAACTGTATTAAGGTGATTGAGCATGCATTGTCAAATGATTGAGAGTATATTCAAAACAAATACTATTTGTAATTACCTTAGCTTTCAAAAAAAGTTACATATATTCATTAAAAATATATGTAAGTACTAAAATTTTAACGTCTGAAAAAAATATAATCTAACTAAAATTTGAAAAATATTTAATACTACAAAAGGAAAAGTAGCATCATAACAATAATATTACAAGAAGTTTGCAAGTTCTTCATCTTCTTCGTTGATCTTTTTCTTCACCGACAACGGCCTTTGGCCGTTTTGTATATAAATAACCTTCATCTTTGGCGATGAATGTTTTATTTTTATATTTTTCTTGTTTTTCCTTACTTTGCCAGTTTTATATCAAATCTGCTTTCATGACAGTTCTTTTGTCTGCATTTATGGCAGTTCCTTCGTCCGCCTTTATGACAATTTTAGTTTGTCTTTTGACAATATAGCGTTCGAGTGACGAAATTTCAGCTAGCGTTTTTCAGCGAAGGAGGTCGATCTATAAATGCTTATGATCCCCTGTTGTGGTTGTGCCGATATGCCAAGAACAAGTAGCGAAATAATTTGTTGTCTTCATAGAGCACTCTGGTTAAAGCTATAGTTTCCTGGATTTCTTTCAGAAGTTGCTTCAATAACTTCTGAAAGTGATAGGTTTGTTGTTTAATGTCTTTCATACCCTTAAGTTTTATTGTATTTATCTTTATACATTGAATTTTCAATGTTTGAGTGTGATCCTTTGTAATCCTATCGCTTTTAATATAATTCAGTTTGTTTCAAAAAAAAATAGCACCAAATAAAAAAAATATTGAATTAAAGAATCAGAATCAAGAAAAAAAAGAACTCATAAGTGAAAGGGATCTTGTATCAGATGCACAAAAACAAGGAAATTTGAAATCCGTTCTCTCAAACCAAGAAAAAGATGTTGAAAAAAATTATGGTAAATCAGGTAGAAAGAAAAAGAAATACAAGAGCAACATAGAAGCACAACTTTATTTCTTCCTAAAAATGTATTTGAGTTTTCAATTGAGATGTATTAAACATTGAATTCCACGTAGAGAAAAGAAAGAGAAATTTTGCTCTTAATGGATATTTTAAATATTATACAAATATTTATTTTTTTAACAGATTCTACATAGGAGAGAGGAAGAGAAATTTTGCTCTTAATGGATATTGAACCTACAATCCGAGCAAGAGAGAAATGTGTCAACCAAAAACTTTTAACCATGTATTCTAGGGACTATTGACTTATAATAATTTTTTTAATTATAGCATATAATGAAAAACTAACAAATAGATTAAAATGTGTAAAATTAAAAGTTTCACCATATTATCGTATCAAACTAGAAATATATAAGAATGGTTAAAAAATACAAATTTACAAGGACTAGATTGGACATTTATGAAGGTTGAATGATCAAATATACCTATTAAGTCTGACACATGTATTGTTAGAATTATAGAACTGAGGCTAGAAGAAAATTGGGGAAACAAAAACGAGAGGAAAAATAAAAATGAGATTAGAGACAAAAAAATTAATCTGGAATAAATCTTTCATTTTAAACTTGAAAATAGATTACAACACAAGTAGATTTTATATAGGAGCCCAAAACATAACAACTCAACTGATTGATCAGCCTGTTAATCTAACAGACAACTAAATCCATAACAGAATTATATATATATATATATATATATTACTCTATTATTTTTCCAGTTCCTCCTCCTCCTTCTTTTTCAGCATATTGTAGTAGCACCACACCTAACCTGCTTCGCATATGAGAAAACATAGTAGGAGGTATAGGTTTTATGAGGATGTCATCAATATGCTCCGAGGACGGAAGCAAGTTCACATGTAAATGTTCAGCCACAACATTTTTTACAAACAAAGTGAAGATCAAATTTCACATCTCTAAAACGAGCATTATGTGTAAAATTGACAGTCATTGATACGGTGGACAAATTATCACACCACATTACATGTTTCTCACTTGGCTTCACACCAATTTCCTGAAGCAGCTGAAGAACCCAAACGAGCTCAGACACGGTGTTAGCAACACTACGATACTCAACTTCAAAAGTGGAGCGAAAGACTACTGGTTATTTTTTGAAATATGATGCAACATGAGTTGAATCAAGAAATATACAATATCCTGTCATAGATCACCTATCATCAAGGGAGGAGACCCAAACAACATCAACATAGCACGTCACACTAAAAGGAGCTAAATAGTCTAGTGTTCTAGCAAGATATCACATGATTCTCTTCAAGGCTCACCAGTGTGCAACAATAGGAGCATTCATATGTTGATTGGCCTTATTAACAACATAAGAAATGTTCGGTCATGTAAAGCAGACATACTGTAGCCCCCAATAATGCTTCTATAAAGATAACCATCTTCAAAACTATTATTATCGTCACCTTTGACTTTAGATGCAACAACCATTAGTGTTGGGGTGGGTCTAGCACATATCATACTTGCTTTAACAAGCAAAATCAATAAAATAACGTTTTCAACTTCATTTTAGTCCTTATTCACAGAAAATGATATTCATACCCAGAAACAATCTTAGTTCACCCAAATCCTTGAATGAGAAAATTTTGTGAATATCTCCAACTAAGCGTTGTACCTTATCAAGACAACTTTCAGTGATATTGATATCATCTACATATACCATGAGTAACAGATGTGAAGAACTAGTGTTTCTAATAAATAGGGAAGAGTATGCTTTTGATGCTTTAAAATCTAAACTCTTTGTAAGATTTTAATTTTAAAAGGCGCGAGGCGCAAAAGGTCCCTGAAGCTGAGGCGTGAGGCGAAGGCTCTCACATTTCATAGGCGATGCGCCTTTTTTTCTTAAAAATTTATAAATTAACCATATAACATATTTTGTACTTAAAATCATGATAATTATATTATAGATGCTAAAAGATAAAAATATTTTCTACTTAAATTTGTGCTTAAATCTCAAATTAAACAAAGTGATATAAGAAAACAACCAAGCATAGTTCAAATAAAAAAACAAAAGGGTAAAGTACACTAGTGGTCACCGAACTTTTAAGACGCGTTCATTTTGGTCACTGAACATTTAAAACTTTTATTGTGATCAACTAACTTTTTGTCCGCTTTCAATTTGGTCCCTCGTTACCTTTCGTCAAAAAAATGATGACGTGACTGTTACTTTTTCTTTTCCTCAATAAAATTATATATTTTGTGGGTTCCACTCATGGTTAAACTACCTGAACATTCTCTTTCTTCTTCTTCTCCAAATCTCTACATCTTTTTATTCAGGCCATTACAAAAAATCTAAATGGACAGCGTTACACTAAGGCAGCTATGTGTCACAGACTAATTCTCTCAAACCCGATCCGTGCGGCGTTAGCAAGTCTCGATGATGCTAACCAGCCTTGATCCTTCACGCAACGCAATTGGCTTAACAAAGAACACAAGAGAAGGCTAGAGTTTACAAGTAAGAAACTTGTATTGAACTAAGAAGGAAGCTTTACAAAGTATGCTTTACAAGAAGGCTTAAGTGGCTAAATGCTTGAGTGATTACAAAATGAAGGGGGTGACCCTATTTATAGGCTCCCACCTCCTCAATGGATGGTTGAGATCGATTTGATCCAACGGTCGAAATGTTGCCTCCCAAAATATCTCCTAAGAGACTATACTAATCTAGAGAGTTCTACATATGTGTATACATATCTACATGTATCCAAAAGGTCCTAGAGAGCTCCAGGGTCTTCCAGAGTTGTCCCGAGCTTTCCCGAGTCTTTTCGAGCCTTCTAGGTCCTCCCGGGTGTGTCTAGACTTGGAGAGAATGTCCCGGATCCTTCTAGAACGCTGTGGCATGTCTCTAGAGTCTTCATGGCCGTCCTAGGCCTTTATAGTGCCTTCCTTGGTGCTAGCTTGCCTCAAAAGTGCCCAAGGGTGGCAAGAACCTCGGTTTGGATTTTAGGGAAAAATGGCGGGGTGTGACATTCTCCCCCACCTAAGCTCGCGATGCCCTCGTCGCGCCTTTGTTGAACTCTCGGAGTTGGTCCTTGAATTTCCAAAGGGCTTCTTCAGTCTCCCAACTCGCCTCGGCAATGGGCAGACCCTTCCATTTGATGAAGTACTCCTTATAAGCTGGCACGCCCCTTCGCCTAATCAGTCGATCAGCTAGCACTTCTTCAACTTCCTTGTCGAAGGAAGTGACCACGGCTGTGGGTGCTCTAGTGGAGACTCCCCTCGATGGATCTTCCAAGTCTTCATGATAAGGCTTCAACAAACTCACATGAAAGACTGGATGAATCTTGAGCCTCGGTGGAAGCTGAAGTTTGTAAGACACCTTGCCAACCCTCTTGATCACTGGGAACGGTCCCTCGTACTTGCGGACTAGTCCCTTGTGCACCCTTCGTAGGGTCTTGAACTGTTGGGGTAGGAGTTTGAGCATGGCAAGGTCTCCTTCCTTGAACTCTAGGGGCCTTCTTTTCTTGTCTGCCCACTTCTTCATCCTCTTGGCAGCCTTGTGTAAGGATGCTCGAGCAAGCTCATTTTGCTCGTGCCATGACTTGGCAAGCTTGTAGGCTGCGGGGCTCTTCCCTTCATAACGCGTGGCAAGGGAGAGCGGTGTGGTCGGTTGGTGTCCCAAAACAATCTCGAAGGGACTTCGGTTGGTGGCTTCGCTCCTCTGTAGGTTGTAGGAGAATTGAGCAACGTCGAGAAGCTTGGCCCAATCTCTTTGATTAGCACTAACATAGTGCCTTTATCCTTGCCTTTCCACGAAGACGAGTCTTTGTGCTTGGAGGCGTTGTCTTCATGGTGTCCCTCTTTGCGATGGCTTTTGTCTCCCCCACCTTTGGCATGGCCACCTTTCTTGTCCTTCGACTTGTTGGACTCCTTGTTGCTAGAATAGTCAACAAGGCTTTCTGCTATGGCAATGGCATCGGCTAGGTTTTGAACTCCTCGTCACTTGAGCTCGGTCTTGGCCCATTGTTGGAGGCCATCCATAAAGTTAAAAAGGGAGTCTTTGTCGAAAAGGTCGGGGATCTCGAGCACTAGAGTGGTGAACTCCTTAACATAGTCACGAATGCTCCCCGACTGCTTGAGCCTTCGCAATCGTGCCCTCGCCTCATCCTCGGCATTCTCTGGGTAGAATTGCCTTTTAAGCTCCTTCTTGAAGTCATCGAAGGTAGTCATGGTGCACGTGCCCTTCTCCACATCGCTACGCCTTTTCCTCCACCAAAGCATAGCTGTGTCGGTGAAGTAAAGTGAGGCGGTTTGGATCTTTGCGGCCTCGTCCACGATTCCCACCACAACTAGATATTGTTCCAAGCCATATAAGAAGTTGTCGACTTCTTTTGCATTGCGTGCTCCTGAGAAGGTCCTAGGTTTGGGCACCTCGACCTTCCTAGAATCATAAGTAGTGCTTGGCCCGATGGCCATGGCTCGCTTGCACAAAGCAAGGTCGCCTTGCAAGGTCTCAATTTGAGCATGGGAATGAGCAAGCTCATGTTGGAAAGAGTCACGTACCTTCGAGAGCTCTCCCATTAGGAGATCGCGGATTTGCCCCATTTCCGCGCGCATGGTTTCCTCTAGCTTCACCATCATTGCCTTCATGGCTGTGTGGAGCTCGGCGTCCTCCGCCTCAAGGCCTTCCACCCGATTGGTAAGGTCGTCCACTTGGGTGCTCACACCCACCACATTCTCCTCCATATGGGTAAGACGGGTCTCCAAGCTAGAGAGCATGTCCCTGGACTTGGCCCTAGGCCTTGTCTCAACAGGCTCAACCATCTCCTCGCGCCCTCGGTCATGAACAACTTCCACGTCAGATGAGCTAACAGTTTGACCCTTGCCCGTTTTTGCCATATCCCGAGTCTCGTAACACGCTCTGATACCAACTGTCACGGACTAATTCTCTCAAACCCGATCCGTGCGGCGTTAGCAAGTCTCGATGATGCTAACCAGCCTTGATCCTTCACGCAACGCAATTGGCTTAACAAAGAACACAAGAGAAGGCTAGAGTTTACAAGTAAGAAACTTGTATTGAACTAAGAAGGAAGCTTTACAAAGTATGCTTTACAAGAAGGCTTAAGTGGCTAAATGCTTGAGTGATTACAAAATGAAGGGGGTGACCCTATTTATAGGCTCCCACCTCCTCAATGGACGGTTGAGATCGATTTGATCCAACGGTCCAAATGTTGCCTCCCAAAATATCTCCTAAGAGACTACACTAATCTAGAGAGTTCTACATATGTGTATACATATCTACATGTATCCAAAAGGTTCTAGAGAGCTCCAAGGTCTTCCAGAGTTGTCCTGAGCTTTCCCGAGTCTTCCCGAGCCTTCTGGGTCCTCTCGGGTGTGTCTAGACTTGGAGAGAACGTCCCAGATCCTTCTAGAACGCTGTGGCATGTCTTTAGAGTCTTCATGGCCGTCCTAAGCCTTTATAGTGCCTTCCTTGGTGCTAGCTTGCCTCAAAAGTGCCCAAGGGTGGCAAGAACCTCGGTTTGGATTTTAGGGAAAAATGGCGGGGTGTGACATATGGATGAGATAACAATCTGAAACCGAACAACATTTTTTCTCATTGTTGCTTTCTTTATTGCATTAATTATAATTACAAAATGGGTTCCCATCCATATTTAGCTGTCATGTGTGTACTCTGCTTCTAATACATGTATGTCTAGGGAAACATGGAGTAATATTTTTGCTTTATTTTTCATGTGTCTGGCCAAAGGTCCTCTATCTTCTTTAATCAAATGTTAGTTGTTCTTAAACTTTGATTTGTTATGAATTTAAATTTTACCATATAAGTGGTTATATATTTTCATTTGATCAATCTTACAGAGATCAATTAATGTCAAAATATATGCATTTATAAGTTTCTTACTTCCATATAATTTATCATAAATTATTATATGAATTCATATAACCCATCTTTTTTTTTTCTTTTGATAAATTAAACGATTTATCAAAATTTATACAATAATGATGTGCTAAAATCTCTTTCCATTTGGCCCATTTAACATTAGAGATGATGACACACAAGGATCCAACAGCTGTAGCAGTACAAAAGTACAAAGCAACACATTTTCTTGTTCCTGAAACTACTTTGGGTCTAATCCAGATTGATTCTTTCCTTGAAAGAGGGCTATGCATTATCAGTTCATTGCCTGAACTTCATCCTACCTCATTGGCATAATGTTTCTTTTTTTCAAGAATCTTTTGAAGCTTTTTGTTAGTCAACTGATTAGTTCTAAACCAAATAAAATCAGTTTTAGCAGTACTTGACTATTTATTCTTTTATAATATCAATTAATATTTTTGTGGTTATGTTAGAAATTGTATGATACACTGGATGTTCATCTTCACCATTGGCAAACAACAATAGTTCACTCAGAAGATTTACCTATCATTGTTGCCTCAATAGTCACCATACGCTTTATATAAAAATAAATAATATTTTTCGACTTCAAATTGTTATTTAATCCATAGCTGCCTTAGTATAATGTTGTCCATTCAATTTTTTTAATAGACTAGATAAAAATTTATAAAGATTTGGAGAAGAAGAAAAAAGAAAGAGAAGGTTGGGGTTGTTTAATTAGTAGTGGGGCTTACACATTATATTATTTTATTGAGGAAAAAGAAAAACTAACGGCCATGTTAGTATTTTTGACGGAATGTAACGAGAGGAACCAAAATGAAAGCGGATTAAAAGTTGGATGATCCCAATGAATTTTTTAAAAATTCAGTGACCAAAATGAACACGCTTTAAAAGTTCGGTGACCACTGATGTACTTCACCCAAATAAAAAACAACCAAAGTATCAAACATAGTCCAAAGTTCAAACTTCAAACTTCAAATATAAATAAACAACATGCACAAAGTCGCACTTAGACAATTAATCCTTAAACACTAAAGGAATAATACTTCATTACTCCAAATCATCACCATCTTTACAATATTCATCTCCATCAAGTCCATAATCTCCATCTTCACCAATATCCTCTTTTATTTCATCATCATAATGCACTAGGACTTGATAAGTTGATCTAGGAGCAGAGGTCGCAGAATTAGTAGCTACATTTTTTCCTTTATCAAATGCAAAGGAAAGATTCCTTGATGCTTTAGTCAAATAGAAAGATCATGAGCTCTAACAGCTCTACCAACCTGACTCCATGTCAGATCATCACCATCAAACAGAAATTCATCTTTATTATCGGAATTATTCTTCATTCTCCCAACTAACCATTCATTAGTTTCATCAATATCTTCCAAAAAATAGGATCATTGTCTTTTAGTTGAAATCGACATCTCAATGCACGATTGTATTTTAAAAAGACCAAATCATTCAATCGGTCATGTGTCAATCTATTTCTCCTCATTGTATGAAGCTGCAAGAAGTACAAAATTACAAATTATATAAATTATTAAGCAATTAAAGATTAATAATTTATTATGATATGAAAGAAATAATATAAGAAGAAAGTTTTTTAAAAGCTGATAAACATCGCAATTTCTCTCACAGTTAGTAGCACTACAAGTTAGACTAAGAACTCGTATAATAAATTTTCAGGGGTTGGGAGTTAAAGATCCAAATGAAAACTACCGCTACGCTATCATATAAAAAAAGTAAAATATTGTAAGATTTAAGTTATATATTTTAAGTACTTTTAATTATAAAATTATATCATAATTTACAATATTGTATTGTAACTTCTAATACCTAGAGATCTTGTCTTCCTTTGCCTAATGGTCCCTGGTCTGTCGAAAAGACCACTAGCATCTTAGTATGTCTTTATTTTTGTGATGATCTTATATTCAATTTTACTATCCGAATTAAATTTTGCAATGCAAATCATTTATAATTTCTTCACAAGATGATCTTTCGGGATAATCATAATAAAATTTTGGGTTCAAACAATAACCAGCTGCATGCAAAGGTTGGTGAAGTTGACAATTTTATCTTCTATCAATATACTTAAATGCTTTGTTGTACTTCTCTTCTTTCTTTGAAAAACTCTTAGAAATAGCATCTTTAGCCCTATCCATGGCTTCATATATGTAGCCCATGAGTGGCTTATTCTCACCATCAATTATTCTAAGAATTTTAACAAGAGGTCTCATTAACTTGAGAGCATAAAGTAAGTCCTCCAAAAAGTATCTTACAAAAAAAAGTTATAATTTTTTTCCTCACGTTTTTTTGGGCTATTTGAAGTCATTCCATTCTTGAGATGTAACCATCTTTCTCATATAGTTCTTTTGTTTATGAAATTGTGCAAGAGTAATAAAAGATGTTGTAAATCTTGTGATTGTCGGTTTATACAATTTTTTTATTTGTGAACCTTCTTATCATGTTCACAAGAGAGACGTGGCTATATATATAGCCATTCATGAATATGCATTTCTTTAGAACATTATTGACTTTCGAAAGTTTTCCAATATCTTCCAACATCAAATCAATACAATGTGTCGCACATGAAGTCCAATAAAGTTGTGGTCTCTTTACTTGTAGTAATTTTCTTAAAAATAATAAAATAACACAACAAATTAAAATATTTGAAAATTCTAAAAAAATAAAGAAAAAGAAAGAATTAAAAAAAAAACTTGTATTTCATACCGACTTTGACGTAATTAGAAACATTATCTGTCACTAGTTGGATCACATTTTTCTCTCCCACAAATTTCACCATTTCATCAAGCATCCGACATAACGCGTCGGCATTCTTAACAATTTTTGAAATATTCATGGATTTAATGAACATGAATCCTTTTGGAGAGTTTACAAGAAAATTCACAATATCTTTTTGCATGACTGAATCATGCCACCCATCCGATAAAATTTAGCAACCTTTTTGTGTTCATTCTTTTTTGTGATCCTCCATTACTTTTTGAGTATCCTTTACTTCTTTCTAAAGGAGAGGAACTCTAAGCTCATGGATGCTAGGCACTTTTAAACCGAGACTATATTGTTCAATACCTCCGCACATTTCTTTGAAGCTTGGGTAATTTACAGCATTAAAAGCAATTTCGACATCGTAAAAAAATCTAACAATTTTGATACAAGTTTTTCCCTCAATTCCTTATCACAATCTGCATGTGCACTCCCATATTTGTGTGTATTAGCTTTTTTAAGAGCGACAAACAAGTCTATTAAACCTTTGACTCTTAGTTTTTTAGGTAAAGGTATCTCGCTCCTTTGACTTGAGTTGCCCTTATCCCCACTCGAGTTTAATATTTCAAGTTCTTCTTCCTTATCATGATCACCAACATCTTAGGAAAATCTTGAAATGACATTAAAGTTGTAGTTTTTGCCTCTTCCTTTTTCAACATAAAAGCAGTCACTTCCTCCTTAACATGTTCGAGACATTGAGAACATTTGACCACACTCGTAAATCCTCCAAGCAAGTGTTGTTTCACCGGATATGTTCCCCCTTTAGTAATTTTACCATAAAAATTACAAAGATAATTATTTCTATTCGAAGGGTTTGGCTTTCCATATTTCTTTGCCGGATCTAAGGGGACTAGAGATAGCAAAATAACCTGAACTCGATGGGTTCTGACCTGATTTGATCTGATAGAGGCAGGTTTTTTTATTTTAAGTTCGAGTTTGGGGCGGGGCGCGTTTTAAAAAGGATGTAGTCGAGGTCGGGTTTAATACAAAAAACTCTGACTCGACTCGACCCGACCCGAATAATATTACAAAATTACCCCAAATATATATAAATATTAGGGTTTTTTTCTTTGTATTTCATTTTATTTTCTTTTTCTATAGTGTCACCTCTATTTTCTCATCCTATTTATTTCATTTTTTTGTTATTTTAATTTCTTTATTCCCGTTCTATGTTTCTTGCTTTGTGAGACCAAAATTAAATTTAGAGTTCATAGATTTTTTTGAGTTTTTGTTGCTATTTTTGGAAACTAATTTGTTCTTATTGGAGTGCTCCTCTTTTCAAGTCCAAGACGCGTTTATTGTAGAACACTCTTATGGTGTTTATGAATTTCTCACCTCGTGTATCAAGAATTTATATGTATTATGACATTTCAGGTTTTTGTTAATAAATAATTTTATTTTCTATGTTAAAATTTTTGTCTATTTTTTCTCTTTTTTATATGAGTTTTAGATTTACATGTTTTTTTCTCATTATATGTTTCAGATTTGAATTTTTAAGAGGTATAAAGATAACATAATATATAAGGTTATTTTATTTTCTTTTAAATTTTGCTCGAATAACATGTAAATATTTTAAAAAAGTTAATTGTTTCCAAATAGCTATTCTGTTATTTTAGATTCAGATGTATACGTTGTTTTTAATTTTGATTGATTTATTATGAGTTTTTCATAAAGTTAACTGTTTGGTTAGTGAGAAAATATTGCATTGTGCAAGAAAATTTGGGAACAAGTTTTATTAATTAGAAAATTGCGTTGGTGCGGGTCGGGGTTGGGTTTTCATCCTAAAAACCGGAGCGAGTCGGGGTCAGGTATGCTCTTTTAATTTTTGGGTCGGAGTCAGGGTGGCCAAAAATTTCACCCGCCCACCCCGTTGCCATCCCTAAAAGGAACTGATGATCCCGTTAAATTTGATCCCATATTCATTATTTAAACAACCATAAAATCAAATAATAGCCAACAAACAGTAATATATTTGAAGGCTATAAATAATACAGCATGTGGTATAGCGTTTTCTCCTTCAATCAAATGTACAATATGCTAATTCTTTTCTTTTGTTAACACGGGAAATTCACTTTTCTTAACTAGCGATAGTGATTGTTTGTTTTGTGCTACAATTAATATTTGTGGAATCAAAGAGATTAAGTGCTTTTGGACAAAGGCTCACTCTTCAAGAAAAAAGAGGAAAAAATAAAATAAAAGAAACACAAAATAATCGAGCAATCAATTAAGCAACACAAAATAGAGTAAATCCCACATAGTATCAGATTATTTACTGAAAACAAACAATCAAGAAGATAGCAACAGGTTGACAACAATGCAAAACATTATTGGTAAATGTTTCTGCAAGGTGCAAAGGGCTATTAATTTTTTTTATTGGAGTAGAATACATCAATTATACTTAAAGCAGAAGAAAATAAGAGAAGATGCGTCAGTGGTTGCACTTACCGGCGACGGTGACTAGGGTTGAAGGCTGGCTGGAATTTGGGGAGGCTCTGGGATTGTTTATCGTGAATTTGAGGGAGAAGTAGGGGTCAAGGGTATATTCTAATTAAAAAAAATAAAAACACGTGTTTTTTTTAAACACGCCTCGGTGATAAGAGGTGTCGCCTCGCTCGCCTCAAGAAAAAGCGACCAGAGGTACGCGCATCATGTATATCGCTTTGCCTCGGCCCTCAGATGCGTTTACCTCAACACCTCACTCGCCTCAGGCGCACTTTTTATACCAAGTGTAAGATGGCTTCTCAAGGTGTCAAACCAGGCCTTGGTAGCTTGTTTTAGGCCACATAGGGCTTATTTTAGCTTGCAAACTAACGTTTCACTAGAATCTTCATGCTACTCGAACCCAGGAGGTTGATGCATAAAAATTTTCTCAAACAGTTGGCCATTGAGAAAGGCATTATTGATTTCCACCTATCGAATTGGCCAATGATTTGCAACAACAATGGCTAAAACTATTCTGATAGTGTTGAGCTTAACAAAAGGGTTGAAAGTTTCTTTAAAACCACTTCCCACCTGTTGAGAGTAACCATTTGCTACTAAACAAGCCTTGAGTCTATCAACAGTTCCATCAGACTTTTTTTTGACTTGAAACAACCACTTACACCCAACAACTTTTCTATATGAAGGCAGTGCTTGTAGAACCCATGTCTCATTCTTCAGTAAAACATGATATTCATCTTGAACATCAGCTCTCCAACTAGGGTGTTGTAAAGCCTCGAAAACAACACTAGGTACAATGTTTTCAGCTACAACGTTGAACACCTTTGGCTTAATAATCCCTGATTTTCCTCGAGTAACCATTGGATGTAGATTTTGAAAATTTTCAAGAACATAAATCTATGGAAGGGAAGTAAAGGATGGAAGAATTTGTAGTGAGGATGTAGATTGAATAGGAGAGGGACAATGATGTATGGAGGTGGATATGAGGGAATTGAGATGTTGTGACAATGGTGGAGGTGGTTATATAGTAAATGATAGAGGTGAAACTGATGAAGATGCAACATCAAGATGAGATAGAGATCCAGTGGGAGAGTTTTGTGAAATAGAAGGATATGAAACATGCAAACAATTTCGATGAGAGGGTGACGATGATGAGGAACATCTGTGTAATGGTGAAGAAGAACAATAATCAAATGCATGTGGACAATTGGAAGAGATGTATGAGGTAGAGATGGAATAACAACATGTTGTGAGAGAAATGGTGAAGATGGAATAGATGCAGCAAGATGGCATGATGCAGGTGAATGACATGATGTAGGTGAGTCAGTATAAGGAACTGATGTAGATGACACCAGGGGATGCTGTTGCGACTCACATGAGTGTTGGCAAAGGGGTAGAAAACATATTAGAAATGTAGTAAAAACAATGCCAAAGATTGAGTCTTTTGCGTGCAAGTATACACGGTTGACAAGTAATACAACAGAAAGCTGAGTATCGATCCTACAGAGATTGACTTAGAATTCGATTGCTTTAAATATTTACTTGTTGAGGAAAAAAATTATTTATGTTGTAAAAGGTTTTGAAAAAATTGCAAAGGCAAGAAAAGTAAAATAAGATAGCGTTGGAAAGGAGGGTGTCAAATGAATGATGAGCGTTGGCAAGAGATGCATGGTTTTCACGTTATTCTTGTTACGCTAGCTTTCAATAATGTAATGCCTTGAAATTGTTTGCCGAGTAGATTCAAATTGGCAAAGCCTCTCTCGATGGTCATTGCCCTAAATTGATTGTGTAAAAACTCTTATATCTCTATATTGAATGTTTTTTCTTTCAGAAACCAATTTGATTAAGATCCAATATATACTCTTACGGGGTAGATTTCACTTTCGAAGTAAGTTCATCTACTTGAACATCTCCTCTCAAAGCATCTCACCTTAGTATCCAACAACTTGATCGTTTCCACCAAGTCTGTTAAGATGTTGAGGTGCAATAGGCCAACAGAGCCAGCTCTCGCTTGGCACAATATTTAGGAAACAATAGAGTATGCCATATAGAAAAAACAGTGCCGAAGCATTTTCATTATTAAAAACTTAATATAAAAACAACATTCAACGCAAACACCCCCATCAACTATTAAATTAGTTCATGGTGAGGGTATCAACAAAAAAACCTTCAACATTTTGAGAACACGTCATCATTTGAAAGAAAATAAAAATAATTAAACAAAAAGAATGAGGCGTGAATGGGTCTCTTGATGCAGCCCATCAAGATCCAGGCTCTTGGTCAAATTGGTTGAACCACGTCTCCTTGGTGCATTTGATCATTGATCATCTCTCCAAAAGTCCGTCCTCTCATTGTTTGCTCGATCAGTCTTTAAATCGGCGTGCAAGGAAGACTTGGATAAGCCTTTGCATTTGAAATTTAAATGCGCAAGGGATGAGGCTTGTGATCACCTTTATCCAGATTTGAAGTGACATACTGATAAGGTGATAAGTTGATCAGGTGCTAGGGATGACGTCATCTGTCGTCGCCGTTTGGCAACCGGGTTTGGCATAGTTCTGCCAACCAATCTTGGCACCAGTTATCTGCTATTTTTTCGAAGATTGATCCAATCGCTATTTTCTAGCAGCATGATATGGTCTAATTTTTCAGGTTCAACATCTTCTTGGCCCGACATCAAATTCCTCTTCTCTGCCAACCAATGCTTGGCATTGTTTGGTCCATCTATGCTAACAGCATCTCAGCATTCTCTCTGGCATTCCTTCATGCGTTGTTTTTTTTTCTATCAAATGCTATGCCAAACCTGCAAAATTGTCAACAAAACAACCCTTCACACTGTCATAGACAAAAATTTAAACTTCTTATGCAAATGCATGAATTTAACATCTAAGTGCAACTAATTGTACTCAAAAGCAAGCAAAAGCATTGTAAGAATGACATAAAAATAGTACTTTTGAAGAGGTAACAATTGTTGTGACAAACCATCATGAGTCTGAACAGATGTGACATCAGAAACAGGGGAGAAAGGAACAACAATAGGATTGAAGGGTGAATAATGTAGATCTCCTTTGGTGACATATATAAATTTTTCAAAAGGAAAAGACAAATACTATATTTTATAAGTATGAGTTATAGAATCACATGCAGGTTTAGAAATATTGACAAGATTAGTACCAGTTGAGTTAGATGATATATATGATTTGTAAGGAAAGACAACTTCATCAAATTTTACATGTATGAAAATAAAGACCATGTCAGACTTATCTAAGCATTTGTACCCTTTATGAACAAGATAATATCTTAAAAAACACATGGAGTTGACCTAAACTCCAATCTATTCCTATTGTAAGGTCTCTGATATGGAAAACATAAACAACCAAATATTTTTAGACAACTATAATCAGACAAACGACCAAAATGTTCCTCGTATAGAGTCATACCTAAAAGATAAAAGTAGGAAGTCCGTTAATGAGATAAATTGTTGTTGTAAAGGCATCATTCTAGAAGGTTAAGGACATTGCAACTTGGGCTAACATGGCTAGTCAGACTTCAACAATTTGCCTATGTTTTCTTTCTACCAAGTCATTCTATTCAGACGTGAGAGGACATGAAACTCTTTGCACAATGCTTTGATCTCTAAGATACGGTTGAAGAGTAGTGAACTCTTCACCACCATCGGTCTGAAGCATTTTCAACTGCACACCAAACTGTTTTTCCACCTGTTTATGAAACTAAGGGAAAACAATTTCAACTTCAGATTTGCACTTTAAAAAATGAAATCATGTATACCTAGTGCATGCATTAGTTAAAGCCACATAATATCCGAAGTTATTTGACAAAAGAGGGGCATGACCTCAGACATCAACTATAATCAGAGTTAGAGGTTGAGAATAAACAGTTGATGAGCTGAAAAAGGAAGTTTATGAAACTTGCCCATTTGACACACATAACACAATAATTTGCATTTATTCTTAGTAAAAGAAATGTTACACTTATTTCGAATATGAGTAAGAACATCACCACTAGGGTGACCCAATCTAAGGTGCCACAAATCAACACCATCTAAGGTAGCAAAAGCAGTAAAACAAATATTATTAGAAGACAAATAAGCTATATCATGAACTTTGGAAGAGAGGGCATAAAACTTATACAATACCCATTCTTCATGACCATGATGAATAATTTGTTGAGTCTTTAAATCCTTCACTTGACAGAAAATAGGAAAGAATTCTAAAGAAACACAATTATCCTGGGTAAACTTTGACACAGAAATCAAACTTTTAGTAATGTTAGAAACAAACAAAATATTCTTTAAATGTAACAATTTACTATTTAAAAGAAGACAAGTTTGACCAAAATAAACAATGGGAAGAACATTACTATTCCCAACCTGAACATTCTCTGAAGTAGGAAAGATTGAGTCACCTTGCATGTGTTGAAGATCATTTGTGACATGATGGGTGGCCTAGAGCCAGGGTGCCATGCATTGCCACCCAAGATAGCAGGAGTAGCAATGTGAGCCTGAGCAGGGATTGGTGGATATATGGACACAGATGGAAGAGATGTAGGCTGAAGAGGAACAATAGAATACATCAAGGAACTAGCAGGCCTTGTGGAACCAAGGAAAGGATTGGATCCATGCAACATAACCTAAGAAAAAAACTTGAATAGGGTTAAGAGGTTGTGGCAAAAAGTGAGAAAAACCAAGATGATTAGTCATAACATGTGATTGTGGGTAATAAACTGGAGAATAAGGAACATGTGCAGCAAGCATAGTAGGATGAGCCTGAGCATTTGAGGTAGAAGGTCTTGCGACATTGTTCTGACTATTCTGCTTGTTCCTAGATGCCTCATTTTTGGAGCCCATATCAAATCGAAAGTAACACATTTCTACTAAGTGACCCATTCTCCTACACAGCTGGCATTGAGGCCTAGAGGATCTATCTCGAACCCTTCCTCTATTGTTTTGATTATTATTATCTTTATTGTTATAGTTATAAGTGGTACCAGCAGACTGATCAATTACTTCTGAGTTCACATGATAACCAGAGTTAAAATTGAAGTTAGCAAATTCAGTGTTCAAAGAATAGCCATAATTCATAGAAGTATGAGGCATCATTTCATTTTGATAAGCAACAATATTATGAGCAAAAGCAGTAACATGTGAATTTAGATGATTTTGCCTAGCATCAGCATCAATTAAAAGAGTGTGAGCAGAATCAACACATGCAAAATGAGCTCCAGCAGTGAGCACAATAATAACAAACTCATACTCAAGAGAAAGACCATTCAAAATCCAAGTGACATGTTCATGTTCATATATTTGTTCTCCACAATTGTCAAGATTATCACAAATTGATTTAACTTTTAACATATACTCTCTTATACTGAGTTATCCTTTCTTCTGCGTATGAAGAAGTCTTTATAGTACATTCACCTAGAGGTAGTTTTACCACTATAGATTCAGTGTAATGTATTCCAAATCTAAGAAGCAGAGTTTAATCATATAAGATGAGGCAAAACACTTTCACCTAATGTGGAAAAAAGTTGGGTAGCTAACGCACCATCTTACTCCTCAAATGACTATAAGAAGCAGAGTCTGTTTGTTTTAATAGTTAAATAAACATGTTGATGCCAAAGAAGATAGTTGTTATCATCCAAAACAACATTTATCTTCTATGTAGAGAAAAACTTACTCGAACTAGATGATGCAAAAGTAGAATTAGTATTATCATAATCATTACGACCATGAGATGCATCAACATTTTCAGAAGGTGTTTACTCAGGTTAAGCCATACAAACAAATACACACAAAACAAAGGAATATTCAACAACACGATAATGTTGTCACAATCCACATGAAAGAAGCACCGAGGCTAAAACCAGCAATCACAATGACAAATCAATAATGCAGTCAAAGTCCACAATAACTCAATCGCAGATGCAATCGAAAAAGTTATTAAAGGAAAAATGCTATCCAAGGCACAACAAAAAAAACCAGCAGAGAAATCAAGGTAAACTGAATAAGAAGAAACCTGAACAACAACAGAAGAAGCAAAAACCCTATATCGCATCAGAAGCACTGTAGAAAGTCACGAGACAGCTGTCGGCGACCAAACGACCTCAAAGAAATGTCGTGAATCTTACAACGAAAAGATTGACGAAGCAAAAACGCAGACAAATTAACAAAGAAATCTCTAATACCATGTTAGGGTTATAGAACTGAGGCTAGAAGAAAAGGGGAAAATGGAAACGAGAGGAAAAATAGAAATGAGATTAGAAACTGAAAAAGAATTAATTTGAAGCAAATCTTTCATTTAACTTGAAAATAGATTACAGCATAGGTGGGCTTTATATAGGAGCCCAAAGCATAACAACCCAATTGATTGACCAGCCTATTAATCTAACAGACTCAACTCAATCCATAACAGAATTAGTTATATATATATATATATATATATATATATATATATATATATATATATATATATATATATGTATGTATATATATATTACTCTATCACTCTATCATGTATCACCCAAATTTATATTCAACGATATTTATTTGAAAAGGCTTAATGGTAAAAAACTCAAATTATGCCTTTTTTCATAGGATTAATATCTTATACACTGGCGGTGGATTTTTTTTGTTTCCACAAGCGCCTCAATTATAGGGTTTAGGGTTAGGGTTTAAGGTTTAAGGTTTAGGGGTTTTAGTGTAAAGGTTTAGAATTTAGTGTTCATGTTTAAAATTTAGGGTTTAGGGTTAACCAAAATTCTATCAACAATCCCTAAATTCAAAACTACTACACTTATACACCTAAATTTTAAACCCTAAACAGAGTCCCTAACCCCTAAAACTAAGACGCTTGTGTAAAAAAGTTTTCACAAGCGCTTGTGTATAGAACAATTACCCTTTTTCATATAGGTGTTTAAAGTATTTTTCAGTCTAAGTAATTGTCTAACATTTTATTACGTAATCATTTTAGATTTTTTCGAATGTTATAATTTTTTCGTTAACCAATAAAAATATGACGTGTCAAGTTATAAAAATTCTAAAAAAGTTTCCTTTTTTTACAAAAATAAATTAAAAATTTTATTTTTTTCTTTCTAAAACTCCTCAAATTAAAAAAAAACACCATTAAATTTTTAAATCCCTAATTTCTAAAGTTCATTGTTACCTCATACGACCTCTAATCTCTCTTCCGTCGTCGTCGACCACCCCCCACCCACTCCTTGTCGCTGACACCTTCATTGATCGTCCATCATTCAATATGCGTTCTTCCTACTTATATTAGAAGAGATTATTCGTCAATCCTTTAATACTTTCACGCTTACGATTGTGAACTTGAAGGTAAGATTTTTATGGAAATCGATGATGGTCTACAAGGGATGAGTTCTAGTTGACGACGACATAGGAGAGATCGGCTGTGGTAGGCGACAATAATTGGCTTTGGTGATTTGGTTTAGAGATTTGAGTTTTTTTAAGTTTATTTTTTGGAAAAATTTTAATAATATTTTAAACAGAAATAAATGAAAATTTAATAATTAGGTCACATGTCATGCAATAACTGGATGACGAAATTTTTTTAACGATTGATGGCGGAAAATTTTTGAGAGGGTCACGGAATAAAACATTTAACCTACTTGGGTTGAAAAATACTTTAGACACCTATCTAGAAAAAAAAAGTATGGTTTGAGCACGACTATTAAGTTGTTTGAAAATAGTTACAACAATTGTTTGCTGTAATGACAAGGCAAATTGTTCTCTTAAGGAGAGATTTCGAGTTCGAGCTTTGAGGAAGATATTGTTGAGAGAGAGCTACAAATTACGAACATGAATCACAAAATGGACGTGTCGTACCGAAGAATTTGAAAATAGTTAGAACTTAAAATAATTTGAATATGAAATATTTGGAATTTATAATGACTTAAATATAGTCAACAAATGTTGGAGCAAGTGATTAAATTTTCTGTTTACATTTCCTCCTCCTCCAAGCTTCTGAGTTCAATATCTAGTAAGAGCATTTCACCTTTCCACCTCCCCGAGATATCAATCCAACTTAATTCTGTTTAACCAACAGAAATCAAAATGAATTAATCCTTTGATTTTAATTCCAATTTTTGTTTGGAAGATTAAGTAAACCCGTTAAAACGGAAGGAATTAATTCCCGAATCGAATTATTTACGAGATCTTTTATTTTCAAAATAAAACACGACTTTGCCTGGATATCATATTTCTCTCTACAAAATTTCTCAAAAGAAATTGTTAGTACGAAATAAAATTCATATAATTTCCAAAAATACAAAGAATCACAATTAAGACAAAAAATGTGACAAAGTATAACTTATATACATGCATATTAAAAATGTCCACATTATATGGTAACACTATCATAATAATATTACCAAAAATATTACCAAATTTAAAACTTTATCTTAACAATATATGCAAATATGTATTTAAAGTTTTTTATTTCCATTCCAAGAAATGTTGACATATAAGGTTATAAAATCACCATATTTTTATATTAAATGCCATATTTATTATTTAATATTAATGTCAAAAATGTTTAAGGAATATTTCATTATTACCTTAACAATGTCATAAAAAAATTAATTATAACATAAACCATATCATATTAAAAATCAAAATTTAATATTGAATATTACCTTAATAATACCATAATTTATGGTTTTAAAAGTGTCATATTTACAAGAAAACTTATTAAGTAATATTTAAATTACCTTACTAATCGAATATTCAAATGTTCTATCTCAAGAAAACCGCTTGCATCGTGTTGAATATGTGGTGTTGGTGATCTCAACGTTTCTTGTCTTTGGGCATTCACTGCCATAAAAATCGTTGAGATGTCTTTGAGCAATTACGGGCACAAAAAACTTTGAAGACAAGAAAAAATGGTCAAATGCCAAATATGAAATAATTGGCCACTTTAATTTAAAGTCATATAAAGGTTATGGAAAAAGCACGCATGTAAATCACAAATAACAACATTAGGCTTTCCTTTTTCTATGCGTGAAAATTTCCTTGTCGTGTGAATCATTGCTTTAGATACAATAATCTGTTCGTCTTGGATTAAAACTGAGAATCTGTCTTAAAATTGTTAGAACATAAGCGTTAATCCAAGAATAAATAATAAAATAAAATAATATTATTTAAACGACTAGTACAAAATTAAGAACAATACAACAATATATAAATCAAACTGATTTGGATCCAAAAAAAATGTGTTGAGGCTTGCACCAACGCAATTTCCTTAAGACAGATTTTCAGCCACTCCTATGGTGCTCGAGTTCATTGGTCATTTGTCTCACAGGATACAACAACATAAGACCAGCCACAGTTGCACTACTATGGAGATCACGAACCGACCCTTGCCTTCGTCTATCACTAAAAAACACTTGTAAAATCCACAGAGTAAAACAATAAAAATTTTATGTGTTTTTTTGTTCATTGTAAACCTAGAAGCTTTACTCCCTATTTATAGGGTTGTCATGACGGTATAAGTGGACATTTTGACCTAATAAAGCATTTAATATAGAGAATAAATTGATTCTCGTATAAAGCAATTTCCAAAATTATTATCTGAATTAAAGGTAACTTCTAATATTTACCCTTTTAATTTTAAGATAAAATTTGGCAAATTTATGCTTTTATTTGAGGAAAATTCATTTCAAATTTGAGTCAAAGTATCTACAAGCCCACGAAGGACCAGACCGGTTCAGACATTTGCGTTACCTACGTCGTGCATGTCTGCACATTTACGAACCAACAATTGGTTCCACATTTTCCTCAACAACATTTGAATCAATTTCTTATTCAAAGCTCCAAAATTATCAAAATTTTCCAACAGGAGCAAGTGATTAAATTTCCTGTTTACATTTCCTCCTCCTCCAAGCTTCTGAGTTCAATATCTAATAAGAGCATTTCACCTTTCCACCTCCCCTAAGTTGTAGGTAAATTAAAAAATGACTTGAACATGTTCAACTCGAAAATAATTTGAACTCAAAATGATTTAACATGAAAAATTTCAACTAGCAAATTTGAATGAGTCGAACTCAAAACAATTTAAATATAAGATGACTCGAATTTAAAACCACCTAAATTCAAAATGACTATAACCTAACACTAACTCGAATATCGGTAGGGTTCAATCAAAGATGGATACAATCTAAAAGTAACCCGATGGAATCAATTAAGATATTATTGTTGGAGATGGAACATGGACCGTATGATTCTTGAAAATGGATATTTTACAATCACACATACTACACAACATTAAAAATTTGCATTAATCCTTTTGGTTCACAATCTCCATCGAATCTAGATTTTAGTTACGACCAGTTATACTTTAACACGGAATAAAATGGCGAGTACCCAAAAAACAAGAAGAAAAGAAAGCTGCAAAACGTATGAAAAATATGATAAATGGGTCCTTGGTGTTGACATTTTGGTCCCCTCGCTACCTCCTCCGTTAAGTTTGAGTCCATAATTGTTGGACCAGAACTGGAATTGGAATACAGAACAGGGGCGGTTTAAATATCTAAAAGACCTTGTGAATGCAACATCAAATTTGGAACCCCCTCCCCATATATCATATTCAACAATTCAATATCTTTTATGAAATAAAAAGATGTTACATTCTCGGGACCAGGGGTGGTTTAAATATTTAAAAGATCCTATGCAATATATTAAAATGAGACCCTTAATTTATAATATGAAAGTTATATAAGTTCCTTTTCCCAAATAAAGTTTTTTAATACAAAAATAATATTGGATTAATCTCTTGAGTAACATAAAAATGACTTACAAATATCTAAAAATATAACATTTACACTTAAAAAGTATTGTTCTTCTTGAATGTTTTGAAATAAAATTATTTGTTACGCTTTCAATATCAACCTTTTTCAAAAGATCACTATCCTTTTTTTAAAAAAAAATTGATATATATATATATATATATATATATATATATATATATGAGAACTCATTTTGAGCCTTTTTTTTCGAGACTTTGTGCGATCGCACTTATTATATACATGTCCAAAACTACCCTTATCACTATACCAATTTGTAAATCTCATTCAAGAATTCAATATTAATCCTTTGCTAGTAGATTGGACCATCGGGCCGAATATTTGTAATGTAAATATGGCTACGACGAGCCCATTTTTAAGAGGAGTCCAAAGACCAAAACCTCTTGTTAAATTACGGAAACACCCCTAAGGGTTAAATTGGGTATTAAACCGGAAAACCCTAGCAGTCCTTTCTCTTCTCTTTACTCTCTTCCATTTTGAAAACCCTAGCCCCCTTATTTCCTCCGTCATAATGCCGCCCAAGTTTGATCCGACCCAAGTCGTCGACGTCTTCGTCCGCGTCACCGGCGGCGAAGTCGGAGCAGCTAGTTCCCTCGCTCCAAAGATCGGTCCACTTGGTCTCTCTCCCAAGAAGATCGGAGAAGATATCGCCAAAGAAACCGCCAAGGACTGGAAGGGTCTCCGCGTTACCGTCAAGCTTACCGTCCAGAACCGCCAGGCGAAAGTCACGGTGGTCCCGTCGGCGGCGGCGCTTGTAATTAAGGCCTTGAAGGAACCGGAGAGGGATAGGAAGAAGACCAAGAACATTAAGCACAACGGTAACATCGCTCTCGATGACGTTATCGAGATTGCTAAGGTAATGAAGCCCAGGTCAATGGCAAAGGATTTGAGAGGGACGGTGAAGGAGATTCTGGGCACCTGTGTTTCCGTTGGGTGTACGGTTGATGGCAAAGATCCTAAAGATTTGCAGCAGGAGATCGATGATGGTGATGTTGATGTTCCTTTGGAGTGAGAAAACTCTCTTTATTACTTTTAAGATCATATTATGTTTGCCCTTTTTCTAAATTTTGTTTAATTGTCAGATTCTGGATTATTTTTGAGGTTAATTTAGATAATTTTTGCATTTATGAATCCTCTAATGGTTATATATGTGATGTTTATTAATACCCTGCGTGTCCTAAGTGGAAAATGTTTGTCTTGATCTAGCACATTCAATTAGAAGGTTTCCTTATTGCCTATGGATCTCATACTTTGTTAGTTGTAGAATTCAAGCTTAGTTTCTCTCAAAATTTTGAGTCCCATTTCCCAATGTAGAATTCAAGGTTAGACCTGATTCTGACCTGAACTAGAAAATCCGACCAATGAATCTCAACTTGAACTCGATCCAACTTGACTTGGAATAACCTGAATTCATATCCAAGCTTGAAATTTCCCAAGCTTAAAGTGATCCGAACTTTTAATGACCTGACTTGAAAAACTTGAACCTCAGTCCTGTTATGTCCCAAACCCAGAATGGAAGTCAAACTTCAAACTGACCCCATCGAAGAATATGAATCTTTTGGAATCCAAATTGATCTGATCCAAGACACCTGATTTTCCCAATTAGCAGGTTTTCCTCTTTATTTTTCAGATCTCACTGGTTTCCTTGATTCATGATTGCTATGCATATTGTCTATTGACATATGATTGAATAATGTGCAACCGGAAGGCTTTCACTAGTAGTTTTTTTTTGTCATTTACTCTTGATTTTTACCATTATTTTGACATGGGATATCTGCTGAGTCTAGGGGTGTTCACGCACGGTTAACCAAAATACTACAACGGTTAACCTATAAGTTATGTTCTTAGTGCAGAAGTTATATGTTCTTAGTGCAAAAGTTATATGTTGTTAGTGCAATTAGAGAGGAAATGCATAGAGGATGTACCTAAGAATGCATAGAAAATTAGTGACTCTTTCTTTATGGTTAACCGAACACCCTAACCTCAAACTTTGGTGTAATTAAACTAATAATAACACTTGCTGATTTACTGTTAACTGTTCTAAAGTTATTTGTTCTTCACAGTTTTATGTTTTCCATTGTGTCTCAACATCACTGTTTCAGACTCAGTTTTTTCGGATGAATCTCTTGTATTATTTACTGAAACTTGAGGGTAAAGCCCATTTGTCTCGGAAATCAACAGATTCTTCAGACCAATCAACTCTTTCCTCAAATAAGAACTAATTCAAAAACTGATGCGAGGGCCAATACTGAAATTTAATTTCCGATTATTGTTGAGGCGTTGTCAGAAGCTGCGGATTGGGCTACGCAAAGGGAACCATCAACATTGTCAACTGATGGTGGAATTGGCATTTCTTGAATTTAGGGTTCGGATTGGTTGATTTGAAGGGAACTTTGCCGTGGATTTAGAAACACTACTTTTCTTCTGCGGTGGCCAATTTGACTCGCTTTGATTGGCTATCAC
This sequence comes from Hibiscus tridactylites, assembly GCA_958450335.1. Taxonomy (NCBI): domain Eukaryota; kingdom Viridiplantae; phylum Streptophyta; class Magnoliopsida; order Malvales; family Malvaceae; genus Hibiscus; species Hibiscus tridactylites. Next base: position 42,223,887 of record OY288292.1, read on the forward strand.
CACCGACAACATTAAAATCTCGGGGTGTCGATTGGGCTCAGACGAGGGATTCCCGATTCGAATTGACAAAAGAGAGAAGCACCATCACCTAGCGTTACGGATAGATCAAGTCGAGTAAAAAAAATTCGAGTTGAATACTCTTATTTTATTACAAAGGTTTTTTGAAAATTTTCGAGTTGAATTTGAATTTGAGTTTATGTTTAAATTCAATTGTAAATATATAATTTTAAAATACTAATTACTTTAAACTTAAATGATTTTTATAATCATATATAATAGACATGCACACACACATATTTCTTCATGTTTTTCATATGTAATATATAATATATATGTCAGGTAAAATTGAGATACTCATTTAAACTTGAAAATTGATTTACTAATTATTAAAATTTTTGAGTTAATTAAATTTTTATTTTATAACTCAAAATTTTATTTAAAATTTTTAGTCGAGTTGAAATTATGAGTCGAGCTAAGACAAGTTAAGTGTTTTCTTATCGAGTCAAATTAAATAATTCGAATTTTTTGACTCGAGTCTAATCGAATTTTATTCACCGAATCACCTCTACTAAGCGCCAGTTGACTGGCCAAGGTGCAATGTAAATGTTTTAGTTGGTTTTGTGTGTGTTTCTATTTTTTAATTTTTATTTATTTTTAAATTTTATAGGCTTAAAGTGTAAGAAGCCCTTGAACTTTTGAAAAATAATCAATTAAGCCTTTAAACTTTTTTTGCACCCAATTAAGCCCTTGAACAAAGAAATTTAATCAATTAAGCCATTGAACCAAGAAATTGAATCAATTAAGCCCTTTGACCAATTTTGGCCATTAAATTTTGACTTTTTTTTCTTCAGATATTACCGGCACATAATACACTATAGTTCCATCATGTTGCATTTACAAAAGAAATTCAAAAAGTATTTTTTTTATAAATTTTATAAGTTTTTTAGAATTTTTAGAACCTTTAAATAATTTTTTAAATAAAATAAAAAATTCTGAAAACTATCAAGTGGAAATATTATGACATAGTGCACTGCAACAATGGATCGAACAAAACTATTAAGATTTAATGGTTAAAGTTGGTCAAATGGCTTAATTGATTCAATTTATTGGTTTAAGGGCTTAATTGATTAAATTTTGTGGTTCAAGGGCTTAATTGGGTGTAAAAAAAATTTAGGGGCTTAATTGATTTTTTTTCAAAAGTTCAAGGGCTTCTTACACCCTTAAGCCAATTTTATATGTCCCAGATGAAATTGACACTATGTTAAAATTTGAGGGTTAAAAATTTAAAAGTGAAACTAAATCGTTATAATATGCAATATATGAGAATTAAATGTATTATTTAACTTGAAAAATGGATCACACAAAATCGCTAAATTAGGTAATCTTTTTATAATTATATGATTATAAAAAAACGTACTAGTGATCGAATAAACAAAAAATATTAATAAACAAATAATTATAATATTTAAACAATTTTTTTCACAACTCGGAATTAGGGGTGGCAACCGACGGATCGGCGATGATTTTACATTTCCCACTCCGTCCCCAACAATTGTGGGTACGGTTTTGAGGAATCCCCATTAAACATTCCGGAAATTTTTTTGTCCTCATACTCATCCCTTACGGATCCCGCGGTTTTCGGTTAATCTCATACCTATAAAATTAATTTATAAAACAAATATTCAACATTAAATCTCCAAAATTACAAACATAAAAGATAAATTTAGTTTTATCAAATAACAAACAAATAATTTTAAAACTATAAAACATGACTTAAATATTAACTGTTTGAATCATGGTATATTGCACTACCTTTAAAAGAAAAGACGTGATTAATAATTTATAGTTTCAAATATTGATATGTTTGTTCTAAAAAAAACTAGATTCGATAATTTTTCCAATCATATAAATTACTTCTTCTAGTTTTACTCGTACGATTTATGGTGAATTTTCGAAGTCACTGTTATTGTTGTTTTTCAAAACAATCTATTGTCTTTTTTTCTAACATTTGCTTACTCAAAAATTAATAATTCCTAATATGTAACTCGAAATCAATAATTGTTTGTTTTAAACAAATCTAGACTTTCATGTGATTATATAAATATAACGCACACTTTCCAATTTAACTCGTAAAATTTTTGGTGATTTTTCAAATTCATGATTAAAACTTTTTTAAGAAATATGTTGCCAAATTTTTTATGATCTTTCAACATTCAAATATTCATATAATTTAGAATACATATCTAAATCAATCACCGTGTATTTTAAACAAAACTAGACTAAATCATGTTTACAACAATGTATAGATAACATTTTAATTATTTTTATAGAATTTACAAAGGATTTTCAAACTTACTCTAGCCGGTCATGCTCAGGTGAGAATAGATTTTTGATGAAACATAGGTAAATTATCCTTATGGCCATCAAACTTCGTAAAATATGAGGATCCCTACAGATATTTTTAAGGATTCTTGCGGATATTTTTAGGGATCCTCACGGTGATTTATACGGGTACGGTTCAGTTATCCCTACGGTTCGGATATAGCAATCCCCGTCCCCATCCTCATTTGAGCTCCGGTTATAAAACCTCCCCCATCCCCATTCCCATGGGTAAGGATTTCAGTTATTCCCCATGCTCATCAGTTCGGATCCCCACGATTTTCGGTTATTCCCCACCCGATTACTACCCCTACTCGAAATGTTCATATTCAAAACCAATATTTGGGCAAGGAAATCAAAAAACTGATCAAAGTTTTGAAATTCAAATACTTTTATTATTTTTATATTGCAATCTCATTGATAATGTATATGTATAATGAACTTATAATTTAATTATAACATCTCTCCAATCTCTTTGGAATTTAGACAAATTTCACTTCAGAAAAAAAAACATACCATTAATAGGATAAAGGGTTAAACATCATTAAAAGTTAGCTTAATACCATTTCATTATAAATAATTTATATATATTTGAAAAAGTTGTTGAATTCGATTTTACTCGAGCTTTTCACGAATGGTTAGGGTTTCTGATAGAGTGAATTTGGGGAAAAACGAAACTGAAGATAGAACACAGGTATTAGACACGTGAAGAAAAGAAACTGCGTCGTTTTATTAAAGAGAGAAAAATTGAGTTAAAAATACAAAATTGATTCATCTATTATATAACAAAGGCTTATAACTAACAACTAAACCTAACCTACTAACTAACAGAAAAACTTCCTAACTAACATGACAGCTCAACAAACTTCAATCTTCCTTGATATTCTTGATAGCCCCCCCTCAAGTTGGAGTGTACAAGTTTTGTAGACCCAACTTGAAAATGGAATCCTGAAAAGGCAAAGAAGGTAGAGCTTTAGTAAAGCAATCAACAATCTGATTATGAGAAGAAACAGGCAAAAGTTTGATTACTCCCTGTTGTATTTTCTCTCGAATCAGGTGACAGTCAATTTTAATGTGCTTTGTGCGTTCGTGATGCACATGATTTTCAGCAATCTTAATAGCTGAGAGGTTATCACAGTAAAGATTAGCAGAAGAAAGATTAATTTTCAAATCTGAAAGAAGATAAAATAACCAATGAACTTCACAAGTAACAGAAGCTAAGGCCCGATACTCTGCTTCACTAGATGAACGAGATATAGTTTGCTGTTTCTTGGACTTCCAAAAAATTAATGACTTCCCCAAAAAGACACAAAAACCTGTAGTTGATCTTCTTGAGTCTGGGCAAGAGGCTCAGTCAGAATCAGAAAAAACATGGATTTGTAAAGGGTTATCAGCAGGAAAAAATAGCCCTTGTCCAGGAGTAGCTTTTAAAAATCTAAGAACACGATGAGCCGCAGAAAAATGTACAGTTGTAGGGGCAGACAAAAACTGTGAAAGCTGTTGAACAGCAAACGAGATATCTGGTCTCGTATTAGTAAGATACAAAAGCTTTCCAATTAATTGTCTATAGGCAGTAATATCAGAAAGGGCATCACCATCAGACTTAGACAACCTTTTAGTGTCACTAAAAGGACTATTAACAGGTTTAGCACCAAGGAAGTCAGTATCCTTTAGAAGATCTAAAGTATACTTCCTTTGGCACATATTGATACCTTTAGATGACCTTGCAATCTCAAAACCAAGAAAGAATTTCAGCTTGCCTAAATCTTTAATTTTAAAAATATTATGAAGAAATTCTTTAATAAAGGCAATTTGTTTAGATGAAGGACTTGCAAGGATTATGTCATCTACATAAACTGCTAAGGCAATAAATTCAGAACCTTCTCCTTTAGTAAACAAACTAGAATCTGAAATGGATTGTTTAAAACCTTGATCAACTAAAGCTTTTGTCAATCTCTCATTCCACTGTCTACTAGCATGTTTCAAACCATACAAACTCTTATTTAATTTGCAAACAAGACCAGCATTTTTATCAGAAAAGCCAGGGGCTAATTCCATGTAAACCTCTTCTTGCAAAAAAACCATGTAAAAAAGTATTATTGATGTCTAGCTTTTGTAAATCCTAGTTTTTAGCAGCAGCTAGAGCTAATAAAGTTCGAATAGTGGTTATTTTTGCTACAGGGCTAAAAGTATGAAGAAAATCCACTCCTAATTATTGTGTATACCCCTTTGCAACTAACCTAGCCTTGTATCTATCAAGGGTACCATCTGACTTAAGCTTTGTTTTAAAAATCCACTTGCATCCTATAGTAGTTTTCCCAGCAGGTAAGGGGACTAGATCCCATGTTTTATTGTTCTCTAAAGCTTTAATTTCATCTTGCATAGCTTTCTTCCAACAATCATCTAAAATAGCTTGTTTGTAGCTTTTAGGCTCACTTAAAAGTTCTGCATTATTAATATATGCCTTATGTTGAGCAAAAACATTAGAGTAAGACAAAACATGAGCAACAGAATGTGGAGTTGTCCTAGGTTTAGGCAAATTAACATGAAAATCATTATATTTCTGTGGCAGTTTTACATTTCTGGATGGTCTATTAGAATTAGGAATAGAAATTTTGTTTGAAACATTCTGAGTTTCTTCTAAAGGAACTCCACTGTCCACAGAAACATGATCACTATTCCCATTATCAGAAATAACTCTACAATTATCAGAAGTTTCATCAGAATTACTAACATAACATCCAGAACCAATAATATCATCACAAGGCTCATTCTGAAATTGTTCAGTTTCATCATGCAACCCAGAATTATCACAATTAGGCAATACCACAGTTTTATCAGGAATACTTTCTTTAAAAGGAAAATAATCTTCAACAAAAACCACATCCATAGAGACAAAAACACTTTTAGTTTCCAAATTATAAAGTCTATATCCTTTAACATTTTTAAGAAAACCCTAGAAAAACACACTTTGCAGCTCTAGGATGCATCTTAATTTTGGCCTTAGGCAGCAGAGAAGCATAAGCTAAACATCATATTATCTTTAGATTATCATACTTAGGTTTTGACTGAAATAACTCTTCATGTGGTGTTTTATTAGACAAGATGAGAGTAGAAGTGATGTTGATCAAAAAAGCTGCATGTAAAATGCAATCCATCCAGAAGAACAAAGGAAGACCAGGTTGAATCCTCAAAGCCCTAGCAACATTTAATAAATGTTGATGTTTCTTTTCTACTACACTATTCTGCTGAGGTGTATGAGGACAAGTAGTTTGATGATTAATTCCCATTGTTTTAAAAAAGTCAACCATATCAAACTCCTTGCCATTATCAGTTCTAATACATTTCACCTTTTTAGAAAAAATGAACTTCTACCATAGTGCAGAAATTAGTTATCAATTCCCTAGTTTCTAACTTATACTTCATAGGAAAAACCCACGTATACCTACTTCTATCATCAACCACAGTGAGAAAATAAGTAAAACCATATATACTGAAAACAGGAAAAGGACCCCAGATGTCCATATGAACAATATCAAACACATGCTGAGATTTAGAAACACTCATGGGAAAAGACAATCTCTTATGTTTAGACAAATGTCAGGTTTCACAATTATGCAATTGTCCAGAAGGAATAAAGGAATTCAATGAATGAAAAACTTTCATCCTCTGATTAGAGGGATGACCTAACCTAGCATGCCAAACAGTAAAAGAAATGGATGAATTTACAACATTACAGAAAGTAGATTTTGCAGAATCCTTAGCTTGAAGCTGATACAATCCATTCACTTTTTCAGCTATACCAATCATCTTCCATTGTTTGGTATCCTGAAGACAACAAAAATTGTGTGAGAAAATGAAAGACAAATCTGAATTATCTGTTAGTTTAGAAACAGATATCAAATTGAAACCAAAAAATGAAATGTGTAAAACATTTTAAGAACTAAATCTGGTGACAACTGAACAGTTTTTACATGAAGAACTTTAACAAGTTGACCATTCGGCAACTTAACAAATTTATCAGTAATAGAAGAATAATCCACATAATTGTCTAATGTATTTGCTATGTGATCAGTAGCCCCAGAGTCTATAATCCAAGATTTAGTACTAACAATTTGAACATTCATATTTTGAGAAAAGCAACAACAGCAGATTGAAAAACAGATTGACTATCAAGAACAAAATTATCAAGAAAAGTATCATCAAAAGAAATCATACCTGACCCTTCATTAGAGGCAGATTCAAAGTTAGATGACAAAGCATTCACTTGGGACTGACTTGGAACAGATTTCTCACGATCATTTAACAAAGATAACAAACTGGCATATTGTTCTTTTGTAAAAGAAACAATATCTTCCTCATTGGCATTAACAACAGAAGTATTCTCATTAACAACATTAACAGCTTGATTCACTTTACCATAAGGTGTCCTAGACCTATACCCAGGCGGATACCCATGCTTCTTAAAGCATTTCTCAACCGAGTGTCCATAAAGGCCACAAAAAGTACAGAGAGGTCTACGACTGATAGGATTTCTAGAAAATTTCTTTACAAAACCCCTATTGTTTGACTCATCCCTCTTTACAAAATTTCGATCAACCAACAAGACGTTGGAATCAGCAAGATTAACATGATTAATGGTTCTTTCATGCTGAACAAGAACAGAAAAAAATTCATTAATGTTTGAGAAGGGTTTCATCATCAAAATCTGTGATTTTGGAACTGAAAAAGAATCGTTTAACCCCCGAAGAAAACGAAGTGAGAAATCTTGTTTCCTAAACTCGATGGCTTTACAATCACAGGTAGCTAAAGACCTAAGGTTACACAACTCATCCCATATAACCTTCAACTGCGTATGAAAGACAGTGATAGAAAGATTACCTTGCTTTAAGGAGTAAAACTCCTGCTGCAAATCCGAAACCTGAATCAAGTCTCCTTGCTTGAATCGTTCATGTAAATCCGCCCACAATTCGTAGGCTGTATCAACCCAAATAACCCCTTGTGCAATCTCGGGGCTGATGGCACGCAATAACCAAGAAAGAACTAGGTTATTGCACTTAACCCATGTTGAAATCGAGAATGGTCTTGACGCAACTGCTTGATCGAACCGTCCACGAACCAAAACTTGTTCTTGGAGATGAGAGCCATCTTCATCGAACGCGCCCAGCCGTGGTAATTGGAACCTGTAAGCAGCGCAGAAGTAAGAACGAGACCAGGGTTCTCACTGGGATGAGTGTAATATTCATCAGAGGGATCGTCATTCTTGAAGGCGGAACTGCGAACACGATCGGTGTTAGATTCATCATCTGATACCATGTTGAATTCGATTTTACTCGAGCTTTTCACGAATGGTTAGGGTTTCTGATAGAGTGAATTTGGGGAAAACGAAACTGAAGATAGAACACGGGTATTAGACACGTGAAGAAAAGAAATTGCGTCGTTTTATTAAAGAGAGAAAAATTGAGTTAAAAATACAAAACTGATTCATCTATTATATAACAAAGGCTTATAACTAACAACTAAACCTAACCTACAAACTAACAGAAAAACTTCCTAACTAATATGACAGCTCAGCAAACTTCAATCTTCCTTGTTATAATAAGCCGTTTATTTCTTAATGAGAACACCCACGACAAAGGTGTTAGTCATTATTATCGGTGATTTATACCTTGGCTCAAACAAAAAATATTTATATAGATTTTGCTGAAATTTCCTAGCCACCGCCCATCCCAAGGGTCACTATTAACCCATAAACCAAGAGAATTAACCAAAAGAAAGTCGAATTTGATTTCGTAATGGGCTTTGAGATTGTAACACGTGGTGTGTTTCCAACCATAAACTCAAATTCAAAGAAAGCAACATCAAAGTTTGGCCACGAGAAAGACCAAAAGCAGTTTGATTAAGTTTGAATTATTATAAATATAATATTATAATTCTACTACGATGATGAAGTTATGAGGTTAACGTTTCAGAATATAATGCTTTTTTTTCCTGAATGTATGTAGAATTGAGGTGGCGTGGTCGGTCCATGTCAGCATTTTGAAAAACAATTATACAAATAATGCCATTCGTCATTATTATTATTAGTCTAATGGTCGGTCTCGTTAAATCCTTTATTTTTAATTTTTATACAATATCTTTTTGACATTTATTAATTTAGTTACGAAAATCATTGGCTTCTTAGCTTAATTGAGATAATATAAACGTTTTTAATTATTTGATCAGTTAATGGATCTTAAATGAATATTTTATTGATGTTCCAATTGTTTTTCAAATTAGTACTATATAGTATCCCATTCCAATCCAAAAAAACCATTGTTTTGGGTAATATATGATTATTAATATTTTTATTCTTTTAAATAAATTTGAAATTCAATATTTTGTTTTTGCTGAAAATCAATCCGAGTGGAGACAATAATTCTAACAAGTTTAAGTACATTATATAATTTTTATGTAATTTTTTTGAAAGGAATAGACGTATATCTTTAATGGTGAACATGATACAACATAATTTATAAAATATAGATGCGAGTCTCGTTAAAATACTTTTTAAACTTAAATAGAAGAAAAAAAATCCAACTAGTTTATAAATTTCTCTTAAATATATAAACGCTGGATGTTTATCATTTATGGAAATGATAAAGTTGGCTACGTTGTTTTATTTGAGCAACCGGATATGTTTGAATATCGTGGATCGAATTATGTGTGGTGTGATGAACAGCGGAGCTATAATTTTTATATAGTTTAATCTAAGATCATGTTTTAAACTGTAATTATAGTTTCGTCTCGGATATTTTTGGAGTACTGTGCGAAAATTCAAAAAATAAATTCTTATAGAATGAAAGTATATTCCAATATTTTGAACAATTAATTTAATATTTTATTAATTTGGATTGAGTACTTTAAAGACCATTATGAAGACAACTTTCCTAATTTAATTTGCTCCATTCACAACGTTAGAATTCGAACCTTTGACCTTGCTTAAGAGAGTTAGTGCATCATCTCACTAGACTAATTTATTGTTGGCAATTATTTTTTTATTATTAGATTAATTACTTTATTTAATAAATTAAAAAATAAGTTTTAAAAATAAGAATAATTATTTTTTAGGGGTCCTAAACTGATTGGGGGTCTTGAGCGGTCGCTGAAAGTGCTCCCCAATCAGTCGACCCTGTGTAATTATTGTATATTATTCAAGTATTATTGACCTCGTACCTAAAAAATTAAGTGGTGTCAATCATATTATTTCTTGTGAAAAATTCTAACTTCTTGTACTTTGTAATATATTTGACAGGGACAAACGCATGATTTTATTTTAGAGAAACAAATCTATAAAATTCTAGAGAACAGACTTATAAAATTTTAGAAAGAGTAAAAATAAATTTTTAATAAAAAAATTAAATTTTTTTAAAGATATTTTAATGATTAATTGTACTCTCAAAATCATATATACATCCGTCCATGATGATGAAATACTAATTATTAAATTTTCAGTTATATTAATTTCGAGTTCGATTTATATTAAACCTTTAAGAAAATGATTGAAATAAAACATTGGAAAAGGAAAATAAAAATAAATTAAAGGGATAAATGAAAATGGATGTAGGTGCTATAAGCCTATAACATTACAACCATGCACATCTCAATGATTAAAGAATAAGCACAAAACATCCACCACATATATATTTGCAAAAAAAGAAAAATGTTTTTTAGGTGCATACTCAAAGTCTTATGTTTATCTTGCAAAGGCGTCACCAACCCACCCTACAATACCAGTTTGGCCTCATTTTATAATAATTCAATTAATAATTAAGGAATCTGACCCTTTTATATAATATTAAATAAAAATAATCTACTTTTATATTATTAACTTATTTTGCTCAAACATTAAACACTTCACTATTAGAATTATAACTTATAAAACAAATACACACACAATATATATTATTTAATTATTTTATCTATTTATTATTTAATTATTTTCTATATATTTTCATGTTGGATTTGCCATCATCTCTCAAATTTGTAATCACCAAAAATATTTTGCGGTTGATTTGTGGTAAAGCCAATTTTATTAACGTACTAGAACTGTTATATGCATTTTTATGTTAGTGTCGACAATGTTTATCCTTCAGCAACGATAGTAGTGTTTGTTTATCTATTAGTTTTATTTTAATTTCACTTTATTCAATATTATTTATAAAAAAACTATATTTACACACAATATCACTCGATATGATCAAAAACAAAATCACATAAATTCATTTTAAATTTTATTAACAATATATTATTGTCTAATATATTAAATTATACATAATTAGACCTTAAATCAATATAAATCTGAAACAAAATGGTTTTTAATTGTTACACTTATAACTTATAAATAAAAATAGATCAAGTCTTGTATAAGTTCGAATCTCATGATAATGTACCGGTCTATTTAATAAAAATAAAATAAAAACAGCCGTTGTATATAGCTAAGGGTGGGACCCTGCAAACGAAGAAAATCGAAATCAGAGGTGGAATGGACGGCTAAGAATAAAAGTTAAAATAATCACATTAATACATAATCAAGCTCCTTAATCATTATCATTATCATCTATTTCCCACTTTATATACACTTCTCCTCCCACTCTCCTCTCTTCATCCAAACCTTAAATCTCTCCTTTTCTTACCAAAACCTTAGTTTTAGCAAAAGAAAAAAGAGGAAACAAATGGCTAAGGACATCGAGACGACGGCGGAGCAAGGCGGAGGCGAGTTCTCAGCCAAGGACTACCACGATCCACCACCGGCACCATTGATCGACTTCGATGAGCTCACCAAATGGTCGTTTTACAGGGCGTGTATCGCCGAGTTCATTGCCACCCTTCTTTTCTTGTATGTCACGGTGTTGACCGTGATCGGCCATAAGGTCCAAACCGACCCGACCAAGAACACCGTTGACCCGGACTGTGGCAGCGTCGGCATTCTCGGTATCGCTTGGGCCTTCGGTGGCATGATCTTTATCCTTGTTTACTGCACCGCTGGAATCTCAGGTGAGTACATGCAAATTCTATAAAGCGGGTCGGGTTTTGTCACCGTAACTAAAACAACCGTGAAACCTATAGGTGGGCACATCAACCCGGCGGTGACGCTAGGACTTTTCTTGGGACGCAAGGTGTCGCTGATCCGAGCCATCATGTACATGGTGGCTCAGTGCTTAGGTGCAATATGCGGCTGTGGGTTGGTCAAGGCTTTCCAGAAGACTTACTACAACAGCTACGGCGGTGGGGCCAACGAGCTCGCACCCGGCTTCAACAAGGGTACCGGCTTGGGCGCTGAAATCATCGGCACCTTCGTTCTCGTCTACACCGTCTTCTCCGCCACCGATCCCAAGAGGAGCGCAAGGGATTCCCACGTTCCTGTATGTGAATAATTCAATAGATTGTTAATTTGCCATATTAGTCCCTCTCAGTTTCATTTTTAAACTTTTCAACTAATGAGAATTAAATAATTCAAGGTGTTGGCACCACTCCCCATTGGGTTCGCCGTGTTCATGGTTCACCTGGCCACAATCCCGATCACCGGCACAGGTATCAACCCGGCAAGGAGCTTTGGAGCTGCTGTGATTTACAACAAAGAAAAGGCCTGGGATGATCAAGTAAATCACTCACTCTCCCTCTATAAAATTTCCATTTCAAAATTTTAAAATAAATAAAGAGTTATTATTATTATTATTTGCAGTGGATATTCTGGGTTGGACCCTTCATCGGAGCTGCCATTGCTGCCTTTTACCACCAATTCATCCTAAGAGCAGCAGCCATTAAAGCCCTTGGATCTTTCAGGAGCAATGCTTAAAATTCACCTCTATTTATTACAACAAATGGTCACCAACTATGGGGATGTAATAACAGATGAAAATGAGTGTATGTTTGTGTCGGGGGAGGGTTCCCTTCTGCAGTCTATGTCTCTGGTTTGAGGAGGGGGGGCCATTGAACTGTAAATAATAAAAAAAAGTACATGTTTTATGGATAAGGGTGTGTTTTCAATCCCTGTTTTGTTGCTTTTTAATGTGTTTTGTAATGAAGTTGTGTTGTCATCTTTGTTTTATCCTTATCATCTCCATTTCCATTTCCATTTTTTTATTTTTATGTTTAGTCTCAAGTCTCAACCACTATCTTTTTAATTAATTATCCTTTTGTCATCAACCTGTTTGTATTGACTTGCAACTCCAGCTAATCATGCTTTAAAATATAGCTTAGCTAACTGCTTTTCAAATGGAAATGATTTAAACTTCCCTAAATATATATATATATATATATATATTTTATACTCATCTTTTTAATATATATATACGTCTTATAATTCATGTTCGGAGTACGAGGTTGACCCTCATAATAATTTTGTTTTTAAAATTCGAACTCGCATTCTTTCTTTACGAGTCAATGCTTGTTGTTAATAAATACCTTTTACAATACTATATTCTTCGAGGTTTAAACTTTACTTTTCTCGTCAAAAATATAATGTATATTATTATTGTACCCCACCATTAATGTCAAAAACCCAAAATCTCAACATAACTTGTCAATTATAATTGATATAAAAGGAACACCACCCATTTATGGTCAAAATCCCGTTTTAATCCCTTTGTTGTACTTAAATTTAAGATTTAATCCTTATATTTTACTATGACATAATTTGATTGTCTATTTTGGTAATGTCATTATTTCCGAATAGCTAATAATGTTAGCTATTTCTTTTAATTTTTTTGAAACACCCGATAACTCATCACGTTGACATGATTTTTTTAATTCACAGAAGTGTTTAAAGAGAAAAGGTTGAATTCTTAGCTAGAATAGTTAACCGTGTTAATTATTTGAATTTGCTAATGATATTGTAAAAGAAAAGAGATCAAATTATGTCAGATTAAAGTATAAAGATCAATTTTGAAATCCGATCAAAACCAAATTTAACATCCATTTATTCCTTAACTAAAAAGTTAATTGTGAAGCTTTAATCATCCACTAAGTGCTCAACATTTCATTTTCACCCCCAACTTTCTAGTTTTTCTTCGAAATTGTGTTATTTTGGGTATCTACTTTAAATGATACTTTTAATAAGAATATGCCCCTTTTCCCCTTTCAACACTTAATCAATGAGATAAAATATTAGTATTTGTTCTTAATTAGTAACCCTAAAGCAAAGACTAGTACATAAATTACTAATGAGGTTGGTCCAAGTGATAAACAATTTTGTATCGCTTAAACATGTCTCGAGTTCGAGGCCTTGTGTATGCAGAAAATCCTCATGAGAAATTCACTCGCTAAAACCAAGTGTGCGACGTGGGTCGATCCGGATTAGTTAAGGCAAAACCCTAGGAAATCGAGAGGGTAATAAAAAAATTAGTACATAAATTAGTACTTCGCAATGGCATCTTTAAAGAGATTAGATGAATTGTCTTTTGTGGGAGTGGTTCTTGTAAATGAAATGATGTATTTGATTCTTTAACTATTAAAATAGCATTTAATTACAAGTGTTAGGTCATATGCGATCATAGTTTATGAAATAATTAACATTATCTCCTCCCTAATGTCACATATCCATTTGGTCATTTTCAGGGGCAAAAGTAGGCGTGTTTAGCTGTTTGATGATGAACAATTTGGGTATAAATTGCAAATAATTAGATGAGATTTTGCTGTTGAAAGTTAAATAGTATGGATGGACTTATCTTTTGCTTTTGAAGGCATAAGATTAAAAAAAGTGATTATGAGAAAAATATTTGTGACTATTATGTTAGTATTTTGATTTTTTTTAAAAAAAATTGAATTTATATCTAAAGATAAGTCAAATTTTAAGGCTATTGGTTCCAATAGATTAATGCATCAATTTTTAAAAATAACCTTCGTATGTCAACAATCTTTAAAATAAGTGGTTAAAACTAAACCAAACATCGAAAGTTTATATTAAAAATATATTTAAAATGTTAAAACTTTTATATATTAAAAAGCTATATTTGATATTTAAAATGAAATATAAGTAATTAAATCACCATAAGTTTTTGCATTAGTTGTTGAGTCTCCAGAGCATTCCACAATAATCAAGAGTAAAATCTCAATAAGTAAGATTAAGCAAACTTTTTTTTGTCATGGCATAGTTAATCAAATTCTCAATCAATAATGTATTGTCAAAGCAAGGCAACTTACCTGTCGGTACTCGAATTTTCTGGATTATATATGCATACAAATATGTCAGTGCATGTGTTCATATTTGGGTACCCGAAAATCTAAAAATCTGACCCGTAACTCGGCCTATAAAAATTAAGTATCCGTAAGTTAGATACTCGTAATATTTGAGTATTCGTAAAACTGGGTACCAGATATTCGATTTTTTTTTTAATATTTTTAAATTAACTTATTTTTTAAGATCACATATAAAACACAAAAAATTTAAAACTTCATCCTACATAATTCAAACACAAAAATTAGTGATTTGAAGCAGGCATGGATTCAGAGGGGGCTGGTGGGGGCAGCCGCCCCCTAAAAATTTGAAATTCATATATGATTTAAAAAAAAATTTGGAAATTTTCTATGTATTTTCCATTGAAAATCTATTTTCGCCCTCTAAAATTTTATAAGTTTACCCCTTAGAATTTTATACGTTCGTCTCCTAACAAAAATTTTGCGTCCATCCCTGATTTGAAGTTAGTTTTAAGATATATATATATATATTAATTTTTATCACTAAAAGAGGATATTAAAAATATTAATTCAGATTATTATTTTTTACTTCGAATCTCATATTGATAAATTAATATAAATATTTTTGAAAAATTAAAAACTTAAAAGCACATAATACAAAAATAAAAAGAATTCAGGTATTTAAATTTAGTTTTAGAGTAAAAGTAGTAAGGACCTAAAATATAAAATTTTAAATTTTAAAAATATATATTAAAAGTATCGGGTCAAGTACCCGGTTACAAAAATTTTTCGACCCTGACCTGACCCAACTACCCAAAAAATCACGTGTCGGGTACTCGGCCAGAAAATCCAAGTCTTTTCATTACAAATACTCAATATTTTTTAATCGGGTCGGCAAGTTGAGTAGTTCAGGTCAGGCATTTTTGAACATCCCTAACTGTGCTTATATATATAATCCACCTACACTATATTAATTTATGATTATTGGATGATTGAAATGAGTGGATAAGATTAAATACTCATCAATTTTTACCCTTAAAAATCTCCTTATTTCCGACTTATAATCTTACATATTCATTTCACTCATCCAATGATAATATAAATAATGTAAAATTAATTGAGTTTTACATAATTTAATTGCATCGTCACCCCTTTCTCTATATATTCACGTTGTTGTATAAATTTTGGTTGAATTCCATGTCACGTAATTTCTTTCAAAATCAATTCAATAATGAAAACAATAAAAATGCAAATTTTAATTAAACACTATTTCATTAAAATAATAAGAAGAAATACATAGATAAGCATACTTTAAAATATAAAAAATAAACCCAAAAAAGTAAAGAGTATGTAAACATGAATAACAAATTTAAATATTTTCATAAAATCTTCATCAGTGTTCTTCAAACATATCACCATAGCGAAATTTTGGAGTGCTCACAGGAAGAGAGCAGATCATTGAATTACTCTAATCAACAAAAGGAGAGAAAAACGTCTTGGTTAACTCTACAAACAACCAATCCATGCAATGTTGTGCGGTAAAATTTAACTGTAACATACACCAGGTTGTAAACGTCTTCAATATTAGCGTGCCATAGAGACAGACAAAGAACATGTCATAACGACAAACGAAAAATAGGCCAAAACGGCCGACAAAAATAAATAATAAAAATAAAAAAAGGAACAAACGAAGAAAAAAACAAACAAAATAAAATAAACAAAAAAAATTACCGCGGTAGACGGCTAAAGCCGCCGCTATTGACTTGAAAAATTTAAAAACTATTTATAAATTTTTAAAGTAGAGATAATCGCTGTAAAAAAAATAAAAGAAAGAGAATTGCTCTCTATGCTTCACTTTTTTTTAATTATATCAATTATAGTAAAATTATTAAATAAGAGTAGAAATGAATCGATTATACATGTGTTCCATGACAAATAACATCATTTTAATCTTGGTTAGTATTAAATTTCGGGTCCAATCCCGAACAACCACACTTTCACTATCTCACACAAATAAGAGTAAAAATGTCATTATTATATGAAAACTATCCACTGTTTTTTAGCTATACTAAATTTTTCCATACTTTTTTTGGATGGTTATTTCATACTGAAGTATGAGTGACAGAAAATATTTTATGTAGAAATACATATATAAAATTTTACTGAATAAATTATCATAAATGTAGTAGTAGAAGATTTATATATAAATCTATCAACATCGTGTTCAATTTTTAAATAATATTTTATTATATTTTGATGCAAATTTTAATTGATAATTAAGTTGAATTTTATTGTAATTTTATAGTGGTTAATGTAACCCCTCGTCCCGGTCTGGCCGGATGACCGGTCCGAGTAGGCCACACGGGGAAAACTGAAGCGAAACCCATTAAGGATTCCCCCTCGGTTAGCAACCCTAAAAATTTCTTTTAATTTAATCTTCTCTAAAGGCACATTTAAATCTTATGTGATCATAAGAGCGGAATAAAATGAGGAAGACACGCAACTGGACACAGAACGACAAACAAACAGTCCATTTTTAAGTTATTAGGCAGGTCGTTTCGAAACACCTTCAAGGTGTATCGAAACACCTTGACTTGGTCAACTTCCCCAAGTCCACACGAGAAGGCCGTATCGGAACGGAGGTCAACCGTTCCGAAACGCCCCCAACGGTCAACTTCTTGTGGTCAACGAGATATTGACCGTTCCGAAACCTCTTGACCTGTTTCGAAACGCCTTCATATCGGCAATTTCTCAGATTTCCAGTAGCCAAAGTGTTCCGAAACTCGTATCGAAACAGGGGTTCACAGTGGCCAAACCGTATCGAAACGAGTTTCGATATGGGGTCCCTGAAGCCTTACCCGTTCCGAAACGGCTCAACCCGTTTCGAAACACTGGCTATCTGCAACCTTCAAAAACCAGATTTAGGCAGCTCCAAATCACCCCGAAAGCCCACAACCACTCCAAGAAGCATACATCACGACAAATACAAGGCATGCTCCTTATTGCAAACATTCATAATTATCACCAGATTTAAGATAGACAATCATTCCAAGAGTCATCCAAACATGACATTTAAAAAGGGCATCAAACTTCAACAAGACCAATGTTGAGTGGATCGAAAGATCGATATGAACCAAGAGGGGGTGAATTGGATTTTTAAAGTTTGTGTGGTGGAAATTGCAAATTAAAAAGATTGACAAGGAATTTTAGAGTGGTTCAAGTTCCAAATGAACTCTACATCCACTACCTCAGCTTCACTAAGGATTTGCAACAATTCCACTAATTGCTCTTCCCCTTTTCTAGGCTAAGGAGGCAACCCTTACAATTTTCGGTTAAATTTTCTACCCAAAATTTAACCCAATCCTCACACAAAGGTAACAAAGAATTTGATGGCTAAGATAGTATCTCTCAATACAATTTGTAGCCCAATTACAAGCACTCAACCCAATTGAACAAGATAAGAATGAAAATTATAATTGGGGTTTCTAGACAATATGAGATTTTTGCACAAATGCTTGGATTTGATGTATGGATATTTGCTTTTGGATCAATAGTTGTTGTTGGAGCTTTTAGAGGTCCCTTTTATACCTTCTCATTGATTTCTAGCCGTTGTGGTTGTTGCACTCATCAATAGAGCCGTTGGGGATGTTATCTCACCTCCATAAATGCAGTATGCAACAACCCATTTCGAAACGCAGGGTACCTGTTTCGGAATAGACTAAAATAGAAAGAGCCGTTGGGTGCATTTAAGAGCCCGTTTCGAAACGTGTTAAAGCCGTTTCGAAACACTTTTGCCACTGGAAAGGGTCGTTTCGAAACAACCTAAGCCCGTTTCGAAACACCCTAACCGATTCTAAAAAATCAGTTAAAAACTTTTACAACGGTCATATTTTCAAATGATAATGAAGAACCGTTTCGAAACACATGGTCTCGTTTCGAAACAGTTTGGCTACTGTCAAGGGTCGTTTCGAAACTAATTGAGCCCGTTTCGAAACACCCTATTGATCTTTGAAAATTCAGTTAAAACATATTAGAACCGTTATAGTTTTCAAATCAAAATTGAAGAACCGTTTCGAAACGCATGAAGCCGTTTCGATACGGGTTCAAGTGTTCTAAAGCCGTTTCGATACGCGTTTCGGAACAGGGGTCGGCAGTGATGAAAACGTTTCGAAACGCCTTAGGACGTTTCGAAACAGGGACTTGAAAATCACTGTTTTGACTTTAAACACTTAGAAAAATATTTGAAAACTTTGTTTTTAACTTTGGCATAATCTTAAAATCATATGGGGATGTTTGAGGACTTAAAAATTCCTTTTGACATTTTCAATTTAGTCCTTAGGTTTTTAGTTATATCAAAATTAAAAGACTGGTTTCACAATCTCCCTCTTTTTGATATAACAAAACCAAAGTTAGAATTTTTAAGAGTTTTGAAAATATTGAAAATATTCTAAGTCCCCCTTAATTTAAGATAGGATTTTAAAGTTTTAAAATTGTTTAACTTTGAAATCCAAGTTTTTAAAACTTAAAAAACTTTTTAAACATTTAAAACGAATTTTAGTTTGTGGCTCTTAAATTTTTTCTCCCCTTTTTTGTTAGATCAAAAAGAATAAATAAGACCCATAGAGAAGACAAAGGATTAGTACCAATAAGCATTAACCATTAAGCAACAATAATATAAATTCATAAAATTAAAATATCCAAAACATAAAGCATCATTAAGTTCAAAATAAAATCCCAAACAAAAGATCAAAAGCATAGGTTCCTAAAACATAATAAAACATAAAGATGCAATCTTAAACCTAAAGTGCATAAATAATATGATATGATATGAAAGTCCTAGGCCTCGTCACCATCATCATCGGAAGTCTCATCGTCACTCTTGACTTGAGAACGGTGAAACTTCGTCCATTGGCCATAAAGAGTAGAGAAGGACAAATCCAAGTTTAAGTGGGAAGTCTCAAGAGATAGGAGGCGATCCTCGACATTTTGCAAGCGAGTGTCCATAGCACCAAAACCCGAAGCAATGCGAGTATCCAAAGCATTGAACCGCTCGGTAATGAGAGCCGTAAGGGCTTCATTGTTTCCAACTTGAACTTGCGGTGGAGGAGCAACGGGAGGAAGAGGAGCTTCTCTATCAACTCGTTCCCAAACATCATTCATATATCGAAACCCGGATTTGCGTAGAGATGACTCACCAATCTTGCACTTGCGAGGTTCCGGGGAGTCGTAGGTGCAATCGAGACCGATTTGGCTAAAGATGTAGCTCAAGATTGTGCCATAAGTAAAAGATTTCAACTCATTGGTGTCAATAAGCTTAACATTATTGACCATCTCGACAAAAATAATCTTAGCAACATTAGGGCGCTCACCTCTACGGAAACATTCAAGCCAAAAGTGATCAACTTGACGGATATGAGAGTATTTACCTCCGGAAGGGCGAAGGAACCATGATACCATCAAGTGAAGAAAACGGTCGTGCACGTCCAAAGTAAGTGCCAGACCGGTGAAAGTGCCAAAGTGACGTTCATCCTCAAGACCTATATTCTTAAGGGAAAAGGTGGACTCCAAGAGTGCAATATTAACAGTAAACTTTTTCCCTAATATGAAAGTTTCAATTCCTACAACCTCGGTTTTGGTTTCATCATGAATAAGACGAGCATTAGAGTAAAAGATGAGTACCATATGTTTGTAGCGAATATCCGGGATGCTCAACAAAGGAAGAAGATCCCATTCACTCAAACGCTCGAGGTAACAGAATAGGAATCGCTCGGAGTTGAGGAAATCAAGATCAATGACACGTTCACGACGAACTTCGAAATCCTTGACATAAGTGAAGCGGGCTCACATCTCGGTAGTTCGAAGGGATTTCTGAAAAAGCAGAGCTAGATTCAGATGAATGCTCGAATCACCGGTTTGAACGGCCTTACGCTTTTTGTTAGCTTGATCCGACATCTAAAAAAAATAAGCAAGCATGTTTTAAAATTAAGTGTATGCATTGATTTTTAAATTCAATCCAATAATAAATCCCAATGAGGTTTTAAAAAAATAAAACAAAGAAAAATTAAAAAAAAAGTAAAAAAAAAATACGACTGAAAAATTTTATATTTGAATCAAAAAATTTGAGATTTTGAATTTTTTTTACAATATATGGAAAACCCAAATATGAAAACATATAATTTATACAAAATAAAATTTTCTAACCTAAGATTCGAACATAAATTGAAAGAAAAAGAAAAAAAGGGAAAAATACCTTAGTTTGAGATTTTGGATGATTTGATGAAAATCCTTGCACAATTTTGATGAAACTTGCTTAGACTTGAGTTTTAGGGTAAAACCCCTCAAGATTTGGTGAAAAACAAAGAGGTTTAGAGGGTATTTATAGGGAGAAAGTTAGTTTAGGATTTTTAGGGTTTTTAAGAGTTTGATGTAAAAGTGAATTTTAACATTAAAAGCCCTAAATAAAGCTATCCGCGATACCGTTTCGGAATGGTCTAGACCGTTCCGAAACTAGATCACTAGGGGTTGACCGTTTTAAGACCTTCAGCTGACCGTTTCGATACGATGTTGACCGTATCGAAGCCCCGTTTGACCCGTATCGAAACACGTTTCGATACACCCCTTGGCAGTAGCAAAAACGTTTCGAAACACTTTGGAGGCGTTTCGAAACGCCCTTCTCTTCAGATATGAATTTAAGGTACCCGTATCGAAACTGGTTCACCCGTTTCGATACACCTGGGCCTGAAAGTGCAGATGAGGCTCTAAAAATGCAGAAAAATGAATTTTTCTTAGGCCTAACATGCATAAATGACATGAATGAGCAGGCAAAACATATGCAAACATAAACATACTCCCCCTAGCTATAAGCATGGATGAAATTAGGAGTTTAAACACATAAACATGGCATTTCACAAGATCAAGCAAATTTAAGCACAAAAGAGATCCTAAAAGATCAAGATAGGCTAGCTAGACCTAACTCTCTCCTAAGGGACCAAAAACGCTCTTTGTCTAAAGGTTTTGTAAATATGTCTGCTAATTGATTTAAGGTGTCTACATACTCTATAACCACATCTTCCTTAAGGACATGATCTCTAATGAAATGATGCCTTATTTCTATGTGTTTGGTTATAGAGTGTTGGATGAGATTTTTTGTTAGACATATTGCACTAGTGTTGTCACATTTTAGGGGTATGGTTTCAACTTTAATTCCATAATCTAAGAGTTGTTGCTTCATTCAAAGAACTTGAGCACAACAACTCCCTAAGGATATGTACTTGGCTTCGGTGGTAGATAAGGCTACACTATTTTGTTTCTTAGAGAACCAAGATATGAGCATACTACCTAGGAATTGACAAGTTCCCGAAGTACTTTTCCTATCGATTTTGCAACCCCATAATTAGCATCCGAATAAGCATGAAGGTTGAAGGTAGAGTCTCTAGGGTACCAAAGACCTAAACAAGGAGTATCTCTAAGGTACCTAAAAATTCTTTTAACGGCTATAAGGTGAGACTCTCTAGGACTAGCTTGAAACCTAGCACACAAGCAAACACTAAACAAGATATCTGGTCTACTTGCTGTAAGGTAAAGCAATGATCCAATCATAGAACGGTAAAGCTTAGAGTCGACACACTTACCTCCTTCATCTTTGTCAAGCTTTGTAGATGAGCTCATAGGTGTGGCTCGAGGCTTTACATTCTCTAAGCCAAACTTCTTGAGCATATCCTTTATGTACTTTGCTTGATTGATGAAGGTGTCATCCTTCTTTTGCTTGATTTGGAGTCCCAAAAAGAATGAGAGCTCCCCCATCATGCTCATCTCGAATTCACCTTGCATTAACTTAGCAAACTCTTGACAATGACATTCATTAGTAGAACCAAAAATAATATTATCAACATAAATTTGAACTACTAAGATGTCATTTTTATACATTTTTATAAAAAGTGTAGTGTCCACCTTACCTTTTTCAAATCCTTTTTCAATTAAAAAGTTTGAAAGTCTTTCATACCAAGCTCTAGGAGCTTGTTTTAAACCATAAAGAGCTTTGGCGAGTTTGAAAACATGATTTGGAAATTTTGAGTCTTCAAAACCCGGTGGTTGTTCCACATACACTTCTTCATTTATAAAACCATTTAAAAACGCGCCTTTAACATCCATTTGAAAAAGCTTGAAATTATGATAACATGCATATGCAAGCAACATCCTAATGGCTTCCATTCTAGCTACGGGTGCAGAGGTTTCATCAAAATCTATTCCCTCTTCTTGAGTGTAACCTTGTGCTACTAGTCTAGCTTTATTTCTTACAATGTTACCACTCTCATCTAGCTTGTTCCTAAAGACCCATTTAGTTCCTATGGTAGATTGATTACTAGGCCTATCAACTAATGTCCAAACGTTACTTCTCTCAAATTGATTTAACTCTTCTTGCATAGCCAAAATCCAAAAGTCATCTTTCAATGCTTCTTTAATATTCTTAGGCTCTATGCATGAGATAAATGCAACATGATTCATTAATCTAAGAGAAGATCGAGTGGTTACCCCCTTGGATGGATCACCCAAGATTTCACCATCTTTGACAAGGTTCAACTCCCTTGGGTAGCTCACTTCCTTTTCCTCTAGAGTCAAGTCCTTCAAGGCTTCAAGAGGTGGATCTTGTGTGTCCTCTTCTTTTGTTGGAATCTCATCCTCCTTTGAAGTTTGTCCTCCATCAAAGGCATTTATGATTCCTACATCATCATCATCACAAGAATCCTTCTTAGGAAAGAGGTTATCATCGAATACAACATGAATAGATTCTTCTACTACTAAAGTTCTTTTGTTAAATACTCGATAGGCTTTAGAGGTTAAAGAGTAACCTATGAAAATAGCTTCATCACTTTTTGCATCAAATTTACCTAAGTTGTCTTTTCCATTATTTAAAACAAAACACTTGCAACCAAAAGGGTGAAAATAGCTAATGTTAGGCTTTTTAGATTTTAAAATCTCATAAGGTGTTTTCTTTAAAATTGGCCTAATCATTACTCGATTTACAATATAGCAAGCGGTGTTTGTGGCTTCCGCCCAAAAATATTTAGGTAAATTGTTTTCACAAAGCATAGTTCTAGCCATTTCTTGCAAAGTTCTATTTTTCCTCTCAACTACCACATTTTGTTGAAGAGTTCGAGGAGCCGAAAAATTGTGGCTAATACCATTTTCATTCAAAAATTCTTCAAACCCTAAATTTTGAAACTCAGTTCCATGATCCCTTCTAATATGTGAAATTTTAAGTTCAAGATCATTTTGGGTTAGTTTTGAAAATGTGATGAATTTTTCCAAAGCCTCATCTTTAGTACTTAAAAATAGAACCCAAGTAAATCTAGAAAAATCATCAACAAGTACAAAAGCATAAGACTTACCACCCAAGCTCATAGTCCTAATTGGCCCAAATAAATCCATATGGATAAGTTGTAAACATCTACTAGTAGAAACATCATTAATGGATTTAAAGGAAGACTTATGTTGTTTACCCTTAGAGCATGCATCACAAATTTTATCATTTGAAAATTTTATCTTGGGTAAACCTCTAACTAGATTAAGGGAGACTAGTTTTTCTAAAACATTTATGCTAGCATGTCCTAGTTTCCTATGCCACAACCATGCATCATTTTCATTTTGTGCAACTAAGAATGCATGAGATGTATGAATGTCATCTAGATGCACCATGTATATGTTCCTTTTGCGATGACCTATAAGCATAATATTATTAGATTTAATGTCTACAATCTTGCATCCATTTTTATCAAATAAAACATTAAATCCTTTATCGCACAATTGACTTATGCTCAATAAATTGTGTTTAAGACCATCAACATACAAGACATTTTCAATGAGAATAGTAGAGTGATTACCTATGGAGCTAATACCTTTAATGTGGCCTTTGGAGTTGTCACCAAATGTCATTACTCCTCCACTTTTTGGCTTTAGATCCATGAATCTACTCTTGTCTCCGGTCATATGCCTTGAGCATCCACTATCAAGGTACCATGAGTTTTGACTTTGTGCTTTGGCCTTGTAGCAATGCTCCCCCTACAAACAAAGATATTAAGCTTTTGTTTTTTGTACCCAAATCATTTTGGGTCCATGAGTGTTAGCTCCCAAAACCTTGGTTCCCTTAGGAATCCAAGATGACATAGCAATAATATTATTAGATTTTACAAGTTCCTTAGGAACCCATACACTTCTAATTCTTTTAGCTCTACTATGTCTAGGAAAGCTACATTGTTTGTAGTAGTTAGTCCTTTTCTTAGGTTGGTTTGTTCTTGAGGATTCACCTATTTCATGCTTGACACTACCAACATTTTTAAAGGACTTTTTAAGCTCATTTAGCTCATCCAACACCTTTTGGTGTTCACTATTACATTGAGACAAAAGATTATTAAGGTCAACATTTTCATCTTGAAAGAATTTTAATTCATCATAGACCTCTTGTAACTCATCATATGCATCATTCAATTCATCATATGTAAAATCTAAAGTTGATGAGTTAGAGGTTACCATGGAGGAATCTTCCTCAAGTGCCATGAGGCAAAGGTTAGCCACTTCTTGTTCGTCATCCTCCGATGACTCCTCATCACTCCAAGTAGCAAGCTTGGTTTTGAGCTTCTTCTTCTTCTCAAAGCCCTTCTTCTTGAGTTGAGGGCACTCCGAACGTATGTGGCCGGGTTGTTTGCACTCAAAGAAAATGATTGGATCCCTTGCTTCTTCTTTGTTCTTGCTTTTGAAGTCCATCTTTCTTTGGATTTTTCTTCCCCGGTTGGACCTCATAAAACGAGAGAATCGTTTGGCTATCATAGCCAATTCTTCTAGTTCATCCTCCTCACTAGAAGAGCTCTCTTGATGTAGTGAAGCTTTGAGAGCTATTCCCATCTTCTTCTTCTTCTCAACCTCAAACTTATCTACTCTTTTTTCTTCTTTCTTCTTCTCTTCTTCCCTTCCTTGCTTCATGATCTCATGAGTAAAAAGAGAAACCACAAGCTCACCAAGCTTTAAAGTTTTCAAATTCTTAGCTTCAATGATAGCGGTTCTCTTCTCATCCCAAGATTCGGGAAGTGAATAGAGTAGCTTCCGGACAAGCTTGTCTTCCGGTATGATTTCTCCAAAACCCTTGAGCCCATTGACAATAGTGGAGAACCGATCAAACATCTTGGACACCGTCTCATCGGGCTCCATCTTGAAATTCTCAAAACTAAGATTGAGAATTCCAATCTTAGTTTCTTTAACATCGTTGGTGCCCTCGTAGGTAGTCTCAAGAGTGTCCCACACTTCTTTGGCACTCTCGATGGATGAAACCTTAGAATAGATGTCTGGACCGAATGAACAAAAGAGCATGTGGAGAGCTTTGTCATTTACTTGAATCTTTTTCCTTTCTTCTTCACTCATCTCCATCTTTTTCTTCAAGACCATCTTGCCTTCACCATCTTGCTTCAATGGAATATAAGGGCCATCTTCAATGACATCCCACACTAAGTAGTCATTTGACTTGATGAAGAGACACATTCTATTCTTCCAAAAAGAATAGTTATCACCATTAAAGAAGGGAGGCTTTGTAGGGGATTGAGACTCATACATGCCCGAACCGGAGGTTGAAGCCATCTCTTGATATTTGATGATCACACTCTTCCAAGGAACTCCTCTTGTGGTTGTTAATCCTCAAAGAGGTAGGCTCTGATACCAATTGTTGAGTGGATCGAAAGATCGATATGAACCAAGAGGGGGTGAATTGGATTTTTAAAGTTTGTGTGGTGGAAATTGCAAATTAAAAAGATTGACAAGGAATTTTAGAGTGGTTCAAGTTCCAAATGAACTCTACATCCACTACCTTAGCTTCACTAAGGATTTGCAACAATTCCACTAATTACTCTTGATGTGAGCACGTCTTCACCAACACATGTTGCTGATCCGGAGGTCTTACCGTTAGGACCAATTACACGATCTAGGGCGCAACGTTTCAGGGAAGCTCTTTTCCTTACTTGTGCTAATATTTCTGAATCATTTGATAACACTTGTGCCTTAGACGATAGGACTTTTAATGTGTTGCATGTTGGTATGTGACTTATTTAGGTTATACTATTTATTAAGTATGTTTAAGAATGTATTTTTTTTATGTGTTCATTTTTATATGTGTGTGCAGCCAATACACGTAAATATAATTAAGGGGCAACAACCGAACCAGCCTTGTGTGACGTTTTGGATAAGAATAAAGGAGGTTGAAAAACAAAACAAGTTCCATGCACGTGAAATACAAGCTACCGGCCATCTCCATGCAATTTACCTATGTGCGGCAACTTGAAGTGCAAATCACAGCAGCAATGGATAAGAGTATTTGGTTTCCATTTTGAATTTCAAAATGGTTGCACATTTAACATGTGCACAATGTTTGAAGTTGTGGCTGCTCATTTAGGCGTCACTTTTATGTGGCTGAAATTATATTATTTGAATTGAAAACACATTTAACATGTGTTTTAATTCAAATGCATGGCCTAAATTGCATGCCGCCAACTGCTTATTTTTTTCAAACTTGAACCTTTTTTTTTCTTTCTTTAATTTCTAGCCATACATTCAAATTCGGCAGCCCCATGTACTTCTATATATATTTTGTAAACTCAATTAAGCAAGGTTACCAACTTTTGAAATAAAATTATACTTGAGAGAATTTTCTCTTTTCGGTTCTTTTTAGAACTATTCGACACTCAAACTTGTTTGTTTGTCATTGATACTTCGAGTTCCTAAATTGCTATTTAGCGGGTCCAAGTCCTTTCGACGTTAAACAGATTCGATTCGGGTTTGCTCAGTAGATTGTGCAGGTTCTTTCGAGTTTAGCGTTTCCAACATCGGTCGTTTTTGAAGCCTTCTTCACCATCGTTGAAGTTCTTTCCAAAACGCCAAAATTATCATATTACTCTATATTATTTTTATTTTTATTTTGTTCATCTTTAAGTCCCTATTTAAAATAAATATGTCGTATAATTTTTGTTGTTTCCTTGTTGTTTTTATTGCAGGAACGTGCCTACAACACTCCTAGATCCGTAACAAACGAGGATAGTCCGTTTCGGCAGACTGCCCCTTATTATGTGGTAATCAGAGCCTAGGTTGTTGGATTCGTTGTAAGTTTCTGCAAATTCGAGTCAAAAAAAAAGAAAAAAAAACATTCGAATTAAACAAAAAAAATTTCAGCATTCGAATATAAAAAAAAACAGAATTTCGAAAAAAAAAACAAAAACAGATTCGAACAAAAAAAAAACAGATTCGAAAAAAAAACAGATTCAAACAAAAAAAACAGATTAAAAAAAACAGATTCGAAAGTGTTTATATATATATATGTATTATTATTGTTGTGTTCCTATTGTAAATGATGAAATTTGTACGAGTTTGTTATGTAACTTTGATGTGCTCGGAAATCAACCGAAGTGAACTATGCTTGTTTGTTCGGTAATAGGAAGGTTGTAAGCACGTCTTCGCAGTAAGGTTCTCTAAACTCTTCATTTTTCATCTTTTGGTTCCTTTTTTTTCGTGTCATTAGCCTTTTCATCTTTTCTTTAATTTTTAGTCTTATTTCCTTTCTTTTTGTGTCACCTTTTTTTTTTCTTTTTTTTCCCTTAACCGTTGTTTCCTTGTAGCCAACACCGTTGTAACAAGTTTTGAGACGTTGGATTAGTTCTTTAAAGAGCTGATTACGAGAAAGTGTAAGGGAAAAAGGCATTGAGCGTTGTGAGAACATAAGGGGAGACAAAAAGAGCCATTCAAGTATTCTCCCAAGTGAAACACGAGCGCTGAGTGTTAATTTTTTAGTGCACTGTTCTTTGGAGTGACATCTGCGAGACTTTGATTGAGTGTGCTGTGAGGTCCTTTTTGTTTGTTTTTTTTACTGACCTATAATAGTGTTTTCTTTTGTTTGTTTGTTTTTGTTGTTGATTATGGCAGGTTCCGATGATCACACGGTTGAACAGGATCCACTGATTCCTCAAATGCAAGCCTTAGAGAGAATGATGCAACGAGTAGTGGCTACCGCCTTAGAGCCATTACAGTCGAGGATGGATAGGTTTGATGGAGGATCCAACTCTGTTAATGATGTGTTGAACGAAAATGAAGACGAACGGTCACCGAGGCAGCATATTCCTAGACAAGGACGTGTGCAACAGGTAGACGATAATTTGACTAACATTAAGATTGCTATTCCTTCTTTTCAGGGACGCTCAGATCCTGATGCATACTTGGCTTGGGAAAGCAAAGTGGAGCACATTTTCGAGTGTTATAATTACTCGGAACAGAAGAAGGTTCGATTAGCAGCAACAGAGTTTGTTGATTATGCCTTGATATGGTGGGACCAGTTATTGCTTAGTCGTAGACGTACCGGTGATGACCCAGTTGCAACATGGATCGAGATGAAGCGACTAATGCGTAAAAGGTTTGTTCCTATTCATTATCATCGTGATTTG
Organism: Hibiscus tridactylites; assembly: GCA_958450335.1. NCBI lineage: Eukaryota > Viridiplantae > Streptophyta > Magnoliopsida > Malvales > Malvaceae > Hibiscus > Hibiscus tridactylites. The sequence goes on from OY288292.1 coordinate 42,252,911, forward strand.
TTTCAAAAATTGCAAAACTTGAAACAGGGAAGTAGGAGTGTTGAAGATTATTTCAAGGATATGGAAATGGCTATGATGCGTGCGAATATCGAGGAAGATCGAGAAGCTACCATGGCACGATTTCTAGCAGGGTTGAACACCAAGATTGCCAATGCTGTTGAGTTACAGCATTATGTCGAGGTTGGTGACATGGTGCAGATGGCAATAAAGATTGAACGACAACAGCGCAGGAAGTCTTCAAATCGAGGTAACCCTTCTTTTAAATCTTTTTCAAATCCATTATATACTCCTAACAATTCCAGGAAGCAAGCACCACAACAACCACTTCGGATTCGTGAGCAAGGCGAAACCAGCAAACCAAAGGCCCCCGTTGCTGATAATGGGCGTGGTAAGCATCAAGTGGTGGCGCAAGAGCGAGCACGAGATATCCAGTGTTTCAAGTGCCTTGGGAGAGGACATGTTGCTAGTCAATGTCCTAACCGGAGGGTTATGTTGATGCGAGATGATGGTGAGATTGAGTCAGATTCCGAGGAGGAAGTGCATGATGTCCCTACTGAAGAGGAAGACGAGACCGACCTAGAGGTTCCTGAATCTGGTAAGGTAATGGAACTTTTGGTTATTAAAAGAAGTCTGAATGTGCAACAGGTACCGGATGATCTACAGCGTGAGAATATCTTTCACACACGATGCAAGGTGCAAGACAAGGTATGTGTTGTGATTATTGATAGCGGTAGTTGTACTAATGTTGCCAGTTCAGTGATGGTTGACAGGTTAGGTCTAAAAACGACAAAGCATCCTCATCCATATAAGTTACAATGGTTGAATGATGGTGGCGAGCTTAAAGTGACCAAACATGCTATTGTACCATTTTCGATCAGAAACTACAAGGACAAGGTCCTTTGTGATGTTGTTTCTATGGATGCTACTCACCTACTATTGGGACGCCCTTGGCAGTATGATAAAAGGGCAATGCATGATGGTTATACAAATCGTTACTCTTTTATGCATGCAGGTAAGAAGATCACTTTGGCTCCTTTGACACCGAGTCAAGTGTTTGAAGATCAGGCAAGCTTGAAAAAGAGTAAAGAGACTGCAAAAGAGAAGAAGAAGATGTCCGTGTATGCGAGCAGTAGCGAAATCAGGAAATGTCTTTCCTCTCAACAATCTGTTCTTATTTTGATGTTTAAAGATTATTGTTTATTGACAGATTTTCCTACTGATCTACCTTCACCGATTTTGACACTTTTGCAGGAGTTTGAGGACGTGTTTCCAGCTGAAACACCGAAGGGATTGCCACCTCTTCGTGGCATTGAGCACTAGATTGATTTCATTCCGGGTGCTACTATTCCGAACCGGCCAGCTTATCGAACCAACCCTGAAGAGACGAAAGAGCTTCAAAGGCAAATTACTGAGTTGATGGACAAGGGTTACATTCGAGAGAGCTTGAGTCCGTGTGTTGTTCCGGTGCTGTTAGTGCCGAAGAAAGATGGTTCTTGGAGGATGTGCGTAGATTGTCGAGCTGTGAACCAGATCACAATTAAGTATCGTCATCCCATTCCAAGACTTGATGACATGTTGGACGAGCTTTGCGGAGCCGTCATCTTCTCCAAAATTGACTTAAGGAGCGGCTATCATCAGATTCGCATGCGAGAAGGCGATGAGTGGAAAACAGCCTTCAAGACAAAGCTAGGTTTGTACGAATGGTTAGTAATGCCTTTTGGTTTAACTAATGCACCTAGTACTTTTATGCATTTGATGAATCATGTTCTGCGATCTTTCATTGGTAAATTCTGTGTTGTATACTTTGATGATATCTTGATCTATAGCAAGTCTTTACAGGATCACGTAGGACATTTGCGAGCTGTTCTGCAGGTTTTGCGAGAAGAAAGATTGTTTGGTAACATGGAGAAGTGTGTATTTTGTACTGACAAACTCACATTTCTTGGTTACATTGTTAGTTCTCAGGGAGTTGAAGTTGATCCTGAGAAGATAAAGGCAATTCAGGAATGGCCACGACCGACATCGATTACTCAGGTTAGATCGTTTCATGGTTTAGCGAGTTTTTATCGATGATTTGTTCCTAACTTCAGTTCTATTACCGCCCCCTTAACCGGGATTATAAAGAAGAATTCAGTCTTCTCATGGGGTAAAGAACAAGAAGATGCCTTTTTGAAAATTAAAGATTGTTTGACTAGAGCACCTGTGTTAGCATTACCTGATTTTGATAAAACGTTTGAAATTGAATGTGATGCTTCTGGAATTGGTATAGGTGCTGTTTTGATGCAGGAAAAGAGGCCCATTGCTTACTTTAGCGAGGAATTGAGTGGTGCTACATTGAACTATCCAGTTTATGATAAAGAGATGTATGCACTGATTCGGGCATTGGAGACATGGCAGCATTATTTGTTGCCTAAGGAGTTTGTGATCCACACCGACCACGAGGCTTTACGTTACATCACAGGTCAACATAAATTGAATAAACGACATGCTAAGTGGGTTGAATTCTTAGAATCTTTTCCTTATGTCATTTGTTACAAGAAAGGGAAAGAAAATGTCGTTGCTGATGCATTGTCACGTAGGTATGCACTTTTGAGTTATCTTGATTCACATCTGATTGGTTTTGCATATATTCGTGATTTATACCCTGATGATCCTGATTTTAGAGATAAGTTTAATGCTTGTTCGAAAGGTGCAGATGGAAAGTTTTACAGGCATGATGGCTATCTTTTCAAGGAAAATAGGATTTGCATTCCCCAGGGTTCGATGCGTGATATTCTGATCCGTGAGGCGCACGAAGGTGGATTGATGGGTCATTTTGGAGTCACCAAGACGTTACATACCCTGAAAGAACATTTGTTTTGGCCGAAGATGCGTAGAGATGTTAAAAGGTATTGTGAACGTTGTGTGACTTGTAGAAAAGCGAAATCGAAGGTTTCACCACATGGTATGTACTTACCTTTACCTATTCCTGATTCCCCTTGGACTGATATATCGATGGATTTTGTTTTGGGATTGCCTCAAACTAGGACAGGTAAAGATAGTATATTTGTTGTGGTTGATAGGTTCTCGAAAATGGCACATTTTATTGCTTGTCATAAGACTGATGATGCTGTTAATGTGGCTAACTTATTCTTTAGGGATGTTGTACGTTTACATGGTATTCCTAGGTCGATTGTTTCTGACAGGGACGTGAAGTTTTTGAGTCACTTCTGGAGGACTCTTTGGAGCAAATTAGGTACGAAACTCATGTTTTCTACTACTTGCCATCCCCAGACTGATGGACAAACTGAGGTTGTTAACAGAGTTTTATCTACTTTACTTCGTTCTATCATTAAAAAGAATATTAGGACTTGGGAAGATTGTTTGCCACATGTTGAGTTTGCTTATAATCATGTTGTACATTCTGCTACTAAGATGTCACCTTTTGAGGTTGTTTATGGTTTTAATCCTATTACGCCTCTAGATATGTTGCCTTTGCCACAGGAACAGGGGACGAACAGGGACGGTCAAGCAAAAGCAGAATACGTAAAAAAGTTGCATCAACAGGTGAAAGAGAACCTAGAACGAAGGACTCAGCAGTATGAAAAGCAAGCAAACAAAGGAAGGAAGCGAGTCACCTTCGATGTTGGTGATTGGGTTTGGGTTCATTTCCGAAAGGAAAGATTTCCGGCCCAAAGGCGGTCCAAGCTGTTACCGCGAGGAGATGGTCCTTTTCAGGTGTTGGGGAAAGTGAATGACAACGCCTACAAGTTAGATCTACCCGGGGAATACAATGTAAGTGCCACATTAAATGTTTCTGACTTAACCCCTTATGGTGATTGTACAGATTTGAGGACAAATCCTTTTCAAGAAAAGGGAGATGATGTGAGCACGTCTTCACCAACACATGTTGCTGATCCGGAGGTCTTATCGTTAGGACCAATTACACGATCTAGGGCGCAACGTTTCAGGGAAGCTCTTTTCCTTACTTGTGCTAATATTTCTGAATCATTTGATAACACTTGTGCCTTAGACGATAGGACTTTTAATGTGTTGCATGTTGGTATGTGACTTATTTAGGTTATACTATTTATTAAGTATGTTTAAGAATGTATTTTTTTTATGTGTTCATTTTTATATGTGTGTGCAACCAATACACGTAAATATAATTAAGGGGCAACAACCGAACCAGCCTTGTGTGACGTTTTGGATAAGAATAAAGGAGGTTGAAAAACAAAACAAGTTCCATGCACGTGAAATACAAGCTACCGGCCATCTCCATGCAATTTACCTATGTGCGGCAACTTGAAGTGCAAATCACAGCAGCAATGGATAAGAGTATTTGGTTTCCATTTTGAATTTCAAAATGGTTGCACATTTAACATGTGCACAATGTTTGAAGTTGTGGCTGCTCATTTAGGCGTCACTTTTATGTGGCTGAAATTATATTATTTGAATTGAAAACACATTTAACATGCGTTTTAATTCAAATGCATGGCCTAAATTGCATGCCGCCAACTGCTTATTTTTTTCAAACTTGAACCTTTTTTTTTCTTTCTTTAATTTCTAGCCATACATTCAAATTCGGCAGCCCCATGTACTTCTATATATATTTTGTAAACTCAATTAAGCAAGGTTACCAACTTTTGAAATAAAATTATACTTGAGAGAATTTTCTCTTTTCGGTTCTTTTTAGAACTATTCGACACTCAAACTTGTTTGTTTGTCATTGATACTTCGGGTTCCTAAATTGCTATTTAGCGGGTCCAAGTCCTTTCGACGTTAAACAGATTCGATTCGGGTTTGCTCAGTAGATTGTGCAGGTTCTTTCGAGTTTAGCGTTTCCAACATCGGTCGTTTTTGAAGCCTTCTTCATCATCGTTGAAGTTCTTTCCAAAACGCCAAAATTATCATATTACTCTATATTATTTTTATTTTTATTTTGTTCATCTTTAAGTCCCTATTTAAAATAAATATGTCGTATAATTTTTGTTGTTTCCTTGTTGTTTTTATTGCAGGAACGTGCCTACAACACTCCTAGATCCCTAACAAACGAGGATAGTCCGTTTCGGCAGACTGCCCCTTATTATGTGGTAATCAGAGCCTAGGTTGTTGGATTCGTTGTAAGTTTCTGCAAATTCGAGTAAAAAAAAAAGAAAAAAAAACATTCGAATTAAACAAAAAAAATTTCAGCATTCGAATATAAAAAAAACAGAATTTCGAAAAAAAAACAAAAACAGATTCGAACAAAAAAAACAGATTAAAAAAAACAGATTCGAACAAAAAAAAAACAGATTCGAAAAAAAAAACAGATTCGAACAAAAAAAAACAGATTAAAAAAAACAGATTCGAAAGTGTTTATATATATATATATGTATTATTATTGTTGTGTTCCTATTGTAAATGATGAAATTTGTACGAGTTTGTTATGTAACTTTGATGTGCTCGGAAATCAACCGAAGTGAACTATGCTTGTTTGTTCGGTAATAGGAAGGTTGTAAGCACGTCTTCGCAGTAAGGTTCTCTAAACTCTTCATTTTTCATCTTTTGGTTCCTTTTTTTTCGTGTCATTTGCCTTTTCATCTTTTCTTTAATTTTTAGTCTTATTTCCTTTCTTTTTGTGTCACCTTTTTTTTTCTTTTTTTCCCTTAACCGTTGTTTCCTTGTAGCCAACACCGTTGTAACAAGTTTTGAGACGTTGGATTAGTTCTTTAAAGAGCTGATTACGAGAAAGTGTAAGGGAAAAAGGCATTGAGCGTTGTGAGAACAGAAGGGGATACAAAAAGAGCCATTCAAGTATTCTCCCAAGTGAAACACGAGCGCTGAGTGTTAATTTTTTAGTGCACTGTTCTTTGGAGTGACATCTGCGAGACTTTGATTGAGTGTGCTGTGAGGTCCTTTTTGTTTGTTTTTTTTACTGACCTATAATAGTGTTTTCTTTTGTTTGTTTGTTTTTGTTGTTGATTATGGCAGGTTCCGATGATCACACGGTTGAACAGGATCCACTGATTCCTCAAATGCAAGCCTTAGAGAGAATGATGCAACGAGTAGTGGCTACCGCCTTAGAGCCATTACAGTCGAGGATGGATAGGTTTGATGGAGGATCCAACTCTGTTAATGATGTGTTGAACGAAAATGAAGACGAACGGTCACCGAGGCAGCATATTCCTAGACAAGGACGTGTGCAACAGGTAGACGATAATTTGACTAACATTAAGATTGCTATTCCTTCTTTTCAGGGACGCTCAGATCCTGATGCATACTTGGCTTGGGAAAGCAAAGTGGAGCACATTTTCGAGTGTTATAATTACTCGGAACAGAAGAAGGTTCGATTAGCAGCAACAGAGTTTGTTGATTATGCCTTGATATGGTGGGACCAGTTATTGCTTAGTCGTAGACGTACCGGTGATGACCCAGTTGCAACATGGATCGAGATGAAGCGACTAATGCGTAAAAGGTTTGTTCCTATTCATTATCATCGTGATTTGTTTCAAAAATTGCAAAACTTGAAACAGGGAAGTAGGAGTGTTGAAGATTATTTCAAGGATATGGAAATGGCTATGATGCGTGCGAATATCAAGGAAGATCGAGAAGCTACCATGGCACGATTTCTAGCAGGGTTGAACACCGAGATTGCCAATGCTGTTGAGTTACAGCATTATGTCGAGGTTGGTGACATGGTGCAGATGGCAATAAAGATTGAACGACAACAGCGCAGGAAGTCTTCAAATCGAGGTAACCCTTCTTTTAAATCTTTTTCAAATCCATTATATACTCCTAACAATTCCAGGAAGCAAGCACCACAACAACCACTTCGGATTCGTGAGCAAGGCGAAACCAGCAAACCAAAGGCCCCCGTTGCTGATAATGGGCGTGGTAAGCATCAAGTGGTGGCGCAAGAGCGAGCACGAGATATCCAGTGTTTCAAGTGCCTTGGGAGAGGACATGTTGCTAGTCAATGTCCTAACCGGAGGGTTATGTTGATGCGAGATGATGGTGAGATTGAGTCAGATTCCGAGGAGGAAGTGCATGATGTCCCTACTGAAGAGGAAGACGAGACCGACCTAGAGGTTCCTGAATCTGGTAAGGTAATGGAACTTTTGGTTATTAAAAGAAGTCTGAATGTGCAACAGGTACCGGATGATCTACAGCGTGAGAATATCTTTCACACACGATGCAAGGTACAAGACAAGGTATGTGTTGTGATTATTGATAGCGGTAGTTGTACTAATGTTGCCAGTTCAGTGATGGTTGACAGGTTAGGTCTAAAAACGACAAAGCATCCTCATCCATATAAGTTACAATGGTTGAATGATGGTGGCGAGCTTAAAGTGACCAAACATGCTATTGTACCATTTTCGATCGGAAACTACAAGGACAAGGTCCTTTGTGATGTTGTTTCTATGGATGCTACTCACCTACTATTGGGACGCCCTTGGCAGTATGATAAAAGGGCAATGCATGATGGTTATACAAATCGTTACTCTTTTATGCATGCAGGTAAGAAGATCACTTTGGCTCCTTTGACACCGAGTCAAGTGTTTGAAGATCAGGCAAGCTTGAAAAAGAGTAAAGAGACTGCAAAAGAGAAGAAGAAGATGTCCGTGTATGCGAGCAGTAGCGAAATCAGGAAATGTCTTTCCTCTCAACAATCTGTTCTTATTTTGATGTTTAAAGATTATTGTTTATTGACAGATTTTCCTACTGATCTACCTTCACCGATTTTGACACTTTTGCAGGAGTTTGAGGACGTGTTTCCAGCTGAAACACCGAAGGGATTGCCACCTCTTCGTGGCATTGAGCACTAGATTGATTTCATTCCGGGTGCTACTATTCCGAACCGGCCAGCTTATCGAACCAACCCTGAAGAGACGAAAGAGCTTCAAAGGCAAATTACTGAGTTGATGGACAAGGGTTACATTCGAGAGAGCTTGAGTCCGTGTGTTGTTCCGGTGCTGTTAGTGCCGAAGAAAGATGGTTCTTGGAGGATGTGCGTAGATTGTCGAGCTGTGAACCAGATCACAATTAAGTATCGTCATCCCATTCCAAGACTTGATGACATGTTGGACGAGCTTTGCGGAGCCGTCATCTTCTCCAAAATTGACTTAAGGAGCGGCTATCATCAGATTCGCATGCGAGAAGGCGATGAGTGGAAAACAGCCTTCAAGACAAAGCTAGGTTTGTACGAATGGTTAGTAATGCCTTTTGGTTTAACTAATGCACCTAGTACTTTTATGCATTTGATGAATCATGTTCTGCGATCTTTCATTGGTAAATTCTGTGTTGTATACTTTGATGATATCTTGATCTATAGCAAGTCTTTACAGGATCACGTAGGACATTTGCGAGCTGTTCTGCAGGTTTTGCGAGAAGAAAGATTGTTTGGTAACATGGAGAAGTGTGTATTTTGTACTGACAAACTCACATTTCTTGGTTACATTGTTAGTTCTCAGGGAGTTGAAGTTGATCCTGAGAAGATAAAGGCAATTCAGGAATGGCCACGACCGACATCGATTACTCAGGTTAGATCGTTTCATGGTTTAGCGAGTTTTTATCGACGATTTGTTCCTAACTTCAGTTCTATTACCGCCCCCTTAACCGGGATTATAAAGAAGAATTCAGTCTTCTCATGGGGTAAAGAACAAGAAGATGCCTTTTTGAAAATTAAAGATTGTTTGACTAGAGCACCTGTGTTAGCATTACCTGATTTTGATAAAACGTTTGAAATTGAATGTGATGCTTCTGGAATTGGTATAGGTGCTGTTTTGATGCAGGAAAAGAGGCCCATTGCTTACTTTAGCGAGGAATTGAGTGGTGCTACATTAAACTATCCAGTTTATGATAAAGAGATGTATGCACTGATTCGGGCATTGGAGACATGGCAGCATTATTTGTTGCCTAAGGAGTTTGTGATCCACACCGACCACGAGGCTTTACGTTACATCACAGGTCAACATAAATTGAATAAACGACATGCTAAGTGGGTTGAATTCTTAGAATCTTTTCCTTATGTCATTTGTTACAAGAAAGGGAAAGAAAATGTCGTTGCTGATGCATTGTCACGTAGGTATGCACTTTTGAGTTATCTTGATTCACATCTGATTGGTTTTGCATATATTCGTGATTTATACCCTGATGATCCTGATTTTAGAGATAAGTTTAATGCTTGTTCGAAAGGTGCAGATGGAAAGTTTTACAGGCATGATGGCTATCTTTTCAAGGAAACAAGATTTGCATTCCCCAGGGTTCGATACGTGATATTCTGATCCGTGAGGCGCACGAAGGTGGATTGATGGGTCATTTTGGAGTCACCAAGACGTTACATACCCTGAAAGAACATTTGTTTTGGCCGAAGATGCGTAGAGATGTTGAAAGGTATTGTGAACGTTGTGTGACTTGTAGAAAAGCGAAATCGAAGGTTTCACCACATGGTATGTACTTACCTTTACCTATTCCTGATTCCCCTTGGACTGATATATCGATGGATTTTGTTTTGGGATTGCCTCGAACTAGGACAGGTAAAGATAGTATATTTGTTGTGGTTGATAGGTTCTCGAAAATGGCACATTTTATTGCTTGTCATAAGACTGATGATGCTGTTAATGTGGCTAACTTATTCTTTAGGGATGTTGTACGTTTACATGGTATTCTTAGGTCGATTGTTTCTGACAGGGACGTGAAGTTTTTGAGTCACTTCTGGAGGACTCTTTGGAGCAAATTAGGTACGAAACTCATGTTTTCTACTACTTGCCATCCCCAGACTGATGGACAAACTGAGGTTGTTAACAGAGTTTTATCTACTTTACTTTGTTCTATCATTAAAAAGAATATTAGGACTTGGGAAGATTGTTTGCCACATGTTGAGTTTGCTTATAATCATGTTGTACATTCTGCTACTAAGATGTCACCTTTTGAGGTTGTTTATGGTTTTAATCCTATTACGCCTCTAGATATGTTGCCTTTGCCACAGGAACAGGGGACGAACAGGGACGGTCAAGCAAAAGCAGAATACGTAAAAAAGTTGCATCAACAGGTGAAAGAGAACCTAGAACGAAGGACTCAGCAGTATGAAAAGCAAGCAAACAAAGGAAGGAAGCGAGTCACCTTCGATGTTGGTGATTGGGTTTGGGTTCATTTCCGAAAGGAAAGATTTCCGGCCCAAAGGCGGTCCAAGCTGTTACCGCGAGGAGATGGTCCTTTTCAGGTGTTGGGGAAAGTGAATGACAACGCCTACAAGTTAGATCTACCCGGGGAATACAATGTAAGTGCCACATTAAATGTTTCTGACTTAACCCCTTATGGTGATTGTACAGATTTGAGGACAAATCCTTTTCAAGAAAAGGGAGATGATGTGAGCACGTCTTCACCAACACATGTTACTGATCCGGAGGTCTTATCGTTAGGACCAATTACACGATCTAGGGCGCAACGTTTCAGGGAAGCTCTTTTCCTTACTTGTGCTAATATTTCTGAATCATTTGATAACACTTGTGCCTTAGACGATAGGACTTTTAATGTGTTGCATGTTGGTATGTGACTTATTTAGGTTATACTATTTATTAAGTATGTTTAAGAATGTATTTTTTTATGTGTTCATTTTTATATGTGTGTGCAGCCAATACACGTAAATATAATTAAGGGGCAACAACCGAACCAGCCTTGTGTGACGTTTTGGATAAGAATAAAGGAGGTTGAAAAACAAAACAAGTTCCATGCACGTGAAATTCAAGCTACCGGCCATCTCCATGCAATTTACCTATGTGCGGCAACTTGAAGTGCAAATCACAGCAGCAATGGATAAGAGTATTTGGTTTCCATTTTGAATTTCAAAATGGTTGCACATTTAACATGTGCACAATGTTTGAAGTTGTGGCTGCTCATTTAGGCGTCACTTTTATGTGGCTGAAATTATATTATTTGAATTGAAAACACATTTAACATGTGTTTTAATTCAAATGCATGGCCTAAATTGCATGCCGCCAACTGCTTATTTTTTTCAAACTTGAACCTTTTTTTTTCTTTCTTTAATTTCTAGCCATACATTCAAATTCGGCAGCCCCATGTACTTCTATATATATTTTGTAAACTCAATTAAGCAAGGTTACCAACTTTTGAAATAAAATTATACTTGAGAGAATTTTCTCTTTTCGGTTCTTTTTAGAACTATTCGACACTCAAACTTGTTTGTTTGTCATTGATACTTCGGGTTCCTAAATTGCTATTTAGCGGGTCCAAGTCCTTTCGACGTTAAACAGATTCGATTCGGGTTTGCTTAGTAGATTGTGCAGGTTCTTTCGAGTTTAGCGTTTCCAACATCGGTCGTTTTTGAAGCCTTCTTCACCATCGTTGAAGTTCTTTCCAAAACGCCAAAATTATCATATTACTCTATATTATTTTTATTTTTATTTTGTTCATCTTTAAGTCCCTATTTAAAATAAATATGTCGTATAATTTTTGTTGTTTCCTTGTTGTTTTTATTGCAGAAACGTGCCTACAACACTCCTAGATCCGTAACAAACGAGGATAGTCCGTTTCGGCAGACTGCCCCTTATTATGTGGTAATCAGAGCCTAGGTTGTTGGATTCGTTGTAAGTTTCTGCAAATTCGAGTAAAAAAAAAGAAAAAAAAACATTCAAATTAAACAAAAAAAATTTCAGCATTCGAATATAAAAAAAACAGAATTTCGAAAAAAAAAACAAAAACAGATTCGAACAAAAAAACAGATTAAAAAAAACAGATTCGAACAAAAAAAAACAGATTCGAAAAAAAAACAGATTCGAACAAAAAAAACAGATTAAAAAAAACAGATTCGAAAGTGTTTATATATATATATATGTATTATTATTGTTGTGTTCCTATTGTAAATGATGAAATTTGTACGAGTTTGTTATGTAACTTTGATGTGCTCGGAAATCAACCGAAGTGAACTATGCTTGTTTGTTCGGTAATAGGAAGGTTGTAAGCACGTCTTCGCAGTAAGGTTCTCTAAACTCTTCATTTTTCATCTTTTGGTTCCTTTTTTTTCGTGTCATTAGCCTTTTCATCTTTTCTTTAATTTTTAGTCTTATTTCCTTTCTTTTTGTGTCACCTTTTTTTTTTCTTTTTTTTCCCTTAACCGTTGTTTCCTTGTAGCCAACACCGTTGTAACAAGTTTTGAGACGTTGGATTAGTTCTTTAAAGAGCTGATTACGAGAAAGTGTAAGGGAAAAAGGCATTGAGCGTTGTGAGAACAGAAGGGGAGACAAAAAGAGCCATTCAAGTATTCTCCCAAGTGAAACACGAGCGCTGAGTGTTAATTTTTTAGTGCACTGTTCTTTGGAGTGACATCTGCGAGACTTTGATTGAGTGTGCTGTGAGGTCCTTTTTGTTTGTTTTTTTTACTGACCTATTATAGTGTTTTCTTTTGTTTGTTTGTTTTTGTTGTTGATTATGGCAGGTTCCGATGATCACACGGTTGAACAGGATCCACTGATTCCTCAAATGCAAGCCTTAGAGAGAATGATGCAACGAGTAGTGGCTACCGCCTTAGAGCCATTACAGTCGAGGATGGATAGGTTTGATGGAGGATCCAACTCTGTTAATGATGTGTTGAACGAAAATGAAGACGAACGGTCACCGAGGCAGCATATTCCTAGACAAGGACGTGTGCAACAGGTAGACGATAATTTGACTAACATTAAGATTGTTATTCCTTCTTTTCAGGGACGCTCAGATCCTGATGCATACTTGGCTTGGGAAAGCAAAGTGGAGCACATTTTCGAGTGTTATAATTACTCGGAACAGAAGAAGGTTCGATTAGCAGCAACAGAGTTTGTTGATTATGCCTTGATATGGTGGGACCAGTTATTGCTTAGTCGTAGACGTACCGGTGATGACCCAGTTGCAACATGGATCGAGATGAAGCGACTAATGCGTAAAAGGTTTGTTCCTATTCATTATCATCGTGATTTGTTTCAAAAATTGCAAAACTTGAAACAGGGAAGTAGGAGTGTTGAAGATTATTTCAAGGATATGGAAATGGCTATGATGCGTGCGAATATCGAGGAAGATCGAGAAGCTACCATGGCACGATTTCTAGCAGGGTTGAACACCGAGATTGCCAATGCTGTTGAGTTACAGCATTATGTCGAGGTTGGTGACATGGTGCAGATGGCAATAAAGATTGAACGACAACAGCGCAGGAAGTCTTCAAATCGAGGTAACCCTTCTTTTAAATCTTTTTCAAATCCATTATATACTCCTAACAATTCCAGGAAGCAAGCACCACAACAACCACTTCGGATTCGTGAGCAAGGCGAAACCAGCAAACCAAAGGCCCCCGTTGCTGATAATGGGCGTGGTAAGCATCAAGTGGTGGCGCAAGAGCGAGCACGAGATATCTAGTGTTTCAAGTGCCTTGGGAGAGGACATGTTGCTAGTCAATGTCCTAACCGGAGGGTTATGTTGATGCGAGATGATGGTGAGATTGAGTCAGATTCCGAGGAGGAAGTGCATGATGTCCCTACTGAAGAGGAAGACGAGACCGACCTAGAGGTTCCTGAATCTGGTAAGGTAATGGAACTTTTGGTTATTAAAAGAAGTCTGAATGTGCAACAGGTACCGGATGATCTACAGCGTGAGAATATCTTTCACACACGATGCAAGGTGCAAGACAAGGTATGTGTTGTGATTATTGATAGCGGTAGTTGTACTAATGTTGCCAGTTCAGTGATGGTTGACAGGTTAGGTCTTGCACCTTTTTTTTTCTTTCTTTAATTTCTAGCCATACATTCAAATTCGGCAGCCCCATGTACTTCTATATATATTTTGTAAACTCAATTAAGCAAGGTTACCAACTTTTGAAATAAAATTATACTTGAGAGAATTTTCTTTTTTCGGTTCTTTTTAGAACTATTCGACACTCAAACTTGTTTGTTTGTCATTGATACTTCGGGTTCCTAAATTGCTATTTAGCGGGTCCAAGTCCTTTCGACGTTAAACAGATTCGATTCGGGTTTGCTCAGTAGATTGTGCAGGTTCTTTCGAGTTTAGCGTTTCCAACATCGGTCGTTTTTGAAGCCTTCTTCACCATCGTTGAAGTTCTTTCCAAAACGCCAAAATTATCATATTACTCTATATTATTTTTATTTTTATTTTGTTCATCTTTAAGTCCCTATTTAAAATAAATATGTCGTATAATTTTTGTTGTTTCCTTGTTGTTTTTATTGCAGGAACGTGCCTACAACACTCCTAGATCCGTAACAAACGAGGATAGTCCGTTTCGGCAGACTGCCCCTTATTAACTCTTCCCCTTTTCTAGGCTAAAGAGGCAACCCTTACAATTTTCGGTTAAATTTTCTACCCAAAATTTAACCCAATCCTCACACAAAGGTAACGAAGAATTGGATGGCTAAGATAGTATCTCTCAATACAATTTATAACCCAATTACAAGCACTCAACCCAATTGAACAAGATAAGAATGAAAATTACAATTGGGGTTTCTAGACAATATGTGATTTTTGCACAAATGCTTGGATTTGATGTATGAATATTTGCTTTTGGATCAATAGTTGTTGATGGAGCTTTTAGAGGTCCTTTTTATATCTTCTCATTGATTTCTAGCCGTTGTGGTTGTTGCACTCATCAATAGAGCCGTTGGGGATGTTATCTCACCCCCATAAATGTAGTCTGCAACAACCCGTTTCGAAACGCGGGGTACCTGTTTCGGAACGGACTAAAATAGAAAGAGTCGTTGGGTGCATTTAAGAGCCCGTTTCAAAACGTGTTAAAGTCGTTTCGAAACACTTTTGCCACTAGAAAGGGTCGTTTCGAAACAACCTAAACCCGTTTCGAAACACCCTAACTGATTCTAAAAAATCAGTTAAAAACTTTTACAACGGTCATATTTTCAAATCATAATGAAGAACCATTTCGAAATACATGGTCTCGTTTCGAAACAGTTTGGCTACTGTCAAAGGTCGTTTCGAAACTGATTAAGCCCGTTTCGAAACACCCTATTAATCTTTGAAAATTCAGTTAAAACATATTAGAACCGTTATAGTTTTCAAATCAAAATTGAAGAACCGTTTCGAAACGCATGAAGCTGTTTCGATACGAGTTCAAGTGTTCTAAAGCCGTTTCGATATGCGTTTCGGAACAGGGGTTGGCAGTGATGAAAACGTTTCGAAACGCCTTAGGACGTTTCGAAATAGGGACTTAAAAATCACTGTTTCGACTTTAAACACTTAGAAAAATATTTGAAAACTTTGTTTTTAACTTTGGCATAATCTTAAAATCATATGGGGATGTTTTGAGGACTTAAAAATTCGTTTTGACATTTTCAATTTAGTCCTTAGGTTTTTAGTTATATCAAAATTAAAATATTGGTTTCACAACCAACACTTAGACAAAATAAGATAAGCAAATCCAACATGGTTTACAAGCAAGGCATACAACCCAAAAGCCAAAATCAATACAACATATAAAATGAGTCTAGCATGCTCCTAACAACCAACATAACATACTTTAAAGGCTCAAACAACGACATCTATCACATTGTTTTACTATTACAATCTTTCAATTTAAAGTTCATACTTGAGCTACCAAAAGCGACACTTGGAGACCTTTCCTTGCCCTTGCCACCCACAAGCTACTGATCTGCATTGTCGAACAAAAAGAAGCGTAAGCATAAAAGCTTAGTGAGGGTATGCTCATAAAACAAACCTTCGACAATGCAGGGTCCAAGCACGAGCTACTACCATGATGAAATGCATGATCTTACTTCCTCTCTGCGTGAGCCCAAAACATACATGATGCATGAACATATAGTCAACATTATGCCATGCTCAACAACTGATAAGCTCAACTTACAATGATACATATATCAATGTATATTTAACAACATATCTCAATGCGTATTGGAATCACGATTCATATCATATTGGCAAAACATCTCAAATCATAAAGGCATACATAATCTCATATTGGCATATACATACATTCTCATATTGGCACCTAGCTATGACTCGAATACGCGGATAACATGTTGGAACGCATTTCCAACATAACCATTATCTGCGGTGGGATTACACTCATCACCGATTCTCGCGGAGGGGATTCCACTCATCCTCACGCCCCGTCGATGGGATTCCACTCATCATCGACTAATATAAAAATTTCCGGGCGTACCCGTACTCCTCCTTGGTGCCTTAACGCCACCAAGGCCACACGCGACTTTGACTCTCGTGTGCACACTCATCCTAATGATCGATCATTGTACCCAAGCATACTAGTGCCAATATTAACCAAATTCCATAACCTTTCACAACATCAACTCAACATAACTTCCGTCCTTAGCACGTACTCACCAAGATCACTATCATGCACGATTCATAAACCAACCCACATGCATATATCAACACATCATATCAAGCCTCAACAACATGCATAACACATTATACATAGCCAACACAAACACAATTAGACATGAGTCATAATAAGCAATTAGGAGTTCAACCAAAGGTTTCCTAAGCTAAGCTTGAGATTAGGCTACCACTCTAATCTCAACTCTAGATGGGTTTACCAAGCCCATCCTAGGTTCACATGCTTGAACCAGTATTTGAAAGCCATTTAAAAATAGTAACCACTCACCGGCCACTTCATTAGCACAAGCCGACTAGCCTACCAAGCATCCAAATTCCAGATTCGAGCCTGAAGCTTCTCCATTGTCTTCTCTTGCTTCTAACCATTCAAAAACAATACATTAGCCCCAAAATCAATCACAACCCAATGTTTAACACCAACACACAAATCTACTACAATTCTCACAATTTAAAGCCAAGTTCTTTCTTCAAATTCCTATTTTCGTGCATCCACAAAGACCCGTAAAAAATCAGCAATGTAGTCATCCAAAACACTCTTAAACATGTTCAAAACACTACCCACACATAGTATAACCATCAACCCTTCATTTCCCCACATAGACACCTTAAAAACTCCCATTTTTCACTCCCAAAAATCACTTACAGCAGTAGCTACGAGAATCCATTCAAACCAACACCATAACTACTCAAAAATCATCAAATAACATCTAAAGACACCTACCCAATGTTACTATAACATCAACCCATCAATTTCTCACCAAACCATCCTAAAACACAAATTTTGACACTTTAAATATACCCCTAAAAACCCATTTCAGGATTCACCATAAAACCTTGCAAAAATCAGATATGTTGGACCTTATAGGTAGTAAACAACTCACACAACATTAATAAATCAAAAACTTTAGTTAAAGATAGCATTTTTAACTCAAAATCTCAAAACCCTAAAATGCAAACTAATGAGCTTTAATGAAAACACATTTTATGAGGAGAAAGAGGAATATGATGGTAATAAGAAAATGTATTTAACTTTGAAAAGCCTTAAAAACAAGCAAGATTGGTGATGGAATAGTGATGGGAGATATAGAGGAGAAACTCACATTCAAAAATGGGGAGGAAGAAGGTGAGTGTGATTTTTGGGTATTTGAAATAAAATGAAAATAGATTTTATTTTACAAGACCAAGAAATTACAACTTTGCCATTAATGAGATGACCATCTTCAAATTCTAAAATCAATGGAATTTGATTTCCAAAACAATTTAAATCCAACATAATTGTTTGCTTCGAATATATGAAGCCCAAAATAATATTTTATTATTTTAATTATAAAACTGAAACCCGAACCATTATTTAAATATTATTTTCTCCCGGCCCCCAAACCCGGGTGTTACAGTTAAAGATTACTTAATAACCATGGTTTACTTTAAGGAATAAATATCTATATTAGGATATGTTTTTATTGAATAAAGTTTCTTGGTGACCAAGTATTTGAATCTATAAATATAGACTAAGTTTAACCTTTAGAATTGTGAGATAAAAAAAAATTACTCTATAGATATATAACCACTTTTAGGATCTCTAGAATTATTGTGCCTACACTGTGGAGATGTATTGTACGAGCATTAGAAAGAGTGTTTTGGTTACACCAAATTTTAGAATATATATACTGGGTCATTGAGTCTATGTTGTTATTGCTTTGATTATTTTGCCACGTACCAAAATTTTAACAAATTTTAATTATTTTATTTAAATTGTATATAAAAATGAAAAGATAAGAATATTTCTATAATGACATTAATTACGTTTTTAAAAATAGTTTTTAAGTCATTTTTTCACCTAAATTGGTATATGATAAGCCCGTAATACCAGCCCAATCATGTAGTATTTTAAATAAGTATTAATATCTTATATACTGGTGGTGGAAACTGAAAGTTTCCACAAGCGCCTTAGTTTTAGAATATATGGAGTTAGTTTATGGTATAGGGTTTAGGGGTTTAGGTGTAAGGGTTTAGAATTTAGGGATAATTGTTTCAATATAATGTTTATGGTTATAATTTAGGGTTTATAAGTTAGAGTTTTGTTTTTAGGGTAATATGGTGAGGATTTAAGTTTTAACCTATAAACCCTAAATTATAACCCTAAAACTTAAATTGAAACAACTATCCCTAAATTCTAACCCCATACACTTAAACCCCTAAACCATATGCCCTAAACTAACTCCCTATATCCTAAAACTAAGGTGCTTGTGGAAACTTTCAGTTTCCACTGCTATAAAATATTTATCCTTTAAATAATAGATAAAATAATAAGGTTTAAAGGTGTTTGAAGCTCTTAAAATTTTCAAATAATCAATTAAGTTTCTAATTTTTTTGCACCCAATTAAATCTCTAAACTAATAAATTTAACCGATTAGCCATTTGACCAATTTTAACCATTAATTTTTTATGGTTTTTTCTTCAGATATTACTGCCACATGACACACTATAATTCTGTCATGTGACATTTATAGATTTTTTTAGATAATTGTTTTTAAATAATTTTTAAAGTTTTTTAAATAAAAAAAATCTAAAAATACCCAGTGACAATACTATAACACCATATATTGCACCAATTGATCCCAAAAAATTGTTAAATTTAACGGTGAATGTTGGTCACAAGAGTGAATTGATGAAATTTTAAAGTATAAAAATTTAATTGAGTGAAAAATAAATTTAAAGAATTAATTAATTCCAAAAATTCAATGGCTTAGAATACACTTTAAGCTTCAAGCCAAAAATTAATAATCACTGTTCTGATTCTTTCAAATGTATACATTTAATAAAATGTCTTTTTAATTTATTTTTAATTTAAAATATAATTATTTTAATACATATTATCATTTTAATACATATGGGGAGTTTAAGTGTCTAACGCACAACAGGTAAGAGTGCGACTAAAATACGACAAGTTTTAAAATTGTGAAAGACTTACCAAGAACCTAAAATGATAACTTTTTGATAGCATTTTAAGTTGGTTTTTTCGTAATTTTTGACAAATTTCGAAACTTAAAAAACAAGTTTTGAAACCTGATTTTTTATAATATTTTAAGCTTTTGGATAAAATTTTGAAACATGTTTTTTAAGTTTTAAAACTTGTCAAAAATTATAAAAAAACAAACCTAAAATATTATCAAAAAATTTAACAGGTTTTTAAGTGAATCTTCTACAAGTTTTAAATTTTGTTTTTTTTAACCGTAAAATGAGATGATTGTATAACTTAAAATTTGTTAGGTAGAGGACACCTATAGATGAGATGTAATGAGAAATTAACAGGCCAACTACCAAATCAGTGAATACAAATACAAAAACAATGTGGTGATGTCTTATTAGGAGAATCAACATTTACCTTTCTTTTTCTTCTGATTAGAACCATCCATTTCTGGCTATTGCCTACGTTTTCATTCTAATACTCAACAACTCTTAATCTTCAAGTTAAGCTAAAGATTTCTTTAAGGGGAATAATGGTAATCATGAATAGGTTGTAATTCTTTTCAAGAGAGCAAAAGTCTGGTTAACATATGGCTATAGGTTTCTTTTTATTTAAATAATAATAACAATTCATTTTATTAAATACATAAAAGAGAAAATACAATAAAAGTTTGCATTCTCAAAAACAAGAGTAAAATTTTAAAATAGACTGATCACAATGCTCGATCATTTCCCCTAAAACTTCGTTTATCTGATCCAAAATTTTGGATATCCAATTCATTTCTTAATTTTAAGATGTTTCGAATCAAATACGGATAGTTATTTTACATTCGGAACGGATATCTGATTTTTTTTATAGATATGAATTTTGTTATATATAAAAATTTGAAATTTTCATGGATACAAAATCTTCTTATATTCAATAATTTGTTGGTTCTTATATTCGAAAACCCAAAGTTTTTATGGATTTGGTTCTTACCCTTGTTGATCGAATTCATCGAGGCCTAACCAGTAAACTGTCTGTCAAAAACAAGATTCTTACATTGTTGTTTTAAATATGAAAAAAAAAAAAACACAGAAAAATTAAGATTTGGTTTTAAGTTTAACCTCAATGAAGTTGTCGGCAACATTTTTTGCCAGTGAGGAAGTCATCTGCCCCAAATAAGCAATCGGGCAAAGCAAAGCAGCAGATCTCAACATGTTCAACACTTCAGTCTTTGAGAAAGCAGCCAAAGTCATTAAAGTTCTCTGAAAGTGTAAACAATACATCAAACTTTTATTATTGCTCAATCTTAAGAAACTATTGAAATCTGGGAAATATTGAAGGAAAAAACTTCACCTGTGAATGCCTGACATAGTGAAGCTTTTGTCTTGTCTGATCATGAACATATCTGATTGTAGCAGGAAGATTATAAGCCACCAATTCATCTCACGACCAATCCCAGTAAGCTTGAAAATCAGTGAAGAATCAACCTAATGTTCAAAACCCATAACATAAAAACCACAAAGATTAGCAATAAAGTGAGATCACAAGTAAAAAAAAATCAGATTTTTGTAACCAACATCACACTTTTAAAAAAAATATCGAAATGAAAAAGAAAGAAAAAAACCCAACAAAGTTTCCCATCACAACAAACTTAAAAAAAAAACAACTAAATCAATCAAAGTTTAACCATTTTTTGTCTAATTACATTTATAATTTCAAAGTTTAACCCTTTTTTGTCGATGATGTGCAATCTTGTTGCGGTAGTAGTTGGGAAGTTGAAAAGCGGTGCATGTTAGCAACTCTCGCCGAGGAAGGTGGCGTCTCTGGCGGCCGATGGTGTAGGAATTGTGGGACGAAGGAATTGAGTGTCCTAATTAGGGTCAAATTAAGATAATTGTAGAACTTGAGGGCTAGTTATGTAATTATATCATTTTATATTAACTGCCACGTCACCAGGCGTTAGATTTTTAACGGCGTTGGACTAATTTGTTACTTTTTTTAAGTTAGAGGACTAATTTGTAATTTCTGATAGTCGGAAAATACAAAAAATAATTGGAGCATAGTCGGGATCATTTATATAATTTACCAAAAAAAAACAAGGCTTATTAAGAATAATATTTTCTTCACGAACATAAGACAGAAAATAGTGGACACATTGGAAGTACATTTTAATCTCACAAGCAAAAGTAAGAAACTATTATTGTATTCTAAATAATAATGTGGATTATTTCTAATGTGGGTAGATTAACATCTTGCAAAACATGAACATAGGCCTAGAGGGGTCCAAACAAAACAGATGCCAAGTGGTTTTGAATTTTGCCTATGACTAAAGCAACCCAATTACCTTAGATTGTGAGGTACTCATGGACCATATGTTCTCTCAATTAGAGGTGATCTCGTAAGTTATTCGGGCTTGGTTCGGTCAAAGCTGCCTATTCTCCCCGAAAATGATGGGTGATTTTTTTCATAGGAATGAAATCTTTAAAACATACCATCTCAAGTCTCATTGACGTGGGACTTTGAAAAGGTACATACATCATGTCTTAAACATGTGAAGAGCCCTGAAACTGAAAGCCCATCGCCTCTAAAGCATGATACTTGTGGAATCGTTAAATGGGTCACTTGACAGCAACAAACCGAGCTTATCAGCATGCCAAGTTTACATGGTTTAAATGTTTTCACGTCAGGAAAATGACTGCATTGATTTCAGAATCTTGAGATTAAATGTTGCAAAACCCTAATCACATATGATACGTGCATTAGACATGTCGCATTAATCGTGTCGACCGTATGTACGTAATGTTATCATATAATCTCTGTATTTATAGGGGGGAAATTCATTTTTTATTATATTTGAAAGGTAAAAGGTCAAAAATAACTCCTAACGTTTCATCTTTTGGTCATTTTAATCATATTTTTTTTGGTGCAAACAACCACCTAAAGTTTTATTTTTTGTTCAAATTTCATCCTTGTTGGATGAAAACTGTTAGTAAACTAATAGTCAACGCCTAAGGCTGACGTGGCATGTATGCAGGGCATGAGGAGATGACCTGGCATTCTCAAGTGATACTTTGTTGATGTGACGATTGGTTAAAAATATTTAAAAAATATTTTTTTAAATAAATAAATAATTTTTTACTTTTTTAAAAATACCACGTCAGTAAAAATACCATGTGGTAGTGCCACGTCATCTCTTCATGCCATACAAACATGTCACGTCAGCCTCAAGCGTTGACCGTTAATTGACTAACGGTTTTCATCCAACAAAGGTGAAATTTAAACAAAAAATAAAACGTTAGGTGGTTGTTTGCACACAAAAAATAGGCCTAAAATAACTAAAATGTAAAACGTTGAAGGTTATTTTTGACCTCTTCCCTGTTTAAAATTACCAAATTATGTATGATAATTCTTCAAGCTAAGTAAAACTCTCCATCAATACCCTTTTTTATATAATAAATATATGAAGAGATAAGCATTCAGAACATTATTTCCTATATAAAACAAAGAGGAAATTTATGGCAAGCAACAACCACTTTAAAAGGCCTTATAAAAGCCATTGTAAAGGTTACCCAAAGTTTTATAACTCATGCAAAGAGTGAAAAACAAACAAAGAAACATGTCTCCATTTTCTTCTCTCTTGCTTATCTTATCTTCACTAGCTTTAGTTTCTCTTGCCGGGGCTCAAGATAGAGCTCCCCATGGCATTGCATACGAGAGTCCCACGGCCTTCTTGCCCTCGGCATATGAGTTTTTCCATCCCAAAGCCAATGACCCGAACAACGAAAGCCCTTGCTCGGCTTCCAACTGCTCACCGTCGTTGCCCGTCGCCGCTCAAGTTGACGATTCTAAAGCACTTGGAGGCAAGGTGTCATTGACACCGGATAAATCAGGCCATGGAGTGGGAGCTGGCGGAGTTGCTGGTATTGTTTTAGGTTTGGCATTTGTAGCCGTTTTGGCCATGGGTGCTTATTATGTGCTGAATAAACGCCGAGCTAATGCTAATGGAGCGAACAATGTTTAATCTGATGCCTGAACTGTTTGCTCTTCAAGCATATCCAATTCTCAATGTACTATATAGGCCAAGGCTTGCTAATGATGAAGTGGCAGTTGGAATTAAGCTTTTCTTTTACCTTTTTTGTTTCTGATCTTTGGTTTTTTTCTTCCTTTAGTTCTGCTTTATGATTGAATTCGATCTGCATAATTTCAAGATAGTGTTTCATCCTTTAAGTAATTCTTGAATTCGATATGCATAATTTCAAAATAGTTTATGGTGGTTTATTTCGTATGTCAAGCTATCGTGTGAAGAGTCAATATGACTGAATCAATAAAAATGGATAAAGTCTCAAATTAACTCAGGTGAACCACACGATAGCTCGACATACGAGGTAAGCCATGGTATGCTAGACACGATCTACAGGTCATGCTCTCCTTAGTTGAAACACTTCCAATACCCTCTTAAGAGTCACGAGACAAAATCTTGAAAGTAAAATAAAACATAGATATTACCTAAACAATATTTACTAGCTTAATATTTCTTTTAGAGATGATTAAAGTATACATCATTGTCATGTTAAAAATATAAGGTATGGAGGTGTGGCAAAACTATTGAATTCACAGTTAAAGCCTATGCCCCATAGTAGTTGTAGCCAACTACTTCTTCATTCATTTGAAAATGAATCGGCCGGAGGCCCTTGAAGGTTCATTATCAAGTTTATATTTATCATTAAAGCTGCTGGGTTTCAAATTTAATCACCCAAACCAAAACACTTTATCCCTAAAAGATGTTCAATTCACACTGCTAATAATAGGATGAATTCATGATAGCCATGTTTAGAATTGAATCAAGGTTTTTATATGGAAAATGAAACCCCCATAATATGAATGTATGTATGTATGTATATATGTATGTATGTGAGCAGGCCACCACATTTTCTGTCATGTGATTGTTTCTCTCGGCTGCTGCAATGTGTAACTGTTGAAAATGGTCCCTCTCTAGTTGCCTGCCTATCCTCTGAACCCCAGACCATCTTCGTAGCCAGTTTAACTGTAGTCTGTAGACTCTACTTGCCCTAACAATCGGACAAGTTTTAGTTCCAAATAAACAGAACTAACAATGTTCTTCTAAATGAAAACCATTTGAAGAATAGAAATCTTTCGATGTTCCTTTATATGCATTAGTATGAGATTTAAGATTAAGGGTTAAGGTTAGAGTTTAGAGTTGGTGTTTAGAAATTATATTGTATTATGTATTTTTAGGATTTATATTTATAATTTGAAATTTAAAATTTAAAGTTAAGGTTTAGATTTTATTTTTTTAATGTTGAGACATAGAAATAGACACTAAAAAGGACAGAATTTTATCCCCTATTTAAAATCCATTGATCAAACAGTGAAAAAGAATACCATACTTATGTCTGCAATCTAAGTCATTAAGGCTGTATTCATCAAAGAAATTTTAAGTGCAAAGTGATGTGTATTGCTTTTTTCTTTTTTTTAACACTTTGAAAATTTTTTAACCATTAATTGGGGAGATTCGGTTTAAGTTAAAGAGTTCATCTCGACTTCAGTTATTGATATGGATGTGTCATGTCGTGTAAGGATAGCTTCTAGTATGAATGTGTCATGTCGTGTAGGGATGTGGTAATTGCTTGCCGGTTGGTTTTTTTTGGGGAGCTTTGTTGTGGCCTTGGAAGATATATGGGTCTCTGTCTTGGTGCCACGAGTTGTGATATGTTTTCTTGATGGTCATGTATTTAGTTTTGAAGGAATTGCTTTGGTGGATGTTGTTTTGTGGTCGTATGGCTTTGACAAGTGTTTTTTCCTTTAGTTAGTTGGTATTCAATGATTGTGTGTTGGGTTAGGAAGTCAAGGTGGCCATAGACTGAATTTTTTTTGGGGTTTGACTACATTAGTTCAGTTTGTAATGAAGATTTTGTTTTTGCCTGGTGTTTCTGTTGTAGAAGGTTCAAATTATTATAATCGTCTTGCCAAGTGTTGGGTTGTTGTGATGCTTTTGCATGGTTAACAAATTGTTGATAGCTGACTATATTGTGTGGCCTTAGGAGAAAATTGTAAAGATTTGCAGGTCACTAGAAGCCACAACAGGACCAAGAGTTATAGTTAACGGTTTGTTGGTGATGTTTTGGGTGTAATATGTACTTTGTTGCTTGTTAGTTTTAGTTTGGGTGTAATTTGTAATCAAATGTGTGTACTCTTTTTTTTCATTTAAGTTTAGGAACGTTTTTAACGAGGCACTAAATCTACGTTTGAATTCTTTTATCCAATAATAAAATCTAATTTCCTGAAAAAAAAAATTAAAAGTAAATTCATTTCCTCAAACATAAGTGTCAACGTTTCAAGCCTTCTAGTTTTCCGAGAAAAAGGAGCTAACTTCAATCTACCACTTCCAACGTCCAATCAACCTGGATGTAACCTTCACCAAAACTTCACCATTTGAATTCCTTGGCGGGTGCTCTGATCATCAAAATCCAAAATTGTTAACATCTAAATGATAAAAAAAGATTTAAACCAAGGACCTCAATAAAAAAGAAATTAACACCTAACGCCAAATCAATTTAAAATATTATTATAATGTTAAAACTAATAATATATATAATTGCAGTTGAACTTAATTCTATTTAGGCTTAATACAACTTTTCCCCCCTAAATTATACCTAATTTTCCAACTTGCCCCCTAAACTTCATTTTGCCCACTTTTTCCCCTTAAACAATTCGACGTTACCCATTTTGCCCCATTCCGTTATTTTTTTCCGTTAAAAAAAATTTCAGCCAATAACATGCTGCCACGTCATCACAGGTTGACTAAGTCAATCCGTTTGGTTTTATTTAAAGGGTAAATTACATGTCAAGTCTGTCAGGTTTGTTTTTTTGTTCAATTTAGTCACTGAAAAGTCTATTTTTACCTTAAATTGACCCCTATTTGTTTCTAATTTTTATAATTTAGTCCATTATTTGTTATTATTAATAATATTATTTTATTAAAATGTTAATATTTAATAAAAATAAATAAAAACAAATATTTTAATACTAAATTAGTAATTTTTTAGATTCGAATTTCAATTAAATTCTAATTATTAATTCTAATTTCACTATATTTGAATTATAGTTTTCGAGTAAAATTTAAATTATACTAGATCATGTTCGTATTATATTCGAATCATATTCAAATTATATTTGAATCATCTTCTAATTATATTCGAATTATTAATTCGAATTTTTCTATATTCGAAATATATTTTTTTGAGCAAAATTCAAATTATATTAGAATTATATTTGAACCATGTCTATATTATATTCAAATCATATTCAAATTATTTTCGAAATATAATTTGAATATAATATTTCGAATGTAATTCGAATATGATTCGAATATAATATGAACATGATTCGAATATAATTACATGTTTTTTCAACTATTATATTCGGAACATGTTCATACTATATTCGAATCATGTTTAACATGTAATTATATTTGAATCTTGTTTAACAGGCAATTATATTCGTATTATGTTCATATTATATTCGAATCATATTAAAATTATTTTCGAAATATAATTTGAATATGATACTTCGAATGTAATTTGAATATGATTCGAATATAATATGAACATGATTCGAATATAATTCTAATATAATTACATGTTTTTTGAACTATTATATTCGAATCATGTTTAACAAGTAATTATATTCGAATCATATTTGACAGGTAATTATATTCGAATCATGTTTAACAGGTAATTATATTCGTATCATGTTCATATTATATTCGAATCATATTCAAATTATATTCTAAATATAATTCGAATATAATATGAGCATGATTTGAATATAATACGAACATGATACGAATATAATTACATGTTAAACATAATTCGAATATAATTTGAATATGATTCGAATATAATAGTTCAAAAAAATGTAATTATATTAGAATTATATTCGAATCATGTTCATATTATATTCGAATCATATTCAAATTACATTCGAAATATCATATTCAAATTATATTTCAAAAATAATTTTAATATGATTGGAATATAATATAGACATGGTTCAAATATAATTCTAATATAATTTAAAATTTGCTCAAAAAATATATTTCTAATATAGAAAAATTCGAATTAATAATTCGAATATAATTAGAAGATGATTCAAATATAATTTGAATATGATTCTAATATAATACGAACATGATTCGAATATAATTTGAATTTTACTCAAAAACTATAATTCAAATATAGTGAAATTAGAATTAATAAGGAATTCGAATCTAAAAAATTACTAATTTAGTATTAAAATATTTGTTTTTATTTATTTTTATTAAATATTAAAATTTTAATAAAATAATATTATTAATAATAACAATAATGGACTAAATTATAAAAATTAGAAACAAATAGGGGTCAATTTAAGGTATAAATAGATTTTTCAATGACTAAATTGAACAAAAAAACAAACCTGACAAGCTTGACATGTCATTTACCCTTTAAATATAACCAGACGGATTGACTTAGTTAACCCGTTGATGACGTGGCAGCATTTTATTGGCTGAAATTTTTTTTAACGGAAAAAGGTAACGGAATGGGGCAAAATGGGCAACGACGAATTATTTAAGGGGAAAAAGTGGGCAAAATGAAGTTTAGGGGGCAAATTGGGAAATCGAGTATAGTTTAGGGGGGAAAAAGTTGTATTAAGCCTTCTTATTTATCTAATGATATAGTTTTATAATATTTATAAATATTTTTTAATATATATAACAAACTATAAATCTCAAACTCCAAATCCTAATCACTAAACTCTAAACCTCTAGGATGATGAGTTTATGGGTTAGTTATAAATATTATAAGGGAAAACTACACTGGTGGTACCCTAACTATGCCTGTATTCCTACTTTGGTCCCAAAACTATGTTTTTCGGTAAAAGAGTCCCTTCCGTTACATAGTTTTCCTGTTTTGGTCCCCCGACGTTAAATAACTAACGGTTTTGCTGATGTGGCATTTTTTAATATTTTTTAAGGCTGACGTGGCATTTTTAAATATTTTTTTAATCATTTCTCTCTCCTCTTATATATTATTTTTATTTAATTTTATTCACCCAATCATGTTGTGACACGTGTCACTACACTATTAGGTGAAAAACCCCCCAAATATCCTAAAAATCGGAAGTGGTGCTGCTGGGATTCGAACCCAGGACCACCAACACAACAAGCATGCACTTGAACCAACTAAGCTAGGCTGGATACTTGATTTAAATCTACTAACACTTATATTTAAGCTGTACAAATTAACCCAAAAAAACCTAAAAACATAATTGGTGCCGCTGGGAATCGAACCCAAGACCACCAATGCATAAGGCATGCGTATAAACCAACTATGCTAGGCTGGTTAACTGATTCAAATTTACTAACATTTATATTTAAGCTGTACAAATTAACCCAAAAAAACCTAAAAACATATTTATTTATTATAAAATTAATATTTATTAATAATATAAGAGGAGAGAAATAATCAAAAAATATTAAACTAATGATATTTATTAATATTAATAATTATTATTATAAAATAATAATATTTATTAATAATATTTAACAATTATTAATATTATTAATAAATATTTAACAATTATTATTAATATTATTAATAAATATTATTATAAAATAAATAAAAATACTTGCAGTAATAGTAAAGTAAAAATTTAACAATTATTAATATTATTAATAAATATTTAACAATTATTATTAATATTATTAATAAATATTATTATAAAATAAATAAAAATACTTGCAGTAATAATAAAGTAAAAATTTAACAATTATTAATATTAATAAATATCATTAGTTTAATATTTTTTGATTATTTCTCTCCTCTTATATTATTAATAAATATTAATTTTATAATAAATAAATATGTTTTTAGGTTTTTTTGGGTTAATTTGTACAGCTTAAATATAAGTGTTAGTAGATTTGAATCAAGTATCTAGCCTAGCCTAGTTGGTTCAAGCGCATGTTTGGTGCGCTGGTGTCCTAGGTTCGAATCCTAACAGCACCACTTCTGATTTTTAGGATATTTGGGTGTTTTTCACCTAATAGTGTAGTGACACGTGTCACAACATGATTGGGTGAATAAAATTAAATAAAAATAATATATAAGAGGAGAGAGAAATGATTAAAAAAATATTTAAAAATGCCACGTCAGCCTTAAAAAATATTAAAAAATGCCACATCAGCAAAACCGTTAGTTATTTAACGTCGGGGGACCAAAACAGGAAAACTATGTAACAGAAGGGACTCTTTTGCCGAAAAACATAGTTTTGGGACCAAAGTAGGAATACATGCATAGTTAGGGTACCACCGGTGTAGTTTTCTCATATTATAATTAATATTTAGCGTTTGTGACTTAAACTTTAGCCTTTGGGGTTTATGATTTAAACTTTAGGATTTGGATTTTAGGTTTAGAGTTTGAGATTTATGACTTGGGTGTTATGGTTTATAGTTTAGTTATATATTATAAAATTAATATTTATTAATATTATATATAAAATATAAAAAATTATAAAATTATAGCATGACGTAAATAAAATTAAGTTCAGTTGTAGTTATACATATATTATTAACCTTGAAATCATAATAAGATTTTAAGCTGGTTTGATGTATAGGTGGTAGCTTTCCTCCTTAAGGTTTTTGGTTCAAATCTCTTATATTGCAATTAAGAAGAAGAAAAATTCTCTACCAAAGCGACGCCGTTTTGAACTATCTTAAGCATTAAAAAATCTATACCAAAATAACACCAAAATAGTTTAGATATAATATTAAAGTTCAGTGGCTTTTCATCTAGTCTACACTTTAAATAATTTATTGGTAAATTACATCAATGATTGGTCATCAAATTTTTAAAATTTTCATTGGGGTCACCCAACTATTATTAAGGTCTCTACAATTACATTTCGGTAAAAAAATACTGATATGACCCATTAGTTTTCCTTTCCGCAAGAGTAAACTACATAAATGATCACATAACTTTTAGGGTGCTTTCATTTTGCTCAACAACTTTTAAAACTTTCATTAAGGTCACCCAACTTTTATTTTCATTTCATGCTGATGTAGCCCATTTATTTTTATTTTTTAAATAAAATAATATACTTTGGGTCTCGCTTTCAACTGACTAAAAATAGTTATCATCCCACCTGATCCTTATCCTTATCCTTCTTCTTCTTCTCTAAATTTCATCAACAATAACAATCTTCCATGATTGCTTTAATTTTACCAAAACAACCTTTCAATCCCACCAGTTTATATCATTTACTACATCTTCTTCTTAACAGTTATCCATGAATTAGTTGTTAGACACTAATAATTCATCTGCAAAAATATTTTTACTTGTTGGGCAAAATTTTGTTGATATAGCATCTCTGTAGGTTTCAGACAAAAATGAATTTATGTTGATGACATAATGTAATTACTGGTTGGCATATAAAACTTATAGCATAATGTTTCTTTTCACCGAGTTTTACCTGTAAACTTGAGGTAAATTAGAGTACATGTTTTACCTATCGGATTGTTTCAACGCAATCCCCCCACCTGATTGATGAAGATATATTTTGGGGTATGTGAGGTGGAGAAAGTGAGTCGAAGCTAGAAACTATAAACATGCTTTCTTTTATATAATTAAGGTTGCAATATTAGAAGCTAGAAACATAATTTTTTTATTGATTGCATGTTTTACCATCTTAAAAATTAACTATTTCTTACATTTCTCTATGTAGAAAGGAGAGCATATTTTTTTTCTTCAGAAAGGAGAGCATAGCTTAGTAAAAAAAGAGGATGTTGCAAATGCTAAATATCATATTTTAAAATGTGAATACATAAACTTTGATTCCTTAGTTTCGGAGTACTTTAAGCACTATTTTACAGTGACTCAAGTATTATTTTATCGAAGAAAGAAAAAACTAACGGGTCACGTCAGTATGAAAGCGAAATAAAAAATTGGGTGACTAAAATGAAAGTGCCCTAAAACTTCAGTGACCATTCATGTAGTTTACCTTTGAGGAAAAGGAAAACTAACTTGCCACATCATCATTTTATAACGGAAGATAACAAGAGAGACCAAAACGAAAGCGAAATAAAAGTTGAGTAACCCTAATAAAAGTGTTAAAAGTTTAGTGGCCAAAATGGAAGCACACTAAAAGTTTGGTGACCATTGATGTACTTTACCCATAATTTATTATTTATTTTAGGGTAAACTATATGTTTGACCACCAATCTATTGGGAAAGTTTTAAAATGACCACCATAGAAAAACGCATCATTTGACTACCCAAACTATTAAAATCGGATCAATTTGGCCACCTGCCGTTAAGAGGCTAACGGAAGGTGACGTGGCAGTTAAAAAATTAAAGGTATAATTACACATTTCGTCCTTACTATTTACACATTCTTTCAATTTAGTCATAATTTTAATCTAATAAAATAAATTAATTAGGTGGTGACACGTGTCAACACCTTATTGGAGGAATTTAATTATTTATATTTAATTTAATAAATTTATTGTCATCCCCCAATCAGGTGGTGACACGTGTCACTTGATTGGAGGATGAAAATAAATGAAACATTTGCACCCAGCGTGAATCGAACCTGGGTATTCTAGGCAAGCAAGACACAACAAAGCCACTAGGCTAAAGCCATTTTTGTGATGCAAAGTGCAAATAATTAATATAGACATTTCATTTTCCTCCCGTCTTCCTAAATTTATTTTCTCTTTAATTTCGTCTGAAAACTTTGTCTCCATTTTCAAAGCTCTTTCAATTCTTCTTAACTGTTCATAGTATATTTTTCTCCTTTTTTCCCAGCCATATGTGTTGCAGTTCTAAAACCGGATGATTGTTTAAAGCTACCGAATCCGATGAAACACCACAAAAATCTGTACTCTAACCCGAACCGTTCGAATCGGGTGTGATTCTTGGAGGAACTGATTCAGGACCCTTGATATGTAACCCCCTCGTCCCGGTCTGGCCGGATGACCGGTCCGAGTGAGCTACACGGGGAAAACCGAGTGAAAACTCCTTAAGGATTCCCCCTCGGTTAGCAACCCTATTTTTTTCATTTTAAATCTTGTCTAGATGAGTGTTTAATCCTATGTGGTCATACAGCAGAACAACATTCACGAGACAAACAACGAACTCAACCTAATATTTTACAGCCTAATTTTAAGCTATAACTACAGGCGGTATCGATACCCTTAAGGGGTGTATCGATACCCCTTGACTAGGTTTAAGCTTTAACTGCAGGCGGTATCGATACCCTTAAGGGGTGTATCGATACCCCCTTGACTATGTCAACTGGTCAAAGTCAACCCGTAGAGACCGTATCGATACACCTAAGAAGTGTATCGATACCCTCCCCAACGGTTGACTTCCCACGGTCAACGCTAAGATGATGGTATCGATACACCAGAGGCCAATATCGATACCGATATGGACAGTAGCTCTAGTGACCAAAATGGTATCGATACACCCCTCAAGTGTATCGATACACGAGGCCTGAAACAAGAAGGTGGTATCGATACCGTACCAACCGTATCGATACCCCTGCACTGCAAAACTTCCCAAACTCAGCAAAAACGATCAAGACTCGAGTCTAAATGCAATTTAAGACTTCCCTAGCCCCAACCAAACATTCTCACAACATTTACATACCACTTTATAGCCATACAAGCACCCAACATGTATAAACATCAAGGAACTTATGCAATAGACCCAAGATGGCATTCAAGCATTCAAAGTTCATACTTCAACATTCAACATGAAGGCAACCTCAAGAGACACATAGCTACGTTCATAATAAGCAGTTTAGGCATGGATTACAATTCATCATGGCAACACAAGCCATACAAAAGCAAGATGACAAGGAGTCTAAACAAGCTCCTAAACAACCAATAATCATCCATCAAAAAGACGCATGTCCCATTGCTTAAACTATTACATGTTCAACATTTAAAAGTCATACTTGATGTACTCAAGCCAACAACCACACTTGGAGGCCCTCCACTTGCTCAAGCAACCCACGAACTAAGGATCTGCAATGTTGAACAAAGAGAGCATAAGCAATGATGCTTAGTGAGGGTGAGCTCTTAAAAACAAACCTCAACATTGCAGGGTCCGAGCACGATCTAGCCAAGGCATTACACAAATATACCAAGGATCCACAAGAGCCACAAGATAAGATGCATGAGCAATATACAAGTAAATGTCATGATCAACAAACTCTAAATCCTCAACACAAGTAGTCACATTAAACATCCAAATAAAGATCATAAATCTCAACACATTGATACATTTATCAACCAACATTGGCACCTAGCTATGACATGAATATGCGGATAGACACGTTGGAACTCACATCCAACAACCACATTACCTCATGGTGGGATTACACTCATCACCGGTCTCGCGGAGGGGATTCCACTCATCCTCACGCCCCGTCGATGGGATTCCACTCATCACCGACTATATATAATTACAATTCCCGGGCGAACCCGTACTCCTCCTTGGTGACTCAATGCCACCAAGGCCACGCGCGACTTTTGACTCATGTGTACACACTAACATTCTAATGATCGATCATTTGTACTCAAGCATATTAGTGCCAACATTTTACTCACTTCACATTACTCATTTCAACCAATTCTGTGCTTAGCACGTACTCATCAACAACCACCATCATGCATGTCTCAAGCATCACAAGTCATGTCCCATCTCACATGTATAACACAATATACATAAGCATTCATATCACATTTCATACGAGACATACACAACCACATAAATGAGTTCATCCAAAGGCTCTAGATCAAGCTTAGGATTAGGCTACCACCCTAATCCTAACTCTAGGTGGGTCTACCAAGCCCAACCTAGTCCACATACTCGAACCAACCATTTTAAAACCATGTAAAACAATTAACCACTCACCTAAGCTCCCAAGCTTAAAGACCAAACAAGCGATCACCTTCAATTCCCCGGATTTACTTCTGATGCTTCACCGATGCCCAAACTCGATTCTAATCAATCCCAAACACAAACAAAACATCCACAATCAATAACTCATCATCGGAACTAACCCGGATTAACATTTTCAAGCATCCAACACTCAAAATCAAGCCCAAAACAAAATTTCCGAGCAGCCCGTAAAACCTACTGAAATCTTCCATTTCAAGCATCCAAACAACCATCAAATACACCCAAAGTTACCCTCATATATCATACTAACACCAGCCCCCAAAAACCCACATTAAACCACCCAAAAACCCCCTTTAAAACCCTCCTAAAACCCCCTTGAAATACAAATCCGAAAATCATTGTAAAACCTTGTAAAAATTAGGTATGTTGGACCTTTAGGACAACAAATGACTCATCTAACATCACCAAATCAAAAGCTCAACTTAAAGTTAACAAAGTTAACATTTTTAATTCAAAACTCAAAAACCTCAAAATACAAAATCAAGGGTTTTAATGAAAACTAAAGGTATAGACATGTAGAGGAAAGTGAGGACAAGTTAGAAACGTTTTTACCTTTCAAAAATCACCAAGGATGAATGTGTATGGTGATGGAATAGTAGATAGGGTGAGAGGAGTTCTATTTCACGTTGGTGGAGAAGAAGATGAATAGGGGGAGTTGGGTTTTCTCTTTTAATTGTTTTGTTTTATCTTAAAAGTCAAAAGGTCATTTTGCCCTTAATGAAGGGAGACATTTACAAGGGTGGAAATCCATGACTATTGGGTTTAAATCAAAATAGGCCCAACACAATTTATTTTGAAAGCAAAACCCGACATTATTTTAATTATAGAATCGAGACCAAATAATATTAAAATATTATTTTCACCTAACCCCTAAACTCGGGTGTTACATGATACGTTAAAACAGTACACAGTTCAGTTCATGCAGAAAAACTGTATGTTAAACTAACTTATTTCACTACTAATGCTCCTTCAATCATTCCATGCAAAAGCAGGATTTACATATTGAATATATGAATTTCATGAGTCCAAAATATCAGGTACCTTAATTCCTCCATAGAATGCTGTAGTTCAATGATCTCAAGCTGAGATGTTTTGACAATATTCTCTAAAGCACCAGCCTGTCAAATGGCACCATAGATTCACAACATGTAAGACATGGCCTTGAAACACTATGCAAACTTAAAGAGAACGTGTAACAAATCAATGGCAGCAGAAAAAACCTCACCAGAGTGAATATTTCATCCCATTCTAATAAATAAGGTTTTCAATTTTTCAGCAAATCTTCTTCAGATTATCTGGATCTTTGTCACCCTTTTTTACACTGTTTCTAAAAATCTAAGCTTTATCACTGACAGGGTAAGGGTCCTGAATCAGTTCCTCTAAGAATCACACTCGATTCGAACGGTTCGGGTTAGAATACAGATTTTTGTGGTGTTTCATCGGATTCGGTAGCTTTAAACAATCATCCGGTTTTAGAACTGCAACACCCATGGCGGGAAAAAAAGGAGAAAAATATACTATGAACAGTTAAGAAGAATTGAAAGAGCTTTGAAAATGGAGACAGAGTTTTCAGACGGAATTAAAGAGAAAATAAATTTAGGAAGACAGGAGGAAAATGAAATGTCTATATTAATTATTTGCACTTTGCATCACAAAAATGGCTTTAGCTAGTGGCTTTGCCGTGTCTTGCTTGCCTAGAATACCCAAGTTCGATTCACGCTGGATGCAAATGTTTCATTTATTTTTATCCCCCAATCAGGTGTTGACACGTGTCACCACCTAATTAATTTATTTTATTAGATTAAAATTAGGACCAAATTGAAAGAATGTGTAAATAGTAAGGATGAAATGTGTAATTATACCTTTAATTTTTTAACTGCCACGTCACCTTCCGTTAGCCTCTTAACGGCAGCTGGCCAAATTGATCCCATTTTAATAGTTTGGGTAGTCAAATGACGCGTTTTTTTCTATGGTGGTTATTTTAAAACTTTCCCAATATATTGGTAGTCAAACATATAGTTTACCCTTTATTTTATTACTTCTGACTCTCTCTTATCTTTTTCCGCATGTTATTGGGTTCTCGATTTGGTGGGGTTGATTGATATTTTGGGGTGATTTGATTGGATTTTTTTGTTGGATTTTGAATTACAGGGATATCAATATTGCTCTTGCAGTACTGAATGATATTATATGTTGCGCAAAATCTAAAATTTAAAAATGTTTTTAAATGTTTGAATTTATCTCTAATTGTTTGAGTAGACTATGTACGTTTATATGATTTACATTTTAGTCCCTTATTTGTTATTATTTCGTAATTGCTTGAGTAAGCCTTCAAGTCGGGTAGGAAATTTTCAATAGCATTAATGATTAATGAAATCACATGTATGACACATAATAGTTAAAATATTTAATTGAACTTATAAATAGTACAATTGAACATTAAAATTCAATCAATTGTGATTTAAAAGTTGATCCAAAGCCTCTAATGTGTAATTTCCATATTGCGCTCGTATAAGAATTTTTGCTCGTGCAATCTGCAATAGTAAAGGTGTAAGGTTGCTTGTGAGTTTTTAAATTTTTTGTGACATACTGTGTTTAGCTGGAATCTAAGGCGAAGTAAAATGTGTACTTAAATCGTGTTTTTGAATATTTTTAATAAATTCAGGTATTCTTTTCCCTTATTAGGCTTATAAGAAGTTTTTAATGAGATCTTTTAAAAAAAAAATAGGCTACCAACATCAAATTGATGCGTTCCAAAAATGTATTCAAAAATTAAGAGACAACCAACTGATTTCTAAGAAAAATATGTCAACCCAAAAGTACCTAAATGCCTTTTAAAAATGCATCGCACATTGATGATATTCATAACTTGCATGATAAACCCTTTAAAATAGTGAAATTAATAGTTTTACTTATCTTAAGCATGCATCAAAACTTTAAACGAAAGTGTCATTTCGATCTAGTCATTTTATTAGTCTAATCATTACTTTTCTAACACCAATATGATGTAGTTTTTCAGCAAGTATGGATTAAAAAATTGTTGAGCTCGATGGTCACAACCGAAATACTTGCTAATTTAGGAGAAGATTAGATTTTTGGGTGTTTTAATGGAAGTTAAAAATATAAGAAATAAACACAAGGATTTAGAGTGGTTCGGCTTTCTAACCCAAAGCCTACATCTACTACCTAAGCTTCCTACTAATGATTTCAACCAAATTCACTAAGAATTTCGTCCCATTTTCTCGGATTAGGAGGAAAGCATTACAACGATCAAGCTTTCTACCCAAAGCTTGATCAACCACTCTCTCACAAGAGAAATTCTAAGCAAACTTAAAATCCCTCTAATAGGTATTTGTTTGCAGTATTAAGCATTCACCCAAAACCTAAACACTTGAACAAATTTGACAATTAAGCTCACAAGTGTTGTTTATACAAGAAATATACAATAAAGCTCTAAAGACAATACTTCATCATAGTGTTGTTACAATTGAAGCATTAACCTATCCTTGATGCTTGGAGGTCTCTTTTATACTCTCAAATGAGTTTGTACTCGTTGAGGACCATTGTGATTGAATTGGAGTCATTGGAGACTTTATTTCCCTCATTAATTGTAGTTCTGGAGCTGTCCGTATCGGAACAGGCGAGCCTATATCGGAACGGCCTTCTTCAGAACTAGCCATTGAATCCTGATGCAGCAAGCCGTATCGAAACGCCTCTGGCCGTTTCGAAACGCTATTGAGCTGTATCGAAACGGTTACAAACCGTTTCGGTACAGGTGACCATCGAGCTGTAATTAAAAAGTCGTTGGGAAATAGTCGTTGGGGATTTTGACCGTTGGAGAAATAGTCATATCGAAACAGTGAAACTCATATCGAAACGCTGTGTAAAAAACCCTCACTCATATTAAAGCCCGTTTCGAAACAGGCAGAGCTGTATCGAAACGTTTTGAAACCGTGAATGGTCATTTCGAAACTCCTAGGGGGTGTTTCGAAAAACTTGGGTGGTTTTGTAAATTTTGACTTTAGAAAACACTTCAAAACCTCTTTAAAAATTCCTCAAACATATTTTTAAGTTGTTTGGTCTCCAAAGCATTTTTGAAATCTTTTCAATTTAGTCAAAAACTATTTTTTAATTATTATATCAAAACATTAATTCTACAATCTCCCCTTTTTTATATAATAAAATCAATCTTGAAAAATTGTTTGGGATTCTCCCCTTAAGTGAAATAAATTTTGAATAAGAGAATTAAAATTCAAAATCAATTAAAGCCCCCCTTATTCATTTAAAAATTCAATTTTTCAAAACATTCTCCCTTTTTGTTATATCAAAAAATGGTTCAAACTATGTTTGAAAACGTTGAAGCCCGTAACAATGGAGAGTTAAAAAATTTTGACAAAAATAATATTTTTAAAATTGGTTCCCCCTTACTTAAAGCATCATTAAGAGCTAGTTCAATACATGATAATCTAGTTGAATTAAAAATAAATCAAATAAAACAATTAGATTTTACCACACTTGAACTCAAGAGAGGATGTGAAGCATTCCTTCTTCAAGTGTTATTCCTTGTGTGCATGGAGCTCCCCCTCAAATTTGGACTTGTTGATCAATCTCCATCACACCTAAACAAGACAATCAAGTAATTTTTGGTATCCAAATTGTTTTGGATCCATAGACGTTAGTTGCACATAGTTTAGTCCCCTTAGGAATCAATTTTTAAGTTTTGCTTCAAACTCTAGATTTGTTTTGGAAAGCAAATCATTTTCCTTTTTTAATTTTGAAATCAACTTTTTGTTCTTTAAAAATGATGCCCTGAATTTCAAAAGCAAATCATCATAGGCATCTTGTAACTCATCAAAAGTATATGAATTTGAAATAGACGAGTTAAAAGTTACCTCCCCTCATTGAGGGCCATGAAGCATAGGTGGACTACCTCATCATCGGTGGATTTGAAGAAACATCACTCCGCCTCTGTCGGATCCTGATAATCACTTTACCAGTAACATTCGTGTGGTTGTGGGTGATGGTAAAAATACGGATTTCTGGAAAGACCATTGGACAAGCTTTTCTTCACTGAAATTGGCTTTTATCAGAATATTTGCTCTGACTATTAAAAAGTCTGGTCCCTTATCAAATTTTGGTCACTCAGTAGGTGGTCGCTGGAGATGGGAAATCGAGCTTTGCAGGAGGGTCTTCGATTGGGATATCGGTATTTGAGAATCTTTCCTTGCTACGATTCAAGATACTTAGTTAGAATCAAACAAATTTGATAATTTACGTTGGGTGAAGAGCTCGGATGGGTGCTACTCAACTAGGAACATCATTCTTAATACTTTTTCTCGACCTTGCAGCAACAACTTTCTATGGAAGAATGTTTGGGCGAACTTGGCTCCCCCAAAACTTGAAGCTTTCTTGTGGAAGGTTTTACATGAACGGATCCCGACAAGAGTTGAACTTGCAAAAAGAAATATCACTCTTCAAGCTGCAGATTTCTGCCCATTGTGTTCTGCGGAATCAAAAACTGTAAACTATCTTTTCTGCAAATGTTTAATCTCTTGGAGACTAATGCAACGTTGGTTCAATATCTGGGGTATATTTGGAGCTTTCCCTGGAGATGTGCAGTCCCTTTTTATGCATTGGATTCATGGTTACACAAAATCAAGCATGGAAGATTTTTGGAAATTAGCCTTTATAGCCTTGGTGTGGTCAGTCTGGATGTACAAAAATGAGGTGGTGTTTAGGGAAATTTTAGTTGATGAAAAACTTCTCTTTGATTCTTTTATTACTCGATTAGGTTGGTGGTGCAAGGTTAAATGACATTTATATTTTAATTCGGTTAGCGATTTCATCCAAAATCCTCAAATCAGTCTTTATAGCTCTAAGGCTACGTCTCCAAGCTCTAAGATTTGCTGGGTTCCGCCTCAAAAAGGCTTCTTGAAGTTCAAGATTGATGGTGCTGTACAAAGGGGTTTCAGCAAAGCAGAGATCGGAGGAGTGCTAAGAAATGACGAAGGGAAAATGCTAATGACGTTTTCTAGAAGCATTGGTAACGTTGATGTTGCTACTGCTTAAATAACAACAATCAAAGAGGCTGTTGTGATGTTCAGAAATTCTGAATGGTTATCGAATTGTAAACTCATCTTGGAGACAGATTGTAGCAATATTGCGGTTTGGATTAATTCTCCTCACCTTTCTCCGTCAGTTTTCAAACCTTTCGTTCTAGAGATTTCCAGGTTGTTGAAGGATGTCGAGTGAAAACTAAATGTTATCCCTCGAGAGGCCAACTCAACAACGAATTTATTGGCCAAGGCGGAATCGCCCTTGTATCAGGTTTTCTAAACATTGCTGAGTATGGTTTGTTCTATCTTCAAAGTGCAGGCCCCTGTTAGCTTGACTCGGATGCAGCTAAGTGTTAAGCTGTAGTTTTGGTACTCCAGTACATGCGAATGGAGAGTGAAGTTTGCTTCAGGTTTTGTTTCAATTTTAATGTTACTTTCCAGGATGGACGAAATGTATGTGTACTGGTATTTTGATTACTTATTGTCATGTATTAATTCTCACCCCGATTTCGGCTGCACTTTTTTCTCTCCAAACTAAATTAAGGAGGTTTTTTAACGAGCCACCGGGATTGGGAGCTTCTTAATAATATTTAACTTAAAAAAGCATGTTAAAGTGTACATGAGATTCGTTTAAAGTTGACCGATATTTTAGAGTTTAAATTTGTTGAAGTGCAGATAAGGATTATAAAATTTCGAGAATTGATATATTAAAACCAAGCCTGCAACAAAACGTAATGAATAAACGAAGCTTCTCCCTGTTTGAATGATCAAGGTTGCTAAGAATTAAAGTCTGCAAAGTTTGAACCGTATTCGATATTAAATTATATACGATTACTAGTATTTTATTTATGCTTTATGTGATAATACATCACAAGAACAACAGAAGTGGAAATAACCCTAATATCTGACAAAATTGTTGAATTATATTCACCCTTGAGATGTTTTAGAGAGTTTGATTTGGTGGATTATATATATAAATAATTAAGAAATCTCTTCTTAATATTTGCCTATAATATTTGTTGGGTGAACTAATCTTCCTCTATCTGGTCTGTTGAGATATTAATTTTAATATAACTAAAATAAAAAATATTTTTGGCCTTAAATTAATTTACAAAAATATTTTAAGGGTAATCTTCACTGATGGTCACTTTTGTTTTGGGTTTGTTTTATTATGGTCACCAGAATTCAAAAAAGATTATTCTGGTCACATACGTTCGAAACCGTTTATGTTTTAGTCATTGGACCGTTAACCTCCGTTAGTTAAAAATAATAATTTCTAATTTGACCCCAAAACTTTCAAAACTTCATTTTTCACCATCTTCCCCAAAACTCAATGAACTTCCCACTGCAGGGGAGAACTGCAAAAATCATTGATTGATTTCTTGAACTGCAAAAATGAAATGTCTACATGTTAGACCCCCACGAGCTTTTCTTCGTACTCCGTTCCTTATTATTCGTCGGCTCCATTTGGTGGCGTCGCTGGGCTTTATGTCGGGCCGGCTGTTGGGGTCGGAGTTGGTGCTGGGTCGGGGCTTTTTTTACTTATGATGGGGTTTGTCGCTTTTGTTTTGGTTTCCGGGTTTCTTTCGGATAGGTCCGAGAGCGGTGTGCTTATTGATATTGAAAGAACCAGTGTTCTTAAGCTTCAGGTGAGTTCTTGTTCTGTGTTGCTTTAACCAGTGAATAGTATCTGCTAAGTGTTGTAGTTAAGGTTATATGATTATATGAAGCTAATTGCTTGAGTGTATGTACGAATATGTGTTCGATACGGATGCGAATGCGAATAGGGACATGGGTGTTGGATTCAAGTATTTCAAGTAAAATGATGAATGAGAGAACATAATATGAAGATCAAACAATAATGTGGAAAATTATGAATATCAATTGCATAGGTTGGATGTGAAACACAAATGCATAGAAGATTGCTGCTCAAATGTGAATTTTTGTTGTCTTTAGACTCGGATAATGCTAGTATGAATTGTTTCTTTAATAAAGTTTTAGACTTTAATTTTGTAAGAAAAAACTAATATGGTAAGAGTGAGACAAGAAAATGAGATGGACATGAACTTGTGGTACTTACCAGTTACCACCACAAGATTGCCAATGGGATTCGTAACCGCGATTTATTGATTTGTTTGCAGTCTCACCACTACTAGGCGATCGACGTATTGGCAATCCTGAGCTAACAACAGCAAAATTTGGTGATCCTGGAAGAGCATTTCCCACACGGTTTAAACCAGCTACCTGGTTTGTTGCTCTAGACATTGCTGCAGAGGTAGGAAGGTTAACTCTATTTCCATTTGCAAAAAATTGTGGACCTGAACTCAAGTTCGTATTGTTTGAATTCACTGGGCCAACTGTTTGTTGGCCACTTGTGAAACCAGAATCTAATCCGTTCAGTTCTTGGGCAACATGCTCCATAATGAAAGGTCTGAACTGTGGACATGGTAAGGACCCTCCAATAGAAGATGGTAAAAAATAAAGTTTTGAAAGTTTGGGGGTCAAATTAAAAATTATTATTTTTAACTAACGGAGGTTAACGGTCCAGTGACTAAAACAGAAACGGTTTCAAACGTAAGTGGCCAGCATAATCTTTTTTGAATTCGAGTGACCATAATAAAACAAACCCAAAACAAAAGTGACCATTAGTGAAGATTACCCATATTTTAAAAGTCTATTAACTTAAAAAATATGTTGGGAAAGTTTTTAAAGGGTTTTTGACATGTTTAAACTATTTCAAAATAGCCAAAATGTCAAAAAAAACATGATTTGAGTACCGGTACGGTCTTCCTCGTACCGATACCTAACAGCCTATACCGGTACGGTAACCCGTGTACTAATACACCCCTTTAATCCCCAAGATTTTAGAAATTTCAGTAGTCATTCACCGTAGCGGTACAAGCATGGTCGTACCGATACGAGAAGCACCGTACCGATACGCAAGTATCGTGTACCGGTACCCAGTGTAAAAATGTCCAACGACTCTTTTCTCTTTGAGACAAGTATCAATACCAAAGGTCGCGTACCGATGCTAACGAGCCCAAAAGTGTATTTAATACTGGAAATAAAATTCCCAACGGCTCTAAACAACCCCAACGGCTAGAAATGGTCATAAAGCCATTATAGGGTTTAAAAGACTTCTTCAAGCAGTCATAGAACAACAAAAAACATCATTGCCAATATTCATGTATAGAGAAAGTGTTTGCTTGTAAAGTCTTTTTCATTAGAACACACTTGCGAGCTTAATTGTTATATTTGCTCAAGTGTTAGGTTTTGGGTGAGTGCTTAAATTGTAAACACATAAGCTCTTATGTGATGTTTTTCTTGTTTGCTTAATTTGTATTCT
Source organism: Hibiscus tridactylites (assembly GCA_958450335.1). NCBI lineage: Eukaryota > Viridiplantae > Streptophyta > Magnoliopsida > Malvales > Malvaceae > Hibiscus > Hibiscus tridactylites. The sequence goes on from OY288292.1 coordinate 42,296,636, forward strand.
CTTTGAGAGAGTGTTCTCAAAGCTTTGGGGTATAAGCTTTGAGGGTTGTAAATATTATCTCATTGAGCCTAGAAAAAGGAAAGACAATTTAGTGAATTTGTGAAAAATCTTTAGTGGGGAAGCTAAGGTAGTGGAGGTAGACTTGGATTAGAAGCCGAACCACTATAAATTCTTGTACAAAATTTTAATATCCTTTTGCTTCCACTAATTTCACTCAAAGGTCAATTCACCCCCTTTTGACGAATTTGGTTGATCGTTCGAGCCCATCAATTAGTATCAAAGCCTCATCTCTACATCAGATTAACATCCTAGAGTCGATCCTTGAAGTGCTCTATCTATCTACATCAACCGGTTCATATGACGCAATCCATTGAAAGAATAGGATGATGTTATTTATCCAATCCAATGACTTTCGTCTTTGGGATGCAGTTTTTAATGGCCCGTTCATCCCACAACGAAGCAAGGCAAGGTGGAATGCGGAATACAAGAAAAAAATGGAACTCAATGCAAAGGGCATGTACGTTCTCTTTTGTGCACTTGGTCCAGAAGAATATTCAAAAGTTTCTTCTTGTGACAATGTCAAGAAAATATGAGACAAACTTGAAGTCACATATGACGCAACCGACGAGGTGAAAGAGACCAAGATTGCACTTATCAACCTCAACTATAAGAACTTCAAGATAGATTCGGAGGAGGACATCAAATATATGTTTGATCGATTCTTTGTCATAGTCAATAAGTTTAAAGTATTCGGAGAAATGATCCTGGTGGACAAGCTTATGAGGAAGTTGATCTATTCACTTCTCGATTCATGGGATTCCAAGAAGACCGCTATCATAGAAGCCAAGAATCTAAAGATGCTTAAGCTTGACGAGCTAATGTGATCTTTGCTCACCCATGAAATGATGATGTCCAAGGGCAAGAAGAAAGAAGAAAAGGACAACAAAAAAGATGAATGTTGCTCTTAAATCCTTTACAAGCCGGCAAGAAGACTTAGGTGGGAAAGAATATCATTCGTAAAAGTGAGAGCATTGGAGTTAAAACATGAGAAGAGCAATAACGAATTAGTTGCTTAAGCCATAGTGAACGTATATGGAACTAGAACATAGTGATGATGAGTAATTCTTCTCTTAGATAAGTGAATGAATCCTGAAATTTCTAAGATTAGGGTGAACTTATAACACACAACTAACCCCTTCATCCACCGAAGTCCTCGATGTGTTTACAAAGTATATATACGGATGTATATATAGCTTTCTTTCCTCAGAATTCTAGTAAGTGTACTAGAAAAGTGGCCCAACGTTTTTCATAGAAGGTGGCTAGTTCTTCTCACTTACGTAGGTTATTTCATCAAGTTTATCTCAGCATAAACTCGAATCTGGGATATGAAATAATTAAGAGCTTTTACAACAGCTCAACCTCACAAAAATAAGGTGAAATTTTTCAAGTTCATCTTAAATGAACCACCCAAACTCTAGGATAAGAAACCATTAAGAATAAATACTCAACCTCCTTAATTGGTGAATTCAATATGTCCGTCTCAAATAGGATCACTCAAACTCTTGGGATTGAATTCATTAAGAATTTAAGAAAACTCATCATCTCTACCGGCAAGTTCATCTAATCCTTTACAATAAGACCACCCACTCAACACTTGGTTATAAACTTATTAAGAATATATATTCATCCAAAATTGATAAATTTATCAAGTCTTTCTCACTAAGACCACCCAAAGCTTGGGCTATGAATTTATTAAGAGCAATAAAGCTCATCCTGTGCATATACATTATTCGTCAGAGGGATAGGTAAGTAAAAATGTACATTATGAGTGTTTTCATGATTTCGTTTAACCACTTGAACTTAGATAATTAAGTTGGATATCTACCATGAATTCCTCAACCAATGGGCTTTAGACACATCCCCTCGACGAATCTAGAACCAACTTCCAACTTTAACATTTGATAAGCGGATCAAGTAGGTTCCTCTTCGACTTTAATTATCTTAAGACACCCCAGCATTTCTAACATTATTAAGATAGAAATAAATTCATAAGTGCCTTGGACAACGTGTAAACAAATACACAATCATACTATAGTAAAGTTTGCTATGAGTATAACCATAAAACTATGTTTTAACAAACTCAAATCTTGTTTACACGTGATTATATTCCCAAAGTTTTGAGAAGTTATTAATCATTAAGATTAGTATGCATAATTTCAAACGATTATAAAATTTCTTGTATCCCACTCAAAGAGAATTTCAATTATTATAATAGAATTAAAAGTGATCAAATGTTATAATAGAATTAAATAGCCACAATTTTAAATGTTATAATGAGCATTAACAACAATAACTTAAAAATATTTATCTATAAGTTATTAATTATTTTTATTTACTTGAAAAATCATTTTTAAGAAATATTTATGAAACCTTTACCAAATAATGTTTAAAAGTGATCAAATATTATTTTTTATCAAAATAAAATTTAAAATTTAAAATTTAAAATTAATACAAAAAATTGATGACCAAAATTAACCTAATCAAAAATTGATCGGTTACTATAATTTTTTACTGAACCGAACCGAATCGTATGCACCCATACATATGAGTTCATCAACTAGTACTGTAAAGAATAAAATCTTAGGCCTCGTTTTACATTGTTTTTAAGAATGCTTTTGAAGTTAAAAGTATTTTTAAAGCCAAAACAAAATAACTTTGGGAAAATGTTTAAAAAGCTAAAAAAAATTAGTTCTTATATTTGGAAATTGCTTTTGAGGCTAAACTTATAAATTTTAATCTTTACAATTTATAAACTTATATTTTTTTTTATCAAGATATAACTATATAAGTAATAAAATATTTGTGGTTTGAAAATTTACATCTCACGGTTCTTGTCGAATTAAATTTTTTATATAAATTTTCATGGAACACACATAATCATTATAAATTTATTTTTAATAAATATTTTTTATACTTTTATCTTAAATTAAGTTCATATATTATAATATAAAAGAATTTAATCAAAGAAAACTGTAACTAAATTTCATTAATCAAAATATCACAACTAAAAGTTCATATATTATAATATTAAACATTTAAATTGATTTTTTAAAAATATTTTTTAATACACTTTTAAAAACAATTCTAACCTGATGTTAATAATTTTTTGGATTAAGCGGTTTGAATTTTGAAATAAGGCAAGTCTCTGATTTAGTTAAGAAATCAGTCAGATTTCAGCGAAATTTGCTTAAATGGAATTAATACGCGCGGGTAACGGGTGATAATCCTGTCCGCTAAGGCCAACTGAAAACTGAAAACGACGTCGTTCGCCGAGTTGTTGACTTCTTTTTTTCCCAGTTTGACTTTCTTCTCCATTTCCTTCCCACTATAAACCCTACTCAGATTCAGATCTCTTTCTCATTCTCAGTTTCTCCAAAATCTCCGATCTCTTCTCAAAAACTCCTAATCGCGCCACCCAAAATGGCGTCGTTTCGACTCTTTCTAGCAATCTCCCTCGTTTCTCTCCTCCTCTTTGCAACCCTCACTCCCTCAATCTCCAAAAACGACGACGTCGAGGACGACGACGATATCCGTTTCCTCGAAGAAACGGAAGGCAAAAGCGACGCCGGTTCTCATGACTCTCACTTCAACGAGGAATACGATGAAGACCAATACGGCGACTTGGAAGACGACGTAGACTTCGGGAACTTCCATGATTTCGAGGACTCCGATTCGAATCCGTACAAGGAACCCGAAGTCGACGACAAGGACGTCGTCGTTTTAAAGCAAGGGAATTTCAGTGATTTCATCAAGAATAACAAGTTCGTGATGGTTGAGTTCTACGCGCCTTGGTGTGGGCATTGCCAGTCCTTAGCTCCGGAGTACGCTGCGGCGGCGACGGAATTGAAAGGAGAGGAAGTAGCGTTGGCCAAGGTGGATGCCACGGAAGAGAATGAGCTTGCTCAAGAGTACGATGTGCAGGGTTTCCCCACTATTTATTTCTTTGTTGATGGAGAGCATAAGCCTTACCCTGGTGCTAGAAACAAGTAAGTTTTGAATCCAAAAATAAAAGATCTAGGTTAATGAGTTTTCAATTATCTACTGTAATCGTAATTTCATTTTTTGGTTAAATTATAGGAAAATGTACAAATTAGAATTTGTTTGTTTTTGTTTAATTGAAGAATTTATTTATTTTTCTTATAAATTGTGGAAACTAATGATTTAATCATTGATAATTAAGGGATGCCATAGTGTCCTGGATTAAGAAGAAGACAGGACCTGGTATATACAACCTTACTACCATCGAGGAAGCTGAACGCATCTTGACTTCTGAATCTAAAATGGCCTTGGGTTATTTGAACTCTTTGGTGGTATGCTTTCCCTCTCTCTAAGTTATATTTATGTAGAGAATTATTGTTTTGCAAGATTTGGGTGACTTAATGATCAATCAACATCTTCCGATTTGTAATTCGAGGTTTACGAGTCAAATATTGTTATTCAGTCCTTGTATTATCATAGACTTGATCCACCTCCATATATAAATAAACCCTTTTCTTAGATGTAATATAAGCTTGGCTTGTTATATTGACAATAGGGTCCTGAAAGTGAGGAGCTTGCTGCAGCTTCACGTCTCCAAGATGATGTCAGCTTCTATCAAACTGTGAATCCTGATGTTGCAAAGCTTTTCCACTTAGACCCACAAGCTAAACGCCCGGCTTTGGTCTTGATTAAAAACGAGGCTGAAAAAATAAGCTACTTTGGTTAGTTTCTAAACAGATGCAATATTGGTTGGAATCTTGATCTTACTTCTTGGGCAAAGTTTTACATCCAATTGTTTCATCTAGCAGATGGTCAGTTTCTCAAGACTGCAATATCCGATTTTGTATTTTCCAACAAGCTTCCTTTGATTACTATATTTACTAGGGAAAGTGCTCCTGCAATTTTTGAAAGCGATATTAAGAAACAGGTATGCATGTTAATAGCCTTTCCTCCTATTTGTGAACTTTTGGACTATTTGTACATGGATATATGTTTTCTTTAGCATTTCTACTATCATCTTTTTGACACTTCAATATCATTTTTCTTGAAGGTGTTGTTGTTTGCCTCATCAAACATGTCTGAGAAGTATATCCCATCATTCCAAGAAGCAGCCAAATTTTTCAAGGGAAAGGTAACAGTAAATCATCTAGCATAACTTAAAGTACTCTTTATTATTGTACATGCTGATTTAATAAATTATTGAATTGTGTGATTTCCGAAAGCTTCATCTCTCCCTAGCACTGTAGATGGTGGTTTTGGTAACATCTTACTAATACTTATCGTATATGCCTGTTTTCAGCTTATCTTTGTTTATGTGCAATTGGATAATGAAGATTATGGAAGACCTGTTGCAGATTACTTTGGTGTCACTGGGGATGGTCCCAAAGTATGTCTTCCTTATCCTTTTTGTTCCCTCCCCTGAAATATTTTTGTATGGAAGATGTGTGTGGAAGGGGTGAAGATTGTTGTATGCTCTATTTGCAATGAATTTGATGTTCACTATGGTGTTATTTGGTTATCATGCAGATCCTTGCCTTCACTGGAAACGAAGATAGTAGGAAGTTTTTCTTTGATGGAGAATTGACAGTGGACAAAATTAAGGTTCTCTCCCTCTCTCTGTCTCAGTCTCATTTTATTTAGCTTTATCATACTCTCCTTAACGTGATTGGGAGACGGTATTTGCTCTTCCAATCAACTTGTACGAAGTACTAGTTCAACTTAACTTTATGGTTCTACCTTTCTGTAGGCTTTTGGGGAAGATTTTTTAGAAGAGAAACTTAAACCTTTCTACAAGTCAGACCCAATTCCTGAAACTGTAAGTATCTTCCCATTATCGAGTATGTCATTGTGGATTGTAATCTAACTTACATTTCTATTTGTAGGTATCTTTTTATGATTTTTTTTAACCTTAACCTCTATTTGATGCAGAATGACGGGGATGTGAAAATAGTTGTTGGCAATAACTTTGACGAAATTGTTTTAGATGAGTCAAAGGATGTACTTCTTGAGGTATTGCTGGAACTCCCTATGGAAAAAGAAAAGGCTTATATATTTCTTTCATCATGCTTATTTTGTTGAATTCTCTGAATACCAGATCTATGCACCTTGGTGTGGCCACTGTCAATCTCTCGAGCCCACATACAATAAGCTTGCCAAACATCTACGTGGTATCGACTCTCTGGTTATTGCTAAAATGGATGGGACAACAAACGAGCATCCTAGGGCAAAGGTAAAATTAACATAAATCTGCACTTCCACTTTCTTGTTAAGCTTGTCAAATCCTCCATTTCAGTTCCTATTTCGCACTTGAGCTTGAATGGAACTTCATTTATTTTTGCAGTCCGATGGGTTCCCAACGATCCTGTTCTTCCCTGCAGGAAACAAAAGTTTTGATCCCGTAAGTACTTACATCAATCCACGTATGAAATATTTTTTTTTATTTCTTTCTCGTAAATGAAAATGTCTGTAATACCGGGGCATTGGCAGATTACGGTGGACACTGATAGAACCGTAGTGGCATTCTATAAGTTCCTGAAGAAGCATGCTTCAATCCCTTTCAAGCTCCAAAAACCAGTTTCAGCACCCAAAGGAGAGCCGGAAGCAGCAGCGGAAACCAAGAGTGATGAATCAAAGGAGAGCGTTAAGAGCAGCGATGCCGGTGATTTGAAGGACGAGTTGTAAGTTGTAAGATGATGAAGACCAGAATGAGGAAATTACTTTTTTAATGACATTGTCTTTTATGTGGTTAATTATCAATAGATAGATCAAAGAAATAGTGACTGGAAAAAGAGGGATCCGAAAGTTGTCATGGTTCAAGCTTTTTTCCAAGGATTACAATCGGCCTTTTTAGACGTTGAAGAATAAAGCTCTAATTTCTATTCCTTCTTTACTGTTTTAGAACTCTGAATTTGACATTTTGGTCAGATTTATACTGATTTAAAATTGATCCAACTGATTTGATAATAATATATATTCGAACAATTTGAACTAGAAATGATTTTAAATGGACATTGGGTGGGAATTTAGGAAAGGTGAAGCTGCACATGTGAAGTCATGTGCCATGATCCACGAGATTCGGAGTCCACCAAGAAATTTCTAATTATCTTTCTCTAAATGTATTGGTCAATGGGTTCAAATCCAACCCATCTAACTAAATATTTTTATTGCATGGTTGATTATTTTCCTACTTTGCCAATTGTCATTATTTAGGAAATTATCAGTATTCAGTGTAAACGAGCCGAGTAGCACGTTTTGACTCGTTAAGAACTCAAATTTAGTTCGAGCTCAAATTGAGTATTTATTAAGCTTTGAATGAGCTCATTTTATTTACAATCCTATATTATTATTATTATTATTATTATTATTATTATTATTATTATTATTATTATTATTATTATTATTGAAATTTCAAAAATCCACCCAATGACTTGAAAAATTATTATTATTCTTAGTTTTTTTATCGAACTGTATGATTTCATTGTACATAAAATCATACAAAAGAAATATTTTCACGTGCCTCATTAAAAAAAAACCCTTAATCTTAGTCGGGGAAAAAAATTACACATGAAAATATACACAAAGTTAAACTGACATAACATAACAACTAAAAACACTCAACCTACATTTTAGTTCACTTTAATTTTAAAATTAAAAAATATATATATTATATTTTCAAGTAGCTCACAAGCTTTTTGAGTCGGGTATCAAGTAGCTCGGTTCTAGGGATGGCAATGGACTGGATTTGGATCGAATTGTATAAAATCCAAGTCTGAATCCGTTACAATCGGACTCAGATATTTTTTCGGATTTGAATTCAGATTTTTTTCAAACGGATTTGGATCGGATTCAGATTTGTTTCAAATGCATTTAGATCAGAGTTTTTGGATTCGGATTAAATTCTCATCCCTAGTCTTGACCAAAGTTTGAGGGATAGATTCGCGAATTTTAGCGTCTTTAAGGTATATTGTGTTTTGGCCCACTAATAATTTTATTTTAGTACAAATCAGTCCATAATTTTGTATATTTAATTTCTTACGCATTTAATTTATGCTATTTAATTCAATAATTTTTCATTTTTATCCCTCAATTGTTGACTACGTTTAATTTTTTGTATTTATTGTTTATGCTTTTAATTTACTTTCTATTTTAATTCATAATTTTAGCATAATATATCATAACTTTATCTATCTATTGCACATTACTTACTAATTCATTATGTAACACCCGTGTTTTGGGCTTAGGAGTTAACCGAGTTTATAGTTCGAGTCAATAAAAATTTAATTAAAAACAATTCAACCTAAAATGTGGTGTAATTGAGCTTTAGTAAAAAGGGAAGGACTTATGTTGTAATTAGACCCAAAACTTTTAAAAGCAAGACCACTTTATAGGAAAAGTTGTCATCCTTTTTCCCCTATCCCCTTTTAACGTTGGAAACCTTAAAACCCCACCCCAAAACCTCTCAAACTTGGTTACTATTCTATTCAATATCTCCTTCAAATCCAAGGTGTTTTTCAAAGGTAATTATGTTTTCCAACTCTCCTCTTTATCCCCTATCCACCCATTGTCTTAGATTTCAAAGTTATGGGGTTTTGAAAATTAGGGTTTATATCAAAGTTTAAGTTTTTAAGGGGTTTTTCAATTGGTTTTAATAAATTGTGTTGGGGTTTTGTTTAATCATAATGAAATACACATTATATATCAATCTGGTTGAGTCTTGATGAAAATTCGTAGTAGGCTCTTAGGGCAAACTTTGAGGTATTAAAATTTGGGTTTTTGGTGGGTTTTAGGTTGAAAACTAAGGGCTGATGGTTAGGTTATGTTAGGAGGGTGATTTGGGATGTTTTGGAGGTCATTTGGGTGTTTGGAAATGGGTGTTTCAGCCAAGGGTTGTTGGAGTACGAGTTTGAGATATTTAGGGGTTTAATTTAGTTGGAAATTTTGGATGGAGTTGGTTTGAATTCAAGGTTATGTGATTATTGAATATTAGCATTGATTTTGGTTATCGGTAGTGTTTTTGGTTGGCTAGAAGCAAGAGGGACCGTCGGGGAAGCTTTGGGACCCAATCCGGGTTCGTATGAGTTTCGCTTGGTAGCTAAGGAAGGGCGGTGAGTGGTTTCAACCTTGTTTTAAAGTTTGGTTCGAGCATGTGTAGTGTGTGTGTGTGTGTGAAATGTGCTTGGTAGGCCACTTCTAGTTAATTCAAGTTGTTAATTTAGCCATTGTTCTCTATAGTTGCTATTATGCTTATTTGGCTATGCACCTTGTGATTGTGGTTGATTGGTGTAAGTCTATCTTGATATGTATCTATGAGATTGAGCATGAATGGTGGTTGATGATATGTATATAATGTGGTTATGATAATTGGCACTAAAATAATTATCGGTTGTAAATGATCGATCATTAGGATAGTGTGCACACAAATTGAGTCAAAACGTACGTGGCCTTGATGGCGTTAAGTCATCAAGGAGGAGTACGGTGATGTAACATTCCACCGGAAGTTTTTATTTATTTCTACGGGATGATGAGTGGAATCACATCCGTAAGGCATGTGGCGATGAGTGGAATCCCACACATGCAAGGTCCGGTGATGAGTGGAATCTCACCGAGGTAAAGTGTTGTTGAGGTTTAAATCCGTACAATCGGGATAATTAAAGTGGCCAATTAAACTTGTTCATGTATTGTGATATATGATGGTGATATATGATTGTGGTATATGGTGTTGTTGTATGATGTTAATATCGATGTTAAGCTTGATAGGATTGAGAGACCATATATGCCACTTAAAAGACTAGCTAGGTCTACTTGATTATATGCCTATGCTTGATGTATGTAAGATTAGGATTAACATGCTTGAACCTTGCATTGTTGATGTTTTTCATTTTAGAGCACCCTCACTAAGCTTATAACTTACGCTCTCAATGTTCAACAATGCAGATCATTAGCGTGGTGTTAGCTCGAGGCAAGGCAAGGAGGGCTTTCCAAGTTTGTAGCTCAAGTACGGTTATCGATTTTGTATTAGTTGGCAATGTGGCAAGGGAGTCTTTGTATGAGCTTTGTATGACTCTTTCAAATGATGATGTTTTGAATTGATTATGGATTGTAAGCATGTAATACTATGATGAATGTTGGTGTGTATGATGGCATGCTTTAGGATGTTTAGGTTGCCTTGTGTATGAGTGCAAACCTCTTGTGATTGACTTGTGCCTTTAAGACCATTTGAGCTTTTATGTATGCACAATATTGCCTAAATTGCTCTTTAATTAGAATGCTATGTATGAATGCTTTAATCCATGTATGAATGATTCCTTTGGCTTAAATATGTGTGCTTACATGTTTGTATATGCTTAGGTGAGTCGAGAAATGCATTTAGAGTCGTGTTGGGTCGTTTAAGTTGAAATTTGAGGAATTGCAGTGCAGAGCGTATCGATACGCCTCAGGGCCGTATCGATACGGTCTTGCCCAAAAGCCTCAGATTTTGCCTAGCGTACCGATACCCTAAGGGTATTGATACCCTCCAAAGTTACTGGAATTTGGAGTTTTGAGTGAGAGTAGAGTGTACCGATACGGGGTTCCCGAGTATCGGTACGGGTCTACTCTGTTTACCAAGAAGGGTTGACCGAGAAGGGCGTATCGATACGCTCAAGGGCTGTATCGATACGGACTCCTCGTGGTTGACTTCTTGGATTGACCTAGACAGGGTGTATCGATACCCCTAGCTAGGGTACCGATACTGTCTGCCATGTAAGCTTAAAAATGGACCGTTTATGCATGGTCATGGTTCGAATGTGTTTTCTTTTGTATGTTTCCGCTGTTGTGAATCACTTAGGATTTAACTATCCTCTAGACAAGACTAAAATAAAAAGAAAAAAATATAGGGTTGTTAACCGAAGGGAACCTTAACGGGTTTCACTCGGTTTTCCCCGTGTGGCCCACTCGGACCGGTCATCCGGCCAGACCGGGACGAGGGGGTTACATTTGTTGGTATCATAGCCTGAGGTTACCGAGACCTCGGGCAGGTAAGTGAGGTAAGCTTAATGTGTTAAATGATTGCATTGTTCGATGCATGTTTTGCCATGAATCCTTGATGCTTGATTGATCGTATGATGTTTTGAATGCATGAACTGTTGTGTCTGGTGTAGAGTGTGTGCCCATTGCTACTATTACTTAATTTAAAAAGATTTTTGGAAAGATGAGTACTTGAGCACTATTGGACCCTTGCTTTGGCTAACGTAATCCTATTTGTTTGTTGTTGTAGTTTATACCTTGCTAGATATAGCATGAGACCACGTGGGAGGCCTAGGATGGTTCGACCGGAACCACGGGCAGAGGCTCTGAGAGTTGAGCCGGTAATTAGGGTTGGGGCTCAAGTGGGAGAGCATGTGGTTGGAGTGGGAGCTCCTCCACCATCACCTCCTCCACAGGGAGTGGGAGGTGAGGCCGGGGCCGAAGGAGAGGGATCACAAGGAGGCCAAGGTGGCCAAGGACCGGCCGGGATAGATTTAGCTCCGTTGGTTCAGGCGATTGTCGGGGCGTTTCAGGCTGCAGTAGCCGGAGGTCAGGCAGCTCATCATCAGGGTGAGGGCACCGGATTACCTTTAGAGAGACTTCGGGGCCTTGGGGCCGAAGAGTTTAGAGGTGCTACTCCGGAGAGATCAGAGTTATGGTTTGAGAAGACTGTCCGTATTCTTGCTCAGATGGGATGTACTGGTGAGCGCAAGTTGGGATGTGTTGAGTCTCTGCTTCAGGGTGATGCCTACACTTGGTGGGTCACCATCACTACGGGTATGGATGAGGCCGAGATCACTTGGGAGTTCTTTGAGACAGCTTTCCGTAAGAAGTATCTGGGTCCGCGATACCTCGATGAGAGGAAGAGAGAGTTTATGGCATTGCTTCAGGGGAGAATGCCGTGACCGATTATGAGACCCGGTTTGTCAGATTGAGTCAGTATGCACCTGAGCTTGTACCTACTGAGGTGGAGCGTTGTAACCGCTTCCGTTATGGGCTGAGTGAAGAGATCAAGACATATACTCTAGCTTCAGATTACACTGATTTTGATGTCTTGGTCGCGAGGGCCAAGGACTTGGAGCACAGTTTGAGTTTGACCAGGCGGTCAGGTGGATCTAGTTCGGGTAAGAGGTCCAGCAAATTTAATAGAGGTGATGCCAAGAGGCAGCGGGACAACAGGCATCAGTATGATCATAGGCGTGGTGGCGGTAACCACGGTAGGGGCCATCAGGGTCAGAGGGCTGGTGGGAAGTTGCCCACATGTGCTACTTGCGGGAGGAACCACACCGGTGAGTGTTGGGGAAATTATCATTCTTGTTGGAGTTGTGGTGCTAGAGACAACATTAGGCGTGACTGTCCATATCAGGTGGGACAGGCACCAGCTCAGGCTCCTGCTAGAGCCAATGACTTTCAGAGAGGCCGCGGGTGCGGTAGAGGAAACTTCCAGCCGAGGAATGATGGTCAGAGGAACATAGCACATGTAGTTGCAGTTCAGCCAGAGGGCGGAGGTCAGGCCAGAGTTTATGCTCAGCAGGGAGATCAGCATGACACCGATGTGATCGCAGGTAACTTCTCGATACAGTCTTTAGGTTTGCTTTCTTTGATTGACTCTGGGTCTACACATTCCTACATATTGAGTGAGCATGCACGGTCTTTGAATTTACCATGTGAGATGTTAGAGGTAGGAGTTAGTGTTACTAGATCCTTTGGGGACACAGTAGTAGTTAGGAAGATGTACCGAAGGTGTCCGTTGATGGTTCAGGGGCATGTATTTCCAGTGGATATGATGAAACTTCCTTTCTATGGTTTCGATGTGATTCTGGGTATGGATTGGCTCACGGAGCATAGAGCTAGGATAGATTTTGAAACTAAGCGGATTTCCTTGAGGCTCACAGATGATTATGAGATTGTAGTGGTGGGTGAGAACGTGAAGTTCTTGTCCAATGTGGTTTCAGTGTTAGAGGCTAAGAGGTTAGTTGAGTTGGGGTGTGAAGCATACTTTGCGTATGTGATGAACCCTAACATGAGTAAGGTTAGACCTCAGGACATCCGGACAGTATGTGATTTTCCTAGTGTGTTTCCAGAAGAATTGCAAGGGTTACCACCGGACAGAGAGGTAGATTTCAGCATTGAGACTTATTCTGATTCAGCTCCTGTTTTGATTGCTCTGTATCGTATGGAACCGAAAGAATTGAAAGAGTTGAAGACTCAGTTGCAAGAATTGACAGATAGAGGTTTTATTAGACCTAGTTCTTCACCTTGGGGTGCACCAGTTTTGTTTGTGAAGAAGAAAGACGGAAGAATGAGAATGTGCATCGATTACAGACAGTTAAATCAGTTGACATTGAAGAATAAATATCCGTTGCCTAGAATTGATGACTTGTTTGATCAGTTGAGAGGAGCATCTGTCTTTTCGAAGATTGATTTGAGATCGGGTTATTACCAGCTAAAGGTAAGAGAGATTGATGTACCGAAGACGGCCTTTAGGACTAGGTATGGTCATTATGAGTTTTTAGTCATGCCTTTTGGGTTGATTAATGCACCGGCTGCTTTCATGGACATGATGAATAGGATTTTTCATCAGTATCTAGATCAGTTTGTAGTTGTATTTATTAATGACATTTTGGTGTATTCGCGAACTGAAGAAGACCATGACCGACACTTGAGACTTGTTTTGAAGACTTTGCTAGATCACCAGTTGTATGTGAAGCTCAGCAAGTGTGACTTCTGGATCCGTGAGGTAGTCTTCTTAGGACATGTAGTGTCAGCCGATGGGATTAGAGTTGATCCGAAGAAGATTGAAGTCATTGTTGAGTGGAAGCAACTGAAGTCTGTGACAGAGGTACGTAGCTTCCTAGGCTTAGCCGGATACTATAGGAGGTTTGTAGAGGGTTTCTCTAAGTTAGCCGCTCCATTGACACAGTTACTTCAGAATAGTGTTCAGTTTGAGTGGACAGATGCAAGACAGAGAGCCTTTGAGAAATTGAAAGAAGTTTTGACCCAAGCACCGATCTTGATACAGCCTGAGTCCGGGAAGGACTATGTAGTTTACAGTGATGCTTCTTATGTAGGGCTAGGATGTGTTCTTATGCAAGACCGGATAGTAGTGGCTTATGCCTCAAGACAGTTGAAGACTCATGAGCGCAACTATCCGACCCATGACATAGAGTTAGCTGCAGTTGTGTTTGCTTTGAAGATTTGGAGGCATTATTTGTACGGTGAGAAATGCACAGTATACACCGACCACAAGAGTTTGAAGTACATTATGACTCAGCGAGATTTGAATCTCAGACAGCGTAGGTGGTTAGAGCTGCTAAAAGACTACGATCTTACTATTGAGTACCATCCGGGTAAGGCCAATGTAGTGGCTGATGCATTGAGTAGGAAGGTGGTCGTAGACTTGAGAGCTATGTTTGCTAGATTGAGTTTGTCCGGAGATGGTGGCTTGGTAGCCGAGCTTCAGGTTAGACCTACTCTAGGTCAGTTGATTAGAGAGAAACAGCTCTTAGATAGATCTTTGGCACCTCACGTGCAAGATATAGCCGATGGTAGATCTTCAGACTATAGTTTCAATACTGATGGGGTTTTGTGTTTCAAAGATAGAATAGTTGTGCCAGAAGACAGTGATTTAAGACGTATGATCTTGACTGATGCCCACAGTAGTCCGTTTGCTATGCATCCTGGAAGTACGAAGATGTACTGTGACTTGAAGAACGAGTACTATTGGGTTGGCTTGAAGAGAGATGTAGCCGACTATGTGAGTAAGTGCTTAGTGTGTCAGAGAGTGAAGGCGGAACATCAGGTTCCCTCAGGTTTGTTACAGCCGTTGAGAATTCCGGAATGGAAATGGGAGAACATCACCATGGATTTTGTTTCAGGTTTTCCTTTGACTCCTACGAAGAAGAACTCAGTTTGGGTGATAGTGGATCGCTTTACGAAGTGTGCTCACTTCTTGGCAGTCAACACTACTTACACTTTAGATAGATTGGCCGATTTGTACATTGGTGAGATTGTGAGACTACATGGTGTGTTGAAGTCCATTGTGTCAGATAGAGATCCGCGGTTTACTTCTAGATTTTGGGAGTGTCTGCACACAGCTTTGGGTACCCGTTTGAACTTCAGCACTTCTTATCATCCTCAGTCAGATGGGCAGTCAGAGAGGGTTATTCAGATCTTAGAGGACATGTTGCGATGTTGTATCATTGACTTTCAAGGTACTTTGGAGAAGCATTTGCCTCTGGTAGAGTTTGCGTACAATAACAAATTTCAGTCGAGCATTCAGATGGCTCCGTATGAGGCCTTGTATGGCCGGAAGTGTAGGACTCCAGTGTGTTGGGCCGAGGTAGGGCAGAAACTGTTACCTATGCTGGATTTGCTCAAGGGGACAACCGACAAGGTAAAATTGATTTGTGACCGTTTGAAGGCTGCTTCGGATAGGCAGAAGTCCTATGCCGATTTGAAGAGGAAGGAAGTCGAGTTCTCAGTGGGTGAGAAGGTGTTCTTGAAAGTATCTCCGTGGAAGAAAGTGATGAGATTTGGCCGAAAAAGGGAAGTTGAGTCCGAGGTACATTGGGCCGTATGAGATTGTGAAGAGGGTTGGCCCAGTTGCTTATCAGTTGCGTTTGCCATCCGAGCTTGAGAAGATGCATGATGTGTTCCATGTTTCGATGCTTCGTAAGTATAGGTCCGATCCAACACATGTAATGCCCGTAGAAGAGATTGAATTGAATCCGGATTTGACTTATGAGGAAGAACCAGTGGAGATCTTAGCTTCTGACAGTAAGGTGTTGAGGGGTAGATCGATTGAGTTAGTAAAGGTGCGGTGGCAACGTAGAGGTGTGGACGAGGCCACTTGGGAGAGGAAGGAGGATATGGAAAAACAGTTTTCGTATCTCTTTCAATCAGGTAATTTCGGGGACGAAATTCCTTAAGTGGGAGAGAGTTGTAACACCCGTGTTTTGGGCTTAGGAGTTAACCGGGTTTATAGTTCGAGTCAATAAAAATTTATTTAAAAACAATTCAACCTAAAATGTGGTGTAATTGAGCTTTAGTAAAAAGGGAAGGACTTATGTTGTAATTAGACCCAAGACTTTTAAAAGCAAGACCACTTTATAGGAAAAGTTGTCATCATTTTTCCCTTATCCCCTTTTAACGTTGGAAACCTTAAAACCCCACCCCAAAACCTCTCAAACTTGGTTACTATTCTATTCAATATCTCCTTCAAATCCAAGGGGTTTTTCAAAGGTAATTATGTTTTCCAACTCTCCTCTTTATCCCCTATCCACTCATTGTCTTAGATTTCAAAGTTATGGGGTTTTGAAAATTAGGGTTTATATCAAAGTTTGGGTTTTTAAGGGATTTTCCAATTGGTTTTAATAAATTGTGTTGGGGTTTTGTTTAATCATAATGAAATACACATTATATATCAATTTGGTTGAGTCTTGATGAAAATTCGTAGTAGGCTCTTAGGGCAAACTTTGAGGTATTAAAACTTGGGTTTTTGGTGGGTTTTAGGTTGAAAACTAAGGGCTGATGGTTAGGGTATGTTAGGAGGGTGATTTGGGATGTTTTGGAGGTCATTTGGGTGTTTGGAAATGGGTGTTTCAACCAAGGGTTGTTGGAGTACGAGTTTGAGATATTTGGGGGTTTAATTTGGTTTGAAATTTTGGATGGAGTTGGTTTGAATTCAAGGTTATGTGATTATTGAATATTAGCATTGATTTTGATTATCGGTTGTGTTTTTGATTGGCTAGAAGCAAGAGGGACCGTCGGGGAAGCTTTGGGACCGAATCCGGGTTCGTAGGAGTTTCGCTTGGTAGCTAAGGAAGGGCGGTGAGTGGTTTCAACCTTGTTTTAAAGTTTGGTTTGAGCATGTGTAGTGTGTGTATGTGAAGTGTGCTTGGTAGGCCACTTCTAGTTAATTCAAGTTGTTAATTTAGCCATTGTTCTCTAAAGTTGCTATTATGCTTATTTGGCTATGCACCTTATGATTGTGGTTGATTGGTGTAAGTCTATCTTGATATGTATCTATGAGATTGAGCATGAATGGTGGTTGATGATATGTATATAATGTGGTTATGATAATTGGCACTAAAATAATTACCGGTTGTAAATGATCGATCATTAGGATAGTGTGCACACAAATTGAGTCAAAACGTACGTGGCCTTGATGGCGTTAAGTCATCAAGGAGGAGTACGGTGATGTAACATTCCACCGGAAGTTTTTATTTATTTCTACGGGATGATGAGTGGAATCCTATCCGTAGGGCATGTGGCGATGAGTGGAATCCCGCACATGCAAGGTCCGGTGATGAGTGAAATCCCACCGAGGTAAAGTGTTGTTGAGGTTTAAATCCGCACAATCGGGGTAATTAAAGTGGCCAATTAAACTTGTTCATGTATTGTGATATATGATGGTGATATATGATTGTGGTATATGATGTTGTTGTATGATGTTAATATCAATGTTATGCTTGATAGAATTGAGAGACCATATATGCCACTTAAAAGACTAGCTAGGTCTACTTGATTATATGCCTATGCTTGATGTATGTAAGATTAGGATTAACATGCTTGAACCCTGCATTGTTGATGTTTTTCGTTTTAGAGCACCCTCACTAAGCTTATAGCTTAGCTCTCAATGTTTAACAATGCAGATCATTAGCGTGGTGTTAGCTCGAGGCAAGGCAAGGAGGGCTTTCCAAGTTTGTAGCTCAAGTACGGTTATCGATTTTGTATTAGTTAGCAATGTGGCAAGGGGGTCTTTGTATGAGCTTTGTATGACTCTTTCAAATGATGATGTTTTGAATTGATTATGGATTGTAAGCATGTAATACTATGATGAATGTTGGTGTGTATAATGGCATGCTTTAGGATGTTTAGGTTGCCTTGTGTATGAGTGCAAACCTCTTACGATTGACTTGTGCCTTTAAGACCATTTGAGCTTTTATGTATGCACAATATTGCCTTAATTGATCTTTAATTAGAATGCTATGTATGAATGCTTTAATCCATGTATGAATGATTCCTTTGGCTTAAATATGTGTGCTTACATGTTTGTATATGCTTAGGTGAGTCGAGAAATGCATTTAGAGTCGTGTTGGGGTCGTTTAAGTTAAAATTTGAGGAATTGCAGTGCAGGGCGCATCGATACGCCTCAGGGCCGTATCGATACGGTCTTGCCCAAAGGCCTCAGATTTTGCCTGGCGTACCGATACCCTCCAAAGTTACTGGAATTTGGAGTTTTGAGTGAGAGTAGAGTGTACCGATACGGGGTTCCCGAGTATCGGTATGGGTCTACTCTGTTGACCAAGAAAGGTTGACCTAGAAGGGCGTATCGATACGCTCAATGGCTTTATCGATACGGACTTCTCGTGGTTGACTTCTTGGGTTGACCTAGACAGGGCGTATCGATACCCCTAGCTAGGGTACCGATACTGTCTGCCCTGTAAGCTTAAAAATGGACCGTTTATGCATGGTCGTGGTTCAAATGTGTTTTCCTTTGTATGTTTCCGCTGTTGTGAATCACTTAGGATTTAACTATCCTCTAGACAAGACTAAAATAAAAAGAAAAAAAATATAAGGTTGCTAACCGAAGGGAACCTTAACGGGTTTCACTTGGTTTTCCCCGTGTGGCCCACTCGGACCGGTCATCCGGCCAGACCGGGACGAGGGGGTTACACATTCACTAACTTCCTTAATTTTTAATAATTTATTGATATTTACATTTATTTGTTTCTCCATTGTATTTGTTTTATTGTTTGTTTATCTATGACTTAATCTTGCATTTATTTTTTCATATTTATTTATACATGCATATAGTATAAATAGATATATTACACTATATAAAGGTTAATTAATATATATAAATCATAATAAATATTAGGGTAAACTATATAAATGACCACCATATTATTGTAAAAGTCGTTATTTGGCCACCTTACTTTTTTTCGAAGCAATTAAATCATCGTACTATTAAATTTGGTGCAATTTGACCACTAGCCGTTAAAGGTTAACGGCAGGGTGACGTGTCAGTTAAAAAAATAATGGTATAATTACACATTTGGTCCTTACTACTTATACATTTTTTCAATTTAGTCATAATTTTAATTTAATAAAATAAATTAATTATTTAATTAGGTGATGACACGTGTCACTATCTGATTAAGGAATAAAATGGAAAAACATCTCAAATGCAAGTATGGGGGGTTGAACCTGCATCTCATAAAAAGCAAAAGTGATGGCTTACCACCACACCAAATGCTATATCATGATATAATTCCTGCACTATATTATTTGTAAATAAACATAAAAAACTGAAAAACTTCCATCATGATGCATGGATGAACCTCGGATTGATTGCCAAAATGGAAGGTTCACTGCAACTAGCAGCAGACGTTTTTCAAGCAGCCTATGAGTTGATGCTATCAGCTCCTGTTGAAGCCTTCACATGATGGTAGAACTTGATTAGTTAGCCATGATGGAATTTTGGCTAGTTAGCACTTGGTAGAAAACTTTTGTTGGCTCTACACACTGTTATTCAGCAACAAAGTTTCAATCAAAATGTAAAGCAACTTCTTATCTTTTAGCTTCATTTTTTCGATTAATACCGAATTCTTATAAAAAACTACAGGGGTAGAAATTATAGGGGATGGAATGGAATCTGTAAAGGAAATCAAGAAATTAGATCAGTTGAGGTTGGTATTATACAGAACAAAGCAAAAACGTAAATTACAGTTTCAACTTCTTATTGGAATCTGTAAAGAAAATCAAGAAATCATTGATCAAAATTGCAGGCAAGAGCAGTTTGAACAGTCGGCTGCAAGAAGAGCTGCACGTGCACAGATGCAAGCGGCTGCAAAGCAGTCAGCAAATTCCAATAATGTTGGACCTGTTTTGAAGGTTTTCGTTACTAATATACTAATGTAGCTTTTATCACATAGGATTCTCAAGTTTTATGGTTTTATGAAAATAAAATATGCCTAATAAAGGGGGAAGATTGGGAGTCTTACTCCATCTTATCAAGGCATGGTCTTTCCCATAATGATGCCCTTGTCCTCCGATCTCATGTCGTGCTGCCTTTGGCTCTTGCACTCTATTAAAGAATTTTCTTTTCTTTGAGGTTCAGTTTCCATGATATTTACAGTTCAGAAAAAAATATACAAATTTGACACTTTTGTTGATTGGTGATTTTGTTGCAGTGGCAGATGGGTTGAAGTTGAAGTTTTGCTTTGCCTCTATTCAGCCTAAGCTGCTCATGTATATATGGGTATATCTTCATATATGTTTATTCAATTAACAATTTTGTTGAGGGATTTTTCATCAATTATTTTCTGCATTTTTCTTATATCAGTGGGTTTTTCTTTCTTACCATCAAGAATTTTAACAAATCATAACAAATTGTTTGGTCTGTGATCATTTCCAAGTGCTAACTAGCCAAAATTCCATCATGGCTAACTAATCAAGTTCTACCATCATGTGAAGGCTTCAACAGGAGCTGATAGCATCAACTCATAGGCTGCTTGAAAAAAAGTCTGCTGCTAGTTGCAGTGAACCTTCCATTTTAGCAATCAATCCGAGGTTCATCCATGCATCACGATGGAAGTTTTTCAGTTTTTTATGTTTATTTACAAATAATATAGTGCAGGAATTATATCACAATATAGCATTTGGTGTGGTGGTAAACCATCACTCTTGCTCTCTATAAGACATAGGTTCAACCCCCCATACTTGCATTTGATATGTTTTTTCATTTTCTTCCTTTAATTAGGTGGTGACACGTGTCACTACCTTATTGGAGGGTTTTAATTATTTATATTGGAGGGTTCTAATTAAATAATTTATTTATTTTATTAAATTAAAATTATGACTAAATTGAAAAAATGTATAAGTAATAAGGACCAAATGTATAATTATACCCTTATTTTTTAACTGACACGTCACTCTGCCGTTAACCTTTAACGGCTAGTGGTCAAATTGCACCCAATTTAATAGTATGATGGTTTAATTGCTTCAAAAAAAAGTAAGGTGGCCAAATCGCAACTTTTACAATAGTATAGTGGTCATTTATATAGTTTACCCTAAATATTATTATTATTTAACTTACATTCTTAAAACATTTATATTTTTATTATCACTTTATATATATATATATATATATATATATATATATAAAGTTAAGTTTGTTTTTACCACTATCCCAAATTATCTAATCTATACATTTATGTTTTCGTTTAAAAAATATATGTAGTTATGTTTTTTTTAATGTATTTAGTTTATTTTTTTACTTTATTTATGTTGTCTTCTTGTTTTAATGTAAATATTATTCATGATATTTTATTTTAAGGAATTAAAAGTCCTAAATGTTTTGATTCAGACTCGGATATGGATTGGATGCGTCGGATTCGGATCGGACATGAATTTGAATCGGATTCGGATCAGATCTTGGCATGATCCATATCCAACCCATCTCCTATTAGGACTCGGACATTTTCCTCGGATTCAGATTCGGATTTTTATGGATTGGATAAATTCTTTCGGATCGGATCAAATTGCCATCCCTACTCGGCTCATTAAGAACTCGAGCAGAGTTCGAGTGTAGTTCAATCGAATCGAGTGTTAACCGAGTCGAGCTCAAGTAGCTTACGATTTGTCTCGTCTCATTTACAACCTTACTTCAGATGACACGCATTTTTTTAATGGTCTGAAGGTGATTACAAAATAGTATATTTTATACACATTTTTAATCCTTTGATAATGCACACATAAACCTAATAGACAAAGTAATCTGAATCCATATTTTTTAAGGGGAACATCATTTACTTTTTCACTGAGAATGTAAATTTTATATTGCCTTTGTTTACCTTACTAGAACATTATTATATGATAGTGTTTTGTAAAATTAAATATTAAATCACAAATTTTGTCATATGAACCGTTAACAGATCATAACAGAAATCAATTTGACAACTCTACTTATCATATTAATTACATTTCAAGCACACATAATAAACATTTTTATTATTTATTTCAAGAAAAAATTCCTTCATAACTCTGATGTTAACTTCCTAAATTATGACAATATCATATTTACCCACATTTTAGTAAAACTCTCATCAATATATCATCACCTTAAGATTTTGATAATGCACTTTTACTTCAAATTTTCAAAAAAATGAAGGTTTAAATTAATTTTTTTTAAAAATATTTTTGAAGGGTTTTAATTCAATGTTGTTTAGAAAATTAGAAGTCTAACTAAATTTTTGAAATTTAACGAGAATTTTATAATAAAAAAATTGGAAAAAAGATTTAAATGTGGATTAATGTAAAATATTTCAAAAAAAACATAATAAGAACTTTTAAAAATTTTAAATGAATAGTTATTGATTTTCCAAAATTTTAGAGACAAAGACCCTCTCTAACCATTCTTCTATCATTATGAGTGTATACAATTCGGTTCGATTGGTAAAAAAATTATAATTCACTGTTTTCAGTTCGGTTAATCTCATTTATTGATTTTTTCACATCAACCTTAGATTTTGAAATTTTGTATTTTATTTCGATCAAATTGTTTTATTTGATAAAGTTTTAAAGTATTTTTCATAAATATTTCTTTAAAAAATTAATTTTTAAGTAAATAAAATTTGATTAATAATTAATATATAATAATTTTAAGTTATTTTACTATTTTAAGCATAAAATATCTATTTCAACATAATAAAACATTTAAAATTAATTATAAATTAAATAAAAATTTAAATTTAATTCAATTAACTACGATTTTAAAACTTATAAACCATAAACCGTCAATACTACAATTCTGATTGTTTTCGATTTAGCATGTTGAGCTCTATTTAGTATTTATCACCTATTGTTGTAGGATATCATTCTAAAGGAATCCACGTCAAACTATTCTTCCTTCATCATTCAAAATACTCCAAAACTCTCTTTTAGTAATAAAACTTTACTTAAACCTCATCAAAATAAAACTCTTTTAAACTTATCAAAACCTTCAATAACATGTGGACCCTCACTAATCCCAAATCTTATATTACACATAATTTTCATCAAAAAGTAAATAACATTTCTTAATAATTACGATTAAAAAAAATTAGAAATACAATAAAAAAGAAGGCGAAATATGAGAGAAGAGAAAAAGATGGTTGTTTGGCTTGAGCTGGTTTTTAAAATCATGGCTTGTAGCATAATCAATCACTTTCGTATCCTTTAATCGCTCATTAAATTCCCACATGAACCCTTTACTTGATCATTAAGTCCCTTAAATCCCTCACCCAAGCCTCTCTTTACTCTTTAATTCATTGTTCCGTTCCGTTCCGTTCTCACTCCAAGTTTTACATTACTATATCATTTTCACACCTAAATTCCCGTTCCCCGGTTTTCTCCCTTTTCCTCCTTAAATTCCTTCCCAAAGCCGACTTCGTATTGAAACTTTTCCTGTATCTTCAATTTCCCCTCATTTTCAACTGCATTTTTTTTTCAATATTCAGATTGGTGAAATGGCGAAGGTCAGGTTTTTCCTTACCGTTGTTTTGTTCTTTGTTGTTGAACTCACCTTCGCTTCCTATTCGCCGGCGCCTGCGCCTGCGCCGTTTCTCGGTGCAGATTCATCGCCGCAACTCGCTCCTACTCCGGTGTCTGGATCACCTTACTCTGCACCATCAATCTCACCGGTGATGGCTGCTTCGCCGCCGGCGCCAATGGCGCCATTTCCATCAGATCTGGCGCTAGGAAAGTCACCCGCGAGTTCTCCTGCTCCTTCGCCGTACGATGCAAGCGACATCGTGCACGGAAACATCAACGCAGAAGGAAGCGATGAGAAGGCCGGTGGGGAAGGAGGAATGAGCGGCGGAAAAAAGGCGGGAGTCGTGATTTCTGTGGTGGCTGCAGCGTGTTTGGTTGGGTTCGGTGGATTGGTTTACAAGAAGAGACAAGAAAACATCAGGAGAGCTCAGTACGGATACGCCGCCAGAAGGGAGATTCTTTGAAGAAGAATAACAGTACAGAGGTTTATATTCAAATTTATTACTTGCATTTGTTATTACTATTTTTTTTATTCTTTATAAGGAATTTTCAACTATTTTTGCATGAGATTAAAAGATTATTGTAGTTGAAGTTCTGGTCAGCTATGTACTGCCGTGCTCTGCATTACAGTTATTAATAGTAATCCATATTTATTATTATTATTATTATTATTATTATTATTATTATTATTATTATTATTATTATTTTGTTTTTCTTTGATATCAAAACAGTCTTTGAACATGAAAGGGTGAATTGAATGAAAAATAGATTTTGATTTGAAAAGGCTTAATGGCAGATCTGATGGTATTTTGGGCGGGCATAAGTCTACTTTGAATTTTTAAAGCTTATACAGTTGGATTTATTTTTCAAAATTTTTATGATTTACTCTTTAAATTTTTATGACTTGTACTAATCTTAAAAAGTATACACAAAATATCGAACTACCTCAAGTATTTTTTGGGACGTTTTGCCTCCTAAACTTTAAATCATGACCTCAATTGGCCCCTGTCGTTAACTTCTATTTAAAAAATAATTAGTTGACCAATCAGAATGCACCACACGTCACCATAGACAAAAAAAATTAGCTGGCTTATTTTAAAGGGGTAAATTGCGTGCTAAGTCTGTAAAATTTTTATTTTTGTTCAATTTAGTCCGAAATTTTTTTATTTAACCCGAATTGACCCAAATTTCTTTCTAATTTTTATAAATTATTCCAATATTTTTAATATGTTGTGTTTTTGTTCAATTTATCCTCAAATCTATATTTAACCCACAATTGACCCTTACTACTTTATAATTTTTATAAATTAGTCAAATATTTTTAATATGCTGATATTTTTGTTCAATTTTGTCATCAAAATCTTTATTTAACCCACAATTGATCCCCACTACATTATATTTTTTATAACTTAGTCTGATATTTTAAATATTATTATATTTTTTGTTCAATTTAGTCCTAAAATCTATATTTAACCCGAAATTGACTCATATTTCTGTATAATTTTTATAACTTAGTCCAATATTTTAAATATAATCATTTTTTGTTCAATTTATTCAAAAAATCAGTTTTAACTTGAAATTAACCCTGATTTATTTCTAATTTTTATAATTTTGTCCAATATTTTAAATATAATTATATTTTTGCTCAATTCAATCCAAACAATTTTTATTTAACCCAAAGTTAACCTCAATTTCTTTCTAATTTTTATGAATTAGTCCAATATTTTTAATATGCTGATATTTTTGTTCAATTTAGTCCTCAAAATCTTTATTTAACCCGCAATTGACTCTTACTACTTTATATTTTTTATAATTTAGTCTAATATTTTAAAAATAATTGTATTTTTGTTCTATTTAGTCCTAAAATTTTTGCCTGAAATTGACCCTTATTAGACTAAATTGAACAAAAAGGCGATTATATTTAAAATTTTGGAATAAATTATAAAAATTATAATGAAACATGGGTCGATTTGGGGTTAAATTTAGATTTTAGGATTAAAATGAACAAAAAAATATATAATTATATTTCAAATATTGGACTAATTAATAAAAGTTAGAAAGAAATTGAGGTTAATTTTGGGTTAAATAAAGACTTTTTGGATTGAATTGAACAAAAATATAATTATATTCAAAATATTGAACTAAATTATATAAAAAAAAATTGTGGTTAATTTTAGGTTAAAATGATTTTTTGACTAAATTGAACAAAAATATGATTATATTTAAAATATTGGACTAAATTATAAAAAAATATAAAAAAATATGGGTCAATTTCGGGTTAAATATAGATTTTAAGACTAAATTGAACAAAAAATATAATTATATTTAAAATATTGCACTAAATTACAAAAATTATAAAGTATTAAGGATCAATTGTGGGTTAAATAAAGATTTTGATGTCAAAATTGAACAAAAATATCATCATATTAAATATATTAGACTATTTTATAAAAATTATAAAGTAATATGGGTCAATTGTGGGTTAAATAAAGATTTTGAGGGCTAAATTGAACAAAAGCATCAACATATTAAAAATATTGGATTAATTTATTAAAATTAGAAAGAAATTTGGGTCCATTCGGGTTAAATAAAGATTTTTAAGACTAAATTGAACAAAAATAAAAATTTTACAGATTTAGCGCACAATTTACCCATTTAAAATAAGTCAGCTGGTTTTTTTTGTTTATTAGTGACACGTGACGCGTTTTGATTGATCAACCAATTTTTTTAAACGAATGTTAACGACAGTAGTCAATTGAGGTCATGATTTTAAGTTTAGGAGACATAACATCTCAAAAAATAATTTAATGTTGTGAATAAAATAAAGAAGAATAAGAATAAGAAGAATAAAGAGATAAGAGAAAGAGGGAGATTTGTATTATTCTCAAAATATAGACTTGTATACAATGCCTTCAATGAATCATCTATTTATAGGCCTAAGAAGTACATAATACATTAAACTCTAATTCATAGAGATAATATTCCTAATAATAAATAAATCAAACTCATTTTGATAAAGTTCTAATCATGATAGACATCCACATAGATAAATATTCATAACACTCCCCCTTGGATGTCTATGAAGATAATGTGCCTCGTTAAAACCTTACTAAGATAAAAACTCAGTGGGAAAAAAAAATTCTTTAGTGAAGGAAAAAGAGTACACACATCTTTGATACGCATAACATGTTGCCTCATTAAAAACCTTACCAGAAAAACCCATTGGGACAAAACCTCGGTTAAGGGAAAAAGAGTGCAACGCGTATTTACTCCCCCTCATGCAAACATCACAGAAAATCTTTGAATCTTCATAATTTAATCTTGAATATCATTTTTCTAAAGATCGCGAGGGATGAAAACTTTGAAGTAATATGTTTCATGATGTATCCACTTTCAAACTGAGATATACATCTTGCGTTATCTTCACACAAGATAGCTTTTATCATATCTTGTAAAAGTAAATCCACATATCTTTTGGATATGTTGGGTCAATAGTCTTAGCCAAACACATTTTTTTTGGCTTGCCTCGTGCATAACAATTATTTCTACGACATTTGAGGAGACATCAACGAATGTTTGAAGATCTAAATGTAATGATCTTTGTATATTCATAGATATTTCTTGACCAACTAATATATAGTGCTTCAAGACCAAGAAAAGATATAATTATCTTTATTCACATCCAACAATCTTACAACTATTGGGATACTCAATAGATATGCTCTATTCATATTGAATCTTCTTTAAGATTCTTTCAGCTTATGTCTATTCATAGACAAAAGAAATATATAAAAATGCTCGATCTTCAGGTCGAGATAAACTTGATGTCAAGATTCAAGTACTTGTATTGAAAGTACTTCATGAGTTTCCAATTTGAAGCTCTTTAGGAGTTCTAAAATTATCATAATGGATCTTGATCCAAACTCCTTTATAAAATACATAAGGAAATCTGATCATTCTTATAGTATTTTCTCAATTAGTATTCACTAAGGCGATTATACCAAATGCGCCAAAATATTCATGAGACATGTCTAAATAAATTTCCTCAAAAATTTTCAAATGCTTATAGCATTTTAGATCCTTCAAGGATAAATATGGATCCACAAATAATTAGACGCATGTAAAATTTTCAATAACTGCCAAAGTAATTGCATCCACCATGAAGTAATTAAAACTTTTCATAAATCATAGTTCAAGTCGTATTTACGACTACTTATTTGTGCCTCACTTGCATTACACCTTTAGGTGTTTGGACTGCTGGTCCAAATACTTCTATTTTAGAAGTTCAAAGCGTCTTTCAACATTGGCCAATTCAATATCTATACTTCTGGATAGATTTTATACAAGATCCTCGATTTCTTTCTTTACTTCTATAGAAGTATTTTATGTAAAATTGTTTGTAAAATCGTTGTCGACAACTTTCCAATTTTCTGGTTCCATTCTCGTATTGACATAACTCATCAAGATCTCTTCAAGATTTCAATCTTTATTTCAGGTACCTGAAACTCTTATAGAGTTTTATTATTTGTTATGTTTTGGGTCTCTTCAGAAGCACCTGCCTCCAATATATGACCATCTCACATTACTTTCTATTTACGAGAATTTTGATCATTGGAACCATTTCAACTATCATGCTTCAGGCATGATTTACATTCTCTCGCTCTAACATGTAATTTAAACTTAGAGCATTTCAGCTGGTATATGAGACTTAATTACTCTCATTGGGTTAGTAAATATGTCTGACAGTTGACATGTAATAACATGAATTATCTTATGAACTTCTAGTTCATATACGAGGATCTAGATAATGGTAATTCATTTTCCTCTATCCAGCTGATTATTATCTCCCCCTGATGTTGAGAAAAATCATGTCATAAATGATTCTCCAATTAATGTTTAAGAATTTAAACATAAAAGGAGACTCGTACTCAATATATATTCTCAACCCTTTTTATTTACCCATTTTGTGCGTTGTGGTGGAGCAATTCATATCGCACATTCAAAAATCATAAAATGGAAAATGTATGGTTTCTAACCAAAAACCAATCATAACGGGGAGTTTATTATAACTCGTTGGCTTGATGCGTATAAGTGTTGCTATATGGAAACACCATATAAATAGTAACTCTTTTGTTCTCATAGTTTAGCTATTAAATAGGAGGCATCCAATTGAAATTTTGCTAAACTATATTTTTCATAATTAATAGGCTTTGTAATAACTGATATAGCCTAAAATATAAACCCACTAGCTTTTCAAGACGAATAGTCTAGCTGTATAATCTGAATCTTTTTAGAATCAATCTCACAAACTTCTGGTTGTAAGTCGATAAAACAATGTAGATGCATCTACTAAAATCATATAAAACTTTCCACATTTGTGGATATATGGGCCCATATTTCGTTCAGATATGCAAGACATACAGTCTTAACTTCAGTACAAGAACTTTAAGTTCTAATTCTTTTGGTAAGTGGGATCATCTATATCCTTTGAGAACAAACAACACAAGAACTTCATGTTCTTTTAGTAAGTGGAATTTAATCAATTCCTTTAAGCAACACAAGAACTTCACGTTCTTTAATAAGTGGAATTTAATTCATTCCTTTGAGAATAAGCACTACAAGAACTACATGTTCTTTTAATACACGTGCATGTAAATCTCAATTATTTCTGCACCATTATTGATCAGGATGGTCTAACCGATCATGCCAACTATATATATATGTATATATCTCTGAATTTGTAAATTCCTTGTTTACCATAACATATAATTCAATGTCACTCGTACATGTCTAGTACGACCATCAAAATTGTTCCTTTAAATAGGAATATATTTAGCTCTTTCGGAGCTTTCAATTGAAATTATCTTTTGGTAGCAATATATAGCTCTTCTAGAGCTTTCAACTGACTTTTTGGCTACCAAAACTTATATCCATATTGGCTTATTTCAAATGCCAATTGATAACATATGTTATCTATAATTCCCAAAGGGATAGTTTGCAAACTCATATTGCTCTCTTTATGACTTTGACGAGTATAACGCAATGTGAATATGGAATAAAGTTCCATTTGACAATAACATATTTGCTCAACTAGAGCCTTTTGTGATATTAGTACTTCCGGATATAGTACTCACATTATTCCCTTGCATTTTAATCGAGAAATGCATAATTGTGCACCTTTCAAAATGTGCTTTGTTTCATTTACTTCAGGTAATGAAAATATGTACTTTGTATCATTCACTTCGAGGAATGAAAAATATAAAATATAGCACATCATATCAAGTCGATTATCTATCAGAGATAAACTTTCAAGTGCTCTTTCGAAGTATTGATATTTTAGTACTTTAAGAAATACTACTCATATTTCCCCTTGCATTTAAATGGGAAAAATATTTCTTATGCTTAAGTACAATATGAGTACTTGCATTATCTGCTAGGCATAAATAGCCACAATTCTAGGCATAAATAGCCACAATTCATTGTATATTTTATTCCGGAAGTAATCATATTCTTCAAATAATAAATTAACATAAAACGTAAATAAATAATATGTGAAATAAATAAACATAAATCAAACTAACATAAATAAATAATAAATAAAACGAATTAACATAAAAAATAAAAAAAATAAATAAAAAACAATTATTCCTGTTAGAGGTTATAAGGGAAATAAAATAAATGGTAAATTATTCCCTTCAAGGGTTATGAGAAAATTAACAATATCCAATTGAGTTGGACCAATAACGCCATAATTATTTTCGCCATAAACAAATTTTGTTTATATTTTATTTCATTTATCATTCATGATTATGGATAAAGTCCATAATACTTTGGCGTTTGACAAGTACGAAACCAATGATTTATAACATCACATTGGTAAAAGGATTTCACTTCCTTAGAATGATCTTTATCACTCTTGTCATCCTTATAACTTCGCTACCAGCGGGTAGAAGTATTCTTAAAATGACTATGTTTTTCATGTGTATATTCATAGCCTCGACCACGACCACAACTTTTAATGTGATTTTTTATTCCTTCCATAATATAATCTCACATTCACTTCAGGGAATGGAGTAGAGTCAGTGGGCCTTTAAAACCTTTTTCACATATCCTTATCACAGAGAACAAAGATTTAATCCTCGTACGCGGCATTGTTAAACCTGTCCACAAGGTCCTTTAAAAACCTCATTTGAGACCAGTAGCCTCGCAGAACGGGATGTCCAGCCAATTATACTTGGATTATATCGAAATTATGTCTCTAATTGAATAATGATTTACCATGTTTGCATTCACTTCAGGGAATGAAACAGATCCAATAATCGCATGGAATAAACATCATGCTTGCATTCACTTCAGGGAATGCCCCATCATTGATAATTGCATGGAATAAACATCATGCTTGCATTCACTTCAGGAAATGCCCCATCATTGATAATCGCATGGAATAAACATCATGCTTTGCATTCACTTCAAGGAATGCCTCCCATAAAACTTTTTGGATCAAGAAGAATTTTCGTAACTTGAAATTGGGAGAAGTCTATGGTCAAGTTTTTTAACGAAGAAGAAACATTGCTTTCGAGCAAATATAGACTTTATAATAATCTTCTTGTAAATTCAAAATCATCATGATTTATCGCACTTTAAAATAATAATATAAAGAATAAAAATAAAACCAAAATTTACGGATATTGATTTTTCTCTCATGGACAATGGAGACATAGCATATGACTGATATAGCTTCTCATAGTCCCTTTATATCACATCTCTTTCCAAGCCATTTAAGCATATCATGTAAAACTCAAAACACGGTTAAAAATATTAACTTTTACCAAATAAAATGACATAAATAATAATATGAAAAATATCAAATATAGTCATATAAGTAAAAGTATGAATAAGCATACCGCTAATTAACCCTTTTAGGAACAAGAGAAAACACACGTAATTTACACCAAACGCAACCTCTTCGTCTTTGTCGATTCGTCTTTTGGCTTGTGAGAAGCCACAAATTTATCTCTTTCCAATGTTCGAATAAAATTAAACACACTTTCAAAATTTTCAAAAATTAAAATAAAGTTAAAATATAAAGAAAAAGACAATCGATAACTAAAAAAAATAAGGAGAAAAAAAAACTTATCTTTGGTTTATTCTATAATCGAATTCTTCCCGGTAACTTCTTTTGAATTATAACGATGAAGACCTCAGTTGATTAGAGTCTCGTGCTGATAACGTGTTGTGAATAAAATAAAGAAAAATAAGAATAAGAAGAATAAAGAGATAAGAGAAAGAGTGAGATTTGTATTGTTCTCAAAATATAGACTTGTATACAATGCCTTCAATGAATCATCTATTTATAGGCATAAGAAGTACATAATACATTAAACTCTAATTCATAGAGATAATATTCCTAATAATAAATAAATCAAACTCATTTTGATAAAGTTCTAATCATGATAGACATCTACATAGATAAATATTCATAACATTTAAGGAATAATTTGATATTTTATGTATACTTCATGTGTCAAACAGGCCATTAAGCCATTTGAAAATACTAATGACACACGGATATTAACGTTTTCATTATTTGAATTCATTTATTAAAATTTGAGTAAACTACACCTATGACGATTGATCTATTGTATCGATTTTATTTTAACTATCGAATTAAAAATTTTGTCAATCAGATCACCGACTATTAAAGTCTCCCATCTAAGCCAGTTGCTGTCAATTTTAATAAAAATAAGGGATAACTACATATTTAGTACCTCACATATTTCTACGTTATTGTTTTAGTACCTCGTTTATTTTTTTTAACAAAATGGTACCCATTGTTACGTTTTGTTTCTATTTTGGTACCTCATCGTTAAAAAATTAACAATAGGTTGACTAAGAGAGAGAAAAGCACACATAGCATGCTGACAATAAGAGAGAAAATCACATGTGACAACTTGTTACATCATTTTCTCTCTCCTAATCAGTATGTCATGTGTGATTTTTTATAATTTTAGTCGACGCGACATGCAGACTAAGGGAGAGAAAATGATGCGGTAATCTGCCATGTGTGATTTTCCCTTTCCTAGTCAGTATATCGTTAATTTTTTAACGACAGATACTAAAATAGAAACAAAACGTAACGTTAAGTACTATTTTACTAAAAAGTTGTATAGGTATTAAAGCAATAACGCCGGAATTAGTCCTTCATATTTATGAATACAATCTAATCCTAATTTTAATATAAAAAATTATTTTAATCATCCAATATTTCTGTCTTCAAAGAAAACCCATCAAAACTTGAAGATGGTGTTTTCAAAACAATGCGAAATTGCATGTATATATTTCATTATACACTCTTTCCCGAGCACATTACAACCTAAGTCATTGTAGTGTCTTGCCTTTAGAGACGAACATCAAAGACCCCAACATGATCTGTGGTAAACAATGACAACCTAATTCATTCGGCCTAACCGATGTCGCAATGTTCGAGAACCCACCGGATTTACATTAGAGAAGCATCCATTATTCGGACTTGGATAAATTACATTACATATTAGTGTGTTAGAACCTGCATGTTGGGCTCCCAGGGAATGAAAATCAACTCATCCCCCACCACCAACAGAGCCTGCACTTTGCTGGTTTATGTTATTAGGATCCATCCGAGGTGAACTAAGCTGTTGCTGCTCTGACCGTGCCTGCTGCCGTCTTCTTCTGCATCGTAGGATCTCGACAACGAAGGAACTCCCACTCATTGTGACACCGAATCCGGAAAACGTCGCCAGGATTATCGATAGAATCGCTTGTATTTTCACCTGCACGACACAAAACAATGTTTAATTGTTCCATTTTGG
This sequence comes from Hibiscus tridactylites, assembly GCA_958450335.1. Taxonomy (NCBI): domain Eukaryota; kingdom Viridiplantae; phylum Streptophyta; class Magnoliopsida; order Malvales; family Malvaceae; genus Hibiscus; species Hibiscus tridactylites. Next base: position 42,330,067 of record OY288292.1, read on the forward strand.
TACAAGAATGAAGCAATTGAGCCAAAAATGCGAGTGTCCGCAGTTTGAATCCTAACGTCTGAAACACGAGCAACGATAGACACTTACCGTCGAATAAAATATATGGGCAAAGACAACCACCAAAACAAATTGAATTGATGCGTAAAGCCACACAAATCTTCGTGTCACTGAATACAAACAGTCCAGTTTTTAAGTCAGAAAATCTGAAGATAAACAGTTTACCGGAATTTCTTATCAACATTTGAATTTCCTATAGAACTCGGAGTTGTAATTTTCAATGCCAAGTCTACTACGGTTTTCCGTTGTCGACTGCAAGTGTCGTCTATGTGACGAAGCATGCAATTCTAACTTAATGGATACGGATAAACAAAAACTTAGGCCAATTGGGGGTGACCATATTCTGTTTTCAGGTGGATGGACACAATGTATCCCTACCGGCTACCACGTCCAGAAATATGTGTGCGTGTGTGTCTGTGTGTTTACCGGACATCGGCAATGGTAATTATGTAGCGGAAAAAATTGTGAGAGCCTACCCATTGTTGAGGAAACCATGGATGAAAGAAGGCCTAGCACACAAGAGAATGGAAGAGATATAGCAATTGCACCGATGCCCATTTCTTCAACCTGCAGGCAAACGAATAATGTATCGAGGACATAAAGTAGTAAAACCGGGGAAATATACGAATGATGAACTGCTTATCCTACCAGAAGCTGCTCAAGAAAACAAAAATATGTAAGCATGCTGATGAAAACAAGAACAGGGACCTCATGCCAAACCCTGCAAACAATGAAGTGCATAACTTCGAATGAGTGATCCATTACTAGCCGAGACAAGTATCCTAGAAGTCATATGTACGATGAGGAGAAAATCGAGTGAGTCGGTAACAAATCGATTGTTTACCTGAATCCGGGAACATCAGGCTGAAGTCCTCTGATAGGTGCAGCATTTCGAGCCCGAGTACTTTGGATTCGTAAAAGAGTGACAGGTAGGTTCTGGACCTCTTGCCTACACACATCGCAGGTCTTGTTCCCTTTGATGGTAAACCATTTCACGGCACAGTCTTTGTGTGCCAAAGCAAGTTCGCCTTTGCAGCTGCATTCCATCTTAAGCGTTTCACCTCCTTCACATAGCTCGACCATGCAAATTCGACAAACGGCCTCGTCTTCAGGTATGTCCTCACCCTCACTGTCTTCTGTATAATGAGATTTTGTTAAGACAACAGCCGGTACGATAGTAACGAGTAAAAAATGTAACATGCTAATAGAATGATGGCCTCGGGCAACTTCGCAAACTTGAACTTATGCATAGTGCATACACATACATAAATGCATAGATAAAGAAAATGAAGTACCAGCATCAGGTTCTGCAGAAGAATTTGAACTTATTTCTCCTTCCTTTACTCGTGGAGTCAAGGGAACTACTCGAAAAAACGAATCCATTCTCCTTAAGTTTCCTTCTTTTCGGTTGACAGGAACCGAAAGTGAGCGAGAAATCTGCCGTGTACTGCCCTTTCTCTGCATATGAACAAACAACTTCAATTAACAAACATTCTAAATCCTTGCACAATACAATAAACTAGTCACAATCATTACAGAAGATCACAAAAACTTACACTAGAATTTACAGAGCCACTTAGGCTTCCCATGCTTCCGGACTCTGAGTTCGAATGTGTAATACGAGTTACGGGCAATGATGATGTCCTTTTCATCCGAGGACTTCTAAATATCTTTGAAAGTGACAATGTCCTTGCAATGGAGGGCTTCTCCCTTCGCGAAGAGGAAGAAGAATCCGGAGCAAACATTGCAGCCTTTTCGACATCCGAATCAGGATTTCTATTCTTGAAGCTCAGTTTTGGTAAGAGACTCTTCAAGGACGATTTGCCTCTCGATGTGGAAGGACCCGAGGATCCCGCAATTCTCGAATCGGATGGACTAGGTGTCAAGAGAAAATTCACTTTCCTGGGAGTCAAACAAGGTGTTGGGGGCATCTTTATGGTGACACATTCTTGAAAGGGGTCTTCCAAAGTTCTTGAGGGTATCTCTAGAACCAGATTGCTTCGCTTTCGATTATGAGTACGAGTCGTTTCCTCGGTTATTCCTAATGAATCTCCAACCTGAAAAACAGACAACAATGATCAATCATTATGCAAGAAAATATACAAAGAAGACAACACTTGATAGGTATTTTTAGTAACTATATGATATGATCATCAGCTAACCATATTTCTTCAAAATTATCACTAGAAAGAAGCTTTAAACACACACACACATACACATATATATACATACACACATATACATACATACATACATGTATGCAAAAGAAGTGCAGATTTTAATGCAAGAGAGGCTGAAAATTACTTTGCAATTGGCACACAGACCAGCTCTGAAGTATGAGCCAGGGGAATAATGTACCAACAGATGTTTATATAAGACCAAAGATGAGCAGATCTTAACTGACATAGAAACAGAGAAAAAAACTTAATAGAGAAACATCCAAAATCAAAATTCAAAGGATGTCTGAAGGGATGCAAGGAACTAGACCAACCCCTTGTTTTTTGCAACAAGAAAATGAATACAAATATGAGAAACAATCAAATCATAGTTGAAGGTGGCCATGAAAAATACTCTCCAAGGTCTAAATTCAGACACAGTACTGCTCAATCAAATAAAAAAGAAAATTAAAGAAAAAATTACAGGACTCAAAACTGAAACAAAATAAACAGGAAAATACCTGCTGAACATTATGTTCCTCCTCCATAGCTGTCTCTTGGGACCCCAATTCTTTAATCAACAAAATCAAAGAAAACAAGCAAGGACTAAAGAAGAATAATATATATTATATATATATATATATATATATATATATATATATATATATATATATATATATGTATATGTATGTATGTATGTATGTGGATTTCTTTGAAGTCTAAAGGGATACCAAAAAGAAGAAAAAAAAAAGAGTAGAGTTGTAGGGTTTTTTTTTTAGGTTCTTTTGAGAAGTGTGGGAGATGAAGAGGTTTTCAAGTAATGAAAGAGTGTTTTCTCATTTAAGGCAAAAGCTGGTGGGGGAATATGGATTATGGATAATATGGCCTACAAACTACAGTACACAGCATCAACTGATGTCATAAATTAACACTTGTTTTTATCTGAGTTTTTCATAATTTTCTCTGGCAAGGAAACAAACGTAGCTAGGGGTGAGCGTTCGAGCGAGTCGAGTCGAGTCAAAAAAATTCGAGTTATTCGAGTTCAATCGTCATATTTTACAATTTGAACTTAAATTGAAATTTTTTCGATTCGAGTCGATTTTAGCGAGTTCGAGTCGAGTTCGAGTCGATTCGATTTTTCGAGTTTGATTTTAATTTAAACATTTTTCTATTTATATCTACATATATATTTCTTCATATTATTTTTCACATGTGTAAAAAAAGATTTTGAATTATATCTACATACATATAAATTGACTTATGACTAAACAATACAATGATTCTAAAAGCACAAAAATAAAAACACATTTTTCATCAAACAAGGTAAACCTGTCCAAATTTCAATTGTAACAATCAAACCAACAAAAAGAAAACTCAAAGTTGAGGGGCTAAATTACAAAAGTAAAAAATTTAATTTAAAAATATGAATTGAAGCTAAATAGGTATTCTAGTTTCTACATTGGTTTAGGAGCATGTGGTTCAATTTTGGTCAAAATTGACTTAAAACGAAGGAGATATTGAAGAAATGAGGAAATCATACAAAGTTAAGGGGCTGAATTGAAAAAAATATGAAATTTATTTTAAAAATATAAATTGAAGATAAATATGTATTCTACGCTGGTTTAGGAATATGTGGTTCAAATTTGGTCAAAAATGGACTTAAAATGAAGGAGGAATTGAAGAAAAATGAAATTAGTGACTAAATTGTAAAACTGTAAAATTCGGTTTTTCGATTTTTCAATTTTTCGAGTTGGGCAAATTCCAAACCGACTCGAAATCGAAATTTTTTCGAGTTAATCGAGTTGACTCGAATAACTCGAACAACTCGAATAACTCGACTCGAATAACTCGAAATTGAAAAAAAATATCAATTTTTTTCGAGTCGAGTCGAGTTTTGCTCACCCATAAACGTAGCCGAGGGTGAAACTTGATGATGATATTCTAAACATGCTGCTTTGTTCTTAATGGAAACAAAATTATTACTCATAATTGCAGACGTTATATGCACGATATCGAACCATAAATAAAGGGTAAAGCTTAAAGAGCCAATCTTTATCCATGGAAATGTGTCCAACATTATATGGGGTTGACAAACTAGCCAACTTTGGGGCAGAACAATAGATAATACAACATGATCGTAGTCGGGATGGAAGTAAAATTTTATGTCGGAAGATACGAAACTTTTATAAAATCATCCCAGAGATTTAAGAGCACGAAATAACAAAATTTGAAGCGTACAAAATTAAACTAATAAAAGAATATCTAAATTATATTGTGTTCAACCCAGTGTAGAAAAAGAAGATAGAAAAGTTGGTCCTGTGTAAGATTCTGGGATTCATGACTGAAAGTGGCCTGAAAAATGGAAGTTGGCCATGCCTTATTACTGCCTTTTGTTTTGACACAGAAACCACAGCATCTGGTTTTAGACTTTTTGAAAGTAGGAGCTTGTGTTGTGTTGTGTTGAAATTTTTGTCCAAAGACAACAATAATTAACCAGTCAAGTGGGGCGTCTCTTTTTTTTTGTCTTGGTGAATGTGATCCTTGATTTGTCCATTTTCAGTCCACTACTATACTGTTTCAACTTTCATGCTCATTCCTAACTTTAAGGCAGTAATTAAATTAAACTAAGGTGTAGGAGTTTGCAACTTTTCTGCAGAGCATTAGTGGAACACTGCAATCAAGTAAGGTGGCAAGAAAGACTTCTAAAAAAGGACAAAGCAGCCGAGATTTAATTTGTGGTTGCGATTGTATTATATTATCGTGGTTGCAGACATAACGAAGATTATTACAGTTATTGGGGTATTGTTGTCATAATTTTTTCAAAAAACATATGCTACTGCGAATATAACAATTACATGTATCATAATTTTGAACGGTGCCAAAATCGCTATAAAATGACAATGGAGGGACCCCAAACAAGAATAATTATTAAAGACTTGATATCAAAGTCCACTAAGGCAAGGTTTACAATAAAATTTATATTTTATTCACTGAGCTTATTATTTGTCAAGAAAAGAGGCTTGGCCTGTGGACCTCAGACAATATCACCAAAGATGTGAAATGGGTTAGGCAGGAGGCATGCATGAACACCTTTTTTTTTTGGATTCATAAACCTAACAAAACCTCTCTGTATTTTTTTATAATATACACATCATTATTTGATTTATTAGTAAGGAAAATACTTTGATATACAATAGTTTACACAAGTATTTCAATTTTAGTGTTTAGAGTTTAGGGTTTTAGGTTAGAGTTTAGGAGTTTAATGTGTATGGTATAGAATTTAAAGTTTAGGATTTAGGGTATTAGGGTTTGGGATTTAAGTTTTAAATTTTATAGAAGGGTTGTGTAAAAAATTTACACAACTTCTATGTCAAAACGTAACTCATTAGTTAATTAATTCAAAGTTGAATATACAAAGTTGAATTTTCGACTTTGAAATCTTCCATTATTATTCTTCTGCATTTTATTTCTTCGCATGTAGAATTTTAAAATTTTTTAAGTTTTTTTCATGAGAAGCCCCAAAATTAATCTGCATAAAACTTTGCTATATCTTCCGCCTAGCTACAGTTTCTTCGACGTGATTGTTGTAAGTTTATTTGGTCTACCAGCTGACTTTATTATTTGACAGTCAAGTCTACTCTTGTCGACCTATTAATACCTATTAATACTAGCTCTGACACCATCAAGTCTATTACCAAGGCATAAATACTTGTACTATAGAGACTAGAAGAAAGGACTACCCTCTCTCAAATTTTTTTGGTATAATAGTCTTTTAAGTTCGTTTTAGTTTAAACATTAATCAAATATGTTTTCTGTCTCTCTTAATTTTTAAATTTAAAGACTTAATAGACTCTTGTCATTCTCAATATATAATCATAATTCAATCCCTGTTCGAAACACCCAGGCCATAATTCGCCACCGGTGGAGACAACAAGTACGTATTAATTTTTGCTCTTGACATCCACTAACTCCATTGGTGCGACAAATTAACAAGTGGATCCAACTACCAATTTATAAGAGAGAGAGAGAGAGACTTACCAGAGTCAAGGGGTTCAATTCAACTTCAAAGCAAGTTTTTTGAGCACTTGCACGACAGAATTCTTCCTGTGCTCCAACTGATCACTGTGAGGCATACGAGCAAGTGGAGTGACTTAAATACAGAGAGCATGACATATTTTTCTAAGCCGATACTTAAAGAATTTTATTTTTAAGTTTGTACTTAAGCTTTAATTAAATTTATTGTTTCAATACTTTTATTAACATTTAAAAAATGGGTTTAAATTTAAAGTTCAAGTTTCACAAAAAATATTGTTGTAATAAAGTAAAGTCATCACCGGAGTTATATCAATTGGAAAGCTTGTTTCAATGCTAAATACACACATTTATTGAGAAGCTTTTTAAATAATTCCCACTCAAACTAGGTACAAAGCCAAGGAGAAAACAAATGAAAACATTGAAAGGATGGTGAAATACCATGTTTTTGACACTAAAAAACAAACGAAATTTTGTCTCGTGGTACAATTAGGGGCGTAAATGAACAGAGTGTTCGACTAACCATTCATATAATGTTCGTTTATTAAGCTAAATAAACGAGTATGAATAAAAATTTATATTTGTTTAATAAACGAACGAACACGAACATAGGTGTGTTCAATTCGTTTATGTTCACGAACAAGCTCGTTTATAGGATAAAAATGCTTGTGGATGTATCTAAATACTATTTTTTGTTGTTGCTAAGAATGTTATATAAGTTTATGTTGAAATATAAGTTTTGTTTTGTTACTTTGGGTTTATTTATTGTTAATTTAGTTAACATTTTTTAACATATAAACGAACACGTTCGCGAACACTTAACAAGCGAACACGAACACCTTCAAAAATAAATAAACAAACGCGAATACAATATTAAAATTTTAAACGAACACGAATCAAACATGAAAACCTTCAAAAATAAACAAATGAAAACAAACACAATACCCCTCTGCTACTAGTGTGAGGAGTGTATGGAATGAAATCAGAGATGCTGAGCCTAAAGTGGCATGGCATAAAATCATATGGTATGGACTGCATACTCCAAAACATTCTGTGATAGCATGGATGGCAATCTTAAATCGGCTGTCTACATGTGGTAGATTGCAGCGTATGGGAATGAATGTGGAGCCAACTTGATCATTATGTGAATCTGAATATGAATCTAGAAACCATTTATTTGCGGGCTGTCATTACTCAAACTAAGTTTGGCTTGAAATTTTTTCACTTTGTGGTATTCATAGAGAGCTGCTAGAATGGGAGGAAGAACTAGCATGGTTATGTTCCCGATTAAAGGGAAAATCTTTGATTGTGTATATTCTCAAGCTTGAATGGGATTTGTATGTCTATCATATATAGGAGGAACGAAACCGTAGAAAATTTAAGCATACTCAAAATGATTAGATTAGTTTACTTGTTTGTGTACAGGTAACATTGTGTATAAAAATATAATGTAAAAATATATACATGATTAATGTAAATAGAAAGATCTGTACTAATTGGGAAATTTCCTAAGGGGATGGACGCCCAATTGCATACATAGGGGTTTGTTGCAGTGCTTTTGAGCTGCTTTCTTGGATAATACAAAACACAACTTATCCAAAAAAACGAATACAATTTTGTTCGTTCAAGCTTGGTTCATTTACACCTTTAGATAAAATGAAGAAGTTATTCAATGTTCGAATAAAAAACAAATGACTGAAGGTAGACCGGTCGATTAATTTTTTTTATATTTTTATTTTATTTAAATTTTTAATAACTAAAAAAACTGATATCAATTTAGAACAAGAGTTCTAGGTACTAACTTATGATAAAATGTCTAGTTCAATTATCAAATAGGAGCATATGTTTAAGCCTACTAAAAACTAAAAAGTGTAGAATGCCAATTTAAAGATTATTGATTAAAAAATAATATGTGATATCATCTCAACTATTTTATAAGTAATTTTTAAATAAAAGAACTAAAAGAATTCTTTATAAGAATCTACCGCAATTCAAAGTTCAAATAAGTTCATATAAAATTATTTGATCACTCCCCCACTAATAGTTTATTTAAATAACTTTTATTAATATAATTTCACATAAAAAAAAATTCTTTCACCAAATCTTGTAGATGTTACAACATCTAATATTTTATAATTTTTTTTGTTAGGAAAGACGGACATAAATCTTAAACATAAAATAAATAAATAAAAACATCTTTTATAAATTTAATTCATATATCATATTTAGTTGTTTTTCATATTATGTCATAAATCGTATCTTAATTTTCTTTCGCATGCCATCAATCTCGATCTAAGTGATAAGCAGCTTGATATCGCTTAAATAAGTCTCGTATTATAGTTTTATGTATATAGAAAATATCCGATAAAAACTCACCTATCAAAGCTAGGTTGCAATGCGACGTGAGTCGATCCGAATTAGTCAAGACAAAGTCTTGGGGAACCGGGAGAACAACCAAAAAAATATCTTTCTCATGCTTTGTAATTAAACTAAAAACTTCAATATATAATAAATAATTAGAAAAATACCCCATGCATTGACGGTAAAAATAAAAAGTTTCCACAAGCACCTTAATTTTAGAGGTTAGAGACTTAATTTGGAGTTTAAGTGTGGGTTTAGAATTTAAGGTGTATGGTTAGAATTTAGGGTTTGTTGTTAGAATTAGAGGTTAGGGTTTAAGTTTAGAGTAATATAGTTAGGGATTTAGGTTTTAACCTATAAACTTTAAATTTTAAGGCTAAAATCTAAATTCTAACCACACCCCTAAATTCAAAACTCATACACTTAAACTCTTAAATACTATACCCTAAACAAAAACTCTAAACCCTAAAACTAAAACACTTGTGAAAACAAACACTTTGCGCTTGTGGATGGAATAATTATCCTAAATAATTTATTATATAGATTTATTCATCTTATGGCAGTTTAATAAAACTTCACCTAATTGGTTTTACATATCAACTGAATGCTTTAAAGACAAACAATAAGAGATGATTAACTTTCAAAGTGCTAGTAATATGGCAAACATTTTATGGAAACAAAATGCTAAAGGTAAAGCAACCATAACCAAAGCTTAACCCAGACGATTCATGTAGCCATTTTTAAAATATATGTATTGAGACTTACTTTGCACCAAAAAGAGTACAACAAAACAAAGGGCATGTTGAAGTGTCAAACCAGATCTATAGAACAGAGGCCCCTTTCTTTTTTCACAAGCAGACGTGAAAGTTACTTTGGTTTCTTTACAGATTGAAGCTTGGGAAAAGTATCTGTTACCTTTTGAGTGGCTTATAGAGTACAACAGTTACGTATTTGGACTCGAACCTGTGGGTCAAACCCAGGGCAACAACGGACTGCGATGCCCATCCTTTCTCGATGAAAAGGTGGTTAAGTACAACATGTTGAGGCTTCGAGGATGATGCTCTGTCTTGGTTATCAGGACCGAGGACCGTTAGATGTAGTTGGGATGGAACTACAGCAGGCTCCTTTGCAAAATCTTCCTCCATTGGAAATGCCTGACCATAACTGGAATTTGGAGAACCTGGAGCCTCAAACTCAGTTACACTATCCAGATTTTCGGGCACATAATCCTGCAAGAAATAGTGACAAGTAATTATGCAAATGAAGACGGTAAAAATAGTCACAAGTATCACTGAGATCGTAATTATGGCCAAGGAGAAAAATGGTAAATTCGTAAAACCAATTAGTGAGAAGTTTTAAATGTGAGAGGACCTATGTGACATATCTTTGTGTTCATCATTTTGTGCTTGATATAATATACCTGAAACCCTCCTTTTTAAAAAAAAATACACGACAGCATATGTTAAATTTGTAAATTCCCAGTTTTGCATGTCAGCTATTCATGCTCCAGCATTACATGAGGTAAAAAAATGAAAAGTTAAAAAGATTCAAAAGTGGAGGTGGAGGACATTTAAGAAGATACATACATGAACGTCGAGAAGATTACAAATGTGGCCCATTTCATCAGCTGAAAAGGGAAGATCAGGTGCATATCTCCATTCACCGTCAACAATAAACTTGTAATGGTATATGCCAGATGGAAGAACCAAAAGAATTGAGTGGTCTTTACCAGATCTCCGCAGTGTCTTCCTGGAAGAGGACAATAATAGACTCTATTATTATGTCATCCATGCATGAAAATGTGAGTGTCTGCAGTACTAAGGAACTGAAGACCTACCTTGATTTCCAATTGTCCCAAGAACCTTCGACGGATACATTATTACCACCATAATTCCATGTGATAATGACGGGGATTCCTTTCTCAGATGGACTATCAGCAACACCAGGAGAATCATGCCGCCAAATTTGGCTGGAAAAGGAATGGCCATCCATACTTGGTAAGGGAGCTATAGGAACCTGAAAATGCACCAAAAGCAACCAGACTATCCATTGAAATGCCACTGCCAATATATACAAAACAATCCGCTTTATATGTAAATCATATCAACACGGTTCTCCTATCTCTCCTCATTTCTTGGCAATCCCAATAAAAGACTATAAGCCAAACAGATGTTGAAACGATATCACTATGTCACAGAAACAATTTTTTAATCAATTCTTTTTCACTTCCTACTTCCTAGTCACATTTCTTCCCAAACATCTATCAAATACCTGCCCTGCTATTACAAAGAAAAAACTTAGTATCAACTTCCCCACTCACCAGTTTTAGCCAAATTTCCCAAATTGTCGCCAAAATAAGTACGAACAAAATCATTATCTTCCACATCTCATTGCATGAAACAGTTCAAAATTTTTAAATAAAGATTCTTCTTCAGTTACTTATTCTAATTTGCAATGAAAGCTCAGATTTCCCCCCGATCATATGCAATATGAAGCAAAATCGAAGTTTCTATTGTTTGAGTAACTTAGATTATTACTAAAAACACAACAAATTCAAGGTCCTGAAAAGATAATTGAAATGCTCACCTGAGGAGCAAACAAAAGAGGGGATCGGGACCGACGCGGGCTCTGCGGCGGAGTATTCTCCATTGAATCAGATGACGGCACGCGAACTGCTGCTGCTGCAGCGACGGCTCCAGGAATGATCGGCTCGCCGCCGTTGAAGCTTCTAGAGAGATCCCCGTTGGCTCCGTCTTCTCTTCCGTTTGCATTTCCCATATCTTCAGTGCTTTTTTTTTTCTTCTTTTAGGGAGATCCACAGAGAAAAACAAAACACGGATGAAAAAGAAATTGTTTTAGTGATTGAGATGAACAAAGCAGTGTAATTTAAAGGACACTGATTTTGGGTTAATTTACCGAGACTGACACTGAAAATGAAATCAACTGCAAGTGCCGGCAAACGGTTGTTTCTGCTCAAAGCTTCTTCTTTCATTTTGCTCTTCCTGAAGGATAAATAAAATTAAATTAAAGGGGAAACGTTAAATGTAAAACCGTTCCTAGTTTAATTTCCTGAGACCTTTTATTTTTTTGTTTTTTTCCCCTAAGGTGTGGACATGACTAGGATGATGATTCGACGTGCTACAGTGCGCCACGTGGATGATTACATGGGCCCTAATAGACTTGTTTTTTTTAGAAATTATATTATAGACATTCTCACCACGTTATTTATGAGACCAATCAATAAAAGTCATCTATCTCATTATTTTTTACCACATCATCTTTTTACTAAGTGAATTTGCACTCATATTTAATGTAAATTAAATTTAAAAACAATTTTTACCAAGTAAAGATTCACTTGGTAAAAAAATGACATGAAAAAAAATAATGAGATAAATAATTTTATTGATTGGTCCTATAAATGACGTGACGAGAATAACTCATGATATAATTTATCTTATTTTTAGGTATTTCAAGCTCAAGGTTGTATTACATCTCCATCCCCAATAAACTTGTTTTATTTTTGGTTTTTTGGTGTTCAATCCTTTTAAATTTTAATTCCTCGCTATTTTAAACTTATTATGGATAAAAATAAAATATTTCAAAAATTTGAAAACCGGAGCTTGTAATATTTTTTTATAAAATTTAATTAATTAAAATATTAAAATTAATATGTGTTAAACCAACACGTGTTGGGTGTATTGGTAATCCACATTGTACTTTTAAGGAGAAGATGTGAGTTTGAACCTTGGAGATGATATTGTTAGGAGGGGCAACCTCGCACACCGAACACGTACCGTAAGACTGACATACATATACTCAAAAAATATATATGTTTTTTTAATAGTCTTAAGGTGATTACAAGGTAGTATTTGTTCATACTTTTCTTAACCCTTTGATGTGCCACACACTTTGAAAACAAAGCGGATTAAAAAAAACAAGTCAGCGCAATAATTTAATTAAGATGTGGCGAGTATTAGGGATGAACTCGAGTTGGAAGGACCAGTCGCCCTTCTGAAAATTTCAAATTCGTTGTGATTAAAAAAATTATGTATTTTTTATTGAAAATCTATTTTCGCCCTCTAACATAAAGTTCTACGTTTATTTTATATATTGGCGTTGGAATAAAATTATTTCACAAGTGAGGTTATTTTAATATTTATAATTTTGAGTTATAAATTTAGTTTATATGGTTTAGAATTTAGGGTTAAAATTTATGGGGTAAGGTCAGAGTTTTAGGGTATGGGATTATATTTTAAAATTAAATAAGTATCTTTATGTAAAAAAATTATACATATTGTATCAAATAATAACCCTTAACTTTTAGATAATTTTTAAATAACTATACATATTTATAATTTTATTTTTTATGATATATAAACATTATTATTTGATAAATGGGTGGTAGAGTTCTTCTATACAAACAATTTAATTCATCGTCATGCGTTCTTAATCAAATTAATTTCTTTCGTCATATGCATTCGTCACGGCAAGGGCGGAGCCAGAAAGTTATTTAAGGGGTGTCATTTTTTTATATTATAATTAAGGGGTGTCAATTATTTATAAATGAGTGTCATTTATTTATTTTTTAAATATTTTTATATATAAATTATTTAGGGAAAAAATTTCCTAACAAACTTTGGGGTGTCATTTGAACACCGATGGGGCCAAGTGGCTCCGCCCATGGGTCACGGGGCTAGATTACTACTAGCAAGTTTGTGCGACCTTAGACGCTTTTTCGGTTGAAACTACAGCTAAATCACCCATTTATAGCTGATGTCAAACATAAACTTGTTTCACTGTTCACATTGTTCACAAAGTAAGTAACAAAAAGAAGTAATCTTCCTCGTTAACTTGTTTCTTGGCTTCTACTTGATTAACCTTGTTTCTTTACAGAGCTTAAACCAGATAAAGCAATTAACAATCCAAAATCGTGCTAACCAAAAGCTTTCTATAATCTTGTGTTTTTCTCTTTGCTGAGCCGCTGTTACATCAAAACCCCACGTATTACTCGGATTTTAAAGTGTTGACTTGACGTGCGGGGTAAGTCTAGGCTGCAGCAAGCTACGGTACGATTATGGTGCAGTACTAATCGAAATGTTATAAAATACATAATCTAAAACGTTACCCACTTACTTAAAATGTTATATTTTTTTATAATATTTTAGGTTGGTGATTAAGTATCGAAACTTGGCTCTGACTATCGATACTTGTTACTTCTTATAACAATTTAGGTTGACATTAAGTATCGAAACTTGTTTCTGAGTATCGATACTTGTCATGAGATCATCGACTCAAAATATTATTAAAAATTCTAACATTTTAAATTGATGGGTAACATTTTAAGTCCGTATTTTATAATATTTCGGTTGGTGTCGTACCATAGTCGTATAGTCAGTGGCGGGTCTAAAATATTTTTAGGTGGGCACAAGTTAAAATATTTTTGAGGATGGGTAAAATTCATAAAAATCTCAAAATTTTAGAGTAAGCACAAGTCATAAAATTTAAGAACTAATTTGTAAAAATTAAAAAAATCGAAGCTAAATGTGTAAACTTTAAAAAGTTCAGGGTCGGTCTGTGCCCACCCAAACATATACGTGGATACGCCACTGGCAATTGCTCCCCACCCAAAAAAAATTTACCTTTGCCTCTTATATAATTTTTTTAAATAGTTTATTTATAAATTCATGCCACTTTCAAACAATTATGTTTAAGCCCTCAACCTCAAATCCTAACTTTGTCTCTAGGTGTTTATATAAGATTTTTTAAAATGCGATGGTCCACTGTAGCGAAAGAAAATGAAATACTCCTACTACTATTGTTTTATGATATTACTCCATTATTTAAAGGCTTAACCGTCAAATAGATGCTCAAACTATACCTTTTTTTCTAGTTAGGTGCCCAAACTATTTTTCGGGCCAACTAGGTGCCTAACATTTCATTCTGTAACCCATTTAAAGTTCGCCGTTAATTTTTTCCGTTAAAAAACACGTGTCACCTCCAGAAAAATTCAAAATTATATTAATAATAAAATTAATTAATTAATTTTCAAAAAATCTTTAATTTTTCCAGATTTTACAAAACAACCCCAAATTCCAAAATCCCTAAACCCCAAAAATTTAAATCCCGATTTAGGCTGATTTCGTCGTCGATTGTCACGCCGCCGCCCACCAAATCGGTCGCCGGACCATCACGCCCATTTCTCCCACCATCCCGTCATAGGAAATCAACTGACATCATGCGAATATACGAAATTGTCGAATGGTTCTTTCAAACGATTCACGACAAACGTCTGCTAGAAGGGAGACGAACGGCGTGGGGTTGATTGGCGAGAGGAGGGTGCTTCATTTCATCGCTAGCAAAAGCGGCCGACGGTTGCGGGAGTAGTCGGATTTAGGGGGTTTAAGGATTTGGGGACTATTTTGAAAATGTTTGAAACTTTCATGATACACTTTTATTTTTATTTTCTTTTATTAATTTTATTTATTTTTAACATAATTTTGAGTTTTTTCTGGAGGTGACACGTGTCTTTTAACAGAAAAAATTAACGGTGAACCTTAAATGAGTTACAGAACGAAATATTAGACACCTAGTTGGCCCAAAAAATAGTTTGGGCACCTAACTGGAAAAAAAGGTATAGTCTGGCACCTAACTGGAAAAAAATGTATAGTCTAGGCACCTATTTGACGGTTAAGCCTTATTTAAGCTATTAATTCAATTTATCATGTAATGACTAATTCAATTAAACATGTGTATTTCTATGTGTCTCAACCCCAATTATTGTTTCTATCAATTTTGTATCTATACAACTGTACATTAATGATGAATTTTAAAGTATCAAAAAGCTCATCGCTAGTGCGGGCAATTCCTCTAAAAACTCTTATCTTGCGTTCTTCCCAAACGATATAAAGATAACATGTCCATGTTAGCTTTAAGATCGAGGTTAAGAGGGATTTACCCATCCAGTTATCGACAACCCATTTTAAGGTTCCCCCACGGGCGTGGCTGATGATCTATCCCACACGCACACAAAATTTTTCTCTACAGTCCAATCGAATAAGGACAGTTCGAGAAGAGGTGGTCTTTAATTTCCAAGGCGACGTTGCAAAGAGCACACTAAATTGTGAAGGTGATACCCCACTGCAGCAGTCTATCTTTGGTGGGGACTCTATTCAGGATGATCATCCCTGAGATGATGGAACACTTAGGAATGTGCTTGGAGAACTAGATTAGCTTCTGCCATTGTAGTCACGCTATTGTACCTTATCATAGGAGATCCTCGACTTCTTCCAGATCTATCTAGTAGTCACGCTACCAGGGGTCCCTACTGCAAAAACGGCTATTGTCAGAGGTCTGAGTTTAAGTAACTTTCTAAAAGTCCAGTTAAAATGAGGTTTAATTTCAACCTGCCAGAAATCCACTCCTTTCAGCATATAAGTGTGCATCTATGAAACCCAAAGGGATCGCTCACCAGCTAGAATGACTTTCAATAATTATAAGTTGCAGGTGTTATTTCAACATGTGAGATTTTTTAGGCCAAAACCTCTTTCGGATTTAGTTCTATAAATTTGGTCTCAGCTTATACGAGTTTCGTGGACTGAAGAATTGTCTCCCTTCTAAAAAAACGCATACAAATTTAGTCAATATGAACAATTACGACTTTTAATAAAATGAGTTGCATGTTCCAGTAATTGAATATGCTAAACAATACAACCTTGATCAGCTCTACCCCAATTTTATGTGAGACTATTGGCTAATTTTTATTTGGCATGAAGTTAAAAAAATACTGTAACGTTTGGCTAATTTCTATGGGATGTTGTTCTTTATTTAATGTACTAACCGACTAAATATGTAGGATAATTTTTTAATGGTAAATGATATCAATAAATCACTGCATTTTATTTTTTATTTTAGTTACCAAACTAAATTCTTTTATTTTAGCCACAGATATCAATTTTCGTTTTCAATTTTGATTGTCTGGAATTAATTCTATTAATGGCTAATGTTGTCATAATATGATGACACATGTTACGACTAGTTAGTTAAAAAATAAATAAATAATTGAGAAATTAGACCAGCGTTCATTCTAATTTCTAGGTCCTAGGTCTCCAGAAATCCACCAAATGTTTAACGTTTTAATGTAAAAGTAGGTAAAAGTTTTGAGTTGTAATTTAAATTAATTACATCAATTGTATAAAACTTTAGATTAAGCTTCACTTTTTTTGTCCTCCTAATTCTTAAGAATTTATTAGGATTAATCTAGATCAACTCACGTCGCACAATTAATTTTAGTGGGTGAATCTTTCAGTAATTTTTTTTTCATAATCAAATGAGTAGACTTGGGTTTGAATATAAGTTTAACCATCTAAATTCAATTTCTTTATTTTTTTAAATTAAACAAGTGATGATACTTGTCATTAACGAAAATTATTTCAAATGACAAATAAAAACAAAAGTTAATGTTAATCATCAAATGAAACGACCATATGAATTTGAGTAGGGAATGGATGACACAATATTCGAACCTTAAATAATGAAACGAATGAAATTCATTTTTTTTAAAAAAAGAATGAAACTGTTAATCGTTCTACAAATTTAACTCTCCTTAAGTTGACATTTCAAGAATAAATCATCAACAAACATTGAAGCTTCTTCGAATTCCGTTGTAATTTGTTGTTGACCGGCCGGTTCGTCGAAGTTCCAATGGGGACGGCAATGGCTAACCACAATGCTGTCAAGATTCAGTGCAGTTTTAGCTAGGTAAATGAGGAGTGTAGTGTCTACCTCTGCCCCAACAAAGCCAACTATTTCCATCTCCCTTAGGCTCTGCATCTCCTGCCTTTTTTTGCAAGTAATCATCGTCTCAACTTTTTCGATCAAACTCTGCACTTCGTTGCTTCCTCTTTCGAGTATATCTACGCCTTCCACCATTTCCAGCTGATAAAGATTAAAACTTCATCGGTACTCAATCATATTTGATGATAACTAAATGGCTAAATGCAACATTAAGTATAGTTAAAAGAAAGATTTACCTTGACTTTGAAACTGCGCAGCAATGGCGAAGCAGCTACCAGAGGTAACAGATTCAGAAGCATTTCTTTATAGGGACAAAATATATTCCGAACTTCACAAATCAAGTATAGAAGGTTTGGTAAAATCGGACAGCGTCGGATCTGAAAATTGATTAAACCAAGCATTCAACATTACTTACAGTCTTATATACCATAAGGTAAAATCAAAACAGGACATGTATGATGTATGTATGTATCTGCTATTTAGATTAGCTTACCAGGGGTACAATGAAGTTGACTTGTACCGACAGGTTCACCAATTGAGAACAAGTTACTAGGCAGCTGGGGAAGGCTTTGGAAAAGATATACAATGGCATCACGTCCCATTGTCCCCCGTACGATACATCACGAAGCTGGGGAACATAGTTCAGATCTATCTGCAATTCCATGCATCTGTCTCCACTATATTCAAAAGACATCAAATTTGGTGCATAAACCTCAATCTTTCTGATGCATCTGCAGAAGGATATATGCAGGTGTTGCAGCCTCAGTGATTCCCCACAAACTTTTATATCTTTAAGCTGGCTCGAGTGCGAAACGTGCAATGTTTCAAGCAAGGGGCAATTGGAAAGGAAAAACTCCAGAATCGAACCACTGACTTCCACATGTTTCAAACAGAGACTGGTGAGTGATTTGATTTCGGATGAACGGCAAAATTTCCATCCGAACCGGTAATAATCGAAGTCGCTTCGGAGACTCGTTCCACATGGTGTGAAATCCAATTCCAGGCGTTTGACACTCTTGATTAATGCAAAACCAATCCATCTATCGATATCTCTCCTGTATTGTCCAGTTAAGTCACAACGAACCCTCAACTCGTCTATTGTTGAAGCTTCATGTGCGGTTAGAACTCGTGTAATCCATTCTACGTACCCATCCCTTTCGTTTCGCAGCCTCTTGGGATCTAACATCAATGTCTTGGAAGCATCGAAGTTCAGA
Organism: Hibiscus tridactylites; assembly: GCA_958450335.1. Lineage (NCBI taxonomy): Eukaryota > Viridiplantae > Streptophyta > Magnoliopsida > Malvales > Malvaceae > Hibiscus > Hibiscus tridactylites. The sequence goes on from OY288292.1 coordinate 42,348,680, forward strand.
CAACCGGTGTAAATCTTCCATAAGTCTCGAAATACATGTGAAACCGCACTAGTTCTTAGCGCTTCTTCCAGGGATACTGAAGATATAATTTGGGAAAGCAATTCTTGAGGCAACTCACTTATTCGATCCACCAAATTATCATTACGTTCCTGCAAAAAAAAAATACCCAGATTCTTCAAAACACAAGGGCTAAGGCATAAAAACAACCACATTATTTAATTTTCTTGCTAAGTCCATCGCTTTTGTTCAATAAAATAGAACAAAACAAAAACACCCCCAGAAGCGTCCAAGCAAATCAACACATCAAAACTCATAAACAAACAAAAAGAAAACATCCCACTAAATGATTAAATCGCATAGGGTTTTACAAACAAGGAACAAATGCAAAAGGTGGACAAATAAGACAAAAAAAAACATAACTTTCCATCGAAATAAACAACATATATACATGCGAAGAAGAAATAAGAGTAAAAGAATTCATTGTTTATTGAAGTTTATGCAATCACATGGAAGGAAAACTAAAGAAACAAAGATTAGGGTTTTACCGAATTGTAGACATGTTTTCTGGGTTTCTTGTTTTGTGTGTGCTCAAGGGTCGACATCTTCAGGTTAATGTTCACCGCCTTCAGAGAAAATTTTAAGGTTGTGGTTGTGGACTAATAAGGTTGTAGTGGTTACCGTTGTATTTATAGTGTTATTCGAAGCTGCATAAAAGTTGAATCTTGGGGGAAACTTATTGACCGAGTCAGATGTTTGCTACGCAAGTAATAATTCCGTTGCAAAAAGTAAAAAAAATAATAAATTACTCATTAGTTTGAACGGAGATAGAAAATTCTGAATATTTATCACTTGTCGGTAGAGGTGTTCTTGTAAATAGTTAGTTTTGATAGGTATGTGATTAATGCATTATTTACTTAGGTTTTAAATTTTGTTCGGGTAATTATTTCGTGCAGGTGGAAACAAAAAAAAATTCGCAAGTGCTTGAATTTTAAGGTTTAGATATTTCATTTAAGGTTTAATATTCAGGGGTTTGAGTGTAGGAGTTTTAAACTTATGGTGGTTAGAATTTATAGTTTGGGGTTAAAATTTAAGATTTATAGTTAAAAACCTAAATTCCTAACTATATTACCCTAAAACCTGAACCGTAACCTCTAAACACTAAATTATAACCTTAAACCCTAAATTTTAACCTCATGCACTAAAACCCCTAAACCTTAAATCACAAACAAGTTCCCTAAACCCTAAAATTAAGACACTTATAAAAACTTTTCGTTTTCACTGCCAATGCATGAGATATTTTCGTATTTTTAAATAGTCACTTTAAATTTATTTTCGACTGTTCATATTACTTATTATTTAAAATATCATGTTTTTAATATATAATAATTTTTTTATTTTCCAATTTATTAAAATTATTTTGTTAAATAAATTATATAAGTTATATCCAAGGAAGCATCAAACTGCTGCAAGCAATACAAAAGCATCCTTAAAAAAAATAGATACTTAAGCGTGAATTTCGTGAGTTGTACAAAAATAAGAACTTACAATACCAAACCTATCTTGATCCTTGGTTATAAAGCTTGATTTGTACTATTTTAAGACTCAAAACTTGTAACTCATTTCTAGCTTGATCTTTGGTTTTCTATTCCTCTTCTTTTGAATAAGGTAGATAAAAACATTCTATGCTAGCATTAAGATGAAAGTAATAATTGATTTACTTTTGAGATTTGCGGTAGCTAGTGGTGGATCTAGAAATACTTTCGAGGATGGACACAATATCTTATCCAAATTCGGTTTGTTTATTATTTAGTGTATTTGAGTTTGATTTTTTTTAGCTTTCGCGAACATGTTCGTTTAGAGTTTACGAACTTGTTTAACGTTGGCGAACATGTTCATTTATATGTTCGTGAACATAAGCAACTAAGTGTAAATAAGTTAAAAATACTCATTTAGGAAATTGAATTAAAGTAGAGTAGTGAGAGCAAGGGTCGATCCCACAGGGGTTTAGGAAACTTCCTGATTATGATTGTTTAACCTCTGAGTTTTGAAGTGGATTGAGTTTTCTTTAGGGGTTGGTCGATCAAAGAAAGGTAAAAAAATGTAGTTGAAATGATTCAAGATAAATAAATTCGATATATAAAAACTAGCCTCATGCTTTCGCTTTGACTCAATTTCTTGGGATCATTGAAAAATAATTTTTTCACTCCAAGATTTACGTCAATTACTTGTCCGCAAGGTTCAATCCTTACTTCGCTTTGTATACCGAATACCCAAACTCTATCTTTGATATCGATATCCAAACTTGATCTAGTCAACAACAATGCCGTAGATCAATATCGTTTTAAGTCCAATAAAAACCTACTCGAATTGTGTTATTTCAATAACAACGGTCTCGATCTCAATTTTCCCTTAGTAATTAATTTATTAAGTGTGTTCCCAGGAAGTCGAATATGCTTCAATAGCCGATCTTTCCCCCACATATTAACCGGAAACAATATTTCAATTAAAGTCAATCTTTGGTTTCGAAAATCGTTTGGGTTTGAAGTTTAACTTTAGAAAATGTAGAGAAAAATACCATAAATTATTTAAGTGCTTTTTTTATTCCTCACGTTGAAAACAAGTCATCGTTACTGACTTTAGCTATGAAAAGTTTAGCTTTGCATGATTATTGAATTAACCATACTTAGCATAATTTCTGAAAAAAATAAAGTAAAAATTTTAAGAAAATAAAAACTAAAGAGAAAAGGAATTTTATAAACCCAAAGCAGAAATAAAGCTAAGAACAACTGATATTTTAGTTGAACCCCAAATGGGTATTTATACTAATCTAAAAACTTTAAAAAGACTAAAGAGATAAAAGATAAAATATTTAAATTACAAAAGATAATATCTTAAATTTAAAATTTAAATGTTGTTTGATAAGTTATCGCAATGAACTCAGTAAGTTATCAAAAATATCTAGATAAGGTCTTATTTTCGCTGCTGATGTCATCATCCAACACCGACGATGTTGTCGTCATCCTCCCATACTGCTGACGTGTCGTTCAGTCGGTGCTTTCATGCCCACTATTCTAGTCATGAATTCAGAAATTTGCAGAAATCGCTCATTTTAACATAGTTTTCAGAATCTGATGCCCTGCACAAAAAAGAACAGAAAATCACCAGCTAAGCATCTTAAAACAACTAATCCAGAAGTAATTATCAATAAAATAATATATAATTTAATCACTAGTCATTAACTTTGGCGAACATGTTCATTTATATGTTAGTAAACATAAGCAACTAAGTGTAAATAAGTTCAAAATACTCATTTACAACGGTATAAATAAGTTGTCAATACAAACATTAGTGAATTAGAAAACAACGGTACAAATAAATTGTATGCCTTGACTATATGGTGGATCCACCATTATGGTTAATAGTATATAATCTAAAGTTTGTGTAAAAGCATAAAACAATGTCATGTGTTACAACTTACAAAGCCTATATAACATCTTCATAATGTGGATAAATTTATGCAAATATTTGCTTCTCCCATGTCATGGTGGCTGAGTACAATACAAAGCATACAATTCACGCTAGCCATAAAAATACATTAATGAATCAGAATTTTTTAAATTACAATTTACAAAGCAATGTGATAAATAATACCTACAAGGCTACAACAAATTCAACACAACTCAATTTGTGCCTATTACCAAGTTATATTTAATTAATAAAAAGTAATGATAAAAATGAATGTTTTTGTTAAAAAGATTCAACGAAATTAGTATAATCACCAATTCTTAAAGTTATCCTTCTACTTTTAATATCTATTAATTTAATCTCTAACTCAAAATCTAAAGTTAAAAAAAGGTAAACAAAAATTCACTAAATAATTAATTATTATATAGAAAATACTTTGATGCATAAGCTTGTAGTTTACACAAGCCTTTTAATTTTTTAGTTTAGATGTTTAAGTTCATGTTTAGTGTGTATGGTGTAGAATTTAAGGTTTATGGATATAATTTAGAGTTTAGGGTTTAAGGTTTATGTTTTAGGGTGCTTAGTGGCGGATTCATAAATATTTTTCAGGGTGGGCACAAGCTAAATTTTTTTGAGGGTGGACACAATAAAAATTTTAAAATTTCAGGGTGAGCACAAATAATAAAAACTAAGAACTAATTCAAAAAAATTAAAAATTAAAGGTAAATATGTAAATACAACTTTTTTTTCTTCTGTTTCTCAATGTTTTCTAAACGAATGAGTCTAGAACCGCGATGCATAAGTTTTGAATGTGAATAAAAAAATCTGGATTAACATAAGTTTAATGCATTGATTTAAGTCTTTAATTGCAATGAAAATGCGAAGCATTGGATGGTTTATATTGGTAATTAACCATAATTACGCTTTGGGAATTGAAGACTATGATTTGAGGATTAAGATTTATGTAATATAATAATAAATTTAGATTAATAAAATAAAAAAGGGAATGGTTAGTCAAACCTTAGATTTTTATTTCAAAAAAAAACTCAAACCTTAGATTTTAAATATTGTTAATTGACCATTGGATTTCCATAATCATTTTAATATTTATTTAAAAATTATTAAAAATAATAGTGTGTAACGGTGTGCAGTGGTGTACATCGACCGTTTTAAAATTTTCATGCTTAAACGGTGTATTTTTAAAAATAAAAAAATTAAACTATGAAAGTATATCGGGAAATTTTTAATAAATGAACACATTTTTAAAGGGCGATTCGTACATACTATCAGAACACGTTTTTTTTAGGAATTTTAGGATAAGTCGTATTTTAGGGAGGCTAATAAAGTAGCCAATCAGTGCTTCATAAGGATATCAAAGGTGCCTTTTTTTTTCTATTTTAGATGCTCAAATTATCAAAAAAAAATATATTTTTAAGGTTAAATTTAGACATATATTTTGATTAAAAAATAATGATTTGGGCATCTAAAATGGGCAAAAAAAATTTACATACCTAAAAAAAAAAAACATGATAGTTTGAGCACTTTAAAAGAGCAAAAAATAGTTTAAGCACCTAAAAAATAAAAATATGATAGTTTAAGCACTTATTTTTTACATTAAGCCTTTATAAAATGCATGTTTCATCAATCGTACATGTTTATCTAATTAAAATATTCAATGTAGATTTATATTTGCTCACGTGACACGCTCATTCAATAGATAGATGTTATTTAGGTAAATAATCGGGATAAAATGTTAATTCTATAAGTAAATTTTTTTACGTTTTTTATCGATAATTATTTGATTTAGTTTGATAAGACACTATATTTTTTAAGCAAGATTATGAGATTAAGTCTTAGTGTTGTGAAATGAACAATCCGGATTAACCGATAAATAAGATTGTACCAAAAACATTTAATAGGTTTTATATATTTTTTTTAAATCAGTGTTTAAAAAGTTATTATTCTCTAGAGTTTTACATTATCTGTAAAGTTGTAAACAATTTCTTAAGTTAACGGTTTTGAAATCCTACTTTAAAAAAATTAAATAGTTTTTAATTTGTTTTTAATTAAATAGAAATGTATTATATTCTCATGCGGAAATTCGAATTCATACAAGATGAGACAATATGAGTATCCTTAACTACCAAGCTAATTAGTAAACTTTTTAATTTACTTTTTTAATTGCTGTTAATATTTATTTATTATTTTTTTGACAAATGCATATAACAGTGGATACACCGAGTGTTAATTTATATATTTTCCACCAATACCGAGGCTTGCTTACCACTTATAACAATCATCGACTTTTGCTAAAATCAGTTCATAAGTTAATTACAATTTCTCAAAAAAATTATGAATTGATCTCATGTTTTTTTTTTATATTGTACCAACAGCATGTCAACCGAGTCAAAATTAATCGACAATTATTCTCATAAATGGTTGAGAAAACATCATCATGCTTTATTTGTAAGTATCCCGCTCATTTTTTGTATTCTTCCATTTGTAGGACTTCAAAGTTTAGTTAGTTAAAACTTAAAACCATGAAAACACAGAAACTTATTTGTTTTCCCTGTCCGACAATGATTTGTGGAATGGTTTCTGTCTTTCATGACAAAGCTGTTAGTGTTTATTTGCACAAACAACATGAAGTAACTTGTCAATTTTGATGTGCGATTTAGGATGAATAAAACTCGATTCGATTCGAAATAATTATATCGTTCAACTCTATTTGACGCAAAAAAAATCAAATTGATTTGACTTGAATCGAAATTTCATAAACTGAACTCAATTTAAAAATATTCAAATAAATTTTAAGTTATAAAATAGAACTTCGAATATCTTAAAATTTTTAACAATTAGTAAATCAATTTTCAAGTTTAAATCGTGCCTTTTAATTCTACCTAATATATGTATCAAAACTGAATCTATATATATAATTTACATGGAAATTGGCAGATAACGTTTACAACATGCAAAAAAATCTCTTATTTCTAAATTAATTACTCTCTCTATCCACTTAATATGTCCATTGTTGAATTTTTAAAACTTATTTTTTTAACTTTGACCGTAATTATTTTAAATATTTTAATTAATTAAAATTTATAATATATATATATTAAACTATTTGATTGGAGATTTTTAAAATATTTTTTTACATTTTTAAATACATAATTTTTATTTAATAAAATTTGGGCCATTTCTAAACATAGAAGGTCTTATTACACAACAAATGGATCCGGCCCGACATTAAAAGCTTTTTTAGTCTAGGGTTTTTGATGTGACCCATCCTACAAAATCTACCTTTCCAAACCACTCTTTTTTCCTACTTCCACTCCAATTCTATTTCGTTCCGAAATTCTTACTTCACTGGCTTAGGTGTGTAAACAGCAAAAATCTACCCTGGCGATAGTCCTTTCTCTCTTGATCCTATAAAACAAGCAAAAGCAAAGCAGACATTCATGCCTTTGCTGGCTTTTTAAGTTTTTAACCCTCACTGCTCACTTTTGCAAACTTCCTTGGTCTCTACCTGCAACTGTCAATCTTTCTCAAACTTCCCAAAAAAACCCACTTTTAATCCATATTCTTTTACTGTTAAAACCCCACCCAGAACCTTGATCTTAAATAAAACACTTCCATTTAGTGACCAAAAGGTTACCTTTTTTTTTGTTTTTACGAATTGAATTGATTTTACTGACTTTGGCTTCTTTTTTTTCCTTGTGGTTGTTTTGATTTGTTGGAGGTTTTGGTGTCTGGTTGCTGCTGGTGGTGGTAGAGATTATTATGGTAATGGCTGATAATGAGGCAGGAGATGGTCATAACGAGGTCAAGTCACCGTGGAAGACTCCCGTAATTGATGGGGAGAAACTGGCTGATGCTCCTGTTATGGGTACCCAATCTTGGCCTGACCTTAGTGGGACACAACAAACACCTGAAAATCAGAAGGCTACTGATGGTGAGTGTGCTCCAGCAGTTCCACGCCCATCAGTCGAACAGGTTTGTCAATGCCATTGCTCTTTTGGTTATGGGTGTTTCTTTAATTGGTGATTCATGATTGGTCACTTTTATGAGTGTAGAATTTGGATACATTTGATAATCTATAGGTATAGTTTGAGTTTGTTTTGGTAAACTTAGTGTGGCGTGTGGAATTATTAGCTGTAAATGTGGTTCAGCAAAAAAAAACCATTTCAAATGGACAATTTGAGAGACCAGGTTTCAGCATCCTTTATTAATTTGATTTGAATATCAGTTTACCTCCAAACCCTTTTGAGAGTAAAATTTGGGTAAATTTGATAATCTTGAGGTGTAATTTGAGTTTGTTTTGGTAAAGTGGTGTGGCATGTTGAGAGAACCAATGGTTTATTGCCTATCCAGTTTCTTAAAATTCTTTGATAATTTTATGCCAATTAAATCTTCACTAAGTTATATTGACTAATGAGTAATGACCGCCCATTTCATGACACTCGTCTTCTGAGACATGTTAAAAGGATGATTGTTGGAGTTGTTTTCTCATATTAGGAAGAATTGAAATATAATTTCATATGAGTGTTTTTAATGAACCTTTATGGAATATAACTTCTCTGTGAAGAAATCCCACATCATTTAGCCATCTCCTACTCTCAGTCAGCCTGGTTCTCTGTGTGCTTCTTCTTTGCATTCACTCTTACCTTTATGTATGATACTTTTGCAGCTCATCGTATTAAGTGGGCATGATTTATTATGTTGATGCTAGTATACTCTCTTTTTTTAGTATCAAGAAGAAAAGTTGTATTCTTGTCTGTATCTTAATTTTAGTATTTTTCTTTATTTTTTATTTTTTTGGGTCTTTTAGAGAGCAGCTGGGCAGCCGAAATCAAATGGATCTGGAAATACCAATTCTACATATAAACATTCATCAGCACGTCATCAGAAGTCAGACTCAAAACGCAACCCTAATGCTGGACCTCGTTTTCCCGTACCTTTACCTTATTATCAACAACCGGTGCCAGCTGTTTTCCATCCTATGGTACCTCCACCACACATTGCAGTGCCTGGACCTGGGTATGCTTACCACTCTGTCCCTGGACCTTTTCCTGGTATTGAGCCTCAGTTGGTAAAATCCGGATCTGAGACAACAATGCAAGCCTTCGGTCCCCCAGTTCAAGGTCTTGATGCCAGCAGAAATACACAGCCTCCTCCCCGAGGAGATCCCAATGCTCATCCTGCCAACTTCTCTAATAGAAGACCCAACATGCAAGAACCTGGTGGTCATTTTAATCCTGGCTGGAACCATCAACGAGCGTTTATTCCTAGAGAGCCCTTTCCCATGCAGCCGGGTGGTGGACCAAGATCTTTTGTTAGACCTCCATTCTTTGGTCCAGCTCCAGGGTTCATGATTGGTCCCAGTTACCCCGGTAATAAACTCAATCCCCATGCCTTCATTTAAAACACTACATGTTTTATTACTTCATATTTGTTAAGCTTCGTTACTACTTATATCTGCCAGCAAGGTAAGGCCTGCATTTCAGTCTCTCAGGTGATGCTGCCTTTTGTTCTTGCTTTATATTGTGCCTTTCATAGTGTAAAGCCTTTTTAATTGCAACTTCCAGGAGCTGTATGCTATGTGCCTATTGCTCCTCCAGGCTCTATAAGGGGACCCCATCCTCCACATTTTGTTCCATACCCTATAAATCCAGAGACTAATGTGCTCCCTCCAGAGATGGTAACTTTGAAAGCTAATATAGTGAAACAAATTGAATATTATTTCAGGTAAGGAATGCCTCTTTATCACTTACTTATGCATTTAATATAGTTTTTTTTTTCCTGAATGGTTCATTTTTGTGCTCTTTGTTGTACACCACAGTGTAGAATTGTTACTAAATTCTTCCACTTCGGCATCTATCAATGCATTATCAATGTTGGTATTTGCACTTTTAAGTCTGATTGTGTAAACATGCTATTTATGGGGCCATTTGAAGGACTATAGTTTTTGTAAAATACTGGTGGTGTGGTATCCGCTTTAGAAAATTTTCAACCTATGACCACATATCAATTATCATTTTTATGCCATTGGAGTTTTTGGCATAGCAATCATATTCTTAGACATTTGCCGTTGGTTCCATGCACTGTGTAATTGGCCCAAATTGAGAGGCCAAAAATATGAACATTAATCGTTTTCATTAATGACTGTCATAACTTTAAGTGTTTTTTCAGTGATATATAATGTGCATTTGTTTGTATTACTTCTTTACTCCTTTATTTCATTATTTGTTTCCTTTTTGCAGTGATGAAAATCTACTACATGACAATTACCTAATTTCCTTGATGGATGATGAAGGTTGGGTTCCAATCTCCACAATTGCAGACTTCAAAAGGGTATGTGCTTTTATGGCATAGGCTATATGCTACTGATGTTTTTGTGTTGTTGGAGTTTTCTGTCTTATTCATGGCTGTTACATTATTAACTGATTGAATTAGATTTTCTAATAGTTTTTCTTTTCTTTTCTTCCTAGCCTAAGAACTGTTAGTTTAATGCTTTTGTGTGGTTTTCACTTTCTGAGTCGCAGGTTAAGAGAATGAGTACAGACATACAATTTATCCTTGATGTGCTTCAGAGTTCTAGTACTGTAGAAGTGCAGGTTAGACTTTTATTTTCTTCTGGGTTCACTGTTTCGAAATTTTGATTTTTTTTACTAATGCATGCTAGTTGGGATTGGGCCACATATTTCATTTTGAGTTCTGAATCAATATGCTTTTATCTTCTCACAGTTAGCTTTAATTTACCTTAAGGTTTAAAGTGGGAGGGGGGGGGGGTATGATTATGAACTGGTGGTGGTGGTAGTGCCGGTATTCAATCATATACCTTAGGATTTAAAGTGTGTGTCATCTCTTGTGTTTCAAGTAAATTTGAGGGGGCAGACTTGTGTTCACAATTTGTGATTGTTGGTGGGTACATTGGCAAGTGGTTCTGCTTTTTGATGCTATTCTTCGCCTTTATGCCCTTGTCTCTACTTGGCCACTGATATTATAGGGCGACAAGATACGAAGACGTGATGAATGGTCCAAGTGGATCCGGGCTGGTTCAACACCAACTGTGTCATCAGAACCTCAAGCTACTCAGTACCAACCAAAAGAGAATACTGATTCCTGTGGAAGTAATGTGAATGAAGATAATTCAAGGGAAACCTGTGAAGAAAGTGTTACATATCCTTTGGATAGTGAGAGTCTCGATCATGCATCACCTGAGGAAAATCCTACAGCAGTAATGTATAAAAGTAACAGAAAACATGCAGCTGTGCAAGTGCAATTAGACGGTGAGAAATGAGCATTTTCTTGTGGAAATGATAACTTGAACAGGAAATTAACTGTTGATTCCCACATTAAATTCTCAGATAATGATCAGTCGCAAGGAATTGGTCCCGTAAGGTTTAATGACCACAGAACTAAGAGTGTGGAATTTTCATCAGATGTAATGATAGAGAATGTTTCTGACCTGTCAAATGATTTCGCACAAACATTTATGCTGGATGAAGAAATAGAGCTTGAGCAAAAAACAACAAAGACTCTTTTGGCATTTAACAGGTATTACTTTTGTATTTAATTGACATATATCTTTTATTGATGAGCTAGGGAAATTTCTATTTCTGTATGAAGGCATATTTCAATGCTTCTAGATGCTAATAATGATCCCTTGAATATCTCAATGGCATTTTTGTTTAGAATGGATGATGAAGAGGATGAGATGGTCAACGATCAGGATGTTCAGAGACTAGTGATTGTTACCCAGGTATTGTGGTACAGCTTCGTCTGAGTTCTTATTCAACCTTATTATTATATTAAATGTTTAAAGATAGATTCATTGGATCTCCCGAGTTTATGTTTTTACTTAGAAATTTATAATATTTAGCCTTATTATCACGACCATTCAATAGTATCATATTGATTGTTTATGTCATGAAAAGATAAGAATGTCCAACTTAACTTTGCTATCAATGGAATCCAAATAAAAGGAATATATATAGAAAAATTAGCCCTTCTAAATCAGTTTTTTCACAGGCATTGAATTTTTGAAGCATATGCATGAATAATATAATGCTTCCGTTTTTGTGAAGTTTATGGATAACCTTTTTTCACATAGCAACGGTTTAGAATTTAGTGACTATAAGAGTGGATTGGATTCCACTGCACTTGACTTTTTCTCCTCTTGCATCTCTTTCCTCCCAATTTCTGCCACATATTTTAATTCTTAATTGGGATTGGTATGTCCTCTCTGATTGAGGTTCTGCCTGTAAGCATGCATTTCCTGTGGTAATATTTTACTCATATTAAACAGTAGAATGGTTCTGTTTCCACTTTCCATCATGATGGAACTTATCCTTTCTGATGTGCAGAATACTGTGCCAGCTAAAGTATCGAAAGCTGGTGCAAAGGATTCAAAGTCCATATCCAGTGAGCTTGCTGCTGTGATAAATGATGGTCTTTACTTCTATGAACAGGTTGAGGCACTAGCTTTTCGAATTTATGTCAAATTTTGTATGGTACATATTAATAAATTTCTCCGTTGGTGTTTGGTTGCAAGCAGGAGCTGAAAACTAAACGATCTAGTCGTAGAAAGAATAATTCTACTTATGAGAATAAAGACGGAAATCCAAGGTCTCCAAGGGGTGCATTAGGAGTACCAAATTTGAAGACGGGTGAGAATGCTGCTGGGAGCAGTACTCTTGAAGAATCTGGAGGATCAATTTCGCGAAGGAAGCAAAATAAAGGCTTCTCCAAGCAACAATCATTCCATAAGCAGAGATTTTTCTCCAGCAATATGAAGAATCATGGAACTAGCCGTAGTTCTATTGCAATAATATCAGAAAGTCCCCCAAGTAATTCAGTTGGATATTTCTTTGGTTCTACTCCTCCAGATACTCACGGGTTAGTTCTAAATGACCATTTTGTCATTTTAAATTTAACAATTCACAACTTCCTTATGTTCTTTTCTCTGGGTTTCAATAGTAACTTTTATTGCTTTTGAGTTTTAGAATACAGGCTAGTTACTACAGTTTTCCTGAGCTAATGGATGTCTTTAAGTTTCAATTTTTTAATTACAGCCCTAGGCAGCCTTCGAAGTTGAGCTGTTCACCACATGGGACTCTTTCCAGCAGTCCACCTGTTGGTTCCTTGCCTAAGTCATTCCCACCTTTTCAGCATCCAAGTCATCAGCTATTAGAAGAAAATGGTTTTAAACAACAGAAGTAAGGAATGGTGGATTTTCACCCGTAATGTATGTTTTTGCGTTTACTTTTGCTGTTTTGCGCAGTTCCACATATATCATCATACTTTGAGATCTTTGTTGCAAGAAAAAATACTGTGGTTTGCCGATCCCCTTACAAGGGTTTCGGACAGTTATGAAGGGGTTTTTTAATGAGGCCTCCCTTTCTTATCAAAAAAAAATACTGTGGTTTGTGCTTGTGCTCCTCTGGGTGCACTTGTGTTGTGCTTCCTCAGAGGCTGATGGTGGGATGGAGCAAAAGAGCACTTGTGAAGAAGTTGGCTAATTCAGTTGTTTTTACATTCAGGTACCTAAAGTTTCACAAGCGCTGCCTGAGTGACAGGAAGAAGTTAGGAATCGGTTGCAGTGAGGTCAACTTCAAATCTGAACTTCCTTCGCTATTAAATAACTGCTCTACCTTAAATGAAAGAACAACTGTTGCCATCTTCCCTCGTTTAATTGTTCAACACGTCTAAGTAACTCGAAATATTTACTCGCATTCCTCTTGTTGAAATGTCAGTTACAAAGAAAATTGAATCACTGTACCTGAACAGGGAATGAAGCCCTGAATACGTTACTGTTAATGCTATTTTTATCATCGTAGATACATATATGTTTAGTCTAATAAGCTGAAAGGTATTTGTAATGCTTCATATATGTTTGCACTTGTTTCTTTCTAATATCTCTAATGCTTACCATTATATCGGCAGCCAATCTACGCTAGCTGAGCATTTGCATGCATTTCTCCAGATTAGAAATATAACTTTTCCAATGGTTTTGCATGCAGGAAATGAATTCACTATACAGGTTTTGGTCATATTTCCTTAGGGATATGTTTGTACCTTCTATGTATAACGAGTTCCGGAAACTTGCTCTTGAAGATGCGGCTGCTAGTTACAATTATGGGATAGAGTGTCTTTTCAGATTTTATAGGTAATGCTGATAGGCTATTAGAAAAAAGGAAGTAAACTAGCCCAGTTTTTTTTTTGGCTGTTTGAAGCAGCATCTCTGAAGTATTGATTCATTTTCAGTTGTTTTCTTTACTCCACTTCTTTCTTTTCTACTTGAATACTGATTATTTTTTCCTTTTTCCAGTTATGGTTTGGAGAAGAAATATCAAGACGATCTTTATAAGGATTTTGAGCAACTTACCCTTGATTTCTATCATAAGGGTAATCTTTATGGCCTTGAAAAATACTGGTAATTTCCTTTTTCCCTGAACACTTCATTTGTTGCTTCGGAAATAAGCCGTACATGCGTATATTTGTTACCCTTTTTAATTATTTTCTTTGTAGAATTAACTTAGAAATGTGGAGATAAAAGAATCTTGATTCTTTTGATGAAAGAATACTAGAATTCTTGCTTACAAATCTAAGGCTGTTTTTTGAACTATCAATATATGGCAGGGCATTCCATCACTTCAGAGACCAGAAAGATGCTATAAAGAAACATCCTGAACTGGATAGGTTGCTGAGGGAGGAATACCGGCGATTGGAGGATTTCCGTGCCAAAGAGAAGCATACTAGCACGAGAGAGGATCCCCATTAACTATGAGCGATGTCCTTGCTCTCTAGCGTCATCGAACCCCAATTTTGACGAATCACCTGATCCGAGAGTAGGAAGCATTCCATGTTCTATCAAATATCATTTGGTTTTTGAATGATGAGGAAAGATGGATTTTATCTGTTTACAATTGGAGGGGGTTGTACACTTGTTGTCGTTTGTGCGGCTGCCGATTCTCGAGGCTATCCATTTTTGTGATATTTGTGTAGGCTTTGTGGCTCAAGGGTATATCTTTTTTTCTTCCGAGTGATGTGCAGAGATGTTATGGCATGCCTGTGCTTTTCTTTGATCATTAACCCCCTTCACATTGTTGTACATAAGGGAAACTGAACAACTTCCAAGTTTTAAGCCAAAAAAAAACACAATAAGTTGTAGAAACTTTGTGAAAAATGAACAATAAGAGATTTAATTATTGAGCTTACACTGTAATTCATTTTGATCTATCTGTTTACCCCGAGTTTTGTCAACATGTTTACTGTATTAATTTCGTTTGTTCTTTCTTTCATTATATGTTAAATATTAATTTCGTTTTAATCTGTTTTTCTATTTGAAATGGATTAATAAACATGTTAAACTAACATTGACATGCATTCGTTTGACAGTAAGACTGATGTTTTCTCACCATTTGATGATCACATACACTTGTCTGAAAAAAAAGGGATATGATTTTGTCTCCATTCCATACCATTTGGGTTTTTTCTCTCTAAAAAATCGACTTTATTTATAAATTCTATTATATAAATCAGATGATTATTGCATTTTTATCTACCAAAATTGATTGTCTCAATTGACAGTTTTTTTATATTTTATAAAACAATTATTTAGAACATCTTCGAAAGATATCTTTCTTATCCTCTATACTTTTTTAGGGGAAATTTTTTTTATACTCAAATCGTGTAAATTTTAGTTTACACGTGTCTTTTTTTTTGAAAATTCTATTTTACTTCTACCTAGAGGGGAGGGGGAAAATCTAGGTGAAGGCAATGCTCCTGAGGGGTCTTGAACCCGGGACCTAAGGGGAAGGGAGTGGAGCAGGTGAGCGTGCTCTGACCACCCGGCCGTCATCGCATGCTCAGGGGTAAATTTTAGTTTACACGTATCTTTTCGTTTTAGGGGTTATAGTTTTAGTTTGTAGTTTAAAGTTTAGGGGTTTAGGTTGTAGGGTTTAGAATTTAGGGTATGAGGTATAAGGTTTAGGGTTTAATTTTTTATGTTAGAATTAGAAATTTAAATTTTAAATTTTATAGTGTAAATATGTAGATTTGTATAAAATTAATTTTACACCGCATGTATATCGAATATTTACAATTTTTTATATGATGGAGTAGGAATTTTTCCAAACTTTAGACTTCCTTTTTATACTAAAAGAAATATGATTAGTGTGGAGTGGTGGAGTTGGCCAACATCAAATAATGTTGATATTTGATGCCGCCCATTAAATTATGATAGAATACAAATCCATATTTTCTTTTTATTTATTTTAAGTATATATTCATGTTACGATTTATATTTGAGATTTGTGATTTTTTTTAATAATATTAATTTTAAAAACAGAGCTAAATTCTTTCATTAAAAAAGTAAAGTATCTCGCTATTATACCTAACTTTTATTGATATATTCTTTTGTGTATTTGATGTTGAAACTTAAGTTAGTTTATGGATTGATAGGATGGGTACAAATGAAGTCTTAGATTATATTTTGTCACCGATGGTCCAAATTTCATTTTAATATAATCAAACTATAAATATATTTATATTAGTTCAAACAATATGTTTTTTAGGTTTTCAAAATATATGAATTTTATTTAAAAAGGAATTTTAACCGATTTATGAATAAATGTAATTTAACATTAGTAAAATTACACCATGTAACTACATCAATATATAAAAAAAATGGTAAAATCAAAAACTGAATTAAGGCACGATAAAAAAAATTAAGACAATTTTATTTCAGTTTTATATTTGGGATAAGTAAAATTTAACTTGAATTAAAAAATAATTTGGATGATAAAATAAAACTTGAATAACTAGAATATATACTTAACTTCAATCTAAATTTTTTTAAAACAAAATTTCTTTTTTATAATTTAATTTCTCAACTTTATGTTTTATTCAAGTTAGTACTCTAACTGCAGCTATTTGCATTCTCTATTTTCATCACTTTCTTGACTCATTTATATTCTAATCAATAAATTTCTCATAAAATTCTTTTTTTTAATGATATTATAAGTATTATATAATTTTAAATGGTATTTACTTTACTAGATAACATTACAATTTTTACGCACTTATAAAAAAAATAAAGGAATATATATATATATAACCCTTTAAACTGGAATTTATTATTAATATAATTTTATCAATTTTTGCAATTAAATTTAAATAAAAATTTAAACAACCCAACTCGAATTTTATAAATGTGATTTAACTAAAAAATTCCAAATAAAATAAATAACAAAAAAATTAACCCGAATTGGTTGAATACTCAACCTATTTATGAGTTATGACCCACCCATTCATGATGTTTCATGAACAGAATCAAAAATGGACCGACTGTTTCATGGCTTGTCTTTGTTGGGTGCACATTTTGTACGTATATTGGGTTAGAATATTAAGTAAGATTACATTTTGTACGTATATTTGGGTTAGAATATTAAATAAGATTTGTAATGTTTGATTGAATTTCTAAAATATTATTAAATAATAGAAAACATAAATAATCTTTTTTAACAAATTGAAATTATTAATAGCAAATAAGTGATCAAACTATATTCTTTTTTCAGATAAGCGCCTAAATTATTTTAGGCCAAATATGTGTCAAACGTTTTATTTCGTGACACATTTAAGGTTTTTCCGTAAACAGTCATTAAAATATTTCGTCATTCAATCAAAACATAACACATGACATGTTTTTTTTATATATTTTTAATTTCTGAATTTGTTTATAAATATAAATTTTTTTTAAAAATCCTATTGTTTTAATTTCTTTCAATCAAACCTCAAATCACATCTCCCTCATCGTCCGACATTCTTCATCAATCGGTGGCTCACAGTTCACCGTCTAAGCGTCGTGTATCTCATCGGTCAACATCTGACATTTTTTACTTGTTTGTGTTTTTACGACAAGATGATGGGGTTTTCAGTAGAGGAGGTCAAGATAAGGTTGGCCGATGGTGGTTGAATCGGTGGTCGAAATGGAGGAGTTTAAGGATTTAGGGTTAGTGTTTGGGTTTCTTTGAGAAATTAAATATTGCTGGGTTAATTAATATTTTTTTATTTTTTATTTTTGTCACGTTCGAATTTTAATTTCAGAAAATAAAAAATTATGTCACGCGTTTGAATTTTATTGGATAACAGAAAAATAACGTTTGTCACGTAAAAACTTTAAATGAGACATAATAAAACATTATATATTTATTTAACCGAAAATATAATTTGCAGACCTATTTAGACAAAAATAATGATTTGAACATTTATTTAACTATTATGCCGTAAATTAAAATAGTAGGGTGTAAGCTTACAATTAAATGAATCCCCAGTCAACCCAAAGACCAAACCTCAAAGTGTTTTCCTTTATTTTTTGTCATAAATTCACATGAAATGAAAATTGCATTTTCTTTTTCTGCAACATAAAAACCAGCAAAAGCAAAAGAGGTCCATGTTTCTCGCTGCCATTTCCAAAGCCGATTCTACTTTAGAAATTTGATCAAAAAAATAATACTAGAATCTTTACGATTTTTTTTAAAAAGAAAGAAAGAAGAAGCAAACTTTACTCTCCTCTTTTCCATAGCATAAAGACCTAATCCCTAACACAGCAGCTGCAACAAACATCATCCATGGCGGCACCGATCTGGGTATGGGCCTTTTGTTTAGCCATAACTTCGCTTCCTTCAGTTCTGGGAAACTCTGAAGGCGATGCTCTTTATACCTTGAGAAGAAGCCTAACGGATCCGGAAAACGTGCTCCAGAGCTGGGATCCCACCCTTGTTAACCCTTGTACTTGGTTCCACATAACTTGCAATCAAGATAATCGAGTCACTAGACTGTATGTCAATTCCCTCTTTCTCTCTTTTTTGCTTGTTTGGTTTTTTGGAAGATCAGTTTTTTTTTTTTTGGGTTCATTTATTTATACGGGTTTTTAGAGTTTTTTTTTTTTTGAGAGAGAGAGCTTAGTTTTCATTGTGTGATAATAGTACAAGGCGTTGATTAAATTGGGTTTTGTGCTTCTTCTTTTTGGAGGGGAGAAATGGTGGTTACAATTTTACTGCGAAACTGTTTACTTACCTGAGATTGTAATTCTTCTTTTGTGGGGTGATACTTGCTTGGTTTGGGTTCATTTTGATTTTCGTTTTGCGGTTTATTTTGCATAGTTATGGGCTTTTATGGCAATGTTTTGGTGGGAAACAAAAAAGTGGATGAATTCACTGTAAAACTGTTGGATAATATATGAGCTTGTGTTTTGCTTATAAACAGTTATCGAAGGAGGGCAAATATGGCGGTAAAAAGCTGGATTATCATGTTTTTTCGTAATGTTTTAGGTTCTAAATAGTGTTTTAATGCATAGTTATGTGCTTTTATGACTATGTTATAAGTTTGTTTGAATTGAAAAAAGTTGCAGAATTGACTCCGTGAATAAGAAATATTTATGTTTTATCTCCATTTGGAGCATATTTGAGTATGTTCCTTTGTTGAAGTTCCAGGTTTCTCTAAATGTTCTTATGGTCTGCATCTTCCTTCTGGAATAACGTGTTTAACAATTTTGACATAAAAATGGTACATTTGTGTGCTTGATGGCTTTGAGTGTACAATTTTAGTTGTACTTCCAAATTGTAGAATGCTATTATGATGATTTTCCGATGCTAATCTCTTATGGTTTATTTTTCTTTCCCTTTTTACAGAGATTTAGGCAATTCAAACCTATCTGGACACTTGGTACCAGAGCTTGGGAGGCTTCAGCATTTGCAATATCTGTATGTTTGGCTTTTTTCTCACTCGCCCTTAATACCTACATTCTGGTGTTCTATAGAATGTTTACTTGTTGGATACTACTGTTGATGTTCAACAGTTATTTATTTCGGTCTCTTTTCTTTAATGCAGGGAGCTTTACAAAAATAACATCCAAGGAACCATCCCTACTGAACTTGGGAACTTGAAGAGCCTTATCAGTTTGGACCTATACAACAACAACATCTCCGGCACCATTCCTCCCTCACTTGGAAAACTGAAGTCTCTAGTATTCTTGTGAGTGTTCAATTCCATTGTTGGTTTCTTCATGCAGGATTAGACTATTGTAAAGCTTTTTATTTCCCTTATGAGCTTGACTTGAAAAATGGTAGATAATAGATTATTTGGGACTTTGCTAATCTATAAGCATCAGCTAATGATTTTATCTATTTGTGTTCTTAGTTTCTTTTGTGCCACCGCGATTACTCCATTTCTTGTTATCTCATGCCACATACTGGAATACTAGTCAATTTCCACTTCTTATTCTCTACATATTAAGTTCATGTATCGTTGTAACATCTAATCACTGGTCTTTGAACCTGGGGTTCAGCCCAAATGGTTCACCATCTTCCCTTAGGAGTTGGATTCCTGCAAGGCTAGAGTTCGATCCTCGGCACTTCTAAATTCTGCTTCCCCAGTTTCCGCTAGGCCTTGGCCTCCTTTGTACCAAAAAAAACCCAATCGCTGATCTCTCTCTCTCATTATTGTTTTATTTTACAGGCGACTTAATGACAACAGATTAACTGGACCTATCCCCAGGGAACTTGTTGGGGTTTCAAGCCTCAAAGTTGTGTAAGTCTTGCAACATTTTGAATTGTTTATTTTATAGAATACTGTTCTCTGGTACTGTTTTGCAAAGCATTAAACTTGCGGTTCTCAAAACATTTACATCTTTTTTCCAGTGATGTTTCAAACAATGATCTGTGCGGAACAATTCCTACCAGTGGACCATTTGAGCACATTCCTCTGAACAAGTAAGTTCACCCGTCTTTTTCTTTTATTTGCTTTAGAATTTTTGATCAAGTTGCAGATCATGATGGTTCACATTGAAGTTAGAGGTATCTGCATGTTTTGCTGCAATTATATATCTTTATGGCACCTCTGCTTTCTTCTAGGTTTCATAAATTCTACACCATTTCTTATGGGTAAACTATACCTTGTTATTTACATTTCTTCTCACTCGTGCACTTATTTCTATTTTCATCCCTTACTCAAAGTTCTATTCTTGGGTTTTTTGCTTTGACTTATTTCTGTTCCCCATTTTAAGTTCCATTTGTTTTGTTTTCCCCGTATGCAAAGTCACTGATCTTAATGTTCCAAACCGTATAGTTTCGAGAAAAACCCTCGACTCGAAGGTCCAGAGTTATTGGGGCTTGCTAGTTATGACACAAACTGCTCGTGAAGAACAAGGCGGTGCTACAAAGGTTGGAATGAGTTGTGTACTCGAAAGATTTGATGTGTATTATCACATTGTATAATGTGGGTTGTGAAATGAAATCCTTATGAAGTATTTGTAAATCAGAATTTATTAGAGCATTTGTAACTGAGACTATCATGCTCTTCCTAAGATGTTGTAGACAAACTAGTAGTTGATGTAATAGTAGCGACAAGTTTACTCCAGTTTAGAATATCTCTAGGTTTAAAGCATGCACATGCCATCGTTAACTACATCTATTAATTGGGCATCGGGTCATTTTGATAAAGTTTTTAGGTCAATTTGATCTTGTTGGTTGGTTTTATCTACATGTTTGGTCTAAAGTATTTTTTCAAAATGGGTATACAAAATTATTATTTTTTACTTCTACACATTAAATTGGAAGAAATTCTCTCTAATTTGTTTCGAAAAAAATAGGAATGCAGTCTCTCCCCTAGAGAGTCAGCTGCATTCGCCCTTGATTTGCAGAGTAGAGGAAAGATTCACATTCACCGTACCAATGTTGATGTCTCACCTAATGTGCGGTGGTTTATGAGGTGTTTGATTAAGGATGGGTATTTTACCCAATTCGATCGGGTCGAATTTTTTAATGAAAAAATTGGGGTCGGGTTGGATTGGGTTTTAATTAAGAGTGGGGTTGGATTGGGTTTAGGTTTAGGTGGAAAATATCTGACCCGATTCGGAGACTAATTGTACAATTTTTTCTAATTTTTTAAGGATATTTTTCATAATACACCTTATATATATATATATATATATATATATATATATATATATATATATATATATATATTATAATTAGGTCTTTAAAATTGAATTTTTATTTAGAATTTAGTCCTTCAAATTATAATTTTTTATATTTAAGTCTTCTAAAATTATTTTTTTACAATTAGGTCCCTAATTTTTTTCTATAGGTCGGAGTTGGGTTTAGTATATTTATTGTCGGGTTGAGTTAAATTTTTTAAAAAAAATCGAGTCGGATCAAGTGCGGGTTTACGGTATTTATTTTTGGGTCGGGTTTGGGTGGACCAAAAACCCGACCCATGCACATCCCTATGTTTGATGGGTGGTTGTTGGTCGACGATTCTGATCTGGGCAAAAAAATCAACAGCCACGACATGTAAACGGGAACGTGATAGCAATTGGATCAGGAGTTGATTGGGTCGAGGCCTAACGATTTGTTGATCTTTCCAATTGGGCCTTTTGGCTTTTAAAATTTAAGGATGGTTTCTAGGAAAATATTGTTGGAGAAACAAAGACAAAATAGAAATAAAGACGGCTATAATAAATCAAGAATGTTGGCTTTTTCATTCACACAATAAACAAATACGTAATATGCCTTATATAGGCTTACAATAAGAAATGACTTTGCTGAAATAATAAACCCACGATTACATGACTTCACTAACTCACCCACTAATATGTAATCAACTCTCCACTATCGAAAACACTAACATCTTATGAGTCATCAAAGACCTATTAAAATATGAACTTATACTAAGACCACACAGTAAAAAATAAAATTGCCAACATTACACCACGTGTTTTTTTGAATCATTCTTCAATACTCCCTCTTGATTCAAATTTGCTAATACCCATCAAAGTTCTAAAGTAGCAATACTTCTCTTTCGACAAAGCTTTCGTCAGTATATCAGCCCACTGCTCGTGTGTGCTACAATATGTCAGAGAAACCTCCCCCTTCGCAACCAAATCACGAATGAAATGGAAGCGAATATCAATGTGCTTTGTCTTGCTATGAAAAGTCGGGTTCTTCGTCATTGAGATTGTTGCTTTATTGTCGCAGAATATCTCCGTTGCTCCCTCTTGCTCTTGTTGAAGTTCAGTTAGCATTCTCCGCAGCCAAATTGCTTGACACGCTGCCGAAGTTGCTGCAACGTATTCCGCTTCCGAAGATGACAAAGCTACAGTTGCTTGTTTCTTCGAGCTCCAAGTGACAACGCCTGACCCAAGAGTGAATACATTTGCTGAAACACTCCGCCTATCATCCAACGAACTCGCCCAATCGCTGTCCGTGAACCCCCATAGCTTAAAATTTGAAACTTTAGAGTACCAAATACCATACTCCATGGTTCCAACAATGTAGCGCATAACCCGCTTCGCTGCTCCGAAATGGTCCCTTGAAGGACATTGCATAAACCTGGAAATTACACCAATAGAATACGCAATATCGGGTCGGGTGTGTGTTAGATAAATCAAGCCTCCAACAAGGCTTCTGAATCGCTGTGCATCAGCCATCTTTGCGCCATCATCTTGCTGAAATTTCTCATTCAAATTCATAGGGGTAGTTGCTGGCTTGCAATTGAGCATGCCAAACTTGTTGAGAAGATCCTTGGCATACTTCCTTTGTGAAATAAATATCCCACCATCAACTTGACGAACTTTTAGACCAAGAAAGAAGTGTAGCAAAACTAAATCTGTCATCTCAAACTCATTCTTCATATGTGATTTGAATTCAGCGAGAAGGGATTTTGAGGAACTAGTATAAATGATATCATCAACAAAAAGACAAACAATGATGAAATCATTTTTACCTCCCTTTTTCACATACAAAGTAGGCTCGTTTGCACTCCTCATGAACCCATTTTGCTGAAAATACCCATCAATTTTGCTATACCACGCTCGAGGGGCTTGCTTCAACCTGTACAACGCCTTTGTCAACTTATACACCTTTTCTTCGCTGCCTTCTTTGACAAAACCTTCCGGCTGTCCAACATAAACTTCTTCTTGTAATTCTCCATTGAGAAAGGCTAACTTGACATCAAATTGATAACCGGCCATTGTCGTTGTGCCGTCAATGCTAGAACAATTCTCACAGTTTCAAAACGAGCTATCAGAGAAAAAGTCTCTTCGAAATCAATACCATGTTGCTGCGCGTATCCCTTCACCACGAGCCGAGCTTTGTGCTTCTCTAAATTCCCATCTACATCAAATTTTGTCTTAAAGACCCACTTTAAGCCGATTGCATTTTTCCCTTCCGGTAAGTCAACCATCTTCCATGTCCCATTCTTCTCAATCGCTGCAATTTCTTCCTTCATTGCTTGCTGTCATTCTTCTTTGCTCGTTGCCTCATCATAACACACCGAGTCTGAGACCATAAGAGCAAATTGACAAGAATTATATATATCAACCAACGATCGGAACTTCCGAGGTGGTGTCTCATCCGATGTTTCATCTTGGCTAGATGAAGAGTGAAAGCTTTGCGGTGTTGATGGAGAACTTGATAGAGGTGTCGAGGTATGTGACCCCGTCGAGGATCCATCCAAGTTTTCAACCACCGTTTGTGCCCTGTCACTTGTCGATTCACCATCCACCAATGGAACATGTTCTTCATTACTTTGCCAAACCCAACTTGCATTCTCGCCAAACACTACATCTCTCCTAGTGAGAACCTTGCCATTAAGAGGGTTATACAATCTATATGCTTTGGATTGAGTACAATAACCAACAAAAATGCATTTTTCAGATTTTCCATCAAGTTTTTGACGAACTTGAGAAGGAACCAAAGCATAAGAAATACAACCGAAAACTCTTAAATGACTTACAGTGGGTTTTTTGTTACACCAAGCTTCAAATGGAGTCATGTTCATAACAGCCCTCGTTGGCGAGATGTTCAATAAGTAGACGGAAGTCGAGACCGCCTCTGCCCAA
Source organism: Hibiscus tridactylites (assembly GCA_958450335.1). Lineage (NCBI taxonomy): Eukaryota > Viridiplantae > Streptophyta > Magnoliopsida > Malvales > Malvaceae > Hibiscus > Hibiscus tridactylites. The sequence continues at coordinate 42,373,050 of OY288292.1, forward strand.
AAATGATTCGGAAGCCCTTTTTCTTGCAACATGCTTCTCGCCATCTCCACCACAGTCCGATTCTTTCTTTCGGCGACCCCATTTTGCTCCGGAGTGTAAGATGCTGTCAACTCCCTATGAATGTCATTTTCTTCACAAAAAAACTTAAACTCATTTGACAAGAATTCTCCACCTCTGTCACTGCGAAGAGCTTTGATGCATAAGCCACTTTGCTTTTCAACCTTCGCCTTGAAGTGCTTGAACTTCTCAAAAGTCTCTGACTTGCTTTCTAAAAAATAGACTCAACTCATACGACTATAATCGTCAGTTAAAAGCAAGAAATAAAGACTCCCACCAAGAGACTTTGTTTGCATTGGCCCGCACAAATCAGCATGAACTAACTCAAGACACTTCGAGGCTCTCCAAGCTTTCCTGATAGGAAAAGACTTTCAGGTTTGTTTTCCATAAATGCACCCTTCACACACACATCAATGGCACTAATTTTCGGTAACCCAAGAACCATACCTCGTTGGTTTAGTAATGACAACCCCTTGATGTTGAGATGCCCGTACCTCAAATGCCAAAGCTTCGAGTCATTTTTTTCTGTAGCAGCGAGAGTGAAATTTCCCACATCCGTGACTTCTAGCGGGAACATTTTGCTTTGAGTCATCTTGATTTTTGCCATAACTCGACCTGTTTGCTTATCTTTGATCATACAAGCACCACCATCAAACAAGATAGAGTGCCCACTATCCATTAGTTGTCCAACGCTCAACAAGTTATATCCAATATCGGGCACAAATTGAACATTAGTGAGAATCCTTTTACCATGGCTAGTTTCAATATCCATCGTACCTTTGCCTTCGACTTGTAGCTCCTTCCCATTTCCGAGCTCCACCTTCAACTTTTCTGCCTCGTTAAGCTCCTTGAATATAGACTTCAATCCCGTCATGTGACTCGAACAACCGCTATCTACAAACCACACCTCGGCTTTCTTTTGATCACTTGGTACATGAGCCATGAAAAGTTTACTTTCGCCGGCTCCTGCATTCTCCGATGCTTCATTCCCCGCTACGAAATTGGCTCGCTGATTTTTATACCAACAATCTGCCCTTATGTGACCAAATTTCTTGCAATGGTGGCATTGAATCCTAGCCTTGCTACTTGTTTGTTCTCCGGGCTGCCTTTGTTCTTCGAATATGCCGCTTCCTTTTCCGAAACCACGGCCTCGACCACGATATCCTCCTCTTTCTCGACCTCGACTCGCCGACCGATCACTGTCGCCATATTTTGGGGCTCATTCCTTCACCTGAAACGCTTTTTCCTCGTTCCTTTCCATTGATCTGTTGATTCCCGACTCATGTGCTTGAAGAGATCCCATTAATTCACTAAATGAAAAAAATGGACAGATCCTTTGATTCTTCTATGACAGCAACTACATGATCAAATTTTGGAGTCAAGCTTCTCAATACCTTTTCTACTATGGTCTGATCCGTAATCGTTTCGCCGTAGGTTCGCATCTGACTGATAATTGTCGTTGCTCGTGACAGAAAATCAGCAATTGATTCTCCATTCTTCATCATCAAGGTCTCGAAGTCTCGCCTAAGTGACTGCAACTTTACCACGAGGACCCTTGAATCGCCTTGGAACTCCTTTTGCAAAATCAACCACGCTTGCATTGACGTCGTCGCTGCTGCAATTCTCGAGAAAACACTGTTGTGGACTGCTTGTTGAATGATCACCAAACCCTTCGAGTCCTTCTTTCTGTTCTCCCGCAACTTGCCTTCGTCGTCGGGATCCGCATAGCCTTGTTTCACCAAGTCCCATAAGTCTTGAGATCTGAGAAGAGTCTTCATACGAATGCTCCAAAATGCATAGCCTTCTACTTTGAAGATAGGAATGAGTAGTTGTGCAGTACCCATAGCATTGTCGTTGCTACCCATCTTTTACTCCTAATGTGTTTACACTCAACTCACTCTCTCGAACCTAGCTCTGATGCCAAATCTGTTGGAGAAACAGAGACAAAATAGAAATAAAGACGGCTATAATGAATCAAGAATGTTGGCTTTTTCATTCACACAATAAACAAATACCTAATATGCCTTATATAGGCTTACAATAAGAAATGACTTTGCTGAAATAATAAACCCACGATTACATGACTTCACTAACTCACCCACTAACATGTAATCAACTCTCCACTATTGAAAACACTAACATCTTATGAGTCATCAAAGACCTATTAAAATATGAACTTATACTAAGACCACACAGTAAAAAATAAAATTGCCAACATTACACCACGTGTTTTTTTGAATCATTCTTCAATAAATATTATAACAATTTATGTATCTTAGATAATTTTATATACGTTATTTTATTTAGGCTTAATCGTAAAATAAGTGTTCAATTATATTTTTTTATCAGTTAAGTGCCTGAATTATTTTTTGGGTCAAGTAGGTGTCTAACGTTTTATTTCGTTACTTAAATAAGGTTTTTTCGTCAACGGTTGTTAAAAAAAATTGTCATCCAATCATAATATGACACGTCTATTCTTTTAATTTCTGATTTTTTTTAATTTTAAAGTTTTAATTTCTTTCAATCAAACTATCAAATCACACGTTGGTGGATCATCGTTCACCAACCAAGCATTCCGTACCTCATCGTTCGACATCCCTCTCCCTTTGGTCCTCAATGAGATCCCAACCAGCTTCTTTTTTTTTCTTCACAGTTGGATGTTCGTCGACAGTGCAACCGGTGGTTTATTTGTCGATTTTTGACGAATGCATAGTCATGTTTTCAATCGTGGTGGTCGACGAAACTAAAGGTGGCTAGTGATTGTTGAATCGATGGTAGGAGAGGATGAATTTTAAGATTTAGGGTTAGAGTCTGAGTTTTTTAAAGAATTAAATATTTTTTATTTTTTTATATAAAATTAAAGATTTTTTATTGGATAACGAAATTTTTTTAACAACCGTAATAAAAAATCTTATTTAAATAAAGAAATAAAATATCATGTACTATTTTAGTACCAAAAAGTAATTTAGATACATAACTAAAAAAATATATAGTTTATGCATTTTTGTGATGATTAAGCCATCTATTTACACGAAATACCAAAAAAGGGAAGGCGTGGCGGATGAAGAAGGCTATTTTCAGGTCTTTGGAAACAATTGGGTGGCTTTTGGGGAAGGTGGGTAGGGCATGGCTCCATAGCATTTTAAAATGGCAAAATGACAAAAGATGCCCCTAACATTTGCATGTTTTTTCATTTGGCACCCTATTCTTTTTTTTTGGTCCAAATATGCCCCTAATGTTTGCTTGTTTTGTCATTTGGCCCCATATTATTTCTTTTAGTCCAAATATGCCCCCCGATGTTTCATTCGTAGTCCAAATATGCCCCCCGATGTTTCATTCGTAGTCCAAATATGCCCCCCCAACATTTCAATTTGGTCCAAATATGCCCCCGTTAGATGGAAACTGTCAGTCAACTAACGTTCAACAGCTGATGCTGACTGGACTTGCCACGTATTAAGATCTGCTGATGTCACGTCAAATTTTTTATAAGTCGTTGATCGTCAGTTGATTGACATTTTACATCTAACATGGGCATATTTGGACTATGAATGAAACGGGGCATATTTGGACCAAAAGAAAGAATAGGAGGCCGAATGGCAAAACAAGCAAACGTTGGGGGCATATTTAGGCCAAAAAAAGAATAGGGGGGCAAATGACAAAACATGCAAACGTTGGGGGCATCTTTTGTTATTTTGCCTTTTAAAATTTGGTTCATAAAAATGGGTAGCCTGCGGAACAAGGAAGGTCCAAATGTAAATCCCGTCATTAATTTCGCATTAATTATCTAATCTCTAATGTGTTTTTTCAACATTTGTGTAAGAAATCAAGAATCCGGTGAGTGGCCCACATGGTGGGTGGCGTGGGATTATATAAATTATAATACGGACCTACTCATAGACTTTCCTTATAAAATTTTAGGACTAATTTAGTAGTATTATTATTTTTTCAAAAGATTTTTTTATAAATTTAATTTAAATTTTGAATATTTTATATTATTGTCATGATATTTAAAAAAGAAGAAAAACAACTATTTTAAAAATTATGTTATAAATTAAATATAAACATATATGAATGATATTTGAATTTTTTTAATATTGTAATATGTAAATTTTATCAAAACAATATATCAAATTTTATCTATAAATTTAATCCCACAACACTTCTCAAATGCATAAGTTGACAACTTCAACTTTTTATGTGGATTTCAAAAAAGTAATTTTGAAACATACTTCTAATATAAAAACTATCTATCTAACCATACTTAAAAAATGTTTTTGCCCTTAAAAACACATTTAAAAATAATGGTGAATGGGTCTTAGACAGCAAGTAAAATAAACATATAAAACGGTTTTGAATAATTTATCAAACCAACTTATTCATAATTAATTAAAAATGAATCAAATGTTTTATTGGTATTCGATTAATTTATTAAATGAAATTTACATTGTTTTATAAGAGTACTTTTATACATGAATTATGTAAAAAAATAGATCCTATTTATTTTTTAAAAGTTAATATAGAATATAGAATATAGAATATAAAATCCTAAATTTTATGATTTAAATCTTAAATATAAAGTTTAATTTTTTTTGTGATGAAAATGAAAAACTTAAATTCTAATTTTTTTAATTACTAAAATAAAGTTTGTATAAAAAAACAAGCGAAGACAAAACGACGAGGAAAGGGGGCAGTGCCAACTGTTTACACCCAAATCCCACGCGGAAAAATCCCGAAAAGCAGATAAAAAGCAAGCAGCCAAGACAACACGCTCTGCACCTTTTTGGATTTTGAGCTAAATTCCTTCCTATATATTTCTCATTCTTCAACTCCATTTTGTAAAGAAGAATTATTGTTTTGGTTTCTCTTCGATTCTTCAACAACACTCCTCTCCTTTTTTGCGGTTACTGAGTCGACACCACGATGGCCGAACGAGTCCACCCGCGCGATTCACCACCCTCCTCCGGCGAACATCCGACTCCAAAACCGGCACCTCCTTCGGCGGAGAAGCCTATTCCACAACCTGGAACTTACGTTATCCAAATCCCCAAGGACCAAGTCTACCGCGTCCCTCCGCCCGAGAACGCCCGCCGTTACGCTCATCTCTCGAAACGTAAGTCCAGCCGCAGCACCTGTTGCCGCTGCTGTTGCTGCTTCTTGACCACAATCCTCTCTCTCCTCCTCGTTGCCGCCATTGCCGCCGCCGTGATCTACTTCGTTTTCAAGCCCGAAGCTCCGAACTACTCCGTGGATAACGTGGCCATCAAGGGATTCAACCTGACATCATCATCTCCGCTCTCACCGGAATTCGACGTCACCGTCCGAGCACACAATCCCAACGACAAAATCGGCATTTACTACGAGAAAGGCAGCTCCGTCAAGATCTACTACGAAGACTTTAACCTCTGTAACGGCGTCTTGCCAGCTTTTTACCAGCCGACCAATAACGTAACATTGTTCAAAACTGCATTAAAAGGCTCCGGTATCGAACTAACCACCGCTGCGCTTAGGTCCCTCTCCAGTGATCAGAAGAAAGGAACGGTGCCATTTACTTTGAAGCTGAGAGCGCCGGTTAAGATTAAAGTCGGATCCATCAAGACATGGAAAATCACCGTTAAAGTGACGTGTAAGATAACGGTCGACAAGTTAACGACGGCGTCCAAGATTGTATCTAAGGATTGTGATTATGGAGTAAGTAAATCTTTGGTAGTGTTTTAGGACTGGGGGTGTTTGGTTGCTGAATTCATTTTTCTGGGGGATTCTTTTATCTCTATAGTTATGGTATACATGATGGATATTTTACAAATTTAATTGTTTAATTTAATTGTTTTTTATAACTTGATTGATTGAATCAAACAAAAAAAGGACACTACCAAAGATTCACAATAAGAAAATCTAATTACTGTAGACATTGGCTTTAATCATGAACACCACTTCAGTTTCTACCAAAATACTATCAAGTAATCATCTTTAAGTTCCCTCGTCTACATAAAATCATTTCACCTTAGATGAGCAGAGCTCCTGGTTACCCTTTTCGTATCGACGGTGTTTGCATCGTCATTTCGGCTTAGTCTTTGCCTCTTTCTCTTGGATCTTAGAGATGATTGACTCGGGGTGAGCCTGGAAGATGGCTGGCTCTGCATGGGCTCAGTTTCTTCATCCCCGAGTTCTACGGGTTCTGCCTTGGGTGGTTGGTACTGCCACTGAGTATCACAACCCGGACAAACTATGGCACCCTGCAATTTATCAAGCCAAACTTGTAAACGGCGTGGAAAGTATCGATGATAGGAAATGAGGACGACAAAGCGGTAAAGAACTCATACTTTCTGGGAAAATATCTTTTTTAGGCAGTACTGATGGATTCGAACTGTACAACCTTCATTTGGGCACAGTTTGGCCTGCCAAAGATAAATGAAGTATTAATATGTAGGCCAAAAAGAATAAAGGCAGCATCCACAAGAAAGAGAAGGCAAACACTGAAAAGAACCTTCAATCCAGCTTCATTGCACACTTCACATGAAGGAACTCCGGCATTATTGAACCAACCGCGCAGATCGAGAACAGACCTAACACCGACTCCAATATTATCATCTTCAGTGTAGCAAAGCCACTTGTCTTTCACAAGTTGATCAAGAGTTTTTTCCTTCTGAGACATTGTGAAGTTCCTAAACGCAGCAGGGATGCCATGTGAACCATCCTGTGATTGCGACCCTGAACTGTTTAGAACCTAGAAAGCAAGCAAGAGGTTTTTGATGTTTTGATGTGGAAAATTATAAACATAAACCATCATTCTACCTTAGCAAACGGTTCACAGGTCAAGCATAGTTTCAGACAACAAAAGAGTAGCAAATTGAGAGATACCATACTTGTTTGAATCAATAATCAATTAAACATTTAGAATACACACTATGCAAAATGTCAATCTCAACATAGTCAGGGGAGAAGCCAATTAGCCAAAGGATCCAAACACACTAGGTTTTCAGTATATACTCGTACTCGAGAAAAAAAAGGTACAAATCTATTTTGACCCCTCCCCAGGCCCCAAGAAACTTATAATTTGTCACTCTTTTTATTCCATCTAAATATAGTCAAACAGTAAAACTCTGATCAAACATCAATCGATATGAATAAAATCAAACAGGAAACAAACTCTGATCGATTATCAATAGATATGAATCCAATCAGTAGTATACGCACTTGTGAGATGTATATTCAAGCTTTAATGAATCTGCGTTATGAAAAAATGTGAAGCCATAAAAAAATTGTATACATATAATTTAGATAAAAATGGTAAAACCTGGTTCTCCAATTTAATATTGAGAACATCCATGTTGCAGAGGAATCCATCGGCTGTAACATCTTGTGCTATGGCTTCAACCTAGATTAACAACCAAAAACAAAGATTTTCAAGACAATGTATAATAACATGGATCAAACTCATGAATATGCATAAAGAAAATTCCCATGTTCAATATCAATTGAAAACCGGGGAGAGGGGGGACTTGACTTACAATAGCCTTGAAGAAAGCAACTTGTGGGACAGAATATTTGGTTCCAAGCTTTGATTGCTCGTCGGAAACATTATTAACAAGTCCATAATAAATTCGACCATCATACGGATCTCTACAAGCCCTTAAATCCAATTGAACATACGAAAGTTCCCTGTTTATCTTGAGAAGATAATCATTGAATTTTTCTTGATGCGTACCTAAAAGAAGACAATTATTTTCTTCGAAATAAGTATCGGGAAGATTTTTTTTGGAAACAAAGGGGAAGAAGAAAGAGAACCTGGGTTTAGGTCGGTGATGGCAGCGAAAATTGAGTGGAACTCCTGCTCCGTTAGAGGGCCGCGTTCTAGAAGCGATTGAATGAGCGTGTGGTGCTTCCAGCTTAGCACCGCCATGAAACTGAGCGCTTGGATGCTGGGAAATTTAGAGATTAGCCGGGAAAATCAGGGGAGTTAGGGTTTATATGGCGGGAAATAATACGAAGGTTTTCAATTTGGGTATTTATATTTGTCCCGATTGGACCTCCCCTATCCAAAGGCCCGTTGGATAAAGTGGTAAAGATTTAAAGCGGATCTTAACTCTTAAGTTCAAGCTTAAACATTTCTCAGCACTAATTAAATGGATAATGTGGGTCTTTAAATTTGTTGCTATCAAAATCCAAGTTTAAGATTTAACGTGGTCTTAAGTGATGAAATGGCGACATTTCTTCCCGCATAAAATTTTGATTTTAATTCAACTATCACATTTAAAAATAAATACATCAATTTATTTATATATTAATTAAATATAATTATTCACGTATAAATAGGTAAGTGTAGAATAATGTTATGTGATTATGCTTAATAATTTGTGAAAATTGAATCTAATCAAAACTCCGTGTATGTTGATGCATAAAATCAAGGTTTATGTATAAAATTATATACTTGATAAAAGTTCACGCCTAGTTTTAATATTTATTCATAAAAAATGTTATATTAGTGTCGATTAAATATATTATCAAGTCTAAAAAGAGGTGGGGTCATTAATCTCACATCAGAAAGAAAAAGGGAGATCTTAAGATAAATAAACGGTGGCGTTGCACACCCTATTAGACATGTCTTTTGGGAAGAGAATAATGGCCCTGTGACAAGTGATATTAGAGCAACCCTTTGACTGCCTAATTTCACGCCGAGCGCCCGTGAGCAGGGGTAGGCAGGGTGGAAAACCGTGACAATTGGTCAATTACGAGAGCGGAAGCTTGTAACGAGGGCGTCACAAGGTTGAGTGGGGGAGAATGTCACGTCTGAAAAGAGGCAGGATCATTAATCCCACAACTGTGATAATATGGTGTACTTGTAAAATACTGCTTTAGCCCTACCAACTCAACAAAATCTATGCAAAATATAATAAAAAAATTTAAATGTTTTTTCAAACTACTATGTTTTTAGTCAAATTTTTATTCCAACTTCCGTTTTTATGGTTTACAACTAGTTATCGATATCTCATTTAACGTCATTAGTAGTTAAATTTAGGTTTGTAAACGAATTAAACAAATACGAGCATAAGAACGAACACGGGCAAGTGTATATTCATGGTGAACGACCACAAACAACTAAACGAATATAACTTTTTTGTTCGTTAAAATGACAAACAAATATAAACCACAACAACAGTAACCACATAAAATTAATTAATATAACCGATAACTGCAGAGTTAATTTGTTCAAGTATAATAAAAACATGCATAAATAGTAAATAAGTAATTTAAAGTGGGAAATATTATGTGTAAATTTAAACGGACATGAACAAACGGATCAACGAATGTTCATAAACGTAAATGAACGAACGAGCCCTTTGTTCATGTTTGTTCATTTAATTAAACGAACAGAAAATTATATTCATATTCGATCGTTTAATAAATAAGCGAACATAAACAAACTTCTCAATAATAAGAGTTTAGGTGTTTAGGATTTATGATTTATAATTTTAGAGTTTATGGCTTATTGTTTTAAGGTTTGCGTTGTATTTTTAAGGTTTTTGGTTTAAGGTTGGTGTTTAGTGTGCATGGTTTAAGGTTAGGGTAAGGATTTAAGATCAATGTTTAGAATTAAAGTATGGTTTTTAAGATTTAAGGCTTATAGTTTTATGTTTAAGTTTATGGTTCAATGTTTAGGATTAAGGTTTAATTTAAGATTAAAGTTTAAGATTTAGAGTTTAATTCAATTAAACACCATAAATTAATAATATTTTATTTTTTAAGAAAGTAATTAATTATATTTTAATAAATTCTATTAAAAAGCAAAATAACCATTAATAATAAAAATCTAATAGTTCTTATACATAGTCTTTAGGACTGTGTATAACAAAACCCTTTAAAATTTGTGATTTAGGATTAAAAATTTAAATTTTAAAATTTATAATTTAAGAAAATTTTGTGCAATTTTTTTCAACCTTGTATCAAAATATAATTCTTTATGACATCATAATCCAATTTTCACATTATTAATCTAACATATAAGTGGCTCATAGTAAAAGATTAACCATTTAATATCAGTAGTAACACAACAATTTAAATCCAAAACCTGTCGATATCATTTAGCATTAATCAATATAACTAAATATTAATATATTTACCATTTTTAACCAAGCGTCCACTTCAAGCAAGTTCTCTGATTCCTCGTCAACTTGTTCACATCTCTAGAGCTACATTATTTAAGAATCTGTTTGAATATTCGGAAACCCTTAAAAAATGATGGTAATGGTAATGTGGTAAGAAACAAATTGCCTTCAACAACACAAGAACTGATCAAATTTATGTCCAGATAGATCCGACAAAATCGAACCGAAATGCGATAAGAATAACAATCTTAAAAAGAACTCACTCACAAGTCAATAGCATCACCATTCCACATCAAACATCCAAATCGACCATAAAAAAGGTTCTCAATTTCAGAATAAGTTCACAAACACCAAAAAGATATAAACTGTATCGGAACAATCATCCTCAATAGCTTAATGATCTCCTGGCATGCTCTTAATAATATCAGAATCACCTGAAAAAAGGGAAAAAAAACACACAAAACATTACAATAATCAGAAGTACATATCTAGAGTGTATGTAAACTCAATATGTTACGAACTCCTTTATACATACCCGGGTCAACAATGCTGAGGCAGCACACTCTGAAATATTTGCCACAGGCAGTGCCCAAGTCTACATTGTCTGCAAAAACAGAACCACCACAATTTTAAGACAATGATCCTTAAAACAAAGTAATCCATTACTCAAGTGAACCAATATATCACAAATTACACATGAAAAACTATATTCGAGGCACTAGAGTGAACCAATATAATATATCACAAATTACACCATAGACCCTAATTATCAATACATTAGAGGGCTTCGACAAGCATATTATATCCAAAAATAGAAAATGCAATTATGAGGGGAGTTTTCACAATATCTACAGCTACAAGATACACTATTGAACTAAAGAATCCAAGGGGCTAATAGGGAAGGGATGAATTAATTTTACCAATAATCCATGTATCGAACATAATACGGAATTGATTCAGTGTGATGCGAAAAAATAATCCAATATGCAAAGTAATGATACAGGTAAAAGTACATACTTCCATTGTAGTGGTGAACTCCAACCTTGCACAACATGGCATAATATTCAATCTCTGACTTCCTAAGAGGAGGGCAGTTGTTGGCAATGATAATCAGCTTACCTACAAGTAAAAAACAATCAATAATTGAAAAACTCAATATCACATAGATGAACCAAAGAAAACCCTAATTCCCTTGTTCAAGTTAAACTCTATTTTAACGAAAAAGGGAGTTCATTCAACATCAATCCACCATATAAAGCAATGAAATGAAATAAAAAACACATCATTTTTTTATCAGATCAAAGTACTAAAAGTGCCAGGAATACTCAAATCAACCATTAGGTAGTTCAGCAATGTTAAGGCAAATAAGCAAACTTAATAAAAAAACAATACCTTTGGAGCTTCTGAGAGATTTAAGAACAGTTTTGTAACCCAAAGTGTATTTCCCACTCTTCATAACGAGAGCCAATCTGTTGTTAATGCTCTCATGGGTCTTCTTCTGCATTTCATGAAATACCCAACCAAAAAATATGCTCGTTAATTAGCACATTTTGCAGAAAATTAAGAATATGTGTAAACATTAAACAAAAATTAAAAAAGGAGGTGGAAATTTACGGTCTTCTTGGCGGCAACCATTGTCGTCGGTGGCGGAGGAGAGTCAAAAGCAGCTACAAACGGTTCACCAAAAAACAAAGAAACCCTAAAACCTAACGAATATATTGATTCCGAGTTTAGGGTTCTTAGTAGCTTCCTTATTGGGTTTGAGTTTTGCGGCCCATTAGCAACGCTAAATCAGGCCGACACATGTAGGATTAACAAATATATATTTTTTACGGTACTTGTCCATTTTATGACCCGTATTTAAGATTCGTGGTTTTTTCTCTCAATAATATTATCTTCAAGTTAATTATATTACATTTAGTTACATCTAACTTATTAACTATAGCTAACTTAACTAAAACACATTTATATCGGTATAAATTTTATTTAACTACAGCTCACTAACTAACGAAGATAGACACTTCAAAAGAATATTTATAAATTATACCCTAAGATTTGGTTAAATTATATGACGTTAAGACACGTCATTTAAAATCTTAAGATTTACTGAATAGTCTGTGAAATTATTCCTAAATTCATAATAGTCTAAAATTCATATGGTGTGTAGCTAGTGTGCGGGGCCGGCGGACGTGGGTGGATACGGTGCGAGTAAGGTTTCAAATCCATCCCCTATCCACTACCCACAACGGGTATGACTTTTTACATCCACACTCGTCCACTATCTAGCAAATTCATACCATCCCCACCCCAACTAAAGTGGATACGGTACGGAATCACTAAATTGTACCCGTCTACTAGGGGTGTTCAAAAATACCCAGCCCGAACTACCCGATTAAAATTTACCGGGTATTTATATTAAAGTACCCGATTTTTTTGGGCCGGGTACCCGACCCGCAATTTTTTCCGGGTAGTTGGGCCGGGTCAGAGCCGAAATTTTTTTATAACCGGGTACCCGACCCGACCCTCTAATTTTAATATTTATATATTTTATATTTTAAATTATATTTTCATGTTATTTTTCTTATTATTTTTCCTTAAAATTAATGTTAAATCCCTAACTTCTTTTTATACTTGTATTATATACTTTTAAGTTTACAAACTTTCAAAAATATTTATATTAATTTTCAATATGAGAGTCGAAAGAAAAATCATGATCGAGATTAATATTTTTAATACCTTCTTTTGTCGATAAACTTTAATATATATATATATATATATCCAAATATTTCTCTCTTAAAACTAACCTCAAATCAATATTTTTTGTGTTTGAAATATATATCATGAAATTTTATTTGTTTCTTATGTATTTTTTTAAAAAATAAATATAAAAAATATAAAAAAGTAAACCGAGTACCCGATACCCGATTTTACGGGTACCCGAATTTTGCGAGTACCCGGTTCTCATGGGCCGGGTCACGAGCTGACTTTTAGGTACTCGAAATTTAGGGTACCCGAAAATTCGGGTATCCGGACATGAACACCCCTACCGTCCACCATCCCTATTCAAAGTAGACTAACCCCCAAATTAAATAACATCCGACCCTCATGTTTAAAAATAAAATAAAATTGATCTTCAATTTTTCTTTAAGATTCTCATTAATTTTTTTAATATTTCTAATTAATTAATTTTATTTTTTTAAAATTTCTCGTTAAATTTTGAAATTTTATTTTTTTTGTTTAAGCTTACAACATATTATAATTTTTTTTTGAATATAAAATATTTTAAAATTTTAAATATGCCTTGAATTGTTTTGCTAAGATCCGCTATTGAAGTAAGTTCTATTTTTGAATCATACATTATGCATAAATTATAAATTTAATTAATATTCAAAATGTCTCAATAATGTTTGGGAGATAAAAATATTTCAAAATTCAAAAAAGTGTGAAAATTAAAAATGATTTAATTAAAATATAAAGACTAAATTTATAACTTAAATATAATATAAGGACTAATGATAGTATTTGACCTGTTATTTTTTGGGAAAACTACACCACTGACCACAAAACAAATTGGGGATACTTATTTAAACCACCGAACTATAAAAAACGTCAATCACACCACCGAACTTATAAAATCAACCTATTTTGACCACCGTCGTTAAAAACCTAACGGTGGAGTGACGGAACTGCCACGTGGCAACTGATGGGTATATTTAAAAATTACACATTTGGTCCCTGTTATTTACACATTCTTTCAATTTCGTCCTAAATTTTAATTAATAAAATAATAAATTATTTAATTAAGTGGAAACACGTGTCAAAACCTTATTGGAGAATTTTATTTATTTATATTTAATTTTATTAATTTATTTCCCCCCTTTAATCAGATGGTGACACGTGTCACCACCAATTTAGAGGAGAAAAACAATTTTCCCTCACATGCACGCTGGGGGATTTAATCCTGGGTTTCCTAGGTGTAAAGATAACAACTCTGCCACTGCACCAAGCACATCTTTGTGTTATAATTCTCCAGATATAATATATATCTCTTATTAGTTTCTACATTTATAAACCAAAAGCTCAAACCCTAAGCACTAATTTCACATATATAAATCCTAAACCCTAAACTCTAACCCTACTATTTCAAATTGATTTCACACTAAATATTTCAAATTAAACCTCAAACCCTAAAATTTTCAAATTAATTCCACGCTAAATATTTTAAATTAAACCATAAACCCAAACCCTAAAATTACAAATTAATTCCACATTAAATATTTCAAATTAAGCATTAAACCCTAAACCATAACACCTAAATATTTCAAATTAAACTCCAAACCCTAACCTTAAACCATAAATTTCAAATTAATTACACGCTAAATATTTAGGGTTTAATTTGAAATATTTAGTGTGAAATTATTTTGAAATATTTAGGGTTTAAGGTTTAAATTAAAATAGTTAGTGTGTAATTAATTTGAAATTTTTAGGGTTTAAGGTTAAAGGTTTGGGGTTTGGGGTTTAATTTGAAATATTTAGCGTGAAAATAATTTGAAATATTTAGGGTTTAGGGTTTAAGGCTTAATTTGATATATTTAGCGTGGAATTAATTTGAAAATTTTAGGGTTTGATGTTTAATTTGAAATATTTAGGGTTAGAGTTTAGGGTTTATGATTTATATATGTGAAATTAGTGTTTAGGGTTTGAGCTTTTGGCTTATAAATGTAGAAACTAATAAGAGATATATATTATATCTGGAGAATTATAGCACAAATATGTGCTTGTTGCAGTGGCAAAGCAGTTGCCTTTCCACCTGGGAGACCCAGATTCGAATCCCCCAGCGCGCTTTTGAAGGAAAAATTGTTTTTCTCCTCTAAATTGGTGGTGACACGTGTCACCGCTTGATTGGAGGGGAAAAATATATTAATAAAAACTAATATAAATAAATAAAATCCTCCAATAAGGTCTTGACACGTGTCACCACTTAATTAAATAATTTATTATTTTATTAATTGAAAAGTAGTACTAAATTGAAAGAATGTGTAAATAACAAGGACCAAATGTGTAATTTTTAAATATACCCATCAGTTGCCACGTGGCAGTTCCGTCACTCCACCGTTAGGTTTTTAACGCGGTGGTCAAAATAGGTTGATTTTATAAGTTCGGTGGTGTGATTGACATTTTTTATAGTTCGGTGGTTCAAATAAGTATCCCCGATTTGTTTGGTGGTCAGTGGTGTAGTTTTCCCTTATTTTTTTTTTACAGGTAATGGTGTCCAGTGTCCACTGTCCAATGCACAACGAGCAGAAAATTGGTAAAACGATGGTATTTGATATTAGATTTAAGATTATTATGCATAATTTGAGATTAAACCTAATTAAACAAATCAGAGGAGAAAGAAAGGAACTTGCAAAAATACTCTTCTTTCATCCCCAAGTGTCTATTTTCACCGATTCAGTATAAATTTCCCAGAAATTCCTGTTTCACAAAAGAAAACCCAAAACCCAGAAGATCAACCACAACCAAAACAATGAAGATTATACCTCTAATTCTGATGGGTTGTGGAGGCGTGGGACGCCAACTCCTCCAACACATTATTTCCTGCAGATCCCTTCACTCCAAGCTCGTACTTGTTTCTTTCCATTATTCTTTTTTCATTATTTCATTTTTTTCCTTCATGGGTCTCTTATTTTTACATAAAAGTTAGCATCTTTTCATTTCAAGTTGTATTTTTTTTTCATTGGATGAATTGTTAATCATTTTATTGATGATGACTGTATTGATTTGGATATAAATTTGACTGTCATCTCTTATGTTGCATGGCAGGGAGTTCATTTACGAGTTGTGGGAGTGTCTGATAGTAAATCACTAGTTATTGCATCAGATGTCAAACAAAAAGAGTTGGATGATAACATTTTAGCTGAAGTTTGTAGGGTCAAATCGGATGGTTCTCCTTTGTCAAAACTTACTAGCTTAGGTAAATTTTTTAATATCCTTTTTTTTGTTTATCAGAAAATGTTGATTCTTTATTGTATTTTAATGATATTACTTATGCTTCTTTCTTCAATATTGAATGTAGGTGAGTCTCTAGTGTTCTCCAGTCCAGAATCAAGAACAAAAGTGGTAGACATTGCATCAATTCTTGGAAAATCAACAGGTTTGTTTGGTACTGAATTTAATAATGTTACTAGCTTAATTTGATAATCTTCATTCATCGCAGCCTTTTTTGTGTTTTTGTAATTTTGCCACAGTTTTAGCCCTTGTAGATTGCTTGGCCAGTTCTGAAATGACATTTTTGCCGCAGAATGTGATCATATATTAGCTTTTTTCGATGTGGATATCTTAGTCCATTGCCACTAAAATGTTTATGTTTTTGTAATTTTTGCCACAGGTTTGGCCCTTGTAGATTGCACAGCCAGTTCAGAAACTATTGGAGTGCTAAAGGAAGGGGTAGACTTGGGTTGCTGCATTGTTATGGCGAACAAAAAGCCTCTTACATCCACATTGGTAATAAGCTCTTCCGCACATCTTCATTAGTGAACGTGAAACAGTTAGGACGCCTTCTGTGTTGTCAAATTATAGTTTTTGAATTCCATTTATGTGAACATTTTCGGTATGAACTTCGAACCATTGATAAAGGTAGCACACTTTGTTGTAAACAGTTGCCAAGGAGGCATTTCATGCTGCTGTTAACATTTTCTCTATACGTTTGTATGATTTTGATATTGATACCTTGTTGCTTTTCCAAATTATTATGTTTCTTTCCCTTGTTGTGCAGGAGGATTATGACAAATTGGTTTCACATCCTCGACGCATACGTCATGAGTCAACTGTAAGCCAAGTTTAAGTAATCTCCTTACGGTACCTTTTGCTTCACGTACTGGGCAGATGTAGCTTGACATAACTGCACTGCAATGTCTCAGGCTTTTTCTACTAATTTAGTTTTTATTATTTGTTAGGTTGGCGCTGGTCTTCCAGTCATATCATCAATAAACCGTATAATTTCATCCGGAGACCCCATCCATCGTATTGTTGGAAGTTTGAGTGGTATAAATTTGTTAATGCATTGAGATGAATCCATTGTATTAGTTTCATTGGTTGACCCTTGGTTTTCTGTAGGGTTATCAACTACATACATCTTCTAACTTTGGTTTGCCTATTATATATATGTGTGAATTTTGTTTTGCCAGGTACATTGGGTTATGTAATGAGCGAGGTTGAAGATGGCAAGCCATTGAGCCAAGTCGTTAAATCTGCTAAAAGCCTGGGATACACTGAACCAGGTAACTTATTAAACTAAAATTGCCGTCTTTTCTCTATGCATGATTGATTTCCACTCTTCTATTTGGCCCATGTTATTTTCACAAAGAATTTGAATCCTACAAGATCTTTTATATGGTTAATTTAAATTTAAGGTTATTGCTTAATCTTGTCATTGCAGATCCAAGAGATGATCTCAGTGGTATGGATGTTGCAAGGAAGGTTCGAATCATGTTCTTGATTAGTACTTTTTCATAAATGAATTGCATGCATTTATCAATATAAACCACTTGGCAAGATATATACCATTATGGCATACGAATGTGCATTGTCATATTTTTGGACCTCTTATATATAGGGTTTAGGGTTTAAATTCAACGTTTAAAATGATATTGGTTTTAGTACCCTTTTTTATGTTGCCTTTTATTTTATGGTTTTTTCTAGTTTTGTTTATGGTTTACTAGGGTAGGTTTTTTTATACTGTAGTTCACGCTGACGTACTCTAAATATTTGTAACTTTTGCATCATAAATTCGAGAGTAATTTGGTTGTTTATTGTCTGATAACATAGGCATAAATAGCCATTGTGGTCTTTCCAGTAGGAAAACTACTCTGACCCGCTTTGGCCTAACATATAAATTTTGCTATTGGTTGATATCTTTGATGCATAAATCGATACTTCATAGCTGGATTAGTGACTATCCATCATCACATTTTATTTAGAAGTGATGAAATGGACCTGTCATACTCACATAGATTTTCCATGGTGAATTTGATTCGTTCTTACTTCAGAAATTTATTATTGCTTCAAGTTCGTGTGATTTAGTTTTATTTTCTCTGAAACAGGCTTTGATCCTTGCCCGACTTCTTGGGAGGCGCATTGACTTGGGTAGCATAAGGGTTAGTACCGTAACTCTCTGTTGCCTCCTATTCTATTGATTGCTTTAAAGGATATTGTGAAAAATGAATTGTAAGGACTACAACCTTTAAAATTGGTTATTTCATAAAAATTTCTCGAGTTTAAGTGGTGTTTCCCTGTATCTGTTAAGTCTTCCTTTTCGTGTGGTTTTATATTCAAGTTGGCTCTACATCATTTGCCAAATGATTTTAAGTTGGATGCTAAACATGGTCAATCGTAACTAAGCTTGCTTCTTGCTCAATGTATTGAGCTCGGTCAGGATGAAGGAAAATACTTTGGGAGGGAGGAGTTTAAAACTACATTGGTTTGTTTTAAGAATTATTCAAATAATCTTAAATTTGTTTTGATGGTTTGATCTATATTTGTAGATTGACAGCTTGTATCCCGAAGAAATGGGACCTAATAAGATGTCTGTTGAAGATTTTTTGAATGGCGGGCTTGTAAAGCTTGATAACAATATCGAAGAGAGAGTTAAAAAAGCTTCACTCAACGGGAATGTCCTCCGTTATGTCTGCATGATAGAAGGCTCAAGGTATTCAAATATTCATGTTAATCCTTTTAAAACACGGATAGAAAGGTTGATATGCATGTTCTGGAGCAAACCCAAAAGACTTTCCCGGGTGCAAATTGAAATGTAAAAGTATTTTTATTTACGGTTTTGAAAATGTTTACGAAATCTAACCAGTCTGCTTCCAGTAATTTCTATTTAAGTATCCTTAAATCGGACTTGATTACCGTGACTATCTGTTATTTTTCCGCCTTGGAACTTGCTTATGATCTAATGGTTACTCGACTTTATTTCTGCTTTTAGGTGTGACGTCGGAATTCAAGAACTTCCTAAAAATTCTGCTTTGGGAAGATTGAGAGGAAGCGACAATGTGGTAAGCTTTCCCTTTCTCTTATATCTGTTCCTGCTCTCACTTCGAAAGTCTACTCTGGTAAATAAGCTTCAAAATATTGGAAACCCTGTTTTGCTCCTATTTCCAAGTTTTTAGGTATGAAGTTGAAATACATTTCACCCGATGCAATTGCAGCTAGAAATATATAGTCGATGTTATAGCGAACAACCATTAGTTATTCAAGGCGCGGGAGCTGGGAATGATACTACTGCAGCTGGTGTGCTTGCTGATATCCTTGACATTCAGGATCTATTTACCTGAAAGAAATCTGATTTGTCAACTCGAGGAGACTTCACGACTCGAGTTGCCAAGCATTTCACCTACAAGAATGAGGCTAAAAGGCGTAGAGTTTTCAAATGTCAAATAATTTCGTTCGGGAGCAAGCGTACTAAATGTTGGTTGGGATGTTCCATGGTAAACAATGTGCAAAGCTCTCCTGGCTCTGCTATTGATCTCCAGTTTGGTTGAAGAACCTGCATACATAATAAACTTAGTTTCAGCTTGGTTTACTTGAAAACCTGAAGCATTAAAATAAAAACAATATTTAATAATTAAGTTAATTAGCTCAGAATCTCTAGTTATTTACTATCAGATGATTTAGTTTCTTTCATTAAGGAGAAATAATCAAGTTTAATCCTTGGTCTAAATTATAAGGATTATTAGGACATCACATGGGGAACTTTTGTCTGATATGGAGATTAAGCACATAAAAAAGGAGCAATATTTATTTACCAAGTTTCTAAGGCAATCCCGTCCTTTGCCATGCATGAACAACCATGTGATGTGATGCAATTGATCTAATATTGGATCTTTCAATTGGACAAGTCGGACTAATTCAATTTTTAAATTTTAAGATCATTTGGGTTTGAGGCTCATGCTTTTTAGGTATATCATTATAAGTATGTGTTGTTTCGGGTTCAAGTTATTTTAGTTTAGTTTGTGTTAAAATTTAGAGATGTAAATTGAGCGGGGCAAGTGTGAAGGATGCTCTCCGCATATTTTATTGTCATTCTCGTCACGTGATCTACTGTGAGTACAAAATTTAAAACTATTCATATCTCGCAACTTGTAAGACTAAGATCATCCCACTCCGTTGTTCATGCGTGTCTCGTAACCCACATTTATTTATGTGGGTCTCGCGACCCACCTAATCTTCTCTATTACCTGGCTGGTTACCTACTTTATATAATATATCTATAAGCATCGATTTAAGTAAATATAAATCATTTTTAGGAAAAATATGAAATAGTTGTTCTTCAAATCCTCACTACATATGTGACATTATTTAATTCATATCTATTATTCGAGAGTGTGTTAAAATTGAGTGAGAATTAAGAACTGTGATTCATTGAGTGCACTCTTTCTCTAAAAATAGCAGAGAATGTGAATCCAATGTTATCAAAAATTATATTTTAAAAATACTTATTACGTATATTAAAAAAATACTTAATACGTATATTGTAAGGGCAGAGATGAGGTGGGCACAAAGTCTTACCCACGCCTACTCCACCACCTACAACATGTCGAATTTTTGTTCTTATCCTCGTTGGGTGTGAAATGGGATGACGCACCCACCATCATTCTTAAGTTGAATCGTTTGTGTTGATTTATTAAGGTCAAGTCAAGTTTGGTCTATTTTTCTTAGATTTAGATCAAAATTCACAGGTTAATATTACTTGAACTTGAAATCAATATAGATAAAGGTACGAGTTTTAACAGATTTCTACACATATTCAAAAATCCTATTTTAATGTCAAAATAAGTATCATAATAAACTTTTACAATATTAAATTTAAATTAATTAATTAATAGATAAAATATCAGTGATTAAATGGTATTTTTATATTTTCAGTCCAAATAAACGAATACTTCCTCATCGTCGGCATAACAATACAAAATCACATTTAAATTATAAAATGGTTGTATCAAATTCAATACTAAGGACAAAAATTATACAAAATAATGCCATTGATATTTGTTACAACAAGATGTTTTGCCAGGGCAGCAAAATCAAATACAACAGAAAAAGATGCATGCGATACATGCAAAAGAAATCAAACAAATAACATATAAACGCATATCAGAAAAACATAAGATTATATTACGCCAAACATTTTGAAGATAGAAGTATATTTTACTATTAAGCATAATCTGGATTTAGAGCTAAGGCCTCCTGGTAAATCATGTCCTTCATCTGCTCTTCTCCCAACGGTTGCTGCTCAAATTCGAAAGAGAACGGCTCGGGGCATACCGGTTCATCAGCTATGTCGTGTAATCGTTCAAGATAAGGATGCGCCAACGCTTCTTCAACTGTGCATAAACAAATTTTAACATTCAGGCACGCAATTCATCTCAACTAAGAGACCAGAACACTGGATGGTTTCATTTTCATATTGATTATCAAACAGGGTTCATTTTCTTCTCTCTCTCTATAGTCCTAGTTAAAGGTTAAATTCATGAATCCATAATGTAGCACTCACCAGTAATTCTTCTGGTCGGATCAAATGTCAACATTTTGTCAATGAGATCAATGGCCAATGGGTGAACATGTGGGAAAAGTTTTGCTAGCGATTGACGCGGATGTGCAGGTAGCTGCCTGATATATCTCCTTGCATCCTCATTCCGGAGAAACCCGAGATCAGATTCAGTTGGCGTGCCAAGCAGCTATAAAGCAGAAAAGGCATTGGTAAGTCTATCCAAACAAAGAACTAAATAACAGAATTACAACACTCTTATTAAATCCCATACCACATTAAATTACCAAAATTATAAGACCATATAAGTTACTGAGGTATCTTAAGCTACAAGTATTTAATGAAACCTTAAATTACCTCAGTCAATAAACGCATTTGATGTACATGATCTTTGCCAGGAAACAGAGGCTTCCTATTCATGAGCTCCATGAAAATGCAACCAACAGACCACACATCTATGGCAGCTGTGTAGTCTGAAGAGTTTAGCAATATCTCCGGCGCTCTATACCATCTCGTGACAACATATTCTGTCATAAACTCATTCTCAGCAGTAGGTCGAGCGAGACCAAAGTCGCAAATCTTAAGATCACAGTTAGCATTCAACAAGAGGTTGCTGGGTTTCAAATCTCTATGAATGACATTGGCAGAATGTATGTACTTCAGTCCTCGAAGAAGCTGATATAAGAAATACTGCATGCGACACAATAAAATGAAAATAAATCAACATACACATATACACGATTTTCGATCATTATATCTTCTGAGACAATTAAAACATAGATCAGATTCTTCAAGTTCTCTCCGGTTCTCCGATGTTCATCGGAAAACTCGAGAAAAAACGATATAAAAAAGCTGTGTACCTGGCAATGCTCCTCCGATAAACCCTGATTAGAGCGAATGATTTGATGAAGATCGGTATCCAAGAGCTCAGTGGCAATGTAAACATCACTAAATTCTCTCCGTAAAGGCGGAGGAATCACATCTCTGATTCCAATAACCTGTTTATTAAGCATAAAATCTTTACTTAAGAATCAATTTAACTTTAAACAAAATAGAAGTTCAAATTGCCGAGGAAAATGAGTTGATTAACTTTCGGTCAACATTTCTAAATCTTTGAATTAAGGTTTCCATTTCCTTGACCAGTTTGCTCTTTGACTCTTTGCTATCATCTCCTAATAATCATGCAATAAGGAACTTCAAAATTTCAGAAAAAAAGAAAGGAGCTTACGTTTTCGTGATCCAAATGTCGAAGGAGCTTAATCTCACGAAGCGTACGCTTAGCGTCCATGTGATTATCAAAAGCGTTGGCGATTTTCTTCACCGCAACCATCTCATTCGTCTCCGAATTTAACACCGAGCTTCAAAATTCCAAAAAAAGAGAGAAAGATATCAAACATCAAACCAGAAAACAAAATTATCAAAGAGAAAAGGAAAATTATATTTCAGTAAAATCGCCTACCAAACGATGCCGTAGGCTCCACGACCGATCGGCATGATCGGAGGCTGATACTTAGACGTCACCTCGAACAAATTTCCAAAAATATTATACTGAATAAATTGACCTCCGTGTGTATGAATCGCCGGAAAATCACCAAATTGACCGCCGGCGTCAGCCATTTCGCAACCTTTCTTTCCTGCTTTGTTTTGACTCTTTTTTTGGTTTCTCTTTGAGGAAATACAAAGAAGTCCAAAGCTTTATTATATACAGGGAAATATATTTTTGTTAAATCAGTGAGTTTGAGAGTCAAAGAGAGCTTAGCAGCTTCGACTTAGTTAGGAGGAAAGAGGAAGGAAAACGCGCGAGGAAACCAGCGACGCGTTTAATGGGTGGCTGCGATTATAGCCGCCTCTTATCTACAGTTGAGATTTCATAGCGTTTCGTCAACGGTCTAATTTACATCTTTATTAACATTAAAATAATGGGTAAACTGCATATTTTCTATTTTATCACTTTTTTAAACCATCAATTAACAATAATTTTAGTCCCTAAAATTAATTTAGGTATACTGTCAATTAAGTTTTAATTCAAAACAATTTGACAAATTTTTATGAATTAGACCTCAAATTTTTTATTCTCTTTCTTCTTCATCTACAAAACTACAACAATGAGATTATACTTTAAAAGTGAAAAAGGAAAATTCCTAAAACTTTATTGTCCGTGTATATCTCAACATACAGTCACTTGACACTTTACCGAACACTAAGAGTCAGTATTTTTCATATAACGTGGTCATAGTAGATTTTGAGGTATGAGAATTTTTATATTACTACAATATAAATATTTTGATCTCATACCCAAATAAATTAAGTGGGGTCAATTCTAAAAGTTCTATGAAAAATCTTATACTAATTCCGTAAAACTCCATTTAACTTTTTAAAAATCTTATACCACAACAAATCAAGTAAGGTTAATTGACTCTTAAACTATATGTGGCTCCGCCACCATAACACTGACTACACATTACATTCCTTTAATAACGAATAGTCTTGATATTTGGTGTCATGACCCTAGTTGAAGTCAAAGGAAAAATTAGAATGAAATCAGTGCTCAAAAGGAAGAGGGAAAAAGGAATTGGAATTGAAATGAAGAAACAATCTACAAACGACGTCGTTGCATTGAATGAAGAGCAGATTAAATATAACAACTGTAAGATCGAATCCAGTCTGTTAGGAATTGTTAGAAAATACGACAGCTGTAAAAGAATTACTTACCGTACTGTCGAATTAGTATTTAAGGAATGCATTGTAAAAGCCTTATTTTTATGCTGAATATTATCAATGAAATGAAAGCTTCAAGCTTTTTCTCTCCTTAAACCTCATACTCTTCTGCTTCTTAATCCTTTCTTGTTTATTTCTTTATATTTTCATCACGGTCTATAACAATTGGTATCAGAGCTCGGTTTTTTAAGTTCCATTATCCATCATTTAACATGGCTGACAGAATCGGTTTAGCTACTTTACAAGAGAAGTTAAATCGCCTTGAAGCGAAGTGCAATGAAAATCCAGGCTACATACAAAAGATTTTAAAACTTACAAATGAGCAGAAACGTGAGTTGAAGCTGCTGTTTACAAAATGGGAGGAAGATGAACTTAATCAACAACAACAAAATCGGAATCAAAGCTTCATCGAGGCTCCAAAAGTTGAGAAGATATTTGAGCAGAAACAGAGCTTTCCCGAACCATCGTCAACCCAAGATTTATCACCAGTAGTCTATGGAGTGGGAATAATCTTCAAGCCAGATTCTGCTTAGATGAAACAAGAATTGTTGGGGAAAGCCACTGATGTAGTCAAGGTGTTTGATGAAAGGCTTAAGACAACAGGCGCAAAGCGAGGTGCAATCAATGTGGGATTGAGAGAAGTGACCCAACTGCCTAACCAGATCTCTCCAATCAACACTCGAAATTCCAAATTTTCATCCTTGACATATAATCCTGGAGGTATATGTTTATTTGTTGAGTAAGGAAAGCTTTTAGGATATGCTAGTAGCCCAATACAAATATGGAAAGAAGGTGACTATATTGAGCAATCTACAACTAATATATGGAATGCAGTCGGCTCAGTTGTGAAATTAGCATGCTCACATGCAAAAGTTGAAAGGGAAGACGTGAAGAGCATGTCGGTGAATGGACTTTTTCTAGAAGATCTTTCTGTTAGAATTCCTCCTAAGAAACCAAGTCCTATTGTTATGTTGCTAGCAGATGGTTTTGTTGAAGAACACAATGATTCAAGTGCAATCTCTTTTCCATTTTCAGTTCCACATTCATCACAAAATACAAAAAATATGTCCTTCCTTCAGATTCAGATGGAAAGGAACGTGTTTGGGATGCTTCTTTGTCTCCAAGTGGTAATGTAAGTCCACATAGCAACATTGACAATATTAGAGTGGTATCTGCAATGAGCATTATCAATAGATGTGCTAGTACATATAGGAATGGTGATGTTACTAGTGATGGCATGTTTAACATGGATAGAAATTGCGATAGTACAGAAAGAAGTGTTAGAGCAGATTCAATTCAGAATGCAAAGACCGATGTTAGTCGAGCAAGTGATAGCAATGGCCTTAATGATGACAGTAACTCTGTGTGTGAAAACTCCAACTTTGTTGCCCATATGGACATCACAAAACTTAAGATTATGGCAAATCCTGCTGGTGTCTTAATCGATTCGAAAACCAAGGGTACTAACCATTTAGAGACTTTTGAAAATGTGGATCTTCTCCGATGGTGTCAAAAAATGATCAAGCAGGTAAAATGATATCTCTAATTCAGTTGAGATTTAGAGGAGCTTACTCAATGGTGTTTATGAATGTTGATAGAAATATTGAGTTCAATGATCCATACGCATTTAGGCTGCTATTAATGAGTATACTTCAAGGTGCTAAGAGTTTTAGTATCAATAAAGAGTATTTCAATGCTAATCCATTATCTAGGCCATCATTTTTCTTCTTCTTGGTTGCTTGTCTTATTCACGTGCATTCAGACATATCAATCCTCAAGTATGCTTCTTATTTGGCTAAACAACAGAGAGAAAATATTCAGACAATAATTCAACAAATTCGAAGCATAGCAAGTAGATGTTTGGCAACAAATGATAAGCTCAAAGTATTGCTTAGTGGTCTTTATAGGAAAATGGAGGGTGAAGTGGTGTTTAACTTGTACCTGAATGAAGCTTACATGACCATTATTTTATTGGAGTGGTTGTTCTATCAAAGGTACTTTAGTTGGGGAATTGTGCTAATTCATGCCTTAAATACAACAATTATTTTAATCCTTGAGGACAATGATTCTTTCGAGGGAGAAAGTATTGATATGAGAGAGAGTTCACAACAAAGGAAGGTTGCTATTAAGATGCTCAAGTTCAAACTGAAACAAATTAGGAACATGATGGAAGCTTAAGCTGATAGAAATAAAAGTGATCATGAATTTGTTGATATTGATCTGATTTATTTGAAAGCCATCAATGCAGGTATGATTCATAATGATAACTTATTGTTAAGTGTGGATATGAGTGAAGTTGTAGAGGTGAACGATCCCTTTCAGATTAGGCTTTTATTAATGGGAACGAGTATGCTTTCTTGTATTAGAAGTGTGAGCAGCAATAGTGTCACATTAAATCTGGAAATAAATAACATGAAATTCTCACTGAATTGGCATTATAATCTTGTTACTTCTGGATTCTGTCATATCGAGGATGCTTTGAAACATACAATAAAACTACTAACGAGGTTATTTGGTTGGATGCTAAGAGGGAAAGCAAGGTTACTAACATGATGGATGGGGATGTGGAGATCATTAGTGATATGATTTTTGAGGATGAACAAGTTGATAAATTTGGTGGTGGCACTAAGAGTAGAGAGTTTGGAATTGAAATTATGAGATCTGATAGAGTAGCTTTGAAAGTTTATTCAATTTTTAATTCTAAATTTTCTAATCCTCGGGGACAAGAATCCTTTGGAGAGGAAGGTATTGTCATGACCCTAGTTGAAGTCAAAGGAAAACTTAGAATAAAATCAGTGCTCCAAAGGAAGAGAAAAAAGGAATTGAAATTGAAATGAAGAAACAATCTACAAACGATGTCGTTGCATTGATTGGAGAGCAGATTAAATATAACAGCTGTAAGATCAGATCCAGTCTGTTAGAAATTGTTAGAAAATACGACAACTGTAAAAGAATTACTTACCGTACTGTTGAATTGGTATTTAAGGAATGCATTGTAAAAATCTCATTTTTATGCTGAATATTATCAATAAAATGAAAGCTTCAAGCTTTTTCTCTCCTTAAATCTCATACTCTTCTGCTTCTTAATTCTTTCTTGTTTATTTCAAGTAGGGTTAATTGACTCCTAAATTATATGTGGCTCTGTCACTATAACACCGACTACACATTACATTTCTTTAATAACCGATAGTCTAGATATTTGGTCTTTATTTGTTCTGAATAAAAGGATTTTATTGTTTTGATTTATTATTTTTTTTGAATTTTTGTAGGCTACTTGCGGAGAGCTACGATACAACAGTTGTTTTTCTCCTTTTTAGGTATAATCTCATTATTGTAGGGGATGAAAAAAGAGAATTAGAAATTTAAGGTTGTACGAAAAATATGTTGAGTTATTTTGAATTACGACTTAATTGATAGAATGTACAAGTTTTAGGGATTATAATTGTTATTATTTCAGGCCAATTATCTCTGTTAAAACTTAACGATCAATTATTAAAATAAAAATACATGTAATATTAATGGCGACTTTATGAAAAAATAATTTGATAACCAAAATAGAAAAAAAAACAATAATAATGAGTGATTACTATTGTAGTTTACCTTAAAATAACTTAGATTTTTTCTTACTTCAAAAGAAATTTATTTATTACTAATAGGGTAAAGTACACCAATGGTCACTGAACTTTTAGGGTGCGTTCATTTTGGTCACTGAACTTTTAAAAAAATTATTGGGGTCACTCAACTTTTATTTTGCTTTCATTTCGGCCCCTCAACTTTTACTTCACTTTCATTTTGGTCACTCCCGTTACCTTCTGTTAGAAAATACTGACGTGGCCCACTAGTTTTCATTTTCTTTAAGGGTAAACTACATAAATGGTCACCGAACTTTTAAAATGCTTTCATTTTGGTCACCAAAATTTTAAAACTTTAATTGGAGTCACCAACTTTTGTTTTACTTTAAAGCAACCCCATTGGTTTAAGAAAAAAACTCTTTCAATGTATTAAACAAAAGTAAGAAGTAGATTTTACCTTATGATTATTATGGGTGTTAAAAAAATACCCGCCCCGGTTGACCCGACCCGCCGACCCGAACCTTTAAAAACTGGGTAATTCTTTTAAAAAATGCCCGACCCGAGTTTTTTCCAGGTAGTTGGGTCGGGTATGGGCCAAAAATTTTGTGTAGCCGGGTACCCGACCCGGTACTTTTAATATATTTAGTTTTTAGTTTTTAATTATATTTTTATTTTAGGTTCCTTAATATTTTTACCCTTGAATTAAATTTAAATCTCTATTTTTTTTCTAAGTTTGAATTATGTATTATGAACTTTTTTAAATTTTTGTGTTTGGTAATTAGTTTAGAAATATAATAAATCAAGTTGATGTAAGAAAATCTAGTTAAAATTATTGAATAATAAGGATGGCGTTTTATTGGTTTCTCTATTGAAATTAATACAATAAACAATTATCAAAAGCATTTAAATTCAAACCAACAAGGTTGGTCCAAGTGGTAAGTAACTTGATTCCGCTTAAGCAGGTCTTGAGTTTGAGGTGTTGTGTCTGTAGAAAGTTCTCGCTGGGAGACTCACCCACCAAAATCAGGTGTGCAACACGTGTCAATCCAGATTAGTCAAAGTAAATCCTAGAAACCGGAAGGGCAACAAAAAACATTTAAATTCACTTGTGCAGGAAACAAAATTAAAGTAGACAAATTACAAAACTAGTTACATTTTTTTTAAAAATGTCAACCTAAGCATTAATTTATGTACCGAGTAAAAAATTAGAAAATTTAAATTTAGTTTGAGGGTAAAAATATTAAGGAACCTAAAATAAAAATATAATTTAAAACTAAAAAATAAATATATTAAAAATACCAGGTTGTCTCGGGTACCTGACTACAAAAAATTTTCAGCCCAGACCCGACCCAACTACTCGGAAAAAATATCGGGTCGAGTAATTTTTTAAAAGAATTACCCGGTCTTTAAAGGTTCGGGTCGATGGGTCGACGGGTCGGGTCAACTGGGTCAAGTATTTTTTCTTAATCATAAGGTAAAATCTACTTCTTACTTTTGTTTTCAATACATTGAAAGAGTTTTTTTCTTAAACCAATGGGGCTGCTTTAAAGCAAAACAAAAGTTGGGTGACTCCAATGAAAGTTTTAAAATTTCGGTGACCAAAATGAAAGTATTTTAAAAGTTCGTTGACCATTTATATAGTTTACCCATGAAGAAAATGAAAACTAACGGGTCACGTCAGTGTTTTCTAACGGAAGGTAACGGGAGGGACCAAAATGAAAGCGAAGTAAAATTTGAGGGACCAAAATAAAAGCAAAATAAAAATTGAGTGACTCTAATAAAATTTATAAAAGTTCGGTGACCAAAATGAACGCACCTTAAAAATTCAGTGTGTAACCCCCTCGTCCCGGTTCGGACGCTTGACCGGTTCGAGTGGGCTACACGGGGATAACCGAGGCGAAACCCGTTAAGGCTTCACTTCGGTTAACAACCCGAGAAAACTTTTTCATTATTATTATTATCTTATCTAGATGTATTATTATATCCTATGTGAAAAAGGCAACAACGGAAGAAAACAAGCGAGGTGAAACAACGAACACATAATTTAAACAACTCATTTTATACATTACAACAAGCCGTATCGATACTCTAGGAGAGGTTATCGATACGCCTTGACTAGGTCAACAGCCCAAGGTCAAACCAGGGAGACCATATCGGTACACAGGTTGACCGTACCGATACGCCCTGACTGGTCAACTTTTCACGGTCAATGATACAAGACCGTATCGATACACCCTAGACCCGTACCGATACGCCAAAATCTCGTCAAAAACTCAGATTTCCAGAGAAGATTTGGCGTATCGATACG
Source organism: Hibiscus tridactylites (assembly GCA_958450335.1). Taxonomy (NCBI): domain Eukaryota; kingdom Viridiplantae; phylum Streptophyta; class Magnoliopsida; order Malvales; family Malvaceae; genus Hibiscus; species Hibiscus tridactylites. The sequence continues at coordinate 42,403,356 of OY288292.1, forward strand.
CTCTCGTGTATCAGTACGCTAGGCCAAACTTGAGTCTCAAAGTGTAGGACCGTATCGATACGGCCCTTGGACGTACCGATACACCCTGCACTGCAATACTCAAATTTGCAGCCTAAGACTCTAAAACACGACTCTAGATGCAAATTAAGACTTCCCTAACCACACTCAAGCATACATACATCACTTAACAACCAAGATTGCAGCATACGAGGCAACCAACACGAACAAGGAACATTCATTCAAAGATTCATGCATTTACCAAAAGAAGACATACATTGCACTTAAAAGGTTCATGCCTTAAACAACCATACATAAAGCATTCATAAAGGGGCTCAAAGCCAAAACTCTAGGAAAGCAACCTCAAACATACCATCCACAAACAAGGAGTCTAAACATGCTCCTAAAACCAAACATCAACATCCATCAAAAGCTCAAGACAACAAATACATATCCCATTGCTTGACTATTACACCTTATAACCAAAATGTCCATACTTGAAAGCTAAGATAGCACCACAAGCACACTTGGAGGCCCTCTTCTTGCACTAGCAACCCACGAACTACAGATCTGCATTGTCGAACAAAAGAGAGCGTAAGCATAAAGCTTAGTGAGGGTAAGCTCATTAAAACAAACCTCGACAATGCAGGGTCCAAGCACGAGCACAACCAAGGTAGAATGCATGATCTTACCTTCAATCCACATGAGCCAAAATATATATGATGCATGAACATATATCCAATATTATGCCATGCTCAACAAGTCCATATCCACATCATATGTAAACACACATATTAATCCATATTGGCAACACATATCAAATCATATTGGCACCTAGCTATGACTAGAATACGCGAATACCTGTTGGAACTCACATCCAACAACAACCATTACCTTACGGTGGGATTACACTCATCACCGTTCACGCGGAGGGGATTCCACTCATCCCCACGCCCCGTCGATGAGATTACACTCATCACCGACTATCATAATATAAAAGAAGGTTTTTTGGGCGAACCCGTACTCCATCTTGATGACTACCATCACCAAGACCACGCGCGCATTTGACTCACGTGTGCACACTAAAACATCCTAATGATCGATCATTTGTACCCAAGCATACTAGTGCCAATATTAAACACAATCCACAACTTTCACAACACCATTTCATATCAACTTCCGTGCTTAGCACGTACTCACCATGATCATCATCATGCACAAACCACATGCATATCATAATGCATCACAACCATGCCTCAACATACATGTATAACACAATATACATAGCCACCATAATCACAATTAAACATGAGGCATAAACAACAATTAGAGTTCAACCAAAGTCTCTAACTAAAGCTTGGGATTAGCTACCAATCTAATCCCAACTCTAGGTGGGTCTACCAAGCCCGACCTAGTCCACATGCTTGAACCAATACTCGAAAACCATTTAAAAACATTTAACCACTCACCGACTATTCCAAGCTCAACACACTAGCCGATCAAGCTTCCAACGATTCCGGATTTGTTTCCGAGGCTTCACCAACACAAACTCTTGCTTCTATTCAACTCAACACAAACAAAACAACCTCGAACCAGTTCACACATCAAAGTAGCAAACCCGGAACACTATTCAAGCACAAAACACAAGATTTTCAAGCTAAGAACATCCCCAAAACCTCAAACCCGAGCAGCCATGTAACACAGTCCAAAACTCTTGATTTCAACCTCTTTAACACACTTAAATGCTTCCAAAACAACCCCTAACTATCACCCTAACATCAGCCCTCAAATTCCAACATCAAACACACCCAAAACCAACCTTTAAACCCTTCCAAAAACCCCTCAAAACCCAAATCCGGGAATCTTTATAAAACTCTTTAAAATTCATGTATGTTGGACCTTAAGGGTTATAAACAACATATCTAACAATAATAAATCAAAAGCTTTGTTAGAAATTCATAAAGCTTAAACCTTTGACTAAAACTTTGAAAAACCCAAAATGCAAGATACATGATTTTAATGAAAACTAATGGTGCCAAAATGAAGAGGAAGGTAAGGCCAAGTCAAAAATGTGATTACCTTTCAAAAATCACCAACAAGGAGCAAAGGATGTGATGGAATTGTGAAAATGGAGAAGAGAGCTCTTTGGTCGTTGGGTTTGAAATGGGAGTGAGGAAGAAGATGAGCACATGTCTTCTTCTTTTGTTTTGTTTTAATTCACCAAAAACATAATTACCATTATGCCATTAATGAAATGGCTAAAAACTCTCATCTCCTAAAATCCATGGAATTTGGACTTAGAAGATGGGCCCAACATAGATTTTAATTATTTTGCAAACACGAAGCCCATAAAAATATCTTATTATTTTAATTGTAAAACCGAAACTCAAAATATTATTTTCACCCGACCCCCAAACCCGGGTGTTACACAGTGACCATTGGTGTACTTTACCCATACTAATAAGATCATTTTCATGAATAACACGTATGTTTTAAAATAGGGTAAACTACTGCAGGGGTCACTTTCGTTTCCCGTTTGTACAGATTTAGTCACCACTTTTGAAAAGTGCCAATAAGTGGTCATCTACGTTTTCGATGTGTAAAGACTTGGTCACTCCGACGTTATAGTCCGTTAATCCCTTAACGGATTGCTGATGTGGCGGAATTAATCTAACCCGAATGAAGTTCCCCCCCCACTCATCATGCAACACATAATGGACTCAATGCATGCTAAAACCATCTTAGACATACATATCTATAAAATTTAGATCTATTGGTCGAGGTGGAACTAGAATGAAATTATAGAAGATGTTAAATTATTTGTCTTTAAAACTAACAAGGTTTTAAAAAACAATTAAATCATAAAAAATAACGGTCAAGACTTAATTTCACTAATTTTAAAATTGAAATTTGTTGGGGGAAATCGGGTTATTTCCCACACGAACATGGCTTCAAATCCGAGTTGAAATGTCAAGATCAAAACTACCGAAATTTGCACAGTGGACAAATCTGTCAAACCATTGAATATTGTAATATAATGAAAAACCCAATATTGAACAATCAAAATAAATAATGGAGAGAACAAATAGAATTTACGAGGTTCAACGAAATATCGTCTACTCCTCGGGCTCCACCACCGGATGATAACTTCACTATTACCAAAATGGTACAAACAAATGGATCAGAATTCCCAAATACAACAAATGAGAGAAAAGAACCAAATAGGAGAGATGATTTAGGATTTGGGATACATTTGAAGTGATATGTTTGCCCCTATTTATAGTTGAGCTCCAATGACTGATCTTGTAAATAGCCTAATAATTTAAGGACCAAAAAATAATCTTCCCATGCACCATTTAATATCAAACTAAATGACTTCAATTAATTTCTAATAAATGGCTTTGAAACTTCTCACGTTTCAACTTTCAAACCATCTTTAACAAATCTCCACCTTGACTTGTAATTCACCAAGCTTCTCAGAATCTTCTTCAACTCCCCAAAATAAAGTTATATTTTGTAGTGCCTCCAAATACGGTCACGAGCGCCATACATCCGAAGGTGCTCAAACTTTCAGGATGTTAATCAAGTTCAAATAATGATTGAACTTGATCGATGTTACCACCTTAGTCAACATATCTACAGGATTTTCTGTTGTCGTAATCTTCTGAAGTAGAATCTTTCCTTCTTCAAAGATCTCCCGCACAAAGTGATACCTCACATCGATGTGCTTGGTTCTTGAATGGTAGACTTGGTTTTTCGCTAAGTGAATAGGACTCTAACTGTCACCATAAAGACTAGTGTGACTTTGAACAACTCTCAAGTCTTCCAACAATCCGTTAAACCAAATAGCCTCCTTAACAACTTCTGAAACTGCCATGTACTCTGCCTCTGTAGTTGATAAAGTCACCGTAGACTGTAAAAGAGACCTCCAACTCACTGGGACTTTTGCTAGAGTAAACATATACCCAATAGTTGATCGACGCTTATCCAAATCACCAGCATAGTCGGAATCAACATATCCAACCACAAACTGACCAAGTTCTTCATCCTGCTCAAAAACTAAACCAACATCTACGGTTTGTTAGAGATACCGTAGAATCCATTTCACAGCTTGCCAATGTCCTTTTCCAGGATCATGCATGTACCTGCTCACAACTCCAACTGCTTGTGAAATTTCAGGCAGCATACACACCATCGCATACATCAAGCTCCCTACTGCATTAGCATATGAAAATTTTGCCATATATTCTCGTTCTTCATCAGTTTTAGGAGATAATTGAGAACTAAGTTTCAAATGAGAAGCAAGTGGGGTACTTACATGTTTTGTGTTTTCATTAATACCAAAACATTGTAATACCTTTTTCAGATATTGCTTTTGAGTCAAACAAAGCTTGCCCCTTTCGTCTGTCTCTACTTATCTCCATATCGAGAATTTTCTTGGCCTCACCTAGATCCTTCATCTCGAACACTTGATTCAACCAATCCTTCAATTTGTTTATCTCTTGTTGACTCTTTGAAGCGATCAACATATCATCAACATACAGGAGGAGATAAATGAAAGACCCATCTTGTAGCTTTCGTAAATACACACAATGGTCGTATTGGCTTCTTATGTACTGCTACCTCCTCATAAAGCTATAAAAATCGCTTGTACCACTGTCTCGGAGATTGCTTCAATCCATAAAGCGACTTGTTCACCTTACAAACCCATTTTTCACCACCAACATTCTTGTATCCTTCTGGCTGAGTCATATAGATCTCCTCTTCCAAATCACCGTGCAAGAAAGCTGTCTTTACATAAAGTAGAGCTAACTCCAAATTCAACTGTTCTACCAAGGCTAACAATATTCTAATGGAGGAATGCTTCACAATAGGGGAAAATACTTCATTGTAGTCGATTGCCTCCTTCTAAGCGTAGCCTTTAGCTACTGTTGCGTGCAAAATAGTCTATTGCAATTGAGTGCAAGTGTACACGTCGCAAGTAATAAAGTGATACTAGAGTATCGGATATCGTCTCCACAGGGACTGTGCTAACCCTTTCCTTCGCTATCTGTACAAGGGGAAAAGAGAAGATTTAATAGATTGATTAAGTTGTCACAAAAATAATCAAGTAAAAGAGGAGAATCAGGATAATAAAATAGGCAGGAATTGAATTGCTCAGTAGTGCAGGTATTGCACTGTTCAAGGACTTCTGTTCTGTGTCTGGCTCCTGTCACGGCAGCACCTGTCGTGGCAGTGGTCTGTTGCTGTCGCGGCAGCGATAAGCAACTCAGTTTCTTCAAGTTCGGCAAGAATCCCTGTTGTGACTCGTCCTATCCCTAGGTCCAAGTTCTGTCGATGAACATGTCTTGGATGATACCTCTCGACGTGAATCGAAGTATGAACACCGATGTTTGTGAATTCTTCCTTGGCCGCTTAACCTCGTCCTATCCCTAGGTCCGAGATAGTTCAACTACTTTACAATATCAACCCTTACAACTACTTTACAATATCAACCCTTTGCCCTAGGGGAGGTTTAGAACATGGTGAAAGAATAGAAACGACTAGGGTTTTGAGATGAGAGGTATGGGATGTGATGATGTTTCTCTAGGTCGAATTACAAGCATATATATATAGGCCTGGGGTACAAGTTTTCTTAATGGCCAAGAATACTAGTTCGAATTAAAGTACAATTCATTAAAGACTAAATCTCTGAATAAACGTCCTTTAGTTCGCCCTATCTTCTTGCTTTGACTTTCTCCTTAAACTTTGGGCAAGGCCTTTCTTGTGCTTCTGGGCTCCAAAAATTATGCAAGTGGTCTCTAAAAATTAGGCTTGAAATCCTCTATTAGTCAAACTCCACTTCGCATTTTCCATCTCTTCTTCTTCATTATCGCCACCTCTGTCATGACAGCTGTCACGACATCTGTCACGGCATCACTGTCACAGCATCACTGTCACGACATCTGTCACGATATCTGTCACGGCATCTGCCACGACATCTGTCACGACAGTGATGTATGAGGCAGTTTTCTTCACTCCAGCTCTTCTGTTCCTCTGCTGCCCTGGATGCTGCCACGACTGCTGCCCTTGATGCTGCCACGATTGCTGCCCTGGATGCTGCCACAACTGCTGCCCTAGATGCTGCCACAGTAGATACCTGCAAAAGTAACCAAATTTAGCAGTATCTGCGCAGTTTTATCTAAATGTGATGTTGATGCAAAACTTAACCTAAAATGCAGTTAAACATGCTTGAGTGCAGCAAAAATAAGGATAAATGATGAGTAAAATATAGAACTTTTATGCACTGATCAGCTACTAATCTTGCCTTGTGGCGAACATCTTTCTTGCTAAAATATCCGTATTTCTTTGCAAATACACACTTGCATCCAATTGCCTTTTTACCTTTTGGTAAATGCACCAAATCCCAGGTGTTGTTCTTCTAGAGAGACTGCATTTCTTCATCCATGGCACTTTTTCCACTGTCGCATTCTAAGCTCTTCATCGCTTCTTGATAAGTGACTTAAATATCATCATCAACAACTGGAATGGCATAGGCCACCATATCTGTAAATTGAGTAGGTTTACGAATTTCTCTCCTTAGCCTTCTAACTGCAAGTGGTTCTGGTATCTCCAATGGTTCTTGGGTTTGAACAAGTAACATCAATTTTTGGGCTAATCATCGTTTGTTGAAGCTCTACCTGTTTTAGAGTACACTCCACCTGCTGTGGAGTACTACTCGCCTGAACATCTCCATTTGTTACCTTCTTCAACATGGCAGATTTATCAAAGGTAACATCTCTACTACAAATTGTCTTCTTTGTGTTTAAGCACCAAAGACGAAATCCTTCACTCCTTGGGTGATCCCCATAAAGAGAGCCTTCTTTTCTCTAGGATCAAGCTTTGACTCCTTCACATGATAGTATGCAGTGGATCCAAATACATGTAAGGAATCATAATCTGTAGCTATTTTTTAGACCATACCTCAAATGGTGTTTTCCACCAATCGCTGATGACGGTAGACAATTGATGAGATGACCAGCGTATGTCACAACCTCAGCCCAAAATGGTTTGCCCAACCCAGCATTGAACAACATACATCGAACTTTCTTAAGTAGTGTTCGATTCATACGCTCTGCCACCCTATTTTGTTGTGGTGTATGTCTAACAGTGAAGTGTCGAACAATACCATACTCCTGGAAAACGTCAAAGAGCGGATCACTTCTATATTCCCCTCCATTATCCGTCCTAAGCAGTTTGATATTCCCGCCAGTCTGGTTTTCAATCATATTTTTCCACTTAAGGAAAACTTTGAGCACTTCATCTTTAGACTTCATTGTATACACCCAAACTCTTCTGAGAAAGTCATCAACAAATATTACAAAATAGTATTTTCCTCCCAATGATGCTTTTTTGGAAGGACCCCACACATCTGAGTGAACATAATCAAAAATACCTTTCGTATTATGGATAACGGTGCAAAATTTCACTTTTTTCTGCATTCCCAAAACACAATGCTCACAAAAATTTAACTTGCAAGCCTTTACACCTTTCAACAATCCTTGCTTTGCAAGAATTTGCAAGGATTTCTCACCAACACGTCCCGACCGCATATGCCACAACAAGGTTGAATCCAATCTATCTCCTTCGGAAGCTGCTGCTACTGCTCCAATAATTGTATTACCTTGGTAGTAATACAAGTTATTGTTCTTGATGCCCTTCATTATCACCAATGCACCAGATGTGACTTTTAAAACTCCATTTCTCATAGTGACGACTAAGCCTTTAGATTCCAAGGCTCCTAACGAGATGAGATTTTTATTCAAACTGGGCACACATAGAACATCAATCAAAACTCCGGTTGATCCATCTTGATTCTTGTAGAGCGTTTGGGTGTACTCTATTTATGAGCGCAAGTGCACACTCTTGTCAAGTTATAGTATAAAAGATATCGTCTCCCACAAGGATTGGAGCAACTTCTATGAATGGTTTCCTGCACGAAGATTTAGTAAATGCATAATTAAATCTCACAATGTGGAAATATAAAAACAAAAACTTAATAAAGATAGAGATGAGAAGGAGGATAGGGAGAGTTTTGGACGATAGATTGGGTAAGACAATTGCAGTTCAGTAGTGTGTAGACTGCATTGTAAAGCCTAAGAGTGTTTTGCGCTGCCATAAATTGCTGCCTCGGTGGGTAATGGCGGTCGGCAGCTACGACCCTGTCACGCGGCCGCAACGGGTCATTGCTCCTGCAATTTTTGCTGTCTCAACAAGTGGAATGAGAATAAGTCCTAGCGGCAAGTCTGAAAGACATTCCAAGTTCGGCGGGATAGGCGATAGTGATCCTCCCTATTTCTAGGAAAAGATGCTCGAAAAGCTAGCGTGATGTAGGCAATACCTAGCAATCTCAGCGTAAACCTAACACAAGCTAGTAAACTCGGCTGGTGATCCCTTTTAGCTGCTGAAACTTGTGAACTTTTGGGAACCAAGTTAGTCATGCCCCAACATGTTGTAACCGCGCTTAACCCTTTCGCGAGCCTTACACTTTCGTGCCTGACAAATGGATTCTCTCAACTGACTGGTTAGGACTAATTGAAAGAATGAAGTGCATAGATTATGAAAACTCAAAATTTTATTGAAAACAACTCAAAGCTATTACAACCGTTTCTCACAACTGCTTTACATACAAGCGCCTAAACCCTAGGAGAGTTGGGCCGTGACCCCCAACAACTCCCATCTATCTAGCTACCTCTCCATCTATCCGGTATGATATGCTCTCCCGGTATGCGAGATGCCCCTATACTCTTACATACATTGGGTATATATAGGGCTCATGGCCTAAGTTTGAGTCCTCCTTGAAGTAGAAGATCTTAAAGTAATTTACATTAAATACAGACTCCTTTTTGACTTAGATGTGGACTCTTTGGACGTTGCCTTCTCCCGCAAGTAAGGATTATTACTTCTACTTATCAATCTTGGATCAACTCTACTGGCCGCTACATGCTTCAGAAAATTGCACGACTGGGCTCATTTGGTTCATGGAATCGCCCTCTTTCAATCGCGACCCATCTTGGCTAAGTCGGTGTAACTGCTGCCTGGGCAGCACTTGGCAGCAATGCTGCTTTGGTAGCGTCCTTGGCGGCATCTTGGAACTGCTTCAGTACATCTCCTATTGTTCCAGCTTTCCTGTCCTCTCCTTGTTCTCTCCTTGCTAGATCACCTGAAAATTAAAACTAAACTAAAACATTATCTTTTCTTAACCAAACATAAAATATTCAATAAAAGCATGGTGAAAGAGAAAATAATGTTATCATGTATGCAATGCACCTAAATATGCCTAAATGAGCTTAAGAATATCAATAATAAGGGCATGAATGTGTACAAAATATAGAACTTGTGGACACTCTACACACCCCCAAACTCGAACTATTGCTTGTCCTCAAGCAATGCAACCTAACTAGTAAATCTGCCCATTGCACAAAATTAATAGAAACTTTAGCCTTTAACTTGATTTCTTACCTCAAGTTCGTGGCATCTATTATTTTAGTGATAGGGAATGACATGAAATAACTTAGAGTTTAATTTTATAAATGCCAGTGCAGTGTGTGTAGGTCCGTGTCAATGTTAAACATGCTGAGATGGCTAAGTTAACAAAGAATGCCTAAAATAATTAAATTACTAGAGAGGATACGAGTTGCTGCCTTGGCAGCATAGTTGGGCACTTCTGTCTTTTTCTTCTGATCATGGCTTTAAGGCTTCAGCTTATCACAACTATTCTCCGGGTCTAAAGCTAAGATAGGCGCACTCTACAAAACTCTGAACCCTTCGAATAGAGTCATCCCGTGAAAGCTTTCATTCACTCATGTTTCGGGCACCTCTAGGGTTTTCACCATCTTTGTTTTGCTGCCCTGTGCTGCCGTGACGGCAAACCTGTATACAATTAAGAAATTTTTATTAAGGCAGGCAGTGTTAAACTTAGAACTCAAGCAAAAATTCAGCATTTAACAGACAATGTAAGAATAATTGGCAAAAAGAAAAATTTCTAAGTATTTTTCATGCTTCTTCCTATAGTTATTAAAATTTTTAGTATGGTGCGAATATAAGTAATCGGCTAACTATCACATGCACAAGTTTTAAACTAAGAATTTCTACTTCATTAAGTGTTTAGGGCAGAATTTACATAAGACCCTATATGCTGCTAAATGAACCTAAAAACAAAAAGGTTTATCCCCCCCAAACTCAAGGTTGACACTGTCCTCAAAGCCTTTCAAAATAAAAAGATAAAAACAGAAAATAAACATAAAAATAAAATAAAAACAGAAAAATAAAATAAAACGTAAAAAGAAAAACAAAAAAGGGTGCTATAGACTAGGGGATTTCCCCTCTGTTGCTGCTGCATTAGAGGAGGATTCGGAGGAGGCGGGCAGGACTAGGCGGCGGGTGGCAGATGGTCTAGCGGCTGGGCTCTTTTTCTTGCCATGCGGCGGCTGGATGCTGCTAGGGGTGGGTTTCTTGGATTGCCCTTCAAGTCCTCCACCTTGAGGCTCGGTTGCTGGCCACTTTCTCTTCCTTATTGCCTCTATCGGTTCGTCATCGAAGGAGTCTGAGATCTCCATGTCTGAGTCGTCGACATCTTTGGCAGTGGCCTCCTTTGCTGCTGGGGAGGCGGCGATGGTCTCCTCTTTTTTTTTCTGACTTGAATGAGGAGGTGAGGTAGTACGGCTGGATGAGAGTAGGTGAGGTCCTTCTCCTAAGGCGGATGTGCGACCCCTCGCTGTCGGCGACGGCTGGAGTAGTTGTTGGTCTAGGTGTTATATGGATCGGCTTGGATGTTGCTAACTCCGATGGGAATGCGGGACTCTGTGGGCAGCCGTCATGGTACTTGTCAAGCAAGTAGGCCACAAAGGCCTCTTGCACCTCCACGATATATTTGGTGAAAATCACTTGTTTGTGCTTGATCCTCTGGCAGCTTTCGACGAGGCTGCGCAGCAGTGAGATTACGACGGAGGGAAGGGCAGCTTCAGTACTACCCGCTGCGGTTGGGGTGGCGGCAAGTTGGGACGGCGGCTGGGCGGTTGAAGGTGTTTCTGGCTCCGGATCCTACATCATCTGCTGGTGTGCTCTTCTTGTCCATCATTCCTTGACAGGAAGTATTGTGTCCTTGGGGTGCGGCGGCACGCGAAAATTGGCGCATAGGCCCGTGATGAGTGTAAGGAAGACGAGAGGTCCCTTGGTGTTTGGCTTGTTTGCGTGGGCATAGATTTCCTTTAGGATTACTTTGCCAACATTGATTGGCTGCCCCTTCATAATGATATAGATGAGGGCCAGTCACGTCTTGTTAACTGTTGATCCGTGCGTGGTGGGCCTTAAGCGGCGTTGGGCGAAGTTGCTCCAAAGGACTGCCTCTGTCAGCAGATCGCGGCGGTTGACTGACCCATTGTTCTTGCCTGTTAGCCATTTGGTGTTGGGCTTGCAGATTTCTTTCTTTATCTTGTCATAGTCAGCCGCCGTGAGGTAGGACTCCCATTCTTCATGCGGATTGCCGCAGATTTCTATGCTGTAGAAACTGTTGATGGTATCTGCTGTGAACTTAACACCTTCTCCGCGGACATATACGAAAGGATTTCCCGGTGTAGGCTTGTGGGCGTAGAACTCTCGCACCTGGTTGCTGTTTATCCCTTTTGGCTGCCGTGCAAACAGGTCCCAACCCAAGTTCTGAATCCTTTCGAATAGAGAGGGTTTGAGACCAAAATCCCCATCAGGCTTGGTGTATTGGAACCCCATTTCTTCCCAGAGTTGCCGCTCCGCGCAGTACTTCTTGTAGGTTGCCTCGACAGTTGGGTTCAAGAACCTTTGGAAAAGAGGCTTGGAGGTGGAGACGGGTTGTTGTGATGTGGCCATAGCTGTGAGACGGTTGTATTTTCCTAAAGAACGAAAAAGAAATTGAAAGAAAATAAAGCAAGTGAAATCTTGAAAGCAGAGATGGCAGAAAGAGTTGAGAATAAAAGAGAGAGCAATGTGAAAAATGGGGAGAGAATAGTTGGCCTTATATAGCCTCTTCTCTCCGCTGCCTTGGCGGGCACGCTGCCAACGGGCAGCAATTATTGCGACGCGAATAACGAGATTCTAGCCATTACGCAGATAGCCGTTCCGCTTGTTGCTGCAAATGTAGCCGTTGCGACTATCCGTTATGAAGATGCTAGCCGTTATGCTCATCTGCCTTGGGCTGCCTTGGACGCTCCTTTATTCTTTAATTTTCTTGGTCTTACCTTCATTCCTAACCTGAAATAAATTAAAAACAAAAATTAAATAAAAATAACTGAAAATTAAATCTAATCCTAATGCAATAAAAATAAAATAATAATTAAAAATAATAATTAGGTTATGTTGGGTAGCGCTTTTCTCAAACATAATCACTTCCCGAGGGCTTTGCGTTTGGCTTTTCGTATGGGCATGTCCTTCCCCTTTTCATGTGGGTGTTTGCTGCCATCTTTGCCGCCTGGCGGGACATACACCAAAGAAACAAAGAGGCAAATTGTTTTTGATGCAATAAAATAAAAACAGAGACTTAATGTGCAAAAACTAAAGTAGAAGTGCAGAAATTCAATCACGATTGCTGTTGCCAATCCCCGGCAGCGTTGCCAAAAACTTGTAGAGCGTTTGGGTGTTCTCTATTTATGAGTGTAAAACCTATGTTTGATTTTGATATAATTAAATCTTTAAAGATCAATTTGAAAAACTTAAAATTGTTTTTGTAAGTCCCTTAATAAGTTTTAAATCACCAATTCTTTAAAACTGATTTGAAAAACTCAAACTCAAAATATTTTCTAAGTGTTCCAAGGCCAAACTATTGAAAAACGTTCAGGTGTATCGATACACTCCCAAGCGTATTGTTGAATGTGTAAAAGTTCTATTATTTACACCCTTTTTAACCCATATTTCTGCTGCATTCAAGCATCATTCCATTGCATTTAGGTTAGTTTACAGCAAAACATCACAAATATATTAAAGGCACGGATTCTACTAAAAGATAGCTGATTTTGCAGGTTGCCGCCGTCGTAGACGGAGAAGGCGGGCGCAGGGCAGATAAGCAGAAGAGTTGAACTGGACAAGCAGACAAAGAGGACGATGCTACCATGGTGCTGCTGTGACAGCAGAGGACGACAGCAAGTTAGTGGAGAAAAAGCAAAGTGGACCTCGATAGATAGAGAAAATTCTGCTAGTCTGTCGTGTGAAAACCTTATATTTTTCCAAGCCCCGGATCAGAAGATATGTCAAGCCAAAGCTCAAGGAGAGAAAATCCCAAGAAACAAGGAGGACGGCTGAAAAGTAGGATCCTTGGAGATTAAGTCTTTAGAATCATACTTTTAATTAAAGTTGTAATCCCTGTTAACTTAGAATACTTGAGCCCAAAGCTTATATAAGGGCATGTATTTTAACCTAGGAAGATACTCCATACTCCATATCCGATAGCCGATTTCCCCAAAACCGACTACCAAAACCCTCCGCCGTTTACCCGCCGTCGTTATGTTCTAAAACCCCCTAGGGCCACGGGTTGATTTGTAAAGTAGTTGCAAGGGTTGTTTTGTTTTAGGAATTTTCAGTTCAATAAAATAAACTTCAAGTTCTCTTATTTTGGTTATTAATATCTTGCAAGAGCATCGGGAGAGCATTGTGAGGTTATCTATTTACTTAGCATCAGGAGAGTTAAGTATACGAAAGAAATAAGAGCAAGTTCTCTAGTTTATAGTTGAACTATCTCGTGCCTAGGGATAGGGCGAGGTTAAGTGGCTAAAGAAGAATTCATACACATCGGTGTTCATCCTTCGATTCACGCCGGGAGGTATCATCAAGACGTGATCATCGACAGACTTGGACCTAGGGATAGGCCAAGGCAGATCTGGGATTCTTGCCAAACTTGAAAGTACTGAGTTGGTGTGTTTGCTGCCGCGACGACCAACAGACTGCTGCCGCGAGAGGTGCTGTCCGCGACGGGTGCGACGACAGAACTGGATTTCCTAAGCATTGCAATACCTGCACTACTGAGCAATTCAATACCAGCCCATTCTCTCTATCTTGATATCTTTACTCTTTTATTTACATTTTCTTCATTATTCTCGTGACAACTTTCTTAAATATTTCCTTTACTTTCGTGTAGTGAATTAAGGTGAAGCTATTAGCCCAATCCCTGTGGAGACGATATCCGATACTTCGTATCACTTTACTACTTGCGTCGTGTACACTTGCACTACCATTGCGATAGACTATTTTACACGCAACACGTATCGATACCTTTTTACCAAAGTTGGCTACTGTCGGAACTCGTATCGATACGCTCTTCATCTGTATCGATACGCCCCTGCGTAAAAGCCTAAAGAGTTTGAATGGCGTATCGATACGGCAAACCCTCGTATCGATACGGCCTTAATAAATTTTTAAATGCAAGTCGATTTAAATAATTTGACCGTTGGTGTCAGTTGGTTGGTAACCAAATTTTAAATAGTCGTTGACCCGTATCGATACGCAACACCCTCGTACCGATACGGAAATCGACAATGAGTTTAGTTGAGAAAAAGGTATCGATACGGCCTTTACCGTTTCGATACCCCGTACCGATACGCTTACGTGCGTATCGATACCCCTTATTTATTGCACACAACGACTCTTTCTTTTCTGAGACAGGTATCGATACTCATCCCCGCGTACCGATACGCATAGCTGCAGAAGTGCATTTATGGTGGTAAGAGAGGGTTCCAACGGCTCCATTCATGTTCCCAACCACCCAAACGGCTAGAATTAATAGAGGAGGTATAAAATGAAGCTCTTTGAAGGTCAGCAACAACTATTCAACATTCAAGCATCATCAAAGAAAAAAAATCCAAACCCTTGAGCTATTCAAAGTCATATTCTTGTACCCAACTCTATTGTCTTTCAATTGTCAAATTGTATTGTGAGTTTGGGATTGTTGAAATTGTAATTGGGTAGACAATTATCCTTTGAGAGGAAACATTTGAGTTTACCAATTTCTTTCTTTGTATTTGAGTGGATTAAGCTTTGGGTAGAAAGCTTAATCGAAATTGTAAGGTTTCCACCTCATCCAAGAAAAGGGGACAAATTCAATTAGTGAATTGTTTGAAAATCCTTAGTGGGAGCTAAGGTAGTGGATGTAGAGTTCATTTGGAGAACTTGAACCACTATAACCCCTTGTGTCATTTTTATTTTCAATCTTTCTCTTCACCAAAATTTTAATGGCCAATTCACCCCCCTCTTGGCCATTTGCAAGTGTTCGATCAACTCAACAATTGGTATAAGAGCTACACTCATTAGAAGGATTACAACCCTCTTGAGTCGATTCTTGGAGAGTTTGATCAACAACAAGTCAAGCAATGGCATCCACCTCCAACCATGAGTCCCAATCCACCACCAAGCCACCATTCTTCAATGGGGATAACTATCCTTATTGGAAGAATAGGATGAGGCTCTTCATCAAGTCTACTGACTATATGGTGTGGGATGTAGTTGAAGAAGGTCTATACATTCCCATGAGAAGAGATGGGGAAAGGCTTGTCCCAAAGGTCAAAGCCGAAATGACCGATGATGAAAGAAGAAGGATGCAAGTGAATGACAAAGCTCTTCATGTAATATTTTGTGCACTTGGTCCGGATATCTACTCCAAGGTGTCTTCAATCGAAAATGCCAAAGAGGTTTGGGACACCCTCGAGACAACATATGAGGGAACTAGTGATGTCAAGGAGACAAAGATTGGGCTACTCAATCTAAGCTATGAGAACTTATAGATGGATCCCGAAGAAAGTGTCTCCAAGATGTTTGATCGGTTCTCGGTCATTGTCAACGGTTTGAAGGGTTTCGGTGAAATCATTCCCGAAGACAAGCTAGTGAGAAAGTTGTTGTATTCTCTTCCGGAGTCATGGGATGGCAAGAGAACGACCATTATTGAAGCTAGAGATTTGAAGACTCTCAAGCTAGATGCTCTTGTTGGATCTCTACTCACACATGAGGTTATGAGGAAGGGAAGAGAACAAGAGAAAAAGATAGTGGAGAAGAAGGAAGTTGAGAAGAAGAAAGTGGGAATCGCACTAAAAGCTTCACAACAAGAAAACGATTCTAGTGAGGATGAAGATGAGGAGATGGCTATGTTGGCCAAACGTTTTACTCGGTTTATGAAGTCAAATCGTGGAAGAAAATTCATTAGAAAGGGAGTCTTCAAGAGTAAAAGCAAGGAAGATGAGAAGGACCAAATTACTTGTTATGAATGCAAGAAACTGGGTCACATCCGTTCCGAGTGTCCTCAATTGAAAAAGAAAAGCTTTGGGAAGAAGAACAAGCTCAAAGCACAAATTGCTACTTGGAGTGACGATGAGTCATCCGAGGAAGAGGAGGAAGTGGCCAACCTATGTCTCATGGCCATCGATGATGAACCTAAGGTAAACTCTCACTCATCCAATTTCGATTTTACTATTGAGGAACTTCAAGATGCTTATGATGAATTGCAAGAAGTGTATGATGAGTTAGTAGGAAAATACAAAGAGTCCATTTTGAAAAATAAGAAAACAATTTCCGATTTAAAAATTCAAAATGAGACATTTTCAAAAGCTAACTCCGAATTGGAAAAGAAGGTTTTGTTTTTAGTTAATCTTTCAAATGATCTTAAAACTAAAAATCTTGAACTTGAAAAACTTCTTTTCGATTTTCAAGATTATCACACAAAGGAAGTGGATAATCTTAAAACATCTATTGCTATTGGGAAAAACAATTTTGAAAAAGGAAATCATTCTAAATCCCAATATGTAAAAAGAAAACCTTTTGTACCTAAACAAAGAAATTTTAATAAGCAAGCTAGAGGTCAAAGAGTTAGGAGTGTTTGGGTTCCTAAAGAACTCATTATTTCTAATGATATGAACGCTATTGCTTCTTGGATTCCTAAGGGAACCAAATTGTTGAAGGCTAACACTCATGGACCCAAAATGATTTGGGTACCAAAAACCAAGGCCTAATTTCTTTGTTTGTAGGGGGAGCATTGCTACAAGGCTAAAGCTTCAAGCAATAATTCTTGGTACCTTGATAGTGGATGCTCAAGACACATGACCGGTGACAAGAGTCGATTTGTGGAACTAAAGCCTAAAGGTGGTGGAGTGGTAACTTTTGGTGACAACTCCAAAGGCCACATTGAAGGAATAGGCTCCATTGGTAATCACTCTTCTATTTTCATTGAAAATGTTTTGTATGTCAACGGTCTTAAGCATAATTTGTTGAGTATTAGTCAATTGTGTGACAAGGGTTTTAATGTTATATTTGATAAAAGTGGTTGCAAAATTGTAAACATTAAAACAAATCAACTAATACTCATTGGTCATCGCATAGGGAACATTTACATGGTGCATCTAGAAGACATTCATTCATCACATACATGCTTAGTTGCAAATGATGAACATGATTCATGGCTATGGCATAGAAAATTAGGACATGCTAGTATGAGTGTCTTAGAAAAATTAATTTCCCTTAATCTAGTTAGAGGTTTACCCAAACTTAAATTTTCAAATGATAAAATTTGTGATGCATGTTCAAAGGGTAAACAACATAGAAGTCCTTTTAAAGCCATATATGATGTCTCTACTAGTAGATGTTTACAATTGATTCATATGGATCTCTTTGGGCCAATTAGAACAATAAGCTTGGGTGGAAAATCATATGCTTTTGTACTTGTAGATGACTACTCTAGGTATACTTGGGTTCTATTCTTAAGTACAAAGGATGAGGCTTTAGAAAAATTCATCACTTTTTCTAAAATAACTCAAAATGATCTTGAACTTAAAATTTCTCACATTAGAAGTGATCATGGAACTGAATTTCAAAGTCTAGGTTTCGATGAGTTTTTAAATGAAAATGAGATTAGCCACAATTTTTCCGCACCTCGCACTCCTCAACAAAATGGGGTAGTTGAGAGGAAAAATCGAACTTTAGAAGAAATGGCTAGAACCATGCTTTGCAAAAATAATTTACCTAAATATTTTTGGGCGGAAGCTACAAACACCGCTTGCTATATTATAAATCGAGTAATGATTAGGCCAATTTTGAAGGAAACACCTTATGAGATTTTAAAATCTAAGAAGCCTAACATTAGCTATTTTCACCCTTTTGGTTGCAAGTGTTTTGTTTTGAATAATGGTAAAGAAAACTTAGGTAAATTTGATGCTAAAAGTGATGAAGCTATTTTCTTAGGGTATTCTTTAAACTCTAAAGCCTATCGTGTATTTAATAAAAGAACTCTAGTTATTGAAGAGTCAATACATGTTGTTTTCGATGATAACCTCCTTCCGAGGAAGGAATCTTGTGATGATGATGATGTAGGAATCATTGATGCCATTGATGGAGGACAAACGTCAAAGGTGGATGAGATTCCAACCAAAGATGAGGATTCACAAGATCCACCTCTTGAAGCCTTGAAGGATTTGGCTCTTGAGGAAAGGGAGGTGTCTTACCCAAGGGAGTTAAACTATGTCAAAGGTGGTGAAATCTTGGGTGATCCATCCAAGGGGGTAACTACTAGATCCTCTCTCAAATTAATGAATCATGTTGCATTTCTTTCATGCATTGAGCCTAAGAATATTAAAGAAGCTTTAAAAGATGACTTTTGGATTTTGGCCATGCAAGAGGAATTAAATCAATTTGAGAGGAGTAAAGTTTGGACATTAGTTGAAAGGCCTAATGATCAATCTACTATAGGAACAAAATGGGTTTTTAGGAATAAATTAGATGAAAGTGGTAATATAGTGAGAAACAAGGCTAGGCTTGTTGCTCAAGGCTATACACAAGAAGAGGGAATTGATTTTGATGAGACTTATGCACCCGTAGCTAGAATGGAAGTTATTAGGATGTTGCTTGCATTTTCATGTTACCATAATTTCAAGCTTTTTCAAATGGATGTGAAAAGTGCCTTTTTAAATGGTTTTATAAATGAAGAAGTGTATGTTGAACAACCACCGGGTTTTGAGGATTCAAAATTTCCAAACCATGTGTTTAAATTAACACAATCTCTCTATGGTTTAAAACAAGCTCCTAGAGCTTGGTATGAGAGACTTTCAAATTTCTTAATTGAAAAGGGTTTTGAAAAAGGAAAGGTGGATACAACTCTCTTCATAAAAAGATATAACAATGACATCTTAGTAGTTCAAATTTATGTTGATGATATCATTTTTAGTTCTACTAATGAGTGTTATAGTAAAGAGTTTTCTAAGCTAATGCAAGGTGAGTTCGAGATGAGCATGATGGGGGAGCTTTCATTCTTTTTGGGACTCCAAATCAAACAAAGGAAGGATGGCACCTTCATAAATCAAGCTAAGTACGTGAATGATATGCTCAAAAAGTTTGGCTTGGAGAATGCAAAGCCTCAAGCCACTCCCATGAGTTCTTCCATAAAGCTTGACAAAGATGAAGGAGGTAAGTGTGTTGATTCTAAGCTTTATAGATCCATAATAGGTTCTTTGCTTTACCTTACCGCAAGTAGACCGGATATCATGTTTAGTGTTTGCTTGTGTGCTAGGTTTCAAGCTAGTCCTAGAGAATCACACTTAGTTGCCATTAAGAGAATTTTTAGATACCTTAGAGACACACCTACTTTAGGCCTTTGGTATCCTAAAGATTCTTCCTTTAGCCTTCATGCTTATTCGGATGCAGATTATGGGGGATGTAAGATAGATAGGAAAAGTACTTCCGGGACATGCCAATTCTTAAGTAGTATGCTCGTATCTTGGTTCTCTAAGAAACAAAATAGTGTAGCCTTATCTACCACTGAAGCGGAGTACATATCCTTAGGGAGTTGTTGTGCTCAAGTCCTTTGGATGAAGCAACAACTTTTAGATTATGGTGTTGAAGTAGAAACCATACCCCTTAAGTGTGACAACACAAGTGCGATTTGTCTTACTAAGAATCCCATCCAACACTCTAGAACTAAACATATAGAAATTCGACATCATTTCATTAGAGATCATGTTTTGAAAAATGACGTTGTTATAGAATATGTTGATACCTTGAACCAATTAGCGGATATATTTACAAAACCTTTAGATAAAGAGCGTTTTTGGTCCCTTAGGAGAGAGTTAGGTTTAGCTAGCCTATCTTGACCTTTAAGGACCTCTTTGTGCTTAAAAATGCTTGATTTTGTGAAATTGCATGTTTATGTGTTGTAACTCTTGAAAATATCCATGCCTACAGTTAGGGGGAGTATGCTTCTATTAAAATATGCTTAGAACTGTTCATTCATCATTTTGCTTACTTTTAGGAGATGTAAAATTCGAGCCTATGGTTGTTCTTAGAACTAAATATGCATTTCTGGGCATAAGGTATCGATACGGAACTACGCGTATCGATATGTGTTCTTCATTCAGTTTCCCAGAATTTATTTTGCTTAAACGGGTATCGATACGATTAAACCCGTATCGATACGGGTCGTTTCGATACGGACCTCATCCGTTTCGATAGGACTCTCCAACGGGCATTTTTGCGGAAATGACGATTCTACCCCCGTATCGATACACCCTCAGGCGTATCGATACTCGATTGCGCAGACAGCTTTTAATAAGGCATTTAAAGTGTTCAACTTTTACCTAAATTAAAACTCTTCAAAACCTAAAAACCCTAGCCGTTTTTGCCTATAAAAGGGCTCTTCCTCCTTCACATTTTCACACCACAACTCAAATCTAAAAGAGTTTTTACAATTAAGCAAAGCTTTAAGCTCTCTCTCATCACAATTGTGCTAGAATTTTCTTCAATCTCTCAAGTTTCTATCAAGGTAATCTTTTCTTTCTTTTTCAATTTTTTTGTTTTGTTTTTGTTTTGTTTCATCCTTTTTTTTTCAAAACTCTTGTTTCTTCAAAACTTTTCTTCAAATTTCTTTTTAATTTTTTTACCTTGGTTTTTTAACCAAAATTGAAGAAATCTTTATGCACGATTTCTCTTTTAGATCATGGCACCAAAGGAATCGAGGAAGCGATCAAGGGTTTCTCAAACCGGTGAATCATCCACTCTTGGAGCGATTGCACGTCCGAACTACTCTACCATCTATGAACAATCCTTTGAAGGTCCCACGGGTCTAGCTTATTTTCGTCAATTTGAGGATTATAAGATTCGTGCGGAAAGGGTAATATCCATTCCTTTTCTCGACTCGGAACGTTTTAAGTTTGAATATCTTCCTTTGTTTCGACGTTGAAATTTCATGGATTTCATATCTATTCCCGGTTTTTATTATCGCCTTTTGGTTTTGATTTTCTACACTAATGCCAAATGTATTACTCGCAATGGGGAAGTTGTTGCCATTAGCTCTTATCTCATGGGAAAGAAAATCATCCTTGATGTCAAATCTATTTGTGAAGTTTTTAAATTAGAGGATGAAGGCCTTGATAATGAGGATGCTTTGGGGCATGTTCTTAGTGGATCCGTCACCGCCCTAAATGCTCAAGACCGGATCTTACATTTGATGGTGTCTTGGTGGTTTCGTCCCTCCGGAGGAAAATATTCCACCATCCGTCAAGTGGATGATTTTTGGATCCGTTGCTTCCGTGAGCGAAAGCGCCCAAATCTAGCTCGAATCATGTTTGGGGAAATTGTCTATCATATGCAAAATCGTCACACCTCTCTCATCTCCTCCTTTTACATATGGTACGGCTTTGAGTTATTTCTTTGTTAAAAAGGATATTTATTGCTCTTTTGACTACCCAACTCCACTCACCGATCCCATTGATGAGCGATCTCTTGCACAGGCAAAGTTCCAATATTTTAATGGTGAATGGCTTGCCGAGCTACCACCCAAGGCCGCCGCCGTATTTGAAGAACCTCAAGCTTCTCAAGCTCCTCAAGTTCCACAACCCTCTATGGATGCTCTCATGACTTACCTCAATGAGCAATTTACCGGGTTGCGCACGAACATGAACACTCGTCTTACCTCTTTTGAAACTACTTTTGATACAAGGATGACGAGTATGGAGAATCGCCTCACATCCCTTGAAAGCGGTCACAATTCTTTGAATATTTCCATCTCCGCTTTCCATGATGAGTGGCGAAATAGCATGAGGGACAATGCTCCGATGGGGATTGATGACGAAGATGATGAAGATGACGAAGACGATGCCTAGACGTTTCTTATTGCATCTCATGCATATCATTTAGGATTTTCTATTTTATGCACCTTTGCTTTATGTTCTTAGGACTAAGTTTATTATTAAACCTATGCTTTGATTTTCTGCTTTTGTTTGGATTTTAAGGATTGATGCTATGATGAATAATATTAATGTTGCTTATTTATACCTTTGCCTATGTTTATGCACTTATCTATTGTCTCAATATTTTTGATCTAACAAAAATGGGTAGAGAAACTAGCTCAACACTTCAAATATTTTGATTTTAACTCAAAGGTTACCAAGCTTATATTAAGGGGGAGTTAACTTTGTAAATTTTTTCAAAAATGTCAAAAATTTTAAGTTTTAGTTTTGTTATATCAAAAAGGGGGAGATTGTAAAACCTATGTTTGATTTTGATATAATTAAATCTTTAAGGATCAATTTGAAAAACTTAAAATTGTTTTTGTAAGTCCCTTAATAAGTTTTAAATTACCAACTCTTTAAAACTGATTTGAAAAACTCAAACTCAAAATATTTTCTAAGTGTTCCAAGGCCAAACTATTGAAAAACGTTCAGGTGTATCGATACACTCCCAAGCGTATCGATACCTTTTTACCAAAGTTGGCTACTGTCGGAACTCGTATCGATACGCTCTTCACCTGTATCGATACGCCCCTGCGTAAAAGCCTAAAGAGTTTTAATGGCGTACCGATACGGAAAACCCTCGTATCGATATGGCCTTAATAAATTTTTAAATGCAAGTCGGTTTAAATAATTTAACCGTTGGTGTCAATTAGTTGGTAACCAAATTTTAAATAGTCATTGACCCATATCGATACGCAACACCCTCGTACCGATACAGAAATCGACAGTGAGTTTAGTTGAGAAAAAGGTATCGATACGGCATTTACCGTTTCGATACCCCGTACCGATACGCTTACGTGCGTATCGATACCCCTTATTTATTGCACACAACGACTCTTTCTTTTCTGAGACAGGTATCGATACTCATCCCCGCGTACTGATACGCATAGCTGTAGAAGTGCATTTATGGTGGTAAGAGAGGGTTCCAACGGCTCCATTTATGTTCCCAACCACCCAAACGGCTAGAATTAATAGATGAGTATAAAATGAAGCTCTTTGAAGGTCAGCAACAACTATTCAACATTCAAGCATCACCAAAGCAAAAAATCCAAACCCTTGAGCTATTCAAAGTCATATTCTTGTACCCAACTCTGTTGTCTTTCAATTGTCAAATTGTATTGTGCGTTTGAGATTGTTGAAATTGTAATTGGGTAGACAATTATCCTTTGAGAGGAAACATTTGAGTTTACCAATTTCTTTCTTTGTATTTGAGTGGATTAAGCTTTGGGTAGAAAGCTTAATCGAAATTGTAAGGTTTCCTCCTCATCCAAGAAAAGGGGACGGATTCAATTAGTGAATTGTTTGAAAATCCTTAGTGGGAGCTAAGGTAGTGGATGTAGAGTTCATTTGGAGAACTTGAACCACTATAACCCCTTGTGTCATTTTTATTTTCAATCTTTCTCTTCACCAAAATTTTAATTGCCAATTCACCCCCCTCTTGGCCATTTGCAAGTGTTCGATCAACTCAACAATGAGCGCAAGTGCACACTCTTGTCAAGTTATAGTATAAAAGATATCGTCTCCCACAGGCATTGGAGCAGCTTCTATGAATGGTTTCCTGCACGAAGATTTAGTAAATGCATAATTAAATCTCACAATGTAGAAATATAAAAACACAAACTTAATAAAGATAGAGATGAGAAGGAGGATAGGGAGAGTTTTGGATGATAGATTGGGTAAGACAATTGAAGCTCAGTAGTGTGTAGACTGCATTGTAAAGCCTAAGAGTATTTTGCGCTGCCATGAATTGCTGCCTCGGCGGGTAATGGCGGGCGGCAGCTACGACCCTGTCATGCGGCCGCAGCGGGTCATTGCCCCTGCAAGTTTCGCCGTCCCGACAAGTGGAATGAGAATATGTCCTTACGGCAAGTCTGGCAGAAATTCTAAGTTCGGCGGGATAGTCGACAGTGATCCTCCCTATTTCTAGGGAAGGATGCTCGAAAAGCTAGCGTGACGTAGGCAATACCTAGCAATCTCAGTGTAAACCTAACACAGGCTAGTAAACTCGGTTGGTGATCCCTTTTAGCTATTGAAACTTGTGAACTTCTGGGAACCAAGTTAGTCACGCCCCAACATGTTGTGACCGTGCTTAACCCTTTCGTGAGCCTTACACTTTCGTGCCCGACAAATGGATTATCTCAACTGACTGGTTAGGAGTAATTGAAAGAATGAAGTGCATAGATTAAGCAAACTTAGAATTTTATTGAAAACAACTCAATGCTATTACAACCGTTTCTCACAACTGCTTTACATACATGCGCCTAAACCCTAAGAGAGTTGGGCCGCGACCCCCAACAGCTCCCATCTATCTAGCTACCTCTCCATCTATCCTGTATTATATGCTCTCCCGATATGCGAGATCCCCTATACCCTTACATACATTGGGTATATATAGGGCTCATGGCCTAAGTTTGAGTCCTCCTTGAAGTAGAAGTTCTTAAAGTAATTTACATTAAATACGGACTCCTTTTTGACTTAAATGTGGACTCTTTGAATGTTGCCTTCTCCCGCAAGTAAGGATAAGTACTTCTACTTATAAATCTTGGATAAGCTCTACCAGCCGCTACAGGCTTCAGAAAATTGCATGATTGGGCTCAATGGGTTCAGGGAATTGCCCTCTTTCAATCGCTACCCATCTTGGCTAAGTCGATATAACTGCTGCCTGGGCGGCACTTGGCGGTAATGTTGCTTTGGCAGCGTCCTTGGCGGCATCTTGGAACTGCTTCAGTACAACTCCTATTGTTCCAGCTTTCCTGTCCTCTCATGTCCTCTGCTTGCTACATCACCTGAAAATTAAAACTAAACTAAAACAATATCTTTTCTTAACCAAACCTAAAATATTCAATAAAAGCATCGTGAAAGAGAAAATATTGTTATCATGCATGCAATACACCTAAATATGCCTAAATGAGCTTAAGAATAGCAATAATAAGGGCAGGAATGTGTACAAAATATAGAACTTGTGGACAATATACAATTCTTCAATCGAATTGAACCTATCCCAACAGTTTTACAGGCATTGTCATTGCCCATATAAACAACTCCTCAATTTAGTTCTACTAAATCAGAGAACCACTCCCGATTAGGGGACATATGATAGGTGCAACCCGAATCCAATATCCACTCATCTGAATGGAATGCTAATGATGAAGCAACCAGTGATATTTCAGAGTCACTAGTATCATGCTCTGCAACACATGCATCTGGAGTAGCTTTTCCTTTCTTCTTCAACGTCGGACAATCTTTCTTCCAATGTCCTTTGTTATGACAAAAGACACATTCATCTTTCCCAAGTTTGGACTTTGACTTTGATCTCCCTCTCCACTTTGACTTTTGGCTTTTCGAGCGACCTCTTGCCACCATAGCCTCCACTGCATTATACTTGCCCTCAATCTTAGTTTTCTTTCTGAGCTCGTAACTATACAAAGTAGCAATTACATCTTTAAAGGATAATTCATCCTTTCCATGAAGTAATGTTGTTTCAAGGTGCTCAAATTCATCTGGAAGTGATGAAAACAAAATTAAAGCCAAATCTTCATCTTTGAAAGTTTCATCCATGCCCAATAAGTCTGACACTAACTCATTAAAGGCAGTGATGTGTTCATTTATACTGGTGCCAGGTTGATAATCAAATCTAAACAATCTTTTCTTCACGTGAAGACGATTCTGAGAGCTTTTCTTTAGGAAATTTTCCTCCAATGCTTTCCACAACTTGCATGCAGAAGTCTCATTCTTGTAGCTATAATTATGCTCCCTAGAAAGACAAGATCGAATCGCACCACACGTCATACGGTTGATTGTTTTCCAATCTTTCTCCACCATATCTACAAGTTTTTCTTCCTCAGTGGCAATGACTAGACCTTGTTGAAATAAAGCGTCTAGAACCTCACCTTGCCACATGCCGAAATGTCTGGATCCATCGAACAGCTCCACCGAGAAGCTTACATTTGACATCCTCCTCCTTACCGGTACAAAGGATGAGTTTAATGCCCCATCTGACCTGTCTTTTGCCTTGACAACAAATAATATTCAACAACACAAACTGGAAACTGAGAATAATGCACCAGGTAAGATACCAAGAAAGAGAAGTGGATCACACGGATCGCTCAAATACCAAGTCTTTCTTAGCCAGAATTTTCCTAGACATGCAATGTCACAATACCACACTACTTTGTAGCAATCGAGCAACCAAGATAACCTTTACCGAAGCTCTAATACCAATTTTTGGGGAAATTGGGTTATTTCCCACACAAACGTAGCTTCAAATCCGAGTTGAAGTGTCAAGATCAAAACTACCGAAATTTGTACAACGGACAAATCCGTCAAACTATTGAATATTGCAATCCAATGAAAAACCCAATATTGAACAATAAAAATAAATAATGGAGAGAACAAATAGAATTTACGAGGTTTGACGAAATATCGTCTACTCCTCGGGCACCACCACCTGATGATAACTTCACTATTACCAAAATGGTACAAACAAATGGAATTCCTTCCGAATTTCCAAATACAACAAATGGGAGAAAAGAACCAAATAGGAGATATGATTTAGGATTTGGGATACATTTGTAGTGATATGTTTGCCCCTATTTATAGTTGAGCTCTAAGGACTGATCTTGTAAATAGCTTAATAATTTAAAGACCAAAAAATAATTTTCCCATGCACCATTTAATATCAAACTAAATGACTTCAATTAATTTCTAATAAATGGCTTTGAAACTTCTCATGTTTCAACTTTCAAGTCATGTTTAACAACATTCTTAAAAAAAATAATTAAATTTGACAAATTTTGAGCAAGACTTAATTTCATTAACTTTAAACTGATAATGTCTTAAAAATAGGGTAAACTATTACATATAGTACAAATGAACTTTAAGTATTGTATCATTTATACCATTGAACTTTCAATTACTTCAAGTATAACACTAAACTTCCATTTTGCTTTAATTACACCATTGAATTGTTAAAATCCAATCAATGTGATGACATGGACAAAACGGCGTCGTTTTAGGCACTAAAATTTAGTGGTGTATCGATTTTGTCACTAAAATTTGAAATAATATATTTTAGCTACTGAACATTTCAGTTGCCATTGTCGGTCAATCGTCGCTCATCACCAGCCGTCATTCACGATAAGATCAATATAGAAAATGTTCATATTTGGTCCTCTTTCTTATCATTAGATTGAACTTTTAAGAAATCCATTAAAAATCGATGAAATTAAACAAATTAAGTCTACCATTTTGAGAGTTCGAGGGATTTTTTTGAATTTAAAGGGGTTTGGGGGTGTTTGTTTGAAAATCCGAACGATGAAAAACATTCTTTTTAGAATATAAACAACATACTTCGAAACTAGTCTCATTGGACGACTGTTGGAGGACATCAAAGTATTAGCACGTCGAACCTTTTGATGAATATTCGTTGATTTTGAGTGAGTCTCATGAAAAATAATTCTAAGGAGAAGAAAAAGGAGTGAAATGTGAACGCTTTGCTATTGATCTTGTTGCGAATAAGGGCCATTGAAGGAAATTGATTGATCGACAGCGACAATCATAATGTTAAGTGACAAAAATAAAATCATTTTAAAGTTTAATGACAAAATTTATTACTAAAAGTTGACTAACTTTTCTACCTTACTCTGAACGACAGCTTAGAATGGTTGTTTAAAAAGGGCGAGTGATTACTCTTTTTTTGCGAATGATAGTCTTATATTTGGCGAAGGTACAACAGGAGGGGGCAGTGGTGATAAAATATTGTTGGTATCATATTTAAATTGTTCACATTAGAAAATTAATTTCAATAAGTTAGAAGTATTTTTTAGTGCCAAAGTTATCACCAAAAATAGGGATGATGTCCTAGCTAAAATGGGTTGGGGAGTTTGGGTTCCTTAATCGCCAAAATTTTAAGATCCAAATATTTTTGGAATTCGATTTTCTTGATTCTACACTGGATTCTAATATTTCGTTTACTTGGAGGAGTATCTGGTGCACTAAAGGACGGTTGAAATCAAGTCTAAGGTGGCATATCGATATGGGCCTATCAGTTTCTATTTGGGAAGACTATTGGCTACCAAGGCCGACTCAAAGGCTAGTTGAATCAAATTGAGCTTATGGGCTAACCGAGTAAACAAATTAATGCTGCAAGAGTCAAATTGTTGGAACCAGACCCTAGTTGGTAACATTTATAACGTAGGAGAGGCCGAGGTCATTTTGTGTATCCTTTTACCAGCTTCTAATCAATATGATAAGTTAATCTGGTATGATATGATAAAGTGAACTATACAGTGCGCAATGGCTACAAATTGTCATTGAAACCGGTGCAGTCAGGCCTATTTTTTTGAACAAACATAGTCGAAATTCAAGAACAAGAAACAAAGATACAACAAAGACAAACAAAAGAGATATATGTGAAAGAAATAATCAATAGAGAGAAAAACACAACAAACAACAAAGATCACAAGGAATCTAAAAGGATCCAAGAGAAACAAGCCCAACACAGTGTCAGAAACACAACACACATGCAAACAAGAAGAACAAACAAAAACAAAAAATGACGAAGAAGCAAATGGGGCATCAACACCACAGAATAAGCCGAGACCAGAAGCCAACAATCAAATCCTCACACGCATGTCGAATCTAGGGACATATAAGAATAAATCTTGAGGAGCAATGCATAAGGAAAGTCATCGGAGAACACCACGTCATGATATCGAAACTGTCGGTGACAGAAGGTTAAAATAGAAGGAACGATGTCAGAGCACAAGCCACAAAGCTCAACCATCGGCGAGAGCAAGGAATAGAAACATAGAGACAGAGAGAACCGAGATGAGGAGCACGAAAAACACCAAAACCAAGACATAACCTAGAGACAGGGGAACCAAAGAACCCAAAACAAACCCCCTGCAACAGGGGGCAAATCCAGGAATTTAAGTTTGGTGGTTCACCTATTTACCTTATTAAGAGATTTAAGGCTTCGAATTTCTCCAAACAATCAATTTGACTACAATAGACTAAATAAGCATAAAAATGCATTTTGTTAAAGAAACCTCCCTACTTGAAAAAAGAATTAAAAAATTAATAACAATCCCAACCGATGAAAGTGATAAGAAAGTTGAATTGATAAAGGGGTGAGTAGAGAAATTCAAGATCAACCATTTTTTCTTGTCAAATAGAACGTTTAAAGAGATAAGTGTGATATCATGGAACTTTTTCTGAGTTTTAAGGACAAAGGTTATCAAAAGTTCAAGCATTTGAGGATTGACCCAAATGTAATTTTTTAAGTATGAAGGGTGACCAAAATGTAACCTTACCCGTAATTGAGTGACCGAAATGTAATCTTACCCATATTTGAGTGACTCAAATATAACCTTACCCATATTTTAGTGACTCAAATGTAACATTACTCATATTTAAGTGAATCAAATGAAACTTTTAAAAATTGACTGACCCAAATATAACATTACCCACAATTTAATGACCTCCGTTATAATTTACCCAAAAATTAATGGTGGGTCACGTGACCCACCAGGTACATACATACATCCGCCCTGCCTCCAAGAACATCCTTAACCCCTACTTCCAAAGGGTTCGTGCATTCTCCTCATCAAAATAGGCCCAAGCTTGGACCTTGGCCTCTGGGGAACGCCATTCCCATTGAGATCGACCACCGAAAAGTAAAAAAGATAATCATAAAAAGAAAGAAACAAAGCACGACATTAAGAAGAAAAAAGAAAAAAAAAGTTGGGGAGGCCAGCTGCCCAGAAAGAGGTAGCTGTCCGCTAAAGGAAAAAGAAGATATTGAGGATAGCAGCGACAAGGATGGAAAGAGACTTTTAAACAGGCATGGTCTCTGAAATGTTGTTTTAAAGTCGGGATTATTGTATGAAAACTTTTAAACAACTACATCCTAACTTCCCAAAACCTTCATACGAAGAGAATATAAACTAGTTATTAATGCAAGTGGTGTCATATTGCTGCTGAACAATTTTACATGTTTGAAGGTCGGTGCGTGTTGTTTCCAAGGCGAACACATAATTTTATGTCAGAGTGTGCGAACTGTTAGAGAGTTATATTATTAAATTAGGGAGTGTTAATTACAAATTTTTAGGGATTTTGAACCTAGATCATTGGTAGAAAATACATAAACTATACGAGAGCTTGATATTTTTAGAAGGTGCGACTACCCTTGCAACACTCACTACACCCTCGGTCCATCCATGTTGCTCCTCTACAATTGGTATAGCATTTCCAGGGGTCGTAGTTAGAGATGAGATGGGTCAAATAATGGGTGCATGCACTAGATAAAACTTTTATGGTGAGGATTATTTTGATATTAGGCCGATTAAATGGTATATTAAATATTCTTTCGCACCAATAAATGAAAACAATTAGATAAATTCGCATATATTTATAGATTAAATTGTTCAAATTCGGATTATATAGATAAAAATACACTACCTTTGTTATTAAAATACTTTTCGAGATCATAAGATTTCTTTATTGGTTTCGGTTTCCTTTTCCTAATTAGTGTAGTTTCCCATATGTACTGTTTAATGAATAGAAATCACCTGCCTTTTTTGGCGCCTTTATTTATGCTTAGGGTCGTCTTTGAGGGTGGGCCATAAGAGCGATGGCCCAGGGCCCACCACTTATAATTATAGGTGTTTAATTTTAATGTTAGTTTAATTTTTTTCCAATATTTATTGTCAGAGTCTAATATTTTTAATACTTGTTATCATGGGTCTATTATTAAAAATTAAAATTTTCAACACTTGTTATTAGGAGTTCATTTTTTTCCAATACTTGTTATTAGAGACCCAATTTTTTTCAATATTTATTATTAGGCATACTCTTAAAATTCAATTATTTCAATATTTGTTATTATGAGTCTAATCTTTTGCAATACTTGTTATTAATGGCCTATTTTTTCTTAATACTTGTTATTAGTGGTCTACTATTAAAATGCAATTTTTTTTCAATATTTGTTATTAGGGGTGTAAGTTTTTCCCGATACTTGTTATTAAGCCCAAAAATTTCCCAAAATTTTTTAATAGGTACACACTATTAAAATTTAAAATTTTCCATTACTTGTTATTTGAGCCCCGATTTTTTTTTCTAATACTTATTATTAGGACCCTACTCTTAAAATTCATTCATTACAATACTTATTATTAGGGGCCTAGTTTTTAGATTTGCCAGTAGGCCACCAAAATCTCGGGAATGAGCTTGTTTATGCCCTCACTTTAAAAAATTAAGTTTAGAATTAGGCTTTAAGAAATTTGGGATCGAGTGTATTTTTAAGACTTTGATGTGTGCACCGCCCAAGTCAACTAATTTTCTTAAAATAAAGTTGCAAATATGAGTTACTAAATAGGGATTAGGATAGGTAATAAGATAGCATTCAATGTCAATTTGGTGTGAAAAATAATTTAAAAAAGTCTCCTTTCACAATGTTCTCCTTTCCTTCACGTTCTTCGGATGTCAATCAAGTCAACCTTACTTCTGAGATTGATTCTCCGACCGGGGGCCACTGGATACCAGCGCTCTTGATCCATCGATACATCCTGCGGTGATTGTCGATGAATCGATCTCCCCTCTAATTGTTATTGTGGATCCATTGGTTTCTCTGAAGAGACCATGCTCCCTCGTCTCTTAAGATATCCAGCCCTTGACCAAGAAAGGTAGAGGCAATGAGAACATTGTCGTTGTTGGTGATCCGGCAACAATTGATGTTGCTATGATGGAGGTTGGTGATACTTTGGCTCCTACGGTTATTTAGGAGCATATCGATGTGGAACGTGTTGTTCCAAACAGCGTAAAGCCCTCATTTCGTGATATCATGACTGGTGCTGCCACGACCTTCCCGCGTCTACCTATGATTGAGGATTTGGATGTTGAAGTCTTGGATGATGATGTTTATCTCTCAACTGAAGGTGCTATGCCTGAAATTCGATTCTCCGAAAAGGTTCATCGTTCCATTGATAAGAAACTAGAACATATAGTTGTGGTTCGTCTTTTAGGTAAGTCGATTGGCTTTAAGGCATTACTGAATCGTATAGAGGCGCTATGGAAACCAAAAGGGGAAATACGACTGATTGATTTGGATAATGATTACTACTTAGTTTGTTTTGCTCAAAAGGAGGACCTAGATGAGGTCTTAGCCGGCGGTTCTTGGGTAATCTATGGCTCCTACCTTACAGTACAACCATAGAGAAGGGAATTTTCTACGGCCGAGGATCATTCGTTGAGGGTTATGGTATGTGTAAGACTTCCTAGTTTACCTTATAGATATTACACAAAAAGTTTGTTTTGCCATATTGCAGATGCACTCGACCATGTAGTGTGAATCAACTACAATAATAGTGAGGCTAATAGAGATTGCTTTGCCCGATTAGCACTGGTTGTTGACTTGGAAAAACCCCTCAAGTCTTGTGAAACCAAAATTGATTTTGATATAACATTTAAACTTATGGACTAATTTGCAAAATAATAAATTTTTAAGTACTCTTTAAAGTCTCACTATTGACAAGTCTTTTAAACCAAATAATATCTCAAGATAAATCTTTCTTAAATGTTAAATATTTCTAAGTTTTTCCTATGTGTCTTCAAGCCAAACTTCACCAAAACGCTCAGGCGTATCGATACGATTTTTAGCCACTGGAATTTTAATAGACATAGCGTACCGATACGATATTACCCCGTATCGATACGATATTCATCTGGGCAACACTTTCAATGATACTGTACCGATACGCTTTGCAACTGTATCAATATGACAAGCTTATCTTTGCAAAATCATTGCATTTAATTTTCGACCGTTGACTTGTCAGTTAGTTGGTATCCCAATATTCAAATGACCGTTATATCATACCGATATGCGAAGTATGTGTACCGATACGCTTTTTATTAAAACCAAACTTGGGATTCCAGTGAGAAAATCCAGTATCGATACGCCCTTCCGTATTGATACGCCTATTAAAAACCGTACCGATATTTCCTCTAAGCATATCGATACGTGATGTTTTCAGTCACAATGGCTCTTTCTTCTTTGAGACAGGTACCGATACGCCCCCGAGCTGTACCGATACGGTAGGCAGCTGAGCTGCATTTATTGCGGGAAATTGCATCCCAACGGCTCTATTGATGATCTCAACCACCCAAACGGATAAAATTCAATGCAAGGGTATAAAAACAAGTCTCAATTGAACAAGAAACAATGATTGAACCTACAAGCAACATCAAAGCACTCAAATCCAAACTTTGCACCTATAGAGTCAAATTCTTGTACCCAACTCTTGTATTCTCAATTGTAATCTTTTTATTGTGAGTTTGGGGAGTGTGAAATTGTAATTGGGTAAACAATTATCCTTTGAGATGAATCTGTAGAGTTTACTAAAAACATCTCTTTGTAAAAGTGAGTGGATTAAGCTTTGGGTAGAAAGCTTAATCAAATTGTAAGGTTACCTCCTCATCCAAGAAAAGAGGAAGAATTCAAGTAGTGAATTGGTTGAAAATCCTTAGTGAGAACTAAGGTAGTGGATGTAGAGTTCGTTTGGAGAACTTGAACCACTCTAATTTCTTTGTGTCACATTCTAATTTTTCATATTCTCACCCACCAAAATTTTTATCGCCAATTCACCCCCTCTTGGTCATTTGCAATTGTGTGATCAACTCAACAAGTCTGGTATTATAATAGATGGTCGACTCCAAACGATTGAATATGAAGGTTTGCCTACCATACACTATGGATGTGGGAAGTATGGCCATTCAAAAGAAATTTATGGTGTTGAGATTTCTCAACCTAAGGAAGTGGGGCCTTTGGTGAATAAAGTGGGGGGAGAAAGATCTTTATGGGCCTATAAAGCAAGCAAAAACCAAAGTAAGAAACCCCCAAAGCTAGAGGCAAGTCTCGAGCAAAGAGTCAATTTCCTTGGAGTTGAAGGGTGATAAGTCTAGCTCAAGGTTTATGGTGTTGGGGGATGAAGATGCCCCACAAGAGGATAATTCGATTGCTCACCATGTGGATGTTCCAGTCGGCACGCTTACAAGAGGACAAGGTTTAGCACTCTCTGGTGCTAAAAATTATTTAAAAGAGCATGCTGAGACTAGCAAACAAGGTTCAAAGTAGGCAATCCGCAAGGGGGTTAGGAATGCTCTAAGTTCACCGCGTATGGAGGCTCCTAATGGTAATACGCACACATCATCGCCATCAAAGGCTAAAGGTTCAAAGTCAGTAGCTTCCTCAAAGAAGGTGGAACATGTTGAATCCCCGTTGGATAAGAAGAATCATACCATGGTCAGACTTGTTGAGGCATTGTCCCGACCGACACTAAAAGAGAGAAATGGTCATGTACTCCCAATGTCGCTTACATGCATTACTTCAAAAACCCAGACTAAGGCCACAACTACACTTAAAGGGGTCTCTCGTAAGGGAGTTCAATCAAAAAAATAAGGAACTAATTCTTCTTGGCCACCTTTAGCGGAACTAGTCCTGATGGTGTGGCGAAAGATTCAACCTCCCGGGTTAAACAAGAGGACAATGTGGGGGAGGTTCAATGGCGTGATAATACAATGTTTGACTCGATAGGGGGTGTGATATGCAGTAATGAAACTCTACCCGTAACTTGTTTACAATTTTATTATGGTTAGAGTCATTTCATGGAATGCTCAAGGTGCTCTTGACACCGAGTTCAACCGTTACTTTAAGTTGTTTGCTCGTTTGAAGAAGCCAAATATTTTTGTGGTTATGGAGCCACAAATAAGTGAGGCAAAGGCTGATTCCTTTATTTAACGGTCTGGTTTTCCCTTCTCTTACATGATTGAGGCTACATGTTTCTTTGGTGGTATATGGGTTTTATGGCGTAGTTCTTTATCTGTTGATGTGGTTGTAGTTTCGACCCAATTTATTCATGTTTTCATTTCGGTGTAGGATACTAAGCAATTTTTTTTTCACATTTGTGTATGCAAGCCCAGATCAAGGTCTGCGTAGGGGTTTATAGGATCAGCTCCTAGCCTTGCGGCCAAGTGATGGGTGGCCATGGGCATTAGGTGGCGACTTAAATATTATTGGCAACATTTCCGAGGGCGATGAGGGATCTCATCGTCGTAGTGGAATTTGCAATCTATTCACAGATTTCTTATTCACCTTAGGTCTCTTGGATATGAGATTTCACGGACCTTCTTTTACATGGAAGAGAGGCGATTTATCACAAAGGTTGGACCATTATCTGTGTAATAGTGAATGGTATAGCTTATTTTCGAGATCAGAGGTTCTTCATACGCAACGATTAGGTTCTAACCATTGTCCAATTTTTCTTTAAACTGATCCTTGCTATCACACTCCTTTTATCGCCTTTTCATTATTTGGCCGCTAGGAATTCTCACCCGGATTTTCAATCATTCCATGATGGTTTGTGGAAAGGGGCGAGTTTGCTAAAGGAGAACATCCTCACTTTTCAGCAAGATGCGTACATGGAATGATAGTGTGTTTGGTCATATTAGTAAAAGGAAAACTCTTCTTTTGGCGCGTATCCGTGAAGTAGAGAGGGCGTTAGAAAATTCTGATTCTTTATTTCTTTCGCAATTAGAGGCAGAATTAAAACATAAATTGAATCTCGTCCTTGAGCAGGAAGAAAGTATGTTGCAGCAGAAATCGAGGGCTGAGTGGATTGTCGATGGAGATCGTAACACCTCTTTCTTCCACAAAGTAACATGGTTCGTAGACATCGTAACACAGTCCGCATGCTACAGCTGGATGATGATTCCTGGTGTGATGATTCAAACACCCTGAAAGCTCATGCTTTTGCATTTTTTCAAGCTTTGTTTACTAGAGAGCCTTGGCAGGGGGCGTCTATCGCAAATGTGGGCGAGTTTCATCACTTCAGCAATGCTGAGTTTCAGCCATTGCTTGCACCTGTTTTGGCTGATGAGGTAAAGAACGTGGTCTTTGGAATGGATCCATTAAAGGCTCCAAGATGGGATGGTTTACTGATTTGTTTCTATCAAAAGAATTGGTCGTGTGTAGGCGAGTCAGTTTTCCGTATGGTCCAACGCGTCTTCGAAGAGGGCATTTCGGTGGAATGGGTCAATAAAACTCTGTTGGTCCTAATCCCAAAGGTGAGTAACCCAACCAGGATCTCTCAATTCCGGCCTATAAGCCTATGTAATGTCTGTTATAAGATAATTACAAAGATAATTGTTGATCGGCTGAAGCCTTATCTTCCAAGTTGGATTGATGCTACACAAGCTAGTTTTGTACATGGATGAAACATGACAAATAACATCATACTGGCACAAGAAATAATCCACTCGATGTCTCGTAAAACAGGACGTAAGGGATGGATGGTTGTTAAGGTAGATCTCGAGAAGGCTTACGATCAAATCAAATGGGACTTTCTAGAGGAGACTCTGACTCTCACTGGTATGCCTCAAAAATTTTATTTCCATTATCATGACTTGTGTACGTACTGTGTCAACTCAGGTGGTGTGGAACGGGGATTTGTCTACTGAATTTCGTCCATCAAGAGGAATTAGGCAGTGGGATTCACTTTCTTTGTACCTGTTTGTGTTATGCATGGAAAGACTGTCCCAAGACATCTTGCAAAATTTTTTTGAAGGGTTGTGGAAATCGATTCATTTGTCTAGACATGGTCCTGGAATTTCACACTTATTTTTTACTGACGACCTTGTTCTTTTTATTGAGGCCTCTTGAGAATAGACGATAGTTACGAAGAATGTGCTGGATGAGTTTTGTAGCATCTCGTGTCATCGTGTGAGTTCCTCAAAGACTCAATTTTATTTCTCAAAGAATGTTGATATCAATATGAAATTGGGAGTTGGGCAAATCTTGAATTTTGAGGTGGTCGAGGATTTGGGCAAGTACTTGGTTGTTCTTCTCCTACATTCCAGAGTTGATAGAGCAACTTATTCCTATTTGCTTGATAACATGCGACAACATTTGCCAGGTTGGGCTGCACAATCCCTATTTCTAGCCAGGAGAATAACATTGGCAAGATCTGTTTTACAGGCTATTCCTGTATATGTCAGATAGACGTCTTGGATTCCGAAAGGGACTTGTGATGAACTAAAAAAAATTATTTGTCGCTTCGTGTGGGGCGATTCAGATGGGAAGTCTAGCGTAGCCTTGGTTAAGTGGACAGATGTTCAGTATGGTTTGGAAAATGAAGGCCTTGGTTTAAGCGATCTCCACCAACAGAATAAGACGTTTCTTATGAAAATTGGATTCCAACTGGCATCTAATGAAAATAAATTGTGGGTGCCTGTTTTGAAACACAAATATAAGTGGTCCGAGACTATACCAAACGAGTTGTGTGGTAATGTTTGTTCTCGCCTTTGGAGAGGTTTGCGAAATTTATGGGATGAAGTTCTTCGGAGCATTATTTGGAATGTCCATGATGGCTCTTGTGTAAAATTTTGGAACGATAATTGGGATGAATGTCAGCTGGCCAATATTGTTTGCTGTTGTCCCCTTTGTTCAGTATTATAAAAAAAAATAGGGATTAGGATGGATCTATACAAAATGATTTAAAAAACCAGTGCTTTATTTTATGGAGTAGTTGCAACTACAATAACAGTAATAATTATATATAAACCGACATGATATCTTAAATCTTTAAGTCGTCTATATACAAGAATATAATTCAACCGAGACAAAGTCACATTCTTTTTTTAATAAAATATATTTGTCATAATTTTAATATTGTTCGTGAAAAACTTTTCTTTCATTGACATGGTACTAAATAATAATAATCATATATAAAACAAAAAAGAAAATAGTTGTCATTGTTAATATGCATCATGCCTAAATATCTTATTATGTGTGTGCTTAATAAATTATTAAAAAAATTATTTTAATCAAAAATATTTTTTTAGTTTGTTTTTTTAAATGCGTAATAATGATTCTAAATTTTAGCTAACAAAATTTTTCAATAAAAGGTATTGAATAATATAAGTTGGTAGATAAATATTTATCATTTAATGTTGAAAATATAAAATTATTTTTAAAATTAAATTTTATCAAAAATCAAATATTCAAGCTATTATATTTAATTATATAAAAAATAATATAGAATATTACGTTTATGAGATATGGTTGTAGAAGTTGAAGATCTGAGTCTGAGTTAATAGTTTTTTGAGGTTAGATCTGAACTAATATAGAATACTTCCATTTCCCACAATGAACGTGAAATCTCCTTGTGGATTTTATTTATTTTAATATTAAGACATTGACTAGCTTTTTAATAATCAATTACACCAAATTATAAATTGATAAATCCTGTAGTGATAAGGAAAAAGATAAAATATAAATAACATAAATAACTCATCTAAATTACCCTTGAGTAATAATTTAAATATATTGGTTAAATGTCTATGAAATTGAGCAATCACATAATTAGTACATTTTCATATAGCCATTAAAACAAAAAAACTAGTCATTTAATATCGTTAAAGGGCCATACAAGAAAAATATTTAAAACCCAACTAAAATATTCAAAGAAAAGATAGATACAAACAATATAAAGGCATCTAACACTATTGATCTTCGATGAAAGATAAAAACATAAACACTAACATAAAAATGTATGTAACAATATGAAGGCACATTTACATAACAATCAATATCACAACTCAATCGCGAACAAGAAACGATGATTGTGATTGTGTATCCAAATCCAGCTCGATGCTCCAAAGCAAGAAAGATCTGCAGGGTAACAAATAAGCACCATCTTGATCAGCTGAGGCAACGTCAAATGCAATCATGAGAAAAAAATAAAATGAAAGAACAACCAAATGACCGAAAATAACAGAAAACATGCCAAAAGACAGAATTATTCTTATCAAAAACTAAAGAAAGAAAAAAATATAATATAATAAAAATAAATGAATAAGAAATATTATCGACGATCAGCGACCAATACTGAAATTGTCGTCTTTTAAACAAAAATGAAAAAAAGTTACTACGCTTAGTTCAAAGTTTTAGTCTAAGATAAAGACGAATGGATATTATATTATTTTTAATTGAAAACATAATTATTAATTTTTTTGAATATAAAACATAATTATTTTTAAATATTAAACCATATGTATACATATTACTCATAGCGTGAAACTTGTTAAAAATATTTTATTAGAACTTCGCTTACCAATATCATATTAACAAAAATGATTGTCAGTATGCATCATGGCTAAATATCTTATTATAGGGGTGTGTTTAATAAACCACTAAAAAATTCATTTGATTGAAAAATGAAAATTTTATATTAACTTTTAAATTTGTTTGATAATGATTGAAAATTTTTAATTAATAAAAACATTCAACAAAAAGTATTTAATAAATAAGTAGGTAGATAGCTTATCTAAGTATCTAACGTTTAATATATTGAATTGATTATATTTAAATAGTAATAATTATATATAAATTGTACATGATGCCTTAAATCTTTGAGATGTTTATAGACAAGAGTATAATTGAATGGGCAAAAGTCACATTTTTTTAACTTTAAATAAAATATTTTGTCATAATTTTAATATTGTTCGTGAAAAACTTCTTTCATTGACAATGTACTAAATAGTAATAATCATATATAAAAACAAAAATAAAATAGTTTCTCATTGTTAATGTGCATCATGTCTAAATATCTTATTATGTGTGTGCTTAACAAATTATTAAAAAATTTATTTTATTCAAAATGGTTTTTTAATTTATTTTCTTAAATGCGTAATAGTGATTATAAATTTTAGCTAACAAAAATTTCTCAATAAAAGGTATTGAACAATATAAGTTGGTAGATAACTATTTATCACTTAATGTTGAAAATATAAAATTATTTTTAAATTTAAATTTTATCAAAAACCAAATATTCAAGCTATTATATTTAATTATATCAAAAATAATATAGAATATTACGTTTATAATATAGGATGAGTCTGCCACGCTCAACGAGTATCGATGAGCACCACCAACGCCGAGCACCGATGAACATCATTAATTCAATTTTTAAAGATTAAAAATCTAAAGGACTCCCCGTATAATTATAAATTATTTAAAAATCAAAAGGTAAATTAATTAAAATATATTATTCTTTTTTTTTAATTTTCTTTTAAACATAGATCAAAATATCTATCTACCCCTAAATTACAAAATCTTAATTTTTATTCATTTGAAATATAAGCCGCCGCCGCCTCTTTTGCAGATTCTGAATGAATCTCTTAGTCTAACTGATGGCCATAGATGCATTTTTCTTAGTCACACACACACGCATATATTTCTGGCAATGAAACAAAAAAAGGGAAACAACAAAAACGAGTTTGACTATTGCGTTGAAAAAAAAATCGGTAAGGATCTCTACTCCCAAAATCGATGTCGTAGATACTTATGTTGTATTTTCTTTTTATGAAAAAGGTAAACATCACTATGTTTATCGGTGGGAAACAACGGCTATGCAGGAGGCAACGGCGGCGGCGGCTTAATTTCAAATGAACAAAAATTGGTGTTTTTTAATTTAGGAGTAGATAGGTATTTTTGATCTATGTTTAAAAGAAAATTAAAAATAAAATAATATATTTTAATTAATTTACCTTTTAATTTTTAAATAATTTATAATTATACGGTGGGTCTTTTAAATTTTTAATCTTTATAAATTGAATTAATAGTGTTCACCGGTGCTCGTCGTTAGTGGTGTTTATCGATGCTCGTCGAGCGTAACAAAATTTTCTTATAAAATATGGTTGTAGAAGTTGAAGATCTGAGTTTAAGTTAAGTTTTTCGAGGTTTCTGAACGAATATAGAATACTTCCATTTTTCCCACAATGAACGTGAAATCTCCTAGTGGATTTTATTTATATTAATATTAAGACATTGACTAGTTGTTTAATAATCAATTACACCAAATTATAAATTGATAAATCCTGTAGTGATAAGGGAAAAGATAAAATATAAATAACATAAATAACTCATCTAAATTACCCTTGAGTAATAATTTAAATATATTGGTTAGTTGTCTATGAATTTGAGCAATCACATAATTAGTACATTTTTCATATAATCATTAAACAAGAAATTAGTCATTTAAAATCATTAAAAGACCATACAAAAAACTAAAATA
Organism: Hibiscus tridactylites; assembly: GCA_958450335.1. Lineage (NCBI taxonomy): Eukaryota > Viridiplantae > Streptophyta > Magnoliopsida > Malvales > Malvaceae > Hibiscus > Hibiscus tridactylites. The sequence continues at coordinate 42,444,739 of OY288292.1, forward strand.
CTCAAATAAATAATAGATACAAACAACACCATTGATCGTCGATGAAAGATAAGAACATAAACACTAACATAAAAATCTATATAACAATATGAAGGCACATTACAGACAGTCAATACCACAACTCAATTGCGAACAAGAAACGATGATTGTGAGTGCGTATCAGGGGTGTGTTTAATAAACCACTAAAAAATTCATTTGATAATTTTTTGTGTCCATGCAATAATGCAATGTATTCCCCCACTCCACCCCACGTTATTCGAACAAGTTGCATGCAATAATACAATGTATTCAGATAAAATTTAAAATATATATATAATTTAAATTTTGTTTTTAAAGTTTTTATATAATTTTTATTTAAAATTTATTTTTACCCGTTAAAATTTTAAAAATTCGCCCTCTAACATAAAATTATAGGTACATCTCTACTCACAATGGAGTACAAATTTTATTTATATAAATATTCATATATAATCAATTGAGTAAATGAGGGATCATTGTATACACATGAGCTTCAACACATTGTAAGTCTCCATAATCAGTGCTTCAATTTCTAGAGTAGCTTAACTTCAAAAATATTGCCACAGAATTAATGGCAACCTTGCCGGAGAGTAGTTTCAAAGTGCTTGAAGATGCAAGCCGTGTATCTCCCCCGCCGGGCTCCGTTTCCACAACCACTCTCCCTCTCACCTTCTCCGACAGACTGTTCCTTGGTTTTCCGGGCAGTTGGATGCAGTACTTGTATTTCTATGATTTCCGATACCCCACTTCGCATTTCATGGAATCCACTCTCCCCAAACTCAAAGCATCTCTCTCCCTCACTCTCCAACACTTCTTTCCTTTCGCCGGCAACCTCGTCTTCCCTCCACTCCCCGAAATGCCTTACATTCTCTATACAGAGGGCGACTCCGTTTCGTTTGTCGTCTACGAATCATCCGCCGATTTCACCCATCTTATAGCCGACCATGCACGGCACGCTCAAGATGTTCAACCTCTTTTCCCCACATCGCCACCTGCAGTTGAGAGTAGCTCCGGCGGCTGCATCCAGAAGCCAAACATGGCCATTCAAGTCACGGTGTTTCCCGACGTCGGCATTTCCATAGGCGTTGGTTTCTCCCATGTTCTCGGCGACGGAAGGACAGACGCTCATTTTATGAAATCATGGGCATCCATACATAAGTCTCAAGGGGATTCAACTTGTCTTCACAACAGTTTACCCAGTTTCGACCGGGGATTGGTCAACGATCCTTCAGGCCCTGCGTCCGGACTTTTCATGAAGAACGAAAGAGTTTTCCAGGGCACATCTTCATCTTCCAAAGTTATCTTCAACAACGTCCGAGTCACTTGTAAGATCAAACGCTCCCACGTTGAATCACTGAAAGATTGGGTGAAGAAAAGGAGCATTGAAGTCAACGGTTCGGAGCCGATAAGGATGTCAACATTTGTGGTAACATGTGCTTACACGTGGGTTTGTTTGGTCAAATTACAACATCATCAGAATCCCTCATCAGATGATTCCGGGGAACTTTCTTATTTCCACTTCCCGGTAGATTGCAGAGGCCACTTAAAATTACCAGAAACGTACTTCGGGAACTGCGTTTTACTACGAATGACAGCGGCCAAGAAGAGTGAGTTATTAGGGGGAAATGGGATTCTGGTGGCTGCGACTGCGATCGGAAGAGAAATCATGGAATTCCAGGAACAGCCGTTCAAGGATGCGGAACCGTCGTGGGCAAAAGTGGTTGAAATAATCAAGATGATCAAAGACAGCGTCTTTGTTACCTCGTCGCCGAAATTTGGAGTGTATACGTCGGATTTTGGGTGGGGGAGACCCAGAAAAATAGAGATGGGTAACATTGCAACGTTCGGGTCTGTTTCTTCGTTCTCGATTTCGGAGAGCAGTGAAGAGGAAGGCGGAGTTGAATTGGGCATCGCGCTTCCTCCCCATGAATCGGATAGCTTCAACACTATTTTCCACCACGACTTGTTAAAACTAACCTAAATGGTTGGTGATTTACGATCTCTTCTGGTGTTATGTAACAAAGGCTGTAACCTGCCCCAAAAAATTTGCATAACCAGCGGTGGCCAGCCGCTCCTTCCCCTGGCGGTTGGCCTCCCGCCCCTCCTTTATTTTCCTTTTTTCTTCTATTCTTTTTCTTCTTTCAATTTAATTTTTCGTTTTTTAAAAAGGTGATCGTTGATGTCTCGCTCCTTTCTTTAGTTTATTTCAGAAAAGTTTTGGTTGCGTGGTTTCTTTGCTTGTAAGTGTTTCGGTACTTTTTTTTGGACGATCGAACTTTCAGTTTCGTCCTCCAACAAAGTCTCGTCAGCGTGGCTTTCTGGTAGTGTGCTTTTTGTTGTTTCTTTTGAGATTTTTTTCTTTTTTAGGGTTGAACCGCTCGACTGCAGCCTCCTTACCGGCCATTACAGTCTAATTTTACGGTTCTTTTTAGCTCGGCCCCTTAAATCAGCGGTCGATAAACTATCACAAATTTTTTGTAGGGTGGATCCGCTTATGAATTCGGAAGTTCAGCTCCTTAATCTACCGCCGTTTGCCAACATTCTTTACTTGCTTAGATTTCTTTGTTTGAGTTCACAGCATCTCTTTTGTTGTTGCTTGCAATTAGGGTCTTTGATATTCATTATTTGTTTTCAGGTCTTAGTCTTAGTGCTTGAATTTGTTTCTTTTTTCTTTGTTTGAATAAAATTCTTGTTTGATCAAAAAAGCAAAGGTTGTAACCTGCAGGCTTTATTGTTGTTGGGTTAAGGAAAATAAATGAATTCCATTGGATCTAGAGAGTCAGAGTCAGATTCGTTCTTGGATCTTCGTTTCCTTTTCTTTCTTTGATTTCATTAAATTAGCAATCAACGATTAATTTGTTAGAAGGATTAAGAAAGGCACGGCCAAAACATTTTCTTCAATGTTATCTTTTTAATCATCAGTATTCGAACTCATTAACTCATCAATTCGAATAAAATATTACAAATAGCTATTATAAAAACAATCCTCTCAATCCAATTCTTGTTCCTCTAGTCCCTGTATTTCCAAAAAGAAAAACCATTTCCAGATAGTTTAACAATCATTTTACCCTTAATTTATTCCATTACCATTTAAATAATCTAATAGTATCATTTTTCAACCATCAACATGATATCGTTACAAAAAAAAGTCACATTTCACACTAATTTCTCATTTCAAATTGAATTTTTCCAAACAATAATAACAAAAGAAAAACATCACATGCACTTGCGGTGAAAACATAAAACTTTTACAAACATCTCAGTTTTAAAACTGGGTTTAAACATAAAATTTTTACAAACATCTCAGTTTTAAAACTGGGTTTAAAGATTTTATTTAAAGTTTGATTTATAAGTTTAAGTATAGAATTTATAATTTAGAGTTTATAGTTAGAATTTATGACTTAAGGTTAGAATATATCGTTTATAGGTTAAGACTTAAGTTTTAGGGTAATACAGTTGAAAATTTAAAATTTTACCTATAAACACTAAATTTTAACCCTAAACTTTAAATTCTAATGCATAATTAAGCCTAAACCTCTCAATAATAAGCTGAAAATGACAAAAACAAAGTAAAACAAAAAAAGAAAAACAGAGCATTAAAAGCTTCAAAGTCCACATAATACTAATTATTATTAAAAACGATTATTGTTTGCTATTCCGGGGACCTACCCGTCATTCAGATTCTCTCACTGATTGTAAATGGAAATCCATTTTAAACAAATACATACAGTAGCACCTTCAAAATTGAAGAAAAAGATGCAAAGATTTAGAATTGTATCACTTGTTTTGGTTGACTCCCATGTTTCCCTAGTGCCTTGTCCAATGCAGTATGAAAATTGTCAAATGGAACCAACTCCATCCTATGAAAAAAGTAAAGTGCACAAAACGGTCTTACATACCGGAGAATCGGATAACTTAAGGGGAAGCAATATCAAGTATGAGAAGATTGTACGTACTCGTATTTCAACTTCCCCTCTTGTGCCAGGCGTAGAAGGTAATCGACCATATCTCTGCACTCTTTCGCTTTATCGGCACCTAACCATTTCTGTAGCCAGAATCCTCTCAAGGAAAGATCCTGCAGATGGATAGGAGAACATGCGATATTTCATAGAAGCCACCGTTCTTTATTTCTTGTGAAAATGAGCAATACTTGGATTTATGATAACTAACAGTGGCACACCGCTGAGCAACGATATAGAGAAAACGGCTAATCCTTCGTTACCTTGAAAATGAACGAGGAAGTCGGTACGGTGATAGGCTTTTTTGACATTCCTCCATATGTTACCATAGTTCCTTCCTGCCTGAAAATTTTCATTCCAAGGGAAGTTAGATTCTTATAACAAGAAAAATGTCCAAGGTCCTCAATACTTTACAAGGGGAGGCTATCCGACCTTAAGAACTTGAGAACCAAAGAAGCGGCATTTCCACCGACGCAGTTCAATCCCAGAGCAGGTTCAGGTATATTTGACTACCATGACGATAACAAATCAAATGGAAAAGATGGGTGAACAGACAAAAAATCAATATCTAGCGACTTCAATAACATGAAATCCATATGATGAAGATCAAAGATCTCCCCACAATAAACTATACAATGTCCCATTAATGATATACCAGAAGGCTCTTAACATTCTTCACTTCTAGTTGGCTCTCAGTAAATACTTCATCGGCACCAAGAGCTTTTAATTTTTCTTTTACTTCATCCGATCCGGCCCTAAAGCAAGCAGAAGATGGTAAATAAATATGCACTGGAAAAAATGCACACGTTAAATTAAAAGAACTCTAACTGATAAAAAGGAGTAAAATAAATTAAATAGTTTAACTAAAAAATGTTTGCAGTCAATGACAGCAACTTCTGAATTAACAAAATATCCCAAACTGATGACACCAATCTACGTTAAAAAAATAAAGCAAGTGCAATGAAAAAAGGCGCTCAGATACCTACAAGAAGCTAAGTACAGCACCTGTCCCGGATAATGTTAATGCTATGGATGCCACGATATCTTGCAAGCTGGATTACACATTGCCCCACAATGCTGGTGGCCCCATTTTGAACGATGGAATCCCCTGTCCGTACAAGAATAATCAATAAGAGCATGTGATAGAGGCTTGAACATTGTTAAATACCGCATCTACAGTAGTACCTGCACTTAAAGTTGTGAAATCTTCAAGCATCCTTAAAGCAGTCAAAGGATTAACAGTAATGGTTCCAGCATATTCAATTGGTGAATCTTTACTGATTTTGTGCCACATATCATGGTCTTTGACGACATAAGTTTGCCATGTTCCTGACAATAATTTTCAATTGACCTTAGCATTCAAGAAGAATGAAAATCAGCCTAAAAACTCAACCTTCCATTATTTGGCATACAAATGAGAAAAATGAAAGGAACTTCAACAAATTTTATAACATTGAAGATGGGATGTTGAAAAAATGTAAGAATCTTCAACAAATATAAATGAGAAAACTGAAAATCCAACAGCTTGCAAGTTTCAACTACCAAAAAGTAGAAAATTGCCTTTCCTAATTCTTTTTTAATCTAATAGATCCAACCACATATCCGGTGTTAAATCTCCCACACTAAGTGCAATAGCACTAGCCATCCTAAACTTCACCATCCAAACTTCTTTTAACAGAAATTTGTTTCACATTCCAACTTAAAAGTGCTTTGAGTATGAACTTCAGCACTTAAAATTGAAGATACATAACCAGCAAAACATGTTGGATTACCAATTACTAAACACAAGGCACACGAAGTAAAAATAACAATGGCATAGCAGAAGGTGCAAAGAACAAACCAGAGGAGGGTGGAGATGGAATGACCAAATCACCCGGTGAGAGACCCTTAACTGCAGAACCAACGGAATATACTTCCCCAACGCCTTCATAGCCTCCAACTGCGGGCACTTGTGGCCTCACAGGGTATACTCCTATACATCAAAAAATAACTTTTTATTTACAAATGTTCAACAAAAATACATATGAACTTTGACATTGTGCAATTGCATAAATGAAATTTTGATTTGATTCGATTTTCACATACCACTACAACCATTTTACCTTCACATAGATGTATCTATTCATTTTTAAAAGTGTATAATTGAATTAAAGCAAAGTTTCAAGGTAAAACTAAACCAAAATCAAATTTTAATGCGTATAATTATCCCATATTAATGTTCATGTACCACATTAACTCAAATTTGTGTAAATTTGAGAATTATCCTCATTATTCTAATTTAAAACTACCCAATTCAAGTAATAAAAAATCAAGATTACTTAATCAAAATCAAAAGAACAAAAAGGCAAGTTGGAAAAGAACGCACAAACCTTCAATACGGTTAATATCAGAGGGATTAATGGGAGCAGCCAACATTTTAACGCAAACTTGATTCTCCTTCACTTCTACTGGGGATAGCTCTACCATTCTATATAAATACAAGGATAAGCAATAAAAAGGGGGGAAATAATAACTAAATTTGTAAATTGGGAACCTGGTGACGGAGTCAGGTGGGCCGTGGTGCTCGTAGACGACTGCTTTGGAAGGCGGAGACATGATGGTCGACAACGCCCTCACGGTTTGGGCGTTGCGCAAACTCCCGGAGCGACACTGGTTTAGACTCCATAGTCCGGTACTCACTGCTTTTAGCGTTATTGATCTTGCCATTGCCATTTCCAAGCTAGTTTTGGCTGGAAATGCGTATATCATCCAGATTCCAGAAGAGTCCACCCCAAGGTTCCAGGCAGTTGAAAAAGGCGACGCCGGTGAGGAATTCAAAAGCCCGTTGACAATCCAATACGGACCCAATTCTTGCTGACAAATGGGCTAAAGGGTAACCCATCTCAAATTCGGAGTTCATGCTCTCAACTGGGCTCAGCTTAGTTTTAGGTTGGCACGGATGGGGTGAGTGTGTTAGTTTAGTTGAATTTAAATTTTTAATAAAAAATAATGAAAAGAAATTTGAATTGAGTTGTGTTTGATAAATTTATTTGAATTAAAATAAATTTATGTTATTGAAAATTTTCGTAAAAATCACAAATTATTAGGAATACGAGACATGTGATATACACAAAAACATTTAATAAGAACTCAACAAATGGTTCTAATAAAAAAAGGATAATGTTTATTTTAAAAAATTAGATTTAAAAGTTTTGTCTGTAAAATGTGTGTGTATTGTCAATGTATGAACAGATATCACCTTGTAATCACCAGACTATTTGTCAGTAAATAAAACTAAATAAATGCTGAAAAAACATATAACTTGTTAATTTGTTTGAACTGAAAAATTACACATGTGGAGAAACAGCATCAAGAGAAAACATCATGAACATCCACTGTATGACGAGACTCATTTCAATGATTTACTGAATTGTGGGTCAAATATTTGTTTGCGTTCTCTCAGCTTGTTGGAGTGGTTTTAAATTTTTCCTACTTACATCTAGAGAGAGTAAGTGTGACTCATTTCATGTGTCTCTTGAGGCCATGGGGTAAAAAATAAACACTAAAAACAAATCATTCAGAAAAACGAGCTATCCCTTTTTCAGTTGTAACTCACTGATTTCACCATCTTTACAATTCCCCACTGATATAATCATTGAGTTATTTCTTTCTGATGGAACAATTCTGCAACAATCCCTCCTTGGTGACTGCAAAATAACCAAAAAAAGAACATTAGGGTTCATGTTTGTAATGCCATTCATAGCTTTTCTTTGCTTTAACCCTTGTTTTAGTCCCTCAAAAAAGAACAAGTTATTGTACCTTTTGCCATCGTCGATCGTCCAGTTTCTTTATGACGATAACGGAATCAAGTTTCTCAGGGGAGGCCATTCGCCAACGGCAGGGACGGCTCCTAATTTTATGACGGTAGTAAATGCTGATCGTTTGCCTTTTAGGACGATCAAACTTAACCTTTCTCATATAGAAAATGAAGGGCTTTTGGCAGGGGTGCCTTTCAACAGGCCTAGTGTTGAATGCGTAAGCAGTGTAATCGGCTCCTTTGTACCAATTGATAAAAGTTCTCGACGGCATCTCAAGCTCTCTGGGAGACATCACTCCCCGTAAGATTTGAACCACGTATCCCCAAGAGACCGAGATCGACCAATACCGATTTGAGTCGTAGCATATCGATTGTTGGATCAAACTGGCCGAGTCCTTTTCGGCAGCTTCGAGTAGGTGCTCGATTGCTTTGGCTCGTTTCATTCTAGGGAAGATAGGTTCCACTACATCTAGGTGGTGAAGTGATACCAATGGAGTCACTGGGTGGGCTCCCAACAGCCCCATCAAATCTCCATACACATCGTACTGTAGAAAACACAAGGTAAATCTCAAAATTGAGCATAATAAAGGGTAAATCTCTAATTTGTTAATGGTAAAATAATCTTTATAACTCTTATGTCCAAATACCCAAATCAAACCTCTAATTTTAACTCAAACCTCTAATTTTGGCTCAAATTTCTAATTACCAAACATGGCTAAATCTCAAAATTGAGCATAATAAAGGGTACAAACCATGATTTGACCAAACTGTGTTAGTGATTTAGACTAAGGCATACAAAAGATAAGAGTTAAAAGGACTAAAACTTCAAGTTAAGTATAGTATAGGGACCAAAACCATAATTGTACGCGAATCCATTCAAGAAGTAAGTTTTTTTACCTGATGGAAACCAAGTTCCCTGGTGAGTGGCACTCCAAGCTCCGCCATGCAAGCCTGAATCCTATCATCACTGCCGTACAATGCCGGATACCGTTGGATGCATTTATCTTGCATCTTCGACAATTCTTTAGCCAACGGATAGCTTATTGCGAACCCACCACCTCCAAACGCCATAGCATACGAAAAGAATATGTTCTGAATATGGCACTCCGACGCACTCCCGACGTAATAAAACTGCGTGTGGTCGTATTTCGAAAGCACCCGCACCACGTTGTCGACGATAAACACCGTGTCGTCGTCCCCCATCACGAACCACCGTACATCCTTCATCCCCAGCCTAAGTGTCTCGGAAACCACACGCGTAATCCTCAATGCCGAACGAGACCCTTGGATGTTCGTGTACTTGAACCTTGAAGTGTCTTCAGAGATCCTAATCTGGGGCAAATTTTCATTTTTATAGGTCTTCACTTTCTTATCTACCCACACTGCACCCCTTGTCTCATTCGGCCTCCACCATGCTTTGATGTACTCTTTCCTTGTTTCCCACAAGTTCGACGACGCCGCTATCCCGAACACGATGTGTTCGAGCTCGGTGTCGAAGCGGTGGTAGTGTCCGGTTGGTTCGACGGTCTCTACCGGTGCAGGCTTTGTTTCTGCCGGTACATTGGACGACGATGATGAAGAAGAATTGGTGATGGAGGAATGGTTTGAGGGTGAATCGAGTTTGGTGGAGAGATTTGCGTAATTGTTGTCACGGTCGGTGTTGCTCAACAGGAGGTTTGAGTATAGGATGTAGAAACAAATCATGGTGAAGAAGAAGTAAATGAGTGAGCGTTTATAGCTGTGTTGTGGGGGACCGCGTTGCTGGAGAGAGCTCATTTGTTCTTACAATTTGTTTATTGGTTTTTGTGATTGTTTTGTTGTTTGCATTTGTTGTTGTTGTCGACGGTAGTGGTGGTGGTCACGGTGGTGGTGGTGTTTATGTTCCCATGTGTTTCGGTTGAAGGCTTGGTTATAGGAATTAGCTTGGACTGAGGATTGTTCGGATCTGCAGATACGAATTGAACGTGTCAACTTTATAGCAAAAATATAATAAGTTTTCATTTGTTTCACTGCTTTTTTTTTCTTTTTATTATATTTAATTTAGAGATTTAAACACTGTATTTTAATTTACTATGTAATGTAAAGTACTGATGTTTTGCATAATGTTGGATTCCTTCGTTCCTCGGATTAATATGTTGCTTGCAATTCTTTCTGTAGTCTATGTCTATGTTGATTGGTAAATAAAGAACAGTTTGCTTTCTAAATTTTCAATTTAATTTATATTTACATCAATCAATTCTTAGTTCAACTAATTCGATTTTATTTTTAAAACTCAAATGAAGACTTATATTTAAACATCTTTGTGGCTATAAACATGAAAAATATATTACTTATTTGGGTAGACGTCCCTAGATTGTTATACCCCGTAATAATTTGGCATAAAGCTAAAAAAATATCTTTAAGTTTTTTAAAAAAATATCTTTAAAAAATATCCTTAATGTTTGACTAAATAGTTATTTTGGCCTCTATTTGAATCAATTTAACTGTCAATATTTTAATTTAGGTTAAAATGGTCTTCATACAGATGAAAATTGTTAGTCAACTGACGATAAACAACTTGAAATGACTTGACAAAATGACACATCATAAGAAAAAAAATATTTTATATTTCGTACAATTTTATAAAAATATTTTTGATTAATGTGTCATTATGTAAAGTCAACATATTTGTCTACATGACATTGCTATCGCGTCGTGCATTGTCATGTAGGTTTGTCACGTTATTTCAAGTTATTTATCGTTAGTTGATTGACCGTTTTCATCCGCGTGAAAGTTACTTTAACCCAAAATAAAACGTTAAAAATTAAATTAATTTAAAAAATAAAAATCAAAATAATAATTCAATCAAAGGTTAAGAATATATTTTTAACATTATACTTAATAATTTTTGTGAAGCGTACTTTATTTCTCGAACTGTTTTGAATGCATTGTATTTGTGCCCCCATCTTTGCCATACATCACGGTCCTACGTGTCCCTTGATGACAGTGCATTTATTGTGAAAAAGAATGATCGTCGAATTCTAGACCAACTCATATATGTGTTAAAATCAATGGCATTGATATAATCAATGGAGTTTGTTAAGTAATAAATAGTTTAATATCGTTTAAGTAAGTTTTGAGTTTATGGTTTTGTGTATATAAAAAATTACGTTGAGAGACTCATTCATTAAAATAAAAATTACGATTTAAATTAATTTAAATTAGTCAAAATAAAATCTTAAAAAGTCAGAAATAAAAAAATATAATATTATATTTTTTACACTCCATATCCCTAAATTTCACCACTTCAATGTATAGTTTTAGGTAGACACTCACCTTAGAATATATGTACCAAGTGAAACAATGGCCGACAATCTCATTCACCCTCTTTGTTATTTTTTTTATCTTTATCAAAAGTGTATAATGGATTTTGAAAATTAGGGGTTCTTTTTAGAATTATTTGTATTTTTAAGCTTTTTTTTGTAAAATAGTTTTTTATTTTACTTTTATTGCACATAGCATGTTACGATTAGACCAAGTGATATTTTTTTAAAACAAAAACAATAAAAAGATTAAAGTGTTAAACATAATAACAGTACAAGATAAACTAAGAAAAATAATACATGAAATAAAAACAAAATTTGAGGCGATATTAAATGTATTTTTGTTTTAAATCTCTTGATATGAAATAAACCACAATGAATATATATATATATATATATATATCTACAGACTGCAGCATTTAGGAGGAACGGGATTGCAGGCAATTCACGAGACAAGTGAAATGATTGTATAATTTGTTGAATGTATTAAGGAGATACATCGGATTAGACTTTATAGTAAATGTACAGATACAATAAACACGTAATTGTGTATGGATTATGGATTAGGGATTTTTTAGTACAATTCCCTCGTAAAATATTTATGTTTATTGTAGCAGTTTACTATTTTCTTGAATAATAATAACAATTTATTAAAAAAAAATCGGAGTATAAGTTCCCAAGGAGAAGGGGCAGAGGGCATGTGCGACCCATTCTCAGCAACAGGACTAGCCGAAGGCAAAATAAATTGAATGAAAAAGCCATATATCACGGTTTCACTGCAACACATATACCTTTCATTAACCTTGGACCATCATTGCATTAAAAACCTTAATTCTGGACTCATATAATTGGGATAATGGCAGCCCAACAGCAGACAAGGTTCAATTGAGGCCCAAAGTACAAGAGTGAACAACAAAAAGAATGAAGAAAAATTATTAAATGGATACGATTCACCATGTCATCCGTGGTTTTAATCTATAAGGTCTGTCCATCTCTTTCTTACCCGTTAATAAAGAGTGGATAATTATTGAAAAATTATTTTGAAGTGAATAAGCCTTATTGGCTAGGACCACGTCATATGAGCCGGATCTATATAATAATTTTTCGAGTGATAAGAGATCTGGATGATATAAATATTAAACAATGAAGATTAAAAAACAAATTATCATAAACAAAATGAACAAGCATCAACGGTGAAATTGAAGTGAGGCAAAAATATCAGATGAAGACAAGGATAGAACTTAGAAGGAATCAATTAAGCCAATCAGAGCAATGAAGTTTCATGAAAGAAACTTGTGGTGTTTAACAGTTTTTAGGTTAACTTTTTGTTAAGGCAATCAGCGGGTCCCATAATCAATCACACAAGTCAAGTGCTCACATGTGCAGTCAGTACTCAATACTAATCTCTCCCTCCATTTTCCTTAAAACACAGAAAAACCGTTTTTTTCTAATGTTTTATGCAGAGGGATTAAAACATAATTAGCTTAAGCATTTCCCCTTGGTTACATTTACAATACAACACCTCTTTTTGCCATTTGCTTTGCTTTTACAAAACGCGCGCACACGCTCTCTCTCATTGAAATCTCAGATCCAAAGCCGTGCCATTTCTTGGATTCTTTCTCTCTCTCCCTCTCCATATTTTCCCAAGAAAATTCCGCTTCTCTCTCTACTTTCCCAGGAAAAAAGTGCTTACCTCTGCAAGAAAATCCCCCCCCCCCCCTTCATTCCCAGGGTTGCCTTCTTGGCAATAAATCAATCATCTTTTCTTGATTCTGAGAAAACCCAGTTTTTGTTCTTTGATACTCCTTTCAAAAAGCTTCTTCTTTTGTTTGTTTTTTTAATAATCAATGGAATCAAGATAGTCCCCCTCCCCTCTTGAATCAAAGCTAAACCCAGCTTGTTGACATTACTTATTGAAGAAAAAAGGCTTTATTTTTCTTCTTTCTATGGCTTCAAGAGAAGTATCAGCAATGATTAAACAAGGGTTTATTTCAGACCCGACACTCTCTTTATCTTTCTCTCCATCAAGAACAACTCTCCCGAGGCACTATTCCCCTTCCTCTTCCCCCCCGCCTCCTCCATCTGAGTCGACTCGGCCGACTCAGAACAACCCCACCCTCTTCGAGATGATGTCTGAGGAAAACCTCCGTGGCTCCAAAACCTTGGAGGAATCTCGCAGAAGGACCCAACGCCGAGTTGCCAAATTCCTATCTGAACTCAACGCCTACAGCTTCAAGAACGGGGGGCTCGGACCGAGTGATGTAAGGCTCACGGTCGTCTCTAGAGATGGCCATAGAGTGTCCATGGATGTGCACAGGAGAGTTTTGTCTGAGAAAAGCAGGTTCTTTGCCGACAACTTGAGTCAAAGGAGAGAGAAAGGAGTCTCTCACACAGTGGAAATCAGTGAATGTGATGATGTCGAGGTTTATGTGGAAACTGTTGTTTTGATGTATTGTGATGATTTGAAGAGGAGATTGATTGGTGAAAATGTTACTAAGGTCTTGGCTTTGCTTCAGGTATAATAATTCTAAATTCTAACGAAATTTTGCTTTCAATGTTAGATTTTTACAGTTCATACAATGTTTAGCCAATTAGAAATTCTGGGTTTTTCTTTAAGTTTGATTTTATTATAGACTGGTTTGAAATGGATGTCTGTTTATTTTTGCCAATCTTTTCCTTCCATTTGAAGCAAAGCTCAGTAATTTATATATGCCATGTATCTGACCACAATTTAGCTATTTATGCGGGATATGTATATTTATATGTATGTATTGTTTTCCATTTTTTGCATCTATTCTTATTTCTGCAGAAGTGAGGGAATTTGTAATATTATCAATGTCTGTTTCTGCAGGTATCTGCGGCCATTATGTTTGATGCAGGGATTACTTCTTGTTTGGAATATTTGGAAGCTGTCCCCTGGTCCGAGGATGAAGAGGAAAAGGTTGTATCTCATCTCAGCCAACTTGAGCTTCATGGCTCGATTCCGGAAGTTCTTCAGAGAGTATCATCTGATTCTGAACCATCTACTTCCGCAAGATCGGATGGCATCCTTATGAACCTTCTCGGTGGTGTTCTTCAGGCCAAGGATGATAAAGCGCGTCGAGAAATGAAAATACTTATTTCACGTCTGCTTAGAGAAGATTCGGTGGATGACGACAATCGGTTCGATGTCTCGAAAGATACCCTTTATCATCTCTGTCACAGATGTTTTAGCGCTCTAGTTCTCTGCTTATCTGAAGCTATAGGAACGGACGGTAGTAAGCGAGACCGAGGAGTTTTAATGGCTGAAATAGCTCGAGAAGCCGACAATTTGCAGTGGATTGTTGATATTCTAATCGAAAAGAGAATGGCGAATGACTTTGTGAAACTGTGGGCGGATCAGAGGGAACTTGCAGAGCTTCATTCGAAGATCCCTACCATGTACCGGCATGAAATCAGTAGAATCACTGCTCAACTCTGTATTGCAATAGGTAGGGGAAACATCTTGGTTCCGAAAGAGAGCCGGTTCTTGCTGCTGTCGAGATGGCTGGACGCACTGTACGAAGATTTCGGGTGGATGAGAAGGGCTTATAAATCAGTAGACAAGAAACTAGTCGAAGATGGGCTGAGTAGGACGATTCTTACGCTGTCGTTGCGGCAACAACAGGTTATTTTGCTGAATTGGTTCGACCGGTATCTGAATAAAGGAGACGACTGTCCCAATATCCAGAGAGCATTCGAAGTTTGGTGGAGAAGAGCTTTCATTAGACAATACACGGATGTGGAAGATGGTTCACAGTTGCAAATAACTGTCTGCAGTTATCCAACCTGAAACATGTCAAACTAGTGTATACACATAAACTGATATATTTTTTTATAATTTGTCAGCCTATTATGTCCACTCCTTTTGGTTTTCCTACAACATGGAAACACAGGTTTTTCAGATTGTCGTCAAAATTTTCTATATGTGGAGATGGAAGAAAATTAAAAATGCTTGCATTTCAAAAGAAAATGTTATTCCTTGCATCTTCAGCTATTCTTTCAAAATTTAGCAACTCATAAACCTTCGAGTCACTGGGTTAATCAAAATGCTTGCAGTTGGAGGTTGATATTAGGATAGATGAATAGAGATGAATATCAGAATGTTTAGGGGGAAAGAGAGACGGTACTCTCTAGTGATTTTATTAATGAACACCCGTAATATCTTAATAGAGACCGGGTGCATTCTAACAGACTCCTAACCATACTTGCCGACTCATCTCAACTGACTCAACTTACATCAGATAACTGCCTTTCCATTTAATCTATATACGTAACATTCACCCTACTTTCCTTATCTTGGAGAACCTACTAAGCAGCTTCACTTTGTTGAAAAATACCATGTAACAAATGATCGAACAACAAAATAATGAAAAACAGAAGAGAAGAGAAAAGATACCTCATAAGTCTAGAGACGTGTCTGACACAGGAACAACTGCAAGTTGTGATCGAAATCGAGGGAACACATGAGTGGAAAGAGGTTTGGTCATTATATCAGCAACTTGCTCACACGCAGGTACTTCATTAACAAGCAATTGCCCAGCAGTAACCTTTTCTCGGACAAAATAGAGATCAAGTTCTATATGCTTGAACTTAGAATGTATGACAGGGTTAGCAGACACTGCAACTGCAGTAGAATTATCACACCATAGTACAGGTGTATCGACCAAATCAACATGTAACTCACCAAGAAAAGACTGAAGCCACAGAATTTCAGTAGTGGCACACGCAACTGCACGATATTTAGCTTCGGAAGTGGAACGAGACACAACAGACTGCTTTTTGGAACCCCAGGACACATGATTTCCTCCAAAAAACAGACAAAAACTTGTGGTCGAACGACGATCATCCACATCGGAGCCCCGATTTGCATCAGCAAAAGCTGTTATGCTCATTCGAGAACCAACAGTGAACCTCAGACCGTAATCAATAGTGCCTTGTAGGTACCTTAAGATACGTTTCACTGCTTGAAGGTGAGTGTCTAAGGGTACTTGCATAAACTGACAAACACGATTAACTGCAAAGGCAATCTCTGGCCTAGTAATCACAATATACTACAGGGCACCCGAAATGCTCCTGTAATCGGATGCATTTTCTATGGGACTGCCTTGATCAGTAGACAAATGCAAATTTGTGACCATAGGCATTGATAATTCTTTTGCATTTTCTAAACCTGCTTTTTTTAAACTCACTCACATACTTTTTTTGGCTCAGAGTAATTCCACCATTTCCATACTTTACTTTAATGCCTAAGAAATAATGCAGCAATCTCAAATCTTTCAAAAAAAAAGGTCTTGTTCGGATCATCTATTACAGTTTGAACTTCATCATCATTGTAACACCCGGGTTTAGGGGTTAGGTGAAAATAATATTTTAATATTATTTGGGCTCGGTTTTATACTCTAAGTAATATTTCGAGTTTGTTTTCAAAATTTATTAATTTCGAGCTAACCATGTTTTAAGATTTAAAACTCCAATCTACCATGGATTAATCCTCTTTGTGAATAGCCAAACTCATTAAGGGCAAAGAAGTCTTTTGAGCCCTAAATAAGTCACATGTCAAATAAAACACCCATTTTCTCTACTATTCATCTTCCTCTCAAAAGCTTACCAACGGGAAACCAAAACTCTCTTCCACATTCACTATTCCATTCCCAAAGCTCCTCCATTTCAACTCCAAATTGAAAGGTAAAGGTAATTTTGAACTCCCCTCACCTCCCTCTTCTCAAAAGTACATTTTATTTTCGTTTTCATGAAGTTTTAAGGAAATAGAGGTTTTTGAATATTTGATTAAAAGTGGTGCCTTTGTGTAGCTAAACCAAATATTTTGATTTATTATGGTTAGTTATGGTATATAGGAGTCAAATGATGTCACATATGTGAATTTCAAACGATTTTAAACAATTTTCGGAATTTGGCTTTTAGGGGGTTTTTGGAGGGTTTTAAAGTATGTTTTGGGGCTGTTTGATGTTGGGTTTTGGGGGCTGTAGGTAGTATGACATATGAGGACCATTTTGGGTGTAATTGATGCTTGTTTGGGTGCTTGAAATGAGAGAAAACAGTGGGTCAAGTGGGCTGCTCGAAAATCCTATTTTTGGACTTGTTTTGGGTGTTGGATGCTTGGTAATGTAATCCGGGTTAATTTCGATGACAAGATATTGATTGTGGATGTTTTGTTTGTGTTTGGGATTGATTAGAGTCAAGTTTGGGCATCGGTGAAGCATCGGAAGTGAATCCGGAGAATTGAAGGTTGTGCTTGCTTGGTCTTGTGCTTGGAAGCTTAGGTGAGTGGTTAATTGTTTTAAACGGTTTTAAATTGGTTGGTTCGAGTATATGGACTAGGTTGGGCTTGGTAGACCCACCTAGAGTTAGGACCACCCTAATCCTAAACTTGATCTAGAGCCTTTGGTTGAACTCACTATATGGTCGTGTATGTCTCGTATATATTGTGGTATGAATGTCTATGTGCATTGCTTTATACATGTGAAATGAGATTGGACTTATGATGCTTGAGACATGCATGATGATGGTTGTTGGTGAATATGTGCTAAGCACAAGGTTGATGAAATGAGTAATGTGATGTGAGTAAATATTGGCACTAGTAAACTTGGATACAAATGATCGATCATTAGGATGTTAGTGTGTACACATGAGTCTAAAGTCGCGCGTGGCCTTGGTGGCGTTGAGTCACCAAGGAGGAGTACGGGTTCGCCCGGAATTGTATTTAAATATAGTCGGTGATGAGTGGAATCCCATCGACGGGGCGTGAGGATGAGTGGAATCCCCTCCGCGAGGCCGGTGATGAGTGAAATCCCACCGAGGTAATATGGTTGTTGGATATGAGTTTCCAACGTGTCTATCCGCGTATTCGGGTATTAACTAGGTGCCAATGTTGTTTGATGTATATATCAATGTGTTGAGGTTCATGGTTCTTATTGAGATATTTATATGTGATTACATGTATAGTAGCGTTGAGCTCACGACTATGGCATATATGTGATATATATATTGCTCATGCATCTATATCTTGTGGACTCTTGGTAAATGTGAATTGCCTTGGCTAGATCGTGCTCGGACCCTGCGATGTTGAGGTTTGTTTTTAGAGCTTACCCTCACTAAGCATCATTGCTTACGCTCTCTTTGTTCAACATTGCAGATCCTTAGTTCGTGGGTTGCTCGGCAAGTGGAGGGCCTCCAAGTGTGGTTTTGGACTTGAGTTCATCAAGTATGGTTTAATGTTAAGATATGTAATAGTTTAAGCAATGGGATGTGTAAGGTTTTGTTGTTTGTTGTTGGTTGCTAGGAGCATGTTTAGACTCCATGTTATGTCGCTTTTGTGTGGCTTGTGATGCCATGTCTAAGTTGTAATCCATGCCTAATTGCTTACTTTGAATGTTAGCCTATGCCTTAAGAGTTTTTACATGTGTTTGATTGTTGCTTGAATGAATGCATGTTGTGGATTGTTGCCTTAGTATTAGACATGTTTAAGTCTTGTTCAAGCATGATGTTATTGTTGGTATAGCTTGGGTTCAATTGATTTGTTGTTGTATGGTGTTTTGGGGCACCCTCGTGCCTCAAAACAGCCCAGAAAAGTCTGCAGACAGGGGGGTGTTTCGGAACGGGTCCCCGTGTTCCGAAACGGCCCCTGTGTATATGGCCTGCCGTTTCGAAACGGATGAGGGTCGTTCCGGAACGTTTTCGCCACTGGAATTTTGAGAAATTGGCGAGACGAAGCCGTTCCGAAACGGGCCTCTGAAGTTCCGAAACGGTCAAATCTCGTTGACCACGAGATATTGACCGTCAAGGTCGTTCCGATACGGGTCTCCCCTGTTTCGGAACGGCCACCTTATGGTTGACCCTGGCCTTTGACTAAGTCAAGGCGTTTCGGAACACCCTATGGGCGTTTCGAAACGGCCTGCTGTAATGCTTCACATAGGAATTAAATATGCATATAGATAAGATTAAAGTTAAAAGAAATTTTCTGGGTCGTT
The DNA here is from genome assembly GCA_958450335.1 of Hibiscus tridactylites. Classification (NCBI taxonomy): domain Eukaryota; kingdom Viridiplantae; phylum Streptophyta; class Magnoliopsida; order Malvales; family Malvaceae; genus Hibiscus; species Hibiscus tridactylites. The sequence goes on from OY288292.1 coordinate 42,463,823, forward strand.
AACCGAAGGGAAGCCTTAACGGGTTTCGCTTCGGTTTTCCCCGTGTGGCCCACTCGGACCGGTCATCCGACCAGACCGGGACGAGGGGGTTACACTTGTTGATATCAGAGCCTAAGGTTACCGAGACCTTGGGCAGGTAAGTGAGGTAAGTTCAAGTTTTTAAATTGAGTTGCACGGTGTTTGCTTGTTTTGCAAGAATGGTTGCTTATGTGACAAGTATGCTGATTGTTTTACTTTAAAGCATGTGTGTGTGGGTCCCATTGCTACTATTACATTGGAAAAATGATTTTTAAGTGAAGAAACATACTTGGACACTTGGAAGCCTTGCCTTGCTAACCCAACTTGTATGTTTGTTTGTTGTGGTTGTAGTTAATATCTGAGAGAGCAATGTCTAGACCGAGAGGTAGGCCGAGGTTGGTTCGTCAGGAACCACGAGTTGTGGCTCATGTTGAGCTGGTAGTTGGTGCGAGGGCTCACATAGAGGGACCGGGGGCCGCGGGAGTTGGCGCTCCTCCACCACCACCACCTCCTCCACCGGGAGTTGGGGGCGAGGATGGAGTCGGAGGAAATGGACCTCAGGGTGGCCAAGGTGGCCAAGGTCCAGCTGGAATTGATATGACTCCGCTTGTGCAAGCGATAGCGGGAGCGTTCCAGGCCGCAGTTGCGGGAGCTCAGGCTGCAGCTCAGCCTATGTGTGATGATGCTAGTTTACCTTTGGAGAGGCTCCGTAGCTTAGGGGCCGAGGAGTTTAGAGGATCTACTCCGGAGAGGTCGGAGTTATGGTTGGAGAAGACGGTTCGTATCTTGGCTCAGATGGGTTGTGCGGGCGCACGTAGATTGGGTTGTGTGATCTCACTGCTTCAGGGTGATGCCTACACCTGGTGGGTCACCATCACTACCGGGGTTCCAGAGGCAGAGATCGATTGGGAGTTCTTTGAGTCTGCTTTCCGGAAGAGGTACTTAGGACCGAGGTACCTAGATGAGAAGAAGAGAGAGTTCATGGCTCTCACTCAGGGAGATGCTTCTGTGACTGACTATGAGATCCGCTTTGTTCGCTTGAGTCAGTATGCTCCAGAGTTGGTTCCTACTGAAGTGGAACGCTGCAACCGATTCCGATACGGATTGAATGAAGAGGTTAAGAGGTACACGTTGGCTTCTAACTACTCAGACTTTGATGTGTTGGTCGCGAGGGCCAAGGATTTGGAGCACAGTTTGGGTTCAGCCAAACGAGCTGGTGGTTCTGGTTCTGGGAAGAGGCATAACCACTTTGATGGTAGGGATGCTAAGAGGCACAGGGGTGGCGGACACCAGTTTGATCAGAGACGTGGTGGTGGCCACCATGGTAGGGGCCATCAGGGCCATAGAGGAGGAGGGCGCTTGCCCGAGTGTGCACAGTGTGGGAGACAGCACACTGGAGAGTGCTGGGGTAACTTTTATGCTTGTTGGAACTGTGGCTCGAGGGACCACTTTAGGAGGGACTGTCCGCGTCAGGCAGCTCAGGCACCGAACATTGCTCAGGCTCCTGCGAGAGGTACTGATTTTCAGAGAGGCCGTGGGCGCGGTCGTGGCTACTTCTAGCCGAGAGCTGATGCACCTAGGGTAGATGCTCAGAGGAACCTTGCACATGTTGTGGCTGTGCAGCCAGAGGCGGGAGGACCAGCGAGGGTCTATGCTCAGAGAGAGGCTGGGAACGACACCGATGTGATAGTAGGTAATTTCGAGTTACAGTCTATGTCCTTGCTTTCTTTGGTTGATTCGGGTTCTACGCATTCCTACATTTTGAGTAAGCATGCACAGAAGTTAGATATTCCTGTTGAGATCTTAGATGTAGGTATGCATGTTACTAGTTCTTTTGGTGAGACAGTTGTGGTTAGACGTATGTATAGGAGGTGTCCACTGAAGATTCAGGGTCATGTGTTCTCGGTTGACATGATGGAACTTCCTTTCTACGGTTTTGATATTATTTTGGGTATGGATTGGTTGGTTGAGCATCGGGCTAGTGTGGATTTTGAAACAAAGAGAATTTCCTTGAAGCTTTCTGATGATTACGAGGTAGTGGTAGTGGGCGAGAACATTAAGTTCTTGTCTAATGTGGTGTCAGCTTTAGAGGCTCATAGGTTAATGGACTCAGGATGTGGGGCCTATTTAGCTTATGTTATGAATCCGGACATGAGTGAAGCTAGACCGAAAGATATCAGAACAGTGTGTGACTTTCCAGATGTGTTTCCTGAAGAGTTGCCTGGTTTGCCTCCTGACAGAGATGTTGAGTTTGTGATTGAGACAGTTTCAGGGTCTAGTCCAGTTTCGATAGCTCCGTATTGTATGGCTCCGAAAGAGTTGAAAGAATTGAAGAGTCAGTTGCAAGAATTATTAGACCGTGGTTTCATTAGGCCTAGTAGTTCCCCGTGGGGTGCTCCAGTGTTGTTTGTGAAAAAGAAAGATGGTAGCATGCGCATGTGTATTGACTATAGACAGATGAATCAGTTGACTGTGAAGAACAAGTATCCATTGCCTCGTATAGACGATTTGTTTGATCAGTTGAGAGGTGCTTCGGTATTTTCGAAGATAGATTTGAGATCCGGGTACTATCAGTTGAAAGTGAAAGAGTGTGATGTTCCGAAGACAGCTTTTAGGACTAGATATGGTCACTATGAGTTTCTTGTGATGCCATTTGGGCTCACAAATGCACCAGCAGCATTCATGGACATGATGAACAGAATTTTCAGAGACTATCTAGACCGGTTTGTGGTTGTCTTCATTGATGATATACTTGTGTACTCGAAGATAGAAGAAGAGCATGATGAGCACTTGAGATTTGTCTTACAGAGATTGTTGAGCAATCAGTTGTATGCGAAGCTCAGTAAGTGTGAGTTCTGGATTCGAGAGGTTGTATTTCTTGGCCATGTTGTTTCGGCCGAAGGCATCCGAGTTGATCCATTGAAGATTGAGGCTATTGTTGAGTGGAAACAACCTAAGTCCGTGACCGAGATTAGGAGTTTCCTAGGATTAGCCGGTTACTATAGGAGGTTTGTTGATGGCTTCTCTAGAGTAGCTGCTCCTTTGACTAAGTTGTTGCAAAAGGGAGTCAAGTTTGAGTAGTCAGATGCAAGACAAAAGGCCTTTGAAAAATTGAAAGAAGCTTTGACGAATGCTCCAGTGTTAGTGCAACCTGTTTCAGGTAAGGAGTTTGTGATTTATAGTGATGCTTCCTACGTAGGCTTAGGATGTGTTTTGATGCAAGATAGGAGAGTTGTTGCTTATGCTTCTAGACAGTTGAAGATTCATGAGAAGAACTATCCTACTCATGACATAGAGCTAGCCGCAATTGTATTTGCATTGAAAATTTGGCGTCACTATTTGTATGGTGAGAAGTGTATAGTCTACACCGATCACAAGAGCTTGAAGTACTTGATGACACAGAAAGAGTTGAACTTGAGACAGAGGAGATGGCTAGAGTTGTTAAAAGATTACGATTTGACTATTGAGTACCATCCGGGTAAAGCAAACGTAGTAGCCGATGCTTTGAGTAGAAAAGTGGCCGTTGAGTTGAGAGCTATGTTTGCTAGATTGAGTGTGTTTGATGATGGTGGTTTGATCACCGAGTTGCAAGTGAAGCCTTCCTTGATTCAGTTGATTAGAGAGAAGCAGTTGCAAGATGCGAGCCTAGTTCCTCATGTTCAGGACATAGCCGAAGGAAGACCGACCGAGTATAGTTTCAGTGGTGAGAGTTTGTTGTGCTTTAGAGATAGAATTGTTGTACCGGAAGATGTTGAGTTGAGATGACAGATTTTGAGTGAAGCACATTCGAGTCCCTTTTCTATGCATCCGGGTAGTACCAAGATGTACCGAGATTTGAAGAATGATTACTATTGGATTGGTTTGAAGAGAGATGTAGCCGAGTATGTGAGCCGTTGCATGGTTTGTCAGAGAGTGAAGGCAGAACATCAGGTTCCTTCAGGTTTGCTACAGCCTTTGAAGATTCCGGAATGGAAATGGGAGAGAATCACCATGGATTTTGTATCGGGGTTGCCTTTGTCTCCTTCGAAGAAGAACTCAGTTTGGGTGATTGTTGACAGGTTCACTAAGTGTGCTCACTTCTTAGCAGTGAACACTACGGATTCCTTAGACAAGTTGGCAAACTTGTACATTCGTGAGATTGTAAGACTTCATGGAGTTCCAAAGTCTATAGTTTCAGATAGGGATCCTAGATTTACTTCGAGGTTCTGGAGTTGTTTGCATAGTGCTTTGGGTAGTCGTCTGCATTTCAGCACATCTTATCATCCGCAGTCCGATGGGCAGTCAGAACGAGTGATACAGATTCTAGAGGATATGCTTCGTTGTTGTGTGATTGATTTTCAGGGTTCTTGGGAGAAGCACTTACCGTTGGTTGAGTTTGCTTACAACAACAGTTATCAGTCTAGTATTCAGATGGCACCTTATGAGGCTTTGTATGGTAGGCGGTGTAGGACTCCGATTTGTTGGGCTGAGACAGGTCAGAGGTTGTTACCGATGCCAGACTTGCTCAAGGGAACCACAGAAAAAGTGAAGTTGATTTGTGACCGTTTGAAAGCAGCTTCCGATCGTCAGAAGTCTTATGCAGATTTGAAGAGGAAAGAGATTGAGTACTCGGTGGGTGAGAAAGTGTTTCTGAAGGTATCTCCGTGGAAGAAGGTTATGAGATTTGGCCGAAAGGGCAAGTTGAGTCCGAGGTTCATTGGTCCGTATGAGATAGTTGAACGGATTGGGCCCGTAGCTTATCGTTTGAGGTTACCTTCTGAGTTAGAAAAGATCCATGATGTCTTTCATGTATCTATGCTTAGGAGATATAGATCAGATCCGTCTCATGTGATGCCCGTTGAAGAAATAGAGTTGAATCCGGATTTGTCTTACAATGAAGAGCCCGTAGAGATACTTGCTTCTGATAGCAAGGTGTTGCGTGGCAAGACCATAGAGTTGGTCAAGGTGTTGTGGAGACATAGGGGTGTGGAAGAGGCCACGTGGGAGAGGAAAGCGGATATGGTTGAGCAGTTTCCGTATCTATTTCCACCAGGTAATTTCGGGGACGAAATTCCTTAAGTGGGGGAGAGTTGTAACACCCGGGTTTAGGGGTTAGGTGAAAATAATATTTTAATATTATTTGGGCTCGGTTTTATACTCTAAGTAATATTTCGAGTTTGTTTTCAAAATTTATTAATTTCGAGTTAACCATGTTTTAAGATTTAAAACTCCAATCTACCATGGATTAATCCTCTTTGTGAATAGCCAAACTCATTAAGGGCAAAGAAGTCTTTTGAGCCCTAAATAAGTCACATGTCAAATAAAACACCCATTTTCTCTACTATTCATCTTCCTCTCAAAACCTTACCAACGGGAAACCAAAACTCTCTTCCACATTCACTATTCCATTCCCAAAGCTCCTCCATTTCAACTCCAAATTGAAAGGTAAAGGTAATTTTGAACTCCCCTCACCTCCCTCTTCTCAAAAGTACATTTTATTTTTGTTTTCATGAAGTTTTAAGGAAATAGAGGTTTTTGAATATTTGATTAAAAGTGGTGCCTTTGTGTAGCTAAACCAAATATTTTGATTTATTATGGTTAGTTATGGTATATAGGAGTCAAATGATGTCACATATGTGAATTTCAAACGATTTTAAACAATTTTCGGAATTTGGCTTTTAGGGGGGTTTTGGAGGGTTTTAAAGTATGTTTTGGGGCTGTTTGATGTTGGGTTTTGGGGGCTGTAGGTAGTATGACATATGAGGACCATTTTGGGTGTAATTGATGCTTGTTTGGGTGCTTGAAATGAGAGAAAACAGTGGGTCAAGTGGGCTGCTCGAAAATCCTATTTTTGGACTTGTTTTGGGTGTTGGATGCTTGGTAATGTAATCCGGGTTAATTTCGATGACAAGATATTGATTGTGGATGTTTTGTTTGTGTTTGGGATTGATTAGAGTCAAGTTTGGGCATCGGTGAAGCATCGGAAGTGAATCCGGAGAATTGAAGGTTGTGCTTGCTTGGTCTTGTGCTTGGAAGCTTAGGTGAGTGGTTAATTGTTTTAAACGGTTTTAAATTGGTTGGTTCGAGTATATGGACTAGGTTGGGCTTGTTAGACCCACCTAGAGTTAGGATTAGGGTGGTAGCCTAATCCTAAACTTGATCTAGAGCCTTTGGTTGAACTCACTATATGGTCGTGTATGTCTCGTATATATTGTGGTATGAATGTCTATGTGCATTGCTTTATACATGTGAAATGAGATTGGACTTATGATGCTTGAGACATGCATGATGATGGTTGTTGGTGAATATGTGCTAAGCACAAGGTTGATGAAATGAGTAATGTGATGTGAGTAAATATTGGCACTAGTAAACTTGGATACAAATGATCGATCATTAGGATGTTAGTGTGTACACATGAGTCTAAAGTCGCGCGTGGCCTTGGTGGCGTTGAGTCACCAAGGAGGAGTACGGGTTCACCCGGAATTGTATTTAAATATAGTCGGTGATGAGTGGAATCCCATCGACGGGGCGTGAGGATGAGTGGAATCCCCTCCGCGAGGCCGGTGATGAGTGAAATCCCACCGAGGTAATGTGGTTGTTGGATATGAGTTTCCAACGTGTCTATCCGCGTATTCGGGTATTAACTAGGTGCCAATGTTGTTTGATGTATATATCAATGTGTTGAGGTTCATGGTTCTTATTGAGATATTTATATGTGATTACATGTATAGTAGCGTTGAGCTCACGATTATGGCATATATGTGATATATATATTGCTCATGCATCTATATCTTGTGGACTCTTGGTAAATGTGAATTGCCTTGGCTAGATCGTGCTCGGACCCTGCGATGTTGAGGTTTGTTTTTAGAGCTTACCCTCACTAAGCATCATTGCTTACGCTCTCTTTGTTCAACATTGCAGATCCTTAGTTCGTGGGTTGCTCGGCAAGTGGAGGGCCTCCAAGTGTGGTTTTGGACTTGAGTTCATCAAGTATGGTTTAATGTTAAGACATGTAATAGTTTAAGCAATGGGATGTGTAAGGTTTTGTTGTTTGTTGTTGGTTGCTAGGAGCATGTTTAGACTCCATGTTATGTCGCTTTTGTGTGGCTTGTGATGCCATGTCTAAGTTGTAATCCATGCCTAATTGCTTACTTTGAATGTTAGCCTATGCCTTAAGAGTTTTTACATGTGTTTGATTGTTGCTTGAATGAATGCATGTTGTGGATTGTTGCCTTAGTATTAGACATGTTTAAGTCTTGTTCAAGCATGATGTTATTGTTGGTATAGCTTGGGTTCAATTGATTTGTTGTTGTATGGTGTTTTGGGGCACCCTCGTGCCTCAAAACAGCCCAGAAAAGTCTGCAGACAGGGGGGTGTTTCGGAACGGGTCCCCGTGTTCCGAAACGGCCCCTGTGTATATGGCCTGCCGTTTCGAAACGGATGAGGGTCGTTCCGGAACGTTTTCGCCACTGGAATTTTGAGAAATTGGCGAGACGAAGCCGTTCCGAAACGGGCCTCTGAAGTTCCGAAACGGTCAAATCTCGTTGACCACGAGATATTGACCGTCAAGGTCGTTCCGATACGGGTCTCCCCTGTTTCGGAACGGCCACCTTATGGTTGACCCTGGCCTTTGACTAAGTCAAGGCGTTTCGGAACACCCTATGGGCGTTTCGAAACGGCCTGCTGTAATGCTTCACATAGGAATTAAATATGCATATAGATAAGATTAAAGTTAAAAGAAATTTTCTGGGTCGTTAACTGAAGGGAAGCCTTAACGGGTTTCACTTCGGTTTTCCCCGTGTGGCCCACTCGGACCGGTCATCCGACCAGACCGGGACGAGGGGGTTACAATCATCACATCCAGTAATTATTATGTCATCTACGTAAACTAGAAGATATAATGTCCAGTGTTCCATTATTCGAACAAACAATGATGAATCAGATTTAGACACACAAAATCCCACAGACAACAAATACCCACGTAACTTTTCAAACCAGGCTCTCGGAGCATGTTTTAATCCGTAAATAGCTTTATTGAGTTTGCAAACATACATGCGTTTATCACCTTGTTTGTAGCCCGGAGGTTGTGTCATGTAGACCTCCTCGGCTAAGTCACCGTTCAGAAAAGCGTTGTTGATGTCAACTTGACGCAACTTCCATTGCTTTGCAACAGCAACCGAAAGAATAGTACGGACGGTGGTTGGTTTGACAACGGGACTGGAAGTCTCGTGAAAATCACAGCCGGCTTGCTGAAGATACCCTTTAGCCACCAACCGGGCCTTGTACTGGAGATGGAACCGTCTGCATTTCGCTTGACTTTGAAAATCCACTTACAGCTTATCGCACGTCGATTCGAAGGCAGTTCGACTACGAACCATGTGTTATTTTTAACTAGAGCATCGAACTCTGCCTGTGCTGCAGATCGCCACTAAGGACTCTCCATGGCCTCATAAATATTCTGAGGTTCGACCACTTCGGGTTGAGAAACGACAGTGTTGAAGACTTTTGGTTTGCGAATCCCAGACTTACCTCTGGTCACCATGGGATGAAGATTCACAAATTCAGGTGTGGGTACCGTTTCAGCAGACACCGGTTCTGGGAAAGCATGAGGAGAAACTTCGGCAAAAGACAGCGGAGACTACGACCGCTCCTGATCAGAATATGCCCTAATGTCATCAACTGAGAGAGGGACAGAAGAATCTGTAGGAATATACTTGCCGATTAGGACTCTAATATTTAATTCTTTCTAGGACTCTAATATTTAATTCTTTCTTTCTGCAGATTTGTATATACATAGTTTACTTGTATTAGGACTTTAACTTTATCTCTACTCTTGTATAGATTAACTAGGAGTCCTAGAGTCCTACTTTAAGTTAGCCTTATCTTGGTAAGAGTTTTACCTAACATAGGAGTTTTATTATTAGTCTAATTCCAACTCTTGTAGCCTATATAAAGGCTCTTATTCGACAGAATTAAATCAAGAAAAACTTTTATTCTGTCCATCTCAATATCTTACATGGTATCAGCCTAAATTACATTCTTGGCAATTTTTTTTCTGTTTTTTTCGACAGAATTTTTTTTATTCTTCCTCTCTCAGAATTTTTTCGACAGATTTTTTTATTCTTCCTCGTTTATTTCTGTCCTACCTTTCCCACATGACGAACTCAAATTCCTCTTCCGTCACTTCAGCCCTTGAAATTTCATCCTCCATTGATGATTCTGCAAACCTTACTATTACTCACCATCGGTTACATGGCCACAATTACCTCGAATGGTCGCAATCTGTGAATATTTTTCTCTCCGGGCGTGAGAAAGTTGGGTATGTTACAGGGGATATAAAGCAACCAGCTGCTTCCTCGGCCGCTGAGTTCTCCAAATGGCAAAGAGAGGATAATACCGTCAAGACGTGGCCCTTAAATTCCATGGCACCAGACATCAGTAAGAATTTTCTTCTTTATCGGACATCCGAGGCGATCTGGAATGCTGTCAAGGACACCTATTCCAACACAAATAATAACTCCGAGTTATTCCGGTTAGAGAGTCAAGCATTCTCCCTGAAACAAGAAGATATGTATGTCACTCTATACTATCATACCCTAAATTCTATCTGGCAACAACTTGATCTCTACAAAGAGATTCGATGGGTAGATCCAAAAGATGCTGTTCTATATCAGCAAGCCATCTCCAAGAAACGAATCTTTCAGTTTCTTTATGGGCTTAATTCATCCTTTGACGAGGTACGAGGTAGGATGATTGGGACATCTCCACTTCCATCTATTCAAGAAGTGTTCTCTAATGTCCGACAAGAAGAGAGTCGACGTCTTCTTATGCCTGCTGCATCTTCTTATCCGGAGTCTGCCCTTGTCACACAAAAATTGTCCTCTTCCAAGACAGGGAGGCCATGGTGCAACCATTGTAACAAACATGGCCATTACATTGATAAATGTTGGAAGATTCACGGCAAGCCAAGTGATTGGAAATCCAAGCATGAAAAAAAGACCTCTCATTCTGGTCGAGCTCCCTCCAAATCTTCATCTTCTGGTATCCGATTCACTAAAGACCAGATGATGGAGATCCAGAAATTGTTTGAGAAATTTCAAGGAACTCGTGAGGCTCATTTAACTGTTGTAGAACAAGAAGGTAATCCTCTCTCCTCTGCTCTTACTACTTCCAAAATCACTCCAATTTGGATTTTAGATTCTGGTGCCTCCGATCATATGACTGGGGATCGAAGTGTCTTTTCTACCTTTCAACCAACAACTGGTACGAGTATTCGAACTGCTGATGGGACTATTTCTCAGATCACAGGCCGAGGGTCTATTCAAGTGGATAACTTAATCCTTGAGGATACTCTCTTTGTTCCTAATCTCACATTTAATCTAATTTCTGTGAGCAAATTATCCAAGAATTTCAATTGCTATTTTAATGCTTCTGGTTGTACTTTGCAGGCACTAAATTCACAGAAGAGGATTGGTGCAGCTAGGTTGCAAAATGGGCTCTACGTTCTCTCAAAGTTCTCTCACATTAGTTACTGTTTCACATTTAAATTTTGTTATGTTATGGCACAATCGTTTAAGTCATCCCAGTTTTCATTATCTTGCTAAACTTCAGCCTTCATTGTTTATTAATACAAAACCAAGTTTATTTCATTGTGATGTATGCTCTATTGCGAAACACACTAAGAAACCTTATCCTCCGCAAGATCGGATGGCATCCTTATGAGCCTTCTCGGTGGTGTTCTTCAGGCCAAGGATGATAAAGCACGTCGAGAAATGAAAATACTTATTTCGCGTCTGCTTAGAGAAGATTCGGTGGATGACGACAATCGGTTCGATGTCTCGAAAGATACCCTTTATCATCTCTGTCATAGATGTTTTAGCGCTCTAGTTCTCTGCTTATCTGAAGCTATAGGAACCGACGGTAGTAAGCGAGACCGAGGAGTTTTAATGGCTGAAATAGCTCGAGAAGCCGACAATTTGCAGTGGATTGTTGATATTCTAATTGAAAAGAGAATGGCGAATGACTTTGTGAAACTGTGGGCGGATCAGAGGGAACTTGCAGAGCTTCATTCGAAGATCCCTACCATGTACCGGCATGAAATCAGTAGAATCACTGCTCAACTCTGTATTGCAATAGGTAGGGGAAACATCTTGGTTCCGAAAGAGAGCCGGTTCTTGCTGCTGTCGACATGGCTGGACGCACTGTACGAAGATTTCGGGTGGATGAGAAGGGCTTATAAATCAGTAGACAAGAAACTAGTCGAAGATGGGCTGAGTCGGACGATTCTTACGCTGTCGTTGCAGCAACAACAGGTTATTTTGCTGAATTGGTTCGACCGGTATCTGAATAAAGGAGACGACTGTCCCAATATCCAGAGAGCATTCGAAGTTTGGTGGAGAAGAGCTTTCATTAGACAATACACGGATGTGGAAGATGGTTCACAGTTGCAAATAACTGTCTGCAGTTATCCAACCTGAAACATGTCAAACTAGTGTATACACATAAACTGATATATTTTTTATAATTTGTCAGCCTATTATGTCCACTCCTTTTGGTTTTCCTTCAGCTGTGATCAAATGAGGATTATTTTGTTCTTGAAAGTTGAAACAATGTTAATCTTCTACTCATGGGCATGGCTAGACTGACCGGACCTGCATATTCGATCGATTAATTGAGTTGAATCGGACCTGTACTTTTTAAGAGAAGGTGCAAGACAGATCCTACAACATGGAAACACAGGTTTTTCAGATTGTCCTCAAAATTTTCTATATGTGGAGATGGAAGAAAATTAAAAATGCTTGCATTTCAAAAGAAAATGTTATTCCTTGCTTCTTCAGCTACTCTTTCAAAATTTAGCAACTCATAAACCTTCGAGTCACTGGGTTAGTCAAAATGCTTGCAGTTGGAGGTTGTTGACCCAAGCCTGGTTGTTCTCTCGCAAACCTGATAGTCCGAGTGAAACTCGTTGCCATTTGAAAAAACAATGAGCGCAGCAGCTGATCTTTGTGCGATAGTTTAGAGACTTGATCAAAATTTTCGATTTGAGAATTTAATGAGATTATTTTTAAAAAATTGAAGGGTCTAATTGCAATTTTTTTTTAAAAATGTGTCTTAATGAAAATTTTGTAGAGTTTAATTAATTTTTGTGAGCATATTATCTCTTTTTTTTCTATCAAAGGTAACTTCATTTCATGGAAAACTACATATACAAAAGATGGGAAGGGGAGGAATCAGGTCCCCAAAACATTTAACCCTGAAGGTCTTTTGCATATTTGGCTAGCCAGTCTGCAGCTTGATTACATGATCGAGGAACAAAGGAAAAAGTACAAGATGCAAAGGATCCAGCGATAGACCTAATATCCTCCTCCACAGCCGAAGAGACCCAATTAGACAGGGATCATGCGCTTAGCCTGCCAATAACAGCTTGACAATCTGCCTCGATAATAATATTAACAAAGCCATTCCGGAGGGCCATCGATAAACCAAGCCTGATAGCCAAAGCTTCCGTCACTGCAGTAGACGGAACAACAAAGGGTGCGGAGACTCCTTGGATAAACGAACCCCAGCAGTCACGTACGATAGCCGCAGCTGAGACTTTTCCTGAAAGGTGATCAAACGCAACATCACAATTGATTTTGATCGTATCAGGAGGAGTTGGGGTCCATTGCTTCGGCTCCTAAAAGATATGAGTCTTTTTCGAATGACCAGTCATGGTAGTACGAAGGAATTCCGTAAAGACTCATTCCGCCTGCAGCCACATGTCCCAAGGGAGATCCTGCATTCCTTCAAAAACCAAGATGTTCCTCGACTTCCACATCGTCCACAGGAGGAAGGCAATGAGAGCACAGTCGTCTTCAAAGTTTCCTAGTTTACGGAATTCATTTACCTTAATCCACCATTTTGGGAAACCAGGGAAACCAATAGAGGAAGGGGAATAGTTGAAACCAGATGCCTTCCATACCGCCTATGCGAACGGACAGAAAAATAAGAGATGTTCAATAAACTCCCCTTTACCTCCACAGTGGGGGCAGAAATCGAAATCTTGCCATGAAAGCGAGTCGCCAAGGTGCCCTTGGTAGGAACTATGTTATGGCACAGCTTCCACAGAAAGGACCGGATCTTGGATGAGACTTTTAATTTCCAATTAGATTTCCAAAACTCCTTCCCCACACCTGAGGCTTCGTTGGATGATGGATTTGATCGAACCTCAAATATCTCCTCAATAAATCTATAGCCCGACTTGAACGAATATTCCTCATTCTTAGTTTCCCAAATAAAAAAGTCTTTTACATGAGGCCCTCCGATTGGTATGAACAAGATTGCTTTGGCTTCATCTGGAGAAAACAGATCATCAATCTTTGATTTATTCCACGATCTTTGATCTGGATTCATGAGGCAACTGATACTTGGAGAAGGAAAGTCTAGTGGCGGCTGAAAAGAGATCCGAAACTTTGGGAGTTTTGGGACCCAATTATCGTTCCAAGTCGAGATACATATGCCGTTTCCAACTCTCCAAAGAGCTCCCTCCTTTATTACCTTAACCTCTTCTCTAATACCTGTCCAAGCCCAGGAAGGATTGGCGCACTTGTGTGCATCGAAGATATTACCATTAGGGTAGTAGATTCCCCGGAGAGTCTGAGCTAGAAGGGACTCCGGATGCTTTATCACTTTCCAAGTTATTTTTGCAATGAGAGCTTTGTTAAAAACTCTAAGGTTTCGGAAGCCCATGACCCCTTGGTCTCTTGGACGGCAAAGATCCTTCCAATTTATCCAATAAATGCTTCTATCATTGTCTGCACATTTGTTCCACCAGAAATTTGCAACCAGCAAGCTGAGCTCGTCGCAGAAGGTAACAGGGAGGAGAAAGCATTGCATGACATAAGTAGGGATGGCCTGGGCAACTGCCTTGATAAGGACTTCCTTCCCAGCCATGTTCAAGAACTTAGCTCTCCATCCCCTTAATCTATTATGTACTCGTTCATTGATGAAACCCAAGGCTTCTTTTTTTGCTTCGCCCCTAAAAAGAAGGAAGACCGAGATATCTAGTATCCTTCTCCATAGGTCTGAAACCCAGAACATTAGACAGGTGAAGTTTGAAATTGTTGCTAACATTGAGGGAAAAATAAATCGAGAATTTCTGGAAGTTAACCGACTGTTCTGTAGAATTTTGGAAAAGCTAAAGGATACGAAGAGTAGCTGCACAGTTTTCTTCATTTGCTACTGAGAATAACAGGCAATCATCAGCAAACAGGAGATGACTCAATATTGGACATCACCTTTTGATTCTCAGACCTTCGAATCTGTCCATCTCGATTTCCTTTGCTATAATCCAAGACAAAATGCTTGAAATGAAGGTGAATAAAAAGGGGGACAAGGGGTCTCCCTGTCTCAATCTCCTCCCCGCTTTAAACTCCCTAGTGCGCTCGCCATTTAAGACTAAGGAGAAAGAAGTCGACGTGACACATTTCATGACTTTGTCAATCCACCATTCACAGAATCCCAACCTGCTCATAACAAAGTGTAGAAGACCCCAGTCAACTTTGTCATAGGCTTTCTCAAGGTCAATCTTGAGAGACACGAGTCCCTTCTTGCCCTTTCTTGTCCGTTTGATTGCGTGGAAAGCCTCATTTGCTAGGATAACGTTGTCATGGATAGATCTTCCTTGCACAAAGGCTGACTGATAGTGAGGGATGATATTTGGGAGTAAAACCTTCAGTCTCGACGCTAAGATTTTGGTGATAACTTTTAGAGAAAAGTTGCAGAGGTTGATTGGCCTGAAGTGTGAGACTTCAGTTGGCTTTGTCTTTTTTGGAATAAGCACAATATTGGTCTTGTTAAGTCCGAGGTCTAGGACACCTTCCCTGAAAAAAACGGATACCATCCCGATTAGGTCTCCTTTAACAGTCTTCCAGAAAGTCTGGTAGAAACAACCAGGAAAACCATCAGGGCTAGGGGCTTTAGTCGCTCCCATATTAAAGACAACCTTGCTTAGATCGGAATTCATCTCCTCGGTTACCAATCGGGGAATGTAATCACTGAGGCAATGGAAGTTCACCGAATGGTCTCTAGTGAAGACCTTCTGGAAATGTTGCTGCAGATAAGATGCAATGTCCTCAGTTTTTCAAGTCAAGTTCCGTCTTCCATTTTTATTTTGACAATGAAATTGGCTTTGCGATGTTGGATGGTAGTGGCGTGAAAAAACTTTTTTTTTCTATCTCCCCATTTCAACCAGTTAACCCTGGAGCGTTGATGCCAGTACCTCTCACCGCTTTCCCACTCTGCATCTATTTCCTTTTTAAGCTTCTTATATTCTTCCAGCTCTGAATTAGTGAACTTCCTTCTCTGAAGATGTTTAATCATGGTCGTCAACATCTGTTTCTTTTCATTTTTCCGTTTCGTCTTTTCTTTATTCCATCTAATAAGGGCAGTTCTGGTGCTGCGGATTTTTCTCCCGAACCTAGAGACCACTCTTTCCCCGGGAAAAATTTCTCACCCTTCGGAGACCGTCTGGGAACATTCCTCGTCCAGAAGTCATTTGGTTTCAAATTTGAAGTCATTTTTATATTTTTTGGTAAATGCCCTTAGTGAGTAGAACAATAGGGGCATGGTCAGAAGCGACGACGATATCCATTAGCCCCAAATCTTTTGGGAAGGCCAGGCTCCACTCAGTGGAGCACAAAATGCGGTCGAGTTTTTCAAGAATAAAATTATCCCCACTTTTTTGACTAAACCAGGTAAAGTTACCACCCTTAATAGGCATTTCAACAAGACTAGAAGAATTTACAAAATCAACAAAACATTTTGCCTCCTCAGGATTGACCGGGTTTTCTCCTTTCTTCTCCTCTTGTCTAATCGTCGTATTGAAATCACCCATAACGAGTCATTTGACATTAGCAGAACCCCTAAGCTCTGATAGACATTCCCATAAGACTCACCTTTCCTCTCTATACGGGGGCGTAAATGAAAGTGCCAAACCATGCATCTCCTTCCTGGAGAACCACTTTCGTGTCAATGAAGTTCTTTTCATGCCTCAGAATATTGATATTTACATCCCCTGTCCACCAGAGAGCGAGTCCACCCGCTAATCCTTGTGGTTCCACGTAGAACGAATGTTCCATTTTCATCTTCATTTTGATCTTCTCAAGATATCGTTTTTTTCTGTTTCGTCTCATTGAGGAAGATTATAGAAGGTTTATGTTTAAGCACGAAATTTCAGAAAGCCCTAACTGTCTCTCTGTTCCCCAGGCCACGTACATTCCATGCCATAATAGACATAGCTTAATTTACCAGCTTTCCCCTCAACAGACACTGCACAACGCTTACAATGGAATGCCGAGATTATTGAGAGCTGAGGAGAGTCAGTTTTAGGACCCACTTCAATTAGGAATACAATCCAGCCAGGGCTCAACCGACTCAGAAAACGACCATTGTCCCAACTTGAATTAGACAACGAACTACAAAACCAGATCCCCGGACCGCTTAGAAACTAAACGGCAACAATTAAGAGGCATCACAGATAAAAGAGTACAACAACAACCACATAGAATCACTAGTAAAGCATCGGCTCTCGCCGTCAAGAGAAATTAAATCAAGAAGCTCAATCCAACAGCAAAAACAAAAACAACAGCCAAAATAAATCTTAAGGAAACAATCTAACCAAATCCATAGAAGGTGATGAGTCAACAAGAAATGGGGCACATAAAGGGGAGAAAGGGATTAGTCACCAGAAAACGGGGTCAAGGGCAATCAAAAAAAGCAAAGGAACATGGACGGGCACGGTAAAATACGGTGGCAACGCTGTCTCTTACGGCAGAACGACTGACTATTTTCAGATAGCACCAGAAAACCAAGTTCTCACATCGACTTCATCCAAATACCAACCCTAAACCACAGATTCCTTGAAGCAAATCACTAACCGAGGTCGTTCTCTACAAACTCCGACAACGGGCGGTCTCAAAACGGAGATCAACTTCTCATGTATCAACAATCGTTCTCAATTGCAAGGTTGAGAAATCAAATCTTCGACTGTGTCTCCGCAGAATTTTGGTTAAGGGGAGATTTGGGGGCGCGTGGGCACTTATTCCTAGATTTAGACGACAGGGAATCACGAAATTAGCATATTATCTCATCTTAGTACAGCACGATCACTTTAGTTGCGCATGTATTACTATAAGACTTACTTTGTGATTTCTAGTATGTGAACTATTTTACGATATTTCTCTATAATTTATTTATTATTTTTAGTGCTATTTTAACCGTGGAACTCCACTTTTGTAAATATGTTTTGAACTCGAATTTTATGTCTTATGATTTAGTTATTTGTTTTGAATCTATTTTCGAATTAATTCTTTATTGGATTGTTTTGGTGGACAAAATTTTTTTGGTCTAGTACATATCTCAACACTGAAAAATTAAATTTTAAGTCTTAACTCTAAATTTTAAATTTTAAACCAAAAACCCTAAAAAATACACTCTACCTTTAATTCTTTAAACTCTAACCATAGACCCTGACCATAAACCTAAATCTAGTTATTACCTTAACTCAAACAGCAAAAAAAATCTTTCCAAGCTTCCTCAAAATTTCTCTTTTATCTCTTTCTTGAGAAATCTCTCCAAATTCGTTGGGAGCTTAAATCCACAAAACTAAAGAAAATGGAGTGGGCTAAAGAAAAAGAGATACAAATCTAAAAGGTGCCCCAATTATTAAGAGATACAAAATTGTATTTGGAGGATAAATGGTTAAAGTGGCTTTTGGTCCCCCAATTATTAAGCTTCTAAAAGGTGCCCAACATCCCTTGGGCTAAAGAAAAAGAATAGGCATAGGCCCAACATCAAAGCCCAACAAGTCTAAACCTCACTCAAATATTCAAAGAATTTGGACCCAAGACTCAACCTGCTAACCCGAAACTAGGGTGTTATAAAATGAAACTCCAGAATTAAAGTGTTTTAAAAAGTAGGGACCAAAGTGGTAAAATAGTAAAATATTAGGGACATATTTTGATATTATGTCCGATACTTTTAGGCATGTAAACGAACTGAATGAAGACGAACGAGTATGTTCATTTTCGTTCATTTAATTTTAATTGAATAAATGAACGAACACGAACAACTAAACAAACATAATCTCTTGTTCGTGTTCGTTTGTTAAGGAATGTAGTTTGTTCATATTCGTTAGTTAAAATGACAAACGAACGTAAACGAACATAAAAAGACATATGCGAATAAATTTAAATGAACATAAACGAACGAACATATGTGAATAAATTTATTATTTTCAAATATAATACTTTTGTTATGAAAATAATAATAAATATAAATGGATATATGTGAATAAATTTAAACGAGCATCAACGAACGAACATAAATCAACGGATTACTGAATGTTTACGAACGTAAATAAACGAACAAGCCCTTTATTCGTGTTTGTTCATTTAATTAAACGAACAAAAAATCGTGTTCATGTTCGTTCGTTTAATAAATAAACGAACATAAACGAATTTCTTGTCGAACGATTCGCTAAAAGTTTGATTCATTTACAGCCTCAGATACTTTATAATGTTTTAAGGTTTTTAAGAATTATATTTTTTATATATAAGTTGGGTAAATTTTAAATTAAAATTTAAAATTTTAAACCATAAATCTTAGAATAAAACTCTAACCCTTATACTATAAATTCTAAACTAAATTTTAAATTATAAACCCTAAAACTAACATACTTGTATAATCACATGTGTATGAATTTTTTCCTTTTTAATAAAAAATATTTTAATACACGAACTTGTAAAGTAATATGTTAACTTTGGGGTTCATGTGTCCTATTAAAAATTTAAATTTTATAGATTTATGATTTATATTTTAAGGTTTAGATTGTAAAATTTAGATAATATAAATGTAGTTTTTTTAAGATTTAAATATTTTTTAAAACGATTTTTCTCACAAAATGTTTTTTTGGGTAAAATAGATGGGATTAAAAATTAGGGTAAACTATACCATTGATCACCATACTTTGGTTAATGTATTAAAATGACCACCTAAAAAAATCGACTCAATTGACCACCCAAACTATTGAAATTGGATCAATGTGACCACCAGCCGTTAATGGGCTAACGGAAGGTGACATGACAGTTAAAAAATTAAAGGTATAATTACACATTTGGTCTTTACTATTTACACATTTTTTCAATCGAACTTGGGCAATCTAGGTGCAAAGGCAGTGGCTTAGCCACTGCACCGAGCACAATTTTATGCTTTAAAACACCAAATTCAATATATATCTCTTATTGGTTTCTACATTTATAAGCTAAAAAGCTCAAACCCTAAACACTAATTTTATATATATAACCCTAAACCTTAAACCCTAAATTTTAGACATAAATATTAGACACAAACAGGCTTCAAGCTGAAATGCCTACTTCATCCAACCATATCCTCCTTCAAAGCCTTTGAAACAATGATAGTAAAGCATAATAAAATTCAAGAAACATCCAATCTAAAAAATCTCAAGACAGGGTGAAAATGAGTTAGAAAAGAACCTCATGAATAGCAGTGTCCTTAGCTGCTGCAGTTTCTGAGTCAAGAAACAATGGTTGTTCCGAGGAATAAAAATCCATAATCGAAGCAAAAATTTGAGGCTTGAGAAGATCCCAAGAAGCATCATCAGACTTTGTTACAGACTTACAGTTATAAAATCAGATCCAAAGAAAACTCGAGTAATACCTGCATTGCGAGGAAACAAGATTCAAATATATACTTGCCCAAACTATTCTACAATATGATTGAATTTTCAATCAAAGTAACTGTGAATAACAGAAAATAGTAACATTTTCATCGGATTTCTATTTCTTGATTCATCTGACATATTGTTTCAATCTGTCAATTGCTTAAAAGTCAAAAGATCCGTTTCACAACTCTTCTGATAACAATGTTCTGTAAGAATCAAATCTACACAATACCTATAATAAAGGTCTGTGATTGTTCTGTTACATTATCAGTAACAAAAATTAAGAATAAACATCATGAAAAAAAGTTAAAGATTATAACAGGAAGAAGAAAAATAGGCAGGAAAGGATTAAATCAGATCAACAGAAAACTGCAACTCCAATAAACATGAACATAATACTCCATCAAACTCAGAACTCAAGACTGGAATGCAATTGAACTAAAGGCAAGACATCAATAAAACAAGAGACAAGACTAGCATATAGTACTTCTATTACTTTCCTTTACACATTGTTGCAAATGCCCATTTTAAGTCCACTAATGCAACTAAATTGAGAAGAAAATGTGCAGATCATTCCCTTTTCAAATACTACCTTCAACTTCGATTGGACAGTTAACCCTTTCACAATATGCATATTCTAGCATTCATTCCCCTCCAATCTTAAGCCATTCTTTTATGGTTTGACTTGAACCTTGAAGTAAAACTTTATAACAACAACCTAAAAAAGAAATAAACAAACCAGAAATATCAAATGCAAGGCTGAAAAAGCAAATTAAGAGAACTAAGGCTTAAAAATGAGTAAGATGCATATGGATTCTAGTTTCTAAAGTTTATTAATTCAAAGAGAATAATAAGGTTGCTGTCATAAAGTCACCATGACGCGCATTTTTAAGTTTAGGGTTTAAAAATTAAGTTGAAACATTTAGGATTTAAGGTTTAGGGTTATATATGTGAAATTAGTGTTTAGGGTTTGAGTTTTTAGCTTATAAATGTAGAAACCAATAAGAGATATATATTGAATTTGGTGTTTTAAAGAATAAAATTTTGCTTGGTGCAGTGGCTAAGCCATTGCCTTTGCACTTAGATTGCCCAAGTTTGATTCCCCTGGATAGCATGTGTGGTTGAATTTATTTTTCCCCTCTAAATAGCTGGTGACACGTGTCAACACCTTATTGGAGGAGGAAAATAATTTATTATATTAATTAATTTATTTTATTAGTTTAAAATTAGAACTAAATTGAAAAAATGTGTAAATAGTAAATACCAAATGTGTAATTATACTTTTAATTTTTTAACTACCACGTCATCTTCCGTTAGCCCATTAACGGCTGGTGATCACATTGATCCAATTTCAATAGTTTGGGTGCTCAATTGAGTTGATTTTTTTAAGGTGGTCATTTTAATACATTAACCAAAGTATGGTGGTCAATGGTATAGTTTACCCTAAAAATTAATAAAGCCCGCGCGCAAACCCGAAAACCCTAGAGAGCATATTTAGTCAAAAAAAAAAAAAAAAAAACTAGAGCATAAAATAGATTGATAATTAAACCCAAAGGATTTGAGTTCTCCGAAAATCCCTAACCCTAATGAAGACGGTAACAGGCAAAATCCTCTCTTCAACTCCGATTTCCGTTTCCAAGGCAGCCAAAATCATTTCCAACTTCGTCGCTACAGACAACGGCGCATCGCAAGCGATCAGCGCATACCTTCGACGCGCCTCCTCCTCATTCGGCGAGCTCAAACAGTTGCATAGAGAGCTCCAAAAGCCCTCGAGATCGAACCGTACGCACAAGAAGTCCAAGTCCGATACCACAGTGGACGGTGCTCGGGAGTCTAGCCTAGAACCGAGTGTATTCAACTCGATCCGTGAAAATGTGGAGCTGAGTCAAGAGGCGAGTCACGGGTACCTTGACGGTGAGAGAAAAAAACATAAGAAGAAAGAGAAGGGCGAGGAAAATAATTTTCGGGACGGTGGGAGCAAAATTGGAATTGAAGACGGTGAGAGCAAGAGGAAGGAGGGGAAGAGTGAGAAAAGTGGAAAAAAGATTGAAAATTTAGAGGAAAATGGGGTGATCACTGAGAAGCGTGAAATGAGAGATGGAGGAGAAAGGGGAGGGGATAAGAAGAAGAAGAAGAGGAAGGGTAGGGATATTGGGGAGGGAATTGAAAATAATGCTTCTTCAGAGCCACGGAAGAAGAAGATTAAAAATGAAGTTGATAAGTGATTGATTTGAGGCATTTGAGCAAATTTTGTTGTTTTTTATGGCAGATTGAAGGAGGGGTTTTGGTTTAGAGGCAATGGCTAGCTCTGCAGTTAAAACCAGTAATCATTTTTGGATACTATTTACATTGTAGGGTTTGAAGGAAGTATGTTGTTTCTAATTTGTAATGAATCGAATCTATCCGTGTCTAATTTTGGCATATCTGGTCCTAGTTCTATTGCATGATTCTTAACGAAGTAGGAATTAGTTTTATTGCACGCCTTTAGGAGGTATATTAATCTAATATGATCTTAGTTGAACTTGAATATGCAATTGATAAAGTTGCTTTGTTAGGAAGAAATGCTTCAATGCTTGCAACTTGCTATTACTGAGTAGCTTGTTTTGTTGTTTTGACATCTCTGAACCTTTTTGCTGCTCCTTGAATGTTAATGGAGTTCTCGATGTCGGTAGTTCTTGTAGGGTTGAAAACGTAATAAAAAACCATAATGCTGCTTGACATAGGGTCTTGGTTTGATTATTAGTGAATGATTGGAAATCTCTTTTAGCTTGTACTTTTATCTTGTGATCTATCAGGGTTGATTGATACTCTAGACTCTCCTTTGCTCTTATCTTTGTTTTGAGGTGTAACCAACATCGGCAGCCTTTCATATTTCATTTCAAGGTCTAGTTGGCTATCCTGAAAATCAGAGGCATATATTGAGATAATGAATTGTTAGGAAAAGTGTTGGTCAATGCCATGAGGTGTAGATTCATAGGTTTATTTGGGATTTGCAAAGGGGGAAAAGATGAATAAGCATATTGTTTGCTAGTGCATTTCATTTTCTTGAATTGTTGAAAACTTGAGGCAGCTTAAGACTTGCCTTTGATTGAAGTTGTATACTTGTTTTTGTTGAGTTTGATAAAACATAAATGTTTGCTGCCATTAGTGTAGAGTCATTAACACACTTGGTTAGATTTGCATTAAGTTATCTGCAATTGTTGGAGCTTAAACCTATCCCAGTTGTCGGATACATCTTCATCTGGATTGATGACTAGAGAAGAGCTTATAACAATCAAGTTTTGCTAGTGGTTTGCAGCATATCTTAACTTGAAAAGTAAGCAAGAGTAGAATTTCAAGCTCTGTTTTGTTCTGTTTACAATGTCAAAATGCATGAAAAGTAATACTTGTACTTGTATGAGTGACAAGAGTAATATATTGGTCAGAGGGATTGCTGATAGATCAAGTGTTGAACGGTTTAGCTTCAATCTTTGTTGTCCACCTAGAATATAGTTCAAATTGAGAAATGTTACTCTCTACTGAAATCTTCAAATAAAGTTTTGGTAATCGAAGGTTTTTCGTTTTTGAACTAAAAGTCAATTAGCATTTAAAACATAAAGGAAATACAGCAAGACATCGAAACACAAGTTGGTCACAATCGAGCTGGAGAGAACGATTGGCAAAAATCAAAGTAAAAATACAAAACATCAAGAAAACAATCATACAACAACAAGGAGAACAAACATACACATTGAAATTCTTGATCACTCTGAAATATTTTTATTATTTTTTCCTATGACATAATTTTTCTTAATATTATTAAATATAAATTTTTAAAATGAATATTTTATTAAAATGGGAATATGTTATAATTATACATATATATGTATACTATCCAAGCCCAATTTATTGTTGAAAAAAATTGTAAGCCCAATTTGGTTTGAAAGTAGAGGCTACAATGGGCGATAGTGGGCCAAATCTCCAAAACCACTTGCAAAAAAGGAGTTTGGAAAGCCCACAATTACATGCAAGTGGTCCCATTGGACCCATTCAGTTGTCTTTATTGAAGTGATAAGAACTTGGGCAACCAAATGGAACACATATTTCATTGTCTCATAAATTTTCTCAACTCCATGATTTACAGATTCAGACCCCCTCAACTTTACATGAATCAATTAAATAATTATTGGATAGATGTTGGCTTATACATGTTCAAAACCCCAGCCTCTGTGCACCTCCAGTCCAGGTGGCCATCCTTTTCACCCGTTCCTTTCAACAGAGTCAAAAGGGTTGAAGTTTTTAGGTTTAGGGTTCTTATTTGGATCATATTTTCCAGAAAAAAAACTTGGCCAAAAACAAAGAAACCGGGTGCAGGGTGTGTGTGTGTTTTTCTTGTCATTGCAAAAGAACCATTGTTGACTAAAGTTGCAGACACGGTTCCATTAGTTCCCTGGCAGGTTTAGTTCTTTTGGTCCCAAGAGCAACAGTAAACAAAAACTGGTTTATCATCTTGTTGGGGGTTTACATTTGCAGGGAAGTGTGTTTTAGGACATGAAAAAGATGAGGGCATTTGAAGATCTTAGTCTGGTCCTAACCTAAGAGCGCATGGTTGATAGCTGCAGTGATTAATTAAACGCAGGTATGTGTTGTCAGCCTTCACCTTCAATGTATCTATGAAGAGCCAACCCCAAAGTTGAGCAGCATTGAATTAAATACATTGCATGGTACATGTAATGCATGGTGACGACATCACATTATAACAATTTCAATACCATTATCAGACTGTAATGGTCCTGGAAATGTCCATTTATGGTGGAGGGCCTGCCTAATAATTGCCTCCGGCCGGATAGATATTGAACTTGAACCACTCTCCTGCAATTCAATGCATCTCGCCTTGTGTTTTTTGCCAAAGGATTCATCCAAAACCATATAATGGTGCTCTCAGCCATGATATATGAATAATGCCAAACAAAAGTACTGCCCCTTTGCCCTACGTACAATGCCAAGGTTGCCGATCATGCCGGTTCATCAGCTCGCAAATGCCATGCCATATAAAACCAGAATATGAAACTCAGATCATGGGATTTAATTGACCAGGGAGAAAACCATGCTTTTTATAGCACTTATCCACAAAAGACGCATAAAGTTTTGATCCATTGTTACTGTAAAACTTCTGATTAATGGTAGGCTTATTTTCTAGCCTAGAAGATACATGTTGGTCCACATTCTTAAAACTATGTTTATCTGCCAATAGAACATTAGAATCACTAACAGCAGGACTAATAGATTGTTTATGCTGAATCACAATGGCAAAGACCTCATTAATCGAAGGCAAAGATTTTGCCATAAGAATTTGAGACTTAGGAACTGAAAAATTTTATAGAGCCCTCTAAGAAAACAAAACAAAAAATCTTCTTTCAATCTCATCCCACAAGACTTTTTATTGGGTGTGATAAGCTGTGATTAAAATAACCTTTTGTTGTAAAGAATAAAATTCTTGAAGCAAATTCGAAACACGAACCAAATCTCCATGATTAAAAGGGTCAAACAAATTCATCCAAAGCTCATAAGCCCTATTGACCCATATCACAGTCTGCCCCTTTTCCCGATTCAACGCGCGTTGCAACCAGGACAAAATCAGATTATTATATTTGACCCAAGCGGAAAAACGAGGATCGTCCTTCTTGGGTCCTTAATCAATCCATCCACGAACGAGAATTTGTTCTTGGAGATGAGGAACATACGCATCGATCGTGTCCAGCTATAATAATTGCCGCCGTTCACCAGAGAAGATGTTAGAACCAACGCCGGGTTCTCATTCGGATGAATATAGTATTCATCGGAAGGGTCATCGTTCTTGAAGAATCGAGCCGACTCAGAACAAATTAAAAATGTCCACCGTCTGTGTATGAGATAATAATCATATATGTATGTATAGTTCAGCACATGGTTCATCACTTCTATCAGAGCCTGGGCTGCTAGTGACCTCCCTTTGCTGCAATTTGAGGTCCCGGAAAATTGTCCTGACACAATATTTTTTTGGCGAGGCATAGACGGCTAATATTTATCTAAAACTCATGTCTCAAGTACCTTGGGTCGGGGTTTTTAGGATAATAGTGATAAAATAAAAAAGAAATGGATACTCTCTTGAAAAAATATATGTTAAAATGAACAGTTTTGCGTAGAGTCGTCTTCGCGTGACTATGATTTTATTAAGTCATCGTGCGATGTTTGAAATTTGGGGTCTTATTAAATGTGAAAGTCATTAGCAGTTGACGATTGTATCAAGATTATGTTTTGCAACATGCTTAGTTTGGTCCCTATTATAACTGCCAACGACTTTTATATTCAAAATAAGACCTCAAAATTTGAAATTAAATTACGATTTTGACAAAATAGTAGTTCACGCGAGGACGACTTTGCTTAAAACTGTTCATTATGACCCATTTCCTTAAATTATTGATGGGATGACCTAAAATCCATTTTTTTTTTATTTTGTCAATGTTACCGTAAAAAAAATCTTTTGAATCCAATGCTAAAAAGATGGATGTTATTTATTTTGAATAAGAAGAATAGAAAAACATTTAGTTTTTTGTTTGTTTGTTTAGATTTCAGATCCGATTCGAATTTGAAAATAGTTGAAGCATATTTAATGTATATGTAGTGATAGAAAATATGATGTGAGTGGACCAACATAAAATTGATGGTAATGTAAGCTTGAATTAATGAGGATCGTCACAATGACGCCGGGATTCAAAGTTTTAGTGCATGGTGATTCCAAGTACATGGCCGGGACAGAAGGATGATAAATGACGACAGAAATGCTCCCCTAAAGTTCTGTTGAAAGACTCGCCAATTTCTTCTGTTCCTTCTTCTTTTAACTTCTCAGACAAAACTGACTTCTCCCTAATGGCAAACCCTGCAATTTCCATATGAGTAGGTATTCATCAAAGCCTGTGGGGCTGCACTTACATTGATGGGTTGATTTTTAGTTTATCAAAATCCGAAACGATTCGAATCCGAATTCAATCCACCTTGATTTTTTGGGGATAAGTTTGTGTGTATATTTATCCAGAAAAAGCAACAAAGCTACTACAAAACAATCAATTTGACAATGCATGCTCAATCACCCTACTGTAGGTGCTAATGCTCGAACCCGTGACCTCTAAGAACAACAATCGTTCCCTTAACCGTGCAAGTTGGTTCGTACAGTCGACTTAATCTTATTTCGAAACAACCTGTGTTTACTCTCTTACCACCCGCTATACATTTATGGTTAAATCAAGTTGGATTGAATCCAACTTGATTTAAGGTATATGTTAATTAATTTAAATTGATTCAAACTCTATAATAGTTGGAGATCGAAATAACTTGATATAAAATGATCCAAATAAGTAATTTGAAATTACATGATCCTAAATTGAGTAGAACTCATGTTGATCTGATTCGAATAGCCTGTTTCTCAAATTCAAATAGCCAAAACCAAAACAGCTCTAACCTAAAATTATCTTCAACTTAAATACTTTGACGATTTAAAATGTTGAATTGATCTAATACAGGTTGACCTGACTCAAAATTAACGTGTGAGGTTAATAAAAAATAATAAATTTAAACAACAGGTTGGTCCAAGTGATAAGTAATTTGGTATCGCTCAAGTAGGTCTTGAGTCTGAAATTTTATGTACACAGAAAATCACTGCTGAAAGACTCATCCACCAAAACCATATATGTGATACGGGCCGGTCTGAATTAGTCCGGACAAAGCTATGAACCGTGAGGTAAAAAACAATGAAGTTAGAGTTATATGCTTGTGTTCGTCGTTTGATTTCCATTTTCTCGATGAAACCTGTCACGGACTCAAGGATGAACAGTGAGATAACCTCAATTGAGTCCATTTTGGGTGAAGCACGTTAAGACAAATCACTCGTAGTTTTCTTCATTTGTCAAACTCCAACAGAAAACCCTACAAAAGTTCTTTAAAGGTATGGAATTTGTTCTAAAAAAAACATCAAAATTAAATCATTCATAGTTTTCTGTATTATCATTTCTTTCAACCATGGCAAATATCAATGGAGTTAAAATATAAATTTAAACGTGTGTGAACATTTAATGTTTTCAAGTTTATGAAGAAAAAAAGGGGCCCGTTCCGTTTGGAGGTGAGCAAGTGGAGAAGAATTGGAATGGAAGGTTTTTGCAGTGAATGCATTTAACATGCACAGTAACAATCAGTAAAAGTTGTGGGCCTTTTTTCCCCAGAAAATAATAAATCATTTAACGCATCAGCAATGCTTGCATTGTTCTGGGTTTTAACTTTTAATTCTTGTCCTTTTCTTGCCATTTTCAAAGCATATTCAGCATATGTTCCAACAACCATACACGTAGCATCAAATAGGATTTCAGGATTGAAGGGGCTGAATGGCGTTGCTTATGCTGAAACTATGTTTCAGGATGGATATTTGATCAAGTCGAGTCCAGTTAAAAAATTTAGTGTTATTTGAGTTGAAGAGTCCTATTTTATAACTTTAATTTTATTTGAAAAAATTTGAAGTCGAGTTAGAGTTTCTGTTCAAATTTAATTGTAAATATTTATAATGTTATGATACTAATTATTAGTTTTAATTTTAACGGTTTTCCATAACTATATACAATACACACACAAATATATTTCTTCATATTATTTCATAAGTGATATATATGTATGTTTATGTTCAAAAAAATGGTGTGTGCACACGTGCGTGTCTAGTAAATACGAGTCGAGTATTTTTACATCAGATCGAGTCTAATAATTTATTTTTTCTCGAGCTGAGTCGAGTTTTGCCCCTAACTTTAAATTTTTACATTTAAGGATAAAGTTGAGATTGTATTTTGAGAGAAACAAACTGTATTAGAACTTACAAAGTGTTTAAAACTAAAAATAAAAACGGACCAATACTTAATTTAACTAATATCTATATTTACGGAACCTAAAATTAAATTAAATAAAAAAAATTGGGACATAAACCCTCCCATGTTTCACTTGACTCCATCATTGTTTACATTGGTCGATTTTATCGTTAAAAAAAAGAAGTGGGAAATAATAAGTATTCATGACTAAACAAATACATAGTTTTGTATTTTCGATAACTGATTTAATAGTTGTATAAATTTTATCCAAAGGACAAAATTGAAAAATTATTTTTAGAATATAAAATATATATACTAAGCAGAGGAATAGGATCCAAGACAAAATAAATTGTTATCTCAATTAAGAATTTCCAAAGCACATGTCATGATGTCATAGTTCAAATAAATCGTGAAAAGAGAAAGGAATAAAATTAATTAATTCAAAGGTAAATTAAGTTGTTGGCCACTCCATTACCAGTAAATTTTTATTTAAAGTACAGTAATAAAAAAATAAATATTCTATACAAAGGCGGTAGAAACTGAAAGTTTCCACAAGCGCCTTAGTTTTAGGGAGTTAGTTTAGGGTATAGAGTTTATGGGTTTAGGTGTAGGGAATTAGAATTTAAGGATAGTTATTTCAATTTAAGGTTTAAGGTTATAATTTAGGGTTTATAAGTTAAAACATAAATCCTCACCATATTACCCTAAAAACTAAACCCTAACTTGTAAACCCTAAATTATAACTCTAAACCTTAAATTGAAACAACTATCCCTAAATTTTAAACCCTATACCTAAACCCCTAAACCCTATACCCTAAACTAACTCCATATACCCTAAAACTAAGACGATTGTGAAAACTTTCAGTTTCCACCACCAGTGTATAGGATATTAATCCATAAAAAATTAGAATGTGATAACTTATGTGAAAACTATAGTTAAAATATTAATTCAGCAGGGTTAGATTTTTTTAAAACAAAAATTGTATTTTTCTAAAAAAATATAAAATTATAAAAATAAATTCATAATTTATTTTTTGAAATTATAAAAATATATTTTAAAACTTATAAATATGTGAAAATTTTAAAAAATAAATAAAAAGAAAAAATCTAAAATTTTGAAGAAAAAAATCAAAAAATGATTTTTTTAATTAGTAATATTTAAATTATTTAAAAATGTTAGAAATACAATAAATTTTTGAAAAACCAAAAGATTTGAAAATGTTGAAAAAATGTCAAATTTCATTTTTTGTTTTTTCAAAAAATATTAAAAAAATGTGTTTGGTCGTAAAATTTAAAAATGGTTTTTAGAAAATAAAAATAAAAATGTGTGAAATTTTAAAAACATAAAAAAGATGTTCTTATTATTTTCACTGAAAATGTTTTAGAAAGGTGGAAAAGAAAAAAACGTCCGTTTGGTTTTAGAAAATATTTTTATATTTGAGTTTTCTATTTTCTTTTTTCAGAAAATAATTTTTATTTTCAATTTTTTAAAAATTAGAAAATATGATTGGTTAATAGGGATGAAAACTTATTTTCAAAAATGAAAATAGTGAAAATGTGTTGATATCTAACTTTTTAAAATAGAAATAAAAAATAATTATTAAATAATTAAAATAAAACATACTTAAAATATAAGTATAAAAATAACAATAAATAAAATATGAGTAAATAAACTAAAGTTTTTTAAAAATAGCATTAGAAGAATTTAAACCCGAGTTTAAATGAAATTAAAATTAAATTTTCATTATTTTCATATTTTTCAATTTCCTAAAATATTTTCGATCAAAACTATGGAAATCTTTTGTATGCTTTCAAATTTTCATTTATTTTCATTTTCAATTTTTAAAAATCAATTTCTAATTTTTCAACCAAACATGTTCTCTTCACCGTTTTTCATTTTCCAATAAAATAAAAATGAAAACAGACTCAATTCTCTAGAACCAAACGGACCAATGATTTTAAATTCCAACTATGTTTAACCTAGTTTCAAATTTGTTGAGATAATCAATCGGTTGTGAAAGGCCAAGAGGGGGTGAATTGGCAAATAAAAATTTTGGTGGAAGCAAAGTGAGAAATTGAAAGAATTGGACACAAGAGATTTGTAACCCACTAGACCCGCCTATGCGTTACAACGGATCCTAGGAAGTCACATTAGGGTCACAAGAGCGACCCACAGTAAAATACACATGAAAACATTTTTTTCCTTTCTCAAAACACTTATTAAGCTGTAAAATCAACTTCCGTTTAAAATAATATTTCAGAAAATCATTTAAACACAACAAGAAATTTCAGAAAAGTACTTTACAGACCCAATCACAAAACCATACGTGACATACATGCCCACTAACTATACAATACCGTACTCCAGAGGCAACGCCGAGGGAACTCCGAACACTGATGTCAAACATTAGGTCATGTTATATTCTTTTAACCTGCGATGGTAAAAACAACGTGAGCTTGGGAAAGCTCAGTAATACAGGACTACCAAAAGATGCTATAAGCTCAATGCAGACATATGGTAAGCATAACAAGTTCATGATGATCCAAGAAGTGACAGTTCTCTTTTCCCTTTCCGATATTTAAGGGTAATGTTCTTCTACTATTTCAGGGTTTCAACATACTCAAGAATAATGATATCTGTTCTTTAATCAGACCTTGAGAATTAGACGAAAATTATATAGGCTGATAATATACGAGGTAGGAATCAAGAGTTTGGCATCTAGTGTGTTCCAATAAGTACAGATCAACATACATAAGTACAGATCAACATACATAAGTACTTAGCATCGTGGGTGCATATCAAATAGACATAAATGCATACAAATCATATCATGTGAGCACATAACAGATTAAGTGAAAATGTCCAATGTTCATACAGAAGTTTACAAGAAATACCCTCCAACCTTACACCAATATGCAGTCCCCCAGAACTGCATCCATAAGGACTTACCCTAGGCCCGATGGGCATAGGTGCCACCTAAGGGGCTGCCTTAGGTCCATAAGGACTTACCCTAGGCCCGATGGGCGTAGGTGCCACTCAAGGGGAGACCTTGAGTCCATAAGGACTTACCCTAGGCCCGATGGGCATAGGTGCCACCTAAGGGGATGCCTTAGGTCCATAAGGACTTACCCTAGGCCCAATGGGCGTAGGTGCCACTCAAGGGGAGACCTTGAGTCCATAAGGATTTACCAGCTTGATCAGGGCTGTACCGACAGAAACTTCATATCATAACCCAACAGTATACCCCAGATGACAATCGGTAATCAGATTTCAGACATGAGTAACATAATACATGTAACAGACATATTCTATTCAGAGTATCAGAAACAGAAGTTCATGCTTTTAACAGATAAATGGGCATACCATTGAGCAAAGCAGACACTCATTATTCATCATGCAAACAGATTGTGCCATCATATATCAAGCTAACATATCATACTATTAAGTAGGCAGAGAATGTCATTATGCAGTTCATTCAACAGAAATTAGCATATACATGGAACACACTAGATGGGACAGATCATTTCTCAGAGATGCTTGGCATTTACGGAATGAGACATAATAAGCTTGTGACGATTTGAACGGATTTCTGAAACGTAGCTCCTATTAGAAAGGGTTCATACTAACGGTTTAACCCAGATATTTAGGAGGTGATACATCAAGATCTTTGAGAGCCTTGGCATATCCTGAGTGATTCAGCCATTTAAGCTTACAAGGGCATTATGGTCATTTGATCATACACGAACATTTTGGTAATTTATACCAACAAGGCATAAACAGCGGCTCGGGAATTCTGTTTGCTCATCAAATTTCCAACCAGGCATTCAGAAATTTCTATGTCAAGATCCTTCACGGTATCGGATACATTCAGAGCTATTTTGATTACTTGGGCCAACGAGGGCATCTTGGTCATTTAACTATCATGGGTGATTTTCGTAATTTAGCCCATTAATGATGATATAACGATTCACAATATTTAATATTTCCAGAAGTTTATCGAGCCTCCAAAACCATTCGAACTAACATACCTCAACCTTGTATTTCTAACCAACCCTTCTAATGTATCTGGTTGTATAGTATATCTGAACGGTTGCTTTCGTATTTCACCACCAGACTTGCCGCAGAGTAGTCGAACTATATTCTGTGCGGAAAAACTTCCAACCTTATTTTAATATCAGGAGCGATTATCGTACGTAAGTGTGCTTCCTAACACTTAGGGGCGCTTTAGCCCTTAAAGTTTTATTAGAAATCTCAGAGTTTCATCAACTGCATAATTGCATATTTAGCTCAAGAGGGCTTTAAAGTCATTTTGGAAATTGGGGTAAACCCGCCATTTCTTTCTGAATTACCATTCGGTACCTCCATCATTCACGTACTCAAACGAGACTAAGTCGTCATAACTCTCCGCCCTTTTACAGACGATTCATTCAATACAGAAATTGAGGGTATAACGTCATACAAATTAATTAGACATTACAGTGCTCGAGGGCATTACCGTCTTTTTGGTCATTACGATCATTCTCATTTAATTCACGCATTAATGTCATAAGGATCAACTTATAATTTCAACAATATTTTCAGAGAATTCTCATTCAAGTGTTATACAAAGTTTGAGGGATTATCCGAGTTTGTCTCACATGTAATGCATAATCAGGTCGAATGCAGATTTTAGGTCACTTTCTTTATCAGAGGGGTAGTTTAGTCATACTTATGCTCCAAGGGCATTTTCGTAAAATTCATAATTAACATGTCTCACTCCGTATCCTGGGCCTCGATTCTTACACAGTGTTGATTGAGTTGCCGATTAACTGAATTTAACTCTTAAAACTTCTGATACTGTTAGCCCATTAGAAATCTTATTCGGATAATTTGGTCTTATTAATATCCATACTTATTGCTCGAATCTAATTCAGTTTAGGCAAAATTTACAGTATACGCCATCATAAGCATGCAAGCATTAACCGAATATCGACATGTACATAAAGCATACAAGGGGTAGTAGTGTATTACCTTAACTCCGAGCTACATCAGTCGATTCGTGATACGACATTCGAATACCCTCGAACCCAAATTCGACATTCCTCAACATTGCATCCAAGGAACCGAGAATACCTTCAATTACACAAATTCCAATATCAGACCTTACTCACAAGCTCTTAACCAATAATTAAGTACATAAACAAGTTCGGGCTCAAGGTCAGATTCGGAGGCTTTCGGATCAAAATTTTGCAAAACAGACTTCAAAAATGGACTCAGGACGTCGAAA
This sequence comes from Hibiscus tridactylites, assembly GCA_958450335.1. NCBI lineage: Eukaryota > Viridiplantae > Streptophyta > Magnoliopsida > Malvales > Malvaceae > Hibiscus > Hibiscus tridactylites. The sequence continues at coordinate 42,497,668 of OY288292.1, forward strand.
AACATAAGATAAGGCTTTTCGGAAAATTTGACTTTTTGGTCAACGGTCAAAGTCAACGTTGACGTCAGCAGGTCAACGCTGACGTCAGCAGGTCAACGGTCAACGGGGTCAGAGTCAACTGGTCAAAGTCAATGCTGACGTCAGCAGTCAACTGAGTTGACTCGGCAGGTTAACTCACTGAGTTGACTCGGCTGACTCATCGTACTGACTCGGACTGAGTTGACTCGGTAGACGGGTTGACTTGAACCGGGTCGGACAGGTGGGTCGGGTCGATGGGTCGGACAGGCGGGTCGGGTCAACGGGTCGGATCAGACGATGGTCTCGGGTTGACTGGGTTTGGGCTTGAACCAAATAACTGACTGGGCCGGTTTGAACCGGTTCGGCCGGTTCAACACTTACCCCCAAAGTTTCTGGTGGTCGGGCGGTGGCCGGACGGTGGCCGGAATGGTCGCCGGAGGCCTGAAACACATTATTTCTGCAGAAAAACAAAAGCCAATCACACAAGGCATCAAACCAAACCCAAAAGTATCATATTACGAGCCTCGATCTTACCGGAAAAAGCCTTAAATTCTAGATCTGGCCGGAATATTACGTTGCTCCGATGAGGACTCTCCCGGCGTCGGAACAACGATCGGACATGTGGGTTTTGCTCTCCTTCGTGCGCTGAACACGCATGCACGGTCGACGCGCCTTGCCGACGACGGAGGCGGCCGGAACGGAGGGAAAACAGATGTGGGTTCAAGGGGGGTCTCGACGAAGCTTCAACTCGCTCTCAACGGCGAACGGCGCGACGCACCGGCGAGTGGGGAGCTGGGTTTTTGACACGGACAGACGGAGACCCCGATGGCGGTGGCCGTGTGCAACACGGACGGCGGGCGGCGGCTGAAACGATGAAACATGGATGACGAGGCATAGGTTTCCGACGAATCTCAAACCGGATAATCACGGTGAACGGCCGCGAGTGGCTGGCGGCGCTAGACTCACGGCACGACAGCGAGCACTCCGATGGTGGTCGTGCACACCACCGATCGACGGTGGCTGAGATCGGGGCTGAGGAAGGTGGAGAGACTATGGAGATTCTGGATTCCTCCCTCTCTCTCGATGAAGGGATAGATGGGTAGCTGAAGGGTTCAAACCTTTATTTAATTTTGGTATAATCTAAACAATAAACATAAAAGAGAACTGAGGTAAACCATATTCAGAAATTACTTTAGCTCACACGGCTAAGTCACAAGAACTCCACGCAAGGGGTCATGGGTTCAAAACCCACGGATTGCACTTTTACTAATATTCTCTCATTTTTCATTAATGTTTATTCTTTTTTTTTGGGTGTTACAAGATTTATAATGGTTCAACCTTCTAACAAGGTCTACATCCACTACCTTAGCTTCCTACTAAGGATTTTCAACAAATTCACTAAAGAATTTCGTCCCTTTTTCTAGACTTAGAAAGAAATCGTTACAAGATCAAAGCTTTCTACCCAAAGCTTTTATGAACACTCTCTTTTACAAGAAAAAATTGGCAAATGATGAAATTCCTCTCAAAAGTATAATTTGCCCAATACAAGTTTACTCTACCCAAACTTGAAATAAAAGATTACAAATTTGCTTACTCAAGTGGGTTACAAAAATTTTGACTCTAAAAGGCTCAAAAGATTAGATTTGTGCTTGAATGCTTGAAAGTTGATCAATAGTTGTTGTAGCTTTTGAGATTTGTTTATATACCCCTAATTGATTTCTAACCGTTTGAGTAGCTAATATCATAAATATAGCTATTGGCCTGCAATTTTCTTACAATAAATGTTGTTTGGTAGGCAGGCGTATCGATACACGAGATGTCATATCGGTACCTGTCAAAAGAAGAAAGAACCGTTGTACAAAGGGTTTTTGATACGTTTGAGGGTGTACTAGTATGAGAAGTGTGTTTTTACAAAGGAGTATCAATACAGATTGATTGTATCGGTACGATTTTTGCTCACTAGAATCTAAAAAAAAGTCCTTGAAAAAATGCATCAGTACGCCTAAAAGCGTATCGGTACGGTTTAACCAACTTTTAAAGTTTGGTGATTCCAACAACTGACAAGGTAACAGTCAAAAATTAAATGCAAAGATCTTGAAAATCTTAACACCCTGTATCGGTACAGGCAAGGCCGTATCGATACTCGTAACCAAAAATATTTCTCAGGTTGAATGTCGTATCGAAACGGAGGAACCCGTATTGATACCTTTTGCAATTACAATTTCAGTAGCCAAAAACTATATCGATATAGACAATGGTGTATCGATATGTCTGGGCGATTTTGATTAATTTGAGTATCAAAAACACTAAGAAAATATTTTTGGGGTATTAGTTTGACTTAGAAACAACTTTAACTTCAAATCCTTATCATTTTGTGAGACTTTTCAAATATTTAAAAATTTATTCAATTTACAAAATGATCTTTAAACTCTTTGCTATATCAAATATCAAATCTAGTTTTATAATCTCCTATTTTTGATATAACAAAATATAAGTACAATTTTTAAGTTTTGAAGAAACACTCCCCCTTTCTTTAATGCTAAAAGATTTACTTTGAAAAACTTTAAAAAATTTTGATCTCAATTTCTTCTCTCCTTTTTTTAGATCAAAATTAATGAGATAATAAACAATTAAGAACAACGAGCTTAAATAAAACCAACATAGATAGCATCAAGGTTCAAAATAATTCAAGCAACAATAAACATCCAACTTTAATCCTAAAAACATAAACCAAAGCAAATAAACTTAAAGAATAGGTTTTCATAAAATAAAAGACATAGGTGCATAAACCCTAATATAAAATTATATGAATGAGATGCAAAGGCCTAAGGAGCGTCTTCATCATCTTCATCTTCATCCTCTTCATCCAAAGCAATGTTAAGAAGGGAATGTCCACGCCAATCTCTATGGAATGCGGTGAGAGTTATACCCATTGATGCTTGACAATTTTCAATGGAAGTAACTCGAGCCTCCAAGGATGTCAAACGAGTGTTGAGCGTAGTAAAGCCGGAGGTCATGGATGTGTCCAAAGAAGAAAACTTCCCACAAGATAGGCCATGAGAGCATCAAAGGGAGGTTGAGCAACCGGAGCTTCTGGAATGGCTTGAGGAGGCTCCACCGAATCAGGTTGAGAATCTTGAGAAAGATCCGCAATACGAATCCATTCACCATTGTAGAAAGTGAACTTGGCACGGTGAAGAGAACGCCCATCAATAGGGTCGGTGAGAGGCTCGGCAAGATCATAGGAGCAATCAACACTAAGCTTGTGAAACATGTAGCTTAGAGCGGTGTCGTAGGTAAAGGATGAAACAAGAGTAGTATGACGATGTTGCACAAGGTAGACGATCTCGGCAAACATGATTTGAGCAAGGTTCAGACGCTTACCCTCACGAAAGCAACAGATCCAAAAATCAACTTGTCGGATCGTAGAGAACTTCCCACTAGATGGGCGAAACCACCAAGTGATAAGGAGGTGAAGGAAGCGATCATGGACATCAAGAACGATCACGGATCCACCAAGAGTACGTCCCAAAAAGTCCTCATTATCTATTCCCACATTCTTTAAACCCAAAATATTAGCTATAACCAAGGAATTAAGTTGAAATTTCTCTCTGATAAGGTAAGATTCTATAGTTATAACTTCAGTTCTACCTTGGTTACAAATACATTGAGCATTAGAGTAAAAATAAGAACAAGGTTACGTTAAAGAATGTCGGGTATGCTCAATAAAGCCATAAACTTCCATTAGTTCATTAAATCAAGGTACTTGAATTGAAAAATATTTGAAGACGTGGAAGTGATAGAAACAACACACTCACGCTGGATTTTAAAATTGGATAAAGTACACAGACGGTCACTGAACTTTGGTAAAAAAAAAACAAAATGGTAACCAAACTTTCAAAAATCACAAAATGGCAATTAAACTTCATGTTTTATAACAAAATGGTAACTAGACGTTAAATTCCGTTAAGTGGTTGTTATAAACTTTGGCATAATTACACATTTAGTCTTTTATATTTATACATTCAATCAATTTAATCCTAATTCGAAACAATTCACTAAATTTAGCACTCGTTATTTACGCATTCTTTCAATTTGGTCCTTAAAGCAAAATTCCAAAGTATGGTAACATGATAAATAATTACAATTAATTTTTTATAGGAACTCGAAAACTCGACTCGACTCAAATCGAAAAAATTTCAAATAAAGTTTGAGTTGTAAAATATGACGCGTCAACTTGAATAACTCTATATTCGAATATTTTAAATCATTTTTTCTTTAAAAATCGAATATTTTTTAAAATAGAATATTTAATATTTTCATATTTAAATCACATTGATTATTTAATAAAAATTTTAAATATTCGATTCAAAAGAAAAAAATAATTTAAAATATTCGAATATTTAATTAAATTTTTATAGGAACTCGAAAACACGACTCGACTCGAATCGAAAAAATTTCAAATAAAGTTTGAGTTGTAAAATATGACGCATAAACTTGAATAAGTCGAAATTTTTTTACTCGACTCGATCGAACGCTCACCTCTATCTTAAGATATGACGCGTCAACTCGAATAACTCGAAATATTCGAATATTTTAAATGATTTTTTCTTTTAAATCCAATATTTTTTAAAATAGAATATTTAATATTTTCATATTCAAATCACATCGAATATTTAATAACTAATTTAAATATTCAATTTAATTTAAAAATATTCAATTTAAAAGAAAAAAAAATTGATTTAAAATATTTGAATATTTAATTAAATTTTTATAGGAAATACAAAACTCGACTCGACTCGAATCGAAAAAATTTCAAATAAAGTTCGAGTTGTAAAATATGATGCGTCAACTCGAATAACTCGAAATTTTTTGGCTCGACTCGATCGAACGCTCACCTCTATCTTAAGATATGACGCGTCAACTCGAAATATTTGAATATTTTAAATCATTTTTTCTTTTAAATCACATCGAATATTTAATATCTACTTTAAATATTCGATTTAATTTAAAAATATTCGATTTAAAATATTCGAATATTTAATAAATATTTAAAGTAGTTATTAAATATTTGAATATTTAAAAGAAAAATATTTAAAATAGTTATTAAATATTCGAATATTTTCAATCGTTTTTTTCTTTTAAATCGAATATTTTTAAATTGAATTGAATATTTAAAGTAGTTATTAAATATTTGATGTGATTTAAATATTCTATTTTAAAAAATATTCGATTTAAAAGGAAAAAATGATTTAAAATATTCTAATATTTTGAGTTATTCGTGTTGACGCGTCATATCTTAAGATAGAGATGAGCGTTCATCAAGTCGAGTCAAAAAATTTCGAGTTATTCGAGTTGCCGCGTCATATTTTACAACTCAAACTTTATTTGAAATTTTTTCGATTCGAGTCGAGTCGAGTTTTTGAGTTCCTATAAAAATTTAATTGTAATTATTTATCATGTTACCATACTTTAGAAATTTTCTTTAAGACCAAATTGAAAGAATGCGTAAATAACGAGGGCTAAATTTAGTGAATTGTTTCGAATTACGACTAAATTTATTGAATGTATAAATATGAAGGACTAAATGTGTTATTATACAAAAGTTTATAACAACCACTTAACGACACTTAATGTCTAGTTACCATTTTGTTATAAAACATAAAGTTTAATTGTCATTTTGTGATTTTTGAAAGTTTGGTTACCATTTTGTTTTTTTTACCAAAGTTTAGTGACCGTCTGTGTACTTTACCCTTTAAAATTTTGGTAATGTTTAAAACGTTCCATGACATTTGAATATTGAGGTTCATTAAAAGAATATTGAAAAATATGGCTTAGGTTGGGTTTTGTACCATTATTATCGGGATTAGGATTGGAAGATTGACTCAATTCTCTTCTCGCTCTTTTTTTAGGAGCCATGGTAAAAACTTGAAGTCAAAATCAAACCACAAAAATAATGTATGCATAAACATCACATTCAATCCAATTAACAATCCAATGATCAAGGTATTGTAAAAACTTATATTGTATAGTTTAAAATCATATACAAGTAAAAAGGAATTTTTGGTAAAATAAATAGTGTAGAAAAATATACGAGTATAATTTTATATTCGAATAAAAAAATTCAATTTTAAAAGAATTTTTGTGAAATCTTTAAAAACTATGATATATATGTACTAAATAATATACCTTGAATATGGGATTAAGGATGAATGAGGTTATGATGATGCACAAAGCTGGTTTTTCTTGGGTTTGATGAGAAAACCAAGAACATTCAAAGGATTTTGATGTGTCGTGTGAAAAACAAAGGGATTTGATGGGTTTTTATAGGGGATTTTTGACCTAGGCTTTTAGGAAAAGTAAGATTTAGATATGATTTGGGAAACCTTTTTTAATGAGATTTAAAGACTCTAGAGGCTACGCGTACCGATACGCCACCTATGCATATCGAAACTACGTACCGGTACGGAGATATCCCGTACCGATCCTAGTCCCATACCGGTACAGGTAAACTATATCGAAATTGTCTCATGATACCCGTATCGATATAGTATACTCCGTATCGATACCCATGTGCCATAAATGACATTTTTGGCAACAAGGATCTCAAAAATTCGATTTTACTCGAATCGAAATGCATGAAAGTGATATGAGATTATCATGTATGAGAAAAAACAAACGCATACTCCCCCTAGCAACAAGCATAGATGCATATAGAAGCAAAACACAAAAGCAATGAAATCAACCAAATTCAAGTAAGATATAACACCAAAAAGGCTCTAAGGTTCAAGGTAGGCTAGTTAAACCTAACTCTCTTCTAAGAAACTAAAACGCTCTTTATCTAAAAGTTTGGTGAAGATGTTCGCTAGTTGGTTCAAGGTGTCTACGTATTCTAGAACAACATCGTTTTTCAAAACATGATCTCTAATGAAATGATGTCTTATCTCTATGTGCTTGGTTCTAAAGTGTTGGATGGGATTCTTAGAAAGACATATGACACTAGTGTTGTCACACTTAAGATGAATGGTACATACATTAATTTCATAATCTAAAAGTTGTTGCTTCATCCAAAGGACTTGAGCACAACAACTTCCGGCCGATATGTATTCCGCTTCGGTAGTAGATAATGCTACACTATTTTGTTTCTTTGAGAACCATGATATGAGCATACTACCTAGGAATTGAAAAGTACTGAATGTACTTTTTCTATCTATCTTACAACCTACAAAATCCGCATCCGAATAAGCATGCAAACTAAAGGATGAGTCTCTAGGATACCAAAGACCTAAACAAGGTGTATCTCTAAGGTATCTAAAGATTCTATTAACGGCTTTAAGGTGTGATTCTCTAAGACTAGCTTGAAATCTAGCACACAAGCAAACGATAAACATGATATATGGTCTACTTGTGGTAAGATAAAGAAAAGATCCTATCATAGAGCGATAAAGCTTTAAATCAACACACTTACCTCTTTCATCTTTGTCCGGCTTTTTAGAAGAGCTCATTGGTGTGGCTTGAGGTTTCACATTCTCCAAGCCAAACTTCTTGAGCATGTTCTTGATGTACTTAGCTTGATTGATGAAGATGACATTCTTTCTTAGTTTGATTTGGAGTCCCAAGAAGAATGAGAGCTCCCTCATCATGCTCGTTTCAAATTCACCTTGCATCAACTTAGAAAACTCTTGGCAAAACAATTCATTAGTAGATTCAGAAATAATATCATCAAGATAAATTTGAACTACCAAAATATCTTGCCTTTTCTTTTAATAAAGAGTATAGTATCCACATTTTCTTTGTCAAAACCTTTTTCAATTAAAAAACTTGGCAACCTTTCATACCAAGCTCTAGAAGCTTGTTTCAAATCATACGAAGGTTTAGAAATTTTAAAAACATGGTTTGGGTATTTTAGATCTTCAAAACCAGGTGGTTGTTCTACATACACCTCTTCATTAATAAAATCATTTAGAAAAGAACTTTTAAAATCCATTTGAAAAAGCTTGAATTCACAATAACATGCAAATGAAAGAAGTATCCTAATAGCTTCCATTCTAGCTACGGGTGCATAGGTTTCATCAAAATCGATTCCTTCTTCTTGAGTGTAACCTTGAGCAACAAGTCTAGCCTTGTTTCTCACTATGTTACCACTCTCATCTAGTTTGTTTCTAAAAATCTATCTAGTTTCTATGATAGATTTTTTACTTGACATATCAACTAATGTCCATACTTGACTTCTATCAAATTGATTTAACTCTTCTTGCATGGCCAATATCCAAAATTCACCATTTAATGTTTCTTTGTTATTTTTAGGCTCAATGCATGAGATAAATACAACAAAATTACAAGTATTTCTAAGAGAAGATCTAGTGGTTACCCATTTGGATAGATCACCCAAAATCTCACCACCTTTGACATAGTTGAACTCCCTTGGGTAGGTGACCTCCTTTTCCTCTAGAGTCGTGTCCTTCAATGCTTCTAGAGGTGGATCTTGTGCTTCTTATTTGGTTGGAACTTCATCAACCTTTGATGTTTGTCCTCCATCAATGGCATCAAGAGTTCCTACATCATTATCATCACAAGAATCCTTCATCGGAATAAGGTTATCATTGAAAACCACATGAATAGACTCTTCAACTACCAAAGTTCTCTTATTAAATACACGATAGGCTTTAGAGTTTAAAGAATAACCTAAGAAAATAGATTCATCACTTTTTACTTCAAATTTGTCCAAATTGTCTTTTCCATTATTCAAAACAAAACATTTGCATCCAAATGGATAAAGATAGCTAATGTTAGGTTTTTTTCTTTTAAGAAGCGCATAAGGTATTTTCTTTAAAATAGGCATAATCGTTATTCGGTTGACAATATATCAAGCCGTATTAGTGGCTTCCACCCAAAAATAATTTGGCAAATTATTTTCACAAAGCATGATTTTAACCATTTCTTCTAAAGTTCGGTTTTTCCTCTCAACAATCCCATTTTGTTGAGGAGTGCGAGGAGCGGAAAAATTATGGCTAATCCCATTTGAGTTACAAAAATACTCAAAACCTAAATTTTGAAATTCGATTCCATGGTCACTTCTAATGTGAGAAATAGAATGACCAACATCGTTTTGAGTTATTTTTGAAAATATGATAAATTTTTCTAAAGCTTCATCTTTGGTACTTAAAAATAGAACCCAAGTGTATCTAGAGTAATCATCAACTAAAACAAATGCATATGATTTTCCACCCAAGCTCATAGTCCTAATATGGCCAACAAGATCCATGTGGATCAATTGTAAAACTTTATTTATAGAAACATCATTAATAGGTTTAAAAGAAACTCTTTTATGTTTGCCTTTTGCACAATTATCACAAATTTTATCATAAGAAAACTTTATTTTAGGCCAACCTCTTACAGGATCATGTGAAATCATTTTTTTAAAACACTCATGTTTGCATGCCTTTGTTTTCTATGCCATAACCAAGAATCATGCTTATCTTTTGCAACAAAGCATGCATTTTAAATATGAATGTCATCTAAATGCACCATGTAGATGTTTCCTATGCGATGACCAATAAGCACAATTTTGTTAGTTTCAATGTTTATAATTTTGCAACCATTTAAATCAAAAAGCCCACTGAAACCTTTATCACAAAGTTGGTTTATGCTTAAAAGGTTATGTTTTAGACCGTTAACATACAAAACATTATCAATAAGTATGGAAGGGTGATTACCAATGGAACCAATTCCTTCAATGTGGCCTTTGGAGTTGTCACCGAAAGTCACTACTCCTCCACTCTTTGATTTTAGCTCCAAGAACCGACTCTTGTCATCGGCCATGTGTCTCGAGCATCCACTATCAAGGTACCATTAATTTGCACTTGAGGTTTTTGCCTTGTAGCGATGCTTCCCCTATAAACAAAGATTAGATCTTGATTTTTGGTACCCAAATCATTTTGGGTCCATGAGTATTAGCTCCCAAAAACTTGGTTCCCTTGAGAATCCAAGAAGATATAACACTAATGTTGTTAGAAGTAACTAGTTCCTTAGGAACCCAAAAACTTCTAAACTTCTTACCATATGAGGGCCTTTGGAAGATTGTTTAAATCTAAATTTTTCTTTTCAAAAACATTTTGTTTTTCTTGTAAATCGAGAACTTTTTTCTCAAGTTTCAAGTTGGTTTTGGAAAATGAATCGTTTTGGTTTTTCAAATCGGAAATTATTTTCTTGTTTTTCAAAATTGATTCCTTGTATTTTCTAACCAACTCATCATACACCTCTTGTAACTCATCGTAAGCTTCTTGAAGTTCATCATATGTGAAATCAAAATCGAATGAGTTAGAGGTTACCTTTGGATCATCGTCTAGAGCCATGAGACAAAGATTGTTCACTTGTTGCTCCTCTTTATCGGATGATTCCTCATCACTCCAAGTAGCAACATGTGCCTTGAGCTTATTCTTCTTCCCGAAGCTCTTTTTCTTGAGTTAGGGGCAATCAGTTCTAATGTGCCCCAGCTTCTTGCACTCATAGTAAACGATTGGATCCTTCTCCTCTTCTTTGTTCTTGTTCTTGAAATCCTCTCTTCGACGAAACTTTCTTCCCCAATTGGATTTTGTTGAGTTGATCACACAATTGCAAATGGCCAAGAGGGGGGGTGAATTGACAATTAAAAATTTGGTGGGAGGAATGAGTGAAAAATAAAAGATGACACAAGTGGTTAGAGTGGTTCAAGTTCTCCAAATGAACTCTACATCCACTACCTTAGTTCCCACTAAAGATTTTCAACCAATTCATTACTTGAATTCTTCACCTTTTCTTGGATGAGGAGGTAACCTTACAAATTGATTAAGCTTTCTACCCAAAGCTTAATCCACTCAATTTACAAAGAGAATGATTTGGTAAACTCAAACAATTCCTCTCAAAGGATAAATGTTTACCTAAATACAATTTAAAACACCCCAAACTCACAATACAAGATAACAATAAAATCACTAAAGTTGGGTACAAGAATTTACCTTTGAAGAGCACTAGGGTTTGGATTTTTTGCTTTGATGATGCTTGTAGGTTCAATAGTTGTTGATTGGTCAATTGAAGCTTGTTTTTATACCCTTGCATTGATTTCTAGCCGTTTGGGTAGTTGGGATCATCAATAGAGCCGTTGTGAGCATTTTTCCCGCAGTAAATGCAGCTCTGCAGCCTACCGTATCGGTACTCGGGAAGGGCGTATCGATACCTGCATCAAAGAGGAAAGAGCCGGTGTGCCTGAAAACAGAGCGTATCGATACGCATAGAAGGCGTACCGGTACAGTTTTAAGGGGCGTATCGGTACGTGAGGCCGTATCGATACGGTCTTTGCTCACTGAATCCCAAGTCAAGTTTTCATAAAAAGCGTATCGATACGCATACCAAGCGTATCGGTACGGTATAACGGTCTTTTAAAAATTGGGAAACCAACCAATTGACAAGTAACAGTCTAAAAATTAAATGCTCAAAATTTTCAAAGATATGCTTATCGTATCGGTACGGTTGCAAAGAGTATCGGTACAATTTCATGAAAAGAGTTGCCCAGATGAATATCGTATCGATACGGTTGCAAGGCGTATCGGTACGGTAAGTCCATTAAAATTCTAATGGCAAAAGAGGGTATCGATACTCATAAGGGTATCGATACGCCTAGGCGTTCTTGTATACTTTGGTTTGAAAATCAAAATTCCAGTAGCCAAAGTGTGTATCGATACGCCTAAGGGTATCGATACGCCTGAGCGTTTTTGCATTGTTAGGCTTGAAAAACATAGGAAAAGACTTAGAGAATTTATATGTTTAAGAACTTGTCTTTAGATATTATTTTGTTTTAAAATACTTGTCAATTGTGAGACTTTAAAGAATACTTAAAAATTTATTGTTTTGCAAATTGGTCCTTAAGTTTATGTGTTATATCAAAATCAATTTTGGTTTCACAATCTCCCCTTTTTGATATAACAAAACCACAAATAAATTTTTAAGTTTTTGAAACTTTGAAAAGCTTTCTCCCCCTTACTTTAAGATAGATTTTCAAAAATAAAACATTTACTCTATGATCCTTCTCCCCCTTTTTGTTAGATCAAATATAATACAAGGATAATAGCAACAATAATTCATTAAACTTAAAGCAATCATAAGAGTTCAAATGCATAAACTTCAAATTAAACATAATAGTTCAAATGCATAAACTCCAAAGCAAACATCATAATCCAAACTTTAAAATCCTAAAAACATAGATAATAGGCATAGACTTAGATCCTAAAAACAAGAGTGCAATAACATATATAAAAGACTAAATGCCCTAAGATGAGATGCATGAACTACTCGTCCCCCTCGTCACCATCACCGTCCTCGTCATCTTCTTCGTCATCTTCTTGAGAGGGTTGATTCCTTCGGTTGTGATTGAGCCAAGCACCATGGAAGGCGGTAAGAGAGATATCCATGAAGTTTTGGCGAGTAGCCATGGTGTCCATTTTCTTCTCTATACCTTTGACGCGATCTTCCAAAGATGTGAATCTAGTGTCCATCGCGTTAAACCCGGCTTCCATAGAAGTAAACTTCTCATTTAGGAAAGTCATAAGAGTACCCATGGAAGAGGAATCAAACGGAGCACGGCGAGAGCTCGAAGAAGCACGAGAAGCATCGACCGGAGCATCTTGTAGAGGATCTTGGGTATTACGAACCCATTCATTATCAACATAAATGAAACCGAAACGAGCTAGAGAACGCTCATCTATGGGTAGGCCAAGGGTTTCGGGATAATCACGGGAACAATCAACGCCAAGGGAATGAAAGAGATAACTCAAAGCCGTTGAGTAGTAAAAGGATGAGACTTGTTTGGTGTGATGGTGTTGGACTAAAAAGACAAGGTCGACAAACATGATTTGACAAAGATTTGGACGTTTACCTTCTCTAAAACACCTAAGCCAAAATCTCATCTGTTTGACGAATAGTTGAATATTTCCCACCCGATGGACGAAGAAACCAAGAGACAAGAAGATGAAGGATACGGTCATGAGCATTTAAAACTTTTGTTGAGCCTAAAGGACCCGTACCCAAGGATTGTTCATCGGCAATACCAATATCTTCAAAACCAAAGACATTACATAAATTTTTTTGATCAATTTGAAAGGTTTTGCCCATAACAGAAGATTCAATAGCAATGACATTCTCCCTAGCTTCATCATGAACACATACGACATTAGAAAAGAATACGATGACTAGATTCCTATATAGGATAGGAGGAATGCTCAAAAAAGGTAAAAACTTCCATTGCTTAATCAAAGATAGGTATTGGAATTTAAAACGGGGAGAACTTAAGAATGGGACTGACACAACACGTTCTTCCCTAAGGTTCATACCTTGAAAGAGTTTGTATCTTTATTTATCGCCGTCATCGGGAAAACTTAATTGGATAATATAAGGAAGGTTAGGTGTAGGATTACCCTTGACATCAACATTAGGATCGGAAGTAGAACGATGACGCTTAGTTCCCTTTTTCGAAGGTGTCATAACCTTGAAAATACATCAAAAAGCGATTCGAATATGTATGCAATTAACATACAATTCAATCCAATAAATTCTAATAATTCAAGGTAATTATAAAATAAATTTAAGTTTTTTTTTAAATATTCACAAGTCTAAAAAAAATTAAAAACAGATTAAAAAATACGAATAAAAATATATATTCGAATGAAATTTTTTTATTTTTGAGAAAATTTTTATGAAAAAGTTGAAACCCATAAAATAAAAACATGTTTTGTACAAAAATTAAATTGAAACAATTATAAAAATCAAACGAAAATCAAAGAAAATAAAAAAAGAAGAGTTTTATACCTTGATTCTTAGATTGGATGAATGAGGTGATGTGAATGCACAAGATTTGATGACAAAGCTTAGCCTTGATGTGGAGATTAAAAACCCTCAAAGAATTTTTAAGATTGATGGTAAAAATTGAAGGATTGAGGGGGTTTTTATAGGGTTTTGCGGCTAGGGTTTTGGAGAGAAAAAGGGGTTTTTTGTGTTTAAAGCTTTTTTTTAACAATAGCAGCCCTAAATAGCCTCCCCGTCGAGACCGTATCGATACGCTAGACACGGGTATTGATACCCTTTAACCCTAATTTTTTATTCGTCGTTACTACCGTATCGATACGAGGGGTCGTATCGGTACGCTTGGCTTTGACTATTTCCCTTGACTTTAACTGTATCGATACGCATGGTCGTATCGATACTCGTTTAGCTTCAAAGTTTCCCAGTTATGAACCCGTATCGATACGCTTCAGCCATATCGATACCCCTTTACCAGATTAGGCATTTTTGACAGATTTAGGTGCAAAAATCCAAATTGAAACGTCCCTAAATGCATGTACATGTCCTATGAACAAGTTTTAATGGCTAAAATTAATGCATACTCCCCCTAGCAACATGCATAGAAGCAAAAAAAATTAACACAAGCATGAATCACAAACAATTTCAAGCAAATTTTGACATTTTGGGACCTAGAAGGGGTCAAGAAAGGCTAGTTAAACCTAACTCTCTCCTAAGGGTCCAAAAGCGCTCTTTATCTAAAGGCTTTGTGAATATATCCACTAATTGGTTCAAGGTGTCAACATATTCTATAACAACATCATTTTTCAACACATGATCTCTAATGAAATGATGTCTAATTTCTATGTGTTTAGTTCTAGAGTGTTGGATGGGATTCTTAGTGAGACAACTGGCACTAGTGTTGTCACACCTAAGGGGTATGGTTTCTATTTCAACACCATAATCTAAGAGTTGTTGCTTCATCCAAAGGACTTGAGCACAACAACTCCCTAAGGATATGTACTCCGCTTCGGTGGTAGATAAGGCTACGCTATTTTGTTTCTTAGAGAACCAAGATACGAGCATACTACCTAAGAATTGGCATGTCCCAAAAGTACTTTTCCTATCTATCTTACATCCCCTATAATCCGCATCCAAATAAGCATGAAGGCTAAAGGAGGAATCTTTAGGATACCAAAGGCCTAAGGTAGGTGTGTCTCTAAGGTATCTAAAAATTCTTTTAATGGCAACTAAGTGTGATTCTCTAGGACTAGCTTGAAACCTAGCACCCAAGCAAACACTAAACATAACATCCGGTCTACTTGCGATAAGGTAAAGCAAATAACCTATCATGGATCTATAAAGCTTAGAATCAACACACTTACCTCATTCATCTTTGTCAAGCTTTATGGAAGAGCTCATTGGTGTGGCTTGAGGTTTTACATTCTCCAAGCCGAACTTTTTGAGAATATCATTCACGTACTTAGCTTGATTTATGAAGGTGTCATCTTTCCT
Organism: Hibiscus tridactylites; assembly: GCA_958450335.1. Classification (NCBI taxonomy): domain Eukaryota; kingdom Viridiplantae; phylum Streptophyta; class Magnoliopsida; order Malvales; family Malvaceae; genus Hibiscus; species Hibiscus tridactylites. The sequence continues at coordinate 42,513,010 of OY288292.1, forward strand.
TTGTTTTATTTGGAGTCCCAAAAAGAATGAGAGCTCCCCCATCATGCTCATCTCGAACTCACCTTCCATTAGCTTAGAAAATTCTTTACAATAACACTCATTAGTATAACCAAAAATGATATCATCAACATAGATTTGTACTACTAAGATGTCATTGTTATATCTTTTTATGAAGAGTGCAGTGTCCACCTTTCCTTTTTCAAAACCCTTTTCAATTATGAAATTTGAAAGTCTCTCATACCAAGCTCTAGGAGCTTGTTTTAAACCATAAAGAGCTTTTGTTAGTTTAAACACATGGTTTGGAAATTTTGAGTCCTCAAAACCCGGTGGTTGTTCAACATACACTTCTTCATTTATAAAACCGTTTAAAAAGGCACTTTTCACATCCATTTGAAAAAGCTTGAAATCATTATAACATGCAAATGCTAAAAGCATCCTAATGGCTTCCATCCTAGCTACGAGTGCATATGTCTCATCAAAATCAATTCCCTCTTCTTGGGTATAGCCTTGAGCAACAAGCCTAGCCTTGTTTCTCACTATATTACCACTTTCATCTAATTTATTCCTAAAAACCCATTTAGTTCCTATAGTAGATTGGTTACTAGGCCTTTCAACTAATGTCTAAACTTGACTTCTCTCAAATTGATTTAATTCCTCTTGCATGACCAAAATCCAAAAATCATCTTTTAAAGTTTCTTTAATATTTTTAGGCTCAATGCATGAAAGAAATGCAACATGGTTCATAAATTTGAGAGAGGATCTAGTAGTTACCCCCTTGGATGGATCACCCAAGATTTTACCACCTTTGACATAGTTGAACTCCCTTGGGTAAGACACCTCATTTTCCTCAAGAGTCAAGTCCTTCAAGGCTTCAAGAGGTGGATCTTGTGTATCCTCATCTTTAGTTGGAACCTCATCCACCTTTGACGTTTGTCCTCCATCAATGGCATCAAGGATTCCTACATCATCACCATCACAAGATTCCTTCCTCGGAAGGAGGTTATCATCGAAAACAACATGTATAGACTTTTCAACTACTAGAGTTCTTTTATTAAATACACGATAGGCTTTAGAGTTTAAAGAGTACCCTAAGAAAATAGCTTCATCACTTTTAGCATCAAATTTACCTAAGTTTTCTTTACCATTATTCAAAACAAAACACTTGCAACCAAAAGGATGAAAATAGCTAATGTTAGGCTTCTTAGATTTTAAAATCTCATAAGGTGGTTTCTTCAAAATTTGCCTAATCATTACTCGATTTATAATATAGCAAGCGGTATTTGTGGCTTCCGCCCAAAAATATTTAGGTAAATTATTTTCGCAAAGCATGGTTCTAGCCATTTCTTCTAAAGTTCAATTTTTCCTCTCAACTACCCCATTTTGTTGAGGAGTGCGAGGTGCGGAAAAATTGTGGCTAATCCCATTTTCATTTAAAAACTCATCAAAACCTAGATTTTGAAATTAGGTTCCATGATCACTTCTAATGTGAGAAATTTTAAGTTCAAGATCATTTTGAGTTATTTTAGAAAATGTGATGAATTTTTCTAAAGCCTCATCTTTTGTACTTAAGAATAGAACCCAAGTAAACCTAGAATATTCATCTACAAGCACAAAAGCATATGATTTACCACCCAAGCTCATTGTTCTAATAGGCCCAAAAAGATCCATATGAATCAATTGTAAACATCTACTAGTAGAGACATCATTAATGAATTTAAATGAAGTTCTATGTTGTTTACCCTTTGAATATGCATCACAAATTTTATCATTAGAAAATTTAAGTTTGGGTAAACCTCTAACTAGATTAAGGGAAATTAATTTCTCTAAGACACTCATGCTAGCATGTCCTAATTTTCTATGCCAAAGCCATGAGTCATGTTCATCATGTGCAACTAAGCATGTATGGGATGAATGGATTTCATCTAGATGCACCATGTAAATATTGCCTATTCTATGTCCTATGAGCATTAGTTGATTTGTTTTAATGTTCACAATTTTGCAACCACTTTTATCAAATAAAACATTAAAACTCTTACCACATAGTTGACTAATGCTCAATAAATTATGTTTAAGACCGTTGACATACAAAACATTTTTAATGAAAATAGAAGAGTGATTACCAATGGAGCCTATTCCTTCAATGTGGCCTTTGGAGTTGTCACCGAAAGTTACCACTCCACCACTCTTTAGCTTTAGTTCCACGAATCTACTCTTGTCACCGGTCATATGTCTTGAGCATCCACTATCAAGGTACCATGAATTTTGGCTTGAAGCTTTGGCCTTGTAGCAATGCTCCCCCTACAAACAAAGAAATTAGGCCTTGATTTTTGGTACCCAAATCATTTTGGGTCCATGTGTGTTAGCCTTCAAAATTTTGGTTCCCTTAGGAATCCAAGAAGCAATAGCATTCATATTATTAGAAATAATGAGTTCCTTAGGAACCCAAACACTTCTAACTATTTGACCTCTAGATTGCTTATTAAAATTTCTTTGTTTAGAAATAAAAGGTTTTCTTTTTACATATTGGGATTTAGAAGGGTTTCCTTTTTCAAAATTGTTTTTCCCAATGGCAATTGATGTTTTAAGATTATCCACTTCCTCTGTGTGATAATCTTGAAAATCGGAAAGAAGTTTTTCAAGTTCAAGATTTTTTGTTTTAAGATCATTTGAAAGATTTACTAAAACCAAAACTTTCTTTTCCAATTCGGAGTTAGTTTTTGAAAATGTTTCATTTTGATTTTTCAAATCGAAAATGGTTTTCTTGTTTCTCAAAATGGATTCTTTATATTTTCCTACTAACTCATCGTAAACCTCTTGCAATTCATCATAAGCATCTTGAAGCTCATCAAAAGTAAAATAAAAATTAGATAAGTTAGAATTTACCTTTGGTTCATCATCAATGGCCATGAGACATAGATTGGCCACTTCCTCCTCCTCCTCGGAAGACTCATCATCACTCCAAGTTTCTATTTGAGCTTTGAGATTGTTCTTCTTCCCAAAGATCTTCCTCTTCAATTAAGAACATTCGGAACGGATATGGCCGGGCTTTTTGCATTCATAGCAAGTGATTTGGTCCTTCTCCTCTTCCTTACTCTTGCTCTTGAAGTCCCCTTTTCTAATGAACTTTCTCCCACGATTGGACTTCATGAAGCGAGTGAACCGTTTGGCCAACATGGCCATCTCCTCATCTTCATCTTCACTTGAATCGCTTTCATGATATGAAGCTTTAAGAGCAATTCCAACCTTCTTCTTCTCAACATCCTTCTTCTCAACCATTTTCTTTTCTTCTTCTCTTCCCTTCCTCATGATCTCATGGGTGAGTAGAGATCCAACAAGAGCATCAAGCTTGAGAGTCTTCAAATCTCGAGCTTCAATAATAGTCGTTCTCTTGCTATCCCATGACTCCGGAAGAGAGTACAACAATTTCCTCACTAGTTTGTCTTCGGGGATGATCTCACTGAAACCCTTCAATCCGTTGACAATGACCGAGAATCGATCAAACATCTTGGAAACACTCTCATCGGGAACCATCTTGAAATTTTCGTAGCTTAGATTGAGTAGCCCAATGTTTGTTTCCTTGACATCACTAGTTCCCTCTTATGTTGTCTCGAGGGTGTCCTAAACCTCCTTGGCATTTTCGATCGAAGACACCTTGGAGTAGATATCCGGACCAAGTGCACAAAATATGACATGGAGAGCTTTATCATTCACTTGCATCCTTCTTCGTTCATCTTCCGTCATTTCAGCTTTTACTTTTGGGACAAGTCTTGCTTCACTATCTCTCTTCATGGGAATGTATGGACCTTCTTCAACCACATCCCACACCATGTAGTCGGTGGACTTGATGAAGAGCATCATCCTATTCTTCCAATATGGGTAGTTATCCCCATTGAAGAATGGTGGCTTGGTGGTAGATTGGGACTCGTAGAGGTTGAAGTTGGAGGTGGATGCCATTGCTTGACTAGTTGTTGATCAAACTCTCCTAGAATCGACTCAAGAGGGTTGTAATCCTTCCAATAAGTGTAGCTCTGATACCAATTGTTGAGTTGATCACACAATTGCAAATGGCCAAGAGGGGGTGAATTGGCAATTAAAAATTTGGTGGGAGGAATGAGTGAAAAATAAAACATGACACAAGTGGTTAGAGTGGTTCAAGTTCTCCAAATGAACTCTACATCCACTACCTTAGTTCCCACTAAGGATTTTCAACCAATTCACTACTTGAATTCTTCCCCTTTTCTTGGATGAGGAGGTAACCTTACAAATTGATTAAGTTTTCTACCCAAAGCTTAATCCACTCAATTTACAAAGAGAATGATTTGGTAAACTCAAACAATTCCTCTCAAAGGATAAATGTTTACCCAAATACAATTTCAAACACCCCAAACTCACAATACAAGATAACAATAAAATCACTAGAGTTGGGTACAAGAATTTGACTTTGAAGAGCATTAGGGTTTGGATATTTTTCTTTGATGATGCTTGTAGGTTCAATAGTTGTTGCTTGGTCAATTGAAGCTTGTTTTTATACCCTTGCATTGATTTCTAGCCATTTGGGTAGTTGGGATCATCAATAGAGCCGTTGTGAGCATTTTTCCCGTAATAAATGAAGCTCTGCAGCCTACCGTATCGGTACTCGTGAAGGACGTATTGATACCTGCATCAAAGAGGAAAGAGTCGTTGTGCCTGAAAACAGAGCGTGTCGATACGCATAGAAGGCGTACCGGTACAGTTTTAAGGGGCGTATCGGTACGTGAGGCCGTATCGATACGGTCTTTGCTCACTGGAATCCCAAGTCAAGTTTTCATAAAAAGTGTATCGATACGCATACCAAGCGTATCGGTACGGTATAACGGTCTTTTAAAAATTGGGAAACCAACCAACTGACAAGTAACAGTCTAAAAATTAAATGCTCAGATTTTTCAAAGATATGCTTATCGTATCGATACGGTTGCAAAGCGTATCGATACGGTTTCATGAAATGAGTTGCCCAGATGAATATCGTATCGATACAATTGCAAGGCGTATCGGTACGGTAAGTCCATTAAAATTCCAGTGGTAAAAAAGGGTATCGATACGCATAAGGGTATCGATACGCCTGGGCGTTCTTGTATACTTTGGTTTGAAAATCAAAATTCCAGTAGCCAAAGAGGGTATCGATACGCCTAAGGGTATCGATACGCCTAAGGGTATCGATACGCCTGAGCGTTTTTGCATTGTTAGGCTTGAAAAACATAGGAAAAGACTTAGAGAATTTATATGTTTAAGAACTTGTCTTTAGATATTATTTTATTTAAAAATACTTGTCAATTGTGAGACTTTAAAGAATACTTAAAAATTTATTATTTTGCAAATTGGTCCTTAAGTTTATGTGTTATATCAAAATCAATTTTGGTTTCACAGATTTCATGAACCAAGTGAACTGTTTGGCTAACATAGCCATTTCTTTATCTTTTTCCTCACTAGAATCATTCTCCTCTTGTGAAGCTTTGAGAGCAATTTCAATCTTCTTCTTTTCTACTACCTTCTTCTCGACCTTCTTCTCTTCTCTCTTCTTCTCATTTTCTCTTCCTTTTTTCATGATCTCATGAGTAAGGGGAGACACCATGAGAGCGTCGAGTTTTAAGGTTTTGAGGTCATTGGCCTTGATGACGGTGGTTCTCCTCCCATCACATTATTCGGAAAATGAGTAGATGAGCTTTCTCACAAGCTTGTCCTCGGGGATGACTTCTCTGAAGCCCTTAATACCATTGACAATGACGGAGAAATGATCGAACATCTTGGTGATGCTCTCATTTGGTTTCATCTTGAAATTTTTGTAGCTTAAGTTGAGGAGTCCAATCTTGGTCTCCTTAACATCATTTGTGCCTTCGTAGGTGATCTCGAGCTTGTCCAATATCTCATTCGCACTTGTGCAAGAAGACATCTTGGAGTACTCATCTGGTCCAAGCGCACAAAAGAGCATGTACATAGCTTCATCGATTATCTCTATCTTGGACTTTGGAACAAACTGGTCGCCTTCTCTCTTCATCGCTATACTTGGTCCGTCTTTCACTACATCCCTTAGGAGGTAGTCATTTGATTTGATGAAGAGCCTCATACGATTCTTTCAATAGGGATAGTTATCCCCATTGAAATACAACAGTTTGGTGACAGATTGAGATTCGTACAAGTTGTTGTCGGAAGTAAAGGCTATGACTTCGATTGTGGATTGATGTATCTCTTTAGGATCGACTCAAGAGGATGTTAATCATTCCAATGAGTGTAGCTCTGATACCAACCCTTCTAATGTCAATTTTAGAACTTTAGTTTATTTAATCATATTTATTTTTAATTATAATAATATTTTTCTAATAATTATATTTTAATTCAATTATATTTTAATGTCAAGTTTTCATTTCTATTAACCAAATGTGTTTTCTATTTTTTAGAAAATTAAAAATGAAAATCATTTTATGAAAACAAAATGAAAAAATAGAAATATTTTTAAAACAAAATATACCCTAAAATTTTTATAAATTTCTAAAAAAAGTTTAAAATGTCAATATGGGAAAGATAAGGTAAACTTGGGTTTGTATTTATCCAAACCCGATATATTTATGACTTGATTTTAGTTTTGAACAAATATCATTTTGGTTTAACCATATTAAATACCCTCTCTTTCCCACTAAATTTGTCCAGTATTGATTTTTTAAAAGTCAAAATTTTTAAACTTTGACCACAATTATTTTAACTATTTTAATTAATTAAATTTTATAATATATATATATATAAACTACTTGATTGAAGGTTTTTTAAATATATTTTTCATATTTTATCAATAATAAATTTAAAGTAATAATGAGTCAATGTTAAAAAAATTACCAAAAAAGCCAATACTGGACCTATTCAGTGGTACGGAGAGAGTAATTAAACTACTGGATGCATTAGTCAGATGTATTGTACTTTTAAGAAGAATATGTAAGTTAGTTTTAGGATTTTTTTTCTCAAGCGCTGCGTCGTTTCTCCCTTTCTTTTAGAAGTTATTTTTTTCTTTTGTGGTTCGTCTATCGATGCGGCGAGACCTGTTTTGCGAAGCATCCTAAAAAATTGTTGATTTTGCTCATCACTCTTACTTCAACCTTGAAGCGTGTCTGTAGATTTGCTCTAGTGTTTCATCTTTATTACTGTTTTATAGCCCACTTGACGTGTTTTGCTCTGATGTTTCGTTTTCTAATTTTTATTCAATTTAAAATTAATTGTGTTCTTGTTATTGTTTTGCTACAATTTCATTTCTTTTGGGTTGGTTCTCTATTTTGATCTCTAATGAAAGTTTGCCAACAATTTGTTAAAAAAAGAAGAGTATAAAAGTTTAAATTTTAAAAATGATATTAATAAATGAAACAATTACACATTTTAAATATGAATCAAAACATATATAAAAAACGGAACACATGTTGAAAATATATTTATAGTTTTCGTAACATTTTAATAGACCTCGTCTTTCTTATTTATTTTTTATATTGCCAATAAAGGAGATTCTAAAAGTATCATTATGGTCAATAATCTCCAGAGTATGTGGGTTTTTTTTTTTGCTCGAACGTATGATTTTATTAAGAGGAAAATCATACATAACATCCAAACTCGGGCCTCATTAAAAACCTCCCTACACCTAGTTGGAGGAAAACAGTACCCGAGAAGGACAAAAGAAACGAACTCCTAACCATACAACTCACACACACCCCTCGGACATCACCAACCAAGGCAACCCTTCCCCAAACATCCAAGCCGCACCACAACCCCAGCACTGCCCGCACGCGAACCCCAACAACAGCTGCAATGCTACAGACCCACGCACAACCAAACCCGACGGTCCACACCCCCTTTAGCCAATTTGTCGACAATGCCATTCGCCTCTCGGTGAACATGCTAGAACGTGCAAGTCACCCCTACCCGTGCAACATCGATTCGTCTAAATAAAAAGTAATAATTCCAAGGCCGGCTCGCAACATTGAGGATCCATGATAAGGCCACCAAAGAATCTGATTCAACTATGCAAGGCCAAATACCCCATTGCGACACTCGGAACGACTCAATCGCATAACATATCGCATGTAATTCTGCCTCATTCGAGTCCAACACACCCAATGGTCCTGAAAATAGCACCAACACCTGTCCCTGTGCATTTCGTAACACTCCACCGCAACCCGCTAGCCCCGGCTTCCCCCTAGCCGAGCCATCCACATTAAACTTCACCATATCCACCATTGGTGGTGCCCATGTAACCCCCGCACGAGTTACATTTAGTCGCACACTCCCCTCACACCACCAAGGACAATCCCACCACACGGATTCAACGAGGAGAGCATTAGAATCCAGCGCACTCACCCAAGAAAACGCGTGCAGCTTGATCAGGAAAAATAACTCGGCAACCGACACCCTCTTATCATTAAAAATCATGTCGTTACGCGCTAACCACATCGACCAAAGAACCGCAGCACACCCTGCTAATCACCACTGTCTTACCGCCCCTCGGAAAAAAAACTATCCAAAACCATGTGCACAAACCCCACCAACGATGCTGGCTGTACCACCTCAACCTGCCACCATGCAAAAAACATCGACCAAATCATCCACATGCACGAGCATCGGAAATGAATATGATCCGCATCATCCTCCCCTTCCCCACACCAACGGCAAGAAAAATCATGCACATCCAAATGCATCCCTCGATCCCGCAGCAAACATAACGTAGGCAAACGTTGCAATAACACAAAACACTGCACCTTCGGCGGGATAAGTAAAGACCAAATGCCAGTAATATCTGCGTCCGAGGCCCCTTTTAAACCAAAAGACGCCATTAATCTAGATAACATCGCCACCGAAAAGTTCCCCGTTGTCGTATGTTTCCACACCAACCTGTCCTCTAACTCATCTACTAGAATCGTCGCCCCTACCACACACCTCAACTCCCTTAATTGTGTCATTTCAAAAGACCGTAGCGGTCTCGAGAAAAACTCACACCAATCCTCATGTCCCAATGAGTTCCCACTTGCATAATCCGTAACCAACGCCCACTTGTTCACAGCAAGTCAGAAGAGACGAGCAAACACCTCGCATATTGGCACATCCAAACACCATCAATCACGCCAAAATAACACCTTCCTCTCATTCCCAATTAACCATGCAAAATTGGACAAACCCATAAACTGATTAATACAAACCTCATCTTGCACCTTCACAATCTGCCGCCATACCGTTGACATAGCCCTTCTGCGCCCACGCCATACCCTCCTACTCAACAGATCCTCGCCATATTTTGCAACCAAAATCGCCCGCCACATAGAAGTGCCCTCTATCACAAATCGCCAATGCCATTTTGCCAAGAGAGCTAAATTACGCTGATGCAAATCTACTACCCCCAACCCCCCAAATTTTCGTGGTTTACACACCACCCTCCAACTTACTCTACTCAATTTACGATGATCCTCCGTACCACCCCCATAAAAAAACTCATGCGTATACGATCAATGTGTTTTATTACACCCTTTGGCACCATAAAAATGCCCATATAATATATCGGAAGTGCAGACAACACTAAGTTCAACAAATTCAGACGAGCTGCAAACGAGAGCGAATCCCTTTTCCACCCTGCCAAACTCTTACGAAAGCGTTGTAACAACGGCTCCCACATACTCAAACTACGAGGGTTAACTTCCAGTTGCAAGCCAAGATATATCATCGGTAATGTGCCCATATAACATCCCAAAATCCCTGCCATCGCACTCACCGTACCCTCCTCAACGCCCACTCCATATAAGCATGACTTAGTGTAATTTATTTTCAGCCCCGAACAGTACTCAAAACAAGTCAGCACCCTCTTCAAATTCATTGTTGCACACGACTCACCCTTGAGAAAAATCACCGTATCGTCCGCGAACTGAAGATGCGATACAAAACAGTTGTTAATAACACGAACACTCGTAATGAATCCCCTTTTTTTCGTTAAAGCTCTTAGTTGACATTCTCCCCTTTTCCTAGGTTGTGGTTTCAAGACCTAGTATGAGTAAAATTTTCATTCCTCTTTCTTCTAGATAAAAATTGTTCAAAAAAAATAATACTCCCTCTGTCCCACTAAAACTGTCACATGTTGACTTTTTTTGGGTCAAACTTTTTTAACTTTGACCTCTTATAATTTAAAATTTATTATTGATAAAAATATGAAAAAATATATTTTAAAAACCTTGAATTAACTAGTTTTTAAATATATTTTTTATAATTTTTAATTAATTAAAATATTTAAATAAATTATAGTCAAAGTTGAAAAAATTTGACCAGAAAAATGTCAACATGTGACAGTTTTACTGGGACGGAGGGAGTAGTATCGTTATGATACTTTAGTTATAGTTCATAGGCCAAATTAGGTATGGAACTTGTAGTTTGGGATCATTTATTTCTTAGTAAATATAATTTTTGATGCTTAACTTTGATATTTATGTTTAATAGATATTGTTTTTTTGTGTATTTAGATAACTAATTTTTTATTGGTATAATTAGGTATCCGACTTTTTTACTTTGGTGCAATTACATATCTAATATTTTCAATTACACATGTTTAATTGTGATTGGTTCATAATTATAATTATATGTCATTTGTAAAGGGATATTGTGTTACATATTCAAAATGTAGGCTTTAAATTCTTAGTATAAACACATGTAATTCAAAAAAATACGAGCTACCTAATTGCACAAAGAAAATTAGACGTTGACTACCTAATTACATGAAAACATAAGATGAGATAGTAAAAGACTCGCCTACCTTAATCATTGGTCGAGAATTTGATCTTCGCTTTGTCCATATAGAAGCTTTAAAACTTGTGAACAGTGAGCCAACATAAAACAAAATATTTGTTATTAAGCTCGATCCAGTGGATAGCTTTAGAAACCAACAAAATAATTAATACCTAATTGTACTATTATAAGATTAGTTATTTACCAACAATCAGTTAATCTAGTGGGATGAAGCACTAGGTCTCTTAACAATGTCAGAAGTTCAAATCTCAACGTCGTGATGAAGAAAAAAATTAGATTGAAGGGTGGCCCTATATTGAACTTCTGCATAATCCGATTCAAATTAGCCGACAATGAATTAAAAACCGATGACTAAAACCAAAAAAATATTTAATTATATTTCAAAGAAATAGATACGTTATTACACATAAATATTTTAGATACTAAAAATACATATTTACCGTAAATTATAAGGACAATCGAATTTATTATATTAGTTTCTATAAATTTATCCAAGAAAAAAAATAGAAAATGCATGGAAAAGGAATGTCCGTAGAAAGGAAAATTCAAATTAGAAGGTAGGGAGACAGTAAGTCCGCGTGGCTGAAATCGATTGATCCACGGTCCCTAAAGATTGAACGAGTGGTAGTGATTAGTATAATCAGTGATTTGACTACTCATATATCAAAATTCAATGCCTTTAGCCATTATTTATTTAGGATTTGGCCGACATAGGGGAATATTGATGAAAATATATATATATTAAATTAAAATATTATTATATGTAGCGATGAAAATAACAAATTCATATTTTAAAAAAATCAATGTCTATTCAAAAAAATCAATCCTATTTAAAAAAAATTAATGTCGTTCCAAAAAAGGCTAATTTGTCCGAATATTTTCTTTTAAATAATTATTTTAAATTTTAAACTCTAATACAAATCATTTAAAAAAATAACTCTTTTTCAATCCACGTAAAGTCAACTTACAATTTGCAAAATGTAGATTATAAATATATTTTATGTCAAACGCATGTTTGATCTTATTATAAAGATATATTTTAGTACTACAACGAATAAAAGGTGTCACCTCAGATTGAACTCGCGTCTAACCAAAAACAACGAATAAAAAGTGTCATCTCAGATTGAACTCGCGTCTAACCAAAAACAACGAATAAAAAGTGTCATCTCAGATTTAACCCGCGTCTGACAAGAAGTGTATTCATAACTCGCATTTTGCAGATCGTGTGTTGGCCTTATGTAAACTGAAAGATGATTATTTTCTAAATAACTTAACTTGAGGGTTGGAGTTCAAAATAATTCTCTAAGAGAGAATATTTAGGCAAAATAGCCGTATCGAAATGTAGTACAAAATGTACAAAGGTTCTTACGTAATCCATTTTTATATAGTTATTTAACTATTATAAAAAATTGAACATTTATTTCAAAATGTGTATCTTTAGTCTTGATGTCAACTTCCTTTTATTAGGTTTTTCAAATAATTTTATATGACTTATGTTTTACTTAATTAAATGCAAACATAATATTTTAGGTTGGATGGGAATATATTAAAAATTTATAAGTGTAAAATAATAAAATTTTAGTAAGGGTGTAATTGGATACTTAATATATAATATTTAAATTATATAAAAATAAAAAAAATTTAAGGATGCGACAACACACTCATACCCCTAAGTCAGGGACGGATCACGGGTGCATGATTTTATGTTAAAGATGCAAATTTTTATACTTAGTAAAATTATATGAGAATCTAAAATTATAAAAAATGTGAAATTACATCAGCAATATAAAATACAAAGAAAAATTTTAAAATTATGAAAATTTGAAAATAAGAAGAATGTGATTTCCCCGAACAATAGTACCCTTACGTTCTTCCCAGTCCTTAGTCCATCCTTGCCCCAGAAGATAAGGCGACTAATCTATGATAAGAACACATTAATATTTTTTTATAGGATAACACCATACATTTTTGTCGACGATGGCCTGAGATAATGACAGTGGCCGGAAGTCAAAGCCAAGGCAAATGACAAACTTTTCTTGAAGTAGAAACAAGAAATAAAAAGAAACTTTCTAATTTTATTAAAATTTATCTTTTACAGTATATAAACTTAGTATTTATAACACTTTAACTTAGCTTGTAACTACCTTAACTAACTATAATACACGTGCATTAACAGCTAATAATATTAACTGAGTTTAACACCCCCTTCAAGTCAAAGGGTGAAACACATCCTTCACTCCCAACTTGCCTAATAAAAACTTATGTTGATTTATTCCAAGCCCTTTGGTAAGAATATCAGCTTGTTAATCTTTTGTGGACACATGATGCGCTTTCATAACTCCCTTCTGAATTTTGTCACAAATGAAATGACAGTCAATTTTTATATGTTTGGTATTTTTTGGAAGATAGGGTTGGCAGCTACTTGTAGAACAGCTTGATTATCACTAAACAACATTGCATGTTTATTTTGCTTCACCCTAAGCTCATTTAGCAATCTTGTTAACCAAACAATCTCAACAACTGTGGAAGTCATTCCTCTATACTCGGTTTTTGCTGAAAATCTTGAGACAATGCTTTGCTTATTCGATTTCCAGCATATCAGTGACTCTTCAAGCTTGATGCAATAGCTAGTAACTGATTTTCTCGTCATTGAACATGCTGCCCAATCAGTATCACAGTAAGCTCTTAACTAGGTGTCATTTTTTGCTGAAAGAAGAATATCTTGCCCTGAATTCTTCTTAATGTACCTCACTACACACAATGCTGCTTCATAATGATCTTTTTTAGTACTTTGCATGAATTGACTTAGATGTTGCACATCGAAAGCAATGTCTGGTATCGTATTTGTTAAATACAACAATCTTCCCATCATCCGTTGATATATTATTGGATTTTCAAGCAGTTCATCTTCTATTGCCTCCTTTCCCTCAAACTCGATTGTTGTTAGCTTTGAATTTAGTTCCAATGGTGTTGAAGCAATACGATCACCTCCTAATCCTAAGTCAACAATAAACTCTAGTGCATACTTGCGCTGATTAAGCATGATCCCTTCCTTAGACTTTAGAAATTCAATCCCCAAGAAGTATTTAAGTTGTCCCAAATCTTTAATTTTGAAATTTTTATGAAAAATCTCCTTTAACCGACTCATTAGCGCAACATCATTCCCTGTAATTAATAGGTCATCAACGTATACAAGCAAAATAACCACCTTTTCTACATTTTTCTTTGTAAACATTGAATAATCATGTATTTGTATATATCCATTCAAAACTAGAGTTTTAATTAGCTTTAGGTTCCATTGCCGAGAGGCTTGTTTTAGGCCATAAAAGGATTTATACAACCTACATACACGAGACTCCCCCTAGTTGCAAAATCCCTCGGGTGGCAACATGTAAACTTCTTCATATAGATCGCATTGTAAAAATGCATTAAACCCATACATTTGATATAAAGGCCACTGGTGCATAGCAGCTAACACAACAACTATTTGAATTGTGACTTGCTTAGTGACATGAGAAAATGTATCTTGATAATCAACCCCTTCTCGTTGGTCATACCGCTTGAAAACCAATCTTACCTTGTACCATTCGATAAAGTCGTCTGCAATATACTTGATCTTAAAAACTTATTTACATCCAATAGGTTTTTGACCATTTGTCAAAGGGACTAAATCTCAGGTTCCATTAGCTTTAAGAGCCTCAACTTCTTGTTTCATAGCATTGACCCATATATCATATATTGTAGCTTTTTTGTATGTATGTGGTTCAACAACAGAAGAAATAGAAGTAACAAAAGAATGAGAATGCATAGGTAAATGGTAATATGATAATGTACTAGCAACATGATGATCACATGATTTTGATTTTGATTTTGAGTAGACAAAATAATTTAACCAAATTGGTGATTTGGTAACCCTGGTTGATTTCCTTAATTGAACAAGAGGTTGTATAGAAGCAGGTTCATGTAAAGACGATCCTTTACTCTGACAACATCTAGGGTTTCTCGAACAATGTGATATCTCACATTGGGTAAATCCTTAACCCTTCCACTCTTGCTAAAACTATAGAATGTTCTTGTGAATTATGGCCAATACCAGATATATAAGCAGTAATTTTAAACTACCATGACTATGGGAAGAACTATTTTCCTCAACAAGTAAAATATTACTAGAAATATTATCATTAACAGGAAGATTTGATGCAGCATTGGAAATATTATTATTAATAGAATTATGATCATGATTTACTGTGAGAGAATTTTGCTCAACATCTAAGAACTTATGATTCTCACGTTATGAAGAGAATAAAGGAGAGTGTTTGACAAGAAATGAAAAAGGAAATATATTATCATGGAATGTTACATCCCTGCGAATAAAGAACAATTTAGTTTCAAGGTTAAAGAGAATATACCCTTTCTGAAACAAACAATAACCCATAATAACTGAAGGAATAGCCTTTGGTGACAACTTATCTAAATAATTCATGACTATAGCATAATCTAAACAACCAAAAACACATAAATGATTCAAAGATACTGTTCTTTTATATAACATTTAAAATGGTGATTTTCACTGTAAAACAATACTTGGAAGACGATTTATGATATAGCAAGCAGTAGTAACACACTCTTCCCAAAATTTAATTGGGACGAGTGATTGGAATTTGAGAGCACGAGCTACCTCTAACAAATGTTGATGTTTGCATTCAGCAACACCATTCTGTTGAGGTGTATATACACATGAATTCTGATGCTCAATGCCATGATTCTTGAAAAAAAACAAATCCTTCAGAAGTAAAAATCTTAGTTCCATTTGCCACTTCGAACTGTTTTAATAGTAACAGAAAATTGAGTTTGAATGTAAATAATAAGATCCTTTAAGGCTATTAAGGCATCACTTTTTAATTCCAGTCATCTAATTTAGGTCATTCTTGCGTTTTCATCTAAAATAGTTAGAAAATAACGATGACCAAGATGAGTACTAACACGATATATACCCCATAAGTATACATGAATAAGAGAGAAAGGCAAATCAGCTCAAGAAGTACTAGTATGAAAAAACATGCGAGTTTGTTTAACAAGAGGACAAATATCACAATTCTTTATTTCTTCTTCATTATGCATTTTACAATGAAAATTTGAAAATCTAAGCAAAGTACGAATTGAACTATGCCCCAAATGTTCATGCCAAACAGGATTAATACAAGTAGCATTTTGAACAAAAGACAAACATGAATAATTCCTTGCGGATAACAAGAATTTATTTGACAAAGTATCATCTAGTTCAGAACATTGGAGAACATATAAGCCATCACATTTTCTACCAATCTTCCTTATTTGTCCACCGTAAAGATCTTGTAAGAAACAAAATTGAGAAGAAAAAAATAGTGGAATTTAAATCCTTGGTTAGTTGGGAGATAGAAATCAGATTATAAAGAAAATAAGGAATACACAAAACATTCTTCAAAATAATTGTGGATGATAACTTATATGATCCTATATGAGTTACTGAAGCAGAACCGCCATTAGGTAGTTGAACAGAAGACAAAAAATCACATATAATATAAGAATTTAAACAATTCAAACCATAAATCATGTGATTTGTAACTCCTGTGTCTAAAATTCAGTATTGTTTTAAAGATTTAAAAGACATATCAGACATATGCGCATTTACTTGTACTAAAGGTTCTTTAACAAGCAAGCCAAGAATTTGTTGGTACTGTTCAGGTGTGAAAGAAGGAACTTGTGTAGAAATAGAAGAACATAAAACATTATCTTGAATGTATGTAGAATCTATAACATATGTTATGCTTGCTGAGTTTGTTGCACCTTGTTTGTGATCAAAACCACCATTCTTGGTGAATTTAAAATTCGATGGATAACCAATTAGTCTATAACATGATTCTTTCTTGTACCCCTTTACATGGCAATAATCACAGATTCTATTGAATATTTTTATATTGACTTTGAGTAGAGGCTGAACACAAAGCAGTCGGTTTAGCTAGAACACGAGACCTTGTTGAATGTTGTCTTTAACTCTCTTTTTGAACAAGCATGTTATAAGCTTAATTAATAGATGGTAAAAGTTTCATTAACAAGATTTGACTCCTTACCATTGAATGTGAATCATTCAAACCCATTAGCAACTGAAACAACCTTTGTTGTTTAACATGTATATCATTGTCTTGAGTAGCTTCGCAATTGCAAGTATCAAAAGAAATCAAACCATCATATTTATCTCATAAAAGTTTTAAACGTGTAAAATATACTGAAATTGATGCAAGATTCTGAGTATGAGAAACAATTTTTCAATGTAAAAAAATTCTTGAACCATTTACTTTGTCAAATCTTTCTTTAAGATCTTTTCAAACCAAAGAAGCTATTGATGCAAAGACTATACCAGCTAATAAATCTTGATTCACAATATTGAGAATCCAAGAAAGAACAAGAGCATTACACCTATCTCACTGTGCACGCAAATTTTCAAAAACAGATTCTCTTGATCAAGATCCATCTACAAAACCTATTTTATTTTTGGCTAATAAAGCAATTTTCATTGAACGTCTCTACAGATTTCAGTTTTCTATTCATGTTAATTGATGTGATACAAGTAATGTACCAGGTGTGTTTGATGGATGTAAGAACAAAGGATGATTGACATCTATCGTGGTCATCGTTGTTTAAGACTCTGAGACAAATTGACTAAAAAATTGTAAAAAAAAACTCATAAACATGTTGAAACAAGGTTCACCGGAATAGAGATCGCTAGTGGCTTTGATACCATGTTGACAGTGACCTGAGATAGTGACGGTGGCCAGAAGTCAAGGCCAAGGCAAGCGATAGACTTTTCTTCAAGTTACTTGAAGTTGAAACAAGAAATAAAAAAAATTGTTGGGTTTTTCGATGCTCGATTCCTTCAACCGTTCTTTCTCGCCAAGTGGTGGAGAAGTAGAGTTTTGGGTGATTGAGGTGTGGAAGCTAAAAGGAATAAAAACAAGATGATTTATAGTGGTTCAACCTTTTAACCAAGGTCTACATCCACTACCTTAGCTTCCCACTAAGGATTTCCAATCAATCCACTATTGATTCGTCCCCTTTTCTAGGCTTAGGAGGAAACCCTTACAAAACGATCAAGCTTTCTACCCAAAACTTTGATCAAACCCTCTTTACAATAGATAAAATACACAAACTCAAATCCCTCTAATAGGTATTTGTTTGCACAATAAAACTCTCACCCAATCCTAAAACACTTGAGCAAATCTAACAATTTTGGCTCACTAGTGTTTGTCTATACAATAAATTGACACTTAAGCACTAAGACAATTTCTTGATCATTTGTTGTATTACAATTGAAGCATTTACCATTACTAGATGCTTGGAGGTCCCTTTTATACTCATTAATGAGTTTGTAGCCGTTACTAGCCGTTAGTGACTTAATTTCCCACAATAAATGTAGTTCTACAGCTCCCTGTTTCGAAAGGCTCGACTCTGTTTTGAAACACTCTTCAAATAGAAAGAGTCGTTGCAGTCTGATGTAGTACCCGTATCAAAACGCCTGTATCGAACGCTTGTCCCTGTATCGAAATGCTCTACATTTAAAAGGTAGTTGGGAAATAGTCGTTGGGGGTTTATGACTGTTGAGGTCAATGTCACATAGGCCTATCAAAACGGTAGAGGTCATATCGAAACTCTATGCAAAATCTCACCCAGATTAAAGCCTGTTTCGAAACCTGTTTCGAAATGTTTTGACACTGTAAAGACCCGTATCGAAACACCTAGGGGTGTTTCGAAACACCTTGATGGTTTTGTTGGATTTGGCTTTGAAAACACTTAAAATCCTTTTGAAATATCCCCTAAACATAGTTTCAAGTTGTTTGGACTTTAGAAATGGTTTTGAATTCTTTTTAACTTTGCCCAAAACATTTTTCAATTATTATATCAAAATATTAGTTCTACAATCTCCCCCTTTTTGATATAATAAAATCAACTTGAAAAATTGTTTGGGATTCTCCCCCTTTAAGTTTAAAAATATGAATAAGAGATGAAAAATTTAAAATAAAGTAAAGTTCCCCCTTATTCATTTGAAAATGCAATTTTTTAAATCAAACTCTCCCCCTTTTTGTTATATCAAAAAGAATTCAAAAGACATTAAGTTCAAAATAACTTAGGAGATTTGAAAAGATGACAAAATTTAGAATTTTGATTTTAAAATGGCTCCCCCTTATTCAAAGCATCATAAAAATTGTTAGTCCAACATATGTCATAATCTAGTTGAAAAAAATAGATCAAATTAAAAAATAAAACAACTAGATTTTTACCACACTTGAATACAAGGGAGGATATGAAGTCTTCCTTCTTCAAGTGTCTTTCTTTGTGTGCATGGAGCTCCCCCTCAATGTTTGACTTGTTGATCAATCTCCATCACACTTAGCAAAAGACAATCAAGTGATTTTTGGTATCCAAATTGCTTTAGATCCATAGACGTTAGTTGCACAAAACTTAGTCCTCTTAAGAATCTATTTTTCGATTTCATCCTTTTTAGTTGAAGTACTTAGTCCTTTTGGGACCCAAATACTTCTAAAACATTTACCATTTACAAATCTAGGGGCACTAGATTGTCTTACATAAAAGTTTAATTTTCCAAAATTATTTTTCTTTTCAAGCTTTTTGGAAATCAAATATTTTTCTTCTTGAACTTTATGAAGCAATTTTTGTGAATCAAAACATTTTTGTTCAAACTCATTGAGTTTTGCTTCAAGTTCAAGTTTGATTTTAGAAATCAAGTCATTTTAAATTTTTAAATTTGAAATTACTTTCTTGTTTTTCAAAATGTGATTTTTAAATTCTAAAACCAAATCATCATAGGCATCTTGTAATTCATCAAAAGGGTATGAACATGAAGTAGATGAATTATAAGTTACCCTTGAATCTTCTTCTATGGCCATAAGGCAAAAGTTGGCTTGTTCATCGTCGGTGGAGTCTTCATCACTCCAAGTAGCCACATATGTCTTCTTCTTATGGCTTGAAGTGCTTGCCCTCTTCTTCTTCATGGATTCTCGTTCAAGCTCTTTCAAGGCTTTCTTCATGAAAGATGCACACTTCTTGAAGAGATGAACTATCTCTTCTTCATCATCCTCCTCTTCACTTGAATCTACATGATGGCATGTGTAGGATTTGAGAGCAATGGCATTTATGTTGATGCCAAGCCCTTTGAGCTTCTTCTCCCCCATAGCTCTAATTTCTTCCCTCTTCTTCTCCTCTTCTTTGTTTTTGTAGAACTAATGTTTTGATATAATAATTGAAAAATGTTTTGGACTAATTTGAAAAGAATTTAAAACTTGTTTCAAGTCCAAACAACTTGAATTTATGTTTAAGGTATTTTAAGAGGTTTTTGGCAAAGATTTTTCATGTTTTTAATAGCCAAACTTGTGTTTTCAAAGTACCCGTATCGATACGGTTGTACCCGTACCGATACCTTTTTGCTCTAGTTTGGCCACTGTCAAAACCCGTATCGATACAGGCCTTTACCGTTTCGATACGGACCGGGGTCGTTTCGATACGCCTGGTAAGCGTACCGATCCCCTTTCAACCAACCCCAACGGCTATTTCCCAACGGCCATTTAAATATGAACTCGTATCGATACGCCCTCAAGCGTATCGATACGCCTAGGCTGGCAAGAGCCCAACGGCTAGTTCCTCATGAAGGCCTTACCGATACGGTTCCATGCGTATCGATACGAACAACTGCAGAACAGCATTAATGAAGGGAAATTAAGTCCTCAACGGCTCCAAATCATCCCCAACGGCTAGTAACGGCTACAAACTCAATTGGGAGTATAAAAGGGACCTCCAAGCATCAAGAACAAGTCAATGCTTCAATTGTTACAACATTATGATGTCAAAATTTGTCTAGAGCTTTAATTGTTTATTTCTTGCTTAGACAACACTTGTGAGCTTACATTGTTAAATTTGCTCAAGTGTTTAGGTTTTGGGTGAGTGCTTAGAATTGCAAACAAACATCTTTTAGATGGATTCCTAGTTTGCTAAGTCTTTCTTTGTAAAGAGAGTGTTCCTTCAAGCTTTGGGTAGAAAGCTTTGAGGGTTGTAACGGTTTCCTCCTAATCCTAGAAAAGGGGACGAAATTCTTATTGAATTTGTTGGAAATCCTTAGTGGGGAGCTAAGGTAGTGGATGTAGACCTTGGTTAGAAGGTTGAACCACTATAAATCCTTGTGTCAAATTGCCAAATTTTCACCTCCCACTAAAATACCCAATTATCCAACTTCTCCACACTTGGCGAGCAAGAACGGTTGATCGAATCGAGCCCCTAAAATCTCAACAATTTTTCTTCATCATTTGATGAGTGAGAAGTGACCTTATGAGTTCATCAAGCTTCAAGGTCTTCAAATTCTTAGCTTCGATGATGGCGCTCCTTTTTTAGTCCCATGACTCGAGAAGGGAGTAGATGAGCTTTCGGACAAGTTTCTCTTCTGGGATGGCTTCTCCATAACCTTTAAGTCCATTGGTGATGGTGGAGAACCTATCGAACATCTTCTCAATGTCCTCTTCCAGATCCATCTTGAAGTTTTCATACGCTAGGTTGATGAGGCCGATCTTGGTCTCCTTTACTTCGTTTGTCCCCTCGTATGTAACTTCGAGCCTGTCCCAAACTTCCTTGGCACTCTCATAAGAAGACATCTTCTCATATATTTTGGGGCCAAATGCACAAAATAGGATGTGCAAGGCTTTGCAATTAAGCTCTATCTTCTTGCAATCTTCGACACTCCAATCCGCCTTGCTTTGTTGAGGCACGAACGAGCCATCTTCTACTATGTCCCAAAGCTTGTAGTCCTTTGACTTGATGAAGAACTTCATCCTTGTCTTCCAATAGGCATAGTGTGTTCTGTCGAAGAAGGACGGTTTATTGATGGATTGCGCAATTGAGCCGGTTGTTTGAAATGTTGATCGAGCTTACCGGATCTTCTCAATAGGATGTTAATCCTCTTCAATTGATCCAAGCTCTAATACCAATTATTGGGTTTTTCGATGCTCGATTCCTTCAACCGTTCTTGCTCGCCAAGTGGTGGAGAAGTGAAGTTTTGGGTGATTGAGGTGTGGAAGCTAAAAAGAATGAAGACAAGATGATTTATAGTGGTTCAACCTTCTAACCAAGGTCTACATCCACTACCTTAGTTTCCCACTAAGGATTTCCAATCAATCCACTATTGATTCGTCCCTTTTCTAGGCTTAGGAGGAAACCCTTACAAAATGATCAAGCTTTCTACCCAAAGCCTTGATCAAACCCTCTTTACAAGAGATAAAAATATGTAAACTCAAATCCCTCTAATAGGTATTTGTTTGCACAATAAAGCTCTCACTCAATCCTAAAACACTTGAGCAAATCTAACAATTTTGGCTCACTAGTGTTTGTCTATACAATAAATTGACACTTAAGCACTAAGACAATTCTTGATCATATGTTGTATTACAATTAAAGCATTTATCATTACTAGGTGCTTGGAGGTCCATTTTATACTCCTTAATGAGTTTGTAGCCGTTACTAGCCGTTGGGGTTGAATTGGAGCCGTTGGTGACTTAATTTCCCACCATAAATGCAGTTCTGCAGCTCCCCGTTTCGAAACACTCTTCAAATAGAAAGAGTCGTTGCAGTCTGATGCAGTACCCGTATCGGAACGCCTTTGGCCGTATCGAAACGCTTTGCATTTAAAAGGTAGTTGGGAAATAGTCGTTGGGGGTTTATGACCGTTGAGGTCAATGCCACATAGGCGTATCGAAACGGTAGAGGCCGTATCGAAACGCTATGCAAAATCTCACTCAGATTAAAGCCCGTTTCGAAACGTTTTGACACTGTAAAGACCCGTATCGAAACACCTAGCGGTGTTTCGAAACACCTGGATGGTTTTGTTAGAATTGGCTTTGAAAACACTTAAAACCCTTTTGAAATATCCCCTAAACATAGTTTCAAGTTGTTTGGACTTTAAAAATAGTTTTGAATTCTTTTTAACTTTGTCCAAAATATTTTTCGATTTTTATATCAAAACATTAGTTCTACAGAAACTTTCTGATTTTATTAAAGCTTATCTTCTACAGTATATAAACTTAGTATTTATAGGACTTTAACCTAGCTTGTAACTACCTTAACTAACTATAATACACGTACATTAACCGCTAATATTTCTAACAGAGTTTAACATTTTTTCTCATTTTATCTTAACGGGTTTCACAGTTGACATTATACTAAACGATGATATTTTTTTTAACTTTAGGAGTTAAATTAATAAAAAAAATATTATTTAAGGGGTAAAGAAAGAAAAGTTAATAACCAAGTCACGACGAATTATTCACTTGAATTAAAAGCAAAAAAATTAATCTCAAAACTGAAAATTTTATAATTTTAAAATAAAAATAAAAAAAGTGAATAAATAATTATAAAGAGATTAAATCAGTAAAAATACATGATATGATGCCAAAAAAATGGCACTAACGTTTTACTAAAAATTATTTTGGCTTTTATTCTTTTTTTGAAGTAATTTAATCATCAATGTTTTATTTTGGGTGAAACTGTCCTCTATAAGGATGAAAATTGTTAGTCAACTTACGGTAAATGACTTGAAATGACATGATAAACCAACACGAGAATGCACAATGACATGACAATGTCATATAAACTAGGGGTGTTCGCGGTTAACCAAAATACTATAACGGTTAACCTATAAGTTATGTTCTTAGTGCAAAAGTTATATGTTCTTAATGTAATTAGAGGAAAAATGCATAGAGAATGTATCTAAGAATGCATAGAAAATTAGAGACTCATTCTTAATGGTTAACCAACGGTTAACCATGAACACCCCTAATATAAACAAAGGTGTTGACTTGAAAGAATGCCACATCAGTCAATATTTTTATAAAATTATATAAAATATAAAATTATTTTTTTGTTGACTCGTCAGTCTATCAAGTTATTTCAAGCTGTTTAACATTAGTTGACTAACATTTTTCATCTGCAAGGAAACTATTTTTACTCAAAATAAAACATTGAAGGTTAAATTACTTTAAAAAAATTATAATTAAAATAACTATTCAATCAAACGATTAGTATATTTTTGAATGCCAAAATACATAGTAGAAGAATCTTTTATAGTATTTAACTAAAATAAAACATTATTCATGTACGTGCATTTATTAAAAGTGCTTTTTTCTTTTTCATATCTGTTTGTAAAAGCTTCTTTTAACGGAATGGAAGGGCATCATTTCCGAGTAAAAATGGCAGAAGCTTGACAAAACAAGTGCTTCCTCAAAATAGACATGGTATGGGTATCCCTTTTAAAAGTAGCTTAAGCATGCCTAAGGATAACAGTATCCATCGCCATTAACTATAATTCCTCAAAATCAAGGAAACTAAAGCACTCCTGAAAAGTTAAAAGTCCTTCATTTTAAATCTCATTCATGAATGCTTCTCAAATAGTGGTTGGAGAAGGAATTTAAAATAAAATCGCGATCGCAGCGTTTTATTACGATTGTGACAATAATTGATGAATTGTAATTATTGCGGATTGTTATTTTTTAAAAGAGCGGTTTAGACGGTATTGCTGCCTTTATATTACGGCCGCTATTGCAGTCGCAAACCGCTATTTAAATCCTTGCGTTGGATCAATCACACTAGACATCTAGAACGATAGTTTGAAACTCAAATTTTACCTCAAAAACTAAAATGTTCAACTTAGTCGAACGATCGTTTTCAGTCCAATATCCGTTTCAAAAATATCTACACCGAACGGAGCCTTAAAACTTGTGATAGAACATATCAAAGTTATTATTTTCTTTTTCTTTTTCTTTTTCCCACAGTTTTCTCAGGGTGAACTGGTTGCTTAATAATACCAGTTCGTTAAGTAACCTATGGCTACTGTTCTGTTCTGTGCTGTTCTTTCTTCTGACTTTCAGTGGCTCAGAAAACCCTAAAAAAACCATCTTTATTTTTCTCTTTAATGGAGAGTTCGTTATACTGCTAACTGTTTTCATCGAAGCCTGCTCTCTTTCTTCTCTCTTCGTTTTACGAAATAAAAGCAGTAACCCATTGTTTGTTTCTCTGGGAATAATACTGTTGGTTAATTATGTTTTGTTCTGACAGTTTAATTGAAAGGAAAGATCTTTGTTCTGTAGTTTCAGTTTAATTGAGCTGTTTTAGGTCATTTGGATTATAAAAAAGGACGAGATAAAAGGGGAAAAAGAAAGAGAAAATAGTGTGTCATTAATGAAGATAAAATATTTAAGTTTAAGATTTAGATAATAAAATCTAACTACTTTAGTATTTAAATTTATAAATATCTAAATTATTATAAAATTAAAAATTTTGAGACATATTCTACTCCAACCTATTCTCTAATTCCTTCCAGAATATATATTATCTGAACAGTAGTTATATAGAATTTTAACTAAAATAATGAGTTTTTTTGATCATTTATATTTTTAAAGCACATTTTGACCGTACTAATAAACACTTAAATGTCAAATCAATATTTTTAAAAGATTTTTCACGGAATTTCTCAAAAATAGTGTTAAACTAGTTCTAAAATAATGTCTCTTGTCAATATATCATAAGTTTGGTTGATTAGTATTCGATTATATTTTAATTTATTTATAGAATTAAATAGAATTATTGAACCCAATAAGTGTTACAGATTTACAGTGAAAAAGCAGATGATTTTTATTCTAAGAGATACGAGTTCAAATCACTTTGTCTACAAAGTGTAAGCGAATTGTCAAAGAATTAAAAATATGTATGAACACATACTACCTTGTAATCAACTTTAGACCATTCAAAAAAATTAAATAAAATTATTAAGTCAGATTTAGTTAAAAAAAAGTACATGGATTAATTGTACATGGATTAATTGTACTTCATTGAGCTCTCAGTTTCTTGAATAAAGTTAGTATGTCTTTTTTTTTGCAGCCCTTTATGTACTACATAATATTCCAAAAATAATTTTATATACCATATAAATTATTTTATGGCACGTATATTATCAGTAAAAAAATAAAAAAGATAATTAAAAACGTCACTAATATACATGACATAAAATCATTGATATGACATATAATTAAGTTATTCATTTTCAGATAATTAAGTTATTCAAAAATTATATCTTCTTGTATGTATTACAAAATTTATATTTATCAAATAAATTAATAAAATTTATACATACTTTTTTCAAATGTATTTTAAAAAATGGTTTGAGAAATGTGGTTATCTGTTAATGGGTCAGTCGGGTCATGATTATTTAAAAAAAATCATGACTAAATTCCACTTGGTTTGACGCTTTATTTTCATTATTCATAAAATAATAAAATACTTAATTTAATGTATTTTTAATTGAATATAAAAATATTTATATTATTTGATTTAAATTTGAGTTGAATCAAGCCGATACAAAACTGAACGTATCCAAGCTCTGTCCAAACAAATAAATATTTGTGTTATACACCAACCTAACACTTGTTAGATTCTCAAACACTAATTAATAATATATATATGTATATATATAAAAACATGTAATAAATGGTAGTGTTGCAAATAGAAGTTGATAACTGGTAAGCATTCATAGCTATCACTGGTTAAAGCCTAAAGGGATAGCTTTTTCTTTTGGCTGCTTTAAATTAAGGGTAAAGTACGCAAATGGTTATTAAATTATATGTGAAAATACAAAATAGTCATCAAACTTTTAAAGGTTACATAATGGGCATTAAACTTTACTTTTTGTTACAAAATGGTCATTGTGTTGTTAACTGTTATTAATTGGGTGACGTGATAGTTACATAAATTTGAATAATATAACACTTAATCCTCCATATTAACACATTTAATCAATTTATTTCAAATTTAGCCCTCATTATTGATGTCTAAATTGATTGAATGCGTAATTATTAAGGATTAAATATATTATTATATAAATTTTCGTAACTGCTGTGTCTCCCAGTTAACGACTCAGTGACAATTTTGTTATAAAAACTAAAGTTTAATGACCATTATGTAGTGTTTGAAAATTTGGTGACCATTTTGTATTTTTAGGGATAGTTTATTGACCATTTGTGTAATTTACCCTTAAATTAAATATATAGAGATTCTCGACAATCCTTGTAAGGCTGATTTCAGTAGTCTCATTCACGATCATGAATATGGTCGGGTCGACCCATCACCCATTTTTGGAATATGCTCGGAGTTGGAAACTACTGCCGTTGGACCAGGGACGGAGCTACAACATGAATGGGCGAGGCTGTTGCCCCCGACAGAGGAATTTTTTTACCCTTTGATTCTTTATATTTTTATTTTGAAAATTAAAAATAATTATAAATTTATCTTACCTTTAAAAATTTATGTTTTACCTACCTCGAAATCTTGGCTTTGTCCCTGCATCTCGAAACCAAAGAACCAGTTTCATGTCGTCCGAGATCCATGACTGGTTTACACTTACAGCAGTTGTTATATATACTGCATGCCTATTTCACGTTACGTACAACGAGGGCGATTCTTATTTTACAGTGACACGTAGTGGTTTTACGGTGGAAAAAAAAGTGTACAAGTTAATTAAAAAGAATAATGGACTGGAGATAATGTACAGAACGGGGGGACACAAGGAGGCGTCCAATCAATATATATATATATATATATATATATATATATATATATTTATGTTCACTACTGGTATTAATGCATGACGAAAGCAATCTAAATTGCCATATATGAGTACTGGTAATAAAAATAAACAAATTTAATGCAGGCTCAGGCTCAGCTCTGAGTTGACGTATTTGTCCTAGTTTTTTTCGACAAAATTTACTTCTCTTCTGTATTTTGGTAATGGTACTGATATGTAATGTGACTACACAGTTGGGCTTAGCAAAGCAAAGCTAAAAGCTTGCGGAATCCTGTCTTATCTGCATTTTTGTGTTTACATAATTAAAAAAGGGTACGTGAGAGTTTACTCGCTTATCAACTTTCGCAACTCCATAGACCCACTTGTCTTTTCATAAATATACATGCAGAGATTAAAAATTTAACCCGAAAAATATTAACATGCGAATATGCGATAGTTTTAATGTGATATATAGAGTACTATTTATAAAACGGGTTGACTATAACCAATACTTTATCATTCTCCCTGTTCATCAGATCTCCAAGGTTTATCATTCTCTTAACCTGTGTAGAGGCAATAGTAGTATGCTATTTTAGTTTTGCATTGTTAATAGTAGGTTCCAGTGATTAATCACAGGCCGTGAGTGCTCTCACTAAGATAGTAAGAGGTAAACAGTTGGCCATGAAATGTACTTTATTCTCATTGGTAAGAATTGAACTCCTGACCTCACGGTTAAGAGATGAGGTGAACAACCATCACACCACATCTAGTTGTTGGACTAGAGAGATTTTTTAATGAGTCACATAGACAGATTTAAGGCGAATATATCTCAACTTTTAATAAAATTTTATTGTCGAGAAAAAACATGGTAAATAGTTGTAACATAGTTCATGTAACGTGATATGACAAGGATAACAATACATAAATAATTGTAAATAAAATATTTCTTTTTGTCATACGAATACATAAAAAATTATATGATTTATTAAAAGTGAAAGTATCGTGACTATACAAGATAATATCTCTAAAGATCGAATAAGAAGGGGACAACGTACAAAGTAAAATTAACCTTAAATCGTCTTGGTCATACTAAACCTCCATGATCTTCAAATTAAATACAATTTATTTAAAAATTGTTAAGTAATTCCTATCGACGCACATACAGTCTTCTCATTCAATATGTCATGTAAAATATGATCTGATATACATATGAATTTGTGATATAGTCATTCTATACCTACTTTATTTCTTTTCGAGAGTCCAAGATGATGACATCTGATCAAACCCTAATATGATATCGTCTAAATTCATTTGAGTGAGAACAAGTGGTGGAACTTGGTGAAAGAGTTTGGAGGGTCAATTTAAAATTTAAAAAAAAAAACTGAAGGCTTACATTAATTTTTCAAAAATTTTGGGGATCTAACTAAAATTTTTATTAATTTTGAGAGATTTAATGAGAACTTTTAAAATTTATACAGAGTAATCTAATTAAAATACTTCAAATCCTGAAGTTTAATGAGAACTTTTAAAATTTATACAGAGGAATCTAATTAAAATACTACAAATCCTGAAGTTTAATTTGAATTTTTAAAATTTTTGAAAGGGTTAAATTAAAAGTTTTAAAAAATTTAAGAGCCAAAATGTAATTTTCTAAAATCTTACCCCTAAGTCCCCACAAGTTTCCGCCCCTGGTGAGAACTGCTCGCATCATGACGACTTGACCTGCCACAACAAGAACATGGTATTGCGATCCAACAACATAATTTCATACCTTACATATGTCATTATAGTGATCGAAAAGAGAAGAAATTTAAATAAAGTAAAGAAAATTACAAGAGATTTGTAAAATCAATTTGATGTATAACCCTAATTCTTACTATCTATTTATAGAAATAGTTATTTGATTAAAAAAACTTGTGTAGCAATAAATTTACTCAAACTATGTTTTCTATTTTTAATCAATGTAAATAAAAGAAAGGGTAAACTACATCAGTGACGACCGAACTAATTAGGGTATCAATTTTGATCACCGAACTATCGAACTCGTTAAAAAAACTTATTAAATTGACCTATTTTGACCACCGCCGTTAAAAAACTAACGAATGGGTGACGTGACAGTTAACGAAAATTTGTAAAATTACATATTTAGTCCTTGTTATTTACCTATTATATCAATTTGGTCTTAATTTTAATTTAATTAAATAAAAAGTTAACCAACCAACTAAATGACAACACGTGTCCTATCTATTTTGTCGTAAAGAATGAGATGAAATAAAATAGAAGGGAGATTGCTTCTATAGGGATTTGAGCCCATGCCAACTACATGGAAAACTCATGCTCCAACCACCGAGCAAAGTTTCCTGGTTTGATATAGGATACTAACATATTTTATTAAACAATTATTTTGTTGGTGAAAACTAAAGGAAATTTAAAGAAGAAAGAGGTGAGTAATTCCAATGTCTTTACCACTGCGCCAAGCTACTCTTAGTGATATATATTGTACACTTTTATATACATATCTTATAATGCAGTTAGGAAAAACGAAGTAAAAGTGGTTGAAAGGAGACTCGAACCTAGATAACTTGGGATGTGTATAATCACACAAACATTCGATTTAATTTAAATCTAAAAATTATTACATACTCGATTTAAAAAAATATTCAAATATTTTTTCATATTTAAATTAAATCAAATATTTATTAAAATATTAAATATTTGATTTAAAAATATTCGATTTAAAATAAAATAAATTTGATTTTAAAAAATTCAAATATTTTAAATCGAACTTAAAATACTTTAAATATTCGATTTAATATTTTAAATCAAACTTAAAATACTTTAAATATTCGATTTAATATTTTAAATCAAAATTTTTCTTTAAAATCAAAATTTTTTAGATCGAATATTTTTTAAATCAAATATTTAATATTTTAATAAATAGTCGATTTAATTTAAATATGAAAAATATTTGAATTTTTTAAATCGAATATTTAATATTTTTTATATTTAAATTAAATCAAATGTTTGTGTGATTATACACATCCTAAGTGATCTAGGTTTGAGTCTCCTTTCAACAAATTTTACTTCTTTTTTCCTAACTGCATTATAGGATATGTATATAAAATTGTGCAATATATATCACTAAAAGTAGCTTGGTGTAGTGGTAAAGACATGAGAATTACTTGCTTTAGTTCCAAGTTCAAACCCATGTTACCATTCTTTCTTTCTTCTTTAAATTCCCTTTAATTTTCACCAACAAAGTAATTGTTTAATAAGATATGTTAGTATCCTATGTTAGATTAGGGAACTTAGCGTAGTGGCTAGAGCATGGGTTTTTCATGTGGTTGGCACGAGATCAAATTCCCATGAGAGTAATCACCTTTCCATTCTTTACGGTCAATCAGATGGTAACATGTGTCGTCATTTGGTTGGTTGGTTAATTTTATTTAATTAAATTAAAATTAGAACTAAATTAATATAATAGGTAAATAATAGGGACTAAATGTATAATTTTATAAATTTTCGTTAAGTGCTACATCACCTATCCTTCACCCATCCGTTATTTTTTTAACAGTGGTGGCTAAAATAGGTCAATTTAATAAGTTTGGTGGTTTGATTGACGTGTCCGATAGTTCGGTGGTCAAAATAAATACCCCCAATTAGTTCGGTGGTCACTGGTATAGTTTACCCTAAAAAAGTTATACCCAGAATAAGGTTATCACTTTCAATCAAATTCTAGTTGAATTCCAGTCACAAATTCTAACCTCACGTCTTAATAGTGTTAGAGAAAAATGACCAAAATAAGTGATGTAATACAAGTTTTCGAGACTAACGTGAACAAAAGAAATTCAACAAAGTCCAAAAAAATCGACAAGTTGATGGACCCAAACGTTGTTTTACCCTTTTGAAGACTGAAGGGTGGATTATTGAACGGCTGAGATTCAAGGATAAGGCCATGCCAAAGCAAAGAAAGGCAGTGCCTTGGACTGCATGCATTTATGGTATTGTCCCCAGCTTACGTTTCCTCTACAGTGAAACTAAATATCAAAGAGAGCTTTGCAAGAGTTGAAACTTGAATGAATCTTACAGCTAAACGCGGTTTTAAAATGGTGGCTAATCAATGAGGTGAGTGTGGGGTGCGCTAAAAAACAATAAGTTTCGAAACTTGTTCAAACGACTTAAAACGTTAAATATTTTGATAATATTTTGTGTTGATTTTTTTGTTTGTAATTTTTGTCAAGTTTTAAAACTTACTCTTTTTTAAAATTAATGATTTTTTCGACAAATTTTGAAACTTGTCGTACTTTAATAGGATGCTATTTTTTACACTCCCTAATCAATGGGAGAGACAAGTAGATGCTATTATTGTCAGTCAGATTTGTATATATATTCAAACCTCCAACAGTTTTGAAAGTGCTCAAAAACCTGAAAATGCTAATGAAAAATGATTCCATAAACAGTTTTAGGAAGCCTACAATTAGAGCAGTAAACTCAATCACAGTTGACAAGACCTTGTTTGTGATACTGTTATCAATGGTTAAAATAATATAATAAAATTAGATTCATTTTAAAATGCATTGATTATATGTTATTTATTAAAATAATATAATAATAGGTGATACTATCACTTTTATCGTGTAGAGATGAAAGGGAGAAGGTCCTAAAAGCTGAGAAATCCACCTACCTACATGCACGAGTATTATATTCATGCAGAATCATGATGATGATGGCGATGATGGGGACATGTGGTTCGACGATAATTCAAGAGTAGACCCATCTTTTTATTTTATGTATCACTGCTCTTGATTAAGACTTATCTATGGCAATTTTAGAACAAAAACCCTTTTTTAATTATTATTTGGGAAAAAAGACTCCAAAAAATAATATTTGGCAAAATGACCTTAAACTTGTCACGTCGGTGGACCTCGCGTTGTGTAAGATGCGAGTTTGGATATCGCGTTCTGCACAACGCGATTTCCGTCTACGTGGCCTTGTTGTTTGTGTTAACGGTTTTACAGTCCACGAGAATTTGAAAGGGCGGCTGAATATATCGCACAGACCTCGCGTTCTGCAGGACGCGAGTTCTGTGCAAATCTAACATGAAGAACAAGGGAAAACAAGTGTGGGTAGGCCTGTTCGAGCCCAATTTCGAGCGTGTAAATCGTATATTTTTAAAGATCATCGAGTTTGGGGTTGCAGTACTGGAAATTCTCTACCGTATGATACCAACATGGTTAATTTCTGTCCATTCTACAATGGTTTAAAATGGATTCGAAAACCCTATGTTATCATCTTTTTTTTTGAATGAAGTTGCATTTCAACAAATGTCGATTTTCGGTTTAGTAATCCCATAAAATATATTAAAAACTGAAATTAAATAAACATTTTAAAGTTTAATTATAATAGGTAAACAAAAATATAATACGACATTATAAAAATCAAATGTGTGGAATATAAATATTAAAAACATAAGTACAAATCAGTAAAAAAAGACTAATAATGCCTATGTCCACTCGTTCTGCAGTCGGGTGGATGACGCTCACGAGCCGGATACCTCCGGTCATTGTGTGGTGGTCCCTGGTCCCCATCATCCTGACCCTCGTGAGCGATATGCGGATCTGTGCTGGGCCGAGGCGGGGAGTAAAACAAGCTACCCATCGGCGTACTCTCCACAATGGGAAAGTCATACTGAGAATGCAGCTGTGGATAATCGATAAGCTGAAGGTCAGTCGTGGGCGTATGGGGACGATAGGCATCGGAGGAGCTGAACTGGGGTGGAGGCATCGTTTGCTGGAAACTCGATGGACCGCTATAAGTATGAAATGCTGCGCCAGAAGATGATGCCCCTGCAGTGTCATATCGTGGTCTCGGACCGCGCTGCGTCGATTGCCTCTGCCTCTGGCTCTGGGTCGCTCGAAGGTTGCCGCGTGGGCGGTTTTGGGGTTGCTGGGGAAGCCCTGCAGCGCGTTCGGCCTGAGTAAGGATATGCGGCATCCCATTGAGCCTATACCACTGGTCATAATTGAAAGCGACCGAATCAGCCCCTTGCATAATTTGTTGGAGAAGCAGTGGGCGTTGGGCAAATCGATTAGCCCAAATCGCTATCCAGGGAGCGTGGTACTCGGACTAGTCAACCTCCGTCTTCCCCTGGCGCGTAAGATTGTGGAAGTGGTCCATATTTTGCGGAGGGGCTGGAACATTTTGGAAGTACCCGAATTGTCGGAGAACCCTGTCCGTAGCATGCCACACGCAAATTTTGTAGTTGAGCAGCGGCACGATGGAAATCCAGAGGTCTCGGTCATGCAGAATATCCGGTGGAGTAATCTACAGCTCTCGGTCACGCAGAATATCCGGTGGAGTAATCCAGAGGTCTCGGTCTCGGTCCCCACATGTCAGGCTGCAGCTCTAGCTGTCACCGGCTACCGTCCTCAATATTCCAAAGCATGGTATGCAAGGAAACGGGCCAAAGAGGAAATGTATGGCCGATGGGAGGAAACTTACAAAGAGTTGCGCCCGTGGCTTAATCTCCTACAGAAACACATCCCCAGAATGGTTGTCAAACTTGATACGGTTCAGGCATACGAAAATGATCGTGTCGTCCGAGGTGTTTCTCAATTCCACCGGTTATTTTGGACTTTCCCCTAGTGCATCAACGCATTCAAGCACTGCAAACCGATGGTCCAAATCGACGGCACATGGTTGTACGGAAGATATACACAGACCCTACTTCTAGCTATAGCACAGGACGGCAATCGCAAATGCGTTCCTGTTGCATTCGCAATCGTCCCGAAGGAGGATTTGGAGTCTTGGAAGTTTTTCCTTTAGAACCTACGAAAATATGTCCTTGATCCTGTAATACGAAGAAGAGATGAAGGGGTATGTGTTATTTCTGACAGAGGCACAGCGCTGTTGTGGGCGATAGAAAATTTAGGTAACTATTGGAAGCCTCCATACATTCACCACCGTTTTTGCTTGCGACACATAGCCGCAAACTATCTGCTCCAATACAAGAACCGTGATGAACGTCAAATGGTGCTCGATATGGGTACGTCCTTTATGTCATTTTCATTTACTATATTATTTCTTATTCGCTTTCATTTACGACCTTTTTGCACCAACAAATGCCCATAACTATTCAACTGTCATCCCGTAGGCAACTCGCAGTACAAACAAGAGGTGGCTGACCTGCTCGAGGAACTGAGAGCGAGAAACAAAAAAGGCGTAGAATACCTTGAAAAAATCCCAAAGAAAAAATGGCTTCGATCGTATGACGAGGGTAAACGTTATGGTCACATGACAACGAACTTGGCTGAGGCAGTGAACTCATCACTGAAGGGAGTGCGGCAGTTGCCTATCACTTCCATTGTCAAAGCGACCTATTATCGTTTGGCTACCCTTTTTGCAACTTGGGAAGGCAAGCAACTGAGTACATGGCAGGTGGACACAAAGTCCATCCGGATTTCCGCACAAAACTGCATACTCAATTGGGCCAATCAAGACAGATGCAAGCAACTCTCTTCTCACGAGAAAGACACATGTTTCGTGTCGCAGAATTTTCCAGGCAGTTGGAAGGCATTCAGCACAACGCTTATGTGGTAAACCTGAGGGATAGAACCTGCGAGTGCGGAATTTTCCAAACATTCAAATACCCTTGCGCACACGCCATTGCTGCTTGCACTAACCAACAGATACAATACATGCATCTGGTTGATCCGGTATACTTACTCGAAACGGTGTTTAAGGTTTATGAAAAAGAGTTTCCTCCAATCGGAAATGAGGTTGATCCGAATGCTATGGACACTGAACCGATCATACGCCCAGATCCAGCACTAATACGAGCCAAAGGACGTCCACGTTCTACAAGAATATACTGTGCCGAGGATATGGTCGAACATCGAGAAAAAACCGGACAAAAGAAGCATTGTACTGTATGTAGAAATCCTGGACACACAGCTCCTAAGTGTCCTAATCGCTCAGCCCCTCGTCTTAATTAATTATTTTTAATTTGTATATGTGAGTTCGCCCATGACAATCGAATCAATAAAGTCAGTCTACTTCGATTTATACAGTACATCATCTTATATTTTCAATCATTCAAAAAAATATGTTATGATAATGTTTTCGAAGCAACTTTAAGTCAGTGTACAATGGACGAAAATTGATCGTGTCAGTGTCACTCGATAGAGAATTTCCAGTACTACAACCCAAACTCGATGTTACCTAATAATTTAAAATTTCTACGTATGAAATTCTGCTCGAACATGCCTATCGACATTTGTTCAAATGCAACTTCATTCAAAAAAGGATGATAGCATAGGGTTTTCGAAGCCATTTTAACCATTGTAGAATGGACGGAAATTAATCATGTTGGTATCATACGATAGACAATTTCCAGTACTACGACCCCAAACTCGATGATCGCTAAAATATACGATTTACACGCTCGAAATTGGGCTCGAACAGACCTACCCACACTTGTTTTCCCTTGTTCTTCAGGTTAGATTTGCACAGAACGCGAGGTCTGTGCGATATATTCAGTCGCCCTTTCAAATTCTCGTGGACCTCGCGTTCTACAGAACGCGAGGTCCTGTAAAACCGTTAACACAAACAACAAGGCCACGTAGACGAAAATCGCGTTGTGCAGAACGCGATATCCAAACTCGCATCCTACACAACGCGAGGTCCACCGACGTGGCAAGTTTGGGGGTCATTTTGCCAAATATTATTTTTTGGGAGCCATTTTCCCAAATAATAATTAAAAAAGGATTTTTCTTCTAAAATTGCCCTTATCTATCATACACCTTTATTTATATACTATATATATTATATTAAATAATGTTGGGTTATATTTTGATACACGAGCTGTGTAAAAAAAATTACGCAATCTTTCATGTTTAAGTTATAAAATCTAAAATTTAAATTCCTAACCATAACACCAAAAATTTAAACTCTAAATTCTAATCATAAATCCTAAATTATACACCATACAACTTGAATCATAACATAGATCCCTAAACCTTAAAATTAAAAGGTTTGTGTAAACTGTGTATCAAAGTATTTTCCACACACGCATGCATATATATATATATATATATATATATATATATATATATATATATATATATATATATATATATATATATATATATATATATTAGCAAATAATAGGGTAAACATCACTGTCACTAAGCTATTTCCGCTTTTTTTTGTTTTGACAATCAAACTATATTTTGTACAAAATCGTCACTAACGTTACGGTTTTTCCTATTTTGGTCATTAATGTTACTATTTTCCTGTTTTGGTCACCAATCTATTGCTTCTTTCCTATTTTGGCCACTGAACTATTTTTGCTTTCCTGTTTTGGTCATCAAACTATTATTTTGTGTAATATCGTCACGAACGTTACATTTTTTCCTGTTTTGGTCATCAATATATTGCTTCTTTCCTATTTTGGTCACTAAACTATTCCCGCATTCCTATTTATTCATGAGTTTTTTAATGGCGGGTGACCAAAATAGGAAAAACATAACATTAGTGACTATTTTGTCAAAAATAATAATTCGGTGACCAAAATAAGAAAGCGAGAATAGTTTAGTGACCAATGGTGATGTTTACCCTAAATAATATTAATTTTATTTGAGTATATTTTGATTGACATTGTCATTGGTAGAGTATACAAGATGATATAAAATCTAACATGCTTAAGCTCTCAATATCCTCTTATTTATAGGTGGGGAGAGACATAAATAGTATAAATATTATACACAAAATATTATTAAAACAAATAAGCTTATTATTATATTCATGTAATTGAAGGAATTACTTGTAAAATGTCAGTTGTGATGTAGTGGTTGCTTTTGTCCGTGAGAATAAAGTATATTTCATGGTCGTTCGTTTCTCTTTTAGAAGAAGCACCTACGATAAAAAAGATTAATCATTGCTATCGATAGTAGATACATGGCCTAAAAAATAATAAGAAAATACTTTTATATATTTATGTTTATTTGTTTTATTTACAATTTGTCAAATATTTTGTCATAGTAGCTTAACAAGTGCCCTTCAATTTACTTCTTACTACCAGAATACCCCTCAATTGACAGTTACTTCTTTGATGGAGTATTATTTATTGTATATCATATGCTGTATTATTCAATATTCTGAAATATTTATATATATATACGGTAGTAATCTAGTATAGATGCTGATGACGTCATTTTTAAATATGGGGTACCCCACGATTGTAAGATACTGTCTTTATAGAACAGCCCCACTTCGAAATAGAAGAATAAACAAACAAATAAATCACGAGTATATTAACTATGCTGTCACATATGACATATTTTAGCTACCATGAACGTAACAAACGTCATAAGCGGAGTTTGTAAT
Source organism: Hibiscus tridactylites (assembly GCA_958450335.1). Taxonomy (NCBI): domain Eukaryota; kingdom Viridiplantae; phylum Streptophyta; class Magnoliopsida; order Malvales; family Malvaceae; genus Hibiscus; species Hibiscus tridactylites. The sequence goes on from OY288292.1 coordinate 42,550,832, forward strand.
AGCAAAAATGCATTTATATTTTATATATTTATTAAAGGTAGGATCCACTTATTTTATTGTGAGAGTAAAAATTAAATGGTTTACAGTTGTAAATTTATAATTCAATTTATTTAATTATTTTTTCTTAAAAAATGTCTACTTTTAATCCAGGCCATCAATATTTATCTAGTGATCCAATATCAATACAAACTAAAAATTTACGTTACGTAAATGGCTCCTATCTCGTAGTAAAACGGTATAAATATATATGTATATAGTTAAAGGTATGAAATTATCCTTCTGTGTTTTTAACCTTTAGGGTTGTGATTACAAGTTGTTATCTAATCAATTTTAATAAAATAAAGGCTTAAGGTGTTTTAAGTCTCTTGAATTTTTTAAAAAAATCAATTAAATTTTTATTTTTTTACACTTAATTAAGCTTATGTACTTGAGAATTGAATAAATTAATTCATTGGAGGGATAGATTGAATCAATTTTGACATTCGAGTCTTAACAATTTTCCTTCGTATATTAGTTTCATGTGAAATATTATAATTTTATCATGTGACATTTATAAATTAAAACACATATTAGTATTTTTAAAAACAATTTAAATTTTTTAAATAAAATAAAAATTATGAAAATTTCATATGACAAACATGACATTAACTGATAAAACCTCGTAGATTAACCGTCAACGTTTGTCAAATTAATAAATTCTTAATCAAGGATCAGCTATATATTACCGTTCGATCTTGAAAAAGTACATTTTCAAATGTAAAAAAAATATGGTTTGTGTTCATCCTCTTGTGTCCTGGTGGCAAAGGTAGATGTTCATCATCCCTTGGTACCCGGATTCGAGCACCAGTAATGCTTGCTGTGTGTGCTGTCTTTGAAAAGACTAAGAAAGTTGAACAGATGCTACCCTTGCTCACACCAGAATATTAAAAAAAATATGGTTTGTTATTTGAAAATGTTTGATATTGTCATAAGAAAACTGTAGTGCAAAAAGTTATAATATCCATTTTAAACATAATGTTAAAAAGTTAGAAAATAACTTAAATGATATTTAATAATTTTATATTCAAAAGCTGATTTATTTTTTATTCCAAAAGCTATTTTTAACCTTGTTTTTTTATATTGTTTTTAGTATAAAAAGAGTTTTGGCTCCAAAAGATTATTTGAAAAATAATGAATAACTAACCTTAAGTTTTAACTCAGTTCACATATTACTATTGCATCAAGAATTACGTATATTTCAACTCGTTTGAACACTTAATATTCTTAATTTAATGGTGAATTTTTTTAGATTATACATTTTATGTAAAAAAATATTATAGTATTGAATTAGAAGGATAACTATTAAACTTTTCATTGTTTTAATTTTTATTAAGTAAAAATATTACTGCTTATAATAAACTTAAAAATGATTTTAAAATTTATTAAAAAATTATAGAAAACCAAATTCAGTAAAGTACATGAATACTTCATTCATTGTCTCTTTAATTCAATCGTGTGCAAGTGGCCAGCCAACCAATAGAGTTTAATATATATATATTTGATGAATTGCCAAATTCATATTTTGATACAAATCAAATGATATTGTTACTATGCATTAGATCAAATTTTAATTGATAGTTATAAAGAGTATATCCCAAAAGTGTATTGCAAGAGTATATCAAATGAAATAAGAAATTCACTCCAATAGTCGAATACAAGTGGTTAAACCTAAAAAATAAAAAAAATCGCTATGAATAGAGATTACGAAGTGTATGTTAGAAGAAATTTTCGGTATTTTAAAATTTCGGTATATCCCAAAATTCCTTATATTTTCCAAACTCGATATGTCTCACAAATCCGATATTTTACCAAAAACTTTTCCTACATTCTTACCAAATTCATCTCACAAACAGACATTTCAAAAGGTATATGATGTCATCCCTTTCAATAATTCTCTCTCTAAAGAGTACTTTACTAAGAACTCTTAATTGATAAGAATTCTTATCTGAATATACTCAATCACCAAATAACTTTCAACCATTAGAATTACACCAAAATCCAAATTAATTACTATTTAGATTTAAGTTAATACATAACAACCATTTTACCAAATTTATATGTATTCGAAAAACTTTTAATGAGAAAATATTATATATGATGTCATTTGACGCATTAAAAAATAATATATTTCCCCTTATTATCTATTTTACTAACAATGTATAAAACAACCTAATTGCATCACATATAATGAGAGAGTTAGGATTCTCTCACACCGAATAAAACTCAATTATTTTTATATTTTTTGGACTATTGAATGAGAGTAAATAAATGGCTAAAATTATTTTAATATTTTTTAATGTGATAATTTTCTCATTCCATACTGTTAACCGTAGCCACTCATTTACCTTCATCTAACAGTCTAAAAAAAGTTGCACAACTTTCAAGTTTTACATGACGTAAAAGGATCACATATATATATATATATATATATATATATATATATATATATATATATATATATATATATATATATATATATATATATATATATATAGAGAGAGAGAGAGAGAGAGAGAGAGAGAGAGAGAGAGAGAGAGAGAGAGAGAGAGAGAATCCGTTTACAAATGTAAAATTCTTTAAGCTTTACACGTTTTTTGGACCGTTGGATGGGTGAAACGAATGAATGAGATTAACAGTAAATATGTGAAGATTATCACTTGGGAAAAAGAGAGTAAAATGTTAATCTGAGCCATCCATTTCTCCCATCTAACGATCCAGAAAACATGTAAAACTTAAAGAGTTTTACATTGTGTAAGTTGATCCTAACTCTATCTATCTATCTATCTATCTATCTATCTATCTATCTATCTATCTATCTATCTATATATATATATAGGGACGGAGCTAGGATTTGAAGTTGAGGGGGCAAAACATAAATTTTGAAAGGTGGGGGGGGGGGGGGGGCAAATTCACAATTATCCCAATTTTTTCAGGAAAAATATAAGGAATCAAAGGGTTAAAAAAAATTTCCCCCTACCGGGGGGGCCCACAGCCCCTCCCATTGGAGCTGTGGCTCCGTCCATGTATATATATATTAGGATCCACTTGCATGCAATGTAAAACTCATGGTTTTACACGTTTTTAAGATCATTGGATGGATGAAAAGGATGGCTGAGATTAAGGGCCAGTTTGGCATGACTTTTGAAAAATGCTTTTAAAAGTGCAATCAAAAAGTGATTTTGAAAAGTCAACTGTAAGATTATAGTGTTTGACATTGCTGTCAAAAAATATTTTTAAAAAGATAAAATGTCAATTTTAGACATGATATTGTAAAGTAAAAATAAATGAACGTAAATAATGCTTAAATCCATTATCATAATATTTATTAATATTATTATATACTAAAAAACCAACTTAAATAATAAAAATATAAAAACCATTCATTAGTAATTTATATATATAATATAAACTTTAAATATTTAATATATTATAATGATTATTATACTTATAATATTAAAGTTTTTTATTACTTATTTTTATTTAAAATATTAAATTTATAATAATAATTTTATATAATATTAAAAATATTATTTTTTCGGTAATATGCATGTTCGTTTTACGATCCATGTTCAGGGTGCGTGGTTGCCCCTCCAAACAATGGCGTTTCCAAGGTTCGAATCCACGTCCTCTCCTTGAGAGTACAATGTGCCTTACCAATGCACCCAACCCTTGTTGGTGTTAAAAATATTAGTTTAATATAATAATAATAATAATAATAATAATAATAATAATAATAATAATAATAATAATAATAATAATAATAATAATAATAATAATAATAATAATAATAATAATAATAATAATAATAATAATAATCATACTTATATTTAATATTATTTTAATATATTACTATTAATATTAGTGTAAATAATTAAGGGTATAAAAGTAACTTCACACCTAAAAGTAACTTTCCACCTCAAAAGTTAGAAATCTAAGCTTTTGAGGTGGGGGTGAAAAATTACTTTTTAAGTGATTTTTCACATCAATTTGAAAGTGTTTGGCATTGCTTATGGGTGACAAGTAACTTTCTTAAGTAAAAGTGTAAAATTTTTTACAAGCGATAATCTTCACATATCTTACTATTAATTTCAGCTATTGGTCCAAAAAACGTGTTAATCTCATCCATTCGTTTCACCCATCCAACTGTGATAATCTTTCACATATCTTACTATTAATCCCAGCCATCCCTTTTAATCATCTAAAAATCCAAAAAACGTGTAAAACTTAAAAACTTTTGCCCCGTGTAAACGGATCGTATATATATATATAACATTCTCTATTTCACAAGTCAAATACTAAATCCGTTTAAAAAATAAAAAAAAAAGGAGTAGAAAGTTATTTTTTGATCACAAGAGTGTAGGGTTATTTAATTACAAAAAAGGGTATAGGGTTATTTATTTGACGTGAAGAAGCATCATTGGTCTGCAATCATGGTGGGTGAAGTAACTCATGCTCATCAGTTGATCTCAGAGTATCTGAATCTAAATTCACTTAATGGTGTTGTTGTCTCCGACCAACACCATTAAAAACTTTGGCTATGCTTCATCCCCTGTCGTGCCAATAATATGCCCAAATTCACATAATAATCATTCAACCCTTCTCTTATTTTTTTCATCTCACTCCAAACCAACCCCAAACAGGGAAACATCAGCATGACAACCCTGCACTTGCTACCTTTTCCACACTCCATTAACCCCTCCCTTTTGTCTCTCTTACTTTACTTCTCTTTATTATAACACTGTAATAGTGTAATTACTTCCCCCTTCACCTCTCCATCTATTTATACACCCCTTTTTCTCACCTCCAATCAAAACAACACATTCTAGTTTTCTAACCAAGCTTGTCTTTTGTTTTTGTTTTTGTTTTTTGTCTGTAAAACATGTCTCCGGCAGGTTCTACTAGGTGGTGTCCAACACCGGAGCAGGTTATGATATTAGAAGAGATGTATAGGAGTGGGATTAAAACCCCGAATGCTTCTCAAATCCAGCAAATAACTTCCCACCTCTCTTTCTACGGCAAGATTGAAGGGAAGAATGTGTTTTATTGGTTCCAAAACCATAAGGCGAGGGAGAGGCAGAAACTTAGAAGGAAACTTAGCAAGCAACTTCAGTTACAGCAGCAGCTTTATCATCACCCTAATAACCACCATTTTCTTCACTACTTTGATTCTCTGGCATCTCCTGCTTTTCAACATCTTTCATACTATAACTCACCCAGTCCTTTTCCTCAGGTAATATATATTATATAATGTGTTAAAAATTAGTATTATTTATTGTTCCACTGTTTTTCGTTTTCATTTATTTCCTTCCAGTGTTAGTTACTTAGTTAGACCCTTTTCCTCGACTTCACCTTTCCTAGCCTGTGAAACCCTTTCCAAACAGTTAAAACTGCCCAAAGGAGAGTACATGCATGCATGTATTATGTATGTATAAAATGAGAAATGAGGATTTATCTAGGGTTTTCTTATAAGGTTTATAAGATATATTGTACATGCATGTATATGTCATCCACATGACACGATTGTTTATATATATATATTTGCTGTTTTTCATTTATTCTTTTTTACCATGGGTTGCAGGTCGGGGTTCATGAGGATGCAGCGAAAGCAGCAAAGCAGCAGGTCATGAACTACACGTGGAAGTTGGATGTACCCGAAAAACCAGACATTGATAAGTCCATGACGAAGATGTACGGTGGTGATTGGTTGATGATGGTTGAATTGGGTCCCTCTTTATCATCATCACCGCCGTGCTACTTCAGTACCGCCAGACCACCCCTTAAAACCCTCGAACTTTTCCCAGTCAGCGCCACCAGTCTCAAGGAAGAGTGCTGCAACAACAGCTCTCCTTGTAATATCACCTCTAATAACTCTACACCGCCACCTAAAGTTGCCTTAACTCTCCCTTAAACCACCCAAAAGAAAAACCAAACCTCTTTTTCCCTCTGTCTGAAGCCTAGGTTGTAACTTGTAACACTAGGTTTTTATGTCTTCGTTTTTTTTAATAAGATCTGGATGTAATTTGCCTTTGTTTTCTTTCTGGTTTTTTCTGCAATGTATCTGTTGTACTACTACTGTTATATTTCACCTATGAATTTGCACTGTGTATTTTTTTCACTTTTCCAATTCGAGATCACTATCAGAATTCTAGAATATGGCTTGAAAATGTTTTTTTTACATTGTTAGTTTCGTCAAATTTTATAAGCTTGTCTTTTGTGTAATCTTAAAGCTGTCATATTTGCAAACACAATATCAGTACTTGATGGACATCTAGTCACATAGAAATCAGCCTTTTTTACATTTTTTTTACTGAATTTGGATCTTTCAGACAAGTCAATCAAATATTCATAAAAAAATTCACATGAAGAGAGCCCTTTTTTCCTATGGAAATCCCCCCCCCCACACTAAAAGCCTACATTATTTTTTTATTGTCCTCTTGTTCTTAAGCTTTGCCTAAATTTACATACATAAGTTCTTGAACCTAATATATGCTTAAACGATATCAAGTTACTTACCACTTGTACCAACTCATTGATAAAAAAACTTACATTATTTAATGGAACAAAAGAAAAGAGAAATACATTTTGAACTTTAAAGACTAGAGATAAGCAGACTACTAGGCTTTATTATTGTCAGTTAAGAACTGGTAAAAAGTAGTATTTGACATACAAATATGAATGTATAGTTATATAAAAAGTTTAAGATATTATTTAAAAGAACAAACTGAGCTTTGAATGGTGTTTCACAAAGAATCTGACACTAAAGATGTTTTAACTTAGACCCTTAAGAATCTGACACTAAAGATGTTTTAACTTAGACCCTTAAGACATATAGGTATAGGTTAGTTGTTCATAAGTTGCTCAAATCTGGTCCATAGTATATTTTAAAATGTAAAAAAGCACATGTGACAAATTTTTAAAGATGTTATAGGGTTTAATTTTTTTAACCATTAATTTTCGACTCACTGGCCGATTAATTTAGATCGAGTTTTATAGAGGTCTATTATCAAGGTGACCCTCTTAACCCAGTTTTCTCTATTCACAATGTTAAGACTCAAACCCTAACCTTGCTTAAGGATATAGGTTTAATCTTTGATTACACATGATTAAGAGTTTAGAAACTTTACTAACAGATCACATAGTTGTTAACACATATGGCAGTCTTATGAAGTTAATTAAAATCATATAAAATATTAATAATCATTTGCTAAATATTTCAATAAAAAGGTTTTGGAAAATATAAGTAGAAAAATAATAACTTATCAGTAAACAGAAATACATTCAATCAATTTAATACTTTTCTTTTTAACATGTTTTATTCTCTCTTGTAATTTTTGTGTGTTTTGTATTTAGATGCGGATGCAAAGGGGCTAACAGAGACCATGACTCTTCAAATGGTTAAATTTGAGTTTAATCTCTTCAAGGTTTTAAATATTTTAAGGTTAAATAAAGATAAAATTGTCTTTTGACCTCCTAAATGATAAAAAAATTAATTTGGTCCATTTAAAAGTTATACTTCAAAGCAATGATACAATTTTATTTTAATCCTTCACAAATTTATAAATTGGTCCATTTTTCGAACAGCAGCTTAAACTCTTGAGTAGTGATTTTTTTAGTTCATAATATTTACTGCAATGTTAGTGCATAATATTTATATTACTAAGTAGTAATGTGGATTTTTTACTCGATAATTATATCAACCTGTGCTCTCCCATATTTTGTAAACTAAGGATAGGGGGACCCAACAGCTGTGAATTATGTCTGATTGTGATTACGTGAAAAGCATGCACATTATTTAATATGATACACGTACAATATTATTTGTGTCTAAACACATTTTTTAAGCCTATCAAATCCATATCATATTTATCAATTAATAGGAAGTGTACGTGGTAAAAACAACTGGAGACAAGCATAATAATAACAAATGCATAAAGTTAATGTAACATTTCAACTTTAGGGACAAAAGATGTAAGTCCAGCCGATATAATTTAATTACTATGTAAAAGAAAGCAAGCAACATAATAAAAAGCACACAATAATAGTAATAATAATTATAACATTGCATTAAAATCTTAGCCCAAACTACATTTCAAGCTGCTCGATGCCTACTTTAATTCTTTTTAACCCTTCAATTTTCGTACGAACAATCAACGATCTGTAAAACACGTGGTTAAAAGTTCTCATCGATTCGATTTGATCCAATTTGATCATCCATTTTTAATACATATATAATTTAATTTGAATATGACCAGCTAGATTAATTAAATATATAATATCTTGTTCGAATTCGAGACATGAATAAATTTACATATCCAACTCCTCAACAAAAATTAAGAAGAAATAATGGGATATAAATGAATTGGTAGGCCATATGCAGCCCTAAGGTGAAATGTAATATCACTCTCTGCTGACATATGAACCATTTAACACTATCATTTGCTGTCGTAAGCCGATATCTGAATCTTTGCAGAAACATTGTCCCACAAATCCTACAACCATGCTATATCGGCTTTTGTCTTTTGGAACATACAAATGGACCTTGGTTCAGTTAAATTATTAATTGTCTCAGTTTCTGGTATAAAGATTTAAAGGATTGCCTGCATAACATTGTGATTCCTACTTGATCCAAAAAAAAAAACAATGTGATTCATATGATTAAAAATTACAATGTACCTGCCTCTAGTTACAGCTTACAGGCCAATCAGAATATTTACTCCCCCCACAACAAATTCCTTCAACTGTTTGGTAGGGGATCTGTAAATAAATTTAATTTTTTACTCTTTTACTTTTTACTTGATACTCGACAAGATTTGTTCGAGAGTTGGGTCTGAATAGATTTTTTTTATGTCACACTGGTTCGATTCGGGTCATTGTTTGTAGGGATGTAAATGAGACGATACAGATCGTGAGCAATTCGAGTCCGACTTGGTCAATACTCGAACTCGGCTTCAATCCTTAACGAACTGACCTGAGCTATTCAATACCCGACTCGAAAAACTTCCAAGCTACACGAAAATATAATATACTACTAAAATTTTGAAGAATAATAATGATAATATTATTACTGTTGTTGTTGAATAAATCCACTCAACTATTATTATTATTATTATTATTATTATTATTATTATTATTATTATAAATGAGACAAAACAGATCACGAGCTATTCGAGTTCAAGTCGGTCAATACTACACTCGATTGGGCTCATCTCGAGCTCGAACTCGGTTCGAGTTCTTAACGAGTCGAGTTGAGCTCAACACTATTGGACTCAACTCAAGCTAGAACTCGGCTCGAATTTTTAGCAAACCAAGTCGAGCTCAGCACTACTCAAGCTCGACTCATTTACACCCTTAATTGTTTGTATAAAACTTATTTTTTTAATACTTCAACAATAATAACATCTGACAAGTCAAGTTTGAGTTCGGACTTGAGACAAGAAAATCTTGAATCAAACTCGACTTGACCCGTAAACATTTTAAGATTCCTTCTTCAACATGTAAATCTCATTGTATGATTGAAATAATTCCGGACTCTAAACAAGGACCAAGCTAAACGGGGTGGGGAGGGACAATTGCCCCCACCCCAATTTTTTTTCACTTTTATTTAAAAAAAATAATTTATTTATATATTTGCCCAACTTCAAAATCTCACTCCATCCGTGACTTTAAATATCTTCATTAGGTGCATGTAATTATTCGATTTGGTTCAAAAGAAATGTAAACCGTTTTAATCGACCTTCAAAAAATAGAAATTGATAATCAAATCAATTTTAAAGAAAAACAACAATAATCAAACGGACTTCAGTAGGTCGATTTGGCCAGTTAACCAATTTAATTAAAAAACAAGAATTATTGATGTGTTTTATTATTTTAGAATTTCATTATGTTTGTCAGATGTTAATAGATCCGGGTCTAGAAAATATTATAATTTGGGTTTGGATTTAAAATAAGGATTAATATCCTATACACTGGCGGTGGAAAGTTTTTATTTCCATAAGCGCCTCAATTATAGGGTTTAGGGTTAGTATTTAGGGTTTAGAGTTTAGGGGTTTTAGTGTAAAGGTTTAGAATTTAGGGTTCATGTTTAGAATTTAGGAATTAGGGTTAGAATTTAGGGTTTAGGGTTAGGGTTTAGTTTTAGGGTAATATGGGTGGGGATTTAGGTTTTAACCTATAAACCCTAAATTTTAACCCTAAACTAAAAATTCTATCAACAATCCCTAAATTCAAAACTACTACACTTATACCTCTAAATTTTAAACCCTAAACGAAGTCCCTAACCCCTAAAACTAAGGCGCTTGTGTAAAAAAGTTTCCACAAGCGCTTGTGTATAGAACAATTACCCTTAAAATAATGGGTATATTCTACTTGGGTCTGTAGAAAAATATATTGGATTTGGGTTTAAAGAATATATTTAAAAAAAAAAAACATAATCTTCTTCTTCTTCTTCTTCTTCTTCTTCTTCTTCTTTTTCTTTTTCTTCTTCTTCTTCTTCTTCTTCTTCTTCTTCTTCTTCTTCTTCTTCTTCTTCTTCTTCTTCTTCTTCTTCAAATAAAACAATAAAACCATTCATCTAAATAAAATTATATATATAAATTATTTACAACTTTATCTATGATAATTGTTGAATAAATTTCAAAAATATATTTCTTAACAATATATTTTCTTTCAGTCAAATCGTGGGTGTGATAAAATCAATTATTAATTTAAAAAACAATAGCAAATTAACACAATGTATTTACACTGATCTCTAATTATATGAAAACAGCAACAACAGCAAATAAACAAAATATATAGAAGAAACCAAAATTTTAAAAGAAAAATTAATGGATGCGTTTCTGCCAATACAGTAGCAATGATTATTACTTGCAAATATAACAATAAACAGAAATAAACAAACAAACAAATTGCAAATGGTCCCAGCCATGGTCAATTCATTTTTATTACTATGTTGCTCGGCTTAATTTAGTAATGACTTTTGAAAATTAATAATATAAATGTATCAATATTTTTCTTGAAATTAATATATTATATTCTTCTTATTATAAAATATACTAATTGTAAGAATATATTTATTTAAGTATATTAGTTATAACATAAATTAATTACATTTATATTACCTTACAACTTTTTTTGACAATTTATATTACCCTAAGGTGCCCAAGACCTAACTCTCTCATTGTCTTTATATCTTATATTTCCCCCACAAATAAGATGATGACACATATTGTTATTTTATTGGATAATATTAATATATTAAATAATAAAAATATATTATAACATAAGAAATAAATAGGGGTTAATTTCAAATTAGATAAAAAAATTTAGAGGTTAAATTGAATAAAAATAAAATCTAAGAGATTTAACATGTCGTTTACCCTTTTATTAAAGTCGGCTGCATTTCTTTGGTCAAAAGTATTACATGACACTTTGGCCTTGTTTGGCAATTAGCGGATAGCAGATTACATTAACTAATAGCTGATTGCATTAACTGATTTGACTAGCGGATTGTATTAGCTAATTGCATAAAAATGTTTGGTAAAATTAACTAATAGCCGATAACTGTTAAATTATTTAAACGAGTAAAATGACATATAAGGACATGATTATATTCAATACTTGTTTGAATAATTTATTAATTATCAATATTTTGTATCTAATTAATATTAATTAGATCTATAAAATTATTTTTAATATAAATTTTCTAAACATATTCAAATGATTTATATATTAATTTATTATTTATATAATTATTTTAATATAATTTAATTAATTAATAAGTTTATATACACATATAAATATGTGATAATAAAAAAAGTAAATAGGATTAGCTTATAAATAGGGTGAAAAAATATTTAATTTAGGTTATTTTGAGACTTTTGGTAACTGGTAAGAGTAAAAAGAGTATTTACAATTCCAATATCAAACCTCTAATCTAAAAAAAGAGCTTTTTCAAAATTAACAGTTTCACCCCAATCCGTTCTTTCAATCCACTGTTCACCAAACAACAATATTTGCAGTTTTGACTGGTCAAACCTCTAATTATGCCTCAAACTTTTATTTTTTGCCCAAACCTCTCTTTACTAAACATGGCCTTTGATTAACCAAATTTTTTATAAATCATAAAAATAAGACAACTCGGATAACATATTAAAGTTAAGGAGGCAAAATGTCAAAAAAACAAATTTAGGAGATGATTGGTAGAAAATGTATACTTCACGTGACGGGTCAGTATTTCTGAACCCATAGTTAAAAGGTTATTGTTGTTTAAAATTTTCTCCATTGCTTGAATACTAAATGTATGCAGACTAAATTGTTCTCACTTTTCAGCTAATACAAGAACTTGCCAAGTAATTAAACCAAAATATCGTTGCAGTATTTTCAATGCAAACATACCTGACGAACCAAGTTAATCATCAAACTATATGTTTTAAAACAAAACATATAACTAACAATGGAGTGTGTTTAAAATTTACGAGATGGGCTTATAAAGGGAAGGAAATAGTCACCAAACATGAACAACTAAATAGAGGTTAAATAAATAAATACCTCTGTTTTAGTATTATGTTGAATTCTTTCAGCAAGCAATGAATGGAAGACAAGAGGCAGGAGTCGTTTCGGCCACACGTATTCTGGTTCCGTATCTGCGCACTGTACACACCTTATACTAATAATACTATATACCATGCTAAATTCTTGTCATCTGTTTTGGACTACCCCCATTCACTTTTTAGTTAATAGCAGTGAGTGGAAGTCTGGAATCTCTCAATGGTTGGGATTGGGATTGTGGAGCTGTTGATGCTGCCCCGTATTCATCCGATGTGTGTTTTATATCTCCATTGGCTAATTTAGCTGTTTTTGCTTCCCAAAACAGCTTCAATAATTCCTCAAATGGAGGAGTTTTAAGTTCCTCGATCGAAGACATGCTCGGTAGGTTAAATGCCCTCTTCCTTGGTGTTGAACACGATGGCTTGTCCACCTGTGATTATGAGTTACCAACCAAAATGAAAAAAAAGGTTTTATGAAATTCTATATTTTTGCTGGTTTCTACAATCTTACCATGTATTCCTCCTCCAGACATTTCCCTGCATTCTCTGTGATTTCTACCGTCTTGTGGTAGTGACCACCCTTCAGTTCACTCAATTCCTCACAACAAGGAGTGATCATGGAATTCATGTTCCCACATGCTTCATGGTCAAGTTGTAATGATTCTGCCACCATTTTTGTTCATCAGTTTCTTTTGGCCAAGATCATATAAGGGTTATGGATTCGGATAAGAATTAACAAATCTAGCTGGATATCTTGTATTCATTTAGTTTTGAGAATATAGATACTTACGATCAATGGATGTTAGGCAACTGTTGTTTGCAGTGTCTACATCTGCAAGAGCAATGGACACAGCACCGGAAAATTGATCTCGGAGAATCTCATTGGCTTCCATCCCTCCCCTAAATTGAATTAAGCTAACAGAGATCAGTGATCTATGTCTGAAATTTTCTAAAACACTTTTGAGGAAATAAAACTTACCTAACAATTGAATCCACTGAATCTACATTTCTCTTTTCTAAACTGAGAAGGGATTCCTGAGCATTCCTCCATTGCTGACCACTCATTTTTGCTTTCTTCATACTGAAACAAGAATTTTGTAGGATTTCAGGTCATACTAAAAGCATAACATTCGAAGCAGAAAACTGATGCCAGGAAGAAAAAAAGACAACGTATACTACAACTCTCTCTTGAATGCTTATTGTGTGGGGATAATACCAAAACAAGGAATCATCTATTTTGTGAATGCCAATTTTCAAAGCACCAGTGGAGGCTTATTCTTAGAGCTACTAAAACCCGAGCGTACTCAAGATTCAGCTATAAGGAGCTCAAAGGTAGAGAAATAAACCATATGGTTTTTCGTCTTGCCTAGAACTTGTATATTTACATGATTCGGCAGGAATACAATCAAATACTTCAGGGAAGAATTGCCTGATTTGCAGTGGAGCTTTTTTGGTCGACCACTTAATGCCTTTTTTATTGTTGATTGGGGAATAGGTACTTGAATGCAATGTAGTATGGCTAAGTACCCTATGAGAGTGGAGTGGGTTTGTAGCCACTGTCGAGCTATGTAGCAAAACTTTGCTTACTTTAGATATATAAAATTTTACTTATCCAAAAGAAAAGAGAAAAGAAAAAACAACCCATACCAGTTTTGAAGAAACTCTTGCATATCTTTCTTTCTGCTTTCTACAGAAGAAGTATCTTCAATGTAGTGGGATTCTGTGCTTTCCATGTGAACATTCCATTCCGTTTTAACAACAGTAGTGGACTCTTGCATGGTAGACATTTCTTTCTGCAGCTCACTTGTTTTGCTGGACGCATTATCCCGGAGATCATGGACTGCCATTTGGACCTAAAAAGGAAAAAAAATAAAGAAATTTATTCCCAAAATAGTTATCAGGCACAGCTCATAAGAACGTTGAAATTAGAAGTCATATATATAGGTACCAGTTTTTTCTTCCTAGCACTTGAACCTGCAAGCAGTTCTGCCACTTTTTGTAGTAATTGCTTCTCTTCATTAGCGGCACATTCCTACATGTATTATAGATTTGAATTGAACTTAATGGTCACCAGCTTTAAGAAAAGCAAATTTGTCTGAATTAGAACTATCAAGTACCTCAAACTTCTTTTCAAATTCAAACAATTTGTTGTCATTTATTATTTGTGCTTCTTCGACGATTTTGGTCAGCTTGGATGCATGCATGTCTAAAGTCTCAAAGAAATTCACTGTTATTTTAGAGATTGACCTTGCATTGTCTACAGCCCTGGAGTGAGCCTGTAGATGAAATAGAAAAAAGTGAGCCCACTACCAACACCTCTCAATTACTGATTAGCTGAGACACAAAGCAAAAATGTTATGAACCTCGTGCTGTTGTCGTGCAAATGCAGTTAGCTTCTCCTCTTGATTGTAAAGACTACTTTGAAGGTCATTGAGTAATGCTTCAGCCTCGGAGGTAATTCCTTTGAACAACTGAACCATATAAATAACAATGTAAGCAGCAGAAGTAGAAAAGAAAGGTTCACTTAAAAACTTAACTATCTGAATACTGCTTACATCTTCCAGGTCATGCGAGTGCTTATAAACTTCAGAATTTAGATCACCCAAAGTTGATAAGAAATTTCCATCAAGTTTTGAGGCTATACTGTCCAAAGCTTTGACACCCGAACCATACATGTTCTTCAATTTCCCTAACCTTCCTCGAAGTTCTTCTGTAGCCTGTAGTTATACAAAGGATAAGCTATTAGAGGCTGTCAACGAGTCGCTGAATATGTTAAAATATGCTTTTGAAACCATACCTCTGACTTTGTCGATACAAAGGAATGCATATCTTCCTCCATGTGTTTGAGTTGCTGCTCTTGTTGAGTCACAGAAGCCGCCACAGTCTTGTGCAAGATATCAAGCTCCAGGGTCAACTGGGACTGGAACTTTCGGATAAGTTCTTTGTTTCCATCCTCAATTTTATCCTTCCTTTCTGAAAACCGAACAGCATTCGAAAAATAAAACCTTTAGGGAACAAGTCATTCTATAACAATGTGTATTCTGAAGGATACTAACCGATCTTGGCAAACAAATTTGAGACATCTGATGCAGCGTTTTCGAGCTCTGCCCGGAGTTCAAAAGCACGATCAACAAGTGTTTTCTCTGAAAGTTTAGCAATGGCCATATTTAGTTTCAGAAACATATTAAATAAACAGGCATGAATTCAAACAAAAAAGATAAAAAGTGTCAGAACAACCATCAAAGTGAAGATAATGAAAACGGAATAAATGCTCAAATCAGAGAAGTTGCCCAAGCAAACTCCAACTCACCAGATTTAAGGAGATTGGATATAAAAAATTCCTTCTCTTTAATAGTTGCATTTGCTTGTCTATGTTTATCTTCAAGATCAAACAATGCATATTCAGTTTCCTCAAGCTTTCTCTGGAAAAAAAAAAAGAAAAAGAAAAGAAATGAGAGAGAGGGTTCACTTCGGTCACAGTATAAGACAAGATAAGTGCTAATATGGCATTTGTAAGTTGACCACCCAAAACAATAATACCTCCTTATTTTCAAGTTTCTCACTTAAATCTGCAGTCAGCAGCTGCTGAGAATTGTAGAGTTCCTGAAGCTCAGTCATTTGCTGCAGAAAAGTAAACAAAGAATACTTAGCTTGACCTCTTATTCCTATATCAGAAAAGAACTAAAGGGTAATTTTGAAGAAGCGTGCCTTCTCCTTGAATTCTGATTCAAGTTCCATGCGTTCTATTTTTTCAGCCATAGCCTGAGGTAAAAAGTTAATATTTCTTAGTAATACTAATAAATTCAATCCTCCATGAAACTTGGGACAAACAGTTCTACTAGTCAACCATATGGTTTGAATCCAACCTTCTTCTCTGCTTCATCCTGGAGGAAGCGATCTCGTGGAATGTAAATTCCATTTTTTTCTCTTGCAGAGTACACCTCTAATTAAACATAAAAAAGGAAGCAAAAAGTATCACTTATAAGAACCGATTGATGATGTCATTAAGTTTCTTGGCAAAAATTTTAAGGAATAGTCAACTACCTTGCTTCAACCGATCAATTTCAGAATATAAATCTTTTATTACAGCAGACTTCATCATCTTCTGGTTAATCTGTAATAGTAACAAATTTCAATTATTTCAGCTTGTTGCGAAGAGAACAAATATTTTAATTTTGTATGAAAGAGACATGAGACATAATTCAGCTTTATAATGTGAGTATTAGTAATAAAAAGCTCAAAAGGTGATTCCTAAGACTAATCCACTGACCTCTGGTTTGTTCTTGATATTCTTGGCACGATGTGCATAATCTAAAGTGCTGAGTGTTTCTTCCAGACAATGGATGGATGGTGATATGGTGGCAATAATACATGTTTTTGTTTTCCCTCCCAAGGAATCCCTCAATAGTCTTGTTAGTTTGCTATCTCTGCCGTTTGCAAATGTATATATTATTAATCCAAACAAAAACAAGAAGCTACGGGAAACTCTCATATATGGATAATCCTTACCTATAAGGTACATGACCGGAGTGCTCGACCAGTGCATTGATTACACGACCAAGAGTGAGCAAGCTTTTATTAATCTCTCCAGCTTCCCTTGCTCTGCCCTGCAAGAGTCAATTAACTTAGGATCAATACTTAAAAGGTTCAATCCTAACATAGACAACACCAAATCATTCTTAATAGAGAGTGCAACATAGAGAAATTTTTCATTTGACTGCATAAGACTCATAGCACAAACATTCACTCTTCGGTCATCCCAAGAAGGTTTTTCATTTGGCTGCATAAGACTTGTAGCACAGACACTCTTCAGTCATCCAAAACATTTGGCAAAGTAGATATCACACTCAGGATGGTGGTAATACAATACCTCTCTTGCACCGGAACGTGAAATATTCTCAGAACCAGCAAGATCAACAAGATTTAACTTCCCACATTTAATCATCTCTTCCCCCTCTGGAGTGCATTCCTTAATATGGATTGTAATTGAAAATATAGAATGAGAGCGACTACTTTGTTTATTAAGTAGAGTTTCAGCCGTACGCCTTTTAGCAGAGCCTTTTTCCAAAATTTTGTAAATTTCATTAGCAGTTGTTACCATCTCTTCTTCCAGGCCTCTGACAAAAACTCCCCCTTTTCCATCTTCCATAAGAGCAATGGGTTTCTTAGTTTTATCGTCAATGAATTTTGTAGTTTCCTCTGGTGCCAGAAGATCTGTTATTTCCTCATTGTAAAGCTCTAGAAACGTAACCTTCATACTATATTCAGCATTCTGAGCTTCTAATATATCAAAAATTTGTTTAACAGCTCTTGGAATAACACCTGCGTCACTTGGGAATTCCCCATTCTGCATAAAACCACAAGTTCAATTAGAACTGAAGCAAGCAAATGAACACGAAATTCATATGTTTGAGAACATGAAGTCGAAACTTGTATTCAAATTTCATCTTATATACAAATTGCGAGAATGAAAAGCATATATTCTATAAATTATTTAAAATTCAATATGATTATATATTTGAAAGACAAAAACATGAATTTCAAACTTACAATAAGAATTTCAAATTCACAACTAAAAATGCATAAAAATCAATAATTTGAAAAATAATAATGAATATTGCATTTATATATGTTTTACCACACAAATTATACTAGTTTTTATATTTTCAAAATAAAAAAATTATACTACTTTTTAAATGCAAGTTACCAAATGCAACCTTAACAAACTAGAAAAAAAACGTACCTTTTTCCTTGCTCCTCCCTCCATTGTGTACGTCTTTCCAGTTCCCGTCTGGCCATATGCAAAGATAGTGCAATTATAACCCTCAAGAACTTCATTCACAATTGGAGACACAGCTAGATCAAATAACTCCTTTTGCTGAGACGATGGACCAAAGACCTAACAAAAAAACAATCTCCAACATTATAAATTGACGCATATATTTTAAAATCCTTCTTTACCTTTTCCGAAACCCCAAAATAAAAATTTTCAACTTTGAGATCCCTCTACAATTTCTCAAGAACCAAACACTTAATTTTAACAAAAACACAAAATTTAACCTCCACTCATAAAAAACTGAATTCATAACAAAAATGCAACCTTGTCAAAAAGAAAGGTCCTGTCAATTTGCTTATTAGCAATACTTTGTACAGCACAAACTTCTCTTCTACTTTCATTACACGATATCACCACCGGAGTATGTATTCTCGCTTCATCTTCACTCAGTGGCCTACCAGGGGGGAAATTGTCATTATTGATTTTACACATGTTAACTAAACACTAACCGGAAAATAAAAATCAGAGAAAACTGACCTACAACGTAAAATAACCTGAACGTTAACGCCTTTATCTTTATCGTGTTTGGAATCGGCCGGTCGCAGATCTCGCACCGATTTATCGTTTGAACGTGGTGTTTGCGATGGAGATAGCGATACCAATCCTCCTCCTCTTCTTTGCTGCTGCGTAGATTCCATTACAGATAGCCTCTAACGACTCGGCGATTCAAATCACTGTGTAACTACAGTGAGCAAACTCGGATTCAATGAAAATGACGTGGTATTTACTTCAAGATTTAAATGTATATACGTTTCTTAAATGAATCTAAAACTTTTAAGTACATCCGCTGACTGAAGAAGAATCTGAAATTCAGTGAGATAAGACGACACTAATGTATCATTAATTCAATCACAGAAGATCAAATTTCAGAATAAATAGAAACAAAAAAAAAACAGAGTAAACTATACACAGATTTGGAAGAAAAATGATATTTTACCTTTTCAGAGTAAACAAAAATGTGATTGAAAATTTGGATATAGATTTGGATGAGAATAAATCGATTTAGAGATTCTAAAGATTAAAGAAATAGAATCGGCGATGAATATCAATTAAAAGGAAACTTACAGTGTAAATAAATGCCGGCTTGTTGAAAGGAAATTCAAATGGCAACTATAAGCTGAGAGTTTTAACTTTTAAAGTGTAGAGATAGAGAGAGAGAGAGACTTAAGAGAGAAGTGACGGAGCCCCGAGATTTTGGTTTGATTTTGACGGCGTTAATGTGGATAACAGCGAAGGGACAGCAATGGAGTTTGGGGTAGGGATGGGCGCTCGATCAAGTAGAATCGAGCCAAAAATATTTGAGTTATTCGAGTTTACAAATCATATTTTATAATTCAAAATTTATTTGATTTTTTTTAGAATCGAGGTAAGTTTAACCGAATAGACCCGAACTGAATGGACCCGATTAATAGAAATAAAGAAAGATAAAATATGAAAAGCCGCACAAGTCACTAAAATGTCAAATATATTGACTTTATAAAGTCATATATAGGGTGTAAAAATCTGACCAACCTAAAAATTTGATTAAAATCAACTGATTTCTCATTAAACCGAAAATAACCGAACTGAAATCAACCGAACCGAAAATAACCGAACAGAAAATAACCGAACCGAAATGACCCGAAACACAATAGACCCGAACTAAAACCGAAACCGAACCGAAACCGAAATCGAATTTGAACCGAAAATATCAGACCCGAAATTACCCGAACCGATTGACCCGTTTGCCACCTCTACATATACGTAGCGGTGCACATTTATATTTCTATGTGCATATCCTTAGGGTCGGGCGGTGCACATAATAATTCTAATTTTAACGGATTTCTATATCCATATATGATATGCATCTATATATTTCTTCATATATTCACATGTGATATACATACTATATCATGCAGAATTGACATACTCGGCTCGATTATGAAAATTGATAAACTAATTACTAAAAATTTCAAGTTATTTGAATTTTTATTTCATAACTCAAATTTTATTTAAAATTTTTCTAGTCGAATTAAATTTATAAAATTACAAGTCGAGTCAAAACGAATCAATTTTTTCGCCTTGAGTCAGAATAATTTGATTTTTTTGAGTCGAGTTTTATCCACCCCTATTTGAAAGGTTAGGTTAACGGCGTTAAAGGAGCTCTGTACATCGTAATATCTGACCGTTATAAATGGAAACAAAAGGCTAAAAGCCAACGGGATAATAGGGGATCCTTTGAAAAATATGAAAGAATGAATACGTGTGTGATATTAACCCTATTTATAGAAAATTTTAGAGCGAATAAAATGTATGGATATGTATCACAAATTATATATGAAGCCCTAAACTGTGATTTTGTTTTTTTAGAATAAAATAGGTTGAAATGTACCACTTTTTAAGTTTTTTTTTTTTATCTTTTCTAATTAAAAAATAACAAAAATTTTGGTACATATATTGTATTGAAAGGGCATATATTCTTTGTTCAAAAAAAGGGCATATATTCTGGTACATCAAAATTGTTGAAGCAACAACAATATTAACCGAAGTAAATTCCACTATGTAGATAATGCTAATTTTCAAATTTGGTTCATGGTTTGTCTCTTTTGGTTACAACAGTTGTTTGGGTTAGGGATGGGCACGGGTCGGGTAGGATTGGGTTTTTGGCCCACCCAGACCCGATTTGAAAATAAACACTCTAAATCCGCACCCGATTCGACCCGACAATATTCTTTAAAAAATCTGATTCGACACGACCCGAAAATAAATATAATAAATCCGACCCCGACTCGACTCGACCCGACCCAAACTATATAAAATAAATTAATTTTAGGGACCTAATTGTAAAAAAATAATTTGAAGGCATTTAATTGTAAAAAAATATACTTTAAAGGACTAAATTATAAATAAAAAATTCAATTTTAAGGACTTAATTATATATATAAAGGGTATTATTATAAATATCCCTAAAAAATTTAGGGAAAAATTACACTATTAGTCCCTGGTCGGGTATTTTCCACCCTAAACCCGACCCGACCCGGGTATACCTTTAACAAAAACCCGACCCGAACCCGATTTTTTCATTAAAAAATCCGACCCGGTCGGGCCGGGTCAGGTCCGGGTAAAATGCCCATCCCTAGTTCGGGTTGTATCCTGTTTGAAACGCCAATGACATCATAGGGACTCAAAGCGTTATTATCCATTTTTAGAATAAAATTTAGGGTAAACTACACAGTTGACCACCGAACTATGGGGTTGGTGTCGATCTTACCACTATTTTTTTTTTCGTCTCAAATACACCACACAACTATTTAAATGGTGCCACGTTTGCCACACGCCGTTAAAAAAAAACGAAAAAATTGACGGAACTGTTAAAAAAATTGGTATAATTACACATTTGGTCCTCTATATTTATACAATATATCAAAAAATTGGTATAATTACACATTTGGTCCTCTATATTTATACAATATATCAATTTAGTCCTAAATTTAATCTAATAAAATAAATTAATTATTCAATAAGATGGTGACACGTGTCACCACCTTATTAGAAGTCTTTAATTATTTTTATTTAATTAATTTTCCACCTCCAATCAGGTGGTGACACGTGTCACCCAATTGGAGATGGAAAATTGAAAAGAACAAAATCACCCCTACTAGGATTCGAACTCAAGACCTCTGGGGAGAAAGGTTGCATGCTTGCCACTAAACCAAGCACACTTTCGTGCTATAGGGTCATTAATATATGTATTTAATGATTGTTAATGCCCAGAAAATTAAAGAGAAGAAAATGCAATTGTAAGGATTCGAACCAAGGACCTCATGGTTGAAAGGACATGTACTTGCCACTACACCAAGTGTATTTCTTGTGATACAAAGTACAACATTTAATATATGTCTTATATAGATTTTAATGCTTGAATTGAGAAATTCGAATGAAATGAAATGTAGTTTTAAGAAATTCGAATGTAATATTTTTATGATCCATAAAAAAATCTAACCCAATTAAATAAATCTAATAACTAAATTAATATTATTTTAAAATTTTTATATTTTAAACTAAATTTAATATATTTTTCAATTTTAGATTTATTCTTATAATTCCACGTATATAATTGTTGAATTGAGTTTTTTTTACTTAATTAATAATTTTAATATTTATTAAAAATTTAATCGTGAAAATAATATTAACCGAATTCGAGGGCAAGCACATCGTGAAAATAATAATTTTCTCAAGCATTAAAATCTATATAAGACATATATTAAATGTTGTACTTTATATCACAAAAAATACACTTGGTGCAGTGGCAAGCACATGTGCTTTCAACCATGAGGTCCTTGGTTCGAATCTTTGCAATTGCATTTTCTTCTCTTTAATTTTCTGGGCATTAACAATCATTAAATACATATATTAATGACTCTGTAGCACGAAAGTGTGCTTGGTTTAGTGGCAAGCACACAACCTCTCTACCCAGAGGTCCTGAGTTTAAATCCTGGTAGGTGCGATTTTGTTCCTTTCAATTTTCCATCTCCAATTGGGTGACACGTGTCACCACCTGATTGGAGGTGGAAAATTAATTAAATTAATTAAATAAAAATAATTAAAGACTTCCAATAAGGTGGTGACACGTATCACCATCTTATTGAATAATTAATTTATTTTATTAGATTAAATTAGGACTAAATTGATATATTGTATAAATATAGAGGACCAAATGTGTAATTATACCAATTTTTTTGATATATTGTATAAATATAGAGGACCAAATGTGTAACTATACCAATTTTTTTAACAGTTCCGTCAATTTTTTCGTTTTTTTAACGGCGTGTGGCAAACGTGGCACCATTTAAATAATTGTGTAGTGTATTTGAGACGAAAAAAAAATAGTGGTAAGATCGACACCAACCCCATAGTTCGGTGGTCAACTGTATAGTTTACCCTAAAATTTAAAAAAAATAATTATTATATTATTTTTCAGATTTTTTTCTTTTTGGGTAAATTACACAAATGGTAAATAAACTTTGGTAAATTATTCAATTTGGTAACTAAACTTTTCATTGCTTTAATATTACCATTAAACTTTTAGTTGTGCTCCAAATTGGTCACTGGCCCGTTAACAACTATTGAAAGGGTGACGTGACAGTTAAAATATTTGTATAATATCACATTTAGTCCTCCACGTTTGCACATTAAATATTTTTTCCTAATTTGAAAGAAATAATAAATTTGACCATCATTATTTACACATTATTTCAATATCACACTATTTTAATTAAAATTATTTTAACCAAAACCCAAAACTCTATTTCACCCTATTTTAATTAAAAATATTATTTCATTAATTATCCTAAAAACAAATATCAAATTTATGACATTTGAATACTGCCTAAACCCTAAACCATGCATCATAAATCATAAATCCTAAAACATAAACTATAAACCTCAAAAACTTTAAATCGTAAACCCTAAACCCACCCCATATAACCTAAACCCAAAACCTTGCACCATCCCATATACCATAAAACCCACAACATAACCCTAAACCCTAAACTTGCACATAAGCCTTAAATCATAAACTCTACATCCTAAACCCTAAATATAGTTTTCAGGATTGCGTATAACAAAACTCTTAATTATAACTACAATTAATTATATCTTAGTAGATTTTATTGATAAAAATATGCATTAATTATATAAATTTAGTAGGTTTTAAACATAACCCTCATGATTGCTTGTGTTAGTAAAAATACATTATTTAATAGTTTATTTGGGTGCAACTTATAATTTTTTTATAAACCAATTATAAATTATAAGGAAAGTACAAAATTAGGAAAAATAGGAAAATCGTAACATTATATAAAATATACAAAATTATAAAAATATAACGAGAGCAAGCAACTTGCTAGGCAGGGACGTAAGCAGAACTTTATATTAAAGGAGACTAACCTATAAAATTTTAGGGGGGCGAAAATAGATTTTTAATAGATAATACATAGAAAAATTCTATAAAAAATTCTAAATCATATAAAAGTTTCAAAATTTTAGGGGGTGACTGCCCCCTCTAGGTCCATCCTTGTTGCTAGAAGTATGGGTGAACAAAACTCAACTCAAGTTGTAAAAAATTAAATTCTTTTACTTGAATCGAAAAAAACCAAATAAAGTTAGAATGATAAAACAAGACTTGAATAACTAGAATACTTATGCAACTTCAATTTCATTTTTCGAAAACAAATTCTCTTTTTGCATTCAATCTCTCAACTTTGTATTTTATTCAATTTAGTCATTTGATAGCAACTTTTTGCAAATTATTTCTTTTTCAAAATTTTCTGACTCCTTTATACTCTCATCAATATTTCCCCTCAAAATCGCTTCTTTGAAAATAATATTATAAATATATTATATATTTTTGGATGATATTTGATTTATTAAATAACATTACAAATCTTACTTATAATTGAGAAAGATATGAATAATTGTTTAAATTAGAACCAATCAGTGCATTAACATTATAAATATATATATTTAAATTTGAACAAAAAATCGAATTTGACTCGACTGGAATTTAAAAAACTTAACCAAAAAATTCAAATAAATTTTGAATGATAAAATATGACTCAACTAACTTAAATTTTTTAACTCAATTGAATACTCACTCTTAGTTAGGAGGCTCGATGTTCTCCTTGCATCTTCACTCGCATTCATTGAAACCTCCACCAAATCCTAAATCACAAGATGTACTTTTGTCATTTGGAATTTCAAAGTATTGAAGAACCTTGAGGGATATAGACATATGTTAGACCGTTGGATCCTATTTTGATCAAAATAAGATTTAAAATCCTATAAAAGTAAATCTAGGACCCTTACAGTGAAACTCACCGTAGAACTACAACGAGTTTGAATAAAATATTTCTTTTTTCAATTTTTTGAAACTCGCCGTAGAGTCATGACAAGTTCTATTTTTTTTTTAAAATCTCGTGTTTTAATTTAATTAATTGCATTAATAGATGATTAGAAAATCCTAATTAGAACTCGCCATGCATGCATGGCGAGTTTCAATTAAATTTTTTTAAAATCAAACTTTTTTACTAAATGACGAAATGAAAAAAAAAAATTAAACTCGCCTAGCATGCACGACGAGATCCAATTACGATTTGCTAATCACCCGTTAACGCAATTAATTAAGTTAAAACACAGATTTTTTTTGAAATTTTTTGAAACTTGTCGTGGTTCTACGACGAGTTTCAAATTTTTTTATAAAAACAATATTTTATTCGAATTCGCTGTAACTCTACGACAAGTTTACTATAAGGGTCCTAGATTTGTCTTTATAAAATTTTAAATCTTATTGTAGTCAGAATAGGATCCAACGGTGTTGGATATCTCCTTAGGCCGAACCTTGAAGATGTACCTTTGAACAATCACGATCAACTTCGAGAATATATAAAAGTTTTAGGCAATTTTAAATGATTATACCTTTTTATTTAATTAAATATAAAAATATCCCCATCTAGGATTCTTTTAAAAAATAACTCTCTTTCGGTTCATGTAAAGCAAATTCGCGTCTTACAAAAACGAGTTTCAAACTCGTGTATTAAAAAACGAGTTTTATGTTAAAAACACGGTAAATTATTTTTTTCTTACCAACTTATTCAACAAAAAATTCACGTTTTGTTAAAAACGAGTTCGCCTTATGTACCCCTTACCAAGCATGTTACGGACCGCGAGCCCATGACCGAGACAAAGGTACTGAAGGAAGCTCAAGTCAATCTTTGCAACATATTGGGCGTGCCAGTTGACCCAGGAGAGCTGGCCCGATCACCTTGGTAGATGGATGAGGCTTAGTTTTTACTATAGTAATTATCTTTTATTTATTTAAAGATAATTCCCAACATTATCTCTTATTTGAATTTCAAATGTTGTAGATAATATAGAGGTTCTTATCTTAACCGTTCATTTGTTGTAATCTGGATCGTTGATTGTACGGGGCTCCCACCATATTAGGAGGCTCACCCCAACACATTTTCATCACTTCACTTCAGTTGTAAAACTTTTATCTCAAGAGTAATACAAGCTAAGTATTCACTCATTTCCTTTGTGTTTTGCCATCACTTGCTCCTTTCACTTGTTCTTTTGTTCCGCAATCTTTCTAAGTTCTTTTATTTAGAATTTTTTGAAGGTGACTCAGTCGAAGTTTCGACCGAGAAAGCGACTAAAATCGTGCAGTTGTCTAGCAATAGTCTGGTCCCGTGACAAGTGGTATTAGAGCGAGTTTTGGTGAGTATTTTGCTAGTTTAAGATGGCACGCGATGTAGAAAGCAATGCAGTGAAGAAGGGCGCTGAGACCCAAGCTGAGAAAGCCAAGCGAGGATCGTCGAAGGATGCGATCACATTGATCCAGGGTAAGGTCACCAAACTTGAGGAATCCATGGCGGAGGTCAAGATGGTGATGGAACAACTAGAGCCCATAGACCTTGAGAAGTTGGGTTCGTTGGATATTGAGAAGCTCGAGTCCGTGGAAGGGATCCAAGAGAAGGTTCAAGAGACTCTTAATGGGTTGGATGTGAAGATGGTCAAGCATGGCGATGCCTTAGAGGCTACAGTGGTAGCTATAAGGAAAGAGGTCGAGGAGCCCAAGGCAAAAAAGTTCCAAGTTCAAGGATGCTGATTTGAAGAAGGAAGTGGAGCTGCTCAAGACTGAGTTGCTCGTGTTGAAAGCCACAATTGGGAACAGCGTGGTGACTACAACGCCCAAAGTTGTGGACGATATCCCTAAACAAGAAAAATTCAAGAGGACAAGGTCCGCCCAAGAGGTGGAGAATTTCCTTTGGGGGATGGACTAATACTTCAAAGCCATGGGCATCGAGCAAGACGGCAAGAATGTAAGCTTTGCTAGTGTTTACTAAATTGACGTTGCACAAACATGGTGGCGACGTAGGTGCAAAGGTGTGAAGCGCGAGGATGCTGCCATCGAGACTTAGAAGGAGTTCCAAGATGAGTTCAAGGAGCAGTTCTACCCACAGTATGCCGAAGATGAGGCACGGTTAAAGCTGAGACGTCTCAAGCAAGAGGACTCACGGACATTGAGGGAACATGTCCAAAAGTTTGTTGAGCTGAGTTTGCAATTCCCGAGTTTGAGTGAAGAGGACGGGTTATTCACCTTCATGGATGGATTGAAGCTATAGGCGAAGAATGAGTTAAGGTGATGGGATGTGATAGAGCTCTCCACTACCTTGACAGCGGCCGAGTCAATCATTAAGATTGGGGTTAAGAAGCTTGACTTCTCCAAACCAAAACTGAAGCACAAAGGTAATGGCGGAGACAAGGAGAAGTCATTCAAATCCAACAAAGATTCGAGTGGCACTACCAAGCCATCGAATGAGAAGCATGGTGATAAGAGGGACGAGAGAGGTCCGGTCAAGTGCTACAATTGCCATGCTCTTGGACACATCGCGAGGAATTGTCCACAGAAGAACAAGATCTCTACCATCAAGGAGACAATCGATAGAGATGGAAATGAGACTCTTAAGCTTGGATCCATTATCAGCACTATGGAGGTCAAGAAGGGTCGAAATAAGAAGGGGTTGATGTTCATCGACATCACAGTTGCTGGCCAGAAATTAGATGCACTAGTTGACACCGGAGCATCTGAGTTATTCATGTCCGAGCAGATTGCCAAGAAACTTGGTCTCTATGTTGAGAAGACAAGTGGTTCCATCAAGATAGTGAATGGCAAGGAAGTACCGATTGCGAGAGTCGCAAAGGGAGTTCAAATTGACATCGGAGGTTGGACCGATAAGGAAGCCATCAAGGTAATCCCACTCGATGAATTTGATTTTGTACTTGGGTTAATTTTCCTAGATCGGATCAATGCTTTCCTTGTTCCTTTTGCAGATTGTCTATGTATCCTAGATCTGAAGCATCAATGCATTATTCTAGTGAGTCGAGGGTCAGAAGTAGGTTCCAAAGTTTTGTCCGCAATCCAGTTTTCTAAGGCGGCGCGCAAAGAGGAGCCGACCTTCCTGGCAGCCTTGGTGTGTGCTGAGCCAGTCATAACCGAGGGAGTCCTTAGTGAGGTGGGACGAGTGCTGGCAGAGTTTGAAGATATGATGTCTGCCGATCTACTAAAGAAGTTGCCTTTGAAGAGGGAGGTTGATTACAAGATTGAGCTAGTGCCAAATGCAGAGCCACCTGCTCGAGCTCCTTACCGGTTGGCCCCGCCCGAGTTAGAGGAGATGCGTAGACAGTTGAAAGATCTCCTAGATGTTGGTTACATCCGTCTATCCAAGGCACCCTACGGTGCGTCAGTGCTGTTTTAGAAGAAGCACGATGGGTCTCTTCGGATGTGCATCGATTACCGAGCTTTGAATAAGCTCACAGTGAAGAACAAGTATCTGATTCCCCTTATCACGGACTTGTTCAACCAACTTGGTGGTGCAAGGTGGTTCACTAAGTTGGATCTGAAGTCAGGCTACTACCAAGTCAGAATTGCCGAGGGAGATGAACCGAAGACAGCTTGTGTTACGCACTACGGTTCCTTTGAGTATCTAGTGACGCCTTTCGGCCTCACGAATGCCCCTGCTACTTTTTGTACACTGACGAACAAGGTGATACAACCGTTTCTTGACAGTTTTTTTTGTAGTCTACCTCGACGACATCTTGATCTATAGCAAGACACTAGAGGAGCATGCTCAACACTTAAGAGAGGTGTTCAAGGTCTTGCGGGAGAATGAGGTCTATGTCAAAAGGAAAAAATGCTCGTTTTCCTAGAATGAGGTTCCTTTCCTTGGCCACATTGTTGGAGGTGGCATGATCCGGATGGACAGAGACAAGATTCGAGTCATTGATGAGTGGGAGGTGCCAACCAAGGTAACCATGCTAAGATCTTTCATGGGGTTGGCAAATTACTATCAGAGGTTTGTCAAAAGTTACTCCAAAATCGCTGCACCGTTGACCGACTTGATGAAGAAGGACAAGGCGTGGGATTGGGGACCGGGGTGCCAGAAAGCCTTTGATGAGATCAAGCTTGCTATGGTGAGTGAGCCTGTCTTGGTGTTGTCGGATTACACCAAGCCTTTTGAAGTTCACACCGATGCATCTGACATTGCCATTGGTGGAGTCCTTATGCAGGAAGGACATCTGGTTGCATATGAGAGCCGGAAGCTCAATGAGACTGAGCAAAGATACACAATCCATGAGAACGAAATGACCGCGGTGGTGCATTGTCTACGCACATGGAGACATTATGTGTCTGGGTTCAAGTTCGTGGTGTACACAAACAATGTCGCCAACAGTTACTTCTTGACTCAGAAGAAGTTGTCACTGAAGTAGGCTCATTGGCAGAAGTTTCTTGCCGAGTTCGATGTTTTCTTGGTGCACAAACCAAGGAAGGTGAATTCTGTGGCCGATGCCCTAAGCTGGAGGTATACCATGGAGTTTGTGAGTTTGCCGAAGGGACTGATGCTAGATCGCATCAAGGAGGGGTTGTCACATGATCCGACGACCAAATTATTGATTGAGCTTGCCAAGGAGGGCAAAACCAGGAAGTTTTGGCTTGAGGGAGACTTGTTGTATGCTTGAGGACACTGCCTCTATGTGCCTCACTTCGAAGGATTGCGCAGAGAGCTCATGAAGGAATGCCACGACTCCCAGTGGGCGAGACATCCGGGGATGCACCGGACATTAGCCTTGATAACGGTGCACTATTATTGGCCGCATATGGGCAATGATATTGAGGCCTATGTGAAGACTTTCCTTGTGTGCCAGCAAGACAAAATCGAGCAGAAGAGACCATCGAGTTTGTTGCAGCCTTTGCCAATACTCGAGAGACCATGGGAAAGTGTTTCCATGGATTTTATAGTCGATTTGCCAGTTGTTGAGGGAAAATCTAGCATCATGGTGGTTGTGGACAGATCTTCCAAGTATGCAACATTTATTCCAGCATTCAAAGTGTGCTCAGCCGAGGAGGCGGCTCGTCTTTTTCTCAAGTACGTGGTCAAGTACTAGGGTGTTCCCAAGACGATTATCAGTGATGAGTTCTTAAATTTGTCATGTTTCACTTGCTAATTTTCTAAGTATTGTGACTTCTTGCTGCTTAATACATACTGTTTTCATTACATTTTGTGCAGGGGTCCAATTCTGGAAATAGCAGTGAAAATGGAGCATTCCTGCAGTTTTTTTTATTATCCTGTCATGACTGGCATCATGGGCACGGCACCAGGCACGACGCATCTGACGTGGCAGTGATATAGCAGTGACGTGGCACTGACGTGGCAACTTCTAGAAGTTCCTGGAATGTTCCGAAAGAAGAATCCGATCAGTTTTATCAGCTTTTATCCATATTAGTTTTATTTTGAATTTTAATCAACATTTGAATTTGAATTATTATTTCTTATCTTTTATCTTTGTAAATCTAAAGCCTATAAATACCAACCTTTGGTGAAGGCTTAAGATCATCTTCTAGTTTTTGAGTTTTTTTTTATCTTTGTAAACATTTCTAGCTTTAAATCCAAGTTCATTTTCCTTTAATTTCTCGTTTTCATTTATTTTATGTTATTCAATTGTTTTTCTAAAATCAAGTTAAGTATGATAATCAATATCATGCTTAGCTAAATCCTTTAAGCCAAGAACCAGCCAAGTCAATTCGATTCGTGAGAATTGAACTTGCTTAAATTCTTTTTGGGAAATCATTTTTATCTTTTTGTCTAGATAGTTTGGTAATCGGCCTTACTAAAAGTTTTTAATCGTTTTTCATATCAAAAAGGGCCCTTTGGTCTGAATTCGCTTAAAAACATAGTTGGGAGGAAGGATCGGCCTGTGGCAAAATTCGACTTCCTATGAACACTCTTAGCGGCGGTCCGCTAAGGAAAGATAAAATCAGAAGCGATTCTACTTTTAGACAATTTCTGAGTCGGGTTTTTCCTGCTTATTTCTAAATACTTTAACGGCGATAGACGTGATTGATTTATTTAAGAACCGTCTTTCAAAGATAGACTTGGGAGGATTGGTTATTCAAGAGAAGAACAAGTTACGACGGGTTGGGCCTCGTAGACTGTAACCGACATGATCCCCGAAATAAAAATCTATTTCAATGATCGAAAGAATTGAAGGAGCTGGTTCGAGGCTGATTTACACACTTGGTTTTCCTTACTACTTTTAATTCTTTTTCTCTATTTTATTACTTCACCAAAAATCATATCACCCCCTTCTTTTATTTCTTTCCTTTTACAGATATTCCTGGGAATCCAGATTCAACAAATTCAAGTCAACAATTCCAGCTAATCTCCCTGCGGATCGACCCTCTTTCCCTATACTTATTCAATTTCTTTATTTTATTTATTGTTGAAAGAGGATTAATATATATTTATTTTTGACCGGTTAACGACGACTTGTCAAAATTGGCGCCATTGCCGGGGAGATTTATTTTCGGCAATTTTTGACTGATTTTTGTTTTATTTTATGACCAGGAAGAATCCGGGTACTTTAGCTCCATATAACCCGGAAATCGAAGCAAGCGCTCGTAGAACTCACGGAGAAACATTTCGACGAAAGAAGCAACAAAGTACACGACGATCCGAACAGGAATCCACTTCCGAGACCACACCAATCGACGAACTTACACAAGAACCAGAACCGATGGCAGATCAAACAATTCGAGAGCTGAACGCAGCCCCTACCGTGCAACAACCACTCTGCATCGCTTTTCCTCAAGGCGATACTCCTTTCCAACTCAAAACGGGCCTAATTCACCTATTACCCACCTTTAATGGTCTCCCTACTGAAAGCCCACATAAACACCTTGCCGAATTTCACATGGTGTGCAGCAGCATGAAACCGCAAGGAGTTTCAGAGGATCAGATAAAACTAAGGGCATTTCCTTTTTCTTTAGCCGGAATGGCTAAAGAATGATTATTTTATTTACCTCCGAATTCTATTAATACATGGGCTGATCTTTCTCGTGTTTTCCTTGACAGGTATTTCCCTGCAGCAAAAGCGACTGAACTTAGGCGAAGCATTTTGAGTATCCAACAAATGCACGACGAATCCCTATATGATTATTGGGAAAGGTTCAAGAAGCTATGTGCAAGCTGTCCGCAACATGGCTTATCCGAGCAGACACTCCTTCAATACCTATACGAAGGAATGTTACCAATGGACAAAAAGATGGTAGATGCAGCAAGTGGCGGCGCACTCGTCAACATGACCCCTACTGCAACGAGAACATTAATCTCCACAATGGCTGCAAACTCGCAGCAATTTGGTTCTACAAGTGAACCCAGCCGACGGGTTCACACAGTAAGCACAATTTCATTAGAGAATAAAATTGATAATTTGACTAATATTGTGTATTCTCTTGTTTCAGGGGAGATAAAAGCTGCTAAGGTATGCGAAATATGCACTATGCCAGATCACGCAACCGACTTATGCCCATTGTTGCGAGATACATCTGGTGCCCATGTTAACGTCATACACAACTTTCCCGGACCTCCCCAAAGACCTTATAACCCACATAGAAATACCTTCAATCCCGGTTGGAGAGATCACCCAAACTTGAGCTACGGTAATCAGAACCCGAATTACCAACCTAGGCAACAACCTCCCTACCAAAACCAAGCACCCCAAAAATCTTCGCTTGAGTCTATTGTTGAGAGATTGGCAGTTTCGCAGGAAAAATTCCAAACCCAAACACAATCCCATCTCCAACAAATCGACAAACAAATAAGCCAACTAGCTCAAGCCGTTAGCCGTATACCAGGGAAAGTTACCATCCCAAACCGAAACCAACCCAAGGGAAAATGTTAGTGCGATAACTTTGCGTAGTGGAACAGTGATAACGCCTAAACCGCCCAAGCAAGATGAGCAAAATCTGACGAGCAAGGCAGCTCTTCGAAAGACCAGAACGAAAAGTCTCCACCCATTGCAGGTAACTCTAAATCCAATATTTCTGTTTCTACTTACGAACATGTTCCTCCTTTTCCAGGTAGATTGGCGAAACGAGATAAAAAGGAGGAAGAGAAGGAAATTTTGGATGTATTCAAAAAAGTGGAAATCAACATTCCACTTTTGGATGTTATTCGGAAGGTCCCTAAGTACGCAAAATTTTTGAAAGATCTATGCACAAACCGAAGGCGATTGTCTGGGAATGAAAGAGTTAACCTTGGTGAGAACGTTTCGGCTATTCTTCAAAGATCATTGCCGCCAAAGTACAAGGACCAAGGTATGTTTGCAATTCCTTGTAAAATTGGAAAAGTTGGGATTAAAAGAGACATGTGCGATTTAGGCGCATCTATCAACGTCATGCCGTTAAGCGTCTACAAAAAAATTTCGACTGAACCTTTGAAGGAAACACGAGTGACGGTTCAACTAGCTGATCGTTCAGTTATCTACCCCGAGGGAGTACTAGAAAACGTGTTGGTACAGGTAAAAAATCTTATTTTCCCTGCTGATTTTTATATGATTGACATGGAAAATGATCGCAGCAACAACGGATCCGAAATCTTGCTTGGCCGACCTTTCCTATCAATCACGCATACAAAGATTGATGTCTGCGACGGCATTTTAACTATGGAATTTGATGGGGAAGTAGTTAAATTTGATATGTATAAAGCTATGAAGTATCCTGATTCGGTCGCAAGTTTAAATTTCGTTGATATTATAGATCCGTTAGTTGATAATTTGATTGAAACTGATTTGTGTTGTGACTTTTGTAGGGAATTCACGGATCTCGACGATGGAAATATAGGCGAAATAATTTCAACTCTTTCTTCCCTTTCTGATTTTCAATTAATTCCAACTCGGTCTAAACATTTTCTCTCAATTTTGCAGGAACCAAAGCCGAAGTTGGAGCAATTTAATTATGTACTTTTAGGCGATAACCAAACTTTTCCAATCATCATTTCGAGTAAGTTGTCGCATCGGGAAGGAGGTAGAAACTTAGTTGTTGTTTTGCGCACAATTAAAAAGATGGAGGAAGGCGTTAAAACGACAAGGGATGGATGTCACCGTTTATTTGAAGAACTTGCTTTTGAAGAACCAAAAATTTAGCAAAGGTCGTCGAGCTAAACGACGTTAAACAAAGCGCTAAATGGGAGGCAACCCATTGGTTTATTTTTCGTTAATTTTTACTTTTTTTTAGCTTATGCTTCATTTTTTCCCTTTTTTTCCCTTAATAAATTTTCTTTTTCATTTGCAGGATTCATTTCGAATGCAGCAGGACAATCAAATTCCCACAGCCAAAGTGCACCGTTTCATTAAACGTGGTGCACTTTAGCACGCTCAATGAACGGTGCACGATAGCCCCAAGCCCTTTCCCCTTAAGCATATCGTCAAACTCTCCCCATTTTCCCTTTCTTTCTTTCCCGCAAAACCACCAAATCCCTAAGAACACAACACACCCAGCTGCAAACTCACTCAGCCGCAATGCCCCGCACCTCCTCCACGTTGCGATGGTCGATGACGGCAAACCCCCAGCCCTCGATCGAGAACCCCACGCCTATGGCTTCCACCGCACCTCCGCCTTCTCCCCCAGCCGACAGCTGCCATTCGCAGCTCTCCAACAACACCGCTGGACCAAGCTCCACCCGCCGGTCGCCTCCCCCACGATCACCATCACCATCATCACAATCATCGTTGATCACGGGGAGTTCTCTTTACCCCTCTTTGCCTTACTTTTTTTTTATTCTTTTCTCTGAATTGGGGCAATTCACTTAAGTGAGGGGGAGGGTAATAAATTACCACTTGTCTGCTTGTTCGATTATATGTTTGACTTTGATTAAACTTGAGATGAATTTTTTTTCTTGCCATTGCATTATATCCAACATGTTATAATTGTTATAGTGCATAGGAATATTTGAATGTTGACATTTTGATAATCAAATGGCATGAGTATAATGATAGTTTGACATCTCCTTTCAATTTGCCTTGATTGTGTTAATTGGATTTCTCGCCTAGCTTAATCAACTTAGCCCAATTTTGTGAGACTTTGAGCCTTGAGCATGCATTCTTTATGCTCGCTTTTCTTGCTTGAGAGTGTCATCTTGAATTTAGGAATCTAGAACTTGTGGCTTGTATACGATTTGAGACTACACTAGAATGAGGTGCTTTAAGATGATTTAGGCATTAGGATTTTCTCTCTTTCATTAAAACTTACCTTTCGCTTAGTGAACTCTCTTGTAACCTTATATCCTATTTTTTGGCTTAACCCTCAACCAAACTTTTTGATTGATCAAATGCTAGAAATTGTATTGCTAGACAAAAAAGGGCTGCAATTCGAATAAAGGGCAGAATTTTTCGAGAAAAAAGAAAAAAACAGAATAAAAGAAGCAATTGCTTCGAGAAAAAAAAAAGAAGAAAACAGTTTCGAAAAGAAGAAAAAAAAGAAAAAAAAAAGAAAAGGAAAAAATGTGTGTTTGCTTGCCCATTTTTAGCTCCTTTTTGATGTCTTCACTGCTGAATGTTTGAAATAACTTGCATTGATCATCATCTTTTGTTTCTCTTCCCATCTTTCTATCCTTTTTTTTTCTAAACCCACATTACACCTTGAATAAAGACCTAATGATTTTTGCACCTCGATTCTATTAAAGTAGTGGAGAATTGAACTTGTTACAAGCCTATGGAAACCTTTGTTCATGCATGACTTAGAGTGCTTTTGCTTCACATTTACCTTTAAACACTTTGAGTGCTCTTGAGTGTACCTTGGTGAGGATTAAGACAAGGTTAGGATTTGATTACTACTTGATAGACGATTGAAAGAATGAAAGACTGTTCTTTGCTTATATCCACTTGGTTTGATTTGTGTCTCTTTCATGGTATTTCTTTTGCACTTGAACTCTTATAATTATGCTTGATACTTGTGATGGCTTGAAGAATGCATTCTTGGTTAATATCTTTTTCGGACATACTTGAGGACAAGTATGAGACAAGTGAGGGGGAATTTGATGAGTTCTTAAATTTGTCATGTTTCACTTGCTAATTTTCTAAGTATTGTGACTTCTTGCTGCTTAATACATACTGTTTTCATTACATTTTGTGCAGGGGTCCAATTCTGGAAATAGCAGTGAAAATGGAGCATTCCTGCAGTTTTTTTATTATCCTGTCATGACTGGCATCATGGGCACGACACCAGGCACGACGCATCTGACGTGGCAGTGACATAGTAGTGACGTGGCACTGACGTGGCAACTTCTAAAAGTTCCTGGAATGTTCCGAAAGAAGAATCTGATTAGTTTTATCAGCTTTTATCCATATTAGTTTTATTTTGAATTTTAATCAACATTTGAATTTGAATTATTATTTCTTATCTCTTATCTTTGTAAATCTAAAGCCTATAAATACCAACCTTTGGTGAAGGCTTAAGATCATCTTCTAGTTTTTGAGTTTTTTTTTTTTTTTATCTTTGTAAACATTTCTAGCTTTAAATACAAGTTCATTTTCCTTTAATTTCTTGTTTTCATTTATTTTATGTTATTCAATTGTTTTTCTAAAATCAAGTTAAATATGATAATCAATATCATGCTTAGCTAAATCCTTTAAGCCAAGAACCAGCCAAGTCAATTCGGTTCGTGAGAATTGAAGTTGCTTAAATTCTTTTTGGGAAATCATTTTTATCTTTCTGTCTAGATAGTTTGGCAATCGGCCTTACTAAAAGTTTTTAATCGTTTTTCATATCAAAAAGGGCCCTTTGGTCTGAATTCGCTTAAAAACATAGTTGGGAGGAAGGATCGGCCTGTGGCAAAATTCGACTTCCTATGAACACTCTTAGCGGCGGTCCGCTAAGGAAAGATAAAATCAGAAGCGATTCTACTTTTAGACAATTTCTGAGTCGGGTTTTTCCTGCTTATTTCTAAATACTTTAACGGGGATAGGCGTGGTTGATTTATTTAAGAACTGTCTTTCGAAGATAGACTTGGGAGGATTGGTTATTCAAGAGAAGAACAAGTTACGACGGGTTGTGCCTCGTAGACTGTAACCGACATGATCCCCGAAATAAAAATCTATTTCAATGATCGAAAGAATTGAAGGAGCTGGTTCGAGGCTGATTTACACACTTGGTTTTCCTTACTATCTTTTTCTCTATTTTATTACTTCACCAAAAATCATATCACCCCCTTCTTTTATTTCTTTGCTTTTATAGATATTCCTGGGAATCCAGATTCAACAAATTCAAGTCAACAATTCCAGCTAATCTCCATGCGGATCGACCCTCTTTCCCTATACTTATTCAATTTCTTTATTTTATTTATTATTGAAAGAGGATTAATATATATTTATTTTTGACCGGTTAACGACGACTTGTCAAAATTAGTGATCGGGATACGTGGTTTATTGTGAGGTTTTGGACCAAGTTGTTCAAGTTATTGGGCTCAGACTTGAACTTTTCGACGAGTGTCCATCTACAGACAGAAGGGCAAACCGAGGGAGTGAATGCACTCATTGAGGTCTACCCGAGGCATTATGTAAGTGCAACACAATGTGACTGACTGAAGCTGTTAGATGTGACCCATTTCAATTACAATTTGCAGCGGAGCGAGGCGACAAATTAGAGTCTGTTTGAGATTGTAACCAAGCAGTAGTCGGTTACACCAAGTGCGGTTGTGAATGGGTACCGGGGGCCGAGTCCATCGGCATTTCAATTTCCAAGGAGTGGCATATACTTCACGACTTAGCCCGTGCTTGCTTGCACAAGGCTGGAAAGCGGACCAAGAAGTGGGCAGATCGAAAGACTGGTGTTGTCGCTCCAAATAACAGGAGTATTCTTCTGTGTAATACCCATGTCAGTAAGCAAGGTACTTAACCAAACAACCTCAGAGGTGGTGTCAGCAATGCTTCTATACTCGGCTTCCATAGTCGAACGAGACACCACTCGTTGCTTCTTTGAGGTCCAGGTGACGAGATTCTTGCCAAAGTAGACACAATTACCAGCCGTCGATCTTCGATCATTTGGACAACTTCCCCAATCAGTGTCGGAAAGGCAACCAAACTGGAGCTCGACTCAGAAGAAAGAAACAGAAGACTATAATGCAGTGCGACATTCAAATACCGTAATATGTGTTTGACAGCAGCGAGATGAGCTTCACAAGGCTTGTGCATGTACTGAGCAACCTTGTGAACACTAAAGGTGATATCAGTACGTGTATGGCACAAATATAACAACGAACCAACAATGCTACGATACCCTTTTGCATCTTCAATAGGGCTACCGGTATAAAGGGTGAGCTTATCAGAAGGAAGCATAGGAGTAGAGGCACCATTGGCCTTTTCCATGTTGGTTTGAATCAACAGCTCGAGGATGAACTTCCGTTGACTGAGAAACAACCTTCTAGCATGACTCTGAACTTCAATGCCAAGAAAATACCCCAACTCACCAAGGTCTTTTAAAGAAAATTTCACACCAAGAAGATGAACCACTTCAGATATGCGAGAATCACAACTTCTTGTGATAACTATGTCATCAACATAGATTAAAATATAAGTGAATGCATCATCCTGATTGGAAATGAAAAGAAAGGGATCAGCTCCACTACTTCGAAAGCCAAGACCAAGAAGAAAGGTTCGAAGTTGAGAATGCCAGTTACGAGGAGCTTGGCATAAACCGTATAAGGCCTTTTCCAGCTTACATACTAAGGAAGAACCATCACTGGCAACAGTTTCAAAGCTGGGTGGTTGTAGCATGAAGACGTCTTCCTCTAACTCACCATTGAGGAAGGCGTTATTTACATCCACCTGGCGCAAGCTCCAATTATTAGACACAACTAACGAGAGAACAATATTAACAGTAACAAATTTAACGACATGACTAAATGTGTCATTGAAGTCTTTGCCTGGAACTTGGGAGAATCCTTTGGCGACGAGCCGAGCCTTGTAACGAGAAACGGTCCCGTCGGAATTCTTCTTGACCTTGAAGATCCATTTACAGTCGATGGGAATACGACCTTCAGAAAGACGTACAAGAGACCAGGTACCATTTTTTAACATAACCTCGTATTCATCCAAGGCAGCTTGACGCCATTCAGAGGAGGCAAGTGCATCATGAATTGTCTTTGGCACACCATCATCAACATAAAGATCATCTAGGTAAATCTTGGGTTTAAACACACCAGCTTTGCCACGAGTGACCATAGGATGAAAATTGGTAAGAGCATCCGGGAGAGGCATATCCTGAGGTTCTTCAACAATAGTAGATTCTGAAGGTGGGGAGAACCTAGGATGATCAGGAGAGGAGGGACCAACATCAGGAGAATGATCATGTGGGGAGGTGTCAACAGGACCAGATAAGAGTGTAGAAGGGGGATCAGTAGTGACAGGTGCCACAGCCGTAACAGTAGGAGATGAAGTAATAGGAGACATAATAGGTTGGCAAGTGGAATTGACTGTATGAATGGGAG
Source organism: Hibiscus tridactylites (assembly GCA_958450335.1). NCBI lineage: Eukaryota > Viridiplantae > Streptophyta > Magnoliopsida > Malvales > Malvaceae > Hibiscus > Hibiscus tridactylites. Next base: position 42,590,614 of record OY288292.1, read on the forward strand.
GAGAACCATCTCTCGAACATGAGGGAATATCAGGAATAATGGTTGAAGGACTCCTCTGAGGTGTAGGAGACTGAGTTGGAGGTGAAGGACTCCTCTGAGGTGTAGGAGACTGAGTTGGAGGCGATCGATGTGACTGTAGCAGTTGGTCAACACCAGAAACTAAAAGCAAATTGGAATTGGTAACTCGAGTAGGTGATGAAGAGGACGATGAGGGAGTGGGACCCACAAATTGAAATACATTTTCGTCAAAGACCACGTGCCGGTAAATATAGATCTGTCCATTAGGAGCAAGACACTGATAGCCCCTGTGAGAGGGACTATAGCCTAAGAACGTGGACGGAACCGAACGGGAATCCAACTTGTGTACATGAAACGGTTGAAGATGCGGAAAGCAACGACAACCAAAGACCCGAAGGAGCTCATACTTGGGTTTTCGACCAAACAACTTTTCGAATGGGAACACACCATCAAACACTCTCGTAGGAAGTCGATTAATTAAGTAAATTGCAGAGATCACAACAAATGACCAAAACTTCAGAGGAAGAGACGTTTGAGCAAGTAGGGTTAAGGCAAGCTCAACGATGTGGCGATGCTTGCGCTCAACAACACCGTTATGTTGAGAGGTGTGAGGACAAGTAATGTGATAGACTATGCCGGCGTTTTGAAGAACTGGAGTTAAACTGCGGTATTCTCCACCCCAGTCGCTTTGTATGGCTTTAACGGTGGAATTAAACTGAGTACGTATAAGCTGAAGAAAGTCCTAAAATGTAGTGAGTGTCTGAGATTTGCGTTTGAGCAGATAAAGCCAACAATGACGAGTATGGGCATCCACAAATGAAACGTAATAAAAATAACCCTGCGAAGCAACATGGGAAGGGCTCCAAAGGTCTGTAAAAACGAGCTCAAAGGGACTGTTATAACATGTATCGGAGGGCACAAATGGAAGCTTGTGATTCTTCCCCAATTGACATGCAACACAGATAGTAGATGAGGTACGAGCATCACTGGGAAGCTTAACATTACAAGTTTTGCAAACTGAAACAAGTGTATCATTAGAGGGATGCCCTAAACGGCGATGCCATAGATCATACAGTGAAACAGAACTGTGAACTAAATGAACCTCGGGTGAGGGTTGTTTATTACAATAGAAAGGTAAACAAAAACAAAATTTATAAAGGCCTGCATCTTCATCACCAGTCAGGAGAACAACACCTGTATCTTCATCACGAACAACACAAGATCGAGCATGAAATTCCAGAAACACATTGTTATCCCTAGCAAGCTTGGACACCGAAACCAAGTTCTTTGTTATGGTAGGCACTTGCAAAACACTATTCAACATTAAGGTGCGAGATGATGATAACAAAGCAGACTGACCAATCTTGGAAATACCAAGTGAGACACCATTACCAACAGTGAGCTTACCCGGACTGGAATAGTCCGTGCTGTCGAGGAGAGTAGCTGGATTAGGAGAAACGTGATGGGATGCACCAGAGTTAACAAACCAATGACCCTTGTTTGCTGTTACACCATTGGCCTGAGCAGGAGCAGTAGTCTGAGAACCAGAAGGTGGTGTGAAAGAAACTGTGTTACCATGAGAGCAGCCACAGTGGAGAGAGGGAACCTTAAGATCACACAGATGAGCTGCACTAGATTCATCTTTGGCCAGATCTCTGTTGCGAGCAGTGACCCCTACAAAGTTTTCATCGAAACAATGCCAGCACCGGTCAACCAAATGCCCTAACTTGCCACAAAGTTGGCATTGAAACCATGTGCGACCAAATCTACCACGACCACGAGATGAAGAAGATCGAGGAGAACGATGAGCATTGGAAGTAGTGTCGCGACTGGTATGAAAAGATGAAGAAGCTTGCACCATATTGACACTAGATGATAGATCAAACAAAGAATTAAAACTAAGAAGTCGAGTTTCAGCATCAAAAAGAACGAAAATAGCAACATCAAGGGTAAATGGTTGTTGGCTGGCTGTTATCACAACAACAAACGGCTGATGCTCTATCGGAAGGCCATTCAAAATGGTGGCTATTTTTTTTCAGATCTGAGATAGGACTACCACACGACGCAAGAGCAGTACAAATCTCATTGATCTGAGAAACAAAAGTGCACATGCTGGAGTCACCCTTCTTGACAGATCGGAGTTTGTAGTGAAGGCTTATGACGGTGGTAGTAGAGCGGCTGGAGAAAAAACGAAGAACGGTAGACCAAATTTCAGCTGCAGTGTCAACTTCAACAAACTCGAAAAGAAGATATGAGCTGATAGTAGACAATAGCCAAGAGGCCAACGCACTGTCCTGTGCTACAAGAACCTCATAAGCTTCATTGTCGGCAGAGGAACCATTGGCAGCAGTGACAGTGGCCGGAGGAGGCTTGAGCTCACCGGTTAACAACTTTTCGAGACGCAAGCTTCGAACAGCCAGCAACACTTGTTGCTTCCACATCAGAAAATTGGACTCATCAAGAACAATGGTCACTCGTTTGTTGGTGAACGATTTGCTCATTGTGGCCAAACCAGCTGAGGAAGTAACATCGGAAGGAGAGGCAGCAGTGGAGCCATCGGGCTGCGTCATTGAAGCAGATCGTAGCAGCTGAAAGCAAGCAAAAAATTAGGAGGAAGCAAGCCCAGAACCGTTGGCGAAAGCTACCATGTTGTAAAGTTAAGGAAGAAGAAGTTTTATGGTGGAGAAAAGTGAGCACGAAAAGCATGCTGAGTATATTTCATTCAAGGGTTTTTATAGACTCAATACAAGGATCTAGAGACTTTGTCACATCAGCAAGTTTGTTAAAAACAATCTAACAACCCTAACCGTTTCTGCTAACAGTCTTGGATATTTCTGGAGTGAGCTGGCCAGCATTGCATGAGCTGGATGGTATTCCATGCATGCTAACACATACTTATGAATGAAATGTTATGTTTCCCTGTGATGTTTCTCTCTATAACTTTTACTGTTGTTCTTCTCTATTATCTCTTGTTTCTTTGTTTCTAATTCCCCTTCAATTTTGCTTATGTTCTTCAATATCTTATTAATCTTCTTCCATTCTTAGTTTGGTCCACATCAATAAATAGAATTCTGCATTTGAGACTCACTCTGTTTATATCCTCTGTTTTTTCGAAGACTCACTCTGGGAAGAATCTTGCTTTATACCTTACATTACATATCATGTTTGCATTTCCATTGCTTACTTTTGTTCTTCGGTTTCCCAATGCATATAAATTGGTTTTTGAACCTTTAAATTTGTTTTTAAATATCGTGTCTTCCTCTATTTTGACTAAACCATTGCTTTTTGTTGGCATCGCTTATTATTTTATTTTTCATTGGCACCGATGGTTTGGAAATTGTTAATTTACTTAATTAGTCTAATATTTTAAAAACAGAATTTCTATGAAATGTCAATACCTATTGCAGAATTTTTTGTTGGGATATTTATTTTTTTATAATTTTTTAAAGATGTTCTAATATTGTCATGTTATGATTTTTTAAAAAATTGTATGGTGACTAAAATAAAAATTTTAAAAGTTGGGTGGCTAAAATAAAAGAATGTGATAATAGATGATTGACTAAATAATTAAAAAAAACAGAAAGTTGACCAAAGTATTATTATTTTAATGTGTAGATTTGCAACAATTTATTTGTACTATATGATGACATGCTACTATTTGCCTTGAATATCAATATCATTCAAAATTTACTGTAAAAAAAATGTCAAAAAATATCATTAAAAAATTAATGTTTTGGTCAATGGGATAGCGAAGCTCGATAGTAGCCAACCAAATTGATCCAATTCTGTATTTTTTTAATTGCTTTGGTTGATATCAATTCTAGCTTTGTTTATAGATCGGTTCAGTTTTAGAATTTAAAATTATTTTAACTGACAAAACCGATTTTGAAAATTGTTTTTGGTTTTTCTACATCCAACCCAAACCGATTAAACAGACTTTTTCTTTTGTTTTAAAATTATTTCGGTTCAGTTTTTCTTTTTCTACATCGAATTAATTAAAATTGACGATAAATTTACGGTGAAAACCCATTGTTTTCACTTCCCCATTATCTTGGTCATCGTTTCTTTATCAACAGTAACCTCGTGGAGAGGGAGAAAGAATTGATTTTGAAGCACATATTTGATATTTCATGGAGAAGACCAAGGTGTGAAGTTACTGCAAGACAATTGGATTTGATTTTAAAACATAAATTTCATGGACAAGACAAAATCACATGAGAATATGGCTGATAGAGAGAGGTTGATGAAGAAAGTAGTAGTTGCAGGTGAAAAGCACAATTACATAATTGAGCAAGTGAAATGAAGAAAAAAACAACCGATTATAGGATGAGTTGCAGCAAATGAAGGATCAAGGGGTGCTTCCATTTTCTATTATTTTAAATTTATTATTAACTAAAATATAAGAATATATAATTTTTAAAACTTGAATCAATTTTTTAACAACTGTCACCTAATCTTTGACAATGGAGAGCTTAATAGAGCAAAGTCATAAATACAAGACCCAGATTAAGGGTGAATTTGAGCCAAGATGAGCATGAAGAAAGTCAGTAGTGGGATAATACTTTTCCCGATTCAACCCTCCAACTAACGATGTAGGAGTAGTAACAAATTGCCATCCTTGTTTTTGCTAAGAGTGCAAAATTAAATTTCCGCTGGATCTTGGATTTTAGTTCCGGTAGGAGCAATCTGTCAAAATAGTCTGTAATGAGCCAATCGGGAACAAAAGCACTTTGCTCTTCGTCTATATATAAAGAGAGAACGAATTAAAACCAGTTAACCAAACCAACACTTTTGAAACTAGGACATTACACAAGTTGATTGGTCTGAGATGAGTCATACTTTTAGACATCCTATTCTAGCGTTGGAGTTGGGTGCTTTGGAATCTAGTTCGAACATTCATTAGAAAAGTGATGCAAATAAGGTGGATGAATCTGAAATGAGATTAGTTGATGGTTCGGTGCAGGAAAAGCTTCATAATGGAGGACGTTGTATTGAATTCAATCTTAATGGAAAAAATAACAATGTTGGCGAGTGTCAGGAGAATGACTCTAGCCTTGTCGGTTGGGAGTGATGGCTGAAAGGGCTGGATCACGAGTTGAGGAGGATGCGAGAGTAGCCCTTGTAGTCCTTGGGCTTGGGAAGACGCAAGAGACATGAGTCTCTTGTTGGGTGGGTGGCTGAAAGGGATTAAATATTAAAGGGTAAAACACTTAAATCATCATTCAACTTTGCTTTGTGACCTATTTTGGTCACTCAGCTTTTAAAATGCTCAATTTTATCACTGAACTTTAAACATTGACCTATTTTAGTCACTCCGCCGTTAAATCTCTAACACTGTTATGACGTGGAAATAAAAAATATATACTTTAATAATATTTTAATACACTTCATTAAATAAAAAAAAGCAAACCCTCCCTCACCCTCATCCTACCCTTTATCACCTTCAGCGATAACTCTCTTTTTCATCCCAGTAACGCCGCTTCGGTGGATTTTTTGGCGAATCAAAATTACCGGTCGACTCCTCTTCTTCTCTCCTTTTCTTCTACCAGCTCGTTTTTTGAAAACCACCCTCAAATGACCCAAAACGAGTCTAAACCCTTGCATCTTGGGAGCGCGATGCGCCGCTGTCCACCGTCGGATAGGCTTGAAACTGAGGTATGTTGATCTCTTCATCAAGACACCTCGAATGACCGTTGAGATTCACCGTCCGAAGCTCCGATCGCCAAAACCAACCATAATTTTTGAAAATGGGTTCGATCTTGAGAAATAGCTTACCTTCTTTCCAATGCTCCCCTGTTCCAGGGCTTGCAGAAATCACATTTTCTCCAATGGTTTAGTGTCAAAATATTTTATGGTTTGCATGTGTATTTAAGGGAAAATAAAAAGTCGTAACATTATATTTAAGTAGGAGTTTACATTTTGGCATTGAATTTTAGCTTTCTTCAATTTGTTTTTGGGTTTTAGGTATTATGTGAATTAGGGATTGTTATTTTCTGTTAACCCACTTTTACCTTGTTTCAATTTCAGTTAACATTTTATACAAATTGATACCTAATAACTACTTTATTGGTGTTTTTTTTCTTTTAATTTCCTTTTGCTGTTGGAATTTACTGGGGAGGGGAATTTGATTCTTTTTACTCTTCAGTTTTTGGTGACGGTATAGTTCTATTTGTTTGTCGAGGAATCAAATTAGCAAATTTCATATATTTTTTTAAACTTTTTATTATTCTCTATTGATTTTTGGGCCGAAATAATTTTGAATGCTATGAATATTCATATGCTACTGCTATGCACTTAACATGTTTTTTTGTAAACTGTAGATATGTATTAAAGTTTCATTTGCAGTTATTGAATAATTTGAAAAGGATCTGGATGATAATTACACAGAGGAAGAGAGTTGGTGAAGGTGAGAGAGGTGTGGGGTGGAGGGTTGTCGGTGAAGGTGAGAGAGGTGTGAGGTGAGGCTGAAGGAGAGTGAGGTGAGGAGTAGGGGTGTTCAAAAAAATCCGATCCGATTGATCCGATCCGATTATCCGTTGATCCGATCCGAAATTTCGGATATCCGATCCGTTTTTTATTTTTCGGATAATTCAGATCGGATATCCGACAATTTCGGATCGGATACGGATAGTGGTTTTACATTCGGATCGGATATCCGATTATCCGATATCCGAAAATTCATTTTTTTTATAGGTATAAATCTTATTATATTCGATATTTTTACTTGTTATATATGAAAAATTGAAATTTCTTGATACAAATATTGTTATATTCAATAATTTATTAATTTTTATATTCGAAAACTTAAATTTTTCATGGATAGAACCATTAAATTAAAAAAATAATCAAATAAATTCATAAATTTCGGATATTCGGATATCCGAGTATCCGATCCTAAAATTCGGATATCCGGATTTTCGGATATCCGGTTTTTTCGGATCGGATACGGATCGCTATTTAGGTGATCCGAATTTTTCGGATATCCGAATTTTCGGATCGGATCGGATCGGATATCCGAAATGAACACCCCTAGTGAGGAGGGTTTGATTTTTTTAATTTAATTTTATTTATTTAGTGAAGTGTATTAAAATATTGTTAAAAATATATTTATTATTATTATTGTTATTGTTACTTATTTCCACGTTATAACAATGTTAGAAATTTAACGGTAGAGTGACCAAAATAGGCCAATGTTTAAAATTCAATGATAAAATTGAGCATTTTAAAAGTTGAGTGACCAAAATAGGTCATAGAGCAAAGGTGAGTGATGATTCAAGTATTTTACCCAATATTAAATAAGAATTAGGGTAAAAAATGTAGTATATTGTTTTCCTTCCCATCTCCTTCAGTTTGCCGCCGTTGAGAGTTGTAATGTTGATTATATATAACCTATGAAAGGAACCATTCCGATTGCTTGCTCCTTCAAAGAAGCTCAAACCTATTTCAGAAAATCATTAACTTCTCTGGGTATTTCTTGGACTAGAAGTATATCATCTCTTCAAATTAAGTTGTTTCTTTCATTCCAATGGCGAGGCCCCCAACCATCATTCCAGCACCAGTTCCAAGGGATCATCAGAACCGTTTCTTGCCATGCCGTCAATGCGAAAACCACGTCCCCAACATATGTCTTGCACTTAATATTTTTCAGATTGTGCATGGTAATGGTCGGCGTGTTTGTGAATTGGCGGCATAGAAAGAAGCGGTTTTGAGGACCTGGAATTCTAGACAAGTATCTTACACAAGGATCACGAGGTTTGGATTGTTATCGGTAGGGTTGGTGTAAAGGAGGGTTTCCACTATCAAGTTGTTGCTGCAGTCGGATTCTATGCCTTGTTCAAGTTGATTATCATGCATTGCACCAGGGCACTGGCGGAGCCAGGTTAGTAAACTGAAACCAAAAAGAAAAAATATTATATACTCCTACATAATTTTCATATTCCAAAAATAAATTAATTTTTTTTTTGTTTTAAAAGCATACTTGTATCATATTGATAATACTCCGGCAAAGTTTAAACTCCGATGAACGGAGAAGAGACGGCAAGGTACAAGCTAGGGTTACAGAGAAAAGAGGGAAAAGAAATTGATGAAGAAGAGAGAAAGAGGGGAAATGAAATGTAGGCCGGTAGTTTGGTCATCCAACCAACGTAATGGGCCAGTTCCCTCATTTGGGGTTTATATAGCCCAATAGTTGTTATAACACAATGAAGTTAGTTTGACAGCTTGCAATCTGTTACAACAATGGGCCGGGGGTGGTTAAATTGTAACAACCAATCCAGCACACCATATTCTAATATTCACCCGGCTTTAGCAGCTTCCAGAACTTGTTGAATGGACCAGACACAAAGATGTTTACGCAACTCATGAAAACGATCCACGGTAATGGGCTTGGTAAAAATATCAGCACTCTGAAATTGATCCGGAACATAATTGACCTCCAGCTGCCGAGCTTGAACCTTTTCCCGGACAAAATGTAAGTCCAAATCAACATGCTTTGTTTTTGCATGAAGAATTGGATTTGCAGCCATAGCCACGGTGCTCGTATTATCACACCAAATCCGAGGTGTATCTTCTAATTTCACACCCATATCATGCAGCAAAGTTTTGACCCAAACAAGCTCAGACGCAGTATCCGCAAGGCTCCTATATTCAGCTTCGGCGGTTGATCGGGAAACGGATCGCTGTTTCTTCGAACTCCATGCTAAATGATGAGAACCTAAATAAACACAATAGCCGGAAATTGAGCGGCGGTCATCAACATCACTCCCCCAATCGGCATCCGAAAAAGCATACAAATCCATCGTATCATTCAAAGTGTTTGGCCGAGCGAACCATAAGCCAAAATCGATTGTAGCTTTGAGATACCTTAAAATTCGTTTAACGGCTATCCAATGCACATCCTTCGGGCTTTGCATAAATTGGGCCACCTTATTCACGGCAAAGGAAATATCGGGTCGTGTGTGACAAATGTACAACAAAGATCCAACCGTACTTCGATATTGCCCAGCATCAGAATAGTCAACACCGTCATGCTTGCTGAGTTTAGGGGCCAAGGCAATAGGCGTATCAATGGGCTTGCTATCCAGCATATTAGTCTTCTTAAGTAATTCTGTAATGAACTTACGTTGGGTAAGCAGAAGCCCACGAGCAGTATGAACGGCTTCAACACCCAAAAAATAATGAACACAACCCAAATCTTTGAGAGAGAATTTAGCATGAAGATCCTTTCGAACACTGTCCACATGTACTTCAGACGTACCCGTGACCAATATGTCGTCAACATATACTACTAAATATGTAACGACATCAACAGAGGTGTAAATAAACAGAGATGGATCTGCACTAGATGATCGAAAGTCCAGCTCTTGCAGAAAAGTACAGAGTTTATTGAACCAATTCCTTGGGGCTTGACGAAGCCCATACAACGCCTTTTTGAGTTTACAAACCAGCAACTGTCCATTGACATCATGCTGCTCAAAGCCCAAAGGCTGAACCATATATACATCCTCCATTAAGTCGCCTTTTAGAAAAGCGTTATTAATGTCGACTTGAAAAATAGACCACCCTCTTGAAACGGCTAAAGAGAGAAAGACGTTGACGGTGAAAAACTTAACCACCAGACTAAAGGTCTCAAAGAAATCATACCCCGGAACTTGTGAAAATCCTTTGGCAACTAAACGGGCCTTGTAACGACTCACGGAACCATCAGAGTTTAATTTAACTTTGAAAATCCACTTTGATCCAACAGCAGTGCGATTTGGAGGAAGATATACCAATTCCCATGTCTCATTAGCTAGTAAGGCATTATATTCTTCAAGAACAGCTTCATGCCAACGTGGATGTTGAAGTGCCTCATAGATAGACGAGGGAACCTCATGACTTTCGAGTTGAAAAATTTTTGGTTTAAAAATTCCAGATTTGCTCATTGTGGTCATACCATGGGTGTTGACGGACTGAGACACTATATTAGGTGCAGCAACAGGTGCATCATTACCAGGCCCAATGTCACCACCACAAAGACCACCACATGATGGATCGGTGAACGTCTCAGACGCAGTGACTGGCCCAACCGCATCAACAGGCCCATCTTCATCAACTGGAACAGACTCAGACATAGTGACGGGCCCAATCGCATCAACAGGCCCAACGTCACCCACTGGAACAGAAGAAATAGGCTGATTCAAGTTAGGCTGATTCAAGTCTTCTTGTAAGCCAATGATATCGGAAGGCCCAGTAACACCATTTCCAGCTGAAGACTCAAAAACTATAGACTCAGGCACTGTGGGCACATCACCAACCTCAAGTGCTCCACCCTCATTATCTAACATCTGGTCCGTACGAGTGTCAGTATGCACATCAACATGTCCTACATGATCACCGTGAGTGCTAGAACAACCACCCAACTCAACCGGAACTTCAACATCAGCAAAGACCGAGGCAGGAAACTCATTGGAAGGAGAACTACCAGAAGTCGAATCACCCTTTGAGGAAGAAGTAGGTACAGTAGACCCATTCTTAAATGGAAAACAGGATTCGTTAAACTTAACAAAACGAGAAACAAATATCCTACCAGTGCTATCCATGCATTGATAACCATGATGACGAGGAGAGTACCCCAAAAATACACAAGGTTTAGAACGAAATTCAAACTTGTTCCGATTATAAGGACACAGCCAAGGAAAACACTGACACCCAAATACCCGAAGAAATCCATAGTCTGGTTTACGATGATAAAGCTTCTCATGAGGAGAAAGGCCTCCTAGAACAGGAGTGGGAAGTCAATTGATCAAATAAACGGCACTGAGAGCAGCAAATGACCAATATTGAAAAGGCAAGGAGGACTGAGCAAGAAGAGCTAATGTTGTTTCAATTATATGACGGTGTTTCCTCTCAACAACACCATTTTGTTGAGAGGTATGAGGACACGAAACTCTATGCTGAATACCCAATAAAGCTAGTTCAGGATCAAGAGCACGAAACTCACCCCCACCATCAGTTTGCAAAGCCATAATAGAACTAGAAAATTGTGTACGAACAAGAGCAGAAAACAGACGAAAAGCATTCAACACTTCATCTTTACTTTTCAACAGATAAATCCAACAATTACGAGTGTGCATATCAATAAAAGTCACATAATATCTATAACCAGATGACCTAATGGGTGAGGGTCCCCAAACATCCGCCTCAACTAGCTCAAAAGGCTTAGAATATACTGTGTTTGAACAAGGTAAATGCAACCTATGACTTTTGCCAAGCTGACAAGAAGCACATACAGTATTTGTATTAACAGAAACAGTCTTATTTAGCACCATACTAACTATACTAGATGAAGGATGTCCTAAACGGCAATGCCAGAGCCAGAAAACATCATCAGAAGTATGAGAAAAAACTGAGGCTTTAACAGTAGCAGTACCAGAACAAACACCAACAGAAGACCGAGTAAGCTGAAAGCAATACAGTCCTTCCTCAAAACGACCTTCAAGTAAAACGGTTCCAGTAGTCTTGTCCTTCACAAAACATTCACCAGCATGAAACTCCAGATAAACATTATTATCATTAATTAACCGAGAGACAGATAGCAAATTCCTCTTAATCTGAGGCACATGTAACAGATGACTAACAACTAAAGGCTTAGCAGAAGTATGAACAACAGCTTTACTAACAGAGGTAATGCTAAGAGTAGATCCATCACCTAAATAAACACGACCATTACCTGAATGTTCAGGACCAGCCTTGTCAACAGGGGACTCGAAGGTGACATGATGTGTGGCCCCGGAGTCCAAATACCACTTGTTGGTAACATTCATTGCACCAGAAGCAATCAGGGAGTTTATATGAGCTGTATCAACAGTATTCTCAGATTCAACCTCTATTGTGCCTGCAGGACAACTCACAAAAGGATCATAAGTAGCATTAACCGAAGGAGTAAACTGGCAAATGTTAGCCTGAGATATAGGAACATGAGACATAGGAGCATGTGTCACAGGTGGAGGCTGTGAAACAGAAGGCTGTGAAACTGGTTGTGACGAACGTTGTGGCTGAGACTGTTGAGAGAGAGGAGGCTGAGCCGAGATACTCTTGAAGCTCTGGTCAAACCGGTACCAGCAACGGTCTACAAGATGACCGAGTTTTCCGCAGAGCTGACACTGAGGACGAGCACGACCTCTGCCTCTACCACCAAAGTATGTAGGCTGTTGACGAGATGCACCAGTAAAGCCTTGCACACCGTCTGAAGTGGCTGAATCAAAACCAGATGAAGCCTCAAAGCGTGTGACATTGATGCCAACAGGAACACGCATTGGATCAGAAATTCGAGCTTCAGCATCAATCATCATCGATACAACGGCATCAAACGAATACGGAGCACGACTGACAATAATAGCCGCCACAAACGGCTCAAACTCAACTGGCAAACCATTGAGCACGGTTGCAACTTGTTCGACTTCCGAAACAGGACTACCACTGGTGGCAAGTAAGTCACATATCTCCTTCACCTGAGTTGTGTATTCACGAACCGTCAGTGAGCCTTTCTTGAGAGCACGTAACCGGCAATGAAGGTGCATTATCTTAGTGGTCGACAGATTCGAATACATCTTGAGCACTTCGTTCCAGATCTGAGCAGAAGACTCCGCACCGACGAGCTGAGGCAGTATGTTAGGGCTGATTGTTGACAATAGCCAAGAAGCTAAAGAGTTGTCTTGCTTCTTGAATTTCCGAAACGCAGGATTAAGAGCGGGACGGCCATCGGAGCCAACAACAATCTTGGCCGGAACAAGAGTGTTGAGATCAAGATAATGCTCCAATTCGTATCCACGAATCATAAAGGTAACTTGTTGTTTCCGTAACAAAAAATTCGTATCGTCGAGCCGAACATTCACCTGTTTATTGGCGAAGAATTGTTCGGTAGAAATCTCAGACGCTTGACCTGACATTGGCTCTGTAGACGCATCTGATGGATTCTCCTCAATAATCGTCATCCAAACAGAAACACGAACACTCGATAGAACACAAAGAGAAAAGGGGGAAAACAGCACAGACTCAAGAAATCGAACGGGAGACTGGATCAGATAGCTCTGATACCATATTGATAATACTCCGGCAAAGTTTAAACTCCGATGAACGGAGAAGAGACGGCAAGGTACAAGCTAGGGTTACAGAGAAAAGAGGGAAAAGAAATTGATGAAGAAGAGAGAAAGAGGGGAAATGAAATGTAGGCCGGTAGTTTGGTCATCCAACCAACGTAATGGGCCAGTTCCCTCATTTGGGGTTTATATAGCCCAATAGTTGTTATAACAGAATGAAGTTAGTTTGACAGCTTGCAATCTGTTACAACAATGGGCCGGGGGTGGTTAAATTGTAACAACCAATCCAGCACACCATATTCTAATGTATCATTCTTTTATATTTTGACATTGTATTTCAAATTTTCTTGTTCCACCACTAGAGGGGCCCGTCTTCTATTCTTATTTCGATTAATGGTGTTGGCTCCTTGGGTGGTATTTAAAAGGATTTGAGCCAACTTGATTCTGGTTTGTTTTAAGGTTTTGTTGTGTTTTATTTGTTTTGGACTTGATTTGAGAGAGTTGAGTAAATGTTGGTTTTTAATAGTTGAATGATTCCAAGTTGTTCATTTCAATGTGAATTCTTTTATTGAGCAATTTATATGCGCGAAGTCTTTCTCGTTACAATTACTATTGTCGTCAAGCCATTTTAGTATTATAAAAAAATTAAATTTGTGCAGAGTTTTAATACAACTTTTCTAAAGATTGACTTGTTTTGTTCAAATTCATGTTCAACTAAATTTACTCTTCCCTAAATAACAAAAGGATTAGTCGGAGACCACAAGGCGATTATAAAACGAGGTCAAATCTCGTCTTCTAAATAACAAATGAACAAGGGTGATATCACCCCTTTGCTTTTTTGCAGGAGACTTGATGGGAATTCAGCCTTCCCTTTGATAAATGGGCAACTCGCTACATAAATCCCATACTCGAAAAGGTAACTTAATATTTGAGTGGTATGAATTTATCATTGTTGAGCTGATTGAACAAAAAGTTCATAGTGTCTAACGGGATATCAGAGTACCAAACAAAACAATCTAAAGAAAGAAAGTCGACGGAAGGTCAACCGTCGAAAACGACAACCACGAATAATCGAAAAAGAATTAAGATTTGTCTCTAAGATGAAAGGGAGAGCATTTAGATTTTTTTTAAGAAAGAATAAGGAATGAGGGAGGGGTAGGGCTGTAAACGAACCGAATGTGAAATGTTCGTTTATTTATTAAACGAACGAATGTGAATAAAATTTTTTGTTCGTTTAATTAAATGAACGAACACGAACAAAGGATAATCCGTTCGTTTATGTTCGTTTGTTTATGTTTGTTTATGTTCATTTAAATTTGTTCACATATGTTTAGGGGTGTTCATTATTCGGTTAAACCAAACTAATCGACCGGACCAAAACAAAATTGATTAATCTATTTGATAATTTTAAGTTTCGGGTAATGATTAATTTTTTTTTCAAATTTCAATTATCGATTAATTCAGTTTAAAATTGGTTAATTAACTGAATTAATCGAACTAACCAAAAATATTAAATATTTAACAAATTATATATTTTTGTTTGTGCTCGTTTACCATTTAAACGAACGAACATGAACGAACACGATCAAGCTACATTCCTTAATGAACGAACACAAACAAAAAATTTTGTGTTCGTTCATTTATTCGTTTAAAGTTAAACGAAGGAACATGAACACACCCTCGTTTACGGGGCCTAGTGAGGGGTTTGGTTGGTCAAGAATAGGAAAAGGAAGAGGTACTCAAACTTTTTTTTAATCCCCTCCTTTAATCCAGGGTCCCAAATCAATCTTTCTTTAAAGTAAACGGTCCAAATTTTCTTTAAAGTGTTGATATTGTTTGATACCTTAGGGGAAAAAACATTGATATTTCATATATTTTTGATCCAGAAAAATGAGTTGAAGTATCAATTCCACACAAGGGATACTGGTATTAGGGTAAGTAAAACTTAAGTCGACTCAAAAAAATAAGGCTTTTTATTTAATTTAAATAAATTTGGCTTGTCTTGACTTGACTGGACTCAAATTTTTTTTCAAATAATTTGTTTTGAATAATTTGAAATTTTTAGTAATTAGTGGATTGACATTTAAGTTCTAATCAAGTCCCTCAAGGGCCTCAACTATGTCTGATATATGTATATCACATGTGACAAATATGAAGTATATTGTATATATATTTCTTGAAATTTTAGTAATTAGTGGATCGATTTTCAAGTTTGAATCAAGTTCCTCAACTATGTCTGATATATGTATATCACATGTGAAAAATATGAAGATATATATATATATATATATATATATATATATATATATATATATGAATGTAGAAAATCGTTTAAATTGAAATCAATATATACTATAACATTATAAATAATTACAGTTAAATTTGTATAAAAACTCGACTTGAATAAAAAAATCAAATAAAATTTGAGCTATAAAATAAGACTTATAAATTCAACTAACTCAATTTTTTTTTACTCAACTCAATTGAACCTTAACCCCTGATTAATACCCTATATAGTATTATCGATATCCTATACGAAATATGGGTATTTAAGGCCATATTTCACATTTTGGCCCAATAAGCTTACCTTTGCAATTTGTCCTTAGTCGCTTCATTTTGATGCAACTGAGCTCACTTCTAAGTTCTAACATGTTTAACTTCATCATAGTACCGAAATATTAGTTTAAGAGTTAGGGTAAAAAAATGTAGTATCTTGTTTTCCTTCCCATCTCCTTCAGTTCGCCGCCGTTGAGAGTTGTAATGTTGATTATATATAAAAACCCCATGAAACGAACCATTCCCATTGCTTGTTCCTTCAAAGAAGCTTAAACCTAATTCAGAAAATCATTAACTTCTTTGGGTGTTTCTTGGACCAGAAGTATATCATCTCTTCAAATTAAGTTGTTTCTTTCATTCCAATGGCGAGCCCCCGAACCGTCATTCCAGCAGCAGTTCCAAGGGATCATCAGAACCGTTTCTTGCCATGCCGTCAATGCGAAAACCACGTCGCCAACATATGTCTTGCACTTAATATTTTTCAGATTGTGCATGGTAATGGTCGGCGTGTTTGTGAATTGGCGGCATAGGAAGAATCGGTTCTGAGGACTTGGAATTCTAGACAAGGATATGTGCTAATATTGGCGCTGCTGATGAATTATTTCTGGGTCGTCTGTTTTCATTGGTGGGTTTCTAGTCTTATTCGGAGGTTGATTTTGATAGCTGCAGGGTTTGTGTTCTGGTTGGTGTAGAGGAGGGGTTTCCCCTATGACATGTTTGATCAAATGTTTGATAGCAGTTGGATTCTATGACATGTTCAAGCAGCGCAACAGGCACTGGCTGAGCCAAGTAAGCAGACTGAAACCACAAAGAAAATAAATATTATATACTCCTATATAATTTTTATATTTTAAAAAAAATCATTTTGTTTTAAGATAATACTTATATTATTTTTGTTAATATTTTGACACTGTAATTTAAATTCGACTCTAACTTTTCATATTTTGACATGTTAATTCAATTTTTCTTGTTCCACCGCTAAAGGAGAGGTCGGTTTTTTCTTCTTATTTCGATGAGTTGTATTGGCTCCTTGGGTGGTATTTAAAAGGATTTGAACCAGTTTGATTCTGGTTTTTTTTAAGGTTTTGTTGTGTTTTATTTGTTTTGGACACGATTTGAGAAAGTTTATAGTTCAATGATAACAAGTGCAATTTACCTTGTTCATTTCAACTTGTTTTGGACATGATTGGTGTTTTTGTAAGATTGTTTGCTGGAAGCTGTGGGACCGGCGAAACAAACTTCTTTTTGATGCCGAGTTTATTGAAAATGAAGGCGATAGTTTGCTGTAAGTATCTTGCTCTAATTAATGATGCTAATTTAAGAGTGCCAAACATTGTACCCACTGTCGCCGGCTCTGTTAGGAGGCCTGCTAAATGAGTGTTGCCGCCGGATGGGTGAAGCTGAATGTAGATGGTACTGTAAATCTGAGGACGGAAGATGCTGCAGTAGGGGGCGTCATTCGTGAAAGTGAGGGCAAGTGGCTTTTTAATTTTGCACGGAATATTGGGAAGTGCTCGTCGTTCATTGTAGAACTTTGGGCTGTGGTCGATGGGCTACGGCATGCTTGGAGGTTAGGATACCGTCGAATCTTGGTTGAATCTGATCATGGTATTAAGGAGTTTGTGCCTTCGACGACCAGGCATGCTCTCTTTGTTGTTGTTCAGGAGATGCTAATGAGGGAATGGGAGATCGCTTTTACGCACGTTGCTCGCAGTGCTAACGCAGTTGCGGATGGCCTTGCGGTCGCTCTGCGTGGAGCTCCGTTAGAGTGCTGGATGTTGGATGAGACCCTGCGATGGCTGCTGCCGATTGTGTTGAAGGATGCTATTGATGCGGAGTTTTCCTTTGATGGAGGCTAAGTGTTTGGGGGTGTTGTCTTAGTGTGTGACCTTTGTGGTCGTGATTGGCCTTGTTGGTTTTGTTACCCTTTGTTTTTTTTTGTGATTTTTCGTTTATAAATAATATTATATGCACTCCTTTTCTTGCACCTAGACTTAGATAGGCATTTTAACGAGGCATATGATATTATTATTATTATTCTCTTTTCAATAAAAAAAATTGATTGAGTAAAAAAAAACTAGTCAAAGTTCATTAAGATTTAATAGTGTGTTTTATGCTAATTCATTAAATAATTATTGTAATTATGTTTAATACAAACACCTTTTACAAATTCACATAAATTTAGAAAAAAAATTAAATTAGTTATTAAAAAAACCATCATCTCATAATTTTAATTCAACCCAGTAAAAGTCAAGTGAACCATAAAATTAATTAGAAAATATAGTATTGCTTTTTCTCAAAAATTTCTATTGAGCAACTGGGCAACCAACACAATTAGATTGAAAGATTAACACCAACTTCCAAAGCATAAGCTGGTCACGAGGCATTTTTTTTATTATTTGCTAAAATTAACTTATTTTATTCAAATTTGTGAAGAACGAAATGTACAATTCCATAAATATAAAAAAATTCTATTGTTGCCCTATCTTTTTCCGCTAAACTGATAATATTTTATTAATAAGATTAACAACCTCAAATCGAGATTATAAGATAAAGAGGCACTATGCCAAAATACAACCGTTTCAAGAAACAACATTCAACGATTCTAGTTCGTCTACGGAAAGACACCACAACAGCCAACAAAATACACATAAAAGATTTGATAGTGTGTTTTATGCTAATTTCATTAAACAATTATTGTAATTATGATATAAACACTTTGACTTATTCCTTAAATTAAAAGAAATTTAGAAAAATTCAAATTTTGATTATTTAAAAAAAAAACTAGTCTTATAATTTTAGTTTGATCCAAAAGAAGCTAAGTAAGCCATTGTGGTACTATTAGAAAAGCGTTAATCCAAGAACAAAATAATAAACAATAAAAATTAAATATTAATATTATTAATAATAATAAAACATAAAATATAGACACAACATATCTAAAACCAAACTGATTAGAAATGAGTTGATGTATGTAGCTACACAGTTTGCTTAAGATAGATTTTCGACCACTCTTTGGTGCTTGAGATTTTTGGTCCTCTGTCTCTCAGGATGCAACAACTAGACGATCAGCTACAGTAGCAAAACTGTAGAGACCATGAACTACAACCTTGCTTTCTCCTATCATGAAAACTACTTTTAAAAATCACAGAGTAAAACAATAGAAAATTCTTTGTGTTTTGAGTTGTGTAAAACCTATAAGGTTTACGACATATTTCTAGGAGTTTCACGAGGGGTATACGTGGAAACATTGACCTAATAGAGCATTTATGATTTTGAGAATTAGTGAGCCTTTAAAAAGCAGTTTCTAATATTATTGTCTGAATTAAAGGAAGCTTTCATATTTATCTTTTTTTTTTTATTTTAAAACATAATTTGGCAAATATATGCTCTTATTTGAGAAAAAATTATTCATGTGTAATCAAGACATTTACTTTAAACCATATGTGTTGTTATTGAGTGTTCTTGAGCTTTATTCATGTGTTCTTTGAAACCATTCTTTTTAGTTTGATTTCACTTAAAATGATTCAGCGTTCAAGTGACTTAGAAAAGTTTAATCTTTCGAAATAAGAAATCATACTTACTTAGGCGTTTGTCTCTAAAACATTGTCTAAGATCGCGCGATTCACTAGGCTAACACTCTAGCCCCGCGACAAGTGGCAACTCTTTAAAGCTTGGTGGTGGAATTTTTTTGAATATGTATTTAGTGCATTTTGTATGGCGTTCCACAGTCAATAGACAATAGTCGTCGTAAGGTTTTCATATATTTTTTTAGTTATGTTGTATTCTTTTTTTTCTATTTAGATATAGAGAGAGTTTTAACGAGGCACACAAATCAGGTCTAAACTTATATATTTTTTTATCAATAAATTATATTTATCGAGAGAAAAAAGTACTCATCAAAAAGCTGTTGGGGTTTTGCGTTTTAGCTTTCATTTTGAGTTTAGCATTGTTTGTAATCCTTTCAATACTCATCAAAAACCTGCAAATGTGAGATTGGAACTTGGAAGTATGATTAATGTTAGGGTGCGTTTGGTTCGCGGAAAAAATCATTACAAGGGGGAATAATCTTTTCCGGAATCACATACCCACGTTTGGTTCAAGAGCATTCCCTCCCAAGGGTAATGAAATATTCCCAACAATAGCTATTTTTGAGTCTTTTCCTGGGAATGTCATTCCCTCCCTTTTCTTAGGTATTAGACAATTCCCTCCCCTTTGGACAAGAATACCCCTAAAAATATAGTTATTTTAAAATGATCTTTCCTTTTTGTATATAATTACACAAGTATAAATCTATTTTATTTTTTAGTGATTTAGGGTTTTAATACTTATTATAAAATAATATGATGCATATAAAATAAAAATATATCAAATTTTTATTTTATTTCGATTTTTTTATATATGTGTTTGATTCAAATTTTATTATTGGTATGTGTTTTATTACATTTATTATTTAGATCAATTTTCATAAAAAGGTTTTCATATTATATTTTTTTATATTTTCTATGAACTTTTATGTAAATATTTTGACTTTAATCTTAAAATTTCAGTTGGTTAAAAAAGAAAATATATTTCAAGGACAATTTGGTAAAACATGCATTTTTCCTATCTTATATTCCTTCAACCAAACAATATAATCTTACATTCCTGCCAAACAAATCAAACAAGGTAATACAACATTCCGGGTAATATGTTAAGTAATGTAACATTCCGGTAATCTCATTCCCAAAGGTAATCTTACATTCCGTGAACCAAACGACCCCTTAGGGTAAACTACTGCAGGGGTCACTTACGTTTAGCGCCTGTACAGAGTTAGTCACCACTTTTGAAAAGTGCCAATTAGTAGTCCTCTATGTTTTCGATGTGTAAATACTTTGTCACTCCGACGTTATACTCCGTTAGTCCCCTAACGGATTGCTGATGTGGCGGAATTAAAATAAGGATAAATTACTGCAATAGCCATTAAAATTTATCTCATGTACATTTTTTCTCCTCAATTTAAAAAAGTAAACATTATAGTCACTAATAAAAATGTTTCTTTATAATTTCACCCTTAAATTTTTAAAAATTCATTTTTCAATCCTAAAACTTTACAATCTATTAGTACAATAATATTATAAATGCTTAGATAAAAAATAGGTGCCCAAAGTATACCCTTTGAAACTTAGGTGCCCAAATTGCTCCTATTTAATAACTCAAACTTAAAAATTTAGTCCACTAACTACTAAAAAATTCGAGTTATTGGAATTTCTATTTTATAATTCAAACTTTATTTTGAATTTTTGAGTCGAGTTTATGAAATTATGAGTCGAGTATTTTCACATCAAACCAAAAAATTTAATTTTTTCGATTCAAGTCGAGTTATTGGAATTTCTATTTTATAATTCAAACTTTATTTTGAATTTTTGAGTCGAGTTTATGAAATTATGAGTCGAGTATTTTCACATCAAACCTAAAAATTTAATTTTTTAATTTTAGTATATAATAATGGGTCATGTTTACTGGTTTATTTTGTCTTCCATATTGTCTTGTCGTGCATAAGAGCATCAAGGTCTTCAAAATCTCACAAAGCATTTTACTCGAAGGTAAAAAATTTGTTAATTACTATCACGTGCCTTGTCGGGCAAATCACTATTCATCTAGAAGATTAATTAGTTCGTGGCTTAATCAACTAGTAGACGAGGTGAATGTTTAAGATATAATAATAATAATAATAATAATAATAGTAATAATAATAATCTTTGACTTAACGTAAGAAATCTTGCTAATAATTTATATTACTGGTAATTTGTGAGAGATCTCAAGGGCCAAAATAGTAGTCTATTTGTTGTGATTAAATATCTCTGACTCATCACTACGGCAACGGGATTGTTTTTACAAAACTTTGTTTTGTGTTTTGATGCCTATATAATAACCTTTGTACGAGAGTAATTCTTCAACTCAGCCTACATCACAACACCAATCTACTTGTTCTAAACCAATGGAGTTTTCTAAGCTTTTCATTGCCCTTTTCATTTCCCAAGTTTTCTTCCCTTGCAACATGTTAATCCAAGCAGCTCCTGCAAACTCGAACCTCTTTCGAGAATACATAGGAGCTGAATTCAATAACGTTAAATTCAGTGATGTTCCAATTAATTCAAATGTCGAATTCCACTTTATTCTCTCCTTTGCCATAGATTATGACTCCTCAAGCTCTCCTTCTCCTACAAATGGCAAGTTTAATGTCTTTTGGGACTCTGATAACCTCGGTCCTTCCCAAGTTTCTTCCATTAAGAGCAGCCATTCAAATGTTAAAGTAGCTTTAAGCTTAGGTGGAGATAGTGTGGGAGATGGTTCTGCTTATTTCAACCCTTCCTCTGTAGATTCATGGGTTTCCAATGCGGTTTCTTCGCTCACAGATATCATCCAGCAATACAACTTGGACGGGGTCGATATTGACTACGAGCACTTTAATGCCGACCCCGAAACTTTCGCTCAGTGCAAACATATTTCATATTGCATAGTACCCCTCCCCCAAGTATCAGACTTATAACAGAGCACTTTAATTCCGATTAATCTCCCTGTGGATCGACCCTCTTTTCCTATAACTACTTAATTTCTTATTTTATTATTTGTTGAAAGAGGTTAATTTATTTATTTATTTTTGACCGGTTGAATGACGACTTGTCAAAATTGGCGCCGTTGCCGGGGAGATTTACTTTCGGCACTTTTGACTGATTTTGTTTTTTTTTACCAGGAAAAACCCACTTTTAAAGAACCAAAAATTTAGCAAAGGTCGTCGAGCTAAACGACGTTAAACAAAGCGCTAAATGGGAGGCAACCCATTGGTTTATTTTTTGGTCAATTTTTACTTCTTCTTTTTTAATAATTTAATTTATGTTTCTTTATTTTTCATTTTCCTTCTTTTTAATTGCCTTAATAAATTTTCCTTTGCAGGATTTCTTTCGAATGCAGCAGGATTCTTTTTTACCCCAGCCAAAGTGCACCGTTTCATTAACCGCGGTGCATTTTAGCACGCTCAATGAACAGTGCACGATAGCCCGAAGACCTTTCCCCTTAGCATACCATCCAAATTTCTCCCTTTTCCTTCCTTTCTTTCTTTCTTCCCGAAAACCACCAAATCCCTAAAAACACAACACACCCAGCCGCAAACTCACTCAGCCGCAATTTACCATGTCCCGCACCTCCTCCACGTCGCGGTGACGGCAAGCCCCCAGCCCCTGATCAAGAATCCCACTCAGACGGCTTCCACCGCTCACTCGCCTCCTTCCCCAACCGTCAGCCGCCGTTCGCGTCCTTCCAACAACTCGGGCCAGTCCCTACTCCTCCTCCTCGCCGTGGTGGCCGACGACCAGCAACGAGATCGCTCCCCCGACGAGAGTGTCGAACCACCCTTCGCTGCACCCTCTTTGGCACATCCGGCAGCTCCGTTCAAAGCCCTCTGCCGCCGCTGATCCGAGCCACTCATAGTTCACCTTTCCCATCGACTCACTCTACATCCACGGGGAGTATCTTTTGCCCTTATTTTCTCTTTATTTCCTTAATTTTTATGAATTGGGGCAATTCATTTAAGTGAGGGGGATGGTAGCAAACCACTTGCCATGCTTATCTGATATATGTTTGATTTTGGTTTAACTTTGAGAAAATATTTTCTTTGCCATTGCTTGCTGTCCAACATGTTATAATTGTGATAGTGCATATAAATATTTGAATGATGACATTTTGATAATCAAATGGCATGAGTATAATGATAGTTTGACATCTCCTTTCAATTTGCCTTGATTGTGATAATTGGATTTCTCACCTAGCTTAATCAACTTAGCCCAATTTTGTGAGATTTTGAGCCTTGAGCATGCATTCTTTATGCTCATTTTTCTTGCTTGAGAGTGTCATCTTGAATTTAGGAATCTAGAACTTGTGGCTTGTATACGATTTGAGACTACACTAGAATGAGGTGCTTTAAGATGATTTGGGCATTAGGATTTTCTCTCTTTCATTAAAACTTACCTTTCGCTTAGTGAACCCTCTTGAAGCCTTATATCCCATTTTTTTTTTGGCTTAACCCTCAACCAAACTTTTTGATTGATCAAATGCTAGAAATTGTATTGCTAGACAAAAAGGGCTGCAATTCGAATAAAGGGCAGAATTTTTCCGAAAAAAAGAGAAAAAAGAAAAGAAAAGAGAAAAACAGAATAAAAGGAAGCAATTGCTTCGAAAAGAAAAAAAAGAAAAACAGTTTCGAAAAGAAGAAAAGAAAAAAATGTGTGTTTGCTTGCCCATCTTTAAGCTCCTCTTTTGTCTTCACTATTTATTGTTTGAAATATCTTGCATTGATCATCTTCCTTTGTTTATTTTCTTTCCATCTTTTTACCCTTTTCTAAACCCACATTACACCTTGAATAAAAGACCTAATGATTTTTGCACCTCGATTCTAATAAGTAGTGGAGAATTGAACTTGTTACAAGCCTATGGAAACCTTTGTTCATGCATGACTTAGAGTGATTTTGCTTCACATTTACCTTTAAACACTTTGAGTGCTCTTGAATGTACCTTGGTGAGGATTAAGACTAGGTTAGGATTTGATTATTACTTGATAGACGATTGAAAGAATGAAAGGATGTTCTTTGCTTATATCCACTTGGTTTGATTTGTGTCTCTTTCATGGTATATCTTTTACACTTGAACTCTTATAATTATGCTTGATGCTTGTGATGGCTTGAGAAATGCATTCTTGGGTTAATATCTTTTTTTGGACATACTTGAGGACAAGTATGAGACAAGTGAGGGGGAATTTGATGAGTTCTCAAATATGACATATTTCATTTGCTATTTTTCTAGTTATTTGGACTTCTTGCTGCTTAATACATGTTGTTTTCGTTATATTTTGTGCATGGATCCAATTCTGGAAATAGCAGTGAAAATGGGGCATTTCTGCAGTTTTTATTATAATTCTGTCATGACTGGCATCATGGGCACAACACCGGGCACGACGCGTCTGACGTGGCAGTGACGTGGCAATGACGTGACGACTTCTAGAAGCTTCTGGAACGTTCTGAGAGATCTTATCAGCTTATCTGTTTAGATTTCCTGCATTTAAATTTTAGAACATTTGAATTGTTTTATCTTTTGTTTATTATTTTAAATTATCTCACCACCTTATCTTTGTAAATCTAAGCCTATAAATACCACCCTTGGTAAAGACATAGATCATCAATCATTTTTAGTGATCATCTCTTAGCTTTGAGTATTTTTATTTCTACCTTTGTAAATATTTTCTAGCTTTAATTCAAGTTCTTTTCCTTTATTTTCCTTGTTCCATTTATTTTATGCTATTTAATTACTTTTTTAAAAACCAAGTTAAGTATGATAATTAATATCATGCTTAGCTAAATTTCTTGAGCCAAGAGCTAGCCAAATCAATTCTAATCGTGAGAATTGAACATTGCCTAAATTCCTTCGGGAATACATTTTTATCTTTCTGTTTAGATAGTTTGGCAATCAGCCTTACTAAAGTTTTTAATCGTTTTTCAAATCAAAAAGAGCTCGTTGGTCTGGAATCGTTTAAAGACATAGTTGGGAGGAAGGATCGGCCTGTGGCAATTTCGACTTCCTGTGAACACTCTTAGCGGCGGTCCGTTAAGAAAAGATAAAATCAGAAGCGATTCTTTTTAAGACAATTTCTGAGTCGAGCTTTTCCTGCTTTCAAAACTAAATACTTTAAAGGCGATAGACGTGGTTAATTTGTTTAAGAATCAACCTTCGAAGATAGTCTTGGGAGGATTGGTTACTCGAGAGAGAAGCAAGTTGCGACGGGTTGGGCCTCGCAGACTGTAACCGACATGATCCCGGAGTAAAAATCTATTTCAATGATCGAAGGAATTGACAAGGCTAGCTCGAGGCTAATTTGCATATTTGGTTTTTTTTACTATTTTCTTTAATTCTTGCATTTTATTTTATTACTTCACTCAATATCAGATCACCCCCTTTTTTTTATTTCCTTGTTTTTACAGATATTCCTGGGAATTCAAATCCGAAAAAATTCAAGTCAAGAATTCCGATTAATCTCCCTGTGGATCGACCCTCTTTCCCTATAACTACTTAATTTCTTATTTTATTATTTGTTGAAAGAGGTTAATTTATTTATTTATTTTTGACCGGTTGAACGACGACTTGTCAATGATAAGAATAGATACTTCACGCCATTCGATTTCTATCACCATTGTTAGACATGTTCAATTCAAATGGAACAATCAAGATAATTTCATTTCAATTCATACAATTAACACCAAATTTAATTTGATCCATACCATATCCATATGAAACATTCTAATACATAACCTTTATCATACTAACCAACTCGATTAATAACAAGAACCTTATGATTAAGTTAGCCTTGGTACCTAGTTAGTTCAAAGGTAAACGAGTCACATATTTTAAGTTGATACATTGAGTATCTTAAACAAGAAGGTGTCTTCTACACCCAAACAAGTCGGTACACATGGTACCTATCAAGCCGATGCCCTTGGCATCAAATAGAGAATAAATGTATCACTATCAAGACAGTACACATGGTACTTAACAAGTCGAGCTCTAGACTCTAGGCATGCCATACCACCTAGGAACAACTAGAACCAAGGTCTTTGTTTTACACACTTTAATTTGTTCTTTTAGTCAATTGAAAAATAAACAATACAAGCAATAGTAATTAACCATTATATAGTCATGCTTCTACTCATTTCGATCAATTAGGAGCTTAATCTCCATTAATTCAATTCGATTTCTAGACCATATCATACCGTATTAATTCATAGTTTAGAAAGCAAAACATCATTTAATAATTCAAGGTAACATTAAAACTCAATCGAAGGTATACACATACATTTCCATCCAATTCGATAAATTGCTTCTTCTATCACTTTTCAATTAGAATTTTTCATAAATTGCTATACTCACGCATAAGTTTATTTAATTTGAAGATCAACTTTCCAGCTTCTAGATATCAAATTCATAATTTTCTCCATGTAACATCAACAAGCATCAAGCATACAAACAACCAAGGATTTACAAGAAAAAACACCATTCCAATCATCCACAAGATTCAATCAAAGCATTCAATTGTTAATTTAAGTTATTCTTCCCTAGTTACCAAATATACATGTTAATCAAATTTCATAACTGAGACAAAAATAACATGATAATTTGGTTAGAACCTAAGTTCCAACCCTAGGGAAGATTACATTCACAATACTCCTAGCTATTCTTGAATTTGGATGCCTTTGAGTGAGTCCTTCTTGCCTATTGAGGTGCCTTCTTCGAAACCTCTTTCCTTTACTCTAGTCCAATGCATTCCAAACAATAAACATAGGTTAACATCCCTTTAAGAAGACAAATCTTAAATTATAGGCATCAATCGGTACATGTCTAGACTATGCACTGTTTCGGACAGTTTGCAACCCCCTATATTGATCGGCTTATATCTTTTTATCCGTAAGTCGGAATTACAATTATTATATACTGTTAGAAAGCTTACATAACTGAATTTAAGACCATATAAAGTTTATACTCTAATTATTTCCCAATTAAAGCAGTTTATTCATTAAAGTTGAGCCAAAACAGTATTTTAAAACTACTCTTAAATTTTAAAGACATACTTAAATGGTTTGTTCGATCTAATTTCTACACTGATTCAGCTAATTTCTTTTCAAGACACAACATTATTCATCTTAATTGTATTTCTATACTGGAATCAACTTCAATTAGTTCACCTAAATCCCTTAATTTAACCATTTTCCAGAATAGTCCTTAATAGCATATTTTACAACTAACACACTTAATTAGCTTAATTCCATTGCTAATTAGTTCTCTAATTTCTTACTGTATTTATTTCTATAAATTTTCAATCATTCTCAATAATTTCCAGCTTCCAATTTACTCAATTAACTATAAAATTTTCAATTCGACTATACTAGTCCCTATACTTTCCATTTTTCCTTTTCGTGCTCTTAGCTTCGATCTAACATCAAATTCATTATTTTCATTATCCTTTTCATCAAATTAGCACTTCTATCTTTTAGAACACATGTCCCCGAATGATTTATTCCTACAAGAAATTTTCTAATTTCGATTGTAAGCCCCCCGATTTTCAAGATTTTCATATGACTATAATACTAGGAAAACTTAAGAAATTTCCTAAGGTTCGGTTAACCCAATTTACTAACTATTTTTGCAAGGCTATTTACTTCTATCACTCAATCCTTGAACTACTCTAGCTGAATTTTCCAACCCCAAGACTTGAATCAAACTAATAATTATATAAAAATCAATAATTTCCATAATCAAAAGCTAACATCGAACATAGCTTGGAGCAAGGAGCTTACCAAGTTTTAACTCTAAGCTTTTCCAAGCCAAATTATAATTCATGCAAGAGGAATATGGAAATTTTCCATGGATTTTCAGTCGAGCTTCAACTCTTCTCTCTCTCTCGGTTACTTAGCCGGTTAGGAGAAGGGTTGGTGGTGATGACAAGTTGTCACTCACCAAGCTTGGTTGGACTAATTTGCCCTCCTTAATTGGTTCTTAGGATGTAAGATAGTGGATGGGCAATTTAGGTAGTTTCGGATTTAAGACATGCAAGTCCCTAAGGTTTAATTTTTCTCAATTGGCTCCTAAACTTATCTCATTCGGTAGTTTGCCCTTTTTTTTCAATTTAGTCCCTAATGACCGAATTACAAAGTAATTTAACAATTAGTTTGGCTTGATTATTAGCTAATAAGTCCAATAATCACTTAGGTACATTTGAGGGTGTTACAGGGATGACAATAAAACCCGAATTCGACGGGTTCTGACTCGACCCGATTTGGTAGGGTTGAAATTTTTTATTTGAATACAATGAGACGACAGGAGAAGCTGCCTATAAAAGACACGCGCTTGAAATAATTAAGGCATACCTTTCTCGGCCTTTTGGCTAAGATCAAGTGTAGTATCTGTTCTTATCAGTTTAATATCTGATACGTGGGTCATTGGCTCACATGATATTAAATTTATTTTTTGAGGGGGAGTGTCAATCATAGTAGCTTGCTACTGGGACTCTCGAGTGTCGCTCGAGCGTTGCACTATTGCTCGGGCTCGGCGCACCCTACCCAATCTAAGTCTAACATTATTTTCCGTTTTATCAACAGTTGCTGGCATCGAACAAGTTTTTCTCTTGCAACACACACTGTAAAACCGCCTTTGCTTCCTTTGCATTCCTCGACCAAGTCATTCCGGTGCTTGTTCAAATTGTCACCGTCTCAGGACCGGAATGCATTTTTGACCCCGACCAAAAGCAACAAATTCACTCATTCCAGCTGATGCATGAGTATTTGAAATTTTCGTCTGTTCAATTTCAAATCCACCTCCATATCCATTGGCTTTATTTTCTGATGAGCTTTAATCAACATATCTAATGCCTGATAGTTGAAAGACCGTCACCCTTTGGGCCAGCAGCCAGAATCGGCAGAGAAAAGAAGAGGAGCAAGCAAAGTTATACATTCCAGAGAATTGTTCTCCAACAAGAAACCAACCTTTAGAATTCTTACAATGTGGCAGTCACCATAGAAAAATTGTTTGCATTTTCCTTCTTTTCCAAATGTGACATCTTCTGACAAGGCATCTACTTGTGGCATGTTCCATAAGTTTTTTGAAGTTTCTCTTACAAGATTAGCAACGTCTTGACATACCATATCAGAATCTTTTCCTTCTGGTTTACCGATCACAATTTCGGCATTAGAAGAGAACCGTATGCTTAACTTGACATCCCGCCGGATCTGTATGGTTTTCCGGACCCGACCTCAGAGCCACAATTTCGGCAATTTTGAACCCTAAATATGTATAGTAGAATGAACATAAAAGACAACAAAATGTGTATAGAGATAAAAATAGATAAATATCAAAACTACACATGAACTTTAGTAAAATGCGTAACAAACTTTAATGTTGTGCAATTTTATACATGAAATTTTGATTTGATTTAGTTTTCACAAGTTACTAAAATTTGTAAGTGATAGGAGCGGAGACTTGACACCGGAAAACGGCTTCTTTACTGCTTGCAGTAGACTCAAGAGTCAGAATAAACTCCATGGTATATTTATTTTGTCTGCAGACGATTCTAAGAGAAATGACTTTCGGTATGAGAAGCAATCACAAGCTCTACTTGCAATTTCCCACTAGCATTTTTATCTTATCTACTTTTACAAAAGCATAGAATATGAGTTTGAACATTCACGTTATGTGGACATAATGTGTGTATTGCCATTTGTTGTATAAATATATACCAGATGTCTGTTGTGTACCTCAAAATTTGTTGTATAAGTATTGGTGTGTTGAAAAAATATTTGTTATATTGAGAGATATGCTCAATTATCCTCTTAGAAAACAACATTGTATATCGAAAGCATGTTGTACTGTGCATAATTTTATTAGGTTGGAAGCTGAAAAATGATGAATTGTTTGAAGAGGGTGAAAGAGAAATGAACAAGAACTTGATGACACGCAACTTCTTATATTTTGAACAAAGAATACATCACATTTGATATGTCACAAACTGCCGAGATGACTCAAGTTTGAGACGGAATTGCAACATCGTTATAGATTAATTATAGGCAGAACTAAAAAATCCAAAAAATTTCATTAGGAACACATTTTATATTATTCTTATTAAGAATAAAATTATTTTTTATTGATTTTAAAACTTTTGTCTATTTAATTATATTTAATTTATTATTTTTAATTTTTCACCTAAAAATATTTTAATTTTAATTTTAATTTAATTATTTGATAATTACTTTGTTTATTTTCATTTTGAAAAACCAGATACCAAATACATTTTCACTATTTTAATTTTTTAAAAACAAGTTTTCATTTATATTAATCAAATATGTTTTTTTTTGAAAACTTGAAAATAAAAATGATTTTTTGAAAATGAAAAAAAAATAAAAAATAGAAAATATTTTTTTGAACCAAACGGAACATTAAATTTTAGAGAAGAGAATTAAATTTTGCCGTTATATTAATTTATTCATTTGATAAATTAAAAAAAATATGAAAAATAGAACTAATTAATTTTTAGAGGCCCTAAACTAGTTGGGGTCTTACCGATCGCTCATGGTACCCAATTGAGAATGTAACGGAGTATAGAAGTATAG
Source organism: Hibiscus tridactylites (assembly GCA_958450335.1). Taxonomy (NCBI): domain Eukaryota; kingdom Viridiplantae; phylum Streptophyta; class Magnoliopsida; order Malvales; family Malvaceae; genus Hibiscus; species Hibiscus tridactylites. The sequence continues at coordinate 42,621,449 of OY288292.1, forward strand.
TTGGAGCTCTTCGGTGCATAGTTATCACTTAACCAAAGATTACATTTGCTGTAAACATTGTCTTTCACTTTATGCAGAATCCTCACAAATGCTTGGAGTGTGAACTCCAATCAATAGAAATTAAACCAAAACACAAGACTCCTCAGTGTGGGAGAACGCCATGTGCCATCTAGGACTCTTAAGTCCCAACTCCCATGTTGCATGGCATATGGGTCATGCATTTATGTCTATGTATTTGAGCTTCTTTATTTTATTTAATTGATAAAATTTTAAACACGGATTATGTCTAAATTAAAATCCAATAATTAAAATATATCATTTATGTGTTACTATGAGATAGCGACTTATATAATAACAATGTGAGAACCGATAATATGATTCATTGTTGATTACGTGAATTTTTAATTTTAGTATATAATAATGGGTCATGTTTACTGGTTTATTTTGTCTTCCATATTGTCTTGTCGTGCATAAGAGCATCAAGGTCTTCAAAATCTCACAAAGCATTTTATTCGAAGGTAAAAAATTTGTTAATTACTATCACGTGCCTTGTCGGGCAAATCACTATTCATCTAGAAGATTAATTAGTTCGTGGCTTAATCAACTAGTAGACGAGGTGAATGTTTAAGATATAGTAATAATAATAATAATAATAGTAATAATAATAATCTTTGACTTAACATTAAGAAATCTTTCTAATAATTTATATTACTGGTAATTTGTGAGAGATCTCAAGGGCCAAAATAGTAGTCTATTTGTTGTGATTAAATATGTCAGACTCATCGCTACGGCAACGGGATTGTTTTTACAAAACTTTGTTTTGTGTTTTGATGCCTATATAATAACCTTTGTACGAGAGTAATTCTTCAACTCAGCCTACATCACAACACCAATCTACTTGTTCTAAACCAATGGAGTTTTCTAAGCTTTTCATTGCCCTTTTCATTTCCCAAGTTTTCTTCCCTTGCAACATGTTAATCCAAGCAGCTCCTGCAAACTCGAACCTCTTTCGAGAATACATAGGAGCTGAATTCAATAACGTTAAATTCAGTGATGTTCCAATTAATTCAAATGTCGAATTCCACTTTATTCTCTCCTTTGCCATAGATTATGACTCCTCAAGCTCTCCTTCTCCTACAAATGGCAAGTTCAATGTCTTTTGGGACTCTGATAACCTCGGTCCTTCCCAAGTTTCTTCCATTAAGAGCAGCCATTCAAATGTTAAAGTAGCTTTAAGCTTAGGTGGAGATAGTGTGGGAGATGGTTCTGCTTATTTCAACCCTTCCTCTGTAGATTCATGGGTTTCCAATGCGGTTTCTTCGCTCACAGATATCATCCAACAATACAACTTGGACGGGGTCGATATTGACTACGAGCACTTTAATGCCGACCCCGAAACTTTCGCTGAGTGAATTGGACAACTTATAAAAACCCTTAAGAAGAATGGAGTGATCTCTTTCGCTTCCATAGCTCCATTTGATGATGATGATGTTCAAAGCCATTACAAGGCCTTGTGGAAAAGCTATGGTGACCTCATAGACTATGTCAATTTCCAGTTTTATGCCTATGATCAAGGAACAACCGTCTCTCAGTTTATCAATTACTTCAACACCCAAAGCTCTAACTATAACGGCGGTAATGTATTAGCCAGCTTTATTAGCGACGGGAGTGGAGGCTTGACACCGGAAAACGGCTTCTTTACTGCCTGTAGTAGACTAAAGAGCCAGAACAAACTCCATGGTATATTTATTTGGTCTGCTGATGACTCTAAGAGAAATGGCTTTCGGTATGAGAAGCAATCACAAGCTCTACTTGCAATTTCCCACTAGTATTTTTATCTTATCTACTTTTATAAAAGCATAGAATATGAGTTTGAACATTCACATTATGTGGACGTAATGTGTGTATTGCCATTTGTTGTATAAATATATACCAGATGTCTATTGTGTACCTCAAAATTTGGTTTTCTATGGGTTTAATCTAGAGCTCAGAATCAAGAAACCTCTTAATTCTCATCTTCATAATATAACTTTTGTTTCTTGGACTCAGCTCTGCCCATTCGACGCCTCCGATAATGGTTGCACACCTGTTTTATCACACTTTTGTGTCTTGGGAATGCTACTTGTGGTTAATGTGTCTCATTTAGCTGTTTGTGGTCTATTAGATTTCAGAGATTCTTCTACCTTTTTGTATTCAAACAAAACTGCTATGCCAAAGGTATAAAAACAGCTACAATATTGAATTAATCCATACATATTGCAGAGTTACTTGATTCAACTTGGAACAGGTTATTTTGGAAGATACATTCAACTTGATTCAACTGCTAGGCCATATGTTACAGACCAAGGAAAGGAACAATTGACAATTCAATTGTTGCTGGTGTTTTTAGAGCAAATGTAGCAGTGCTTCCTTTTCATCTACACGGGTTCAACTTCTTCGTTGAAGGCCAGAGTTATTGGAATCCAAATGTCAACCCTGCAAATTTCAACCTAGATAAAGGAAAAGAGTACAACACATAAACGGCAGTTCATAAGATATTAAAAAATTCGAACAAAACTGAAACAAACTCAGCAACAGACATTGAACGAATTCATATTTCATAGTACCCCTCCCCCAAGTATCAGGCTTATAACAGAGCAAACATATGCAATCTGAAGGAACTGAACTTTACCCACCTGTTTTATCAGACAATCAACCTCCTCAAATAATGACCACCCTTATGTGGTGGTAATGGTTGCACAAACCGCGTCCCCAACATCAACAACTACGTTGGCAGTGTATACTATCAACCCTCTCTTATAAATCAAATGATTAATGAGAAGCGTTCTTCCTATGGCATCATGACAGAAACCACCACTCACAAAATGAATATATGTATATATTCTACAACAAATCAACTTCTGAAAATAAACCTAACCATATCAACTTTAAGCAATGAGAAAGGATTCATAAATAAAAACAAAAAGTGCGACTTTTGTTCTTGTATTATACCTGTTAAAGGAGATTCAAACGAGTCTTCCTACCAAGAACACAATAGTAAAACAAGAATCTTTACATATAAAAAGAGAGAGACGGGGGTTGATACACAGCCAACGCAGTTGTAGGTGAGAACGAGCGATGATTGATTTTGTGCAATAAATTTAGATTGTTTTATGTACGGTGTGAGAGTCGTTTTCTTGTTGCCTTAGATTGAGTCCGAGGTGTATTGTGTGACTTATCTTTTTGTTTAGGTGTATCATTTGTATCTTCGAATTTGTCTCTAGATTTTACTTATTGTTTCAATGGGCCCCTTCATTAATATAAAATGTTGGAAAATTTTGTCACGCTCGACGAGTACCGATGAGCACCACTAACGTCGAGCACCGATGAACATTATTAATTCAATTTATAAAGATTAAAATTTTAAAAGACTCGTCGTATGATTATAAATTGTTTAAAAATCAAAAGGTAAATTATTTAAAATATATTATTTTATTTTTTTATTTTCTTTCAAACATAGATCAAAATATCTATCTACCCCTAAATTACAAAACCCTAATTGTTGTTCATTTGAAATTCAAGCTGTTGTCGCCGCCGTCGTCGTTGTTTGCTGCTACCGTCGCCGCTGCCTTTTGACTGTTAAAATTCTAGGTTTTGTAATTCAATTTGGATGCATTTTGACAGTTGGAATTCTCTGTTTTGTAATTCGAATTGGATGCCATTTGACTGTTAAAATTCTCGGTTTTGTAATTCAATTTGGATGCCTTTTGACAGACGGTGTTATTTCGGTCGGAGAATCTAATTTAATATATTAAGTTTACGTACAAATGAGCAAAAATTACAGCCTCATCCGTGGCAAAGCAATAACGGCAGCGGCGGCTTAAATTTTCAAATGAACAAAAATTAGGGTTTTATAATTTAGGGGTATATAGGTATTTTGATCTAGATTTAAAAGAAAATAAAAAATAAAATAATATATTTTAATTAATTTACCTTTTGATTTTTAAATAATTTATAATTATACAGTGAGTCCTTTAGATTTTTAATCTTTATAAATTGAATTAATAGTGCTCATCGGTACTCGTTGAGCGTGGTAGACTCGTCCTAAAATATTTCTCATTGCGAGAAAAGAAACAAGACTCATTCAAAGATCTAGTTATTCGTTTTAAGTTTTATCCGAAATTGGAAAAGATTTGTATAAAAGTATTACGTTCTAAGAATGAGATTAAAAAAATAAGGTTTAACCGTAAAATAAGTGTCCAAACTATAATCATTTTTTCCAGTTAGGTGTCTAAACTATTTTCTAAGCGAAATAAGTGTCTAGTGTTCCATTTTGTTACTCAAATAAGGTTTTAACATCAAAGGTCGTTAAAAAAATTTGTCATCCATTCAGAATATGTAATGTGACCTATTTTTTTTTCAATTTTTTTTTATTTTCTGAATTTCTTTCAAAAATTTGAAAGTCTTAATTTCTTTCAATTAAACTCTCGAATCACATCTCTCTCGCGCCAATGGTTCACCGTTCACCGCCCAAGCCTTGCGTACTCATCGTTCAGCATCCCCACCCTCTAGCCGACGATCACATCCCAATCAGCCTCTTTTTTTCATTGTTGGATGTCCGTCGACGGTTCACTCGTCAATATTTGACGACAGAAAGATGAGATTTGCAGTCGTGGTGGTCTGACAAAAGCATGGGTGACTAGTGGTGATTGAATCGGTTGTAGGATGGGAGGAATTTAGGGACTTGGGGTTAGGGTTTTGGGTTTTTTTAAAGAATTTAAAGATTTTTGGGGGTTTTTATAAAATTAAAGATTTTCTTATTCTTTAAATAAAAATTAAAGAAAATAACAGACTTATGCCACATGTCATGTTCTAATTTGATAATGGAATTTTTTAACCATCGTAAAAAAAACCCTTATTTGAGTAACGGAATGAAACATTAGACACAATGTTGGTCGATGAAATAGTTTAAGTATTTAACTGGAAAAAATGATATAGTTTGGACATTTTTCTGACGGTTAATTAAAAAATAACCATGTTTAAAATATGGGTCGGTCTTGACCTCTAACAATCAATACATGAGTTAGGCCACTCATTTTCAAAATTTTACAAATATTTTGTTATATTATTTTTAGGCTTAAGGGCTATTTTTTCTTTGTAGTAATCTCAATTTATCGATTTCACCCTTATGATATTTTCACATCAATTTGGCCTTTGAAGTAGTCGAATTGCATCACCGTTTAGGGTTTAAGAATATTTTTATGTTTCATAATCACTTTAGATTGATAATTTTTTTTATTAAGGTTTAGGATTTAGGGTTTGAGATTTAGAAATTAAGGTTAGAGTGTTAGTCAAGGGGCAAACGGTGATGCAATTCGACTACTTCAGGGGCCAAATTGATGCAAAAATACCATAGGGGCATAATCGATAAGTTGGTACTACTACAGGGGAAAAAATAGCCCTTAAGCCTTATTTTTATAGTATACCTTAAAGTTTAAATTTGATAAAAATTTAGAACCTATTGAGTGGCTTAAGAGAAAAGAGTCCGATGTTTATTATGGGATTTCTAGATTCAAGCACATGTGCGTGGAAAAAGTATAAACAGATAAAAATATACAATATTATAAGGAAAATATTTTGATACACAAGCTTGTGTAAATTTGAGTTTACACAAGCTTTTTAATTTCAAGGTTTAGATATTTATGTTATGGTTTAGAGTTTAGGGGTTTAAGTTGTAGGGTGTAGAATTTAGAGTTTAGGGGTTTAAGGTTTAGGTTTAGGTTTTAGGATGCTTTGGCTAAGGATTTAGGTTTTAGATTTTATAGCTTAAATATGAACGGTCGTGTAAATTTTTTTAGACAGTTTGTGTATTAAAATATAACTCGTTTATGATGTAAAATTTAGAGTTTAAGATTTAAGGTTTAAGGTTTAGACTTAGGGTGTTAGGGTTTGAGATTTAAGTTTTGAATTTTATAGAAGAGATTAAGAAAATCATCAACTTCTCTGGGTGTTTCTTGGACTCTGGTGAAACAACAAAACGTTTATCAGTTCTTCAAAGTTGTTTCTTCCATCCCAATGACGAGGCCCCCAACCATCATTTCAATACCAATTCCAAGGGATCATCGAACTCGTTCCGTCTTATGTCGTCAATGCAAAAACCACGTCGCCAACATGGAACTGCGGTGGCCCAGCCGTGCATCTCTCTATCTGAGTCTCTGTGTGTATCAAAATTCCTCTTTTACTGCCGAAACTTGTTTCCGTGTTTGTGTTCTTCATAGGACTGCTTGTTCTTAGATTATTTCAAAGTCGATTCTTGTTTGTTTTAATATAATGCCTAAAAAAACCACTTCTTTTGTTACAAACTGAGGTATGTGATCTTGCAAGACTACTTACAAGTTAACTTGGTTACATTGAATCAGGTTTGACGAGGGAATGGATTCTCTGCAACAGTCCGTAAGATATCTCTCCTGAACCAATCCTGATTTATTCCGTGTTTGTGCATTGGCGACACCAGACGTAGCGAGTTTGAGGGCTTGGAATTCAAGACATATTCAGTAGGGGACGAGTTGTTCTTAGGGAAGCTAAGAAGTTGGGACTCCGATGCATGCTTCTTCGGGGAGAATGGTCTCGGTCAGGTTTGGATTGTTATGCTTCTGTTATTTTTTTTATTGAATTATTTACTCCTATATAAATTTTGTATCTCAAAAACAAATTCTATTTTATTTTAAAAGAGTATTCGTATCATTTTTTTATATTTTGACACCATAATTAAAATTCGACATTAACCTTTCATATTTTGACACTGTAATTCAATTTTTCTTGTTCCACCACTACAACAAGGGGGTCCGTTTTTTTCTCCTTATTTTGATGAGTGGTGTTGGCTCCTTGGGGTGGTATTTAAAATTAAAAGGATTTGAGCCAACTTGATTCTAGTTTGCTTTAAAGTTTCATTGTGTTTGTTTTGTTTTGGACTTGATTAGTGTTGTTCTAAAACTGCTTTGTTGGCCTTTCTTGTCTTCTATCTGGTTTGTTCGAGGCTCTCTTTAATCACGATTCACGAGTATAATTTACTTTATTCGTTTTAATTTGAAATTTTCCATAGTTTGAAGCAACAACGCGATGTGGGTTTGGTGATCCAAATCAACAAATTCGATTTTCTTTCTCTTTTGATATTTTCCATAGTTTTAAGATCCCAGCTTCATATTTACCCAATGTCTTCAAACCATTGTATTTTGCGTTCTAATTCCTATACAGTAACCTTTCTACAAGTCTAAACCTTCAACTGCACTTTTCATTTTTCAACTTAAAGATTGCCCTTTTCATTTTCAAGTTTTCTTCCCTTGAAACATGTCAATCCAAGCATCTCTTCCGAGAATGCATAGGACCTGAATTCAAACGTTTTCTAAGCTATTCATTCAGAAGCCTTGCTACTTGTTCTAAACAAATGGAGTTTTCTAAGCTTTTCATTGCTCTTTTCATTTTCAAGTTTCTTCCCATGCAACATGTCAATCCAAGCAGCTCCTGCAAACTCGAACCTCTTCCGAGTATACATAGGAGCTGAATTCAATAATGTTAAACTCAGTGATGTTCCAATTAATTCAAACGTTGAATCTCATTTCATTCTCTCATTTGCCATAGACTATGACTCCTCAGGTTGTCCTTCTCTTACAAATGGCAAGTTCAATGTTTTTTTGGGACTCTGATAACCTCAGCCCTTCACAGTGTGGGAGATTGGCTATGCATACTTGGACCCTTCCTCTATAGATTCATGATTTTCCAACGCAGTTTCTTCATTCACAGATATCATCCAACAATACAACTAGGATGAGATTGATATTCACTATGAGCACTTCAATGTTGACCCTGAAACTTTCTCTGAGTGGCATTTGGCAACTCATAAAAAAACTCTAGAAAAATGGAGTGATCTCTTTTGCTTCCATAGCTCCATTTGATGATGATGATGCTCAAAGCCATTACAAGGCCGTGTGGAAAATGACTCTGAAATAACTATATGTGTATTTCTTTCCTTCTACTGGTACCTCAAATTTGGTGTTTCCGGAACTAACTCTGAAATGACTGCTTGATTTAAACACTTCCATGGAGATAATCATATAAGCGCTAACCTGTGTTGATGTGCCTGGCATAATCTACGAACAAACGGCAGTCCATAAGATATTACAAAATTTGAACAAAACTCAAACAAACTCAGCAACAGACATTGAACTAAGTCATAGTACCCCCCCTCCCCTCCCCAACGTAGCAGGCTTATAACAGAGCAAACATATGCAATCTGAAGGAACTGAACTTTACCCATGAATTAAATTCATTATTTTGTCTACTTTGTTTAATTAATCGGTTTAAATTCTAGGCTAAATTTATTATTCATTTGATATCTCACATACACATGTATTTCTATTTTCGTCATCTAACTATTAGTTTTTACAAAATAATATTTAACGTTTTTTTTTATCATCAACTGTATGAATTTATTAAAAATAAAAGTCATACAGCTCGACGCAGCCCTTACGCCTCGTTAAAAACCTCCCTAAGCCTAATGGAGGAAAAGAGTACGTAAGTGCTAGTCTTAAACAGAACGCCTAAATACAAGCTAAGAATAAAGAACTCCTATCCACTCCCTCCTTTGCGAGTACATCGGCAAAACCATTTGCTTCCCGCGGTGTGTATTGAACGTTATATATATATATATATATATATATATTCTATCACATGATATTTTTATAATAAAATGATTTAGTAAAAATGTTACGTAGGTTGTTGACGATGATGTGGAAATTCAAAAACTAAATAAAATACCATGTAAGGATTATTTTAATTTTTCGATTGCATGTACCAAATTTGAACAAAAATATAATATTAAGCATTATTTTTTTAAAAAAATAATAGTTGTGTGAGTAGGGATTGTAACACCCCTCGCCCGGGTTAAGAGCGAGGAGCGTTCGGAAACAATTCTAATCAAGATTAACAAGAAAAGTGGGTCAATTTAAAATTTTCTCTTCTAAAATAAGAACTATTCAATGAGCAACAATATAAAATTTCAATTAGGCAAATTCACAATGGTAATAAAATTTTGATTATTAAGGATTCTATTCGGTTCTATTCCATAACAAACAATGCAATTTAATCAAGCATTATTAACCCTTATAAATATAACCTCTCCTCCACAATCAGCTAATTCGATTATCACTTATAGTTTCTCTATTCAATTCGAATGGTTTCCATATGATCCAAGTGACTAGTTTTCTCATCTATATACAACTCCTTTCATTATTCGAAACCATAGCTGCCAAGAGGTATATCAATTTTTCTAAACACCCAAAGATCATATTCGTTTTATTTATTATCATATGATCTCATATCAAGAGGCATACATGACTATAGTTCATGCTTACATCCATAACATATGTACAACAAAAAGAGGATAATCATGCCTCTAAACAAAACATCATGAGAATAACATTTACAACCTCATGGTATTCAAAAAGAAAGTCATCATTCTACCATTCAATACACACATCTTAAATAAAGCTTAAAGATCATCATGATGCAAAGAACCAAGACCACAATGCAAGATCCTAAGCCACCCACTATCATCAAAGCATAACCAAAGCATGCCATACTTTCAAAGCTTCCTTCACGTGTATATATATAGCTCCAAGGATTGAGAATCTCTAACCAACCGATCCTGAGTTTTTGGGAAGAATAACAACAAGAGGTGGTAAGTACATAGAAGTACTTAGTGAGGTAATACAATTTGCAAATTTCAAAGTTTAGCTATAAGATGATCAAATATCACATACATATACAACAATTGTACAATTCATGATTGATGAGTTCTCAAATATGACATATTTCATTTGCTATTTTTCTAGTTATTTGGACTTCTTGCTGCTTAATACATGCTGTTTTCGTTATATTTTGTGCATGGATCCAATTCTGGAAATAGCAGTGAAAATGGGGCATTTCTGCAGTTTTTATTATAATTCTGTCATGACTGGCATCATGGGCACAACACCGGGCACGACGCGTCTGACGTGGCAGTGACGTGGCAATGACGTGGCGACTTCTAGAAGCTTCTGGAACGTTCTGAGAGATCTTATCAGCTTATCCGTTTAGATTTCCTGCATTTAAATTTTAAAACATTTGAATTGTTTTATCTTTTGTTTATTATTTTAAATTATCTCACCACCTTATCTTTGTAAATCTAAGCCTATAAATACCACCCTTGGTAAAGACATAGATCATCAATCATTTTTAGTGATCATCTCTTAGCTTTGAGTATTTTTATTTCTACCTTTGTAAATATTTTCTAGCTTTAATTCAAGTTCTTTTCCTTTATTTTCCTTGTTCCATTTATTTTATGCTATTTAATTACTTTTTTAAAAACCAAGTTAAGTATGATAATTAATATCATGCTTAGCTAAATTTCTTGAGCCAAGAGCTAGCCAAATCAATTCTAATCGTGAGAATTGAACATTGCCTAAATTCCTTCGGGAATACATTTTTATCTTTCTGTTTAGATAGTTTGGCAATCGGCCTTACTAAAGTTTTTAATCGTTTTTCAAATCAAAAAGAGCTCGTTGGTCTGGAATCGTTTAAAGACATAGTTGGGAGGAAGGATCGGCCTGTGGCAATTTCGACTTCCTGTGAACACTCTTAGCGACGGTCCGTAATAGCATATTTTACAACTAACACACTTAATTAGCTTAATTCCATTGCTAATTAGTTCTCTAATTTCTTACTGTATTTATTTCTATAAATTTTCAATCATTCTCAATAATTTCCAGCTTCCAATTTACTCAATTAACTATAAAATTTTCAATTCGACTATACTAGTCCCTATACTTTCCATTTTTCCTTTTCGTGCTCTTAGCTTCGATCTAACATCAAATTCATTATTTTCATTATCCTTTTCATCAAATTAGCACTTCTATCTTTTAGAACACATGTCCCCGAATGATTTATTCCTACAAGAAATTTTCTAATTTCGATTGTAAGCCCCCCGATTTTCAAGATTTTCATATGACTATAATACTAGGAAAACTTAAGAAATTTCCTAAGGTTCGGTTAACCCAATTTACTAACTATTTTTGCAAGGCTATTTACTTCTATCACTCAATCCTTGAACTACTCTAGCTGAATTTTCCAACCCCAAGACTCGAATCAAACTAATAATTATATAAAAATCAATAATTTCCATAATCAAAAGCTAACATCGAACATAGCTTGGAGCAAGGAGCTTACCAAGTTTTAACTCTAAGCTTTTCCAAGCCAAATTATAATTCATGCAAGAGGAATATGGAAATTTTCCATGGATTTTCAGTCGAGCTTCAACTCTTCTCTCTCTCTCGGTTACTTAGCCGGTTAGGAGAAGGGTTGGTGGTGATGACAAGTTGTTACTCACCAAGCTTGGTTGGACTAATTTGCCCTCCTTAATTGGTTCTTAGGATGTAAGATAGTGGATGGGCAATTTAGGTAGTTTCGGATTTAAGACATGCAAGTCCCTAAGGTTTAATTTTTCTCAATTGGCTCCTAAACTTATCTCATTCGGTAGTTTGCCCTTTTTTTTCAATTTAGTCCCTAATGACCGAATTACAAAGTAATTTAACAATTAGTTTGGCTTGATTATTAGCTAATAAGTCCAATAATCACTTAGGTACATTTGAGGGTGTTACAGGGATGACAATAAAACCCGAATTCGACGGGTTCTGACTCGACCCAATTTGGTAGGGTTGAAATTTTTTATTTGAATTTTCGGTTTTCAGGTCTAGTTTTTAAAAGGTTTGAGTTGTGTATGGTCGGGGTAGGGTTTAGGGTGGAAATTCCCCGCCCCGAATCAACCTGGTTTATATATATATATATATTATTTATTATATATTATATTTAATATTTTTATTATTTTTATCGGGGCGGGTCGGGTTTAATCGGTTTTTTTTACTAAAATTTTGGGGTTGGGTCGGAGCTGGGTTTATACTTTTATTATATCGGGTCGGGTCGGGGATAAAAAATATATTGCACTCAGGTCGTGTTGAAAATTTAAACTTTCGGATCAGATTCGTGGCGACAAAAAATCTGTCGTGCCCCGCCCCGTTACCATCCCTATGTGTGAGTAAAACATGAATACATGTATAAATGGGATGTCAAATAGGCACTTTACCCTAAATTTTATGCATAATACGTTTTTGTATGGTTTTATTCCACCATTGTAACCATGTTGGGAGGAATAAAAGTGAATATTACATAAAACAAGTAGATATGTTAGTATCAACGATGTGTTGTAGTATAGTGATGAGTATTTTCGTTTGCCACGCAGGTTATTAGTAAACTAAATGCTTTGTTTTTGTTTCAGTTTATCAACAGTTGTTGGTATATATGGACGAAGTTATACACTTGCAACACACGTTGTAAAACCGCTTTCGCTTCCTCTACAACCAAGTTATTCCGTTGCTTGCTTGAACCGCCATTCGACTTCGTCTCAGGACCAGAATGCATTTTTTTGACCCCCGAATTTGGGTGGAAGCCTTTACCGAAAGCAACACATTCACTCACTCCAACTAATGCCACGAGTATTTGAAGCTTTCGTGTGTGACAGTTCAAATACACCTCCATATCCAATAAATGATCTCGAGGCTTCTAAAATACAAAACACTACTATTTTTTTCTTTGGCAAAATGACAAAAGATGCCCTCAATGTTTGCATGTTTTGTCATTTGGTCTCAAATATTTTTGGAGCAAACAACGCTCAACGTTTCAATTTGGTCCAAATATGCCCTCGTTTGATGAAAAATGTCAGTCAACTGACGATCAACGACTGATGCTGACTGGACTTGCCACGGGTTAAGACCTGCTGATGTGGCACATACCATGTCATATTTCTTTTATAAATATTTTGTTGTACCCTTCTTTATGGTGGCACGTGGCCGACTATCATGCTGACACATGACCGAATCTAATGGTGATACGCGTCGAATATAATGCTGACACGTCAGCAAATCTTAACACGTGGCAAGTTCAGTTAGCATCAGCCGTTGACCGTCAGTTGACTGACAGTTTCCATCCAACGAGGGTATATTTGGACCAAATTGAAACGTTGAGGGTAGTTTGCTCCAAAAAAAGAATTGGAGGCCAAATGACAAAACATGCAAACATTGGAGGCATCTTTTGTCATTCCTTTTTTATAATAGGTGTTGGATTGGAGCTCGTGTTATTGATAAGTTTAATTACAAAATAAATGTTCACATTATTTTTTTATATTAGGTGTTTAAAGTAGTTTTTGATTAAAATAAATGTTTAATGTTTCATTCGGTTATATTTTAGAGTTGATCTATAAGTTATCGTAACAAAGCCCGTCATCCAATAAATAAATGACATGTAAAATGCTTATTGTTTTTATTTAATTATTTTAAAAAATCATTTAAAAAAACTTCAAAATTTTCAACAATACCCCAAATCAAAATATATATATCACTTTACAAATTTGATAAAAACTTACATGTAGTTTTAATATTTACATTGTTATAAAAATAATAGTTTCATTAAAAAAAAGTTGACACCAGTGAGATTAGAGAAAATAAAGTAGTTGTGAAAAATAATTCATTTTCCACTTTAGTAATATTTACTTTAAAAACGATTTGTTAAAGAATTATAAAACTACGTTCATGCGCAATTTCATTTAGTTTATAATATTAATCTATGTGTTAGAAATCATAATCACAAAATTATGTACATAGTAGCCTGCATGTATTACCAATCTAGATATACAAAACTAAAAAAACTTTAAATAGCAAGGTTGTTGTAGTATAGTGGTGAGTATTCCCGCCTGTCACGCGGGTGACCCGGGTTCGATCCCCGGCAACGGCGCAGTTTTTTTTCCCTCCCTCCTTTTTTTAGGAGAACGATATAAAGCTAAAAACATAAAAGTATTGGCGTTGCCCGGACTCGAACCGGAGACCTTCAGTGTGTTAGACTGACGTGATAACCAACTACACCACGACACCTCAATGCTATATCATACCAAACTTGACATCCCCGGATCTGTATGGTTTTCCAGTCCCGACCTCAGAGGTCAGAGCCACGACCATTGAGCGGAAGTAAAATTGTAGAATTCCTTAGATTTCATCAATGAGAACTTGCAACAGTTTCTCCATGCAATTCCCTGCCACACAATATATTGGATTGTAGGCATTACTCACAGTTATTAGGACTGCACAAAAGTCCCAGCTTGAAAGCCTGACGTGAAAGACTCAAATGAACCCATTGAGCATGATAGACTTCCCAGCCGGTTCCAGACAACCGAATCTTTGTTATCAATCTCTACAGCTTGAAGATAACAACGCAAAACACTCTCCTAATGACTTGAACCTTGTTGAAGAAAACAGGGCAAGGTTCTTCAATGCCAAAAATCTGCACCGAAATAGATGAAATACATTGACATGTATGCCCAAAAGATTTAGATGTCATAATGAAACAGATTTATTTCGTACAATTAGCAGATACATCAAAACCACAGCAAATTCATGAATTTGCCGACACATTAATGAAATGAAACTTTGATAGAAATTTATAGGGAAGTTGCAGTTCACATAAAAATTACAAGCCAATGAATTTAGGCATTGTGGCTATGCATTCGGAGATTAGCAGAGTCGAAAACCAAGACTATGCGATGAAACTACTTAAAAATAAGTGAGATATAAACAGACACTTGGACTATAATTTATAACATCAACCCGTGTTCGCTAATAGAGAAGCTATTAAAGGTGCAGCAAAACATACATTAAAAGGAATGTAAGCATGTCTGCCATTGACAGGACCAACGGGAAGCCTGCATACCCCTGCCATTGCTCCATGAACTGCAGTGTGAGCAAGTAAGGTGCAATAGACATTATCGGAAGCGATGCTAGAATAGCCCGGATCATGTATGCGGGGGATCTGCATGCCAAATTTCTCAAGTCAAACATTTTTGGACATTATCTAAAAGGTTGAATTTAACAGTTAAGTATCCATGTATCAAACAAAAGATGTTATTTGATTGAAGGTAGCAGTGTAGCACCTCTATCTTCTGAGATATCCACAGCCCAACATCTTGAAGAAGCTTGTTACCCGAAGCCTCTTGCTGGTCCATAGACTGCAAGCTCCCTGAAAGAGGTTTCTGTCCGGCTCCTTCAGCTATTACAATGACCAAATGTCCATTTTCTCCGAGTTGTTTTTCTATATATTCATAAAGTCCACCTCTTCCATCAAGATAGAATGGTGACTCTGGAATCAAGCAAAAATTGACATCGTGGCTGGCAAGAGCAGCATGCATCGAAGCAAACTTAAAGGTGAAGGAATTCCATCCGAACATGACCAGAAGACATTTGTTGAAGATCAATAAAACGAGTAATGCTACTTTGTCTTCTATCCATTATGGTCTATGGATATCAGAGATCTATCCCAGATTATCTCTAATATAACTTCGATCCTCACCTTTTATACGACTATTTTGTGATTCGATCCCAAAGCCATTTATGCTTTCAATGTATGAGGAATTGCCTGTAAATTCAAAGGGTGGTCCTCATTAGTTTTCAGAAGCAGCTTACAAACAAGATGGTGACGCCAATATCCCACATTACTGAGATACAATGAGACGACAGGAGAAGCTGCCTATAAAAGACACGCGCTTGAAATAATTAAGGCATACCTTTCTCGGCCTTTTGGCTAAGATCAAGTGTAGTATCTGTTTTTATCAGTTTAATATCTGATACGTGGGTCATTGGCTCACATGATATTAAATTTATTTTTTGAGGGGGAGTGTCAATCATAGTAGCTTGCTACTGGGACTCTCGAGTGTCGCTCGAGCGTTGCACTATTGCTCGGGCTCGGCGCACCCTACCCAATCTAAGTCTAACATTATTTTCCGTTTTATCAACAGTTGCTGGCATCGAACAAGTTTTTCTCTTGCAACACACACTGTAAAACCGCCTTTGCTTCCTTTGCATTCCTCGACCAAGTCATTCCGGTGCTTGCTCAAATTGTCACCGTCTCAGGACCGGAATGCATTTTTGACCCCGACCAAAAGCAACAAATTCACTCATTCCAGCTGATGCATGAGTATTTGAAATTTTCGTCTGTTCAATTTCAAATCCACCTCCATATCCATTGGCTTTATTTTCTGATGAGCTTTAATCAACATATCTAATGCCTGATAGTTGAAAGACCGTCACCCTTTGGGCCAGCAGCCAGAATCGGCAGAGAAAAGAAGAGGAGCAAGCAAAGTTATACATTCCAGAGAATTGTTCTCCAACAAGAAACCAACCTTTAGAATTCTTACAATGTGGCAGTCACCATAGAAAAATTGTTTGCATTTTCCTTCTTTTCCAAATGTGACATCTTCTGACAAGGCATCTACTTGTGGCATGTTCCATAAGTTTTTTGAAGTTTCTCTTACAAGATTAGCAACGTCTTGACATTCCATATCAGAATCTTTTCCTTCTGGTTTACCGATCACAATTTCGGCATTAGAAGAGAACCGTATGCTTAACTTGACATCCCGCCGGATCTGTATGGTTTTCCGGACACGACCTCAGAGCCACAATTTCGGCAATTTTGAACCCTAAATATGTATAGTAGAATGAACATAAAAGACAACAAAATGTGTATAGAGATAAAAATAGATAAATATCAAAACTACACATGAACTTTAGTAAAATGCGTAACAAACTTTAATGTTGTGCAATTTTATACATGAAATTTTGATTTGATTTAATTTTCACAAGTTACTAAAATTTGTAAGTGATGGGAGCGGAGACTTGACACCGGAAAACGGCTTCTTTACTGCTTGCAGTAGACTCAAGAGTCGGAATAAACTCCATGGTATATTTATTTTGTCTGCAGACGATTCTAAGAGAAATGACTTTCGGTATGAGAAGCAATCACAAGCTCTACTTGCAATTCCCACTAGCATTTTTATCTTATCTACTTTTACAAAAGCATAGAATATGAGTTTGAACATTCACGTTATGTGGACGTAATGTGTGTATTGCCATTTGTTGTATAAATATATACCAGATGTCTGTTGTGTACCTCAAAATTTGTTGTATAAGTATTGGTGTGTTGAAAAAATATTTGTTATATTGAGAGATATGCTCTATTATCCTCTTAGAAAACAACATTGTATATCGAAAGCATGTTGTACTGTGCATAATTTTATTAGGTTGGAAGCTGAAAAATGATGAATTGTTTGAAGAGGGTGAAAGAGAAATGAACAAGAACTTGATGACACGCAACTTCTTATATTTTGAACAAAGAATACATCACATTTGATATGTCACAACTGTCGAGATGACTCAAGTTTGAGACGGAATTGCAACATCGTTATAGATTAATTATAGGCAGAACTAAAAAATCCAAAAAATTTCATTAGGAACACATTTTATATTATTCTTATTAAGAATAAAATTATTTTTTATTGATTTTAAAACTTTTGTCTATTTAATTATATTTAATTTATTATTTTTAATTTTTCACCTAAAAATATTTTAATTTTAATTTTAATTTTAATTTAATTATTTGATAATTACTTTGTTTATTTTCATTTTGAAAAACCAGATACCAAATACATTTTCACTATTTTAATTTTTTAAAAACAAGTTTTCATTTATATTAATCAAATATGTTTTTTTTTTTGAAAACTTGAAAATAAAAATGATTTTTTGAAAATGAAAAAAAAATAAAAAATAGAAAATATTTTTTTGAACCAAACGGAACATTAAATTTTAGGAAAGAGAATTAAATTTTGCCGTTATATTAATTTATTCATTTGATAAATTAAAAAAAAGATATGAAAAATAGAACTAATTAATTTTTAGAGGCCCCAAAACTAGTTAGGGTCTTACCGATCGCTCATGGTACCCAATTGAGAATGTAACGGAGTATAGAAGTATAGTTGGAGCTCTTCGGTGCATAGTTATCACTTAACCAAAGATTACATTTGCTGTAAACATTGTCTTTCACTTTATGCAGAATCCTCACAAATGCTTGGAGTGTGAACTCCAATCAATAGAAATTAAACCAAAACACAAGACTCCTCAGTGTGGGAGAACGCCATGTGCCATCTAGGACTCTTAAGTCCCAACTCCCATGTTGCATGGCATATAGTTATCTAGGACTACACATGAACTTTAGTAAAATGCGTAACAAACTTTAATGTTGTGCAATTTTATACATGAAATTTTGATTTGATTTAATTTTCACAAGTTACTAAAATTTGTAAGTGATGGGAGTGGAGGCTTGACACCGGAAAACGGCTTCTTTACTGCCTGTAGTAGACTAAAGAGCCAGAACAAACTCCATGGTATATTTATTTGGTCTGCTGATGACTCTAAGAGAAATGGCTTTCGGTATGAGAAGCAATCACAAGCTCTACTTGCAATTTCCCACTAGTATTTTTATCTTATCTACTTTTATAAAAGCATAGAATATGAGTTTGAACATTCACATAATGTGGACGTAATGTGTGTATTGCCATTTGTTGTATAAATATATACCAGATGTCTATTGTGTACCTCAAAATTTGGTTTTCTATGGGTTTAATCTAGAGCTCAGAATCAAGAAACCTCTTAATTCTCATCTTCATAATATAACTTTTGTTTCTTGGACTCAGCTCTGCCCATTCGACGCCTCCGATAATGGTTGCACACCTGTTTTATCACACTTTTGTGTCTTGGGAATGCTACTTGTGGTTAATGTGTCTCATTTAGCTGTTTGTGGTCTATTAGATTTCAGAGATTCTTCTACCTTTTTGTATTCAAACAAAACTGCTATGCCAAAGGTATAAAAACAGCTACAATATTGAATTAATCCATACATATTGCAGAGTTACTTGATTCAACTTGGAACAGGTTATTTTGGAAGATACATTCAACTTGATTCAACTGCTAGGCCATATGTTACAGACCAAGGAAAGGAACAATTGACAATTCAATTGTTGCTGGTGTTTTTAGAGCAAATGTAGCAGTGCTTCCTTTTCATCTACACGGGTTCAACTTCTTCGTTGAAGGCCAGAGTTATTGGAATCCAAATGTCAACCCTGCAAATTTCAACCTAGATAAAGGAAAAGAGTACAACACATAAACGGCAGTTCATAAGATATTAAAAAATTCGAACAAAACTGAAACAAACTCAGCAACAGACATTGAACGAATTCATATTTCATAGTACCCCTCCCCCAAGTATCAGGCTTATAACAGAGCAAACATATGCAATCTGAAGGAACTGAACTTTACCCACCTGTTTTATCAGACAATCAACCTCCTCAAATAATGACCACCCTTATGTGGTGGTAATGGTTGCACAAACCGCGTCCCCAACATCAACAACTACGTTGGCAGTGTATACTATCAACCCTCTCTTATAAATCAAATGATTAATGAGAAGCGTTCTTCCTATGGCATCATGACAGAAACCACCACTCACAAAATGAATATATGTATATATTCTACAACAAATCAACTTCTGAAAATAAACCTAACCATAACAACTTTAAGCAATGAGAAACGATTCATAAATAAAAACAAAAAGTGCGACTTTTGTTCTTGTATTATACCTGTTAAAGGAGATTCAAACGAGTCTTCCTACCAAGAACACAATAGTAAAACAAGAATCTTTACATATAAAAAGAGAGAGACGGGGGTTGATACACAGCCAACGCAGTTGTAGGTGAGAACGAGCGATGATTGATTTTGTGCAATAAATTTAGATTGTTTTATGTACGGTGTGAGAGTCATTTTCTTGTTGCCTTAGATTGAGTCCGAGGTGTATTGTGTGACTTATCTTTTTGTTTAGGTGTATCATTTGTATCTTCGAATTTGTCTCTAGATTTTACTTATTGTTTCAATGGGCCCCTTCATTAATATAAAATGTTGGAAAATTTTGTCACGCTCGACGAGTACCGATGAGCACCACTAACGTCGAGCACCGATGAACATTATTAATTCAATTTATAAAGATTAAAATTTTAAAAGACTCGTCGTATGATTATAAATTGTTTAAAAATCAAAAGGTAAATTATTTAAAATATATTATTTTATTTTTTTATTTTCTTTCAAACATAGATCAAAATATCTATCTACCCCTAAATTACAAAACCCTAATTGTTGTTCATTTGAAATTCAAGCTGTTGTCGCCGCCGTCGTCGTTGTTTGCTGCTACCGTCGCCGCTGCCTTTTGACTGTTAAAATTCTAGGTTTTGTAATTCAATTTGGATGCATTTTGACAGTTGGAATTCTCTGTTTTGTAATTCGAATTGGATGCCATTTGACTGTTAAAATTCTCGGTTTTGTAATTCAATTTGGATGCCTTTTGACAGACGGTGTTATTTCGGTCGGAGAATCTAATTTAATATATTAAGTTTACGTACAAATGAGCAAAAATTACAGCCTCATCCGTGGCAAAGCAATAACGGCAGCGGCGGCTTAAATTTTCAAATGAACAAAAATTAGGGTTTTATAATTTAGGGGTATATAGGTATTTTGATCTAGATTTAAAAGAAAATAAAAAATAAAATAATATATTTTAATTAATTTACCTTTTGATTTTTAAATAATTTATAATTATACAGTGAGTCCTTTAGATTTTTAATCTTTATAAATTGAATTAATAGTGCTCATCGGTACTCGTTGAGCGTGGTAGACTCGTCCTAAAATATTTCTCATTGCGAGAAAAGAAACAAGACTCATTCAAAGATCTAGTTATTCGTTTTAAGTTTTATCCGAAATTGGAAAAGATTTGTATAAAAGTATTACGTTCTAAGAATGAGATTAAAAAAATAAGGTTTAACCGTAAAATAAGTGTCCAAACTATAATCATTTTTTCCAGTTAGGTGTCTAAACTATTTTCTAAGCGAAATAAGTGTCTAGTGTTCCATTTTGTTACTCAAATAAGGTTTTAACATCAAAGGTCGTTAAAAAAATTTGTCATCCATTCAGAATATGTAATGTGACCTATTTTTTTTTCAATTTTTTTTATTTTCTGAATTTCTTTCAAAAATTTGAAAGTCTTAATTTCTTTCAATTAAACTCTCGAATCACATCTCTCTCGCGCCAATGGTTCACCGTTCACCGCCCAAGCCTTGCGTACTCATCGTTCAGCATCCCCACCCTCTAGCCGACGATCACATCCCAATCAGCCTCTTTTTTTCATTGTTGGATGTCCGTCGACGGTTCACTCGTCAATATTTGACGACAGAAAGATGAGATTTGCAGTCGTGGTGGTCTGACAAAAGCATGGGTGACTAGTGGTGATTGAATCGGTTGTAGGATGGGAGGAATTTAGGGACTTGGGGTTAGGGTTTTGGGTTTTTTTAAAGAATTTAAAGATTTTTGGGGGTTTTTATAAAATTAAAGATTTTCTTATTCTTTAAATAAAAATTAAAGAAAATAACAGACTTATGCCACATGTCATGTTCTAATTTGATAATGGAATTTTTTTAACCATCGTAAAAAAAACCCTTATTTGAGTAACGGAATGAAACATTAGACACAATGTTGGTCGATGAAATAGTTTAAGTATTTAACTGGAAAAAATGATATAGTTTGGACATTTTTCTGACGGTTAATTAAAAAATAACCATGTTTAAAATATGGGTCGGTCTTGACCTCTAACAATCAATACATGAGTTAGGCCACTCATTTTCAAAATTTTACAAATATTTTGTTATATTATTTTTAGGCTTAAGGGCTATTTTTTCTTTGTAGTAATCTCAATTTATCGATTTCACCCTTATGATATTTTCACATCAATTTGGCCTTTGAAGTAGTCGAATTGCATCACCGTTTAGGGTTTAAGAATATTTTTATGTTTCATAATCACTTTAGATTGATAATTTTTTTTATTAAGGTTTAGGATTTAGGGTTTGAGATTTAGAAATTAAGGTTAGAGTGTTAGTCAAGGGGCAAACGGTGATGCAATTCGACTACTTCAGGGGCCAAATTGATGCAAAAATACCATAGGGGCATAATCGATAAGTTGGTACTACTACAGGGGAAAAAATAGCCCTTAAGCCTTATTTTTATAGTATACCTTAAAGTTTAAATTTGATAAAAATTTAGAACCTATCGAGTGGCTTAAGAGAAAAGAGTCCGATGTTTATTATGGGATTTCTAGATTCAAGCACATGTGCGTGGAAAAAGTATAAACAGATAAAAATATACAATATTATAAGGAAAATATTTTGATACACAAGCTTGTGTAAATTTGAGTTTACACAAGCTTTTTAATTTCAAGGTTTAGATATTTATGTTGTGGTTTAGAGTTTAGGGGTTTAAGTTGTAGGGTGTAGAATTTAGAGTTTAGGGGTTTAAGGTTTAGGTTTAGGTTTTAGGATGCTTTGGCTAAGGATTTAGGTTTTAGATTTTATAGCTTAAATATGAACGGTCGTGTAAATTTTTTTAGACAGTTTGTGTATTAAAATATAACTCGTTTATGATGTAAAATTTAGAGTTTAAGATTTAAGGTTTAAGGTTTAGACTTAGGGTGCTAGGATTTGAGATTTAAGTTTTGAATTTTATAGAAGAGATTAAGAAAATCATCAACTTCTCTGGGTGTTTCTTGGACTCTGGTGAAACAACAAAACGTTTATCAGTTCTTCAAAGTTGTTTCTTCCATCCCAATGACGAGGCCCCCAACCATCATTTCAATACCAATTCCAAGGGATCATCGAACTCGTTCCGTCTTATGTCGTCAATGCAAAAACCACGTCGCCAACATGGAACTGCGGTGGCCCAGCCGTGCATCTCTCTATCTGAGTCTCTGTGTGTATCAAGATTCCTCTTTTACTGCCGAAACTTGTTTCCCTGTTTGTGTTCTTCATAGGACTGCTTGTTCTTAGATTATTTCAAAGTCGATTCTTGTTTGTTTTAATATAATGCCTAAAAAAACCACTTCTTTTGTTACAAACTGAGGTATGTGATCTTGCAAGACTACTTACAAGTTAACTTGGTTACATTGAATCAGGTTTGACGAGGGAATGGATTCTCTGCAACAGTCCGTAAGATATCTCTCCTGAACCAATCCTGATTTATTTCGTGTTTGTGCATTGGCGACACCAGACGTAGCGAGTTTGAGGGCTTGGAATTCAAGACATATTCAGTAGGGGACGAGTTGTTCTTAGGGAAGCTAAGAAGTTGGGACTCCGATGCATGCTTCTTCGGGGAGAATGGTCTCGGTCAGGTTTGGATTGTTATGCTTCTGTTATTTTTTTTATTGAATTATTTACTCCTATATAAATTTTGTATCTCAAAAACAAATTCTATTTTATTTTAAAAGAGTATTCGTATCATTTTTTTTATATTTTGACACCATAATTAAAATTCGACATTAACCTTTCATATTTTGACACTGTAATTCAATTTTTCTTGTTCCACCACTACAGCAAGGGGGTCCGTTTTTTTCTCCTTATTTTGATGAGTGGTGTTGGCTCCTTGGGGTGGTATTTAAAATTAAAAGGATTTGAGCCAGCTTGATTCTAGTTTGTTTTAAAGTTTCATTGTGTTTGTTTTGTTTTGGACTTGATTAGTGTTGTTCTAAAACTGCTTTGTTGGCCTTTCTTGTCTTCTATCTGGTTTGTTCGAGGCTCTCTTTAATCACGATTCACGAGTATAATTTACTTTATTCGTTTTAATTTGAAATTTTCCATAGTTTGAAGCAACAGCGCGATGTGGGTTTGGTGATCCAAATCAACAAATTCGATTTTCTTTCTCTTTTGATATTTTCCATAGTTTTAAGATCCCAGCTTCATATTTACCCAATGTCTTCAAACCATTGTATTTTGCGTTCTAATTCCTATACAGTAACCTTTCTACAAGTCTAAACCTTCAACTGCACTTTTCATTTTTCAACTTAAAGATTGCCCTTTTCATTTTCAAGTTTTCTTCCCTTGAAACATGTCAATCCAAGCATCTCTTCCGAGAATGCATAGGACCTGAATTCAAACGTTTTCTAAGCTATTCATTCAGAAGCCTTGCTACTTGTTCTAAACAAATGGAGTTTTCTAAGCTTTTCATTGCTCATTTCATTTTCAAGTTTCTTCCCATGCAACATGTCAATCCAAGCAGCTCCTGCAAACTCGAACCTCTTCCGAGTATACATAGGAGCTGAATTCAATAATGTTAAACTCAGTGATGTTCCAATTAATTCAAACGTTGAATCTCATTTCATTCTCTCATTTGCCATAGACTATGACTCCTCAGGTTGTCCTTCTCTTACAAATGGCAAGTTCAATGTTTTTTTGGGACTCTGATAACCTCAGCCCTTCACAGTGTGGGAGATTGGCTATGCATACTTGGACCCTTCCTCTATAGATTCATGATTTTCCAACGCAGTTTCTTCATTCACAGATATCATCCAACAATACAACTAGGATGAGATTGATATTCACTATGAGCACTTCAATGTTGACCCTGAAACTTTCTCTGAGTGGCATTTGGCAACTCATAAAAAAACTCTAGAAAAATGGAGTGATCTCTTTTGCTTCCATAGCTCCATTTGATGATGATGATGCTCAAAGCCATTACAAGGCCGTGTGGAAAATGACTCTGAAATGACTATATGTGTATTTCTTTCCTTCTACTGGTACCTCAAATTTGGTGTTTCCGGAACTAACTCTGAAATGACTGCTTGATTTAAACACTTCCATGGAGATAATCATATAAGCGCTAACCTGTGTTGATGTGCCTGGCATAATCTACGAACAAACGGCAGTCCATAAGATATTACAAAATTTGAACAAAACTCAAACAAACTCAGCAACAGACATTGAACTAAGTCATAGTACCCCCCCCCCCTCCCCTCCCCAAAGTAGCAGGCTTATAACAGAGCAAACATATGCAATCTGAAGGAACTGAACTTTACCCATGAATTAAATTCATTATTTTGTCTACTTTGTTTAATTAATCGGTTTAAATTCTAGGCTAAATTTATTATTCATTTGATATCTCACATACACATATATTTCTATTTTCGTCATCTAACTATTAGTTTTTACAAAATAATATTTAACGTTTTTTTTTATCATCAACTGTATGAATTTATTAAAAATAAAAGTCATACAGCTCGACGCAGCCCTTACGCCTCGTTAAAAACCTCCCTAAGCCTAATGGAGGAAAAGAGTACGTAAGTGCTAGTCTTAAACAGAACGCCTAAATACAAGCTAAGAATAAAGAACTCCTATCCACTCCCTCCTTTGCGAGTACATCGGCAAAACCATTTGCTTCCCGCGGTGTGTATTGAACGTTATATATATATATATATATATATATATATATATATATATATATATATATATATATATATATATTCTATCACATGATATTTTTATAATAAAATGATTTAGTAAAAATGTTACGTAGGTTGTTGACGATGATGTGGAAATTCAAAAACTAAATAAAATACCATGTAAGGATTATTTTAATTTTTCGATTGCATGTACCAAATTTGAACAAAAATATAATATTAAGCATTATTTTTTTAAAAAAATAATAGTTGTGTGAGTAGGGATTGTAACACCCCTCGCCCGGGTTAAGAGCGAGGAGCGTTCGGAAACAATTCTAATCAAGATTAACAAGAAAAGTGGGTCAATTTAAAATTTTCTCTTCTAAAATAAGAACTATTCAATGAGCAACAATATAAAATTTCAATTAGGCAAATTCACAATGGTAATAAAATTTTGATTATTAAGGATTCTATTCGGTTCTATTCCATAACAAACAATGCAATTTAATCAAGCATTATTAACCCTTATAAATATAACCTCTCCTCCACAATCAGCTAATTCGATTATCACTTATAGTTTCTCTATTCAATTCGAATGGTTTCCATATGATCCAAGTGACTAGTTTTCTCATCTATATACAACTCCTTTCATTATTCGAAACCATAGCTGCCAAGAGGTATATCAATTTTTCTAAACACCCAAAGATCATATTCGTTTTATTTATTATCATATGATCTCATATCAAGAGGCATACATGACTATAGTTCATGCTTACATCCATAACATATGTACAACAAAAAGAGGATAATCATGCCTCTAAACAAAACATCATGAGAATAACATTTACAACCTCATGGTATTCAAAAAGAAAGTCATCATTCTACCATTCAATACACACATCTTAAATAAAGCTTAAAGATCATCATGATGCAAAGAACCAAGACCACAATGCAAGATCCTAAGCCACCCACTATCATCAAAGCATAACCAAAGCATGCCATACTTTCAAAGCTTCCTTCACGTGTATATATATAGCTCCAAGGATTGAGAATCTCTAACCAACCGATCCTGAGTTTTTGGGAAGAATAACAACAAGAGGTGGTAAGTACATAGAAGTACTTAGTGAGGTAATACAATTTGCAAATTTCAAAGTTTAGCTATAAGATGATCAAATATCACATACATATACAACAATTGTACAATTCATGATTGATGAGTTCTCAAATATGACATATTTCATTTGCTATTTTTCTAGTTATTTGGACTTCTTGCTGCTTAATACATGCTGTTTTCGTTATATTTTGTGCATGGATCCAATTCTGGAAATAGCAGTGAAAATGGGGCATTTCTGCAGTTTTTATTATAATTCTGTCATGACTGGCATCATGGGCACAACACCGGGCACGACGCGTCTGACGTGGCAGTGACGTGGCAATGACGTGGCGACTTCTAGAAGCTTCTGGAACGTTCTGAGAGATCTTATCAGCTTATCCGTTTAGATTTCCTGCATTTAAATTTTAAAACATTTGAATTGTTTTATCTTTTGTTTATTATTTTAAATTATCTCACCACCTTATCTTTGTAAATCTAAGCCTATAAATACCACCCTTGGTAAAGACATAGATCATCAATCATTTTTAGTGATCATCTCTTAGCTTTGAGTATTTTTATTTCTACCTTTGTAAATATTTTCTAGCTTTAATTCAAGTTCTTTTCCTTTATTTTCCTTGTTCCATTTATTTTATGCTATTTAATTACTTTTTTAAAAACCAAGTTAAGTATGATAATTAATATCATGCTTAGCTAAATTTCTTGAGCCAAGAGCTAGCCAAATCAATTCTAATCGTGAGAATTGAACATTGCCTAAATTCCTTCGGGAATACATTTTTATCTTTCTGTTTAGATAGTTTGGCAATCGGCCTTACTAAAGTTTTTAATCGTTTTTCAAATCAAAAAGAGCTCGTTGGTCTGGAATCGTTTAAAGACATAGTTGGGAGGAAGGATCGGCCTGTGGCAATTTCGACTTCCTGTGAACACTCTTAGCGACGGTCCGTAATAGCATATTTTACAACTAACACACTTAATTAGCTTAATTCCATTGCTAATTAGTTCTCTAATTTCTTACTGTATTTATTTCTATAAATTTTCAATCATTCTCAATAATTTCCAGCTTCCAATTTACTCAATTAACTATAAAATTTTCAATTCGACTATACTAGTCCCTATACTTTCCATTTTTCCTTTTCGTGCTCTTAGCTTCGATCTAACATCAAATTCATTATTTTCATTATCCTTTTCATCAAATTAGCACTTCTATCTTTTAGAACACATGTCCCCGAATGATTTATTCCTACAAGAAATTTTCTAATTTCGATTGTAAGCCCCCCGATTTTCAAGATTTTCATATGACTATAATACTAGGAAAACTTAAGAAATTTCCTAAGGTTCGGTTAACCCAATTTACTAACTATTTTTGCAAGGCTATTTACTTCTATCACTCAATCCTTGAACTACTCTAGCTGAATTTTCCAACCCCAAGACTCGAATCAAACTAATAATTATATAAAAATCAATAATTTCCATAATCAAAAGCTAACATCGAACATAGCTTGGAGCAAGGAGCTTACCAAGTTTTAACTCTAAGCTTTTCCAAGCCAAATTATAATTCATGCAAGAGGAATATGGAAATTTTCCATGGATTTTCAGTCGAGCTTCAACTCTTCTCTCTCTCTCGGTTACTTAGCCGGTTAGGAGAAGGGTTGGTGGTGATGACAAGTTGTTACTCACCAAGCTTGGTTGGACTAATTTGCCCTCCTTAATTGGTTCTTAGGATGTAAGATAGTGGATGGGCAATTTAGGTAGTTTCGGATTTAAGACATGCAAGTCCCTAAGGTTTAATTTTTCTCAATTGGCTCCTAAACTTATCTCATTCGGTAGTTTGCCCTTTTTTTTCAATTTAGTCCCTAATGACCGAATTACAAAGTAATTTAACAATTAGTTTGGCTTGATTATTAGCTAATAAGTCCAATAATCACTTAGGTACATTTGAGGGTGTTACAGGGATGACAATAAAACCCGAATTCGACGGGTTCTGACTCGACCCAATTTGGTAGGGTTGAAATTTTTTATTTGAATTTTCGGTTTTCAGGTCTAGTTTTTAAAAGGTTTGAGTTGTGTATGGTCGGGGTAGGGTTTAGGGTGGAAATTCCCCGCCCCGAATCAACCTGGTTTATATATATATATATATTATTTATTATATATTATATTTAATATTTTTATTATTTTTATCGGGGCGGGTCGGGTTTAATCGGTTTTTTTTACTAAAATTTTGGGGTTGGGTCGGAGCTGGGTTTATACTTTTATTATATCGGGTCGGGTCGGGGATAAAAAATATATTGCACTCAGGTCGTGTTGAAAATTTAAACTTTCGGATCAGATTCGTGGCGACAAAAAATCTGTCGTGCCCCGCCCCGTTACCATCCCTATGTGTGAGTAAAACATGAATACATGTATAAATGGGATGTCAAATAGGCACTTTACCCTAAATTTTATGCATAATACGTTTTTGTATGGTTTTATTCCACCATTGTAACCATGTTGGGAGGAATAAAAGTGAATATTACATAAAACAAGTAGATATGTTAGTATCAACGATGTGTTGTAGTATAGTGATGAGTATTTTCGTTTGCCACGCAGGTTATTAGTAAACTAAATGCTTTGTTTTTGTTTCAGTTTATCAACAGTTGTTGGTATATATGGACGAAGTTATACACTTGCAACACACGTTGTAAAACCGCTTTCGCTTCCTCTACAACCAAGTTATTCCGTTGCTTGCTTGAACCGCCATTCGACTTCGTCTCAGGACCAGAATGCATTTTTTTGACCCCCGAATTTGGGTGGAAGCCTTTACCGAAAGCAACACATTCACTCACTCCAACTAATGCCACGAGTATTTGAAGCTTTCGTGTGTGACAGTTCAAATACACCTCCATATCCAATAAATGATCTCGAGGCTTCTAAAATACAAAACACTACTATTTTTTTCTTTGGCAAAATGACAAAAGATGCCCTCAATGTTTGCATGTTTTGTCATTTGGTCTCAAATATTTTTGGAGCAAACAACGCTCAACGTTTCAATTTGGTCCAAATATGCCCTCGTTTGATGAAAAATGTCAGTCAACTGACGATCAACGACTGATGCTGACTGGACTTGCCACGGGTTAAGACCTGCTGATGTGGCACATACCATGTCATATTTCTTTTATAAATATTTTGTTGTACCCTTCTTTATGGTGGCACGTGGCCGACTATCATGCTGACACATGACCGAATCTAATGGTGATACGCGTCGAATATAATGCTGACACGTCAGCAAATCTTAACACGTGGCAAGTTCAGTTAGCATCAGCCGTTGACCGTCAGTTGACTGACAGTTTCCATCCAACGAGGGTATATTTGGACCAAATTGAAACGTTGAGGGTAGTTTGCTCCAAAAAAAGAATTGGAGGCCAAATGACAAAACATGCAAACATTGGAGGCATCTTTTGTCATTCCTTTTTTATAATAGGTGTTGGATTGGAGCTCGTGTTATTGATAAGTTTAATTACAAAATAAATGTTCACATTATTTTTTTATATTAGGTGTTTAAAGTAGTTTTTGATTAAAATAAATGTTTAATGTTTCATTCGGTTATATTTTAGAGTTGATCTATAAGTTATCGTAACAAAGCCCGTCATCCAATAAATAAATGACATGTAAAATGCTTATTGTTTTTATTTAATTATTTTAAAAAATCATTTAAAAAAACTTCAAAATTTTCAACAATACCCCAAATCAAAATATATATATCACTTTACAAATTTGATAAAAACTTACATGTAGTTTTAATATTTACATTGTTATAAAAATAATAGTTTCATTAAAAAAAAGTTGACACCAGTGAGATTAGAGAAAATAAAGTAGTTGTGAAAAATAATTCATTTTCCACTTTAGTAATATTTACTTTAAAAACGATTTGTTAAAGAATTATAAAACTACGTTCATGCGCAATTTCATTTAGTTTATAATATTAATCTATGTGTTAGAAATCATAATCACAAAATTATGTACATAGTAGCCTGCATGTATTACCAATCTAGATATACAAAACTAAAAAAACTTTAAATAGCAAGGTTGTTGTAGTATAGTGGTGAGTATTCCCGCCTGTCACGCGGGTGACCCGGGTTCGATCCCCGGCAACGGCGCAGTTTTTTTTCCCTCCCTCCTTTTTTTAGGAGAACGATATAAAGCTAAAAACATAAAAGTATTGGCGTTGCCCGGACTCGAACCGGAGACCTTCAGTGTGTTAGACTGACGTGATAACCAACTACACCACGACACCTCAATGCTATATCATACCAAACTTGACATCCCCGGATCTGTATGGTTTTCCAGTCCCGACCTCAGAGGTCAGAGCCACGACCATTGAGCGGAAGTAAAATTGTAGAATTCCTTAGATTTCATCAATGAGAACTTGCAACAGTTTCTCCATGCAATTCCCTGCCACACAATATATTGGATTGTAGGCATTACTCACAGTTATTAGGACTGCACAAAAGTCCCAGCTTGAAAGCCTGACGTGAAAGACTCAAATGAACCCATTGAGCATGATAGACTTCCCAGCCGGTTCCAGACAACCGAATCTTTGTTATCAATCTCTACAGCTTGAAGATAACAACGCAAAACACTCTCCTAATGACTTGAACCTTGTTGAAGAAAACAGGGCAAGGTTCTTCAATGCCAAAAATCTGCACCGAAATAGATGAAATACATTGACATGTATGCCCAAAAGATTTAGATGTCATAATGAAACAGATTTATTTCGTACAATTAGCAGATACATCAAAACCACAGCAAATTCATGAATTTGCCGACACATTAATGAAATGAAACTTTGATAGAAATTTATAGGGAAGTTGCAGTTCACATAAAAATTACAAGCCAATGAATTTAGGCATTGTGGCTATGCATTCGGAGATTAGCAGAGTCGAAAACCAAGACTATGCGATGAAACTACTTAAAAATAAGTGAGATATAAACAGACACTTGGACTATAATTTATAACATCAACCCGTGTTCGCTAATAGAGAAGCTATTAAAGGTGCAGCAAAACATACATTAAAAGGAATGTAAGCATGTCTGCCATTGACAGGACCAACGGGAAGCCTGCATACCCCTGCCAT
The DNA here is from genome assembly GCA_958450335.1 of Hibiscus tridactylites. Classification (NCBI taxonomy): domain Eukaryota; kingdom Viridiplantae; phylum Streptophyta; class Magnoliopsida; order Malvales; family Malvaceae; genus Hibiscus; species Hibiscus tridactylites. The sequence goes on from OY288292.1 coordinate 42,652,913, forward strand.
TGCTCCATGAACTGCAGTGTGAGCAAGTAAGGTGCAATAGACATTATCGGAAGCGATGCTAGAATAGCCCGGATCATGTATGCGGGGGATCTGCATGCCAAATTTCTCAAGTCAAACATTTTTGGACATTATCTAAAAGGTTGAATTTAACAGTTAAGTATCCATGTATCAAACAAAAGATGTTATTTGATTGAAGGTAGCAGTGTAGCACCTCTATCTTCTGAGATATCCACAGCCCAACATCTTGAAGAAGCTTGTTACCCGAAGCCTCTTGCTGGTCCATAGACTGCAAGCTCCCTGAAAGAGGTTTCTGTCCGGCTCCTTCAGCTATTACAATGACCAAATGTCCATTTTCTCCGAGTTGTTTTTCTATATATTCATAAAGTCCACCTCTTCCATCAAGATAGAATGGTGACTCTGGAATCAAGCAAAAATTGACATCGTGGCTGGCAAGAGCAGCATGCATCGAAGCAAACTTAAAGGTGAAGGAATTCCATCCGAACATGACCAGAAGACATTTGTTGAAGATCAATAAAACGAGTAATGCTACTTTGTCTTCTATCCATTATGGTCTATGGATATCAGAGATCTATCCCAGATTATCTCTAATATAACTTCGATCCTCACCTTTTATACGACTATTTTGTGATTCGATCCCAAAGCCATTTATGCTTTCAATGTATGAGGAATTGCCTGTAAATTCAAAGGGTGGTCCTCATTAGTTTTCAGAAGCAGCTTACAAACAAGATGGTGACGCCAATATCCCACATTACTGAGATACAATGAGACGACAGGAGAAGCTGCCTATAAAAGACACGCGCTTGAAATAATTAAGGCATACCTTTCTCGGCCTTTTGGCTAAGATCAAGTGTAGTATCTGTTTTTATCAGTTTAATATCTGATACGTGGGTCATTGGCTCACATGATATTAAATTTATTTTTTGAGGGGGAGTGTCAATCATAGTAGCTTGCTACTGGGACTCTCGAGTGTCGCTCGAGCGTTGCACTATTGCTCGGGCTCGGCGCACCCTACCCAATCTAAGTCTAACATTATTTTCCGTTTTATCAACAGTTGCTGGCATCGAACAAGTTTTTCTCTTGCAACACACACTGTAAAACCGCCTTTGCTTCCTTTGCATTCCTCGACCAAGTCATTCCGGTGCTTGCTCAAATTGTCACCGTCTCAGGACCGGAATGCATTTTTGACCCCGACCAAAAGCAACAAATTCACTCATTCCAGCTGATGCATGAGTATTTGAAATTTTCGTCTGTTCAATTTCAAATCCACCTCCATATCCATTGGCTTTATTTTCTGATGAGCTTTAATCAACATATCTAATGCCTGATAGTTGAAAGACCGTCACCCTTTGGGCCAGCAGCCAGAATCGGCAGAGAAAAGAAGAGGAGCAAGCAAAGTTATACATTCCAGAGAATTGTTCTCCAACAAGAAACCAACCTTTAGAATTCTTACAATGTGGCAGTCACCATAGAAAAATTGTTTGCATTTTCCTTCTTTTCCAAATGTGACATCTTCTGACAAGGCATCTACTTGTGGCATGTTCCATAAGTTTTTTGAAGTTTCTCTTACAAGATTAGCAACGTCTTGACATTCCATATCAGAATCTTTTCCTTCTGGTTTACCGATCACAATTTCGGCATTAGAAGAGAACCGTATGCTTAACTTGACATCCCGCCGGATCTGTATGGTTTTCCGGACACGACCTCAGAGCCACAATTTCGGCAATTTTGAACCCTAAATATGTATAGTAGAATGAACATAAAAGACAACAAAATGTGTATAGAGATAAAAATAGATAAATATCAAAACTACACATGAACTTTAGTAAAATGCGTAACAAACTTTAATGTTGTGCAATTTTATACATGAAATTTTGATTTGATTTAATTTTCACAAGTTACTAAAATTTGTAAGTGATGGGAGCGGAGACTTGACACCGGAAAACGGCTTCTTTACTGCTTGCAGTAGACTCAAGAGTCGGAATAAACTCCATGGTATATTTATTTTGTCTGCAGACGATTCTAAGAGAAATGACTTTCGGTATGAGAAGCAATCACAAGCTCTACTTGCAATTCCCACTAGCATTTTTATCTTATCTACTTTTACAAAAGCATAGAATATGAGTTTGAACATTCACGTTATGTGGACGTAATGTGTGTATTGCCATTTGTTGTATAAATATATACCAGATGTCTGTTGTGTACCTCAAAATTTGTTGTATAAGTATTGGTGTGTTGAAAAAATATTTGTTATATTGAGAGATATGCTCTATTATCCTCTTAGAAAACAACATTGTATATCGAAAGCATGTTGTACTGTGCATAATTTTATTAGGTTGGAAGCTGAAAAATGATGAATTGTTTGAAGAGGGTGAAAGAGAAATGAACAAGAACTTGATGACACGCAACTTCTTATATTTTGAACAAAGAATACATCACATTTGATATGTCACAACTGTCGAGATGACTCAAGTTTGAGACGGAATTGCAACATCGTTATAGATTAATTATAGGCAGAACTAAAAAATCCAAAAAATTTCATTAGGAACACATTTTATATTATTCTTATTAAGAATAAAATTATTTTTTATTGATTTTAAAACTTTTGTCTATTTAATTATATTTAATTTATTATTTTTAATTTTTCACCTAAAAATATTTTAATTTTAATTTTAATTTTAATTTAATTATTTGATAATTACTTTGTTTATTTTCATTTTGAAAAACCAGATACCAAATACATTTTCACTATTTTAATTTTTTAAAAACAAGTTTTCATTTATATTAATCAAATATGTTTTTTTTTTTGAAAACTTGAAAATAAAAATGATTTTTTGAAAATGAAAAAAAAATAAAAAATAGAAAATATTTTTTTGAACCAAACGGAACATTAAATTTTAGGAAAGAGAATTAAATTTTGCCGTTATATTAATTTATTCATTTGATAAATTAAAAAAAAGATATGAAAAATAGAACTAATTAATTTTTAGAGGCCCCAAAACTAGTTAGGGTCTTACCGATCGCTCATGGTACCCAATTGAGAATGTAACGGAGTATAGAAGTATAGTTGGAGCTCTTCGGTGCATAGTTATCACTTAACCAAAGATTACATTTGCTGTAAACATTGTCTTTCACTTTATGCAGAATCCTCACAAATGCTTGGAGTGTGAACTCCAATCAATAGAAATTAAACCAAAACACAAGACTCCTCAGTGTGGGAGAACGCCATGTGCCATCTAGGACTCTTAAGTCCCAACTCCCATGTTGCATGGCATATAGTTATCTAGGACTACACATGAACTTTAGTAAAATGCGTAACAAACTTTAATGTTGTGCAATTTTATACATGAAATTTTGATTTGATTTAATTTTCACAAGTTACTAAAATTTGTAAGTGATGGGAGTGGAGGCTTGACACCGGAAAACGGCTTCTTTACTGCCTGTAGTAGACTAAAGAGCCAGAACAAACTCCATGGTATATTTATTTGGTCTGCTGATGACTCTAAGAGAAATGGCTTTCGGTATGAGAAGCAATCACAAGCTCTACTTGCAATTTCCCACTAGTATTTTTATCTTATCTACTTTTATAAAAGCATAGAATATGAGTTTGAACATTCACATAATGTGGACGTAATGTGTGTATTGCCATTTGTTGTATAAATATATACCAGATGTCTATTGTGTACCTCAAAATTTGGTTTTCTATGGGTTTAATCTAGAGCTCAGAATCAAGAAACCTCTTAATTCTCATCTTCATAATATAACTTTTGTTTCTTGGACTCAGCTCTGCCCATTCGACGCCTCCGATAATGGTTGCACACCTGTTTTATCACACTTTTGTGTCTTGGGAATGCTACTTGTGGTTAATGTGTCTCATTTAGCTGTTTGTGGTCTATTAGATTTCAGAGATTCTTCTACCTTTTTGTATTCAAACAAAACTGCTATGCCAAAGGTATAAAAACAGCTACAATATTGAATTAATCCATACATATTGCAGAGTTACTTGATTCAACTTGGAACAGGTTATTTTGGAAGATACATTCAACTTGATTCAACTGCTAGGCCATATGTTACAGACCAAGGAAAGGAACAATTGACAATTCAATTGTTGCTGGTGTTTTTAGAGCAAATGTAGCAGTGCTTCCTTTTCATCTACACGGGTTCAACTTCTTCGTTGAAGGCCAGAGTTATTGGAATCCAAATGTCAACCCTGCAAATTTCAACCTAGATAAAGGAAAAGAGTACAACACATAAACGGCAGTTCATAAGATATTAAAAAATTCGAACAAAACTGAAACAAACTCAGCAACAGACATTGAACGAATTCATATTTCATAGTACCCCTCCCCCAAGTATCAGGCTTATAACAGAGCAAACATATGCAATCTGAAGGAACTGAACTTTACCCACCTGTTTTATCAGACAATCAACCTCCTCAAATAATGACCACCCTTATGTGGTGGTAATGGTTGCACAAACCGCGTCCCCAACATCAACAACTACGTTGGCAGTGTATACTATCAACCCTCTCTTATAAATCAAATGATTAATGAGAAGCGTTCTTCCTATGGCATCATGACAGAAACCACCACTCACAAAATGAATATATGTATATATTCTACAACAAATCAACTTCTGAAAATAAACCTAACCATAACAACTTTAAGCAATGAGAAACGATTCATAAATAAAAACAAAAAGTGCGACTTTTGTTCTTGTATTATACCTGTTAAAGGAGATTCAAACGAGTCTTCCTACCAAGAACACAATAGTAAAACAAGAATCTTTACATATAAAAAGAGAGAGACGGGGGTTGATACACAGCCAACGCAGTTGTAGGTGAGAACGAGCGATGATTGATTTTGTGCAATAAATTTAGATTGTTTTATGTACGGTGTGAGAGTCATTTTCTTGTTGCCTTAGATTGAGTCCGAGGTGTATTGTGTGACTTATCTTTTTGTTTAGGTGTATCATTTGTATCTTCGAATTTGTCTCTAGATTTTACTTATTGTTTCAATGGGCCCCTTCATTAATATAAAATGTTGGAAAATTTTGTCACGCTCGACGAGTACCGATGAGCACCACTAACGTCGAGCACCGATGAACATTATTAATTCAATTTATAAAGATTAAAATTTTAAAAGACTCGTCGTATGATTATAAATTGTTTAAAAATCAAAAGGTAAATTATTTAAAATATATTATTTTATTTTTTTATTTTCTTTCAAACATAGATCAAAATATCTATCTACCCCTAAATTACAAAACCCTAATTGTTGTTCATTTGAAATTCAAGCTGTTGTCGCCGCCGTCGTCGTTGTTTGCTGCTACCGTCGCCGCTGCCTTTTGACTGTTAAAATTCTAGGTTTTGTAATTCAATTTGGATGCATTTTGACAGTTGGAATTCTCTGTTTTGTAATTCGAATTGGATGCCATTTGACTGTTAAAATTCTCGGTTTTGTAATTCAATTTGGATGCCTTTTGACAGACGGTGTTATTTCGGTCGGAGAATCTAATTTAATATATTAAGTTTACGTACAAATGAGCAAAAATTACAGCCTCATCCGTGGCAAAGCAATAACGGCAGCGGCGGCTTAAATTTTCAAATGAACAAAAATTAGGGTTTTATAATTTAGGGGTATATAGGTATTTTGATCTAGATTTAAAAGAAAATAAAAAATAAAATAATATATTTTAATTAATTTACCTTTTGATTTTTAAATAATTTATAATTATACAGTGAGTCCTTTAGATTTTTAATCTTTATAAATTGAATTAATAGTGCTCATCGGTACTCGTTGAGCGTGGTAGACTCGTCCTAAAATATTTCTCATTGCGAGAAAAGAAACAAGACTCATTCAAAGATCTAGTTATTCGTTTTAAGTTTTATCCGAAATTGGAAAAGATTTGTATAAAAGTATTACGTTCTAAGAATGAGATTAAAAAAATAAGGTTTAACCGTAAAATAAGTGTCCAAACTATAATCATTTTTTCCAGTTAGGTGTCTAAACTATTTTCTAAGCGAAATAAGTGTCTAGTGTTCCATTTTGTTACTCAAATAAGGTTTTAACATCAAAGGTCGTTAAAAAAATTTGTCATCCATTCAGAATATGTAATGTGACCTATTTTTTTTTCAATTTTTTTTATTTTCTGAATTTCTTTCAAAAATTTGAAAGTCTTAATTTCTTTCAATTAAACTCTCGAATCACATCTCTCTCGCGCCAATGGTTCACCGTTCACCGCCCAAGCCTTGCGTACTCATCGTTCAGCATCCCCACCCTCTAGCCGACGATCACATCCCAATCAGCCTCTTTTTTTCATTGTTGGATGTCCGTCGACGGTTCACTCGTCAATATTTGACGACAGAAAGATGAGATTTGCAGTCGTGGTGGTCTGACAAAAGCATGGGTGACTAGTGGTGATTGAATCGGTTGTAGGATGGGAGGAATTTAGGGACTTGGGGTTAGGGTTTTGGGTTTTTTTAAAGAATTTAAAGATTTTTGGGGGTTTTTATAAAATTAAAGATTTTCTTATTCTTTAAATAAAAATTAAAGAAAATAACAGACTTATGCCACATGTCATGTTCTAATTTGATAATGGAATTTTTTTAACCATCGTAAAAAAAACCCTTATTTGAGTAACGGAATGAAACATTAGACACAATGTTGGTCGATGAAATAGTTTAAGTATTTAACTGGAAAAAATGATATAGTTTGGACATTTTTCTGACGGTTAATTAAAAAATAACCATGTTTAAAATATGGGTCGGTCTTGACCTCTAACAATCAATACATGAGTTAGGCCACTCATTTTCAAAATTTTACAAATATTTTGTTATATTATTTTTAGGCTTAAGGGCTATTTTTTCTTTGTAGTAATCTCAATTTATCGATTTCACCCTTATGATATTTTCACATCAATTTGGCCTTTGAAGTAGTCGAATTGCATCACCGTTTAGGGTTTAAGAATATTTTTATGTTTCATAATCACTTTAGATTGATAATTTTTTTTATTAAGGTTTAGGATTTAGGGTTTGAGATTTAGAAATTAAGGTTAGAGTGTTAGTCAAGGGGCAAACGGTGATGCAATTCGACTACTTCAGGGGCCAAATTGATGCAAAAATACCATAGGGGCATAATCGATAAGTTGGTACTACTACAGGGGAAAAAATAGCCCTTAAGCCTTATTTTTATAGTATACCTTAAAGTTTAAATTTGATAAAAATTTAGAACCTATCGAGTGGCTTAAGAGAAAAGAGTCCGATGTTTATTATGGGATTTCTAGATTCAAGCACATGTGCGTGGAAAAAGTATAAACAGATAAAAATATACAATATTATAAGGAAAATATTTTGATACACAAGCTTGTGTAAATTTGAGTTTACACAAGCTTTTTAATTTCAAGGTTTAGATATTTATGTTGTGGTTTAGAGTTTAGGGGTTTAAGTTGTAGGGTGTAGAATTTAGAGTTTAGGGGTTTAAGGTTTAGGTTTAGGTTTTAGGATGCTTTGGCTAAGGATTTAGGTTTTAGATTTTATAGCTTAAATATGAACGGTCGTGTAAATTTTTTTAGACAGTTTGTGTATTAAAATATAACTCGTTTATGATGTAAAATTTAGAGTTTAAGATTTAAGGTTTAAGGTTTAGACTTAGGGTGCTAGGATTTGAGATTTAAGTTTTGAATTTTATAGAAGAGATTAAGAAAATCATCAACTTCTCTGGGTGTTTCTTGGACTCTGGTGAAACAACAAAACGTTTATCAGTTCTTCAAAGTTGTTTCTTCCATCCCAATGACGAGGCCCCCAACCATCATTTCAATACCAATTCCAAGGGATCATCGAACTCGTTCCGTCTTATGTCGTCAATGCAAAAACCACGTCGCCAACATGGAACTGCGGTGGCCCAGCCGTGCATCTCTCTATCTGAGTCTCTGTGTGTATCAAGATTCCTCTTTTACTGCCGAAACTTGTTTCCCTGTTTGTGTTCTTCATAGGACTGCTTGTTCTTAGATTATTTCAAAGTCGATTCTTGTTTGTTTTAATATAATGCCTAAAAAAACCACTTCTTTTGTTACAAACTGAGGTATGTGATCTTGCAAGACTACTTACAAGTTAACTTGGTTACATTGAATCAGGTTTGACGAGGGAATGGATTCTCTGCAACAGTCCGTAAGATATCTCTCCTGAACCAATCCTGATTTATTTCGTGTTTGTGCATTGGCGACACCAGACGTAGCGAGTTTGAGGGCTTGGAATTCAAGACATATTCAGTAGGGGACGAGTTGTTCTTAGGGAAGCTAAGAAGTTGGGACTCCGATGCATGCTTCTTCGGGGAGAATGGTCTCGGTCAGGTTTGGATTGTTATGCTTCTGTTATTTTTTTTATTGAATTATTTACTCCTATATAAATTTTGTATCTCAAAAACAAATTCTATTTTATTTTAAAAGAGTATTCGTATCATTTTTTTTATATTTTGACACCATAATTAAAATTCGACATTAACCTTTCATATTTTGACACTGTAATTCAATTTTTCTTGTTCCACCACTACAGCAAGGGGGTCCGTTTTTTTCTCCTTATTTTGATGAGTGGTGTTGGCTCCTTGGGGTGGTATTTAAAATTAAAAGGATTTGAGCCAGCTTGATTCTAGTTTGTTTTAAAGTTTCATTGTGTTTGTTTTGTTTTGGACTTGATTAGTGTTGTTCTAAAACTGCTTTGTTGGCCTTTCTTGTCTTCTATCTGGTTTGTTCGAGGCTCTCTTTAATCACGATTCACGAGTATAATTTACTTTATTCGTTTTAATTTGAAATTTTCCATAGTTTGAAGCAACAGCGCGATGTGGGTTTGGTGATCCAAATCAACAAATTCGATTTTCTTTCTCTTTTGATATTTTCCATAGTTTTAAGATCCCAGCTTCATATTTACCCAATGTCTTCAAACCATTGTATTTTGCGTTCTAATTCCTATACAGTAACCTTTCTACAAGTCTAAACCTTCAACTGCACTTTTCATTTTTCAACTTAAAGATTGCCCTTTTCATTTTCAAGTTTTCTTCCCTTGAAACATGTCAATCCAAGCATCTCTTCCGAGAATGCATAGGACCTGAATTCAAACGTTTTCTAAGCTATTCATTCAGAAGCCTTGCTACTTGTTCTAAACAAATGGAGTTTTCTAAGCTTTTCATTGCTCATTTCATTTTCAAGTTTCTTCCCATGCAACATGTCAATCCAAGCAGCTCCTGCAAACTCGAACCTCTTCCGAGTATACATAGGAGCTGAATTCAATAATGTTAAACTCAGTGATGTTCCAATTAATTCAAACGTTGAATCTCATTTCATTCTCTCATTTGCCATAGACTATGACTCCTCAGGTTGTCCTTCTCTTACAAATGGCAAGTTCAATGTTTTTTTGGGACTCTGATAACCTCAGCCCTTCACAGTGTGGGAGATTGGCTATGCATACTTGGACCCTTCCTCTATAGATTCATGATTTTCCAACGCAGTTTCTTCATTCACAGATATCATCCAACAATACAACTAGGATGAGATTGATATTCACTATGAGCACTTCAATGTTGACCCTGAAACTTTCTCTGAGTGGCATTTGGCAACTCATAAAAAAACTCTAGAAAAATGGAGTGATCTCTTTTGCTTCCATAGCTCCATTTGATGATGATGATGCTCAAAGCCATTACAAGGCCGTGTGGAAAATGACTCTGAAATGACTATATGTGTATTTCTTTCCTTCTACTGGTACCTCAAATTTGGTGTTTCCGGAACTAACTCTGAAATGACTGCTTGATTTAAACACTTCCATGGAGATAATCATATAAGCGCTAACCTGTGTTGATGTGCCTGGCATAATCTACGAACAAACGGCAGTCCATAAGATATTACAAAATTTGAACAAAACTCAAACAAACTCAGCAACAGACATTGAACTAAGTCATAGTACCCCCCCCCCCTCCCCTCCCCAAAGTAGCAGGCTTATAACAGAGCAAACATATGCAATCTGAAGGAACTGAACTTTACCCATGAATTAAATTCATTATTTTGTCTACTTTGTTTAATTAATCGGTTTAAATTCTAGGCTAAATTTATTATTCATTTGATATCTCACATACACATATATTTCTATTTTCGTCATCTAACTATTAGTTTTTACAAAATAATATTTAACGTTTTTTTTTATCATCAACTGTATGAATTTATTAAAAATAAAAGTCATACAGCTCGACGCAGCCCTTACGCCTCGTTAAAAACCTCCCTAAGCCTAATGGAGGAAAAGAGTACGTAAGTGCTAGTCTTAAACAGAACGCCTAAATACAAGCTAAGAATAAAGAACTCCTATCCACTCCCTCCTTTGCGAGTACATCGGCAAAACCATTTGCTTCCCGCGGTGTGTATTGAACGTTATATATATATATATATATATATATATATATATATATATATATATATATATATATATATATATTCTATCACATGATATTTTTATAATAAAATGATTTAGTAAAAATGTTACGTAGGTTGTTGACGATGATGTGGAAATTCAAAAACTAAATAAAATACCATGTAAGGATTATTTTAATTTTTCGATTGCATGTACCAAATTTGAACAAAAATATAATATTAAGCATTATTTTTTTAAAAAAATAATAGTTGTGTGAGTAGGGATTGTAACACCCCTCGCCCGGGTTAAGAGCGAGGAGCGTTCGGAAACAATTCTAATCAAGATTAACAAGAAAAGTGGGTCAATTTAAAATTTTCTCTTCTAAAATAAGAACTATTCAATGAGCAACAATATAAAATTTCAATTAGGCAAATTCACAATGGTAATAAAATTTTGATTATTAAGGATTCTATTCGGTTCTATTCCATAACAAACAATGCAATTTAATCAAGCATTATTAACCCTTATAAATATAACCTCTCCTCCACAATCAGCTAATTCGATTATCACTTATAGTTTCTCTATTCAATTCGAATGGTTTCCATATGATCCAAGTGACTAGTTTTCTCATCTATATACAACTCCTTTCATTATTCGAAACCATAGCTGCCAAGAGGTATATCAATTTTTCTAAACACCCAAAGATCATATTCGTTTTATTTATTATCATATGATCTCATATCAAGAGGCATACATGACTATAGTTCATGCTTACATCCATAACATATGTACAACAAAAAGAGGATAATCATGCCTCTAAACAAAACATCATGAGAATAACATTTACAACCTCATGGTATTCAAAAAGAAAGTCATCATTCTACCATTCAATACACACATCTTAAATAAAGCTTAAAGATCATCATGATGCAAAGAACCAAGACCACAATGCAAGATCCTAAGCCACCCACTATCATCAAAGCATAACCAAAGCATGCCATACTTTCAAAGCTTCCTTCACGTGTATATATATAGCTCCAAGGATTGAGAATCTCTAACCAACCGATCCTGAGTTTTTGGGAAGAATAACAACAAGAGGTGGTAAGTACATAGAAGTACTTAGTGAGGTAATACAATTTGCAAATTTCAAAGTTTAGCTATAAGATGATCAAATATCACATACATATACAACAATTGTACAATTCATGATTGATGAGTTCTCAAATATGACATATTTCATTTGCTATTTTTCTAGTTATTTGGACTTCTTGCTGCTTAATACATGCTGTTTTCGTTATATTTTGTGCATGGATCCAATTCTGGAAATAGCAGTGAAAATGGGGCATTTCTGCAGTTTTTATTATAATTCTGTCATGACTGGCATCATGGGCACAACACCGGGCACGACGCGTCTGACGTGGCAGTGACGTGGCAATGACGTGGCGACTTCTAGAAGCTTCTGGAACGTTCTGAGAGATCTTATCAGCTTATCCGTTTAGATTTCCTGCATTTAAATTTTAAAACATTTGAATTGTTTTATCTTTTGTTTATTATTTTAAATTATCTCACCACCTTATCTTTGTAAATCTAAGCCTATAAATACCACCCTTGGTAAAGACATAGATCATCAATCATTTTTAGTGATCATCTCTTAGCTTTGAGTATTTTTATTTCTACCTTTGTAAATATTTTCTAGCTTTAATTCAAGTTCTTTTCCTTTATTTTCCTTGTTCCATTTATTTTATGCTATTTAATTACTTTTTTAAAAACCAAGTTAACTATGATAATTAATATCATGCTTAGCTAAATTTCTTGAGCCAAGAGCTAGCCAAATCAATTCTAATCGTGAGAATTGAACATTGCCTAAATTCCTTCGGGAATACATTTTTATCTTTCTGTTTAGATAGTTTGGCAATCGGCCTTACTAAAGTTTTTAATCGTTTTTCAAATCAAAAAGAGCTCGTTGGTCTGGAATCGTTTAAAGACATAGTTGGGAGGAAGGATCGGCCTGTGGCAATTTCGACTTCCTGTGAACACTCTTAGCGGCGGTCCGTTAAGAAAAGATAAAATCAGAAGCGATTCTTTTTAAGACAATTTCTGAGTCGGGCTTTTCCTGCTTTCAAAACTAAATACTTTAACGGCGATAGACGTGGTTAATTTGTTTAAGAATCAACCTTCGAAGATAGTCTTGGGAGGATTGGTTACTCGAGAGAGAAGCAAGTTGCGACGGGTTGGGCCTCGCAGACTGTAACCGACATGATCCCGGAGTAAAAATCTATTTCAATGATCGAAGGAATTGACAAGGCTAGCTCGAGGCTAATTTGCATATTTGGTTTTTTTTACTATTTTCTTTATTCTTGAATTTTATTTTATTACCTCACTCAATATCAGATCACCCCCTTTTTTTTATTTCCTTGTTTTTACAGATATTCCTGGGAATTCAAATCCGAAAAAATTCAAGTCAAGAATTCCGATTAATCTCCCTGTGGATCGACCCTCTTTCCCTATAACTACTTAATTTCTTATTTTATTATTTGTTGAAAGAGGTTAATTTATTTATTTATTTTTGACCGGTTGAACGACGACTTGTCAAAATTGGCGCCGTTGTCGGGGAGATTTACTTTCGGCACTTTTGACTGATTTTGTTTTTTTTTACCAGGAAAAACCCACTTTTAAAGAACCAAAAATTTAGCAAAGGTCGTCGAGCTAAACGACGTTAAACAAAGCGCTAAATGGGAGGCAACCCATTGGTTTATTTTTTGGTCAATTTTTACTTCTTCTTTTTTAATAATTTAATTTAGGTTTCTTTATTTTTCATTTTCCTTCTTTTTAATTGCCTTAATAAATTTTCCTTTGCAGGATTTCTTTCGAATGCAGCAGGATTCTTTTTTACCCCAGCCAAAGTGCACCGTTTCATTAACCGCGGTGCATTTTAGCACGCTCAATGAACGGTGCACGATAGCCCGAAGACCTTTCCCCTTAGCATACCATCCAAATTTTCTCCCTTTTCCTTCCTTTCTTTCTTTCTTCCCGAAAACCACCAAATCCCTAAAAACACAACACACCCAGCCGCAAACTCACTCAGCCGCAATTTACCATATCCTGCACCTCCTCCACGTCGCGGTGACGGCAAGCCCCCAGCCCCTGATCAAGAATCCCACTCAGACGGCTTCCACCGCTCATTCGCCTCCTTCCCCAACTGTCAGCCGTCGTTCGCGTCCTTCCAACAACTCGGGCCAGTCCCTACTCCTCCTCCTCGCCGTGGTGGCCGACGACCAGCAACGAGATCGCTCCCCCGATGAGAGTGCCGAACCACCCTTCGCTGCACCCTCTTTGGCACATCCGGCAGCTCCGTTCAAAGCCCTCTGCCGCCGCTGATCCGAGCCACTCATAGTTCACCTTTCCCATCGACTCACTCTACATCCACGGGGAGTATCTTTTGCCCTTATTTTCTCTTTATTTCCTTAATTTTTATGAATTGGGGCAATTCATTTAAGTGAGGGGGATGGTAGCAAACCACTTGCCATGCTTATCTGATATATGTTTGATTTTGGTTTAACTTTGAGAAAATATTTTCTTTGCCATTGCTTGCTGTCCAACATGTTATAATTGTGATAGTGCATATAAATATTTGAATGATGACATTTTGATAATCAAATGGCATGAGTATAATGATAGTTTGACATCTCCTTTCAATTTGTCTTGATTGTGATAATTGGATTTCTCACCTAGCTTAATCAACTTAGCCCAATTTTGTGAGACTTTGAGCCTTGAGCATGCATTCTTTATGCTCATTTTTCTTGCTTGAGAGTGTCATCTTGAATTTAGGAATCTAGAACTTGTGGCTTGTATACGATTTGAGACTACACTAGAATGAGGTGCTTTAAGATGATTTGGGCATTAGGATTTTCTCTCTTTCATTAAAACTTACCTTTCGCTTAGTGAACCCTCTTGAAGCCTTATATCCCATTTTTTTGGCTTAACCCTCAACCAAACTTTTTGATTGATCAAATGCTAGAAATTGTATTGCTAGACAAAAAAGGGCTGCAATTCGAATAAAGGGCAGAATTTTTCCGAAAAAAAAGAGAAAAAAGAAAAGAAAAGAGAAAAACATAATAAAAGGAAGCAATTGCTTCGAAAAGAAAAAAAAGAAAAACAGTTTCGAAAAGAAGAAAAGAAAAAAATGTGTGTTTGCTTGCCCATCTTTAAGCTCCTCTTTTGTCTTCACTATTTATTGTTTGAAATATCTTGCATTGATCATCTTCCTTTGTTTATTTTCTTTCCATCTTTTTACCCTTTTCTAAACCCACATTACACCTTGAATAAAAGACCTAATGATTTTTGCACCTCGATTCTAATAAGTAGTGGAGAATTGAACTTGTTACAAGCCTATGGAAACCTTTGTTCATGCATGACTTAGAGTGATTTTGCTTCACATTTACCTTTAAACACTTTGAGTGCTCTTGAGTGTACCTTGGTGAGGATTAAGACTAGGTTAGGATTTGATTATTACTTGATAGACGATTGAAAGAATGAAAGGATGTTCTTTGCTTATATCCACTTGGTTTGATTTGTGTCTCTTTCATGGTATATCTTTTACACTTGAACTCTTATAATTATGCTTGATGCTTGTGATGGCTTGAGAAATGCATTCTTGGGTTAATATCTTTTTTTGGACATACTTGAGGACAAGTATGAGACAAGTGAGGGGGAATTTGATGAGTTCTCAAATATGACATATTTCATTTGCTATTTTTCTAGTTATTTGGACTTCTTGCTGCTTAATACATGCTGTTTTCGTTATATTTTGTGCATGGATCCAATTCTGGAAATAGCAGTGAAAATGGGGCATTTCTGCAGTTTTTATTATAATTCTGTCATGACTGGCATCATGGGCACAACACCGGGCACGACACGTCTGACGTGGCAGTGACGTGGCAATGACGTGGCGACTTCTAGAAGCTTCTGGAACGTTCTGAGAGATCTTATCAGCTTATCCGTTTAGATTTCCTGCATTTAAATTTTAAAACATTTGAATTGTTTTATCTTTTGTTTATTATTTTAAATTATCTCACCACCTTATCTTTGTAAATCTAAGCCTATAAATACCACCCTTGGTAAAGACATAGATCATCAATCATTTTTAGTGATCATCTCTTAGCTTTGAGTATTTTTATTTCTACCTTTGTAAATATTTTCTAGCTTTAATTCAAGTTCTTTTCCTTTATTTTCCTTGTTCCATTTATTTTATGCTATTTAATTACTTTTTTAAAAACCAAGTTAACTATGATAATTAATATCATGCTTAGCTAAATTTCTTGAGCCAAGAGCTAGCCAAATCAATTCTAATCGTGAGAATTGAACATTGCCTAAATTCCTTCGGGAATACATTTTTATCTTTCTGTTTAGATAGTTTGGCAATCGGCCTTACTAAAGTTTTTAATCGTTTTTCAAATCAAAAAGAGCTCGTTGGTCTGGAATCGTTTAAAGACATAGTTGGGAGGAAGGATCGGCCTGTGGCAATTTCGACTTCCTGTGAACACTCTTAGCGGCGGTCCGTTAAGAAAAGATAAAATCAGAAGCGATTCTTTTTAAGACAATTTCTGAGTCGGGCTTTTCCTGCTTTCAAAACTAAATACTTTAACGGCGATAGACGTGGTTAATTTGTTTAAGAATCAACCTTCGAAGATAGTCTTGGGAGGATTGGTTACTCGAGAGAGAAGCAAGTTGCGACGGGTTGGGCCTCGCAGACTGTAACCGACATGATCCCGGAGTAAAAATCTATTTCAATGATCGAAGGAATTGACAAGGCTAGCTCGAGGCAAATTTGCATATTTGGTTTTTTTTTACTATTTTCTTTAATTCTTGCATTTTATTTTATTACTTCACTCAATATCAGATCACCCCTTTTTTTTTATTTCCTTGTTTTTACAGATATTCCTGGGAATTCAAATCCGAAAAAATTCAAGTCAAGAATTCCGATTAATCTCCCTGTGGATCGACCCTCTTTCCCTATAACTACTTAATTTCTTATTTTATTATTTGTTGAAAGAGGTTAATTTATTTATTTATTTTTGACCGGTTGAACGACGACTTGTCAATGATAAGAATAGATACTTCACGCCATTCGATTTCTATCACCATTGTTAGACATGTTCAATTCAAATGGAACAATCAAGATAATTTCATTTCAATTCATACAATTAACACCAAATTTAATTTGATCCATACCATATCCATATGAAACATTCTAATACATAACCTTTATCATACTAACCAACTCGATTAATAACAAGAACCTTATGATTAAGTTAGCCTTGGTACCTAGTTAGTTCAAAGGTAAACGAGTCACATATTTTAAGTTGATACATTGAGTATCTTAAACAAGAAGGTGTCTTCTACACCCAAACAAGTCGGTACACATGGTACCTATCAAGCCGATGCCCTTGGCATCAAATAGAGAATAAATGTATCACCATCAATACAGTACACTTGGTACTTAACAAGTCGAGCTCTAGACTCTAGGCATGCCATACCACCTAGGAACAACTAGAACCAAGGTCTTTGTTTTACACACTTTAATTTGTTCTTTTAGTCAATTGAAAAATAAACAATACAAGCAATAGTAATTAACCATTATATAGTCATGCTTCTACTCATTTCGATCAATTAGGAGCTTAATCTCCATTAATTCAATTCGATTTCTAGACCATATCATATCGTATTAATTCATAATTTAGAAAGCAAAACATCATTTAATAATTCAAGGTAACATTAAAACTCAATCGAAGGTATACACATACATTTCCATCCAATTCGATAAATTGCTTCTTCTATCACTTTTCAATTAGAATTTTTCATAAATTGCTATACTCACGCATAAGTTTATTTAATTTGAAGATCAACTTTCCAGCTTCTAGATATCAAATTCATAATTTTCTCCATGTAACATCAACAAGCATCAAGCATACAAACAACCAAGGATTTACAAGAAAAAACACCATTCCAATCATCCACAAGATTCAATCAAAGCATTCAATTGTTAATTTAAGTTATTCTTCCCTAGTTACCAAATATACATGTTAATAATATTTCATAACTGAGACAAAAATAACATGATAATTTGGTTAGAACCTAAGTTCCAACCCTAGGGAAGATTACATTCACAATACTCCTAGCTATTCTTGAATTTGGATGCCTTTGAGTGAGTCCTTCTTGCCTATTGAGGTGCCTTCTTCGAAACCTCTTTCCTTTACTCTAGTCCAATGCATTCCAAACAATAAACATAGGTTAACATCCCTTTAAGAAGACAAATCTTAAATTATAGGCATCAATCGGTACATGTCTAGACTATGCACTGTTTCGGACAGTTTGCAACCCCCTATATTGATCGGCTTATATCTTTTTATCCGTAAGTCGGAATTACAATTATTATATACTGTTAGAAAGCTTACATAACTGAATTTAAGACCATATAAAGTTTATACTCTAATTATTTCCCAATTAAAGCAGTTTATTCATTAAAGTTGAGCCAAAACAGTATTTTAAAACTACTCTTAAATTTTAAAGACATACTTAAATGGTTTGTTCGATCTAATTTCTACACTGATTCAGCTAATTTCTTTTCAAGACACAACATTATTCATCTTAATTGTATTTCTATACTGGAATCAACTTCAATTAGTTCACCTAAATCCCTTAATTTAACCATTTTTCCAGAATAGTCCTTAATAGCATATTTTACAACTAACACACTTAATTAGCTTAATTCCATTGCTAATTAGTTCTCTAATTTCTTACTGTATTTATTTCTATAAATTTTCAATCATTCTCAATAATTTCCAGCTTCCAATTTACTCAATTAACTATAAAATTTTCAATTCGACTATACTAGTCCCTATACTTTCCATTTTTCCTTTTCGTGCTCTTAGCTTCGATCTAACATCAAATTCATTATTTTCATTATCCTTTTCATCAAATTAGCACTTCTATCTTTTAGAACACATGTCCCCGAATGATTTATTCCTACAAGAAATTTTCTAATTTCGATTGTAAGCCCCCCGATTTCAAGATTTTCATATGACTATAATACTAGGAAAACTTAAGAAATTTCCTAAGGTTCGGTTAACCCAATTTACTAACTATTTTTGCAAGGCTATTTACTTCTATCACTCAATCCTTGAACTACTCTAGCTGAATTTTCCAACCCCAAGACTCGAATCAAACTAATAATTATATAAAAATCAATAATTTCCATAATCAAAAGCTAACATCGAACATAGCTTGGAGCAAGGAGCTTACCAAGTTTTAACTCTAAGCTTTTCCAAGCCAAATTATAATTCATGCAAGAGGAATATGGAAATTTTCCATGGATTTTCAGTCGAGCTTCAACTCTTCTCTCTCTCTCGGTTACTTAGCCGGTTAGGAGAAGGGTTGGTGGTGATGACAAGTTGTCACTCACCAAGCTTGGTTGGACTAATTTTCCCTCCTTAATTGGTTCTTAGGATGTAAGATAGTGGATGGGCAATTTAGGTAGTTTCGGATTTAAGACATTCAAGTCCCTAAGGTTTAATTTTTCTCAATTGGCTCCTAAACTTATCTCATTCGGTAGTTTGCCCTTTTTTTCAATTTAGTCCCTAATGACCGAATTACAAAGTAATTTAACAATTAGTTTGGCTTGATTATTAGCTAATAAGTCCAATAATCACTTAGGTACATTTGAGGGTGTTACAGGGATGACAATAAAACCCGAATTCGACGGGTTCTGACTCGACCCGATTTGGTAGGGTTGAAATTTTTTATTTGAATTTTCGGTTTTCAGGTCTAGTTTTTAAAAGGTTTGAGTTGTGTATGGTCGGGGTCAGGTTTAGGGTGGAAATTCCCCGCCCCGAATCAACCTGGTTTATATATATATATATATTATTTATTATATATTATATTTAATATTTTTATTATTTTTATCGGGGCGGGTCGGGTTTAATCGGTTTTTTTTACTAAAATTTCGGGGTTGGGTCGGAGCTGGGTTTATACTTTTATTATACGGGTCGGGTCGGGGATAAAAAATATATTGCACTCAGGTCGTGTTGAAAATTTAAACTTTCGGATCAGATTCGTGGCGACAAAAAATCTGTCGTGCCCCGCCCTGTTACCATCCCTATGTGTGAGTAAAACATGAATACATGTATAAATGGGATGTCAAATAGGCACTTTACCCTAAATTTTATGCATAATACGTTTTTGTATGGTTTTATTCCACCATTGTAACCATGTTGGGAGGAATAAAAGTGAATATTACATAAAACAAGTAGATATGTTAGTATCAACGAGGTGTTGTAGTATAGTGATGAGTATTTTCGTTTGCCACGCAGGTTATTAGTAAACTGACTGCTTTGTTTTTGTTTCAGTTTATCAACAGTTGTTGGTATATATGGACGAAGTTATACACTTGCAACACACGTTGTAAAACCGCTTTCGCTTCCTCTACAACCAAGTTATTCCGTTGCTTGCTTGAACCGCCATTCGACTTCGTCTCAGGACCAGAATGCATTTTTTTGACCCCCGAATTTGGGTGGAAGCCTTTACCGAAAGCAACACATTCACTCACTCCAACTAATGTCACGAGTATTTGAAGCTTTCGTGTGTGACAGTTCAAATACACCTCCATATCCAATAAATGATCTCGAGGCTTCTAAAATACAAAACACTACTATTTTTTTCTTTGGCAAAATGACAAAAGATGCCCTCAATGTTTGCATGTTTTGTCATTTGGTCTCAAATATTTTTGGAGCAAACAACGCTCAACGTTTCAATTTGGTCCAAATATGCCCTCGTTTGATGAAAAATGTCAGTCAACTGACGATCAACGACTGATGCTGACTGGACTTGCCACGGGTTAAGACCTGCTGATGTGGCACATACCATGTCATATTTCTTTTATAAATATTTTGTTGTACCCTTCTTTATGGTGGCACGTGGCCGACTATCATGCTGACACATGACCGAATCTAATGGTGATACGCGTCGAATATAATGCTGACACGTCAGCAAATCTTAACACGTGGCAAGTTCAGTTAGCATCAGCCGTTGACCGTCAGTTGACTGACAGTTTCCATCCAACGAGGGTATATTTGGACCAAATTGAAACGTTGAGGGTAGTTTGCTCCAAAAAAAGAATTGGAGGCCAAATGACAAAACATGCAAACATTGGAGGCATCTTTTGTCATTCCTTTTTTATAATAGGTGTTGGATTGGAGCTCGTGTTATTGATAAGTTTAATTACAAAATAAATGTTCACATTATTTTTTTATATTAGGTGTTTAAAGTAGTTTTTGATTAAAATAAATGTTTAATGTTTCATTCGGTTATATTTTAGAGTTGATCTATAAGTTATCGTAACAAAGCCCGTCATCCAATAAATAAATGACATGTAAAATGCTTATTGTTTTTATTTAATTATTTTAAAAAATCATTTAAAAAAACTTCAAAATTTTCAACAATACCCCAAATCAAAATTTATATATCACTTTACAAATTTGATAAAAACTTACATGTAGTTTTAATATTTACATTGTTGTAAAAATAATAATTTCATTAAAAAAAGTTGACACCAGTGAGATTAGAGAAAATAAAGTAGTTGTGAAAAATAATTCATTTTCCACTTTAGTAATATTTACTTTAAAAATGATTTGTTAAAGAATTATAAAACTACGTTCATGCGCAATTTCATTTAGTTTATAATATTAATCTATGTGTTAGAAATCATAATCACAAAATTATGTACATAGTAGCCTGCATGTATTACCAATCTACATATACGAAACTAAAAAAACTTTAAATAACAAGGTCGTTGTAGTATAGTGGTGAGTATTCCCGCTTGTCACGCGGGTGACCTGGGTTCGATCCCCGGCAACGGCGCAGTTTTTTTTTCCCTCCCTCCTTTTTTTAGGAGAACGATATAAAGCTAAAAACATAAAAGTAATGGCGTCGCCCAGACTCAAACCGGAGACCTTCAGTGTGTTAGACTGATGTGATAACCAACTACACCACAACACCTCAATGCTATATCATACCAAACTTGACATCCCCGGATCTGTATGGTTTTCCAGTCCCGACCTCAGAGGTCAGAGCCACGACCATTGAGCGGAAGTAAAATTGTAGAATTCCTTAGATTTCATCAATGAGAACTTGCAACAGTTTCTCCATGCAATTCCCTGCCACACAATATATTGGATTGTAGGCATTACTCACAGTTATTAGGACTGCACAAAAGTCCCAGCTTGAAAGCCTGACGTGAAAGACTCAAATGAACCCATTGAGCATGATAGACTTCCCAGCCGGTTCCAGACAACCGAATCTTTGTTATCAATCTCTACAGCTTGAAGATAACAACGCAAAACACTCTCCTAATGACTTGAACCTTGTTGAAGAAAACAGGGCAAGGTTCTTCAATGCCAAAAATCTGCACCGAAATAGATGAAATACATTGACATGTATGCCCAAAAGATTTAGATGTCATAATGAAACAGATTTATTTCGTACAATTAGCAGATACATCAAAATCACAGCAAATTCATGAATTTGCCGGCACATTAATGAAATGAAACTTTGATAGAAATTTATAGGGAAGTTGCAGTTCACATAAAAATTACAAGCCAATGAATTTAGGCATTGTGGCTATGCATTCGGAGATTAGCAGAGTCGAAAACCAAGACTATGCGATGAAACTACTTAAAAATAAGTGAGATATAAACAGACACTTGGACTATAATTTATAACATCAACCCGTGTTCGCTAATAGAGAAGCTATTAAAGGTGCAGCAAAACATACATTAAAAGGAATGTAAGCATGTCTGCCATTGACAGGACCAACGGGAAGCCTGCATACCCCTGCCATTGCTCCATGAACTGCAGTGTGAGCAAGTAAGGTGCAATAGACATTATCGGAAGCGATGCTAGAATAGCCCGGATCATGTATGCGGGGGATCTGCATGCCAAATTTCTCAAGTCAAACATTTTTGGACATTATCTAAAAGGTTGAATTTAACAGTTAAGTATCCATGTATCAAACAAAAGATGTTATTTGATTGAAGGTAGCAGTGTAGCACCTCTATCTTCTGAGATATCCACAGCCCAACATCTTGAAGAAGCTTGTTACCCGAAGCCTCTTGCTGGTCCATAGACTGCAAGCTCCCTGAAAGAGGTTTCTGTCCGGCTCCTTCAGCTATTACAATGACCAAATGTCCATTTTCTCCGAGTTGTTTTTCTATATATTCATAAAGTCCACCTCTTCCATCAAGATAGAATGGTGACTCTGGAATCAAGCAAAAATTGACATCGCGGCTGGCAAGAGCAGCATGCATCGAAGCAAACTTAAAGGTGAAGGAATTCCATCCGAACATGACCAGAAGACATTTGTTGAAGATCAATAAAACGAGTAATGCTACTTTGTCTTCTATCCATTATGGTCTATGGATATCAGAGATCTATCCCAGATTATCTCTAATATAACTTCGATCCTCACCTTTTATACGACTATTTTGTGATTCGATCCCAAAGCCATTTATGCTTTCAATGTATGAGGAATTGCCTGTAAATTCAAAGGGTGGTCCTCATTAGTTTTCAGAAGCAGCTTACAAACAAGATGGTGACACCAATATCCCACATTACTGAGATACAATGAGACGACAGGAGAAGCTGCCTATAAAAGACACGCGCTTGAAATAATTAAGGCATACCTTTCTCGGCCTTTTGGCTAAGATCAAGTGTAGTATCTGTTTTTATCAGTTTAATATCTGATACGTGGGTCATTGGCTCACATGATATTAAATTTATTTTTTGAGGGGGAGTGTCAATCATAGTAGCTTGCTACTGGGACTCTCGAGTGTCGCTCGAGCGTTGCACTATTGCTCGGGCTCGGCGCACCCTACCCAATCTAAGTCTAACATTATTTTCCGTTTTATCAACAGTTGCTGGCATCGAACAAGTTTTTCTCTTGCAACACACACTGTAAAACCGCCTTTGCTTCCTTTGCATTCCTCGACCAAGTCATTCCGGTGCTTGCTCAAATTGTCACCGTCTCAGGACCGGAATGCATTTTTGACCCCGACCAAAAGCAACAAATTCACTCATTCCAGCTGATGCATGAGTATTTGAAATTTTCGTCTGTTCAATTTCAAATCCACCTCCATATCCATTGGCTTTATTTTCTGATGAGCTTTAATCAACATATCTAATGCCTGATAGTTGAAAGACCGTCACCCTTTGGGCCAGCAGCCAGAATCGGCAGAGAAAAGAAGAGGAGCAAGCAAAGTTATACATTCCAGAGAATTGTTCTCCAACAAGAAACCAACCTTTAGAATTCTTACAATGTGGCAGTCACCATAGAAAAATTGTTTGCATTTTCCTTCTTTTCCAAATGTGACATCTTCTGACAAGGCATCTACTTGTGGCATGTTCCATAAGTTTTTTGAAGCTTCTCTTACAAGATTAGCAACGTCTTGACATTCCATATCAGAATCTTTTCCTTCTGGTTTACCGATCACAATTTCGGCATTAGAAGAGAACCGTATGCTTAACTTGACATCCCGCCGGATCTGTATGGTTTTCCGGACACGACCTCAGAGCCACAATTTCGGCAATTTTGAACCCTAAATATGTATAGTAGAATGAACATAAAAGACAACAAAATGTGTATAGAGATAAAAATAGATAAATATCAAAACTACACATGAACTTTAGTAAAATGCGTAACAAACTTTAATGTTGTGCAATTTTATACATGAAATTTTGATTTGATTTAATTTTCACAAGTTACTAAAATTTGTAAGTGATGGGAGCGGAGACTTGACACCGGAAAACGGCTTCTTTACTGCTTGCAGTAGACTCAAGAGTCAGAATAAACTCCATGGTATATTTATTTTGTCTGCAGACGATTCTAAGAGAAATGACTTTCGGTATGAGAAGCAATCACAAGCTCTACTTGCAATTTCCCACTAGCATTTTTATCTTATCTACTTTTACAAAAGCATAGAATATGAGTTTGAACATTCACGTTATGTGGACGTAATGTGTGTATTGCCATTTGTTGTATAAATATATACCAGATGTCTGTTGTGTACCTCAAAATTTGTTGTATAAGTATTGGTGTGTTGAAAAAATATTTGTTATATTGAGAGATATGCTCAATTATCCTCTTAGAAAACAACATTGTATATCGAAAGCATGTTGTACTGTGCATAATTTTATTAGGTTGGAAGCTGAAAAATGATGAATTGTTTGAAGAGGGTGAAAGAGAAACGAACAAGAACTTGATGACACGCAACTTCTTATATTTTGAACAAAGAATACATCACATTTGATAT
Source organism: Hibiscus tridactylites (assembly GCA_958450335.1). Lineage (NCBI taxonomy): Eukaryota > Viridiplantae > Streptophyta > Magnoliopsida > Malvales > Malvaceae > Hibiscus > Hibiscus tridactylites. The sequence continues at coordinate 42,677,681 of OY288292.1, forward strand.
GTCACAAACTGCCGAGATGACTCAAGTTTGAGACGGAATTGCAACATCGTTATAGATTAATTATAGGCAGAACTAAAAAATCCAAAAAATTTCATTAGGAACACATTTTATATTATTCTTATTAAGAATAAAATTATTTTTTATTGATTTTAAAACTTTTGTCTATTTAATTATATTTAATTTATTATTTTTAATTTTTCACCTAAAAATATTTTAATTTTAATTTTAATTCAATTATTTGATAATTACTTTGTTTATTTTCATTTTGAAAAACCAGATACCAAATACATTTTCACTATTTTAATTTTTTAAAAACAAGTTTTCATTTATATTAATCAAATATGTTTTTTTTTGAAAACTTGAAAATAAAAATGATTTTTTGAAAATGAAAAAAAAATAAAAAATAGAAAATATTTTTTTGAACCAAACGGAACATTAAATTTTAGGAAAGAGAATTAAATTTTGCCGTTATATTAATTTATTCATTTGATAAATTAAAAAAAAGATATGAAAAATAGAACTAATTAATTTTTAGAGGCCCCAAAACTAGTTAGGGTCTTACCGATCGCTCATGGTACCCAATTGAGAATGTAACGGAGTATAGAAGTATAGTTGGAGCTCTTCGGTGCATAGTTATCACTTAACCAAAGATTACATTTGCTGTAAACATTGTCTTTCACTTTATGCAGAATCCTCACAAATGCTTGGAGTGTGAACTCCAATCAATAGAAATTAAACCAAAACACAAGACTCCTCAGTGTGGGAGAACGCCATGTGCCATCTAGGACTCTTAAGTCCCAACTCCCATGTTGCATGGCATATAGTTATCTAGGACTACACATGAACTTTAGTAAAATGCGTAACAAACTTTAATGTTGTGCAATTTTATACATGAAATTTTGATTTGATTTAATTTTCACAAGTTACTAAAATTTGTAAGTGATGGGAGTGGAGGCTTGACACCGGAAAACGGCTTCTTTACTGCCTGTAGTAGACTAAAGAGCCAGAACAAACTCCATGGTATATTTATTTGGTCTGCTGATGACTCTAAGAGAAATGGCTTTCGGTATGAGAAGCAATCACAAGCTCTACTTGCAATTTCCCACTAGTATTTTTATCTTATCTACTTTTATAAAAGCATAGAATATGAGTTTGAACATTCACATTATGTGGACGTAATGTGTGTATTGCCATTTGTTGTATAAATATATACCAGATGTCTATTGTGTACCTCAAAATTTGGTTTTCTATGGGTTTAATCTAGAGCTCAGAATCAAGAAACCTCTTAATTCTCATCTTCATAATATAACTTTTGTTTCTTGGACTCAGCTCTGCCCATTCGACGCCTCCGATAATGGTTGCACACCTGTTTTATCACACTTTTGTGTCTTGGGAATGCTACTTGTGGTTAATGTGTCTCATTTAGCTGTTTGTGGTCTATTAGATTTCAGAGATTCTTCTACCTTTTTGTATTCAAACAAAACTGCTATGCCAAAGGTATAAAAACAGCTACAATATTGAATTAATCCATACATATTGCAGAGTTACTTGATTCAACTTGGAACAGGTTATTTTGGAAGATACATTCAACTTGATTCAACTGCTAGGCCATATGTTACAGACCAAGGAAAGGAACAATTGACAATTCAATTGTTGCTGGTGTTTTTAGAGCAAATGTAGCAGTGCTTCCTTTTCATCTACACGGGTTCAACTTCTTCGTTGAAGGCCAGAGTTATTGGAATCCAAATGTCAACCCTGCAAATTTCAACCTAGATAAAGGAAAAGAGTACAACACATAAACGGCAGTTCATAAGATATTAAAAAATTCGAACAAAACTGAAACAAACTCAGCAACAGACATTGAACGAATTCATATTTCATAGTACCCCTCCCCCAAGTATCAGGCTTATAACAGAGCAAACATATGCAATCTGAAGGAACTGAACTTTACCCACCTGTTTTATCAGACAATCAACCTCCTCAAATAATGACCACCCTTATGTGGTGGTAATGGTTGCACAAACCGCGTCCCCAACATCAACAACTACGTTGGCAGTGTATACTATCAACCCTCTCTTATAAATCAAATGATTAATGAGAAGCGTTCTTCCTATGGCATCATGACAGAAACCACCACTCACAAAATGAATATATGTATATATTCTACAACAAATCAACTTCTGAAAATAAACCTAACCATATCAACTTTAAGCAATGAGAAACGATTCATAAATAAAAACAAAAAGTGCGACTTTTGTTCTTGTATTATACCTGTTAAAGGAGATTCAAACGAGTCTTCCTACCAAGAACACAATAGTAAAACAAGAATCTTTACATATAAAAAGAGAGAGACGGGGGTTGATACACAGCCAACGCAGTTGTAGGTGAGAACGAGCGATGATTGATTTTGTGCAATAAATTTAGATTGTTTTATGTACGGTGTGAGAGTCATTTTCTTGTTGCCTTAGATTGAGTCCGAGGTGTATTGTGTGACTTATCTTTTTGTTTAGGTGTATCATTTGTATCTTCGAATTTGTCTCTAGATTTTACTTATTGTTTCAATGGGCCCCTTCATTAATATAAAATATTGGAAAATTTTGTCACGCTCGACGAGTACCGATGAGCACCACTAACGGCGAGCACCGATGAACATTATTAATTCAATTTATAAAGATTAAAATTTTAAAAGACTCGTCGTATGATTATAAATTGTTTAAAAATCAAAAGGTAAATTATTTAAAATATATTATTTTATTTTTTTATTTTCTTTCAAACATAGATCAAAATATCTATCTACCCCTAAATTACAAAACCCTAATTGTTGTTCATTTGAAATTCAAGCTGTTGTCGCCGCCGTCGTCGTTGTTTGCTGCTACCGTCGCCGCTGCCTTTTGACTGTTAAAATTCTAGGTTTCGTAATTCAATTTGGATGCATTTTGACAGTTGGAATTCTCTGTTTTGTAATTCGAATTGGATGCCATTTGACTGTTAAAATTCTCGGTTTTGTAATTCAATTTGGATGCCTTTTGACAGACGGTGTTATTTCGGTCGGAGAATCTAATTTAATATATTAAGTTTACGTACAAATGAGCAAAAATTACAGCCTCATCCGTGGCAAAGCAATAACGGCAGCGACGGCTTAAATTTTCAAATGAACAAAAAGTAGGGTTTTATAATTTAGGGTTCACCGTTCACCGTTCACCGTTCACCGCCCAAGCCTTGCGTACTCATCGTTCAGCATCCCCACCCTCTAGCCGACGATCACATCCCAATCAGCCTCTTTTTTTCATTGTTGGATGTCCGTCGACGGTTCACTCGTCAATATTTGACGACAGAAAGATGAGATTTGCAGTCGTGGTGGTCTGACAAAAGCATGGGTGACTAGTGGTGATTGAATCGGTTGTAGGATGGGAGGAATTTAGGGACTTGGGGTTAGGGTTTTGGGTTTTTTTAAAGAATTTAAAGATTTTTGGGGTTTTTTATAAAATTAAAGATTTTCTTATTCTTTAAATAAAAATTAAAGAAAATAACAGACTTATGCCACATGTCATGTTCTAATTTGATAATGGAATTTTTTTAACTATCGTAAAAAAAACCCTTATTTGAGTAACGGAATGAAACATTAGACACAATGTTGGTCGATGAAATAGTTTAAGTATTTAACTGGAAAAAATGATATAGTTTGGACATTTTTCTGACGGTTAATTAAAAAATAACCATGTTTAAAATATGGGTCGGTCTTGACCTCTAACAATCAATACATGAGTTAGGCCACTCATTTTCAAAATTTTACAAATATTTTGTTATATTATTTTTAGGCTTAAGGGCTATTTTTTCTTTGTAGTAATCTCAATTTATCGATTTCACCCTTATGATATTTTCACATCAATTTGGCCTTTGAAGTAGTCGAATTGCATCACCGTTTAGGGTTTAAGAATATTTTTATGTTTCATAATCACTTTAGATTGATAAAATTTTTGATTAAGGTTTAGGATTTAGGGTTTGAGATTTAGAAATTAAGGTTAGAGTGTTAGTCAAGGGGCAAACGGTGATGCAATTCGACTACTTCAGGGGCCAAATTGATGCAAAAATACCATAGGGGCAGAATCGATAAGTTGGTACTACTACAGGGGAAAAAATAGCCCTTAAGCCTTATTTTTATAGTATACCTTAAAGTTTAAATTTGATAAAAATTTAGAACCTATCGAGTGGCTTAAGAGAAAAGAGTCTGATGTTTATTATGGGATTTCTGGATTCAAGCACATGTGCGTGGAAAAAGTATAAACAGATAAAAATATACAATATTATAAGGAAAATATTTTGATACACAAGCTTGTGTAAATTTGAGTTTACACAAGCTTTTTAATTTCAAGGTTTAGATATTTATGTTATGGTTTAGAGTTTAGGGGTTTAAGTTGTAGGGTGTAGAATTTAGAGTTTTGGGGTTTAAGGTTTAGGTTTAGGTTTTAGGATGCTTTGGCTAAGGATTTAGGTTTTAGATTTTATAGCTTAAATATGAACGGTCGTGTAAATTTTTTTAGACAGTTTGTGTATTAAAATATAACTCGTTTATGATGTAAAATTTAGAGTTTAAGATTTAAGGTTTAAGGTTTAGACTTAGGGTGCTAGGGTTTGAGATTTAAGTTTTGAATTTTATAGAAGAGATTAAGAAAATCATCAACTTCTCTGGGTGTTTCTTGGACTCTGGTGAAACAACAAAACGTTTATCAGTTCTTCAAAGTTGTTTCTTCCATCCCAATGACGAGGCCCCCAACCATCATTTCAATACCAATTCCAAGGGATCATCGAACTCGTTCCGTCTTATGTCGTCAATGCAAAAACCACGTCGCCAACATGGAACTGCGGTGGCCCAGCCGTGCATCTCTCTATCTGAGTCTCTGTGTGTATCAAGATTCCTCTTTTACTGCCGAAACTTGTTTCCCTGTTTGTGTTCTTCATAGGACTGCTTGTTCTTAGATTATTTCAAAGTCGATTCTTGTTTGTTTTAATATAATGCCTAAAAAAACCACTTCTTTTGTTACAAACTGAGGTATGTGATCTTGCAAGACTACTTACAAGTTAACTTGGTTACATTGAATCAGGTTTGACGAGGGAATGGATTCTCTGCAACAGTCCGTAAGATATCTCTCTTGAACCAATCCTGATTTATTCTGTGTTTGTGCATTGGCGACACCAGACGTAGCGAGTTTGAGGGCTTGGAATTCAAGACATATTCAGTAGGGGACGAGTTGTTCTTAGGGAAGCTAAGAAGTTGGGACTCCGATGCATGCTTCTTCGGGGAGAATGGTCTCGGTCAGGTTTGGATTGTTATGCTTCTGTTATTTTTTTTTATTGAATTATTTACTCCTATATAAATTTTGTATCTCAAAAACAAATTCTATTTTATTTTAAAAGAGTATTCGTATCATTTTTTTTATATTTTGACACCATAATTAAAATTCGACATTAACCTTTCATATTTTGACACTGTAATTCAATTTTTCTTGTTCCACCACTACAGCAAGGGGGTCCGTTTTTTTCTCCTTATTTTGATGAGTGGTGTTGGCTCCTTGGGGTGGTATTTAAAATTAAAAGGATTTGAGCCAGCTTGATTCTAGTTTGTTTTAAAGTTTCATTGTGTTTGTTTTGTTTTGGACTTGATTAGTGTTGTTCTAAAACTGCTTTGTTGGCCTTTCTTGTCTTCTATCTGGTTTGTTCGAGGCTCTCTTTAATCACGATTCACGAGTATAATTTACTTTATTCGTTTTAATTTGAAATTTTCCATAGTTTGAAGCAACAGCGCGATGTGGGTTTGGTGATCCAAATCAACAAATTCGATTTTCTTTCTCTTTTGATATTTTCCATAGTTTTAAGATCCCAGCTTCATATTTACCCAATGTCTTCAAACCATTGTATTTTGCGTTCTAATTCCTATACAGTAACCTAACTGCACTTTTCATTTTTCAACTTAAAGATTGCCCTTTTCATTTTCAAGTTTTCTTCCCTTGAAACATGTCAATCCAAGCATCTCTTCCGAGAATGCATAGGACCTGAATTCAAACGTTTTCTAAGCTATTCATTCAGAAGCCTTGCTACTTGTTCTAAACAAATGGAGTTTTCTAAGCTTTTCATTGCTCTTTTCATTTTCAAGTTTCTTCCCATACAACATGTCAATCCAAGCAGCTCCTGCAAACTCGAACCTCTTCTGAGTATACATAGGAGCTGAATTCAATAATGTTAAACTCAGTGATGTTCCAATTAATTCAAACGTTGAATCTCATTTCATTCTCTCATTTGCCATAGACTATGACTCCTCAGGTTGTCCTTCTCTTACAAATGGCAAGTTCAATGTTTTTTTGGGACTCTGATAACCTCATCCCTTCACAGTGTGGGAGATTGGCTATGCATACTTGGACCCTTCCTCTATAGATTCATGATTTTCCAACGCAGTTTCTTCATTCACAGATATCATCCAACAATACAACTAGGATGAGATTGATATTCACTATGAGCACTTCAATGTTGACCCTGAAACTTTCTCTGAGTGGCATTTGGCAACTCGTAAAAAAACTCTAGAAAAATGGAGTGATCTCTTTTGCTTCCATAGCTCCATTTGATGATGATGATGCTCAAAGCCATTACAAGGCCGTGTGGAAAATGACTCTGAAATGACTATATGTGTATTTCTTTCCTTCTACTGGTACCTCAAATTTGGTGTTTCCGGAACTAACTCTGAAATGACTGCTTGATTTAAACACTTCCATGGAGATAATCATATAAGCGCTAACCTGTGTTGATGTGCCTGGCATAATCTACGAACAAACGACAGTCCATAAGATATTACAAAATTTGAACAAAACTCAAACAAACTCAGCAACAGACATTGAACTAAGTCATAGTACCCCCCCCCTCCCCTCCCCAAAGTAGCAGGCTTATAACAGAGCAAACATATGCAATCTGAAGGAACTGAACTTTACCCATGAATTAAATTCATTATTTTGTCTACTTTGTTTAATTAATCGGTTTAAATTCTAGGCTAAATTTATTATTCATTTGATATCTCACATACACATGTATTTCTATTTTCGTCATCTAACTATTAGTTTTTACAAAATAATATTTAACGTTTTTTTTTATCATCAACTGTATGAATTTATTAAAAATAAAAGTCATACAGCTCGACGCAGCCCTTAAGCCTCGTTAAAAACCTCCCTAAGCCTAATGGAGGAAAAGAGTACGTAAGTGCTAGTCTTAAACAGAACGCCTAAATACAAGCTAAGAATAAAGAACTCCTATCACATGATATTTTTATAATAAAATGATTTAGTAAAAATGTTACGTAGGTTGTTGACGATGATGTGGAAATTCAAAAACTAAATAAAATACCATGTAAGGATTATTTTAATTTTTCGATTGCATGTACCAAATTTGAACAAAAATATAATATTAAGCATTATTTAAAAAAAAATAATAGTTGTGTGAGTAGGGATTGTAACACCCCTCGCCCGGGTTAAGAGCGAGGAGCGTTCGGAAACAATTCTAATCAAGATTAACAAGAAAAGTGGGTCAATTTAAAATTTTCTCTTCTAAAATAAGAACTATTCAATGAGCAACAATATAAAATTTCAATTAGGCAAATTCACAATGGTAATAAAATTTTGATTATTAAGGATTCTATTCGGTTCTATTCCATAACAAACAATGCAATTGAATCAAGCATTATTAACCCTTATAAATATAACCTCTCCCCCACAATCAACTAATTCGATTATCACTTATAGTTTCTCTATTCAATTCGAATGGTTTCCATATGATCCAAGTGACTAGTTTTCTCATCTATATACAACTCCTTTCATTATTCGAAACCATAGCTGCCAAGAGGTATATCAATTTTTCTAAACACCCAAAGATCATATTCGTTTTATTTATTATCATATGATCTCATATCAAGAGGCATACATGACTATAGTTCATGCTTACATCCATAACATATGTACAACAAAAAGAGGATAATCATGCCTCTAAACAAAACATCATGAGAATAACATTTACAACCTCATGGTATTAAAAAAGAAAGTCATCATTCTACCATTCAATACACACATCTTAAATAAAGCTTAAAGATCATCATGATGCAAAGAACCAAGACCACAATGCAAGATCCTAAGCCACCCACTATCATCAAAGCATAACCAAAGCATGCCATACTTTCAAAGCTTCCTTCACTTGTATATATATAGCTCCAAGGATTGAGAATCTCTAACCAACCGATCCTGAGTTTTTGGGAAGAATAACAACAAGAGGTGGTAAGTACATAGAAGTACTTAGTGAGGTAATACAATTTGCAAATTTCAAAGTTTAGCTATAAGATGATCAAATATCACATACATATACAACAATCGTACAATTCATGATTGATGAGTTCTCAAATATGACATATTTCATTTGCTATTTTTCTAGTTATTTGGACTTCTTGCTGCTTAATACATGCTGTTTTTGTTATATTTTGTGCATGGATCCAATTCTGGAAATAGCAGTGAAAATGGGGCATTTCTACAGTTTTTATTATAATTCTGTCATGACTGACATCATGGGCACAACACCGGGCACGACGCGTCTGACGTGGCAGTGACGTGGCAATGACGTGGCGACTTCTAGAAGCTTCTGGAACGTTCTGAGAGATCTTATCAGCTTATCCGTTTAGATTTCCTGCATTTAAATTTTAAAACATTTGAATTGTTTTATCTTTTGTTTATTATTTTAAATTATCTCATCACCTTATCTTTGTAAATCTAAGCCTATAAATACCACCCTTGGTAAAGACATAGATCATCAATCATTTTTAGTGATCATCTCTTAGCTTTGAGTATTTTTATTTCTACCTTTGTAAATATTTTCTAGCTTTAATTCAAGTTCTTTTCCTTTATTTTCCTTGTTCCATTTATTTTATGCTATTTAATTACTTTTTTAAAAACCAAGTTAAGTATGATAATTAATATCATGCTTAGCTAAATTTCTTGAGCCAAGAGCTAGCCAAATAATTTCTAATCGTGAGAATTGAACATTGCCTAAATTCCTTCGGGAATACATTTTTATCTTTCTGTTTAGATAGTTTGGCAATCGGCCTTACTAAAGTTTTTAATCGTTTTTCAAATCAAAAAGAGCTCGTTGGCCTGGAATCGTTTAAAGACATAGTTGGGAGGAAGGATCGGCCTGTGGCAATTTCGACTTCCTGTGAACACTCTTAGCGGCGGTCCGTTAAGAAAAGATAAAATCAGAAGCGATTCTTTTTAAGACAATTTCTGAGTCGGACTTTTCCTGCTTTCAAAACTAAATACTTTAACGGCGATAGACGTGGTTAATTTGTTTAAGAATCAACCTTCGAAGATAGTCTTGGGAGGATTGGTTACTCGAGAGAGAAGCAAGTTGCGACGGGTTGGGCCTCGTAGACTGTAACCGACATGATCCCGGAGTAAAAATCTATTTCAATGATCGAAGGAATTGACAAGGCTAGCTCGAGGCTAATTTGCATATTTGGTTTTTTTTTACTATTTTCTTTAATTCTTGCATTTTATTTTATTACTTCACTCAATATCAGATCACCCCCTTTTTTATTTCCTTGTTTTTACAGATATTCCTGGGAATTCAAATCCGAAAAAATTCAAGTCAAGAATTCCGATTAATCTCCCTGTGGATCGACCCTCTTTCCCTATAACTACTTAATTTCTTATTTTATTATTTGTTGAAAGAGGTTAATTTATTTATTTATTTTTGACCGGTTGAACGACGACTTGTCAAAATTGGCGCCGTTGCCGGGGAGATTTACTTTCGGCACTTTTGACTGATTTTGTTTTTTTTACCAGGAAAAACCCACTTTTAAAGAACCAAAAATTTAGCAAAGGTCGTCGAGCTAAACAACGTTAAACAAAGCGCTAAATGGGAGGCAACCCATTGGTTTATTTTTTGGTCAATTTTTACTTCTTCTTTTTTAATAATTTAATTTATGTTTCTTTATTTTTCATTTTCCTTCTTTTTAATTGCCTTAATAAATTTTCCTTTGCAGGATTTCTTTCGAATGCAGCAGGATTCTTTTTTACCCCAGCCAAAGTGCACCGTTTCATTAACCGCGGTGCATTTTAGCACGCTCAATGAACGGTGCACGATAGCCCGAAGACCTTTCCCCTTAGCATACCATCCAAATTTTCTCCCTTTTCCTTCCTTTCTTTCTTTCTTCCCGAAAACCACCAAATCCCTAAAAACACAACACACCCAGCCGCAAACTCACTCAGCCGCAATTTACCATGTCCCGCACCTCCTCCACGTCGCGGTGACGGCAAGCCCCCAGCCCCTGATCAAGAATCCCACTCAGACGGCTTCCACCGCTCATTCGCCTCCTTCCCCAACCGTCAGCCGCCGTTCGCGTCCTTCCAACAACTCGGGCCAGTCCCTACTCCTCCTCCTCGCCGTGGTGGTCGACGACCAGCAACGAGATCGCTCCCCCGACGAGAGTGCCGAACCACCCTTCGCTGCACCCTCTTTGGCACATCCGGCAGCTCCGTTCAAAGCCCTCTGCCGCCGCTGATCCGAGCCACTCATAGTTCACCTTTCCCATCGACTCACTCTACATCCACGGGGAGTATCTTTTGCCCTTATTTTCTCTTTATTTCCTTAATTTTTATGAATTGGGGCAATTCATTTAAGTGAGGGGGATGGTAGCAAACCACTTGTCATGCTTATCTGATATATGCTTGATTTTGGTTTAACTTTGAGAAAATATTTTCTTTGCCATTGCTTGCTGTCCAACATGTTATAATTGTGATAGTGCATATAAATATTTGAATGATGACATTTTGATAATCAAATGGCATGAGTATAATGATAGTTTGACATCTCCTTTCAATTTGCCTTGATTGTGATAATTGGATTTCTCACCTAGCTTAATCAACTTAGCCCAATTTTGTGAGACTTTGAGCCTTGAGCATGCATTCTTTATGCTCATTTTTCTTGCTTGAGAGTGTCATCTTGAATTTAGGAATCTAGAACTTGTGGCTTGTATACGATTTGAGACTACACTAGAATGAGGTGCTTTAAGATGATTTGGGCATTAGGATTTTCTCTCTTTCATTAAAACTTACCTTTCGCTTAGTGAACCCTCTTGAAGCCTTATATCCCATTTTTTTGGCTTAACCCTCAACCAAACTTTTTGATTGATCAAATGCTAGAAATTGTATTGCTAGACAAAAAAGGGCTGCAATTCGAATAAAGGGCAGAATTTTTCCGAAAAAAAGAGAAAAAAGAAAAGAAAAGAGAAAAACAGAATAAAAGGAAGCAATTGCTTCGAAAAGAAAAAAAAAGAAAAACAGTTTCGAAAAGAAGAAAAGAAAAAAATGTGTGTTTGCTTGCCCATCTTTAAGCTCCTCTTTTGTCTTCACTATTTATTGTTTGAAATATCTTGCATTGATCATCTTCCTTTGTTTATTTTCTTTCCATCTTTTTACCCTTTTCTAAACCCACATTACACCTTGAATAAAAGACCTAATGATTTTTGCACCTCGATTCTAATAAGTAGTGGAGAATTGAACTTGTTACAAGCCTATGGAAACCTTTGTTCATGCATGACTTAGAGTGCTTTTGCTTCACATTTACCTTTAAACACTTTGAGTGCTCTTGAGTGTACCTTGGTGAGGATTAAGACTAGGTTAGGATTTGATTATTACTTGATAGACGATTGAAAGAATGAAAGGATGTTCTTTGCTTGTATCCACTTGGTTTGATTTGTGTCTCTTTCATGGTATATCTTTTACACTTGAACTCTTATAATTATGCTTGATGCTTGTGATGGCTTGAGAAATGCATTCTTGGGTTAATATCTTTTTTTGGACATACTTGAGGACAAGTATGAGACAAGTGAGGGGGAATTTGATGAGTTCTATTAATTTTAGGAAAGAGAATTAAATTTTGCCGTTATATTAATTTATTCATTTGATAAATTAAAAAAAAGATATGAGAAATAGAACTAATTAATTTTTAGAGGCCCTAAACTAGTTGGGGTCTTACCGATCGCTCATGGTACCCAATTGAGAAAGTAACGGAGTATAGAAGTATAGTTGGAGCTCTTCGGTGCATAGTTATCACTTAACCAAAGATTACATTTGCTGTAAACATTGTCTTTCACTTTATGCAGAATCCTCACAAATGCTTGGAGTGTGAACTCCAATCAATAGAAATTAAACCAAAACACAAGACTCCTCAGTGTGGGAGAACGCCATGTGCCATCTAGGACTCTTAAGTCCCAACTCCCATGTTGCATGGCATATGGGTCATGCATTTATGTCTATGTATTTGAGCTTCTTTATTTTATTTAATTGATAAAATTTTAAACACGGATTATGTCTAAATTAAAATCCAATAATTAAAATATATCATTTATGTGTTACTATGAGATAGCGACTTATATAATAACAATGTGAGAACCGATAATATGATTCATTGTTGATTACGTGAATTTTTAATTTTAGTATATAATAATGGGTCATGTTTACTGGTTTATTTTGTCTTCCATATTGTCTTGTCGTGCATAAGAGCATCAAGGTCTTCAAAATCTCACAAAGCATTTTATTCGAAGGTAAAAAATTTGTTAATTACTATCACGTGCCTTGTCGGGCAAATCACTATTCATCTAGAAGATTAATTAGTTCGTGGCTTAATCAACTAGTAGACGAGGTGAATGTTTAAGATATAGTAATAATAATAATAATAATAGTAATAATAATAATCTTTGACTTAACATTAAGAAATCTTTCTAATAATTTATATTACTGGTAATTTGTGAGAGATCTCAAGGGCCAAAATAGTAGTCTATTTGTTGTGATTAAATATGTCAGACTCATCGCTACGGCAACGGGATTGTTTTTACAAAACTTTGTTTTGTGTTTTGATGCCTATATAATAACCTTTGTACGAGAGTAATTCTTCAACTCAGCCTACATCACAACACCAATCTACTTGTTCTAAACCAATGGAGTTTTCTAAGCTTTTCATTGCCCTTTTCATTTCCCAAGTTTTCTTCCCTTGCAACATGTTAATCCAAGCAGCTCCTGCAAACTCGAACCTCTTTCGAGAATACATAGGAGCTGAATTCAATAACGTTAAATTCAGTGATGTTCCAATTAATTCAAATGTCGAATTCCACTTTATTCTCTCCTTTGCCATAGATTATGACTCCTCAAGCTCTCCTTCTCCTACAAATGGCAAGTTCAATGTCTTTTGGGACTCTGATAACCTCGGTCCTTCCCAAGTTTCTTCCATTAAGAGCAGCCATTCAAATGTTAAAGTAGCTTTAAGCTTAGGTGGAGATAGTGTGGGAGATGGTTCTGCTTATTTCAACCCTTCCTCTGTAGATTCATGGGTTTCCAATGCGGTTTCTTCGCTCACAGATATCATCCAACAATACAACTTGGACGGGGTCGATATTGACTACGAGCACTTTAATGCCGACCCCGAAACTTTCGCTGAGTGCATTGGACAACTTATAAAAACCCTTAAGAAGAATGGAGTGATCTCTTTCGCTTCCATAGCTCCATTTGATGATGATGATGTTCAAAGCCATTACAAGGCCTTGTGGAAAAGCTATGGTGACCTCATAGACTATGTCAATTTCCAGTTTTATGCCTATGATCAAGGAACAACCGTCTCTCAGTTTATCAATTACTTCAACACCCAAAGCTCTAACTATAACGGCGGTAATGTATTAGCCAGCTTTATTAGCGACGGGAGTGGAGGCTTGACACCGGAAAACGGCTTCTTTACTGCCTGTAGTAGACTAAAGAGCCAGAACAAACTCCATGGTATATTTATTTGGTCTGCTGATGACTCTAAGAGAAATGGCTTTCGGTATGAGAAGCAATCACAAGCTCTACTTGCAATTTCCCACTAGTATTTTTATCTTATCTACTTTTATAAAAGCATAGAATATGAGTTTGAACATTCACATTATGTGGACGTAATGTGTGTATTGCCATTTGTTGTATAAATATATACCAGATGTCTATTGTGTACCTCAAAATTTGGTTTTCTATGGGTTTAATCTAGAGCTCAGAATCAAGAAACCTCTTAATTCTCATCTTCATAATATAACTTTTGTTTCTTGGACTCAGCTCTGCCCATTCGACGCCTCCGATAATGGTTGCACACCTGTTTTATCACACTTTTGTGTCTTGGGAATGCTACTTGTGGTTAATGTGTCTCATTTAGCTGTTTGTGGTCTATTAGATTTCAGAGATTCTTCTACCTTTTTGTATTCAAACAAAACTGCTATGCCAAAGGTATAAAAACAGCTACAATATTGAATTAATCCATACATATTGCAGAGTTACTTGATTCAACTTGGAACAGGTTATTTTGGAAGATACATTCAACTTGATTCAACTGCTAGGCCATATGTTACAGACCAAGGAAAGGAACAATTGACAATTCAATTGTTGCTGGTGTTTTTAGAGCAAATGTAGCAGTGCTTCCTTTTCATCTACACGGGTTCAACTTCTTCGTTGAAGGCCAGAGTTATTGGAATCCAAATGTCAACCCTGCAAATTTCAACCTAGATAAAGGAAAAGAGTACAACACATAAACGGCAGTTCATAAGATATTAAAAAATTCGAACAAAACTGAAACAAACTCAGCAACAGACATTGAACGAATTCATATTTCATAGTACCCCTCCCCCAAGTATCAGGCTTATAACAGAGCAAACATATGCAATCTGAAGGAACTGAACTTTACCCACCTGTTTTATCAGACAATCAACCTCCTCAAATAATGACCACCCTTATGTGGTGGTAATGGTTGCACAAACCGCGTCCCCAACATCAACAACTACGTTGGCAGTGTATACTATCAACCCTCTCTTATAAATCAAATGATTAATGAGAAGCGTTCTTCCTATGGCATCATGACAGAAACCACCACTCACAAAATGAATATATGTATATATTCTACAACAAATCAACTTCTGAAAATAAACCTAACCATATCAACTTTAAGCAATGAGAAACGATTCATAAATAAAAACAAAAAGTGCGACTTTTGTTCTTGTATTATACCTGTTAAAGGAGATTCAAACGAGTCTTCCTACCAAGAACACAATAGTAAAACAAGAATCTTTACATATAAAAAGAGAGAGACGGGGGTTGATACACAGCCAACGCAGTTGTAGGTGAGAACGAGCGATGATTGATTTTGTGCAATAAATTTAGATTGTTTTATGTACGGTGTGAGAGTCATTTTCTTGTTGCCTTAGATTGAGTCCGAGGTGTATTGTGTGACTTATCTTTTTGTTTAGGTGTATCATTTGTATCTTCGAATTTGTCTCTAGATTTTACTTATTGTTTCAATGGGCCCCTTCATTAATATAAAATATTGGAAAATTTTGTCACGCTCGACGAGTACCGATGAGCACCACTAACGGCGAGCACCGATGAACATTATTAATTCAATTTATAAAGATTAAAATTTTAAAAGACTCGTCGTATGATTATAAATTGTTTAAAAATCAAAAGGTAAATTATTTAAAATATATTATTTTATTTTTTTATTTTCTTTCAAACATAGATCAAAATATCTATCTACCCCTAAATTACAAAACCCTAATTGTTGTTCATTTGAAATTCAAGCTGTTGTCGCCGCCATCGTCGTTGTTTGCTGCTACCGTCGCCGCTGCCTTTTGACTGTTAAAATTCTAGGTTTTGTAATTCAATTTGGATGCATTTTGACAGTTGGAATTCTCTGTTTTGTAATTCGAATTGGATGCCATTTGACTGTTAAAATTCTCGGTTTTGTAATTCAATTTGGATGCCTTTTGACAGACGGTGTTATTTCGGTCGGAGAATCTAATTTAATATATTAAGTTTACGTACAAATGAGCAAAAATTACAGCCTCATCCGTGGCAAAGCAATAACGGCAGCGACGGCTTAAATTTTCAAATGAACAAAAATTAGGGTTTTATAATTTAGGGTTATATAGGTATTTTGATCTAGGTTTAAAAGAAAATAAAAAATAAAATAATATATTTTAATTAATTTACCTTTTGATTTTTAAATAATTTATAATTATACAGTGAGTCCTTTAGATTTTTAATCTTTACAAATTGAATTAATAGTGCTCATCGGTGCTCATCGGTACTCGTTGAGCGTGGTAGACTCATCCTAAATTATTTCTCATTGCGAGAAAAGAAACAAGACTCATTCAAAGATCTAGTTATTCGTTTTAAGTTTTATCCGAAATTGGAAAAGATTTGTATAAAAGTATTACGTTCTAAGAATGAGATTAAAAAAATAAGGTTTAACCGTAAAATAAGTGTCCAAACTATAATCATTTTTTCCAGTTAGGTGTCTAAACTATTTTCTAAGCGAAATAAGTGTCTAGTGTTCCATTTTGTTACTCAAATAAGGTTTTAACATCAAAGGTCGTTAAAAAAATTTGTCATCCAATCAGAATATGTAATGTGACCTATTTTTTTTCAATTTTTTTTATTTTCTGAATTTCTTTCAAAAATTTGAAAGTCTTAATTTCTTTCAATTAAACTCTCGAATCACATCTCTCTCGCGCCAATGGTTCACCGTTCACCGCCCAAGCCTTGCGTACTCATCGTTCAGCATCCCCACCCTCTAGCTGACGATTACATCCCAATCAGCCTCTTTTTTTCATTGTTGGATGTCCGTCGACGGTTCACTCGTCAATATTTGACGACAGAAAGATGAGATTTGCAGTCGTGGTGGTCTGACAAAAGCATGGGTGACTAGTGGTGATTGAATCGGTTGTAGGATGGGAGGAATTTAGGGACTTGGGGTTAGGGTTTTGGTTTTTTTTAAAGAATTTAAAGATTTTTGGGGGGTTTTTATAAAATTAAAGATTTTCTTATTCTTTAAATAAAAATTAAAGAAAATAACAGACTTATGCCACATGTCATGTTCTAATTTGATAATGGAATTTTTTTAACCATCGTAAAAAAAACCCTTATTTGAGTAACGGAATGAAACATTAGACACAATGTTGGTCGATGAAATAGTTTAAGTATTTAACTGGAAAAAATATATAGTTTGTACATTTTTCTGACGGTTAATTAAAAAATAACCATGTTTAAAATATGGGTCGGTTTTGACCTCTAACAATCAATACATGAGTTAGGCCACTCATTTTCAAAATTTTACAAATATTTTGTTATATTATTTTTAGGCTTAAGGGCTATTTTTTCTTTGTAGTAATCTCAATTTATCGATTTCACCCTTATGATATTTTCACATCAATTTGGCCTTTGAAGTAGTCGAATTGCATCACCGTTTAGGGTTTAAGAATATTTTTATGTTTCATAATCACTTTAGATTGATAAAATTTTTGATTAAGGTTTAGGATTTAGGGTTTGAGATTTAGAAATTAAGGTTAGAGTGTTAGTCAAGGGGCAAACGGTGATGCAATTCGACTACTTCAGGGGCCAAATTGATGCAAAAATACCATAGGGGCAGAATCGATAAGTTGGTACTACTACAGGGGAAAAAATAGCCCTTAAGCCTTATTTTTATAGTATACCTTAAAGTTTAAATTTGATAAAAATTTAGAACCTATCGAGTGGCTTAAGAGAAAAGAGTCCGATGTTTATTATGGGATTTCTGGATTCAAGCACATGTGCGTGGAAAAAGTATAAACAGATAAAAATATACAATATTATAAGGAAAATATTTTGATACACAAGCTTGTGTAAATTTGAGTTTACACAAGCTTTTTAATTTCAAGGTTTAGATATTTATGTTATGGTTTAGAGTTTAGGGGTTTAAGTTGTAGGGTGTAGAATTTAGAGTTTAGGGGTTTAAGGTTTAGGTTTAGGTTTTAGGATGCTTTGGCTAAGGATTTAGGTTTTAGATTTTATAGCTTAAATATGAACGGTCGTGTAAATTTTTTTAGACAGTTTGTGTATTAAAATATAACTCGTTTATGATGTAAAATTTAGAGTTTAAGATTTAAGGTTTAAGGTTTAGACTTAGGGTGCTAAGGTTTGAGATTTAAGTTTTGAATTTTATAGAAGAGATTAAGAAAATCATCAACTTCTCTGGGTGTTTCTTGGACTCTGGTGAAACAACAAAACGTTTATCAGTTCTTCAAAGTTGTTTCTTCCATCCCAATGACGAGGCCCCCAACCATCATTTCAATACCAATTCCAAGGGATCATCGAACTCGTTCCGTCTTATGTCGTCAATGCAAAAACCACGTCGCCAACATGGAACTACGGTGGCCCAGCCGTGCATCTCTCTATCTGAGTCTCTGTGTGTATCAAGATTCCTCTTTTACTGCCGAAACTTGTTTCCCTGTTTGTGTTCTTCATAGGACTGCTTGTTCTTAGATTATTTCAAAGTCGATTCTTGTTTGTTTTAATATAATGCCTAAAAAAACCACTTCTTTTGTTACAAACTGAGGTATGTGATCTTGCAAGACTACTTACAAGTTAACTTGGTTACATTGAATCAGGTTTGACGAGGGAATGGATTCTCTGCAACAGTCCGTAAGATATCTCTCCTGAACCAATCCTGATTTATTCCGTGTTTGTGCATTGGCGACACCAGACGTAGCGAGTTTGAGGGCTTGGAATTCAAGACATATTCAGTAGGGGACGAGTTGTTCTTAGGGAAGCTAAGAAGTTGGGACTCCGATGCATGCTTCTTCGGGGAGAATGGTCTCGGTCAGGTTTGGATTGTTATGCTTCTGTTATTTTTTTTTATTGAATTATTTACTCCTATATAAATTTTGTATCTCAAAAACAAATTCTATTTTATTTTAAAAGAGTATTCGTATCATTTTTTTTAATATTTTGACACCATAATTAAAATTCGACATTAACCTTTCATATTTTGACACTGTAATTCAATTTTTCTTGTTCCACCACTACAGCAAGGGGGTCCGTTTTTTTCTCCTTATTTTGATGAGTGGTGTTGGCTCCTTGGGGTGGTATTTAAAATTAAAAGGATCTGAGCCAGCTTGATTCTAGTTTGTTTTAAAGTTTCATTGTGTTTGTTTTGTTTTGGACTTGATTAGTGTTGTTCTAAAACTGCTTTGTTGGCCTTTCTTGTCTTCTATCTGGTTTGTTCGAGGCTCTCTTTAATCACGATTCACGAGTATAATTTACTTTATTCGTTTTAATTTGAAATTTTCCATAGTTTGAAGCAACAGCGCGATGTGGGTTTGGTGATCCAAATCAACAAATTCGATTTTCTTTCTCTTTTGATATTTTCCATAGTTTTAAGATCCCAGCTTCATATTTACCCAATGTCTTCAAACCATTGTATTTTGCGTTCTAATTCCTATACAGTAACCTTTCTACAAGTCTAAACCTTCAACTGCACTTTTCATTTTTCAACTTAAAGATTGCCCTTTTCATTTTCAAGTTTTCTTCCCTTGAAACATGTCAATCCAAGCATCTCTTCCGAGAATGCATAGGACCTGAATTCAAACGTTTTCTAAGCTATTCATTCAGAAGCCTTGCTACTTGTTCTAAACAAATGGAGTTTTCTAAGCTTTTCATTGCTCTTTTCATTTTCAAGTTTCTTCCCATGCAACATGTCAATCCAAGCAGCTCCTGCAAACTCGAACCTCTTCTGAGTATACATAGGAGCTGAATTCAATAATGTTAAACTCAGTGATGTTCCAATTAATTCAAACGTTGAATCTCATTTCATTCTCTCATTTGCCATAGACTATGACTCCTCAGGTTGTCCTTCTCTTACAAATGGCAAGTTCAATGTTTTTTTGGGACTCTGATAACCTCAGCCCTTCACAGTGTGGGAGATTGGCTATGCATACTTGGACCCTTCCTCTATAGATTCATGATTTTCCAACGCAGTTTCTTCATTCACAGATATCATCCAACAATACAACTAGGATGAGATTGATATTCACTATGAGCACTTCAATGTTGACCCTGAAACTTTCTCTGAGTGGCATTTGGCAACTCGTAAAAAAACTCTAGAAAAATGGAGTGATCTCTTTTGCTTCCATAGCTCCATTTGATGATGATGATGCTCAAAGCCATTACAAGGCCGTGTGGAAAATGACTCTGAAATGACTATATGTGTATTTCTTTCCTTCTACTGGTACCTCAAATTTGGTGTTTCCGGAACTAACTCTGAAATGACTGCTTGATTTAAACACTTCCATGGAGATAATCATATAAGCGATAACCTGTGTTGATGTGCCTGGCATAATCTACGAACAAACGGCAGTCCATAAGATATTACAAAATTTGAACAAAACTCAAACAAACTCAGCAACAGACATTGAACTAAGTCATAGTACCCCCCCCCCTCCCCTCCCCAAAGTAGCAGGCTTATAACAGAGCAAACATATGCAATCTGAAGGAACTGAACTTTACCCATGAATTAAATTCATTATTTTGTCTACTTTGTTTAATTAATCGGTTTAAATTCTAGGCTAAATTTATTATTCATTTGATATCTCACATACACATGTATTTCTATTTTCGTCATCTAACTATTAGTTTTTACAAAATAATATTTAACGTTTTTTTTATCATCAACTGTATGAATTTATTAAAAATAAAAGTTATACAGCTCGACGCAGCCCTTACGCCTCGTTAAAAACCTCCCTAAGCCTAATGTAGGAAAAGAGTACGTAAGTGCTAGTCTTAAACAGAACGCCTAAATACAAGCTAAGAATAAAGAACTCCTATCCACTCCCTCCTTTGCGAGTACATCGGCAAAACCATTTGCTTCCCGCGGTGTGTATTGAACGTTATATATATATATATATATATATATATATATATATATATATATATATATATATATATATATATATATATATATATATATATATATATATTCTATCACATGATATTTTTATAATAAAATGATTTAGTAAAAATGTTACGTAGGTTGTTGACGATGATGTGGAAATTCAAAAACTAAATAAAATACCATGTAAGGATTATTTTAATTTTTCGATTGCATGTACCAAATTTGAACAAAAATATAATATTAAGCATTATTTTTTTAAAAAAATAATAGTTGTGTGAGTAGGGATTGTAACACCCCTCGCCCGGGTTAAGAGCGAGGAGCGTTCGGAAACAATTCTAATCAAGATTAACAAGAAAAGTGGGTCAATTTAAAATTTTCTCTTCTAAAATAAGAACTATTCAATGAGCAACAATATAAAATTTCAATTAGGCAAATTCACAATGGTAATAAAATTTTGATTATTAAGGATTCTATTCGGTTCTATTCCATAACAAACAATGCAATTTAATCAAGCATTATTAACCCTTATAAATATAACCTCTCCTCCACAATCAACTAATTCGATTATCACTTATAGTTTCTCTATTCAATTCGAATGGTTTCCATATGATCCAAGTGACTAGTTTTCTCATCTATATACAACTCCTTTCATTATTCGAAACCATAGCTGCCAAGAGGTATATCAATTTTTCTAAACACCCAAAGATCATATTCGTTTTATTTATTATCATATGATCTCATATCAAGAGGCATACATGACTATAGTTCATGCTTACATCCATAACATATGTACAACAAAAAGAGGATAATCATGCCTCTAAACAAAACATCATGAGAATAACATTTACAACCTCATGGTATTCAAAAAGAAAGTCATCATTCTACCATTCAATACACACATCTTAAATAAAGCTTAAAGATCATCATGATGCAAAGAACCAAGACCACAATGCAAGATCCTAAGCCACCCACTATCATCAAAGCATAACCAAAGCATGCCATACTTTCAAAGCTTCCTTCACTTGTATATATATAGCTCCAAGGATTGAGAATCTCTAACCAACCGATCCTGAGTTTTTGGGAAGAATAACAACATAGAAGTACTTAGTGAGGTAATACAATTTGCAAATTTCAAAGTTTAGCTATAAGATGATCAAATATCACATACATATACAACAATCGTACAATTCATGATTGATGAGTTCTCAAATATGACATATTTCATTTGCTATTTTTCTAGTTATTTGGACTTCTTGCTGCTTAATACATGTTGTTTTCGTTATATTTTGTGCATGGATCCAATTCTGGAAATAGCAGTGAAAATGGGGCATTTCTACAGTTTTTATTATAATTCTGTCATGACTGGCATCATGGGCACAACACCGGGCACGACGCGTCTGACGTGGCAGTGACGTGGCAATGACGTGGCGACTTCTAGAAGCTTCTGGAACGTTCTGAGAGATCTTATCAGCTTATCCGTTTAGATTTCCTGCATTTAAATTTGAAAACATTTGAATTGTTTTATCTTTTGTTTATTATTTTAAATTATCTCATCACCTTATCTTTGTAAATCTAAGCCTATAAATACCACCCTTGGTAAAGACATAGATCATCAATCATTTTTAGTGATCATCTCTTAGCTTTGAGTATTTTTATTTCTAACTTTGTAAATATTTTCTAGCTTTAATTCAAGTTCTTTTCCTTTATTTTCCTTGTTCCATTTATTTTATGCTATTTAATTACTTTTTTAAAAACCAAGTTAAGTATGATAATTAATATCATGCTTAGCTAAATTTCTTGAGCCAAGAGCTAGCCAAATCAATTCTAATCGTGAGAATTGAACATTGCCTAAATTCCTTCGGGAATACATTTTTATCTTTCTATTTAGATAGTTTGGCAATCGGCCTTACTAAAGTTTTTAATCGTTTTTCAAATCAAAAAGAGCTCGTTGGTCTGGAATCGTTTAAAGACATAGTTGGGAGGAAGGATCGGCCTGTGGCAATTTCGACTTCCTGTGAACACTCTTAGCGGCGGTCCGTTAAGAAAAGATAAAATCAGAAGCGATTCTTTTTAAGACAATTTCTGAGTCGGGCTTTTCCTGCTTTCAAAACTAAATACTTTAACGGCGATAGACGTGGTTAATTTGTTTAAGAATCAACCTTCGAAGATAGTCTTGGGAGGATTGGTTACTCGAGAGAGAAGCAAGTTGCGACGGGTTGGGCCTCGCAGACTGTAACCGACATGATCCCGAAGTAAAAATCTATTTCAATGATCGAAGGAATTGACAAGGCTAGCTCGAGGCTAATTTGCATATTTGGTTTTTTTTACTATTTTCTTTAATTCTTGCATTTTATTTTATTACTTCACTCAATATCAGATCACCCCTTTTTTTTATTTCCTTGTTTTTACAGATATTCCTGGGAATTCAAATCCGAAAAAATTCAAGTCAAGAATTCCGATTAATCTCCCTGTGGATCGACCCTCTTTCCCTATAACTACTTAATTTCTTATTTTATTATTTGTTGAAAGAGGTTAATTTATTTATTTATTTTTGACCGGTTGAACGACGACTTGTCAAAATTGGCGCCGTTGCCGGGGAGATTTACTTTCGGCACTTTTGACTGATTTTGTTTTTTTTTACCAGGAAAAACCCACTTTTAAAGAACCAAAAATTTAGCAAAGGTCGTCGAGCTAAACGACGTTAAACAAAGCGCTAAATGGGAGGCAACCCATTGGTTTATTTTTTGGTCAATTTTTACTTCTTCTTTTTTAATAATTTAATTTATGTTTCTTTATTTTTCATTTTCCTTCTTTTTAATTGCCTTAATAAATTTTCCTTTGCAGGATTTCTTTCGAATGCAGCAGGATTCTTTTTTACCCCATCCAAAGTGCACTGTTTCATTAACCGCGGTGCATTTTAGCACGCTCAATGAACGGTGCACGATAGCCCGAAGACCTTTCCCCTTAGCATACCATCCAAATTTTCTCCCTTTTCCTTCCTTTCTTTCTTTCTTCCCGAAAACCACCAAATCCCTAAAAACACAACACACCCAGCCGCAAACTCACTCAGCCGCAATTTACCATGTCCCGCACCTCCTCCACGTCGCGGTGACGGCAAGCCCCCAGCCCCTGATCAAGAATCCCACTCAGACGGCTTCCACCGCTCATTCGCCTCCTTCCCCAACCGTCAGCCGCCGTTCGCGTCCTTCCAACAACTCGGGCCAGTCCCTACTCCTCCTCCTCGCTGTGGTGGCCGACGACCAGCAACGAGATCGCTCCCCCGACGAGAGTGCCGAACCACCCTTCGCTGCACCCTCTTTGGCACATCTGGCAGCTCCGTTCAAAGCCCTCTGCCGCCGCTGATCCGAGCCACTCATAGTTCACCTTTCCCATCGACTCACTCTACATCCACGGGGAGTATCTTTTGCCCTTATTTTCTCTTTATTTCCTTAATTTTTATGAATTGGGGCAATTCATTTAAGTGAGGGGGATGGTAGCAAACCACTTGTCATGCTTATCTGATATATGCTTGATTTTGGTTTAACTTTGAGAAAATATTTTCTTTGCCATTGCTTGCTGTCCAACATGTTATAATTGTGATAGTGCATATAAATATTTGAATGATGACATTTTGATAATCAAATGGCATGAGTATAATGATAGTTTGACATCTCCTTTCAATTTGCCTTGATTGTGATAATTGGATTTCTCACCTAGCTTAATCAACTTAGCCCAATTTTGTGAGACTTTGAGCCTTGAGCATGCATTCTTTATGCTCATTTTTCTTGCTTGAGAGTGTCATCTTGAATTTAGGAATCTAGAACTTGTGGCTTGTATACGATTTGAGACTACACTAGAATGAGGTGCTTTAAGATGATTTGGGCATTAGGATTTTCTCTCTTTCATTAAAACTTACCTTTCGCTTAGTGAACCCTCTTGAAGCCTTATATCCCATTTTTTTGGCTTAACCCTCAACCAAACTTTTTGATTGATCAAATGCTAGAAATTGTATTGCTAGACAAAAAAGGGCTGCAATTCGAATAAAGGGCAGAATTTTTCCGAAAAAAAGAGAAAAAAGAAAAGAAAAGAGAAAAACAGAATAAAAGGAAGCAATTGCTTCGAAAAGAAAAAAAAAGAAAAGCAGTTTCGAAAAGAAGAAAAGAAAAAAATGTGTGTTTGCTTGCCCATCTTTAAGCTCCTCTTTTGTCTTCACTATTTATTGTTTGAAATATCTTGCATTGATCATCTTCCTTTGTTTATTTTCTTTCCATCTTTTTACCCTTTTCTAAACCCACATTACACCTTGAATAAAAGACCTAATGATTTTTGCACCTCGATTCTAATAAGTAGTGGAGAATTGAACTTGTTACAAGCCTATGGAAACCTTTGTTCATGCATGACTTAGAGTGTTTTTGCTTCACATTTACCTTTAAACACTTTGAGTGCTCTTGAGTGTACCTTGGTGAGGATTAACACTAGGTTAGGATTTGATTATTACTTGATAGACGATTGAAAGAATGAAAGGATGTTCTTTGCTTATATCCACTTGGTTTGATTTGTGTCTCTTTCATGGTATATCTTTTACACTTGAACTCTTATAATTATGTTTGATGCTTGTGATGGCTTGAGAAATGCATTCTTGGGTTAATATCTTTTTTTGGACATACTTGAGGACAAGTATGAGACAAGTGAGGGGGAATTTGATGAGTTCTCAAATATGACATTTTTCATTTGCTATTTTTCTAGTTATTTGGACTTCTTGCTGCTTAATACATGCTGTTTTTGTTATATTTTGTGCATGGATCCAATTCTGGAAATAGCAGTGAAAATGGGGCATTTCTGCAGTTTTTATTATAATTCTGTCATGACTGGCATCATGGGCACAACACCGGGCACGACGCGTCTGACGTGGCAATGACGTGGTGACTTCTAGAAGCTTCTGGAACGTTCTGAGAGATCTTATCAGCTTATCCGTTTAGATTTCCTGCATTTAAATTTTAAAACATTTGAATTGTTTTATCTTTTGTTTATTATTTTAAATTATCTCACCACCTTATCTTTGTAAATCTAAGCCTATAAATACCACCCTTGGTAAAGACATAGATCATCAATCATTTTTAGTGATCATCTCTTAGCTTTGAGTATTTTTATTTCTACCTTTGTAAATATTTTCTAGCTTTAATTCAAGTTCTTTTCCTTTATTTTCCTTGTTCCATTTATTTTATGCTATTTAATTACTTTTTTAAAAACCAAGTTAACTATGATAATTAATATCATGCTTAGCTAAATTTCTTGAGCCAAGAGCTAGCCAAATCAATTCTAATCGTGAGAATTGAACATTGCCTAAATTCCTTCGGGAATACATTTTTATCTTTCTGTTTAGATAGTTTGGCAATCGGCCTTACTAAAGTTTTTAATCGTTTTTCAAATCAAAAAGAGCTCGTTGGTCTGGAATCGTTTAAAGACATAGTTGGGAGGAAGGATCGGCCTGTGGCAATTTCGACTTCCTGTGAACACTCTTAGCGGCGGTCCGTTAAGAAAAGATAAAATCAGAAGCGATTCTTTTTAAGACAATTTCTGAGTCGGGCTTTTCCTGCTTTCAAAACTAAATACTTTAACGGCGATAGACGTGGTTAATTTGTTTAAGAATCAACCTTCGAAGATAGTCTTGGGAGGATTGGTTACTCGAGAGAGAAGCAAGTTGCGACGGGTTGGGCCTCGCAGACTGTAACCGACATGATCCCGGAGTAAAAATCTATTTCAATGATCGAAGGAATTGACAAGGCTAGCTCGAGGCTAACTTGCATATTTGTTTTTTTTTTTTACTATTTTCTTTAATTCTTGCATTTTATTTTATTACTTCACTCAATATCAGATCACCCCTTTTTTTTTATTTCCTTGTTTTTACAGATATTCCTGGGAATTCAAATCCGAAAAAATTCAAGTCAAGAATTCCGATTAATCTCCCTGTGGATCGACCCTCTTTCCCTATAACTACTTAATTTCTTATTTTATTATTTGTTGAAAGAGGTTAATTTATTTATTTATTTTTGACCGGTTGAACGACGACTTGTCAATGATAAGAATAGATACTTCACGCCATTCGATTTCTATCACCATTGTTAGACATGTTCAATTCAAATGGAACAATCAAGATAATTTCATTTCAATTCATACAATTAACACCAAATTTAATTTGATCCATACCATATCCATATGAAACATTCTAATACATAACCTTTATCATACTAACCAACTCGATTAATAACAAGAACCTTATGATTAAGTTAGCCTTGGTACCTAGTTAGTTCAAAGGTAAACGAGTCACATATTTTAAGTTGATACATTGAGTATCTTAAACAAGAAGGTGTCTTCTACACCCAAACAAGTCGGTACACATGGTACCTATCAAGCCGATGCCCTTGGCATCAAATAGAGAATAAATGTATCACCATCAAGACAGTACACTTGGTACTTAACAAGTCGAGCTCTAGACTCTAGGCATGCCATACCACCTAGGAACAACTAGAACCAAAGTCTTTGTTTTACACACTTTAATTTGTTCTTTTAGTCAATTGAAAAATAAACAATACAAGCAATAGTAATTAACCATTATATAGTCATGCTTCTACTCATTTCGATCAATTAGGAGCTTAATCTCCATTAATTCAATTCGATTTCTAGACCATATCATACCGTATTAATTCATAATTTAGAAAGCAAAACATCATTTAATAATTCAAGGTAACATTAAAACTCAATCGAAGGTATACACATACATTTCCATCCAATTCGATAAATTGCTTCTTCTATCACTTTTCAATTAGAATTTTTCATAAATTGCTATACTCACGCATAAGTTTATTTAATTTGAAGATCAACTTTCCAGCTTCTAGATATCAAATTCATAATTTTCTCCATGTAACATCAACAAGCATCAAGCATACAAACAACCAAGGATTTACAAGAAAAAACACCATTCCAATCATCCACAAGATTCAATCAAAGCATTCAATTGTTAATTTAAGTTATTCTTCCCTAGTTACCAAAGATACATGTTAATCAAATTTCATAACTGAGACAAAAATAACATGATAATTTGGTTAGAACCTGAGTTCCAACCCTAGGGAAGATTACATTCACAATACTCCTAGCTATTCTTGAATTTGGATGCCTTTGAGTGAGTCCTTCTTGCCTATTGAGGTGCCTTCTTCGAAACCTCTTTCCTTTACTCTAGTCCAATGCATTCCAAACAATAAACATAGGTTAACATCCCTTTAAGAAGACAAATCTTAAATTATAGGCATCAATCGGTACATGTCTAGACTATGCACTGTTTCGGACAGTTTGCAACCCCCTATATTGATCGGCTTATATCTTTTTATCCGTAAGTCGGAATTACAATTATTATATACTGTTAGAAAGCTTACATAACTGAATTTAAGACCATATAAAGTTTATACTCTAATTATTTCCCAATTAAAGCAGTTTATTCATTAAAGTTGAGCCAAAACAGTATTTTAAAACTACTCTTAAATTTTAAAGACATACTTAAATGGTTTGTTCGATCTAATTTCTACACTGATTCAGCTAATTTCTTTTCAAGACACAACATTATTCATCTTAATTGTATTTCTATACTGGAATCAACTTCAATTAGTTCACCTAAATCCCTTAATTTAACCA
The DNA here is from genome assembly GCA_958450335.1 of Hibiscus tridactylites. Taxonomy (NCBI): domain Eukaryota; kingdom Viridiplantae; phylum Streptophyta; class Magnoliopsida; order Malvales; family Malvaceae; genus Hibiscus; species Hibiscus tridactylites. Next base: position 42,706,163 of record OY288292.1, read on the forward strand.
TTTTTCCAGAATAGTCCTTAATAGCATATTTTACAACTAACACACTTAATTAGCTTAATTCCATTGCTAATTAGTTCTCTAATTTCTTACTGTATTTATTTCTATAAATTTTCAATCATTCTCAATAATTTCCAGCTTCCAATTTACTCAATTAACTATAAAATTTTCAATTCGACTATACTAGTCCCTATACTTTCCATTTTTCCTTTTCGTGCTCTTAGCTTCGATCTAACATCAAATTCATTATTTTCATTATCCTTTTCATCAAATTAGCACTTCTATCTTTTAGAACACATGTCCCCGAATGATTTATTCCTACAAGAAATTTTCTAATTTCGATTGTAAGCCCCCCGATTTTCAAGATTTTCATATGACTATAATACTAGGAAAACTTAAGAAATTTCCTAAGGTTCGGTTAACCCAATTTACTAACTATTTTTGCAAGGCTATTTACTTCTATCACTCAATCCTTGAACTACTCTAGCTGAATTTTCCAACCCCAAGACTCGAATCAAACTAATAATTATATAAAAATCAATAATTTCCATAATCAAAAGCTAACATCGAACATAGCTTGGAGCAAGGAGCTTACCAAGTTTTAACTCTAAGCTTTTCCAAGCCAAATTATAATTCATGCAAGAGGAATATGGAAATTTTCCATGGATTTTCAGTCGAGCTTCAACTCTTCTCTCTCTCTCGGTTACTTAGCCGGTTAGGAGAAGGGTTGGTGGTGATGACAAGTTGTCACTCACCAAGCTTGGTTGGACTAATTTGCCCTCCTTAATTGGTTCTTAGGATGTAAGATAGTGGATGGGCAATTTAGGTAGTTTCGGATTTAAGACATGCAAGTCCCTAAGGTTTAATTTTTCTCAATTGGCTCCTAAACTTATCTCATTCGGTAGTTTGCCCTTTTTTTCAATTTAGTCCCTAATGACCGAATTACAAAGTAATTTAACAATTAGTTTGGCTTGATTATTAGCTAATAAGTCCAATAATCACTTAGGTACATTTGAGGGTGTTACAGGGATGACAATAAAACCCGAATTCGACGGGTTCTGACTCGACCCGATTTGGTAGGGTTGAAATTTTTTATTTGAATTTTCGGTTTTCAGGTCTAGTTTTTAAAAGGTTTGAGTTGTTTATGGTCGGGGTCAGGTTTAGGGTGGAAATTCCCCGCCCCGAATCAACCTGGTTTATATATATATATATATATATATATTATTTATTATATATTATATTTAATATTTTTATTATTTTTATCAGGGCGGGTCGGGTTTAATCGGTTTTTTTACTAAAATTTCGGGGTTGGGTCGGAGCTGGGTTTATACTTTTATTATATCGGGTCGGGTCGGGGATAAAAAATATATTGCACTCAGGTCGTGTTGAAAATTTAAACTTTCGGATCAGATTCGTGGCGACAAAAAATCTGTCGTGCCCCGCCCTGTTACCATCCCTATGTGTGAGTAAAACATGAATACATGTATAAATGGGATGTCAAATAGGCACTTTACCCTAAATTTTATGCATAATACGTTTTTGTATGGTTTTATTCCACCATTGTAACCATGTTGGGAGGAATAAAAGTGAATATTACATAAAACAAGTAGATATGTTAGTATCAACGAGGTGTTGTAGTATAGTGATGAGTATTTTCGTTTGCCACGCAGGTTATTAGTAAACTGACTGCTTTGTTTTTGTTTCAGTTTATCAACAGTTGTTGGTATATATGGACGAAGTTATACACTTGCAACACACGTTGTAAAACCGCTTTCGCTTCCTCTACAACCAAGTTATTCCGTTGCTTGCTTGAACCGCCATTCGACTTCGTCTCAGGACCAGAATGCATTTTTTTGACCCCCGAATTTGGGTGGAAGCCTTTACCGAAAGCAACACATTCACTCACTCCAACTAATGTCACGAGTATTTGAAGCTTTCGTGTGTGACAGTTCAAATACACCTCCATATCCAATAAATGATCTCGAGGCTTCTAAAATACACGTCAGCAAATCTTAACACGTGGCAAGTTCAGTTAGGATCAGCCGTTGACCGTCAGTTGACTGACAGTTTCCATCCAACGAGGGTATATTTGGACCAAATTGAAACGTTGAGGGTAGTTTGCTCCAAAAAAAGAATTGGAGGCCAAATGACAAAACATGCAAACATTGGAGGCATCTTTTGTCATTCCTTTTTTATAATAGGTGTTGGATTGGAGCTCGTGTTATTGATAAGTTTAATTACAAAATAAATGTTCACATTATTTTTTTATATTAGGTGTTTAAAGTAGTTTTTGATTAAAATAAATGTTTAATGTTTCATTCGGTTATATTTTAGAGTTGATCTATAAGTTATCGTAACAAAGCCCGTCATCCAATAAATAAATGACATGTAAAATGCTTATTGTTTTTATTTAATTATTTTAAAAAATCATTTAAAAAAACTTCAAAATTTTCAACAATACCCCAAATCAAAATTTATATATCACTTTACAAATTTGATAAAAACTTACATGTAGTTTTAATATTTACATTGTTGTAAAAATAATAATTTCATTAAAAAAAGTTGACACCAGTGAGATTAGAGAAAATAAAGTAGTTGTGAAAAATAATTCATTTTCCACTTTAGTAATATTTACTTTAAAAATGATTTGTTAAAGAATTATAAAACTACGTTCATGCGCAATTTCATTTAGTTTATAATATTAATCTATGTGTTAGAAATCATAATCACAAAATTATGTACATAGTAGCCTGCATGTATTACCAATCTACATATACGAAACTAAAAAAACTTTAAATAACAAGGTCGTTGTAGTATAGTGGTGAGTATTCCCGCTTGTCACGCGGGTGACCTGGGTTCGATCCCCGGCAACGGCGCAGTTTTTTTTTCCCTCCCTCCTTTTTTTAGGAGAACGATATAAAGCTAAAAACATAAAAGTAATGGCGTCGCCCAGACTCAAACCGGAGACCTTCAGTGTGTTAGACTGATGTGATAACCAACTACACCACGACACCTCAATGCTATATCATACCAAACTTGACATCCCCGGATCTGTATGGTTTTCCAGTCCCGACCTCAGAGGTCAGAGCCACGACCATTGAGCGGAAGTAAAATTGTAGAATTCCTTAGATTTCATCAATGAGAACTTGCAACAGTTTCTCCATGCAATTCCCTGCCACACAATATATTGGATTGTAGGCATTACTCACAGTTATTAGGACTGCACAAAAGTCCCAGCTTGAAAGCCTGACGTGAAAGACTCAAATGAACCCATTGAGCATGATAGACTTCCCAGCCGGTTCCAGACAACCGAATCTTTGTTATCAATCTCTACAGCTTGAAGATAACAACGCAAAACACTCTCCTAATGACTTGAACCTTGTTGAAGAAAACAGGGCAAGGTTCTTCAATGCCAAAAATCTGCACCGAAATAGATGAAATACATTGACATGTATGCCCAAAAGATTTAGATGTCATAATGAAACAGATTTATTTCGTACAATTAGCAGATACATCAAAATCACAGCAAATTCATGAATTTGCCGGCACATTAATGAAATGAAACTTTGATAGAAATTTATAGGGAAGTTGCAGTTCACATAAAAATTACAAGCCAATGAATTTAGGCATTGTGGCTATGCATTCGGAGATTAGCAGAGTCGAAAACCAAGACTATGCGATGAAACTACTTAAAAATAAGTGAGATATAAACAGACACTTGGACTATAATTTATAACATCAACCCGTGTTCGCTAATAGAGAAGCTATTAAAGGTGCAGCAAAACATACATTAAAAGGAATGTAAGCATGTCTGCCATTGACAGGACCAACGGGAAGCCTGCATACCCCTGCCATTGCTCCATGAACTGCAGTGTGAGCAAGTAAGGTGCAATAGACATTATCGGAAGCGATGCTAGAATAGCCCGGATCATGTATGCGGGGGATCTGCATGCCAAATTTCTCAAGTCAAACATTTTTGGACATTATCTAAAAGGTTGAATTTAACAGTTAAGTATCCATGTATCAAACAAAAGATGTTATTTGATTGAAGGTAGCAGTGTAGCACCTCTATCTTCTGAGATATCCACAGCCCAACATCTTGAAGAAGCTTGTTACCCGAAGCCTCTTGCTGGTCCATAGACTGCAAGCTCCCTGAAAGAGGTTTCTGTCCGGCTCCTTCAGCTATTACAATGACCAAATGTCCATTTTCTCCGAGTTGTTTTTCTATATATTCATAAAGTCCACCTCTTCCATCAAGATAGAATGGTGACTCTGGAATCAAGCAAAAATTGACATCGTGGCTGGCAAGAGCAGCATGCATCGAAGCAAACTTAAAGGTGAAGGAATTCCATCCGAACATGACCAGAAGACATTTGTTGAAGATCAATAAAACGAGTAATGCTACTTTGTCTTCTATCCATTATGGTCTATGGATATCAGAGATCTATCCCAGATTATCTCTAATATAACTTCGATCCTCACCTTTTATACGACTATTTTGTGATTCGATCCCAAAGCCATTTATGCTTTCAATGTATGAGGAATTGCCTGTAAATTCAAAGGGTGGTCCTCATTAGTTTTCAGAAGCAGCTTACAAACAAGATGGTGACGCCAATATCCCACATTACTGAGATACAATGAGACGACAGGAGAAGCTGCCTATAAAAGACACGCGCTTGAAATAATTAAGGCATACCTTTCTCGGCCTTTTGGCTAAGATCAAGTGTAGTATCTGTTTTTATCAGTTTAATATCTGATACGTGGGTCATTGGCTCACATGATATTAAATTTATTTTTTGAGGGGGAGTGTCAATCATAGTAGCTTGCTACTGGGACTCTCGAGTGTCGCTCGAGCGTTGCACTATTGCTCGGGCTCGGCGCACCCTACCCAATCTAAGTCTAACATTATTTTCCGTTTTATCAACAGTTGCTGGCATCGAACAAGTTTTTCTCTTGCAACACACACTGTAAAACCGCCTTTGCTTCCTTTGCATTCCTCGACCAAGTCATTCCGGTGCTTGCTCAAATTGTCACCGTCTCAGGACCGGAATGCATTTTTGACCCCGACCAAAAGCAACAAATTCACTCATTCCAGCTGATGCATGAGTATTTGAAATTTTCGTCTGTTCAATTTCAAATCCACCTCCATATCCATTGCCTTTATTTTCTGATGAGCTTTAATCAACATATCTAATGCCTGATAGTTGAAAGACCGTCACCCTTTGGGCCAGCAGCCAGAATCGGCAGAGAAAAGAAGAGGAGCAAGCAAAGTTATACATTCCAGAGAATTGTTCTCCAACAAGAAACCAACCTTTAGAATTCTTACAATGTGGCAGTCACCATAGAAAAATTGTTTGCATTTTCCTTCTTTTCCAAATGTGACATCTTCTGACAAGGCATCTACTTGTGGCATGTTCCATAAGTTTTTTGAAGTTTCTCTTACAAGATTAGCAACGTCTTGACATTCCATATCAGAATCTTTTCCTTCTGGTTTACCGATCACAATTTCGGCATTAGAAGAGAACCGTATGCTTAACTTGACATCCCGCCGGATCTGTATGGTTTTCCGGACCCGACCTCAGAGCCACAATTTCGGCAATTTTGAACCCTAAATATGTATAGTAGAATGAACATAAAAGACAACAAAATGTGTATAGAGATAAAAATAGATAAATATCAAAACTACACATGAACTTTAGTAAAATGCGTAACAAACTTTAATGTTGTGCAATTTTATACATGAAATTTTGATTTGATTTAATTTTCACAAGTTACTAAAATTTGTAAGTGATGGGAGCGGAGACTTGACACCGGAAAACGGCTTCTTTACTGCTTGCAGTAGACTTAAGAGTCAGAATAAACTCCATGGTATATTTATTTTGTCTGCAGACGATTCTAAGAGAAATGACTTTCGGTATGAGAAGCAATCACAAGCTCTACTTGCAATTTCCCACTAGCATTTTTATCTTATCTACTTTTACAAAAGCATAGAATATGAGTTTGAACATTCACGTTATGTGGACGTAATGTGTGTATTGCCATTTGTTGTATAAATATATACCAGATGTCTGTTGTGTACCTCAAAATTTGTTGTATAAGTATTGGTGTGTTGAAAAAATATTTGTTATATTGAGAGATATGCTCAATTATCCTCTTAGAAAACAACATTGTATATCGAAAGCATGTTGTACTATGCATAATTTTATTAGGTTGAAAGCTGAAAAATGATGAATTGTTTGAAGAGGGTGAAAGAGAAATGAACAAGAACTTGATGACACGCAACTTCTTATATTTTGAACAAAGAATACATCACATTTGATATGTCACAAACTGCCGAGATGACTCAAGTTTGAGACGGAATTGCAACATCGTTATAGATTAATTATAGGCAGAACTAAAAAATCCAAAAAATTTCATTAGGAACACATTTTATATTATTCTTATTAAAAATAAAATTATTTTTTATTGATTTTAAAACTTTTGTCTATTTAATTATATTTAATTTATTATTTTTAATTTTTCACCTAAAAATATTTTAATTTTAATTTTAATTTAATTATTTGATAATTACTTTGTTTATTTTCATTTTGAAAAACCAGATACCAAATACATTTTCACTATTTTAATTTTTTAAAAACAAGTTTTCATTTATATTAATCAAATATGTTTTTTTTTGAAAACTTGAAAATAAAAATGATTTTTTGAAAATGAAAAAAAAATAAAAAATAGAAAATATTTTTTTGAACCAAACGGAACATTAAATTTTAGGGAAGAGAATTAAATTTTGCCGTTATATTAATTTATTCATTTGATAAATTAAAAAAAAGATATGAAAAATAGAACTAATTAATTTTTAGAGGCCCTAAACTAGTTGGGGTCTTACCGATCGCTCATGGTACCCAATTGAGAATGTAACGGAGTATAGAAGTATAGTTGGAGCTCTTCGGTGCATAGTTATCACTTAACCAAAGATTACATTTGCTGTAAACATTGTCTTTCACTTTATGCAGAATCCTCACAAATGCTTGGAGTGTGAACTCCAATCAATAGAAATTAAACCAAAACACAAGACTCCTCAGTGTGGGAGAACGCCATGTGCCATCTAGGACTCTTAAGTCCCAACTCCCATGTTGCATGGCATATGGGTCATGCATTTATGTCTATGTATTTGAGCTTCTTTATTTTATTTAATTGATAAAATTTTAAACACGGATTATGTCTAAATTAAAATCCAATAATTAAAATATATCATTTATGTGTTACTATGAGATAGCGACTTATATAATAACAATGTGAGAACCGATAATATGATTCATTGTTGATTACGTGAATTTTTAATTTTAGTATATAATAATGGGTCATGTTTACTGGTTTATTTTGTCTTCCATATTGTCTTGTCGTGCATAAGAGCATCAAGGTCTTCAAAATCTCACAAAGCATTTTATTCGAAGGTAAAAAATTTGTTAATTACTATCACGTGCCTTGTCGGGCAAATCACTATTCATCTAGAAGATTAATTAGTTCGTGGCTTAATCAACTAGTAGACGAGGTGAATGTTTAAGATATAGTAATAATAATAATAATAATAGTAATAATAATAATCTTTGACTTAACATTAAGAAATCTTTCTAATAATTTATATTACTGGTAATTTGTGAGAGATCTCAAGGGCCAAAATAGTAGTCTATTTGTTGTGATTAAATATGTCAGACTCATCGCTACGGCAACGGGATTGTTTTTACAAAACTTTGTTTTGTGTTTTGATGCCTATATAATAACCTTTGTACGAGAGTAATTCTTCAACTCAGCCTACATCACAACACCAATCTACTTGTTCTAAACCAATGGAGTTTTCTAAGCTTTTCATTGCCCTTTTCATTTCCCAAGTTTTCTTCCCTTGCAACATGTTAATCCAAGCAGCTCCTGCAAACTCGAACCTCTTTCGAGAATACATAGGAGCTGAATTCAATAACGTTAAATTCAGTGATGTTCCAATTAATTCAAATGTCGAATTCCACTTTATTCTCTCCTTTGCCATAGATTATGACTCCTCAAGCTCTCCTTCTCCTACAAATGGCAAGTTCAATGTCTTTTGGGACTCTGATAACCTCGGTCCTTCCCAAGTTTCTTCCATTAAGAGCAGCCATTCAAATGTTAAAGTAGCTTTAAGCTTAGGTGGAGATAGTGTGGGAGATGGTTCTGCTTATTTCAACCCTTCCTCTGTAGATTCATGGGTTTCCAATGCGGTTTCTTCGCTCACAGATATCATCCAACAATACAACTTGGACGGGGTCGATATTGACTACGAGCACTTTAATGCCGACCCCGAAACTTTCGCTGAGTGCATTGGACAACTTATAAAAACCCTTAAGAAGAATGGAGTGATCTCTTTCGCTTCCATAGCTCCATTTGATGATGATGATGTTCAAAGCCATTACAAGGCCTTGTGGAAAAGCTATGGTGACCTCATAGACTATGTCAATTTCCAGTTTTATGCCTATGATCAAGGAACAACCGTCTCTCAGTTTATCAATTACTTCAACACCCAAAGCTCTAACTATAACGGCGGTAATGTATTAGCCAGCTTTATTAGCGACGGGAGTGGAGGCTTGACACCGGAAAACGGCTTCTTTACTGCCTGTAGTAGACTAAAGAGCCAGAACAAACTCCATGGTATATTTATTTGGTCTGCTGATGACTCTAAGAGAAATGGCTTTCGGTATGAGAAGCAATCACAAGCTCTACTTGCAATTTCCCACTAGTATTTTTATCTTATCTACTTTTATAAAAGCATAGAATATGAGTTTGAACATTCACATTATGTGGACGTAATGTGTGTATTGCCATTTGTTGTATAAATATATACCAGATGTCTATTGTGTACCTCAAAATTTGGTTTTCTATGGGTTTAATCTAGAGCTCAGAATCAAGAAACCTCTTAATTCTCATCTTCATAATATAACTTTTGTTTCTTGGACTCAGCTCTGCCCATTCGACGCCTCCGATAATGGTTGCACACCTGTTTTATCACACTTTTGTGTCTTGGGAATGCTACTTGTGGTTAATGTGTCTCATTTAGCTGTTTGTGGTCTATTAGATTTCAGAGATTCTTCTACCTTTTTGTATTCAAACAAAACTGCTATGCCAAAGGTATAAAAACAGCTACAATATTGAATTAATCCATACATATTGCAGAGTTACTTGATTCAACTTGGAACAGGTTATTTTGGAAGATACATTCAACTTGATTCAACTGCTAGGCCATATGTTACAGACCAAGGAAAGGAACAATTGACAATTCAATTGTTGCTGGTGTTTTTAGAGCAAATGTAGCAGTGCTTCCTTTTCATCTACACGGGTTCAACTTCTTCGTTGAAGGCCAGAGTTATTGGAATCCAAATGTCAACCCTGCAAATTTCAACCTAGATAAAGGAAAAGAGTACAACACATAAACGGCAGTTCATAAGATATTAAAAAATTCGAACAAAACTGAAACAAACTCAGCAACAGACATTGAACGAATTCATATTTCATAGTACCCCTCCCCCAAGTATCAGGCTTATAACAGAGCAAACATATGCAATCTGAAGGAACTGAACTTTACCCACCTGTTTTATCAGACAATCAACCTCCTCAAATAATGACCACCCTTATGTGGTGGTAATGGTTGCACAAACCGCGTCCCCAACATCAACAACTACGTTGGCAGTGTATACTATCAACCCTCTCTTATAAATCAAATGATTAATGAGAAGCGTTCTTCCTATGGCATCATGACAGAAACCACCACTCACAAAATGAATATATGTATATATTCTACAACAAATCAACTTCTGAAAATAAACCTAACCATATCAACTTTAAGCAATGAGAAACGATTCATAAATAAAAACAAAAAGTGCGACTTTTGTTCTTGTATTATACCTGTTAAAGGAGATTCAAACGAGTCTTCCTACCAAGAACACAATAGTAAAACAAGAATCTTTACATATAAAAAGAGAGAGACGGGGGTTGATACACAGCCAACGCAGTTGTAGGTGAGAACGAGCGATGATTGATTTTGTGCAATAAATTTAGATTGTTTTATGTACGGTGTGAGAGTCATTTTCTTGTTGCCTTAGATTGAGTCCGAGGTGTATTGTGTGACTTATCTTTTTGTTTAGGTGTATCATTTGTATCTTCGAATTTGTCTCTAGATTTTACTTATTGTTTCAATGGGCCCCTTCATTAATATAAAATGTTGGAAAATTTTGTCACGCTCGACGAGTACCGATGAGCACCACTAACGGCGAGCACCGATGAACATTATTAATTCAATTTATAAAGATTAAAATTTTAAAAGACTCGTCGTATGATTATAAATTGTTTAAAAATCAAAAGGTAAATTATTTAAAATATATTATTTTATTTTTTTATTTTCTTTCAAACATAGATCAAAATATCTATCTACCCCTAAATTACAAAACCCTAATTGTTGTTCATTTGAAATTCAAGCTGTTGTCGCCGCCGTCGTCGTTGTTTGCTGCTACCATCGCCGCTGCCTTTTGACTGTTAAAATTCTAGGTTTTGTAATTCAATTTGGATGCATTTTGACAGTTGGAATTCTCTGTTTTGTAATTCGAATTGGATGCCATTTGACTGTTAAAATTCTCGGTTTTGTAATTCAATTTGGATGCCTTTTGACAGACGGTGTTATTTCGGTCGGAGAATCTAATTTAATATATTAAGTTTACGTACAAATGAGCAAAAATTACAGCCTCATCCGTGGCAAAGCAATAACGGCAGCGGCGGCTTAAATTTTCAAATGAACAAAAATTAGGGTTTTATAATTTAGGGGTATATAGGTATTTTGATCTAGGTTTAAAAGAAAATATTTCCCATTGCGAGAAAAGAAACAAGACTCATTCAAAGATTTTTAATCTTTATAAATTGAATTAATAGTGCTCATCGGTACTCGTTGAGCGTGGTAGACTCATCCTAAAATATTTCCCATTGCGAGAAAAGAAACAAGACTCATTCAAAGATCTAGTTATTCGTTTTAAGTTTTATCCGAAATTGGAAAAGATTTGTATAAAAGTATTACGTTCTAAGAATGAGATTAAAAAAATAAGGTTTAACCGTAAAATAAGTGTCCAAACTATAATCATTTTTTCCAGTTAGGTGTCTAAACTATTTTCTAAGCGAAATAAGTGTCTAGTGTTCCATTTTGTTACTCAAATAAGGTTTTAACATCAAAGGTCGTTAAAAAAATTTGTCATCCAATCAGAATATGTAATGTGACCTATTTTTTTTCAATTTTTTTTTATTTTCTGAATTTCTTTCAAAAATTTGAAAGTCTTAATTTCTTTCAATTAAACTCTCGAATCACATCTCTCTCGCGCCAATGGTTCACCGTCCACCGCCCAAGCCTTGCGTACTCATCGTTCAGCATCCCCACCCTCTAGCCGACGATCACATCCCAATCAGCCTCTTTTTTTCATTGTTGGATGTCCGTCGACGGTTCATTCGTCAATATTTGACGACAGAAAGATGAGATTTGCAGTCGTGGTGGTCTGACAAAAGCATGGGTGACTAGTGGTGATTGAATCGGTTGTAGGATGGGAGGAATTTAGGGACTTGGGGTTAGGGTTTTGGGTTTTTTTAAAGAATTTAAAGATTTTTGGGGGTTTTTATAAAACTAAAGATTTTCTTATTCTTTAAATAAAAATTAAAGAAAATAACAGACTTATGCCACATGTCATGTTCTAATTTGATAATGGAATTTTTTTAACCATCGTAAAAAAAAAACCCTTATTTGAGTAACGGAATGAAACATTAGACACAATGTTGGTCGATGAAATAGTTTAAGTATTTAACTGGAAAAAATGATATAGTTTGGACATTTTTCTGACGGTTAATTAAAAAATAACCATGTTTAAAATATGGGTCGGTCTTGACCTCTAACAATCAATACATGAGTTAGGCCACTCATTTTCAAAATTTTACAAATATTTTGTTATATTATTTTTAGGCTTAAGGGCTATTTTTTCTTTGTAGTAATCTCAATTTATCGATTTCACCCTTATGATATTTTCACATCAATTTGGCCTTCGAAGTAGTCGAATTGCATCACCGTTTAGGGTTTAAGAATATTTTTATGTTTCATAATCACTTTAGATTGATAAAATTTTTGATTAAGGGGCAAACGGTGATGCAATTCGACTACTTCAGGGGCCAAATTGATGCAAAAATACCATAGGGGCAGAATCGATAAGTTGGTACTACTACAGGGGAAAAAATAGCCCTTAAGCCTTATTTTTATAGTATACCTTAAAGTTTAAATTTGATAAAAATTTAGAACCTATCGAGTGGCTTAAGAGAAAAGAGTCCGATGTTTATTATGGGATTTCTGGATTCAAGCACATGTGCGTGGAAAAAGTATAAACAGATAAAAATATACAATATTATAAGGAAAATATTTTGATACACAAGCTTGTGTAAATTTGAGTTTACACAAGCTTTTTAATTTCAAGGTTTAGATATTTATGTTATGGTTTAGAGTTTAGGGGTTTAAGTTGTAGGGTGTAGAATTTAGAGTTTAGGGGTTTAAGGTTTAGGTTTAGGTTTTAGGATGCTTTGGCTAAGGATTTAGGTTTTAGATTTTATAGCTTAAATATGAACGGTCGTGTAAATTTTTTTAGACAGTTTGTGTATTAAAATATAACTCGTTTATGATGTAAAATTTAGAGTTTAAGATTTAAGGTTTAAGGTTTAGACTTAGGGTGCTAAGGTTTGAGATTTAAGTTTTGAATTTTATAGAAGAGATTAAGAAAATCATCAACTTCTCTGGGTGTTTCTTGGACTCTGGTGAAACAACAAAACGTTTATCAGTTCTTCAAAGTTGTTTCTTCCATCCCAATGACGAGGCCCCCAACCATCATTTCAATACCAATTCCAAGGGATCATCGAACTCGTTCCGTCTTATGTCGTCAATGCAAAAACCACGTCGCCAACATGGAACTGCGGTGGCCCAGCCGTGCATCTCTCTATCTGAGTCTCTGTGTGTATCAAGATTCCTCTTTTACTGCCGAAACTTGTTTCCCTGTTTGTGTTCTTCATAGGACTGCTTGTTCTTAGATTATTTCAAAGTCGATTCTTGTTTGTTTTAATATAATGCCTAAAAAAACCACTTCTTTTGTTACAAACTGAGGTATGTGATCTTGCAAGACTACTTACAAGTTAACTTGGTTACATTGAATCAGGTTTGACGAGGGAATGGATTCTCTGCAACAGTCCGTAAGATATCTCTCCTGAACCAATCCTGATTTATTCCGTGTTTGTGCATTGGCGACACCAGACGTAGCGAGTTTGAGGGCTTGGAATTCAAGACATATTCAGTAGGGGACGAGTTGTTCTTAGGGAAGCTAAGAAGTTGGGACTCCGATGCATGCTTCTTCGGGGAGAATGGTCTCGGTCAGGTTTGGATTGTTATGCTTCTGTTATTTTTTTTATTGAATTATTTACTCCTATATAAATTTTGTATCTCAAAAACAAATTCTATTTTATTTTAAAAGAGTATTCGTATCATTTTTTTTATATTTTGACACCATAATTAAAATTCAACATTAACCTTTCATATTTTGACACTGTAATTCAATTTTTCTTGTTCCACCACTACAGCAAGGGGGTCCGTTTTTTTCTCCTTATTTTGATGAGTGGTGTTGGCTCCTTGGGGTGGTATTTAAAATTAAAAGGATTTGAGCCAGCTTGATTCTAGTTTGTTTTAAAGTTTCATTGTGTTTGTTTTGTTTTGGACTTGATTAGTGTTGTTCTAAAACTGCTTTGTTGGCCTTTCTTGTCTTCTATCTGGTTTGTTCGAGGCTCTCTTTAATCACGATTCACGAGTATAATTTACTTTATTCGTTTTAATTTGAAATTTTCCATAGTTTGAAGCAACAGCGCGATGTGGGTTTGGTGATCCAAATCAACAAATTCGATTTTCTTTCTCTTTTGATATTTTCCATAGTTTTAAGATCCCAGCTTCATATTTACCCAATGTCTTCAAACCATTGTATTTTGCGTTCTAATTCCTATACAGTAACCTTTCTACAAGTCTAAACCTTCAACTGCACTTTTCATTTTTCAACTTAAAGATTGCCCTTTTCATTTTCAAGTTTTCTTCCCTTGAAACATGTCAATCCAAGCATCTCTTCCGAGAATGCATAGGACCTGAATTCAAACGTTTTCTAAGCTATTCATTCAGAAGCCTTGCTACTTGTTCTAAACAAATGGAGTTTTCTAAGCTTTTCATTGCTCTTTTCATTTTCAAGTTTCTTCCCATGCAACATGTCAATCCAAGCAGCTCCTGCAAACTCGAACCTCTTCTGAGTATACATAGGAGCTGAATTCAATAATGTTAAACTCAGTGATGTTCCAATTAATTCAAACGTTGAATCTCATTTCATTCTCTCATTTGCCATAGACTATGACTCCTCAGGTTGTCCTTCTCTTACAAATGGCAAGTTCAATGTTTTTTTGGGACTCTGATAACCTCATCCCTTCACAGTGTGGGAGATTGGCTATGCATACTTGGACCCTTCCTCTATAGATTCATGATTTTCCAACGCAGTTTCTTCATTCACAGATATCATCCAACAATACAACTAGGATGAGATTGATATTCACTATGAGCACTTCAATGTTGACCCTGAAACTTTCTCTGAGTGGCATTTGGCAGCTCATAAAAAAATTCTAGAAAAATGGAGTGATCTCTTTTGCTTCCATAGCTCCATTTGATGATGATGATGCTCAAAGCCATTACAAGGCCGTGTGGAAAATGACTCTGAAATGACTATATGTGTATTTCTTTCCTTCTACTGGTACCTCAAATTTGGTGTTTCCGGAACTAACTCTGAAATGACTGCTTGATTTAAACACTTCCATGGAGATAATCATATAAGCGCTAACCTGTGTTGATGTGCCTGGCATAATCTACGAACAAACGGCAGTCCATAAGATATTACAAAATTTGAACAAAACTCAAACAAACTCAGCAACAGACATTGAACTAAGTCATAGTACCCCCCCCTCCCCTCCCCAAAGTAGCCGGCTTATAACAGAGCAAACATATGCAATCTGAAGGAACTGAACTTTACCCATGAATTAAATTCATTATTTTGTCTACTTTGTTTAATTAATCGGTTTAAATTCTAGGCTAAATTTATTATTCATTTGATATCTCACATACACATGTATTTCTATTTTCGTCATCTAACTATTAGTTTTTACAAAATAATATTTAACGTTTTTTTATCATCAACTGTATGAATTTATTAAAAATAAAAGTCATACAGCTCGACGCAGCCCTTACGCCTCGTTAAAAACCTCCCTAAGCCTAATGGAGGAAAAGAGTACGTAAGTGCTAGTCTTAAACAGAACGCCTAAATACAAGCTAAGAATAAAGAACTCCTATCCACTCCCTCCTTTGCGAGTACATCGGCAAAACCATTTGCTTCCCGCGGTGTGTATTGAACGTGATATATATATATATATATATATTCTATCACATGATATTTTTATAATAAAATGATTTAGTAAAAATGTTACGTAGGTTGTTGACGATGATGTGGAAATTCAAAAACTAAATAAAATACCATGTAAGGATTATTTTAATTTTTCGATTGCATGTACCAAATTTGAACAAAAATATAATATTAAGCATTATTTTAAAAAAAATAATAGTTGTGTGAGTAGGGATTGTAACACCCTTCGCCCGGGTTAAGAGCGAGGAGCGTTCGGAAACAATTCTAATCAAGATTAACAAGAAAAGTGGGTCAATTTAAAATTTTCTCTTCTAAAATAAGAACTATTCAATGAGCAACAATATAAAATTTCAATTAGGCAAATTCACAATGGTAATAAAATTTTGATTATTAAGGATTCTATTCGGTTCTATTCCATAACAAACAATGCAATTTAATCAAGCATTATTAACCCTTATAAATATAACCTCTCCCCCACAATCAACTAATTCGATTATCACTTATAGTTTCTCTATTCAATTCGAATGGTTTCCATATGATCCAAGTGACTAGTTTTCTCATCTATATACAACTCCTTTCATTATTCGAAACCATAGCTGCCAAGAGGTATATCAATTTTTCTAAACACCCAAAGATCATATTCGTTTTATTTATTATCATATGATCTCATATCAAGAGGCATACATGACTATAGTTCATGCTTACATCCATAACATATGTACAACAAAAAGAGGATAATCATGCCTCTAAACAAAACATCATGAGAATAACATTTACAACCTCATGGTATTCAAAAAGAAAGTCATCATTCTACCATTCAATACACACATCTTAAATAAAGCTTAAAGATCATCATGATGCAAAGAACCAAGACCACAATGCAAGATCCTAAGCCACCCACTATCATCAATGCATAACCAAAGCATGCCATACTTTCAAAGCTTCCTTCACTTGTATATATATAGCTCCAAGGATTGAGAATCTCTAACCAACCGATCCTGAGTTTTTGGGAAGAATAACAACAAGAGGTGGTAAGTACATAGAAGTACTTAGTGAGGTAATACAATTTGCAAATTTCAAAGTTTAGCTATAAGATGATCAAATATCACATACATATACAACAATCGTACAATTCATGATTGATGAGTTCTCAAATATGACATATTTCATTTGCTATTTTTCTAGTTATTTGGACTTCTTGCTGCTTAATACATGATGTTTTCGTTATATTTTGTGCATGGATCCAATTCTGGAAATAGCAGTGAAAATGGGGCATTTCTGCAGTTTTTATTATAATTCTGTCATGACTGGCATCATGGGCACAACACCGGGCACGACGCGTCTAACGTGGCAGTGACGTGGCAATGACGTGGCGACTTCTAGAAGCTTCTGGAATGTTCTGAGAGATCTTATCAGCTTATCCGTTTAGATTTCCTGCATTTAAATTTTAAAACATTTGAATTGTTTTATCTTTTGTTTATTATTTTAAATTATCTCATCACCTTATCTTTGTAAATCTAAGCCTATAAATACCACCCTTGGTAAAGACATAGATCATCAATCATTTTTAGTGATCATCTCTTAGCTTTGAGTATTTTTATTTCTACCTTTGTAAATATTTTCTAGCTTTAATTCAAGTTCTTTTCCTTTATTTTCCTTGTTCCATTTATTTTATGCTATTTAATTACTTTTTTAAAAACCAAGTTAAGTATGATAATTAATATCATGCTTAGCTAAATTTCTTGAGCCAAGAGCTAGCCAAATCAATTCTAATCGTGAGAATTGAACATTGCCTAAATTCCTTCGGGAATACATTTTTATCTTTCTGTTTAGATAGTTTGGCAATCGGCCTTACTAAAGTTTTTAATCGTTTTTCAAATCAAAAAGAGCTCGTTGGTCTGGAATCGTTTAAAGACATAGTTGGGAGGAAGGATCGGCCTGTGGCAATTTTGACTTCCTGTGAACACTCTTAGCGGCGGTCCGTTAAGAAAAGATAAAATCAGAAGCGATTCTTTTTAAGACAATTTCTGAGTCGGGCTTTTCCTGCTTTCAAAACTAAATACTTTAACGGCGATAGACGTGGTTAATTTGTTTAAGAATCAACCTTCGAAGATAGTCTTGGGAGGATTGGTTACTCGAGAGAGAAGCAAGTTGCGACGGGTTGGGCCTCGCAGACTGTAACCGACATGATCCCGGAGTAAAAATCTATTTCAATGATCGAAGGAATTGACAAGGCTAGCTCGAGGCTAATTTGCATATTTGGTTTTTTTTTACTATTTTCTTTAATTCTTGCATTTTATTTTATTACTTCACTCAATATCAGATCACCCCCTTTTTTTATTTCCTTGTTTTTACAGATATTCCTGGGAATTCAAATCCGAAAAAATTCAAGTCAAGAATTCCGATTAATCTCCCTGTGGATCGACCCTCTTTCCCTATAACTACTTAATTTCTTATTTTATTATTTGTTGAAAGAGGTTAATTTATTTATTTATTTTTGACCGGTTGAACGACGACTTGTCAAAATTGGCGCCGTTGCCGGGGAGATTTACTTTCGGCACTTTTGACTGATTTTGTTTTTTTTTACCAGGAAAAACCCACTTTTAAAGAACCAAAAATTTAGCAAAGGTCGTCGAGCTAAACGACGTTAAACAAAGCGCTAAATGGGAGGCAACCCATTGGTTTATTTTTTGGTCAATTTTTACTTCTTCTTTTTTAATAATTTAATTTATGTTTCTTTATTTTTCATTTTCCTTCTTTTTAATTGCCTTAATAAATTTTCCTTTGCAGGATTTCTTTCGAATGCAGCGGGATTCTTTTTTACCCCAGCCAAAGTGCACCGTTTCATTAACCGCGGTGCATTTTAGCACGCTCAATGAACGGTGCACGATAGCCCGAAGACCTTTCCCCTTAGCATACCATCCAAATTTTCTCCCTTTTCCTTCCTTTCTTTCTTTCTTCCCGAAAACCACCAAATCCCTAAAAACACAACACACCCAGCCGCAAACTCACTCAGCCGCAATTTACCATGTCCCGCACCTCCTCCACGTCGCGGTGACGGCAAGCCCCCAGCCCCTGATCAAGAATCCCACTCAGACGGCTTCCACCGCTCATTCGCCTCCTTCCCCAATCGTCAGCCGCCGTTCGCGTCCTTCCAACAACTCGGGCCAGTCCCTACTCCTCCTCCTCGCCGTGGTGGTCGACGACCAGCAACGAGATCGCTCCCCCGACGAGAGTGCCGAACCACCCTTCGCTGCACCCTCTTTGGCACATCCGGCAGCTCCGTTCAAAGCCCTCTGCCGCCGCTGATCCGAGCCACTCATAGTTCACCTTTCCCATCGACTCACTCTACATCCACGGGGAGTATCTTTTGCCCTTATTTTCTCTTTATTTCCTTAATTTTTATGAATTGGGGCAATTCATTTAAGTGAGGGGGATGGTAGCAAACCACTTGTCATGCTTATCTGATATATGTTTGATTTTGGTTTAACTTTGAGAAAATATTTTCTTTGCCATTGCTTGCTGTCCAACATGTTATAATTGTGATAGTGCATATAAATATTTGAATGATGACATTTTGATAATCAAATGGCATGAGTATAATGATAGTTTGACATCTCCTTTCAATTTGCCTTGATTGTGATAATTGGATTTCTCACCTAGCTTAATCAACTTAGCCCAATTTTGTGAGACTTTGAGCCTTGAGCATGCATTCTTTATGCTCATTTTTCTTGCTTGAGAGTGTCATCTTGAATTTAGGAATCTAGAACTTGTGGCTTGTATACGATTTGAGACTACACTAGAATGAGGTGCTTTAAGATGATTTGGGCATTAGGATTTTCTCTCTTTCATTAAAACTTACCTTTCTCTTAGTGAACCCTCTTGAAGCCTTATATCCCATTTTTTTGGCTTAACCCTCAACCAAACTTTTTGATTGATCAAATGCTAGAAATTGTATTGCTAGACAAAAAAGGGCTGCAATTCGAATAAAGGGCAGAATTTTTCCGAAAAAAAGAGAAAAAAGAAAAGAAAAGAGAAAAACAGAATAAAAGGAAGCAATTGCTTCGAAAAGAAAAAAAAAAGAAAAACAGTTTCGAAAAGAAGAAAAGAAAAAAATGTGTGTTTGCTTGCCCATCTTTAAGCTCCTCTTTTGTCTTCACTATTTATTGTTTGAAATATCTTGCATTGATCATCTTCCTTTGTTTATTTTCTTTCCATCTTTTTACCCTTTTCTAAACCCACATTACACCTTGAATAAAAGACCTAATGATTTTTGCACCTCGATTCTAATAAGTAGTGGAGAATTGAACTTGTTACAAGCCTATGGAAACCTTTGTTCATGCATGACTTAGAGTGCTTTTGCTTCACATTTACCTTTAAACACTTTGAGTGCTCTTGAGTGTACCTTGGTGAGGATTAAGACTAGGTTAGGATTTGATTATTACTTGATAGACGATTGAAAGAATGAAAGGATGTTCTTTGCTTATATCCACTTGGTTTGATTTGTGTCTCTTTCATGGTATATCTTTTACACTTGAACTCTTATAATTATGCTTGATGCTTGTGATGGCTTGAGAAATGCATTCTTGGGTTAATATCTTTTTTTGGACATACTTGAGGACAAGTATGAGACAAGTGAGGGGGAATTTGATGAGTTCTCAAATATGACATATTTCATTTGCTATTTTTCTAGTTATTTGGACTTCTTGCTGCTTAATACATGCTGTTTTTGTTATATTTTGTGCATGGATCCAATTCTGGAAATAGCAGTGAAAATGGGGCATTTCTGCAGTTTTTATTATAATTCTGTCATGACTGGCATCATGGGCACAACACCGGGCACGACGCGTCTGACGTGGCAGTGACGTGGCAATGACGTGGCGACTTCTAGAAGCTTCTGGAACGTTCTGAGAGATCTTATCAGCTTATCCGTTTAGATTTCCTGCATTTAAATTTTAAAACATTTGAATTGTTTTATCTTTTGTTTATTATTTTAAATTATCTCACCACCTTATCTTTGTAAATCTAAGCCTATAAATACCACCCTTGGTAAAGACATAGATCATCAATCATTTTTAGTGATCATCTCTTAGCTTTGAGTATTTTTATTTCTACCTTTGTAAATATTTTCTAGCTTTAATTCAAGTTCTTTTCCTTTATTTTCCTTGTTCCATTTATTTTATGCTATTTAATTACTTTTTTAAAAACCAAGTTAACTATGATAATTAATATCATGCTTAGCTAAATTTCTTGAGCCAAGAGCTAGCCAAATCAATTCTAATCGTGAGAATTGAACATTGCCTAAATTCCTTCGGGAATACATTTTTATCTTTCTGTTTAGATAGTTTGGCAATCGGCCTTACTAAAGTTTTTAATCGTTTTTCAAATCAAAAAGAGCTCGTTGGTCTGGAATCGTTTAAAGACATAGTTGGGAGGAAGGATCGGCCTGTGGCAATTTCGACTTCCTGTGAACACTCTTAGCGGCGGTCCGTTAAGAAAAGATAAAATCAGAAGCGATTCTTTTTAAGACAATTTCTGAGTCGGGCTTTTCCTGCTTTCAAAACTAAATACTTTAACGTCGATAGACGTGGTTAATTTGTTTAAGAATCAACCTTCGAAGATAGTCTTGGGAGGATTGGTTACTCGAGAGAGAAGCAAGTTGCGACGGGTTGGGCCTCGCAGACTGTAACCGACATAATCCCGGAGTAAAAATCTATTTCAATGATCGAAGGAATTGACAAGGCTAGCTCGAGGCTAATTTGCATATTTGGTTTTTTTTACTATTTTCTTTAATTCTTGCATTTTATTTTATTACTTCACTCAATATCAGATCACCCTTTTTTTTATTTCCTTGTTTTTACAGATATTCCTGGGAATTCAAATCCGAAAAAATTCAAGTCAAGAATTCCGATTAATCTCCCTGTGGATCGACCCTCTTTCCCTATAACTACTTAATTTCTTATTTTATTATTTGTTGAAAGAGGTTAATTTATTTATTTATTTTTGACCGGTTGAACGACGACTTGTCAATGATAAGAATAGATACTTCACGCCATTCGATTTCTATCACCATTGTTAGACATGTTCAATTCAAATGGAACAATCAAGATAATTTCATTTCAATTCATACAATTAACACCAAATTTAATTTGATCCATACCATATCCATATGAAACATTCTAATACATAACCTTTATCATACTAACCAACTCGATTAATAACAAGAACCTTATGATTAAGTTAGCCTTGGTACCTAGTTAGTTCAAAGGTAAACGAGTCACATATTTTAAGTTGATACATTGAGTATCTTAAACAAGAAGGTGTCTTCTACACCCAAACAAGTCGGTACACATGGTACCTATCAAGCCGATGCCCTTGGCATCAAATAGAGAATAAATGTATCACCATCAAGACAGTACACTTGGTACTTAACAAGTCGAGCTCTAGACTCTAGGCATGCCATACCACCTAGGAACAACTAGAACCAAGGTCTTTGTTTTACACACTTTAATTTGTTCTTTTAGTCAATTGAAAAATAAACAATACAAGCAATAGTAATTAACCATTATATAGTCATGCTTCTACTCATTTCGATCAATTAGGAGCTTAATCTCCATTAATTCAATTCGATTTCTAGACCATATCATACCGTATTAATTCATAATTTAGAAAGCAAAACATCATTTAATAATTCAAGGTAACATTAAAACTCAATCGAAGGTATACACATACATTTCCATCCAATTCGATAAATTGCTTCTTCTATCACTTTTCAATTAGAATTTTTCATAAATTGCTATACTCACGCATAAGTTTATTTAATTTGAAGATCAACTTTCCAGCTTCTAGATATCAAATTCATAATTTTCTCCATGTAACATCAACAAGCATCAAGCATACAAACAACCAAGGATTTACAAGAAAAAACACCATTCCAATCATCCACAAGATTCAATCAAAGCATTCAATTGTTAATTTAAGTTATTCTTCCCTAGTTACCAAATATACATGTTAATCAAATTTCATAACTGAGACAAAAATAACATGATAATTTGGTTAGAACCTAAGTTCCAACCCTAGGGAAGATTACATTCACAATACTCCTAGCTATTCTTGAATTTGGATGCCTTTGAGTGAGTCCTTCTTGCCTATTGAGGTGCCTTCTTCGAAACCTCTTTCCTTTACTCTAGTCCAATGCATTCCAAACAATAAACATAGGTTAACATCCCTTTAATAAGACAAATCTTAAATTATAGGCATCAATCGGTACATGTCTAGACTATGCACTGTTTCGGACAGTTTGCAACCCCCTATATTGATCGGCTTATATCTTTTTATCCGTAAGTCGGAATTACAATTATTATATACTGTTAGAAAGCTTACATAACTGAATTTAAGACCATATAAAGTTTATACTCTAATTATTTCCCAATTAAAGCAGTTTATTCATTAAAGTTGAGCCAAAACAGTATTTTAAAACTACTCTTAAATTTTAAAGACATACTTAAATGGTTTGTTCGATCTAATTTCTACACTGATTCAGCTAATTTCTTTTCAAGACACAACATTATTCATCTTAATTGTATTTCTATACTGGAATCAACTTCAATTAGTTCACCTAAATCCCTTAATTTAACCATTTTTCCAGAATAGTCCTTAATAGCATATTTTACAACTAACACACTTAATTAGCTTAATTCCATTGCTAATTAGTTCTCTAATTTCTTACTGTATTTATTTCTATAAATTTTCAATCATTCTCAATAATTTCCAGCTTCCAATTTACTCAATTAACTATAAAATTTTCAATTCGACTATACTAGTCCCTATACTTTCCATTTTTCCTTTTCGTGCTCTTAGCTCCGATCTAACATCAAATTCATTATTTTCATTATCCTTTTCATCAAATTAGCACTTCTATCTTTTAGAACACATGTCCCCGAATGATTTATTCCTACAAGAAATTTTCTAATTTCGATTGTAAGCCCCCCGATTTTCAAGATTTTCATATGACTATAATACTAGGAAAACTTAAGAAATTTCCTAAGGTTCGGTTAACCCAATTTACTAACTATTTTTGCAAGGCTATTTACTTCTATCACTCAATCCTTGAACTACTCTAGCTGAATTTTCCAACCCCAAGACTCGAATCAAACTAATAATTATATAAAAATCAATAATTTCCATAATCAAAAGCTAACATCGAACATAGCTTGGAGCAAGGAGCTTACCAAGTTTTAACTCTAAGCTTTTCCAAGCCAAATTATAATTCATGCAAGAGGAATATGGAAATTTTCCATGGATTTTCAGTCGAGCTTCAACTCTTCTCTCTCTCTCGGTTACTTAGCCGGTTAGGAGAAGGGTTGGTGGTGATGACAAGTTGTCACTCACCAAGCTTGGTTGGACTAATTTGCCCTCCTTAATTGGTTCTTAGGATGTAAGATAGTGGATGGGCAATTTAGGTAGTTTCGGATTTAAGACATGCAAGTCCCTAAGGTTTAATTTTTCTCAATTGGCTCCTAAACTTATCTCATTCGGTAGTTTGCCCTTTTTTTTCAATTTAGTATAGTGGTGAGTATTCCCGCCTGTCACGCGGGTGACCCGGGTTCGATCCCCGGCAACGGCGCAGTTTTTTTTCCCTCCCTCCTTTTTTTAGGAGAACGATATAAAGCTAAAAACATAAAAGTATTGGCGTTGCCCGGACTCGAACCAGAGACCTTTAGTGTGTTAGACTGACGTGATAATCAACTACACCACGACACCTCAATGCTATATCATACCAAACTTGACATCCCCGGATCTGTATGGTTTTCCAGTCCCGACCTCAGAGGTCAGAGCCACGACCATTGAGAGGAAGTAAAATTGTAGAATTCCTTAGAGTTCATCAATGAGAACTTGCAACAGTTTCTCCATGCAATTCCCTGCCACACAATATATTGGATTGTAGGCATTACTCACAGTTATTAGGACTGCACAAAAGTCCCAGCTTGAAAGCCTGACGTGAAAGACTCAAATGAACCCATTGAGCATGATAGACTTCCCAGCCGGTTCCAGACAACCGAATCTTTGTTATCAATCTCTACAGCTTGAAGATAACAACGCAAAACACTCTCCTAATGACTTGAACCTTGTTGAAGAAAACAGGGCAAGGTTCTTCAATGCCAAAAATCTGCACCGAAATAGATGAAATACATTGACATGTATGCCCAAAAGATTTAGATGTCATAATGAAACAGATTTATTTCGTACAATTAGAAGATACATCAAAATCACAGCAAATTCATGAATTTGCCGACACATTAATGAAATGAAACTTTGATAGAAATTTATAGGGAAGTTGCAGTTCACATAAAAATTACAAGCCAATGAATTTAGGCATTGTGGCTATGCATTCGGAGATTAGCAGAGTCGAAAACCAAGACTATGCGATGAAACTACTTAAAAATAAGTGAGATATAAACAGACACTTGGACTATAATTTATAACATCAACCCGTGTTCGCTAATAGAGAAGCTATTAAAGGTGCAGCAAAACATACATTAAAAGGAATGTAAGCATGTCTGCCATTGACAGGACCAACGGGAAGCCTGCATACCCCTGCCATTGCTCCATGAACTGCAGTGTGAGCAAGTAAGGTGCAATAGACATTATCGGAAGCGATGCTAGAATAGCCCGGATCATGTATGCGGGGGATCTGCATGCCAAATTTCTCAAGTCAAACATTTTTGGACATTATCTAAAAGGTTGAATTTAACAGTTAAGTATCCATGTATCAAACAAAAGATGTTATTTGATTGAAGGTAGCAGTGTAGCACCTCTATCTTCTGAGATATCCACAGCCCAACATCTTGAAGAAGCTTGTTACCCGAAGCCTCTTGCTGGTCCATAGACTGCAAGCTCCCTGAAAGAGGTTTCTGTCCGGCTCCTTCAGCTATTACAATGACCAAATGTCCATTTTCTCCGAGTTGTTTTTCTATATATTCATAAAGTCCACCTCTTCCATCAAGATAGAATGGTGACTCTGGAATCAAGCAAAAATTGACATCGTGGCTGGCAAGAGCAGCATGCATCGAAGCAAACTTAAAGGTGAAGGAATTCCATCCGAACATGACCAGAAGACATTTGTTGAAGATCAATAAAACGAGTAATGCTACTTTGTCTTCTATCCATTATGGTCTATGGATATCAGAGATCTATCCCAGATTATCTCTAATATAACTTCGATCCTCACCTTTTATACGACTATTTTGTGATTCGATCCCAAAGCCATTTATGCTTTCAATGTATGAGGAATTGCCTGTAAATTCAAAGGGTGGTCCTCATTAGTTTTCAGAAGCAGCTTACAAACAAGATGGTGACGCCAATATCCCACATTACTGAGATACAATGAGACGACAGGAGAAGCTGCCTATAAAAGACACGCGCTTGAAATAATTAAGGCATACCTTTCTCGGCCTTTTGGCTAAGATCAAGTGTAGTATCTGTTTTTATCAGTTTAATATCTGATACGTGGGTCATTGGCTCACATGATATTAAATTTATTTTTTGAGGGGGAGTGTCAATCATAGTAGCTTGCTACTGGGACTCTCGAGTGTCGCTCGAGCGTTGCACTATTGCTCGGGCTCGGCGCACCCTACCCAATCTAAGTCTAACATTATTTTCCGTTTTATCAACAGTTGCTGGCATCGAACAAGTTTTTCTCTTGCAACACACACTGTAAAACCGCCTTTGCTTCCTTTGCATTCCTCGACCAAGTCATTCCGGTGCTTGCTCAAATTGTCACCGTCTCAGGACCGGAATGCATTTTTGACCCCGACCAAAAGCAACAAATTCACTCATTCCAGCTGATGCATGAGTATTTGAAATTTTCGTCTGTTCAATTTCAAATCCACCTCCATATCCATTGGCTTTATTTTCTGATGAGCTTTAATCAACATATCTAATGCCTGATAGTTGAAAGACCGTCACCCTTTGGGCCAGCAGCCAGAATCGGCAGAGAAAAGAAGAGGAGCAAGCAAAGTTATACATTCCAGAGAATTGTTCTCCAACAAGAAACCAACCTTTAGAATTCTTACAATGTGGCAGTCACCATAGAAAAATTGTTTGCATTTTCCTTCTTTTCCAAATGTGACATCTTCTGACAAGGCATCTACTTGTGGCATGTTCCATAAGTTTTTTGAAGTTTCTCTTACAAGATTAGCAACGTCTTGACATTCCATATCAGAATCTTTTCCTTCTGGTTTACCGATCACAATTTCGGCATTAGAAGAGAACCGTATGCTTAACTTGACATCCCGCCGGATCTGTATGGTTTTCCGGACCCGACCTCAGAGCCACAATTTCGGCAATTTTGAACCCTAAATATGTATAGTAGAATGAACATAAAAGACAACAAAATGTGTATAGAGATAAAAATAGATAAATATCAAAACTACACATGAACTTTAGTAAAATGCGTAACAAACTTTAATGTTGTGCAATTTTATACATGAAATTTTGATTTGATTTAATTTTCACAAGTTACTAAAATTTGTAAGTGATGGGAGCGGAGACTTGACACCGGAAAACGGCTTCTTTACTGCTTGCAGTAGACTCAAGAGTCAGAATAAACTCCATGGTATATTTATTTTGTCTGCAGACGATTCTAAGAGAAATGACTTTCGGTATGAGAAGCAATCACAAGCTCTACTTGCAATTTCCCACTAGCATTTTTATCTTATCTACTTTTACAAAAGCATAGAATATGAGTTTGAACATTCACGTTATGTGGACGTAATGTGTGTATTGCCATTTGTTGTATAAATATATACCAGATGTCTGTTGTGTACCTCAAAATTTGTTGTATAAGTATTGGTGTGTTGAAAAATTATTTGTTATATTGAGAGATATGCTCAATTATCCTCTTAGAAAACAACATTGTATATCGAAAGCATGTTGTACTGTGCATAATTTTATTAGGTTGGAAGCTGAAAAATGATGAATTGTTTGAAGAGGGTGAAAGAGAAATGAACAAGAACTTGATGACACGCAACTTCTTATATTTTGAACAAAGAATACATCACATTTGATATGTCACAAACTGCCGAGATGACTCAAGTTTGAGACGGAATTGCAACATCGTTATAGATTAATTATAGGCAGAACTAAAAAATCCAAAAAATTTCATTAGGAACACATTTTATATTATTCTTATTAAGAATAAAATTATTTTTTATTGATTTTAAAACTTTTGTCTATTTAATTATATTTAATTTATTATTTTTAATTTTTCACCTAAAAATATTTTAATTTTAATTTTAATTTAATTATTTGATAATTACTTTGTTTATTTTCATTTTGAAAAACCAGATACCAAATACATTTTCACTATTTTAATTTTTTAAAAACAAGTTTTCATTTATATTAATCAAATATGTTTTTTTTTGAAAACTTGAAAATAAAAATGATTTTTTGAAAATGAAAAAAAAATAAAAAATAGAAAATATTTTTTTGAACCAAACGGAACATTAAATTTTAGGGAAGAGAATTAAATTTTGCCGTTATATTAATTTATTCATTTGATAAATTAAAAAAAAGATATGAAAAATAGAACTAATTAATTTTTAGAGGCCCTAAACTAGTTGGGGTCTTACCGATCGCTCATGGTACCCAATTGAGAATGTAACGGAGTATAGAAGTATAGTTGGAGCTCTTCGGTGCATAGTTATCACTTAACCAAAGATTACATTTGCTGTAAACATTGTCTTTCACTTTATGCAGAATCCTCACAAATGCTTGGAGTGTGAACTCCAATCAATAGAAATTAAACCAAAACACAAGACTCCTCAGTGTGGGAGAACGCCATGTGCCATCTAGGACTCTTAAGTCCCAACTCCCATGTTGCATGGCATATGGGTCATGCATTTATGTCTATGTATTTGAGCTTCTTTATTTTATTTAATTGATAAAATTTTAAACACGGATTATGTCTAAATTAAAATCCAATAATTAAAATATATCATTTATGTGTTACTATGAGATAGCGACTTATATAATAACAATGTGAGAACCGATAATATGATTCATTGTTGATTACGTGAATTTTTAATTTTAGTATATAATAATGGGTCATGTTTACTGGTTTATTTTGTCTTCCATATTGTCTTGTCGTGCATAAGAGCATCAAGGTCTTCAAAATCTCACAAAGCATTTTATTCGAAGGTAAAAAATTTGTTAATTACTATCACGTGCCTTGTCGGGCAAATCACTATTCATCTAGAAGATTAATTAGTTCGTGGCTTAATCAACTAGTAGACGAGGTGAATGTTTAAGATATAGTAATAATAATAATAATAATAGTAATAATAATAATCTTTGACTTAACATTAAGAAATCTTTCTAATAATTTATATTACTGGTAATTTGTGAGAGATCTCAAGGGCCAAAATAGTAGTCTATTTGTTGTGATTAAATATGTCAGACTCATCGCTACGGCAACGGGATTGTTTTTACAAAACTTTGTTTTGTGTTTTGATGCCTATATAATAACCTTTGTACGAGAGTAATTCTTCAACTCAGCCTACATCACAACACCAATCTACTTGTTCTAAACCAATGGAGTTTTCTAAGCTTTTCATTGCCCTTTTCATTTCCCAAGTTTTCTTCCCTTGCAACATGTTAATCCAAGCAGCTCCTGCAAACTCGAACCTCTTTCGAGAATACATAGGAGCTGAATTCAATAACGTTAAATTCAGTGATGTTCCAATTAATTCAAATGTCGAATTCCACTTTATTCTCTCCTTTGCCATAGATTATGACTCCTCAAGCTCTCCTTCTCCTACAAATGGCAAGTTCAATGTCTTTTGGGACTCTGATAACCTCGGTCCTTCCCAAGTTTCTTCCATTAAGAGCAGCCATTCAAATGTTAAAGTAGCTTTAAGCTTAGGTGGAGATAGTGTGGGAGATGGTTCTGCTTATTTCAACCCTTCCTCTGTAGATTCATGGGTTTCCAATGCGGTTTCTTCGCTCACAGATATCATCCAACAATACAACTTGGACGGGGTCGATATTGACTACGAGCACTTTAATGCCGACCCCGAAACTTTCGCTGAGTGCATTGGACAACTTATAAAAACCCTTAAGAAGAATGGAGTGATCTCTTTCGCTTCCATAGCTCCATTTGATGATGATGATGTTCAAAGCCATTACAAGGCCTTGTGGAAAAGCTATGGTGACCTCATAGACTATGTCAATTTCCAGTTTTATGCCTATGATCAAGGAACAACCGTCTCTCAGTTTATCAATTACTTCAACACCCAAAGCTCTAACTATAACGGCGGTAATGTATTAGCCAGCTTTATTAGCGACGGGAGTGGAGGCTTGACACCGGAAAACGGCTTCTTTACTGCCTGTAGTAGACTAAAGAGCCAGAACAAACTCCATGGTATATTTATTTGGTCTGCTGATGACTCTAAGAGAAATGGCTTTCGGTATGAGAAGCAATCACAAGCTCTACTTGCAATTTCCCACTAGTATTTTTATCTTATCTACTTTTATAAAAGCATAGAATATGAGTTTGAACATTCACATTATGTGGACGTAATGTGTGTATTGCCATTTGTTGTATAAATATATACCAGATGTCTATTGTGTACCTCAAAATTTGGTTTTCTATGGGTTTAATCTAGAGCTCAGAATCAAGAAACCTCTTAATTCTCATCTTCATAATATAACTTTTGTTTCTTGGACTCAGCTCTGCCCATTCGACGCCTCCGATAATGGTTGCACACCTGTTTTATCACACTTTTGTGTCTTGGGAATGCTACTTGTGGTTAATGTGTCTCATTTAGCTGTTTGTGGTCTATTAGATTTCAGAGATTCTTCTACCTTTTTGTATTCAAACAAAACTGCTATGCCAAAGGTATAAAAACAGCTACAATATTGAATTAATCCATACATATTGCAGAGTTACTTGATTCAACTTGGAACAGGTTATTTTGGAAGATACATTCAACTTGATTCAACTGCTAGGCCATATGTTACAGACCAAGGAAAGGAACAATTGACAATTCAATTGTTGCTGGTGTTTTTAGAGCAAATGTAGCAGTGCTTCCTTTTCATCTACACGGGTTCAACTTCTTCGTTGAAGGCCAGAGTTATTGGAATCCAAATGTCAACCCTGCAAATTTCAACCTAGATAAAGGAAAAGAGTACAACACATAAACGGCAGTTCATAAGATATTAAAAAATTCGAACAAAACTGAAACAAACTCAGCAACAGACATTGAACGAATTCATATTTCATAGTACCCCTCCCCCAAGTATCAGGCTTATAACAGAGCAAACATATGCAATCTGAAGGAACTGAACTTTACCCACCTGTTTTATCAGACAATCAACCTCCTCAAATAATGACCACCCTTATGTGGTGGTAATGGTTGCACAAACCGCGTCCCCAACATCAACAACTACGTTGGCAGTGTATACTATCAACCCTCTCTTATAAATCAAATGATTAATGAGAAGCGTTCTTCCTATGGCATCATGACAGAAACCACCACTCACAAAATGAATATATGTATATATTCTACAACAAATCAACTTCTGAAAATAAACCTAACCATATCAACTTTAAGCAATGAGAAACGATTCATAAATAAAAACAAAAAGTGCGACTTTTGTTCTTGTATTATACCTGTTAAAGGAGATTCAAACGAGTCTTCCTACCAAGAACACAATAGTAAAACAAGAATCTTTACATATAAAAAGAGAGAGACGGGGGTTGATACACAGCCAACGCAGTTGTAGGTGAGAACGAGCGATGATTGATTTTGTGCAATAAATTTAGATTGTTTTATGTACGGTGTGAGAGTCATTTTCTTGTTGCCTTAGATTGAGTCCGAGGTGTATTGTGTGACTTATCTTTTTGTTTAGGTGTATCATTTGTATCTTCGAATTTGTCTCTAGATTTTACTTATTGTTTCAATGGGCCCCTTCATTAATATAAAATATTGGAAAATTTTGTCACGCTCGACGAGTACCGATGAGCACCACTAACGGCGAGCACCGATGAACATTATTAATTCAATTTATAAAGATTAAAATTTTAAAAGACTCGTCGTATGATTATAAATTGTTTAAAAATCAAAAGGTAAATTATTTAAAATATATTATTTTATTTTTTTATTTTCTTTCAAACATAGATCAAAATATCTATCTACCCCTAAATTACAAAACCCTAATTGTTGTTCATTTGAAATTCAAGCTGTTGTCGCCGCCATCGTCGTTGTTTGCTGCTACCGTCGCCGCTGCCTTTTGACTGTTAAAATTCTAGGTTTTGTAATTCAATTTGGATGCATTTTGACAGTTGGAATTCTCTGTTTTGTAATTCGAATTGGATGCCATTTGACTGTTAAAATTCTCGGTTTTGTAATTCAATTTGGATGCCTTTTGACAGACGGTGTTATTTCGGTCGGAGAATCTAATTTAATATATTAAGTTTACGTACAAATGAGCAAAAATTACAGCCTCATCCGTGGCAAAGCAATAACGGCAGCGACGGCTTAAATTTTCAAATGAACAAAAATTAGGGTTTTATAATTTAGGGTTATATAGGTATTTTGATCTAGGTTTAAAAGAAAATAAAAAATAAAATAATATATTTTAATTAATTTACCTTTTGATTTTTAAATAATTTATAATTATACAGTGAGTCCTTTAGATTTTTAATCTTTACAAATTGAATTAATAGTGCTCATCGGTGCTCATCGGTACTCGTTGAGCGTGGTAGACTCATCCTAAAATATTTCTCATTGCGAGAAAAGAAACAAGACTCATTCAAAGATCTAGTTATTCGTTTTAAGTTTTATCCGAAATTGGAAAAGATTTGTATAAAAGTATTACGTTCTAAGAATGAGATTAAAAAAATAAGGTTTAACCGTAAAATAAGTGTCCAAACTATAATCATTTTTTCCAGTTAGGTGTCTAAACTATTTTCTAAGCGAAATAAGTGTCTAGTGTTCCATTTTGTTACTCAAATAAGGTTTTAACATCAAAGGTCGTTAAAAAAATTTGTCATCCAATCAGAATATGTAATGTGACCTATTTTTTTTCAATTTTTTTTATTTTCTGAATTTCTTTCAAAAATTTGAAAGTCTTAATTTCTTTCAATTAAACTCTCGAATCACATCTCTCTCGCTCACCGTTCACCGCCCAAGCCTTGCGTACTCATCGTTCAGCATCCCCACCCTCTAGCTGACGATCACATCCCAATCAGCCTCTTTTTTTCATTGTTGGATGTCCGTCGACGGTTCACTCGTCAATATTTGACGACAGAAAGATGAGATTTGCAGTCGTGGTGGTCTGACAAAAGCATGGGTGACTAGTGGTGATTGAATCGGTTGTAGGATGGGAGGAATTTAGGGACTTGGGGGTTAGGGTTTTGGGTTTTTTTAAAGAATTTAAAGATTTTTGGGGGTTTTTATAAAATTAAAGATTTTCTTATTCTTTAAATAAAAATTAAAGAAAATAACAGACTTATGCCACATGTCATGTTCTAATTTGATAATGGAATTTTTTTAACCATCGTAAAAAAAACCCTTATTTGAGTAACGGAATGAAACATTAGACACAATGTTGGTCGATGAAATAGTTTAAGTATTTAACTGGAAAAAATATATAGTTTGGACATTTTTCTGACGGTTAATTAAAAAATAACCATGTTTAAAATATGGGTCGGTTTTGACCTCTAACAATCAATACATGAGTTAGGCCACTCATTTTCAAAATTTTACAAATATTTTGTTATATTATTTTTAGGCTTAAGGGCTATTTTTTCTTTGTAGTAATCTCAATTCATCGACTTCACCCTTATGATATTTTCACATCAATTTGGCCTTTGAAGTAGTCGAATTGCATCACCGTTTAGGGTTTAAGAATATTTTTATGTTTCATAATCACTTTAGATTGATAAAATTTTTGATTAAGGTTTAGGATTTAGGGTTTGAGATTTAGAAATTAAGGTTAGAGTGTTAGTCAAGGGGCAAACGGTGATGCAATTCGACTACTTCAGGGGCCAAATTGATGCAAAAATACCATAGGGGCAGAATCGATAAGTTGGTACTACTACAGGGGAAAAAATAGCCCTTAAGCCTTATTTTTATAGTATACCTTAAAGTTTAAATTTGATAAAAATTTAGAACCTATCGAGTGGCTTAAGAGAAAAGAGTCCGATGTTTATTATGGGATTTCTGGATTCAAGCACATGTGCGTGGAAAAAGTATAAACAGATAAAAATATACAATATTATAAGGAAAATATTTTGATACACAAGCTTGTGTAAATTTGAGTTTACACAAGCTTTTTAATTTCAAGGTTTAGATATTTATGTTATGGTTTAGAGTTTAGGGGTTTAAGTTGTAGGGTGTAGAATTTAGAGTTTAGGGGTTTAAGGTTTAGGTTTAGGTTTTAGGATGCTTTGGCTAAGGATTTAGGTTTTAGATTTTATAGCTTAAATATGAACGGTCGTGTAAATTTTTTTAGACAGTTTGTGTATTAAAATATAACTCGTTTATGATGTAAAATTTAGAGTTTAAGATTTAAGGTTTAAGGTTTAGACTTAGGGTGCTAAGGTTTGAGATTTAAGTTTTGAATTTTATAGAAGAGATTAAGAAAATCATCAACTTCTCTGGGTGTTTCTTGGACTCTGGTGAAACAACAAAACGTTTATCAGTTCTTCAAAGTTGTTTCTTCCATCCCAATGACGAGGCCCCCAACCATCATTTCAATACCAATTCCAAGGGATCATCGAACTCGTTCCGTCTTATGTCGTCAATGCAAAAACCACGTCGCCAACATGGAACTACGGTGGCCCAGCCGTGCATCTCTCTATCTGAGTCTCTGTGTGTATCAAGATTCCTCTTTTACTGCCGAAACTTGTTTCCCTGTTTGTGTTCTTCATAGGACTGCTTGTTCTTAGATTATTTCAAAGTCGATTCTTGTTTGTTTTAATATAATGCCTAAAAAAACCACTTCTTTTGTTACAAACTGAGGTATGTGATCTTGCAAGACTACTTACAAGTTAACTTGGTTACATTGAATCAGGTTTGACGAGGGAATGGATTCTCTGCAACAGTCCGTAAGATATCTCTCCTGAACCAATCCTGATTTATTCCGTGTTTGTGCATTGGCGACACCAGACGTAGCGAGTTTGAGGGCTTGGAATTCAAGACATATTCAGTAGGGGACGAGTTGTTCTTAGGGAAGCTAAGAAGTTGGGACTCCGATGCATGCTTCTTCGGGGAGAATGGTCTCGGTCAGGTTTGGATTGTTATGCTTCTGTTATTTTTTTTTATTGAATTATTTACTCCTATATAAATTTTGTATCTCAAAAACAAATTCTATTTTATTTTAAAAGAGTATTCGTATCATTTTTTTTAATATTTTGACACCATAATTAAAATTCGACATTAACCTTTCATATTTTGACACTGTAATTCAATTTTTCTTGTTCCACCACTACAGCAAGGGGGTCCGTTTTTTTCTCCTTATTTTGATGAGTGGTGTTGGCTCCTTGGGGTGGTATTTAAAATTAAAAGGATTTGAGCCAGCTTGATTCTAGTTTGTTTTAAAGTTTCATTGTGTTTGTTTTGTTTTGGACTTGATTAGTGTTGTTCTAAAACTGCTTTGTTGGCCTTTCTTGTCTTCTATCTGGTTTGTTCGAGGCTCTCTTTAATCACGATTCACGAGTATAATTTACTTTATTCGTTTTAATTTGAAATTTTCCATAGTTTGAAGCAACAGCGCGATGTGGGTTTGGTGATCCAAATCAACAAATTCGATTTTCTTTCTCTTTTGATATTTTCCATAGTTTTAAGATCCCAGCTTCATATTTACCCAATGTCTTCAAACCATTGTATTTTGCGTTCTAATTCCTATACAGTAACCTTTCTACAAGTCTAAACCTTCAACTGCACTTTTCATTTTTCAACTTAAAGATTGCCCTTTTCATTTTCAAGTTTTCTTCCCTTGAAACATGTCAATCCAAGCATCTCTTCCGAGAATGCATAGGACCTGAATTCAAACGTTTTCTAAGCTATTCATTCAGAAGCCTTGCTACTTGTTCTAAACAAATGGAGTTTTCTAAGCTTTTCATTGCTCTTTTCATTTTCAAGTTTCTTCCCATGCAACATGTCAATCCAAGCAGCTCCTGCAAACTCGAACCTCTTCTGAGTATACATAGGAGCTGAATTCAATAATGTTAAACTCAGTGATGTTCCAATTAATTCAAACGTTGAATCTCATTTCATTCTCTCATTTGCCATAGACTATGACTCCTCAGGTTGTCCTTCTCTTACAAATGGCAAGTTCAATGTTTTTTTGGGACTCTGATAACCTCAGCCCTTCACAGTGTGGGAGATTGGCTATGCATACTTGGACCCTTCCTCTATAGATTCATGATTTTCCAACGCAGTTTCTTCATTCACAGATATCATCCAACAATACAACTAGGATGAGATTGATATTCACTATGAGCACTTCAATGTTGACCCTGAAACTTTCTCTGAGTGGCATTTGGCAACTCGTAAAAAAACTCTAGAAAAATGGAGTGATCTCTTTTGCTTCCATAGCTCCATTTGATGATGATGATGCTCAAAGCCATTACAAGGCCGTGTGGAAAATGACTCTGAAATGACTATATGTGTATTTCTTTCCTTCTACTGGTACCTCAAATTTGGTGTTTCCGGAACTAACTCTGAAATGACTGCTTGATTTAAACACTTCCATGGAGATAATCATATAAGCGATAACCTGTGTTGATGTGCCTGGCATAATCTACGAACAAACGGCAGTCCATAAGATATTACAAAATTTGAACAAAACTCAAACAAACTCAGCAACAGACATTGAACTAAGTCATAGTACCCCCCCCCTCCCCTCCCCAAAGTAGCAGGCTTATAACAGAGCAAACATATGCAATCTGAAGGAACTGAACTTTACCCATGAATTAAATTCATTATTTTGTCTACTTTGTTTAATTAATCGGTTTAAATTCTAGGCTAAATTTATTATTCATTTGATATCTCACATACACATGTATTTCTATTTTCGTCATCTAACTATTAGTTTTTACAAAATAATATTTAACGTTTTTTTTATCATCAACTGTATGAATTTATTAAAAATAAAAGTTATACAGCTCGACGCAGCCCTTACGCCTCGTTAAAAACCTCCCTAAGCCTAATGTAGGAAAAGAGTACGTAAGTGCTAGTCTTAAACAGAACGCCTAAATACAAGCTAAGAATAAAGAACTCCTATCCACTCCCTCCTTTGCGAGTACATCGGCAAAACCATTTGCTTCCCGCGGTGTGTATTGAACGTTATATATATATATATATATATTCTATCACATGATATTTTTATAATAAAATGATTTAGTAAAAATGTTACGTAGGTTGTTGACGATGATGTGGAAATTCAAAAACTAAATAAAATACCATGTAAGGATTATTTTAATTTTTCGATTGCATGTACCAAATTTGAACAAAAATATAATATTAAGCATTATTTTTTTAAAAAAATAATAGTTGTGTGAGTAGGGATTGTAACACCCCTCGCCCGGGTTAAGAGCGAGGAGCGTTCGGAAACAATTCTAATCAAGATTAACAAGAAAAGTGGGTCAATTTAAAATTTTCTCTTCTAAAATAAGAACTATTCAATGAGCAACAATATAAAATTTCAATTAGGCAAATTCACAATGGTAATAAAATTTTGATTATTAAGGATTCTATTCGGTTCTATTCCATAACAAACAATGCAATTTAATCAAGCATTATTAACCCTTATAAATATAACCTCTCCTCCACAATCAACTAATTCGATTATCACTTATAGTTTCTCTATTCAATTCGAATGGTTTCCATATGATCCAAGTGACTAGTTTTCTCATCTATATACAACTCCTTTCATTATTCGAAACCATAGCTGCCAAGAGGTATATCAATTTTTCTAAACACCCAAAGATCATATTCGTTTTATTTATTATCATATGATCTCATATCAAGAGGCATACATGACTATAGTTCATGCTTACATCCATAACATATGTACAACAAAAAGAGGATAATCATGCCTCTAAACAAAACATCATGAGAATAACATTTACAACCTCATGGTATTCAAAAAGAAAGTCATCATTCTACCATTCAATACACACATCTTAAATAAAGCTTAAAGATCATCATGATGCAAAGAACCAAGACCACAATGCAAGATCCTAAGCCACCCACTATCATCAAAGCATAACCAAAGCATGCCATACTTTCAAAGCTTCCTTCACTTGTATATATATAGCTCCAAGGATTGAGAATCTCTAACCAACCGATCCTGAGTTTTTGGGAAGAATAACAACATAGAAGTACTTAGTGAGGTAATACAATTTGCAAATTTCAAAGTTTAGCTATAAGATGATCAAATATCACATACATATACAACAATCGTACAATTCATGATTGATGAGTTCTCAAATATGACATATTTCATTTGCTATTTTTCTAGTTATTTGGACTTCTTGCTGCTTAATACATGCTGTTTTCGTTATATTTTGTGCATGGATCAAATTCTGGAAATAGCAGTGAAAATGGGGCATTTCTGCAGTTTTTATTATAATTCTGTCATGACTGGCATCATGGGCACAACACCGGGCACGACGCGTCTGACGTGGCAGTGACGTGGCAATGACGTGGCGACTTCTAGAAGCTTCTGGAACGTTCTGAGAGATCTTATCAGCTTATCCGTTTAGATTTCCTGCATTTAAATTTTAAAACATTTGAATTGTTTTATCTTTTGTTTATTATTTTAAATTATCTCATCACCTTATCTTTGTAAATCTAAGCCTATAAATACGACCCTTGGTAAAGACATAAATCATCAATCATTTTTAGTGATCATCTATTAGCTTTGAGTATTTTTATTTCTACCTTTGTAAATATTTTCTAGCTTTAATTCAAGTTCTTTTCCTTTATTTTCCTTGTTCCATTTATTTTATGCTATTTAATTACTTTTTTAAAAACCAAGTTAAGTATGATAATTAATATCATGCTTAGCTAAATTTCTTGAGCCAAGAGCTAGCCAAATCAATTCTAATCGTGAGAATTGAACATTGCCTAAATTCCTTCGGGAATACATTTTTATCTTTCTGTTTAGATAGTTTGGCAATCGACCTTACTAAAGTTTTTAATCGTTTTTCAAATCAAAAAGAGCTCGTTGGTCTGGAATCGTTTAAAGACATAGTTGGGAGGAAGGATCGGCCTGTGGCAATTTTGACTTCCTGTGAACACTCTTAGCGGCGGTCCGTTAAGAAAAGATAAAATCAGAAGCGATTCTTTTTAAGACAATTTCTGAGTCGGGCTTTTCCTGCTTTCAAAACTAAATACTTTAACGGCGATAGACGTGGTTAATTTGTTTAAGAATCAACCTTCGAAGATAGTCTTGGGAGGATTGGTTACTCGAGAGAGAAGCAAGTTGCGACGGGTTGGGCCTCGCAGACTGTAACCGACATGATCCCGGAGTAAAAATCTATTTCAATGATCGAAGGAATTGACAAGGCTAGCTCGAGGCTAATTTGCATATTTGGTTTTTTTTTACTATTTTCTTTAATTCTTGCATTTTATTTTATTACTTCACTCAATATCAGATCACCCCTTTTTTTTTATTTCCTTGTTTTTACAGATATTCCTGGGAATTCAAATCCGAAAAAATTCAAGTCAAGAATTCCGATTAATCTCCCTGTGGATCGACCCTCTTTCCCTATAACTACTTAATTTCTTATTTTATTATTTGTTGAAAGAGGTTAATTTATTTATTTATTTTTGACCGGTTGAACGACGACTTGTCAAAATTGGCGCCGTTGCCGGGGAGATTTACTTTCGGCACTTTTGACTGATTTTGTTTTTTTTTTTTACCAGGAAAAACCCACTTTTAAAGAACCAAAAATTTAGCAAAGGTCGTCGAGCTAAACGACGTTAAACAAAGCGCTAAATGGGAGGCAACCCATTGGTTTATTTTTTGGTCAATTTTTACTTCTTCTTTTTTAATAATTTAATTTATGTTTCTTTATTTTTCATTTTCCTTCTTTTTAATTGCCTTAATAAATTTTCCTTTGTAGGATTTCTTTCGAATGCAGCAGGATTCTTTTTTACCCCAGCCAAAGTGCACCGTTTCATTAACCGCGGTGCATTTTAGCACGCTCAATGAACGGTGCACGATAGCCCGAAGACCTTTCCCCTTAGCATACCATCCAAATTTTCTCCCTTTTCCTTCCTTTCTTTCTTTCTTCCCGAAAACCACCAAATCCCTAAAAACACAACACACCCAGCCGCAAACTCACTCAGCCGCAATTTACCATGTCCCGCACCTCCTCCACGTCGCGGTGACGGCAAGCCCCCAGCCCCTGATCAAGAATCCCACTCAGACGGCTTCCACCGCTCATTCGCCTCCTTCCCCAACCGTCAGCCGCCGTTCGCGTCCTTCCAACAACTCGGGCCAGTCCCTACTCCTCCTCCTCGCCGTGGTGGCCGACGACCAGCAACGAGATCGCTCCCCCGACGAGAGTGCCGAACCACCCTTCGCTGCACCCTCTTTGGCACATCCGGCAGCTCCGTTCAAAGCCCTCTGCCGCCGCTGATCCGAGCCACTCATAGTTCACCTTTCCCATCGACTCACTCTACATCCACGGGGAGTATCTTTTGCCCTTATTTTCTCTTTATTTCCTTAATTTTTATGAATTGGGGCAATTCATTTAAGTGAGGGGGATGGTAGCAAACCACTTGTCATGCTTATCTGATATATGCTTGATTTTGGTTTAACTTTGAGAAAATATTTTCTTTGCCATTGCTTGCTGTCCAACATGTTATAATTGTGATAGTGCATATAAATATTTGAATGATGACATTTTGATAATCAAATGGCATGAGTATAATGATAGTTTGACATCTCCTTTCAATTTGCCTTGATTGTGATAATTGGATTTCTCACCTAGCTTAATCAACTTAGCCCAATTTTGTGAGACTTTGAGCCTTGAGCATGCATTCTTTATGCTCATTTTTCTTGCTTGAGAGTGTCATCTTGAATTTAGGAATCTAGAACTTGTGGCTTGTATACGATTTGAGACTACACTAGAATGAGGTGCTTTAAGATGATTTGGGCATTAGGATTTTCTCTCTTTCATTAAAACTTACCTTTCGCTTAGTGAACCCTCTTGAAGCCTTATATCCCATTTTTTTGGCTTAACCCTCAACCAAACTTTTTGATTGATCAAATGCTAGAAATTGTATTGCTAGACAAAAAAGGGCTGCAATTCGAATAAAGGGCAGAATTTTTCCGAAAAAAAGAGAAAAAAGAAAAGAAAAGAGAAAAACAGAATAAAAGGAAGCAATTGCTTCGAAAAGAAAAAAAAAAGAAAAACAGTTTCGAAAAGAAGAAAAGAAAAAAATGTGTGTTTGCTTGCCCATCTTTAAGCTCCTCTTTTGTCTTCACTATTTATTGTTTGAAATATCTTGCATTGATCATCTTCCTTTGTTTATTTTCTTTCCATCTTTTTACCCTTTTCTAAACCCACATTACACCTTGAATAAAAGACCTAATGATTTTTGCACCTCGATTCTAATAAGTAGTGGAGAATTGAACTTGTTACAAGCCTATGGAAACCTTTGTTCATGCATGACTTAGAGTGTTTTTGCTTCACATTTACCTTTAAACACTTTGAGTGCTCTTGAGTGTACCTTGGTGAGGATTAAGACTAGGTTAGGATTTGATTATTACTTGATAGACGATTGAAAGAATGAAAGGATGTTCTTTGCTTATATCCACTTGGTTTGATTTGTGTCTCTTTCATGGTATATCTTTTACACTTGAACTCTTATAATTATGCTTGATGCTTGTGATGGCTTGAGAAATGCATTCTTGGGTTAATATCTTTTTTTGGACATACTTGAGGACAAGTATGAGACAAGTGAGGGGGAATTTGATGAGTTCTCAAATATGACATATTTCATTTGCTATTTTTCTAGTTATTTGGACTTCTTGCTGCTTAATACATGCTGTTTTTGTTATATTTTGTGCATGGATCCAATTCTGGAAATAGCAGTGAAAATGGGGCATTTCTGCAGTTTTTATTATAATTCTGTCATGACTGGCATCATGGGCACAACACCGGGCACGACGCGTCTGACGTGGCAGTGACGTGGCAATGACGTGGCGACTTCTAGAAGCTTCTGGAACGTTCTGAGAGATCTTATCAGCTTATCCGTTTAGATTTCCTGCATTTAAATTTTAAAACATTTGAATTGTTTTATCTTTTGTTTATTATTTTAAATTATCTCACCACCTTATCTTTGTAAATCTAAGCCTATAAATACCACCCTTGGTAAAGACATAGATCATCAATCATTTTTAGTGATCATCTCTTAGCTTTGAGTATTTTTATTTCTACCTTTGTAAATATTTTCTAGCTTTAATTCAAGTTCTTTTCCTTTATTTTCCTTGTTCCATTTATTTTATGCTATTTAATTACTTTTTTAAAAACCAAGTTAACTATGATAATTAATATCATGCTTAGCTAAATTTCTTGAGCCAAGAGCTAGCCAAATCAATTCTAATCGTGAGAATTGAACATTGCCTAAATTCCTTCGGGAATACATTTTTATCTTTCTGTTTAGATAGTTTGGCAATCGGCCTTACTAAAGTTTTTAATCGTTTTTCAAATCAAAAAGAGCTCGTTGGTCTGGAATCGTTTAAAGACATAGTTGGGAGGAAGGATCGGCCTGTGGCAATTTCGACTTCCTGTGAACACTCTTAGCGGCGGTCCGTTAAGAAAAGATAAAATCAGAAG
Organism: Hibiscus tridactylites; assembly: GCA_958450335.1. NCBI lineage: Eukaryota > Viridiplantae > Streptophyta > Magnoliopsida > Malvales > Malvaceae > Hibiscus > Hibiscus tridactylites. The sequence continues at coordinate 42,748,547 of OY288292.1, forward strand.
CGATTCTTTTTAAGACAATTTCTGAGTCGGGCTTTTCCTGCTTTCAAAACTAAATACTTTAACGTCGATAGACGTGGTTAATTTGTTTAAGAATCAACCTTCGAAGATAGTCTTGGGAGGATTGGTTACTCGAGAGAGAAGCAAGTTGCGACGGGTTGGGCCTCGCAGACTGTAACCGACATAATCCCGGAGTAAAAATCTATTTCAATGATCGAAGGAATTGACAAGGCTAGCTCGAGGCTAATTTGCATATTTGGTTTTTTTTACTATTTTCTTTAATTCTTGCATTTTATTTTATTACTTCACTCAATATCAGATCACCCTTTTTTTTATTTCCTTGTTTTTACAGATATTCCTGGGAATTCAAATCCGAAAAAATTCAAGTCAAGAATTCCGATTAATCTCCCTGTGGATCGACCCTCTTTCCCTATAACTCCTTAATTTCTTATTTTATTATTTGTTGAAAGAGGTTAATTTATTTATTTATTTTTGACCGGTTGAACGACGACTTGTCAATGATAAGAATAGATACTTCACGCCATTCGATTTCTATCACCATTGTTAGACATGTTCAATTCAAATGGAACAATCAAGATAATTTCATTTCAATTCATACAATTAACACCAAATTTAATTTGATCCATACCATATCCATATGAAACATTCTAATACATAACCTTTATCATACTAACCAACTCGATTAATAACAAGAACCTTATGATTAAGTTAGCCTTGGTACCTAGTTAGTTCAAAGGTAAACGAGTCACATATTTTAAGTTGATACATTGAGTATCTTAAACAAGAAGGTGTCTTCTACACCCAAACAAGTCGGTACACATGGTACCTATCAAGCCGATGCCCTTGGCATCAAATAGAGAATAAATGTATCACCATCAAGACAGTACACTTGGTACTTAACAAGTCGAGCTCTAGACTCTAGGCATGCCATACCACCTAGGAACAACTAGAACCAAGGTCTTTGTTTTACACACTTTAATTTGTTCTTTTAGTCAATTGAAAAATAAACAATACAAGCAATAGTAATTAACCATTATATAGTCATGCTTCTACTCATTTCGATCAATTAGGAGCTTAATCTCCATTAATTCAATTCGATTTCTAGACCATATCATACCGTATTAATTCATAATTTAGAAAGCAAAACATCATTTAATAATTCAAGGTAACATTAAAACTCAATCGAAGGTATACACATACATTTCCATCCAATTCGATAAATTGCTTCTTCTATCACTTTTCAATTAGAATTTTTCATAAATTGCTATACTCACGCATAAGTTTATTTAATTTGAAGATCAACTTTCCAGCTTCTAGATATCAAATTCATAATTTTCTCCATGTAACATCAACAAGCATCAAGCATACAAACAACCAAGGATTTACAAGAAAAAACACCATTCCAATCATCCACAAGATTCAATCAAAGCATTCAATTGTTAATTTAAGTTATTCTTCCCTAGTTACCAAATATACATGTTAATCAAATTTCATAACTGAGACAAAAATAACATGATAATTTGGTTAGAACCTAAGTTCCAACCCTAGGGAAGATTACATTCACAATACTCCTAGCTATTCTTGAATTTGGATGCCTTTGAGTGAGTCCTTCTTGCCTATTGAGGTGCCTTCTTCGAAACCTCTTTCCTTTACTCTAGTCCAATGCATTCCAAACAATAAACATAGGTTAACATCCCTTTAAGAAGACAAATCTTAAATTATAGGCATCAATCGGTACATGTCTAGACTATGCACTGTTTCGGACAGTTTGCAACCCCCTATATTGATCGCCTTATATCTTTTTATCCGTAAGTCGGAATTACAATTATTATATACTGTTAGAAAGCTTACATAACTGAATTTAAGACCATATAAAGTTTATACTCTAATTATTTCCCAATTAAAGCAGTTTATTCATTAAAGTTGAGCCAAAACAGTATTTTAAAACTACTCTTAAATTTTAAAGACATACTTAAATGGTTTGTTCGATCTAATTTCTACACTGATTCAGCTAATTTCTTTTCAAGACACAACATTATTCATCTTAATTGTATTTCTATACTGGAATCAACTTCAATTAGTTCACCTAAATCCCTTAATTTAACCATTTTTCCAGAATAGTCCTTAATAGCATATTTTACAACTAACACACTTAATTAGCTTAATTCCATTGCTAATTAGTTCTCTAATTTCTTACTGTATTTATTTCTATAAATTTTCAATCATTCTCAATAATTTCCAGCTTCCAATTTACTCAATTAACTATAAAATTTTCAATTCGACTATACTAGTCCCTATACTTTCCATTTTTCCTTTTCGTGCTCTTAGCTTCGATCTAACATCAAATTCATTATTTTCATTATCCTTTTCATTAAATTAGCACTTCTATCTTTTAGAACACATGTCCCCGAATGATTTATTCCTACAAGAAATTTTCTAATTTCGATTGTAAGCCCCCCGATTTTCAAGATTTTCATATGACTATAATACTAGGAAAACTTAAGAAATTTCCTAAGGTTCGGTTAACCCAATTTACTATGTAACCCCCTCGTCCCGGTCTGGCCGGATGACCGGTCCGAGTGAGCTACACGGGGAAAACCGAGTGAAAACTCCCTAAGGAACTCTCCCTCGGTTAGCAACCCTATTTTTTTTTTCATTTTAATATTGTCTAGATGAGAATTACATCCTAAGTGATCATACAGCGGAACGAAATTTATGAAGAAATCAAACGAACCCAAACTAGCACTTAAAAGCCCATTTTTAATGTTACACTGCAGGCGGTATCGATACCCTTAAGAGGGGTATCGATACCCCTGTGACTAGGTCAACAAGGTTTGGTCAGCCTGAGGAGACAGTATCGATACCCCAAATGAGGGTATCGATACCCTCCCCTAAAGTTGACTTCCCACGGTCAAAGCCAAGACAACGGTATCGATACCCTTGAGAGGAGTATCGATACCGAAATCGACAGTAGCACCAGTGGCCAAAAAGGTATCGATACTCCCCCTCGAGTATCGATACACGAAGCCTAAAACCACAGGTTAGTATCGATACCAGATCAACGGTATCGATACCCCAGCTACGAAACTGCAGGTTTGAGCTGATTTAGAGCACAAGGAGGCCCCTAAATCCCTCTAACCCTTCAACCAACACACTATCATCCATCCCTAAGGCAAGCCAACCATAAAGCATGCATATTTAAGTCAAGGGAGTCAATCAAACATGGATTTAAGCAATCATACATAGCATTCAATTTAATGAGCGATATAGGCATTAATACGCATACTTGAAGGCTCAAATGGTCTTAAAAGCACAAGTCAACTCAAGAGGTTTGCATCCATACATAAGGCAACCTAAACACCCTAAAGCATGCCATCATACACATCAACCATCATCAAGGCATTACATGCATACAATCCATAATCAAACCAAAATCAACATCCATCAAATGAGTCACACATGCTCATACAAAGACACTTGCCACATTGCTAGCTATTACAAAATCGGTAACCATACTTGAGCTACAAACTTGGAAGCCCTTCTTGCCTTGCCTCGAGCTAACACCACGCTAAAGATCTGCATTGTTGAACATTGAGAGCGTAAGCTATAAGCTTAGTGAGGGTGCTCTAAAACGAAAAACAACAACAATGCAGGGCTCAAGCACGTAATCCTAAACTCATACATATCAAGCATTGCATATAACCAAGTAGACCTAGCTAGTCCTTCAAGTGGCAAATATGGTCTCTCAATCCTAGCAAGATTAAGCATCATTAGATCATCATGCAATACCATATAACAAAACCACATATCACCATCATATATCACAATTCATGAACAAGTTTAATTGGCCACTTTAATTACCCCGATTGTGCGGATATAAACCTTGACAACACTTTACCTCGGTGGGATTCCACTCATCACCGGACCTTGCATGTGCGGGATTCCACTCATCGCCACATGCCCTACGGATGGGATTCCACTCATCATCCCGTAGAAATATAATAAGCTTCCGGTGGAATGCTACATCACCGTACTCCTCCTTGATGACTTAACGCCATCAAGGCCACGTACGTTTTGACTCAATTTGTGTGCACACTATCCTAATGATCGATCATTTACAACCGGTAATTTTTAGTGCCAATTATTATAACCACAACATGTATCACCAACCACATATCATCAACACATATATCCACATCATGATATACATATACATGCACCATCTAATCACAAGCATTTGAGCATAGTCATCAAGCACATAGCATTTAAGGAAATTAGACTAAGTTAACTACTTGGATTAAAGGGAAGTGGCCTACCAAGCACACTTGCACACACACACACTACTCATGCTCGAACCAACTTTAAAACAAGTTTAGACCACTCACCGTCCTTCCTTAGCAAATCGAACAATCCTCCTACGCACCCGGATTTGGTCCCAAAGCTCCTTCAACGTTTCCCCTTGCTTCTAGCCAAACAAAATACATTCATCACTTCCCAAATCAATGCTAACTCAATTATCAATCCACATCGCAAAACACAACTCAATTTCCACAAATTTCAAATCACATAGTATCCCAAAACCCAAATTTTCGGACTCCCACAACCAAGGGCTGAAATACCCAATTTCAAGCATCCAAAAGACTTCCAAAACATCCCAAATCACCCTCCTAACATAACTAGACCATCAGCCCTTCAATTCCCACACAAATCCTCTCAAAAACCCAACTTTTCAAACCCTAAAATTGGCCCTAAAGACCCCCTACGAAAATTCATCCAAAATTGACCAAATTCATATATGTTGTATACTTTAGCATGATTAACAAAAACCCCAACACAATTTCTTAAGACCAATTGAAAAACCCCATTAAAACCCAATTTTCATCATAAACCCTAATTTTTCAAAACCCACATTTTTGAAATTTAAGACAATAAGCAAGTAGAGGATGGAGAGGAGGTTAAGAAAATACAATTACCTCTTAAAATGGTGTGGAAATCGGGTGCTAAAATTGATGGAATAGTAATTCCAAGCTTGGGAGGTTTTAGAAATGGTGGGGGTTTTCAAAATGGGAAAAGGAGGAAGAATGGGGGAGGAAGATAACTTTACCATAAAGTGGTCTTCCTTTTTTTTTTTAAACTTGGGTAAATAGCCCCATAGGTCCTTCCCAACTTAATAAAATTCATTTAGACCATTATTTGAAATTGAATTGCTTTAATTTAGTTTTATTTAACTCGAACTAATACCCGACTAACTCCTAGGCCCGGAACACGGGTGTTACAACTCTCCCCCACTTAAGGAAATTTCGTCCCCGAAATTACCTGACTGAAAGAGATACGGAAACTGCTTTTCCATATCCTCCTTCCTCTCCCAGGTGGCCTCGTCCACACCTCTACGCTGCCATCTCACTTTCACTAACTCAATTGATCTACCCCTCAACACTTTACTGTCTGAAGCTAAGATCTCAACGGGCTCTTCCTCATAAGTTAAATCCGGATTCAATTCAATTTCTTCTACGGGCATAACATGTGATGGATCGGACCTATACTTACGAAGCATGGATACATGGAACACATCATGTATCTTCTCAAGCTCGGATGGCAAACGCAACTGATAAGCAACGGGACCAACTCTCTTCACAATCTCATATGGTCCTATGTACCTCGGACTCAACTTCCCCTTTCGGCCAAATCTCATCACTTTCTTCCACGGAGACACTTTCAAGAACACCTTCTCACCCACTGCGAACTCAACCTCCTTCCTCTTCAAATCGGCATAGGACTTCTGCCTATCCGAAGCAGCCTTCAAGCGATCACAAATCAATTTTACCTTGTCGGTTGTCCCCTTTAGCAAATCCGGCATGGGTAACAGTTTCTGTCCTACCTCGGCCCAACACACTGGAGTTCTACACTTTCGACCATACAAGGCCTCATACGGAGCCATCTGAATGCTCGACTGAAAACTGTTGTTGTACGCAAACTCCACTAGAGGCAGATGCTTCTCCCAAGTACCCTGAAAGTCAATGGTACAACATCGCAACATATCCTCTAAGATCTGAATAACCCTCTCTGACTGACCATCTGACTGAGGATGATAAGAAGTGCTGAAGTTCAAACGGGTACCCAAAGCTGTATGCAGACACTCCCAAAATCTCGAAGTAAACCGTGGATCTCTATCTAACACAATGGACTTCGGCACACCATGTAACCTCACAATCTCACCAATGTACAAATCGGCCAATCTATCTAAGGTGTAAGTAGTGTTGACTGCCAAGAAGTGAGCACACTTCGTAAAACGATCTACTATCACCCAAACTGAGTTCTTCTTCGTAGGAGTCAAAGGCAAACCCGAAACAAAATCCATGGTGATGTTCTCCCATTTCCATTCCGGAATTCTCAACGGCTGTAACAACCCTGAGGGAACCTGATGTTCCGCCTTCACCCTCTGACACACTAGGCACTTACTCACAAAGTCGGCTACATCTCTCTTCAAGCCAACCCAAAAGTACTCATTCTTCAGATCACGGTACATCTTCGTACTTCCTGGATGCATGGCAAAAGGACTACTGTGGGCTTCAGTCAAGATCGTACGTCTCAAATCACCGTCTTCAGGCACAACTATTCTGTCCTTGAAACATAAGACCCCATCGGAACTGAAACTGTAGTCTGAAGATCTACCTTCGGCTATATCTTGCACGTGAGGTGCCAAAGATCTATCTAAGAGCTGTTTCTCTCGAATCATCTGACCTAGAGTAGGTCTAACTTGAAGCTCGGCTACTAAGCCACCATCTCCGGACAAACTCAATCTAGCAAACATGGCCCTCAAGTCCACGGCCACCTTCCTACTCAATGCATCGGCCACTACATTGGCCTTACCCGGATGGTACTCAATAGTAAGATCATAGTCCTTTAGAAACTCTAACCATCTACGCTGTCTGAGATTCAAATCTCGCTGAGTCATAATGTACTTCAAACTCTTGTGGTCGGTGTATACTGTGCATTTCTCACCATACAAATAGTGCCTCCAAATCTTCAGAGCAAACACAACTGCAGCTAACTCTATGTCATGGGTCGGATAATTGCGTTCATGTGTCTTCAACTGTCTTGAGGCATAAGCCACTACTCTTCGGTCTTGCATCAAAACACATCCTAACCCTACATACGAGGCATCACTATAAATCACATAGTCCTTCCCGGACTCAGGCTGAATCAAGATCGGAGCTTGGGTCAAAGCTTCTTTCAATTTTTCAAAGGCTCTCTGTCTTGCATCTGTCCACTCAAACTGAACACTCTTCTGAAGTAGCTGTGTCAACGGAGCGGCTAATTTAGAGAAACCTTCCACAAATCTTCTATAGTATCCGGCTAAGCCTAGGAAGCTACGTACTTCTGTCACTGACTTTGGTTGCTTCCACTCAACAATGGCTTCAATCTTCTTCGGATCAACTCTAATGCCTTCAGCTGATACTACATGTCCTAAGAAGACTACTTCCCGGATCCAGAATTCACACTTGCTGAGCTTCGCATACAACTGATGATCTAGCAAAGTCTTCAAAACAAGTCTCAAATGTCGGTCATGGTCTTCTTCAGTTCGCGAATACACCAAAATGTCATCAATAAATACAACCACAAACTGATCTAGATACTGATGAAAAATCCTATTCATCATGTCCATGAAAGCTGCCGGTGCATTAGTCAACCCAAATGGCATGACTAAAAACTCATAGTGTCCATACCTAGTCCTAAAGGCCGTCTTCGGTACATCAACCTCCCTAACCTTTAGCTGGTAGTAACCTGATCTCAAATCAATCTTCGAAAAGACAGACGCCCCTCTCAACTGATCAAACAAGTCATCAATTCTAGGCAACGGATATTTGTTCTTCACTGTCAACTGATTTAACTGTCTGTAATCTATGCACATTCTCATACTTCCATCTTTCTTCTTCACAAACAACACTGGTGCACCCCAAGGTGAAGAACTAGGCCTAATAAAACCTCTATCTGTCAATTCTTGCAACTGAGTCTTCAACTCTTTCAATTCTTTCGGTGCCATACGATACGGAGCAATCGAAACAGGAGCTGAATCAGAATAAGTCTCAATGCTGAACTCTACCTCTCTGTCCGGTGGTAACCCTGGCAATTCTTCCGGAAACACACTAGGAAAGTCACATACTGTCCGGATGTCCTGAGGTCTAACCTCACTCATGTTAGGGTTCATCACATACGCTAAGTATGCTTCACACCCTAACTCAACTAATTTCTTGGCCTCTAACACTGAAACCACATTGGATAAGAACTTCACATTCTCACCCACAACAACAATCTCATAATCATCTGTGAGCTTCAAAGAAATCCGCTTAGTTTCAAAATCTATCCTAGCTCTATGTTCCGTGAGCCAATCCATACCCAGAATCACATCAAAACCATAGAAGGGAAGTTCCATCATATCCACTGGAAACACATGCCCCTGAACCATCAACGGACACCTTCGGTACATCTTCCTAACCACTACCGTGTCCCCAAAGGAACTAGTAACACTAACCCCTACCTTTAACAACTCACAAGGCAAATTCAAAGACTGTGCATGCTCACTCAATATGTAGGAATGTGTAGACCCAGAGTCAATCAAAGAAAGCAAACCCAAAGACTGTATCGAGAAATTACCTGCGATCACATCGGTGTCATGCTGCTCCCCGCGCTGAGCGTAAACCCTAGCCTGTCCTCCGCCCTCCGGCTGGACTGCGACTACATGTGCTAAGTTCCTCTGACCATCGTTCCTCGGCTGGAAATTACCTCTACCGCGCCCGCGGCCTCTCTGAAAGTCATTGGCTCTAGCAGGAGCCTGAGCTGGTGCCTGTCCCACCTGATGTGGACAGTCACGCCTAATGTGGTCTCTAGCACCACAACTCCAACAAGAGTGATAATTTCCCCAACACTCACCGGTGTGGTTCCTCCCGAAGGAAGCACATGTGGGCAACTTCCCACCAGCTCTCTGGCCCTGGTGGCCCCTACCGTGGTTACTGCCACCACGCCTATGATCATACTGATGTCGGTTGTCCCGATGCCTCTTGGCATCTCCTCTATCAAAGTTGCTGGACCTCTTACCTGAACTAGATCCGCCTGACCGCCTGGTCAAACTCAAACTGTGCTCCAAGTCCTTGGCCCTCGAGACCAAGACATCAAAATCAAAGTAATCAGAAGCTAGAGTATAAGTCTTGATCTCCTCATTCAGCCCATATCGGAAGCGGTTACAACGCTCCACCTCAGTAGGTACAAGTTCAGGTGCATACTGACTCAGCCTGACAAATCGAATCTCGTAATCAGTCACAGACATACTCCCCTGAGACAATGCCATAAACTCTCTCTTCCTCTCATCGAGGTATCGCGGACCCAAATACTTCTTCCGGAAAGCTGTCTCAAAGAACTCCCAGGTGATCTCGGCTTCATCCATCCCCGAAGTAACGGTGACCCACCAGGTGTAGGCATCACCCTGAAGCAAGGACTCAACACAGCCCAACTTACGATCACCAGTACACCCCATCTGAGCAAGGATACGGACGGTCTTCTCTAACCACATCTCTGACCTCTCCGGAGTAGCACCTCTAAACTCTTCGGCCCCAAGGCCCCGAAGTCTCTCTAATGGCAACCCGGTGCCCTCACCCTGATGATGAGCTGCCTGACCCCCAGCAACTGCAGCCTGGAACGCTCCGGCTATTGCCTGAACCAACGGAGCTAAGTCAATTCCGGCCGGTCCTTGGCCACCCTGGCCACCTTGGCCTCCTTGTGGTCCCATTCCTTCGGGCCCGGCCTCGCCTCCCACTCCCGGTGGAGGAGGTGGTGGTGGTGGAGGTGGTGGAGGAGCTCCAACTCCAACCACTGGCTCTCCCACTTGAGCCTCAACTCTCACAACTGGCTCAACTCTCGGAGCCTCTGCCCGTGGTTCCGGTCGAACCATCCTAGGCCTCCCACGTGGTCTCATGGTTCAACTAGCAAGGTATAAACTACAACAAGAAACAAATAGGATTACGTTAGCCAAAGCAAGGGTCCAATAGTGCTCAAGTATTCCTCTTTCAAAAATCCTTTTTAATTAAGTAGTAGTAGCAATGGGCACACACTCACACGAGACACGACCATTCATGCATTCAAAACATCATACGATCAATCAATCATCAAGGATTCATGGCAAATCATGCATCGAACAACACAAGCATTTAACACATTAATCTTACCTCACTTACCTGCCCGAGGTCTCGGTAACCTCAGGCTCTGATACCAACAAATGTAACCCCCTCGTCCCGGTCTGGCCGGATGACCGGTCCGAGTGAGCTACACGGGGAAAACCGAGTGAAAACTCCCTAAGGAACTCTCCCTCGGTTAGCAACCCTATTTTTTTTTTCATTTTAATATTGTCTAGATGAGAATTACATCCTAAGTGATCATACAGCGGAACGAAATTTATGAAGAAATCAAACGAACCCAAACTAGCACTTAAAAGCCCATTTTTAATGTTACACTGCAGGCGGTATCGATACCCTTAAGAGGGGTATCGATACCCCTGTGACTAGGTCAACAAGGTTTGGTCAGCCTGAGGAGACAGTATCGATACCCCAAATGAGGGTATCGATACCCTCCCCTAAAGTTGACTTCCCACGGTCAAAGCCAAGACAACGGTATCGATACCCTTGAGAGGAGTATCGATACCGAAATCGACAGTAGCACCAGTGGCCAAAAAGGTATCGATACTCCCCCTCGAGTATCGATACACGAAGCCTAAAACCACAGGTTAGTATCGATACCAGATCAACGGTATCGATACCCCAGCTACGAAACTGCAGGTTTGAGCTGATTTAGAGCACAAGGAGGCCCCTAAATCCCTCTAACCCTTCAACCAACACACTATCATCCATCCCTAAGGCAAGCCAACCATAAAGCATGCATATTTAAGTCAAGGGAGTCAATCAAACATGGATTTAAGCAATCATACATAGCATTCAATTTAATGAGCGATATAGGCATTAATACGCATACTTGAAGGCTCAAATGGTCTTAAAAGCACAAGTCAACTCAAGAGGTTTGCATCCATACATAAGGCAACCTAAACACCCTAAAGCATGCCATCATACACATCAACCATCATCAAGGCATTACATGCATACAATCCATAATCAAACCAAAATCAACATCCATCAAATGAGTCACACATGCTCATACAAAGACACTTGCCACATTGCTAGCTATTACAAAATCGGTAACCATACTTGAGCTACAAACTTGGAAGCCCTTCTTGCCTTGCCTCGAGCTAACACCACGCTAAAGATCTGCATTGTTGAACATTGAGAGCGTAAGCTATAAGCTTAGTGAGGGTGCTCTAAAACGAAAAACAACAACAATGCAGGGCTCAAGCACGTAATCCTAAACTCATACATATCAAGCATTGCATATAACCAAGTAGACCTAGCTAGTCCTTCAAGTGGCAAATATGGTCTCTCAATCCTAGCAAGATTAAGCATCATTAGATCATCATGCAATACCATATAACAAAACCACATATCACCATCATATATCACAATTCATGAACAAGTTTAATTGGCCACTTTAATTACCCCGATTGTGCGGATATAAACCTTGACAACACTTTACCTCGGTGGGATTCCACTCATCACCGGACCTTGCATGTGCGGGATTCCACTCATCGCCACATGCCCTACGGATGGGATTCCACTCATCATCCCGTAGAAATATAATAAGCTTCCGGTGGAATGCTACATCACCGTACTCCTCCTTGATGACTTAACGCCATCAAGGCCACGTACGTTTTGACTCAATTTGTGTGCACACTATCCTAATGATCGATCATTTACAACCGGTAATTTTTAGTGCCAATTATTATAACCACAACATGTATCACCAACCACATATCATCAACACATATATCCACATCATGATATACATATACATGCACCATCTAATCACAAGCATTTGAGCATAGTCATCAAGCACATAGCATTTAAGGAAATTAGACTAAGTTAACTACTTGGATTAAAGGGAAGTGGCCTACCAAGCACACTTGCACACACACACACTACTCATGCTCGAACCAACTTTAAAACAAGTTTAGACCACTCACCGTCCTTCCTTAGCAAATCGAACAATCCTCCTACGCACCCGGATTTGGTCCCAAAGCTCCTTCAACGTTTCCCCTTGCTTCTAGCCAAACAAAATACATTCATCACTTCCCAAATCAATGCTAACTCAATTATCAATCCACATCGCAAAACACAACTCAATTTCCACAAATTTCAAATCACATAGTATCCCAAAACCCAAATTTTCGGACTCCCACAACCAAGGGCTGAAATACCCAATTTCAAGCATCCAAAAGACTTCCAAAACATCCCAAATCACCCTCCTAACATAACTAGACCATCATCCCTTCAATTCCCACACAAATCCTCTCAAAAACCCAACTTTTCAAACCCTAAAATTGGCCCTAAAGACCCCCTACGAAAATTCATCCAAAATTGACCAAATTCATATATGTTGTATACTTTAGCATGATTAACAAAAACCCCAACACAATTTCTTAAGACCAATTGAAAAACCCCATTAAAACCCAATTTTCATCATAAACCCTAATTTTTCAAAACCCACATTTTTGAAATTTAAGACAATAAGCAAGTAGAGGATGGAGAGGAGGTTAAGAAAATACAATTACCTCTTAAAATGGTGTGGAAATCGGGTGCTAAAATTGATGGAATAGTAATTCCAAGCTTGGGAGGTTTTAGAAATGGTGGGGGTTTTCAAAATGGGAAAAGGAGGAAGAATGGGGGAGGAAGATAACTTTACCATAAAGTGGTCTTCCTTTTTTTTTAAAACTTGGGTAAATAGCCCCATAGGTCCTTCCCAACTTAATAAAATTCATTTAGACCATTATTTGAAATTGAATTGCTTTAATTTAGTTTTATTTAACTCGAACTAATACCCGACTAACTCCTAGGCCCGGAACACGGGTGTTACATACTAACTATTTTTGCAAGGCTATTTACTTCTATCACTCAATCCTTGAACTACTCTAGCTGAATTTTCCAACCCCAAGACTCGAATCAAACTAATAATTATATAAAAATCAATAATTTCCATAATCAAAAGCTAACATCGAACATAGCTTGGAGCAAGGAGCTTACCAAGTTTTAACTCTAAGCTTTTCCAAGCCAAATTATAATTCATGCAAGAGGAATATGGAAATTTTCCATGGATTTTCAGTCGAGCTTCAACTCTTCTCTCCCTCTCGGTTACTTAGCCGGTTAGGAGAAGGGTTGGTGGTGATGACAAGTTGTCACTCACCAAGCTTGGTTGGACTAATTTGCCCTCCTTAATTGGTTCTTAGGATGTAAGATAGTGGATGGGCAATTTAGGTAGTTTCGGATTTAAGACATGCAAGTCCCTAAGGTTTAATTTTTCTCAATTGGCTCCTAAACTTATCTCATTCGGTAGTTTGCCCTTTTTTTCAATTTAGTCCCTAATGACCGAATTACAAAGTAATTTAACAATTAGTTTGGCTTGATTATTAGCTAATAAGTCCAATAATCACTTAGGTACATTTGAGGGTGTTACAGGGATGACAATAAAACCCGAATTCGACGGGTTCTGACTCGACCCGATTTGGTAGGGTTGAAATTTTTTATTTGAATTTTCGGTTTTCAGGTCTAGTTTTTAAAAGGTTTGAGTTGTGTATGGTCGGGGTCAGGTTTAGGCTGGAAATTCCCCGCCCCGAATCAACCTGGTTTATATATATATATATATATATATATATATTATTTATTATATATTATATTTAATATTTTTATTATTTTTATCGGGGCGGGTCGGGTTTAATCGGCTTTTTTTACTAAAATTTCGGGGTTGGGTCGGAGCTGGGTTTATACTTTTATTATATCGGGTCGGGTCGGGGATAAAAAATATATTGCACTCAGGTCGTGTTGAAAATTTAAACTTTCGGATCAGATTCGTGGCGACAAAAAATCTGTCGTGCCCCGCCCTGTTACCATCCCTATGTGTGAGTAAAACATGAATACATGTATAAATGGGATGTCAAATAGGCACTTTACCCTAAATTTTATGCATAATACGTTTTTGTATGGTTTTATTCCACCATTGTAACCATGTTGGGAGGAATAAAAGTGAATATTACATAAAACAAGTAGATATGTTAGTATCAACGAGGTGTTGTAGTATAGTGATGAGTATTTTCGTTTGCCACGCAGGTTATTAGTAAACTGACTGCTTTGTTTTTGTTTCAGTTTATCAACAGTTGTTGGTATATATGGACGAAGTTATACACTTGCAACACACGTTGTAAAACCGCTTTCGCTTCCTCTACAACCAAGTTATTCCGTTGCTTGCTTGAACCGCCATTCGACTTCGTCTCAGGACCAGAATGCATTTTTTTGACCCCCGAATTTGGGTGGAAGCCTTTACCGAAAGCAACACATTCACTCACTCCAACTAATGTCACGAGTATTTGAAGCTTTCGTGTGTGACAGTTCAAATACACCTCCATATCCAATAAATGATCTCGAGGCTTCTAAAATACAAAACACTACTATTTTTTTCTTTGGCAAAATGACAAAAGATGCCCTCAATGTTTGCATGTTTTGTCATTTGGTCTCAAATATTTTTGGAGCAAACAACGCTCAACGTTTCAATTTGGTCCAAATATGCCCTCGTTTGATGAAAAATGTCAGTCAACTGACGGTCAACGACTGATGCTGACTGGACTTGCCACGGGTTAAGACCTGCTGATGTGGCACATACCATGTCATATTTCTTTTATAAATATTTTGTTGTACCCTTCTTTATGGTGGCACGTGGCCGACTATCATGCTGACACATGACCGAATCTAATGGTGATACGCGTCGAATATAATGCTGACACGTCAGCAAATCTTAACACGTGGCAAGTTCAGTTAGCATCAGACGTTGACCGTCAGTTGACTGACAGTTTCCATCCAACGAGGGTATATTTGGACCAAATTGAAACGTTGAGGGTAGTTTGCTCCAAAAAAAGAATTGGAGGCCAAATGACAAAACATGCAAACATTGGAGGCATCTTTTGTCATTCCTTTTTTATAATAGGTGTTGGATTGGAGCTCGTGTTATTGATAAGTTTAATTACAAAATAAATGTTCACATTATTTTTTTATATTAGGTGTTTAAAGTAGTTTTTGATTAAAATAAATGTTTAATGTTTCATTCGGTTATATTTTAGAGTTGATCTATAAGTTATCGTAACAAAGCCCGTCATCCAATAAATAAATGACATGTAAAATGCTTATTGTTTTTATTTAATTATTTTAAAAAATCATTTAAAAAAACTTCAAAATTTTCAACAATACCCCAAATCAAAATTTATATATCACTTTACAAATTTGATAAAAACTTACATGTAGTTTTAATATTTACATTGTTGTAAAAATAATAATTTCATTAAAAAAAGTTGACACCAGTGAGATTAGAGAAAATAAAGTAGTTGTGAAAAATAATTCATTTTCCACTTTAGTAATATTTACTTTAAAAATGATTTGTTAAAGAATTATAAAACTACGTTCATGCGCAATTTCATTTAGTTTATAATATTAATCTATGTGTTAGAAATCATAATCACAAAATTATGTACATAGTAGCCTGCATGTATTACCAATCTACATATACGAAACTAAAAAAACTTTAAATAACAGGGTCATTGTAGTATAGTGGTGAGTATTCCCGCCTGTCACGCGGGTGACCCGGGTTTGATCCCCGGCAACGGCGCAGTTTTTTTTTCCCTCCCTCCTTTTTTTAGGAGAACGATATAAAGCTAAAAACATAAAAGTAATGGCGTCGCCCGGACTCGAACCGGAGACCTTCAGTGTGTTAGACTGACGTGATAACCAACTACACCACGACACCTCAATGCTATATCATACCAAACTTGACATCCCCGGATCTGTATGGTTTTCCAGTCCCGACCTCAGAGGTCAGAGCCACGACCATTGAGCGGAAGTAAAATTGTAGAATTCCTTAGAGTTCATCAATGAGAACTTGCAACAGTTTCTCCATGCAATTCCCTGCCACACAATATATTGGATTGCAGGCATTACTCACAGTTATTAGGACTGCACAAAAGTCCCAGCTTGAAAGCCTGACGTGAAAGACTCAAATGAACCCATTGAGCATGATAGACTTCCCAGCCAGTTCCAGACAACCGAATCTTTGTTATCAATCTCTACAGCTTGAAGATAACAACGCAAAACACTCTCCTAATGACTTGAACCTTGTTGAAGAAAACAGGGCAAGGTTCTTCAATGCCAAAAATCTGCACCGAAATAGATGAAATACATTGACATGTATGCCCAAAAGATTTAGATGTCATAATGAAACAGATTTATTTCGTACAATTAGCAGATACATCAAAATCACAGCAAATTCATGAATTTGCCGGCACATTAATGAAATGAAACTTTGATAGAAATTTATAGGGAAGTTGCAGTTCACATAAAAATTACAAGCCAATGAATTTAGGCATTGTGGCTATGCATTCGGAGATTAGCAGAGTCGAAAACCAAGACTATGCGATGAAACTACTTAAAAATAAGTGAGATATAAACAGACACTTGGACTATAATTTATAACATCAACCCGTGTTCGCTAATAGAGAAGCTATTAAAGGTGCAGCAAAACATACATTAAAAGGAATGTAAGCATGTCTGCCATTGACAGGACCAACGGGAAGCCTGCATACCCCTGCCATTGCTCCATGAACTGCAGTGTGAGCAAGTAAGGTGCAATAGACATTATCGGAAGCGATGCTAGAATAGCCCGGATCATGTATGCGGGGGATCTGCATGCCAAATTTCTCAAGTCAAACATTTTTGGACATTATCTAAAAGGTTGAATTTAACAGTTAAGTATCCATGTATCAAACAAAAGATGTTATTTGATTGAAGGTAGCAGTGTAGCACCTCTATCTTCTGAGATATCCACAGCCCAACATCTTGAAGAAGCTTGTTACCCGAAGCCTCTTGCTGGTCCATAGACTGCAAGCTCCCTGAAAGAGGTTTCTGTCCGGCTCCTTCAGCTATTACAATGACCAAATGTCCATTTTCTCCGAGTTGTTTTTCTATATATTCATAAAGTCCACCTCTTCCATCAAGATAGAATGGTGACTCTGGAATCAAGCAAAAATTGACATCGTGGCTGGCAAGAGCAGCATGCATCGAAGCAAACTTAAAGGTGAAGGAATTCCATCCGAACATGACCAGAAGACATTTGTTGAAGATCAATAAAACGAGTAATGCTACTTTGTCTTCTATCCATTATGGTCTATGGATATCAGAGATCTATCCCAGATTATCTCTAATATAACTTCGATCCTCACCTTTTATACGACTATTTTGTGATTCGATCCCAAAGCCATTTATGCTTTCAATGTATGAGGAATTGCCTGTAAATTCAAAGGGTGGTCCTCATTAGTTTTCAGAAGCAGCTTACAAACAAGATGGTGACGCCAATATCCCACATTACTGAGATACAATGAGACGACAGGAGAAGCTGCCTATAAAAGACACGCGCTTGAAATAATTAAGGCATACCTTTCTCGGCCTTTTGGCTAAGATCAAGTGTAGTATCTGTTTTTATCAGTTTAATATCTGATACGTGGGTCATTGGCTCACATGATATTAAATTTATTTTTTGAGGGGGAGTGTCAATCATAGTAGCTTGCTACTGGGACTCTCGAGTGTCGCTCGAGCGTTGCACTATTGCTCGGGCTCGGCGCACCCTACCCAATCTAAGTCTAACATTATTTTCCGTTTTATCAACAGTTGCTGGCATCGAACAAGTTTTTCTCTTGCAACACACACTGTAAAACCGCCTTTGCTTCCTTTGCATTCCTCGACCAAGTCATTCCGGTGCTTGCTCAAATTGTCACCGTCTCAGGACCGGAATGCATTTTTGACCCCGAATTCTGGTGAAAGCCTCGACCAAAAGCAACAAATTCACTCATTCCAGCTGATGCATGAGTATTTGAAATTTTCGTCTGTTCAATTTCAAATCCACCTCCATATCCATTGGCTTTATTTTCTGATGAGCTTTAATCAACATATCTAATGCCTGATAGTTGAAAGACCGTCACCCTTTGGGCCAGCAGCCAGAATCGGCAGAGAAAAGAAGAGGAGCAAGCAAAGTTATACATTCCAGAGAATTGTTCTCCAACAAGAAACCAACCTTTAGAATTCTTACAATGTGGCAGTCACCATAGAAAAATTGTTTGCATTTTCCTTCTTTTCCAAATGTGACATCTTCTGACAAGGCATCTACTTGTGGCATGTTCCATAAGTTTTTTGAAGTTTCTCTTACAAGATTAGCAACGTCTTGACATTCCATATCAGAATCTTTTCCTTCTGGTTTACCGATCACAATTTCGGCATTAGAAGAGAACCGTATGCTTAACTTGACATCCCGCCGGATCTGTATGGTTTTCCGGACCCGACCTCAGAGCCACAATTTCGGCAATTTTGAACCCTAAATATGTATAGTAGAATGAACATAAAAGACAACAAAATGTGTATAGAGATAAAAATAGATAAATATCAAAACTACACATGAACTTTAGTAAAATGCGTAACAAACTTTAATGTTGTGCAATTTTATACATGAAATTTTGATTTGATTTAATTTTCACAAGTTACTAAAATTTGTAAGTGATGGGAGCGGAGACTTGACACCGGAAAACGGCTTCTTTACTGCTTGCAGTAGACTCAAGAGTCGGAATAAACTCCATGGTATATTTATTTTGTCTGCAGACGATTCTAAGAGAAATGACTTTCGGTATGAGAAGCAATCACAAGCTCTACTTGCAATTCCCACTAGCATTTTTATCTTATCTACTTTTACAAAAGCATAGAATATGAGTTTGAACATTCACGTTATGTGGACGTAATGTGTGTATTGCCATTTGTTGTATAAATATATACCAGATGTCTGTTGTGTACCTCAAAATTTGTTGTATAAGTATTGGTGTGTTGAAAAAATATTTGTTATATTGAGAGATATGCTCAATTATCCTCTTAGAAAACAACATTGTATATCGAAAGCATGTTGTACTGTGCATAATTTTATTAGGTTGGAAGCTGAAAAATGATGAATTGTTTGAAGAGGGTGAAAGAGAAATGAACAAGAACTTGATGACACGCAACTTCTTATATTTTGAACAAAGAATACATCACATTTGATATGTCACAAACTGCCGAGATGACTCAAGTTTGAGACGGAATTGCAACATCGTTATAGATTAATTATAGGCAGAACTAAAAAATCCAAAAAATTTCATTAGGAACACATTTTATATTATTCTTATTAAGAATAAAATTATTTTTTATTGATTTTAAAACTTTTGTCTATTTAATTATATTTAATTTATTATTTTTAATTTTTCACATAAAAATATTTTAATTTTAATTTTAATTTAATTATTTGATAATTACTTTGTTTATTTTCATTTTGAAAAACCAGATACCAAATACATTTTCACTATTTTAATTTTTTAAAAACAAGTTTTCATTTATATTAATCAAATATGTTTTTTTTTGAAAACTTGAAAATAAAAATGATTTTTTGAAAATGAAAAAAAAATAAAAAATAGAAAATATTTTTTTTGAACCAAACGGAACATTAAATTTTAGGAAAGAGAATTAAATTTTGCCGTTATATTAATTTATTCATTTGATAAATTAAAAAAAAGGTATGAAAAATAGAACTAATTAATTTTTAGAGGCCCTAAACTAGTTGGGGTCTTACCGATCGCTCATGGTACCCAATTGAGAATGTAACGGAGTATAGAAGTATAGTTGGAGCTCTTCGGTGCATAGTTATCACTTAACCAAAGATTACATTTGCTGTAAACATTGTCTTTCACTTTATGCAGAATCCTCACAAATGCTTGGAGTGTGAACTCCAATCAATAGAAATTAAACCAAAACACAAGACTCCTCAGTGTGGGAGAACGCCATGTGCCATCTAGGACTCTTAAGTTCCAACTCCCATGTTGCATGGCATATGGGTCATGCATTTATGTCTATGTATTTGAGCTTCTTTATTTTATTTAATTGATAAAATTTTAAACACGGATTATGTCTAAATTAAAATCCAATAATTAAAATATATCATTTATGTGTTACTATGAGATAGCGACTTATATAATAACAATGTGAAAACCGATAATATGATTCATTGTTGATTACGTGAATTTTTAATTTTAGTATATAATAATGGGTCATGTTTACTGGTTTATTTTGTCTTCCATATTGTCTTGTCGTGCATAAGAGCATCAAGGTCTTCAAAATCTCACAAAGCATTTTATTCGAAGGTTAAAAATTTGTTAATTACTATCACGTGCCTTGTCGGGCAAATCACTATTCATCTAGAAGATTAATTAGTTCGTGGCTTAATCAACTAGTAGACGAGGTGAATGTTTAAGATATAATAATAATAATAATAATAATAATAATAATAATAATAATAGTAATAATAATAATCTTTGACTTAACATTAAGAAATCTTTCTAATAATTTATATTACTGGTAATTTGTGAGAGATCTCAAGGGCCAAAATAGTAGTCTATTTGTTGTGATTAAATATGTCAGACTCATCGCTACGGCAACGGGATTGTTTTTACAAAACTTTGTTTTGTGTTTTGATGCCTATATAATAACCTTTGTACGAGAGTAATTCTTCAACTCAGCCTACATCACAACACCAATCTACTTGTTCTAAACCAATGGAGTTTTCTAAGCTTTTCATTGCCCTTTTCATTTCCCAAGTTTTCTTCCCTTGCAACATGTTAATCCAAGCAGCTCCTGCAAACTCGAACCTCTTTCGAGAATACATAGGAGCTGAATTCAATAACGTTAAATTCAGTGATGTTCCAATTAATTCAAATGTCGAATTCCACTTTATTCTCTCCTTTGCCATAGATTATGACTCCTCAAGCTCTCCTTCTCCTACAAATGGCAAGTTCAATGTCTTTTGGGACTCTGATAACCTCGGTCCTTCCCAAGTTTCTTCCATTAAGAGCAGCCATTCAAATGTTAAAGTAGCTTTAAGCTTAGGTGGAGATAGTGTGGGAGATGGTTCTGCTTATTTCAACCCTTCCTCTGTAGATTCATGGGTTTCCAATGCGGTTTCTTCGCTCACAGATATCATCCAACAATACAACTTGGACGGGGTCGATATTGACTACGAGCACTTTA
This sequence comes from Hibiscus tridactylites, assembly GCA_958450335.1. Taxonomy (NCBI): domain Eukaryota; kingdom Viridiplantae; phylum Streptophyta; class Magnoliopsida; order Malvales; family Malvaceae; genus Hibiscus; species Hibiscus tridactylites. The sequence continues at coordinate 42,769,843 of OY288292.1, forward strand.
ATGCCGACCCCGAAACTTTCGCTGAGTGCATTGGACAACTTATAAAAACCCTTAAGAAGAATGGAGTGATCTCTTTCGCTTCCATAGCTCCATTTGATGATGATGATGTTCAAAGCCATTACAAGGCCTTGTGGAAAAGCTATGGTGACCTCATAGACTATGTCAATTTCCAGTTTTATGCCTATGATCAAGGAACAACCGTCTCTCAGTTTATCAATTACTTCAACACCCAAAGCTCTAACTATAACGGCGGTAATGTATTAGCCAGCTTTATTAGCGACGGGAGTGGAGGCTTGACACCGGAAAACGGCTTCTTTACTGCCTGTAGTAGACTAAAGAGCCAGAACAAACTCCATGGTATATTTATTTGGTCTGCTGATGACTCTAAGAGAAATGGCTTTCGGTATGAGAAGCAATCACAAGCTCTACTTGCAATTTCCCACTAGTATTTTTATCTTATCTACTTTTATAAAAGCATAGAATATGAGTTTGAACATTCACATTATGTGGACGTAATGTGTGTATTGCCATTTGTTGTATAAATATATACCAGATGTCTATTGTGTACCCCAAAATTTGGTTTTCTATGGGTTTAATCTAGAGCTCAGAATCAAGAAACCTCTTAATTCTCATCTTCATAATATAACTTTTGTTTCTTGGACTCAGCTCTGCCCATTCGACGCCTCCGATAATGGTTGCACACCTGTTTTATCACACTTTTGTGTCTTGGGAATGCTACTTGTGGTTAATGTGTCTCATTTAGCTGTTTGTGGTCTATTAGATTTCAGAGATTCTTCTACCTTTTTGTATTCAAACAAAACTGCTATGCCAAAGGTATAAAAACAGCTACAATATTGAATTAATCCATACATATTGCAGAGTTACTTGATTCAACTTGGAACAGGTTATTTTGGAAGATACATTCAACTTGATTCAACTGCTAGGCCATATGTTACAGACCAAGGAAAGGAACAATTGACAATTCAATTGTTGCTGGTGTTTTTAGAGCAAATGTAGCAGTGCTTCCTTTTCATCTACACGGGTTCAACTTCTTCGTTGAAGGCCAGAGTTATTGGAATCCAAATGTCAACCCTGCAAATTTCAACCTAGATAAAGGAAAAGAGTACAACACATAAACGGCAGTTCATAAGATATTAAAAAATTCGAACAAAACTGAAACAAACTCAGCAACAGACATTGAACGAATTCATATTTCATAGTACCCCTCCCCCAAGTATCAGGCTTATAACAGAGCAAACATATGCAATCTGAAGGAACTGAACTTTACCCACCTGTTTTATCAGACAATCAACCTCCTCAAATAATGACCACCCTTATGTGGTGGTAATGGTTGCACAAACCGCGTCCCCAACATCAACAACTACGTTGGCAGTGTATACTATCAACCCTCTCTTATAAATCAAATGATTAATGAGAAGCGTTCTTCCTATGGCATCATGACAGAAACCACCACTCACAAAATGAATATATGTATATATTCTACAACAAATCAACTTCTGAAAATAAACCTAACCATATCAACTTTAAGCAATGAGAAACGATTCATAAATAAAAACAAAAAGGCGACTTTTGTTCTTGTATTATACCTGTTAAAGGAGATTCAAACGAGTCTTCCTACCAAGAACACAATAGTAAAACAAGAATCTTTACATATAAAAAGAGAGAGACGGGGATTGATACACAGCCAACACAGTTGTAGGTGAGAACGGGCGATGATTGATTTTGTGCAATAAATTTAGATTGTTTTATGTACGGTGTGAGAGTCATTTTCTTGTTGCCTTAGATTGAGTCCGAGGTGTATTGTGTGACTTATCTTTTTGTTTAGGTGTATCATTTGTATCTTCGAATTTGTCTCTAGATTTTACTTATTGTTTCAATGGGCCCCTTCATTAATATAAAATGTTGGAAAATTTTGTCACGCTCGACGAGTACCGATGAGCACCACTAACGGCGAGCACCGATGAACATTATTAATTCAATTTATAAAGATTAAAATTTTAAAAGACTCGTCGTATGATTATAAATTGTTTAAAAATCAAAAGGTAAATTATTTAAAATATATTATTTTATTTTTTTATTTTCTTTCAAACATAGATCAAAATATCTATCTACCCCTAAATTACAAAACCCTAATTGTTGTTCATTTGAAATTCAAGCTGTTGTCGCCGCCGTCGTCGTTGTTTGCTGCTACCATCGCCGCTGCCTTTTGACTGTTAAAATTCTAGGTTTTGTAATTCAATTTGGATGCATTTTGACAGTTGGAATTCTCTGTTTTGTAATTCGAATTGGATGCCATTTGACTGTTAAAATTCTCGGTTTTGTAATTCAATTTGGATGCCTTTTGACAGACGGTGTTATTTCGGTCGGAGAATCTAATTTAATATATTAAGTTTACGTACAAATGAGCAAAAATTACAGCCTCATCCGTGGCAAAGCAATAACGGCAGCGGCGGCTTAAATTTTCAAATGAACAAAAATTAGGGTTTTATAATTTAGGGGTATATAGGTATTTTGATCTAGGTTTAAAAGAAAATATTTCCCATTGCGAGAAAAGAAACAAGACTCATTCAAAGATTTTTAATCTTTATAAATTGAATTAATAGTGCTCATCGGTACTCGTTGAGCGTGGTAGACTCATCCTAAAATATTTCCCATTGCGAGAAAAGAAACAAGACTCATTCAAAGATCTAGTTATTCGTTTTAAGTTTTATCCGAAATTGGAAAAGATTTGTATAAAAGTATTACGTTCTAAGAATGAGATTAAAAAAATAAGGTTTAACCGTAAAATAAGTGTCCAAACTATAATCATTTTTTCCAGTTAGGTGTCTAAACTATTTTCTAAGCGAAATAAGTGTCTAGTGTTCCATTTTGTTACTCAAATAAGGTTTTAACATCAAAGGTCGTTAAAAAAATTTGTCATCCAATCAGAATATGTAATGTGACCTATTTTTTTTCAATTTTTTTTTATTTTCTGAATTTCTTTCAAAAATTTGAAAGTCTTAATTTCTTTCAATTAAACTCTCGAATCACATCTCTCTCGCGCCAATGGTTCACCGTCCACCGCCCAAGCCTTGCGTACTCATCGTTCAGCATCCCCACCCTCTAGCCGACGATCACATCCCAATCAGCCTCTTTTTTTCATTGTTGGATGTCCGTCGACGGTTCATTCGTCAATATTTGACGACAGAAAGATGAGATTTGCAGTCGTGGTGGTCTGACAAAAGCATGGGTGACTAGTGGTGATTGAATCGGTTGTAGGATGGGAGGAATTTAGGGACTTGGGGTTAGGGTTTTGGGTTTTTTTAAAGAATTTAAAGATTTTTGGGGGTTTTTATAAAACTAAAGATTTTCTTATTCTTTAAATAAAAATTAAAGAAAATAACAGACTTATGCCACATGTCATGTTCTAATTTGATAATGGAATTTTTTTAACCATCGTAAAAAAAAAACCCTTATTTGAGTAACGGAATGAAACATTAGACACAATGTTGGTCGATGAAATAGTTTAAGTATTTAACTGGAAAAAATGATATAGTTTGGACATTTTTCTGACGGTTAATTAAAAAATAACCATGTTTAAAATATGGGTCGGTCTTGACCTCTAACAATCAATACATGAGTTAGGCCACTCATTTTCAAAATTTTACAAATATTTTGTTATATTATTTTTAGGCTTAAGGGCTATTTTTTCTTTGTAGTAATCTCAATTTATCGATTTCACCCTTATGATATTTTCACATCAATTTGGCCTTCGAAGTAGTCGAATTGCATCACCGTTTAGGGTTTAAGAATATTTTTATGTTTCATAATCACTTTAGATTGATAAAATTTTTGATTAAGGGGCAAACGGTGATGCAATTCGACTACTTCAGGGGCCAAATTGATGCAAAAATACCATAGGGGCAGAATCGATAAGTTGGTACTACTACAGGGGAAAAAATAGCCCTTAAGCCTTATTTTTATAGTATACCTTAAAGTTTAAATTTGATAAAAATTTAGAACCTATCGAGTGGCTTAAGAGAAAAGAGTCCGATGTTTATTATGGGATTTCTGGATTCAAGCACATGTGCGTGGAAAAAGTATAAACAGATAAAAATATACAATATTATAAGGAAAATATTTTGATACACAAGCTTGTGTAAATTTGAGTTTACACAAGCTTTTTAATTTCAAGGTTTAGATATTTATGTTATGGTTTAGAGTTTAGGGGTTTAAGTTGTAGGGTGTAGAATTTAGAGTTTAGGGGTTTAAGGTTTAGGTTTAGGTTTTAGGATGCTTTGGCTAAGGATTTAGGTTTTAGATTTTATAGCTTAAATATGAACGGTCGTGTAAATTTTTTTAGACAGTTTGTGTATTAAAATATAACTCGTTTATGATGTAAAATTTAGAGTTTAAGATTTAAGGTTTAAGGTTTAGACTTAGGGTGCTAAGGTTTGAGATTTAAGTTTTGAATTTTATAGAAGAGATTAAGAAAATCATCAACTTCTCTGGGTGTTTCTTGGACTCTGGTGAAACAACAAAACGTTTATCAGTTCTTCAAAGTTGTTTCTTCCATCCCAATGACGAGGCCCCCAACCATCATTTCAATACCAATTCCAAGGGATCATCGAACTCGTTCCGTCTTATGTCGTCAATGCAAAAACCACGTCGCCAACATGGAACTGCGGTGGCCCAGCCGTGCATCTCTCTATCTGAGTCTCTGTGTGTATCAAGATTCCTCTTTTACTGCCGAAACTTGTTTCCCTGTTTGTGTTCTTCATAGGACTGCTTGTTCTTAGATTATTTCAAAGTCGATTCTTGTTTGTTTTAATATAATGCCTAAAAAAACCACTTCTTTTGTTACAAACTGAGGTATGTGATCTTGCAAGACTACTTACAAGTTAACTTGGTTACATTGAATCAGGTTTGACGAGGGAATGGATTCTCTGCAACAGTCCGTAAGATATCTCTCCTGAACCAATCCTGATTTATTCCGTGTTTGTGCATTGGCGACACCAGACGTAGCGAGTTTGAGGGCTTGGAATTCAAGACATATTCAGTAGGGGACGAGTTGTTCTTAGGGAAGCTAAGAAGTTGGGACTCCGATGCATGCTTCTTCGGGGAGAATGGTCTCGGTCAGGTTTGGATTGTTATGCTTCTGTTATTTTTTTTATTGAATTATTTACTCCTATATAAATTTTGTATCTCAAAAACAAATTCTATTTTATTTTAAAAGAGTATTCGTATCATTTTTTTTATATTTTGACACCATAATTAAAATTCAACATTAACCTTTCATATTTTGACACTGTAATTCAATTTTTCTTGTTCCACCACTACAGCAAGGGGGTCCGTTTTTTTCTCCTTATTTTGATGAGTGGTGTTGGCTCCTTGGGGTGGTATTTAAAATTAAAAGGATTTGAGCCAGCTTGATTCTAGTTTGTTTTAAAGTTTCATTGTGTTTGTTTTGTTTTGGACTTGATTAGTGTTGTTCTAAAACTGCTTTGTTGGCCTTTCTTGTCTTCTATCTGGTTTGTTCGAGGCTCTCTTTAATCACGATTCACGAGTATAATTTACTTTATTCGTTTTAATTTGAAATTTTCCATAGTTTGAAGCAACAGCGCGATGTGGGTTTGGTGATCCAAATCAACAAATTCGATTTTCTTTCTCTTTTGATATTTTCCATAGTTTTAAGATCCCAGCTTCATATTTACCCAATGTCTTCAAACCATTGTATTTTGCGTTCTAATTCCTATACAGTAACCTTTCTACAAGTCTAAACCTTCAACTGCACTTTTCATTTTTCAACTTAAAGATTGCCCTTTTCATTTTCAAGTTTTCTTCCCTTGAAACATGTCAATCCAAGCATCTCTTCCGAGAATGCATAGGACCTGAATTCAAACGTTTTCTAAGCTATTCATTCAGAAGCCTTGCTACTTGTTCTAAACAAATGGAGTTTTCTAAGCTTTTCATTGCTCTTTTCATTTTCAAGTTTCTTCCCATGCAACATGTCAATCCAAGCAGCTCCTGCAAACTCGAACCTCTTCTGAGTATACATAGGAGCTGAATTCAATAATGTTAAACTCAGTGATGTTCCAATTAATTCAAACGTTGAATCTCATTTCATTCTCTCATTTGCCATAGACTATGACTCCTCAGGTTGTCCTTCTCTTACAAATGGCAAGTTCAATGTTTTTTTGGGACTCTGATAACCTCATCCCTTCACAGTGTGGGAGATTGGCTATGCATACTTGGACCCTTCCTCTATAGATTCATGATTTTCCAACGCAGTTTCTTCATTCACAGATATCATCCAACAATACAACTAGGATGAGATTGATATTCACTATGAGCACTTCAATGTTGACCCTGAAACTTTCTCTGAGTGGCATTTGGCAGCTCATAAAAAAACTCTAGAAAAATGGAGTGATCTCTTTTGCTTCCATAGCTCCATTTGATGATGATGATGCTCAAAGCCATTACAAGGCCGTGTGGAAAATGACTCTGAAATGACTATATGTGTATTTCTTTCCTTCTACTGGTACCTCAAATTTGGTGTTTCCGGAACTAACTCTGAAATGACTGCTTGATTTAAACACTTCCATGGAGATAATCATATAAGCGCTAACCTGTGTTGATGTGCCTGGCATAATCTACGAACAAACGGCAGTCCATAAGATATTACAAAATTTGAACAAAACTCAAACAAACTCAGCAACAGACATTGAACTAAGTCATAGTACCCCCCCCTCCCCTCCCCAAAGTAGCCGGCTTATAACAGAGCAAACATATGCAATCTGAAGGAACTGAACTTTACCCATGAATTAAATTCATTATTTTGTCTACTTTGTTTAATTAATCGGTTTAAATTCTAGGCTAAATTTATTATTCATTTGATATCTCACATACACATGTATTTCTATTTTCGTCATCTAACTATTAGTTTTTACAAAATAATATTTAACGTTTTTTTATCATCAACTGTATGAATTTATTAAAAATAAAAGTCATACAGCTCGACGCAGCCCTTACGCCTCGTTAAAAACCTCCCTAAGCCTAATGGAGGAAAAGAGTACGTAAGTGCTAGTCTTAAACAGAACGCCTAAATACAAGCTAAGAATAAAGAACTCCTATCCACTCCCTCCTTTGCGAGTACATCGGCAAAACCATTTGCTTCCCGCGGTGTGTATTGAACGTGATATATATATATATATATATATTCTATCACATGATATTTTTATAATAAAATGATTTAGTAAAAATGTTACGTAGGTTGTTGACGATGATGTGGAAATTCAAAAACTAAATAAAATACCATGTAAGGATTATTTTAATTTTTCGATTGCATGTACCAAATTTGAACAAAAATATAATATTAAGCATTATTTTAAAAAAAATAATAGTTGTGTGAGTAGGGATTGTAACACCCTTCGCCCGGGTTAAGAGCGAGGAGCGTTCGGAAACAATTCTAATCAAGATTAACAAGAAAAGTGGGTCAATTTAAAATTTTCTCTTCTAAAATAAGAACTATTCAATGAGCAACAATATAAAATTTCAATTAGGCAAATTCACAATGGTAATAAAATTTTGATTATTAAGGATTCTATTCGGTTCTATTCCATAACAAACAATGCAATTTAATCAAGCATTATTAACCCTTATAAATATAACCTCTCCCCCACAATCAACTAATTCGATTATCACTTATAGTTTCTCTATTCAATTCGAATGGTTTCCATATGATCCAAGTGACTAGTTTTCTCATCTATATACAACTCCTTTCATTATTCGAAACCATAGCTGCCAAGAGGTATATCAATTTTTCTAAACACCCAAAGATCATATTCGTTTTATTTATTATCATATGATCTCATATCAAGAGGCATACATGACTATAGTTCATGCTTACATCCATAACATATGTACAACAAAAAGAGGATAATCATGCCTCTAAACAAAACATCATGAGAATAACATTTACAACCTCATGGTATTCAAAAAGAAAGTCATCATTCTACCATTCAATACACACATCTTAAATAAAGCTTAAAGATCATCATGATGCAAAGAACCAAGACCACAATGCAAGATCCTAAGCCACCCACTATCATCAATGCATAACCAAAGCATGCCATACTTTCAAAGCTTCCTTCACTTGTATATATATAGCTCCAAGGATTGAGAATCTCTAACCAACCGATCCTGAGTTTTTGGGAAGAATAACAACAAGAGGTGGTAAGTACATAGAAGTACTTAGTGAGGTAATACAATTTGCAAATTTCAAAGTTTAGCTATAAGATGATCAAATATCACATACATATACAACAATCGTACAATTCATGATTGATGAGTTCTCAAATATGACATATTTCATTTGCTATTTTTCTAGTTATTTGGACTTCTTGCTGCTTAATACATGATGTTTTCGTTATATTTTGTGCATGGATCCAATTCTGGAAATAGCAGTGAAAATGGGGCATTTCTGCAGTTTTTATTATAATTCTGTCATGACTGGCATCATGGGCACAACACCGGGCACGACGCGTCTAACGTGGCAGTGACGTGGCAATGACGTGGCGACTTCTAGAAGCTTCTGGAATGTTCTGAGAGATCTTATCAGCTTATCCGTTTAGATTTCCTGCATTTAAATTTTAAAACATTTGAATTGTTTTATCTTTTGTTTATTATTTTAAATTATCTCATCACCTTATCTTTGTAAATCTAAGCCTATAAATACCACCCTTGGTAAAGACATAGATCATCAATCATTTTTAGTGATCATCTCTTAGCTTTGAGTATTTTTATTTCTACCTTTGTAAATATTTTCTAGCTTTAATTCAAGTTCTTTTCCTTTATTTTCCTTGTTCCATTTATTTTATGCTATTTAATTACTTTTTTAAAAACCAAGTTAAGTATGATAATTAATATCATGCTTAGCTAAATTTCTTGAGCCAAGAGCTAGCCAAATCAATTCTAATCGTGAGAATTGAACATTGCCTAAATTCCTTCGGGAATACATTTTTATCTTTCTGTTTAGATAGTTTGGCAATCGGCCTTACTAAAGTTTTTAATCGTTTTTCAAATCAAAAAGAGCTCGTTGGTCTGGAATCGTTTAAAGACATAGTTGGGAGGAAGGATCGGCCTGTGGCAATTTTGACTTCCTGTGAACACTCTTAGCGGCGGTCCGTTAAGAAAAGATAAAATCAGAAGCGATTCTTTTTAAGACAATTTCTGAGTCGGGCTTTTCCTGCTTTCAAAACTAAATACTTTAACGGCGATAGACGTGGTTAATTTGTTTAAGAATCAACCTTCGAAGATAGTCTTGGGAGGATTGGTTACTCGAGAGAGAAGCAAGTTGCGACGGGTTGGGCCTCGCAGACTGTAACCGACATGATCCCGGAGTAAAAATCTATTTCAATGATCGAAGGAATTGACAAGGCTAGCTCGAGGCTAATTTGCATATTTGGTTTTTTTTTACTATTTTCTTTAATTCTTGCATTTTATTTTATTACTTCACTCAATATCAGATCACCCCCTTTTTTTATTTCCTTGTTTTTACAGATATTCCTGGGAATTCAAATCCGAAAAAATTCAAGTCAAGAATTCCGATTAATCTCCCTGTGGATCGACCCTCTTTCCCTATAACTACTTAATTTCTTATTTTATTATTTGTTGAAAGAGGTTAATTTATTTATTTATTTTTGACCGGTTGAACGACGACTTGTCAAAATTGGCGCCGTTGCCGGGGAGATTTACTTTCGGCACTTTTGACTGATTTTGTTTTTTTTTACCAGGAAAAACCCACTTTTAAAGAACCAAAAATTTAGCAAAGGTCGTCGAGCTAAACGACGTTAAACAAAGCGCTAAATGGGAGGCAACCCATTGGTTTATTTTTTGGTCAATTTTTACTTCTTCTTTTTTAATAATTTAATTTATGTTTCTTTATTTTTCATTTTCCTTCTTTTTAATTGCCTTAATAAATTTTCCTTTGCAGGATTTCTTTCGAATGCAGCGGGATTCTTTTTTACCCCAGCCAAAGTGCACCGTTTCATTAACCGCGGTGCATTTTAGCACGCTCAATGAACGGTGCACGATAGCCCGAAGACCTTTCCCCTTAGCATACCATCCAAATTTTCTCCCTTTTCCTTCCTTTCTTTCTTTCTTCCCGAAAACCACCAAATCCCTAAAAACACAACACACCCAGCCGCAAACTCACTCAGCCGCAATTTACCATGTCCCGCACCTCCTCCACGTCGCGGTGACGGCAAGCCCCCAGCCCCTGATCAAGAATCCCACTCAGACGGCTTCCACCGCTCATTCGCCTCCTTCCCCAATCGTCAGCCGCCGTTCGCGTCCTTCCAACAACTCGGGCCAGTCCCTACTCCTCCTCCTCGCCGTGGTGGTCGACGACCAGCAACGAGATCGCTCCCCCGACGAGAGTGCCGAACCACCCTTCGCTGCACCCTCTTTGGCACATCCGGCAGCTCCGTTCAAAGCCCTCTGCCGCCGCTGATCCGAGCCACTCATAGTTCACCTTTCCCATCGACTCACTCTACATCCACGGGGAGTATCTTTTGCCCTTATTTTCTCTTTATTTCCTTAATTTTTATGAATTGGGGCAATTCATTTAAGTGAGGGGGATGGTAGCAAACCACTTGTCATGCTTATCTGATATATGTTTGATTTTGGTTTAACTTTGAGAAAATATTTTCTTTGCCATTGCTTGCTGTCCAACATGTTATAATTGTGATAGTGCATATAAATATTTGAATGATGACATTTTGATAATCAAATGGCATGAGTATAATGATAGTTTGACATCTCCTTTCAATTTGCCTTGATTGTGATAATTGGATTTCTCACCTAGCTTAATCAACTTAGCCCAATTTTGTGAGACTTTGAGCCTTGAGCATGCATTCTTTATGCTCATTTTTCTTGCTTGAGAGTGTCATCTTGAATTTAGGAATCTAGAACTTGTGGCTTGTATACGATTTGAGACTACACTAGAATGAGGTGCTTTAAGATGATTTGGGCATTAGGATTTTCTCTCTTTCATTAAAACTTACCTTTCTCTTAGTGAACCCTCTTGAAGCCTTATATCCCATTTTTTTGGCTTAACCCTCAACCAAACTTTTTGATTGATCAAATGCTAGAAATTGTATTGCTAGACAAAAAAGGGCTGCAATTCGAATAAAGGGCAGAATTTTTCCGAAAAAAAGAGAAAAAAGAAAAGAAAAGAGAAAAACAGAATAAAAGGAAGCAATTGCTTCGAAAAGAAAAAAAAAAGAAAAACAGTTTCGAAAAGAAGAAAAGAAAAAAATGTGTGTTTGCTTGCCCATCTTTAAGCTCCTCTTTTGTCTTCACTATTTATTGTTTGAAATATCTTGCATTGATCATCTTCCTTTGTTTATTTTCTTTCCATCTTTTTACCCTTTTCTAAACCCACATTACACCTTGAATAAAAGACCTAATGATTTTTGCACCTCGATTCTAATAAGTAGTGGAGAATTGAACTTGTTACAAGCCTATGGAAACCTTTGTTCATGCATGACTTAGAGTGCTTTTGCTTCACATTTACCTTTAAACACTTTGAGTGCTCTTGAGTGTACCTTGGTGAGGATTAAGACTAGGTTAGGATTTGATTATTACTTGATAGACGATTGAAAGAATGAAAGGATGTTCTTTGCTTATATCCACTTGGTTTGATTTGTGTCTCTTTCATGGTATATCTTTTACACTTGAACTCTTATAATTATGCTTGATGCTTGTGATGGCTTGAGAAATGCATTCTTGGGTTAATATCTTTTTTTGGACATACTTGAGGACAAGTATGAGACAAGTGAGGGGGAATTTGATGAGTTCTCAAATATGACATATTTCATTTGCTATTTTTCTAGTTATTTGGACTTCTTGCTGCTTAATACATGCTGTTTTTGTTATATTTTGTGCATGGATCCAATTCTGGAAATAGCAGTGAAAATGGGGCATTTCTGCAGTTTTTATTATAATTCTGTCATGACTGGCATCATGGGCACAACACCGGGCACGACGCGTCTGACGTGGCAGTGACGTGGCAATGACGTGGCGACTTCTAGAAGCTTCTGGAACGTTCTGAGAGATCTTATCAGCTTATCCGTTTAGATTTCCTGCATTTAAATTTTAAAACATTTGAATTGTTTTATCTTTTGTTTATTATTTTAAATTATCTCACCACCTTATCTTTGTAAATCTAAGCCTATAAATACCACCCTTGGTAAAGACATAGATCATCAATCATTTTTAGTGATCATCTCTTAGCTTTGAGTATTTTTATTTCTACCTTTGTAAATATTTTCTAGCTTTAATTCAAGTTCTTTTCCTTTATTTTCCTTGTTCCATTTATTTTATGCTATTTAATTACTTTTTTAAAAACCAAGTTAACTATGATAATTAATATCATGCTTAGCTAAATTTCTTGAGCCAAGAGCTAGCCAAATCAATTCTAATCGTGAGAATTGAACATTGCCTAAATTCCTTCGGGAATACATTTTTATCTTTCTGTTTAGATAGTTTGGCAATCGGCCTTACTAAAGTTTTTAATCGTTTTTCAAATCAAAAAGAGCTCGTTGGTCTGGAATCGTTTAAAGACATAGTTGGGAGGAAGGATCGGCCTGTGGCAATTTCGACTTCCTGTGAACACTCTTAGCGGCGGTCCGTTAAGAAAAGATAAAATCAGAAGCGATTCTTTTTAAGACAATTTCTGAGTCGGGCTTTTCCTGCTTTCAAAACTAAATACTTTAACGTCGATAGACGTGGTTAATTTGTTTAAGAATCAACCTTCGAAGATAGTCTTGGGAGGATTGGTTACTCGAGAGAGAAGCAAGTTGCGACGGGTTGGGCCTCGCAGACTGTAACCGACATAATCCCGGAGTAAAAATCTATTTCAATGATCGAAGGAATTGACAAGGCTAGCTCGAGGCTAATTTGCATATTTGGTTTTTTTTACTATTTTCTTTAATTCTTGCATTTTATTTTATTACTTCACTCAATATCAGATCACCCTTTTTTTTATTTCCTTGTTTTTACAGATATTCCTGGGAATTCAAATCCGAAAAAATTCAAGTCAAGAATTCCGATTAATCTCCCTGTGGATCGACCCTCTTTCCCTATAACTACTTAATTTCTTATTTTATTATTTGTTGAAAGAGGTTAATTTATTTATTTATTTTTGACCGGTTGAACGACGACTTGTCAATGATAAGAATAGATACTTCACGCCATTCGATTTCTATCACCATTGTTAGACATGTTCAATTCAAATGGAACAATCAAGATAATTTCATTTCAATTCATACAATTAACACCAAATTTAATTTGATCCATACCATATCCATATGAAACATTCTAATACATAACCTTTATCATACTAACCAACTCGATTAATAACAAGAACCTTATGATTAAGTTAGCCTTGGTACCTAGTTAGTTCAAAGGTAAACGAGTCACATATTTTAAGTTGATACATTGAGTATCTTAAACAAGAAGGTGTCTTCTACACCCAAACAAGTCGGTACACATGGTACCTATCAAGCCGATGCCCTTGGCATCAAATAGAGAATAAATGTATCACCATCAAGACAGTACACTTGGTACTTAACAAGTCGAGCTCTAGACTCTAGGCATGCCATACCACCTAGGAACAACTAGAACCAAGGTCTTTGTTTTACACACTTTAATTTGTTCTTTTAGTCAATTGAAAAATAAACAATACAAGCAATAGTAATTAACCATTATATAGTCATGCTTCTACTCATTTCGATCAATTAGGAGCTTAATCTCCATTAATTCAATTCGATTTCTAGACCATATCATACCGTATTAATTCATAATTTAGAAAGCAAAACATCATTTAATAATTCAAGGTAACATTAAAACTCAATCGAAGGTATACACATACATTTCCATCCAATTCGATAAATTGCTTCTTCTATCACTTTTCAATTAGAATTTTTCATAAATTGCTATACTCACGCATAAGTTTATTTAATTTGAAGATCAACTTTCCAGCTTCTAGATATCAAATTCATAATTTTCTCCATGTAACATCAACAAGCATCAAGCATACAAACAACCAAGGATTTACAAGAAAAAACACCATTCCAATCATCCACAAGATTCAATCAAAGCATTCAATTGTTAATTTAAGTTATTCTTCCCTAGTTACCAAATATACATGTTAATCAAATTTCATAACTGAGACAAAAATAACATGATAATTTGGTTAGAACCTAAGTTCCAACCCTAGGGAAGATTACATTCACAATACTCCTAGCTATTCTTGAATTTGGATGCCTTTGAGTGAGTCCTTCTTGCCTATTGAGGTGCCTTCTTCGAAACCTCTTTCCTTTACTCTAGTCCAATGCATTCCAAACAATAAACATAGGTTAACATCCCTTTAATAAGACAAATCTTAAATTATAGGCATCAATCGGTACATGTCTAGACTATGCACTGTTTCGGACAGTTTGCAACCCCCTATATTGATCGGCTTATATCTTTTTATCCGTAAGTCGGAATTACAATTATTATATACTGTTAGAAAGCTTACATAACTGAATTTAAGACCATATAAAGTTTATACTCTAATTATTTCCCAATTAAAGCAGTTTATTCATTAAAGTTGAGCCAAAACAGTATTTTAAAACTACTCTTAAATTTTAAAGACATACTTAAATGGTTTGTTCGATCTAATTTCTACACTGATTCAGCTAATTTCTTTTCAAGACACAACATTATTCATCTTAATTGTATTTCTATACTGGAATCAACTTCAATTAGTTCACCTAAATCCCTTAATTTAACCATTTTTCCAGAATAGTCCTTAATAGCATATTTTACAACTAACACACTTAATTAGCTTAATTCCATTGCTAATTAGTTCTCTAATTTCTTACTGTATTTATTTCTATAAATTTTCAATCATTCTCAATAATTTCCAGCTTCCAATTTACTCAATTAACTATAAAATTTTCAATTCGACTATACTAGTCCCTATACTTTCCATTTTTCCTTTTCGTGCTCTTAGCTCCGATCTAACATCAAATTCATTATTTTCATTATCCTTTTCATCAAATTAGCACTTCTATCTTTTAGAACACATGTCCCCGAATGATTTATTCCTACAAGAAATTTTCTAATTTCGATTGTAAGCCCCCCGATTTTCAAGATTTTCATATGACTATAATACTAGGAAAACTTAAGAAATTTCCTAAGGTTCGGTTAACCCAATTTACTAACTATTTTTGCAAGGCTATTTACTTCTATCACTCAATCCTTGAACTACTCTAGCTGAATTTTCCAACCCCAAGACTCGAATCAAACTAATAATTATATAAAAATCAATAATTTCCATAATCAAAAGCTAACATCGAACATAGCTTGGAGCAAGGAGCTTACCAAGTTTTAACTCTAAGCTTTTCCAAGCCAAATTATAATTCATGCAAGAGGAATATGGAAATTTTCCATGGATTTTCAGTCGAGCTTCAACTCTTCTCTCTCTCTCGGTTACTTAGCCGGTTAGGAGAAGGGTTGGTGGTGATGACAAGTTGTCACTCACCAAGCTTGGTTGGACTAATTTGCCCTCCTTAATTGGTTCTTAGGATGTAAGATAGTGGATGGGCAATTTAGGTAGTTTCGGATTTAAGACATGCAAGTCCCTAAGGTTTAATTTTTCTCAATTGGCTCCTAAACTTATCTCATTCGGTAGTTTGCCCTTTTTTTTCAATTTAGTATAGTGGTGAGTATTCCCGCCTGTCACGCGGGTGACCCGGGTTCGATCCCCGGCAACGGCGCAGTTTTTTTTCCCTCCCTCCTTTTTTTAGGAGAACGATATAAAGCTAAAAACATAAAAGTATTGGCGTTGCCCGGACTCGAACCAGAGACCTTTAGTGTGTTAGACTGACGTGATAATCAACTACACCACGACACCTCAATGCTATATCATACCAAACTTGACATCCCCGGATCTGTATGGTTTTCCAGTCCCGACCTCAGAGGTCAGAGCCACGACCATTGAGAGGAAGTAAAATTGTAGAATTCCTTAGAGTTCATCAATGAGAACTTGCAACAGTTTCTCCATGCAATTCCCTGCCACACAATATATTGGATTGTAGGCATTACTCACAGTTATTAGGACTGCACAAAAGTCCCAGCTTGAAAGCCTGACGTGAAAGACTCAAATGAACCCATTGAGCATGATAGACTTCCCAGCCGGTTCCAGACAACCGAATCTTTGTTATCAATCTCTACAGCTTGAAGATAACAACGCAAAACACTCTCCTAATGACTTGAACCTTGTTGAAGAAAACAGGGCAAGGTTCTTCAATGCCAAAAATCTGCACCGAAATAGATGAAATACATTGACATGTATGCCCAAAAGATTTAGATGTCATAATGAAACAGATTTATTTCGTACAATTAGAAGATACATCAAAATCACAGCAAATTCATGAATTTGCCGACACATTAATGAAATGAAACTTTGATAGAAATTTATAGGGAAGTTGCAGTTCACATAAAAATTACAAGCCAATGAATTTAGGCATTGTGGCTATGCATTCGGAGATTAGCAGAGTCGAAAACCAAGACTATGCGATGAAACTACTTAAAAATAAGTGAGATATAAACAGACACTTGGACTATAATTTATAACATCAACCCGTGTTCGCTAATAGAGAAGCTATTAAAGGTGCAGCAAAACATACATTAAAAGGAATGTAAGCATGTCTGCCATTGACAGGACCAACGGGAAGCCTGCATACCCCTGCCATTGCTCCATGAACTGCAGTGTGAGCAAGTAAGGTGCAATAGACATTATCGGAAGCGATGCTAGAATAGCCCGGATCATGTATGCGGGGGATCTGCATGCCAAATTTCTCAAGTCAAACATTTTTGGACATTATCTAAAAGGTTGAATTTAACAGTTAAGTATCCATGTATCAAACAAAAGATGTTATTTGATTGAAGGTAGCAGTGTAGCACCTCTATCTTCTGAGATATCCACAGCCCAACATCTTGAAGAAGCTTGTTACCCGAAGCCTCTTGCTGGTCCATAGACTGCAAGCTCCCTGAAAGAGGTTTCTGTCCGGCTCCTTCAGCTATTACAATGACCAAATGTCCATTTTCTCCGAGTTGTTTTTCTATATATTCATAAAGTCCACCTCTTCCATCAAGATAGAATGGTGACTCTGGAATCAAGCAAAAATTGACATCGTGGCTGGCAAGAGCAGCATGCATCGAAGCAAACTTAAAGGTGAAGGAATTCCATCCGAACATGACCAGAAGACATTTGTTGAAGATCAATAAAACGAGTAATGCTACTTTGTCTTCTATCCATTATGGTCTATGGATATCAGAGATCTATCCCAGATTATCTCTAATATAACTTCGATCCTCACCTTTTATACGACTATTTTGTGATTCGATCCCAAAGCCATTTATGCTTTCAATGTATGAGGAATTGCCTGTAAATTCAAAGGGTGGTCCTCATTAGTTTTCAGAAGCAGCTTACAAACAAGATGGTGACGCCAATATCCCACATTACTGAGATACAATGAGACGACAGGAGAAGCTGCCTATAAAAGACACGCGCTTGAAATAATTAAGGCATACCTTTCTCGGCCTTTTGGCTAAGATCAAGTGTAGTATCTGTTTTTATCAGTTTAATATCTGATACGTGGGTCATTGGCTCACATGATATTAAATTTATTTTTTGAGGGGGAGTGTCAATCATAGTAGCTTGCTACTGGGACTCTCGAGTGTCGCTCGAGCGTTGCACTATTGCTCGGGCTCGGCGCACCCTACCCAATCTAAGTCTAACATTATTTTCCGTTTTATCAACAGTTGCTGGCATCGAACAAGTTTTTCTCTTGCAACACACACTGTAAAACCGCCTTTGCTTCCTTTGCATTCCTCGACCAAGTCATTCCGGTGCTTGCTCAAATTGTCACCGTCTCAGGACCGGAATGCATTTTTGACCCCGACCAAAAGCAACAAATTCACTCATTCCAGCTGATGCATGAGTATTTGAAATTTTCGTCTGTTCAATTTCAAATCCACCTCCATATCCATTGGCTTTATTTTCTGATGAGCTTTAATCAACATATCTAATGCCTGATAGTTGAAAGACCGTCACCCTTTGGGCCAGCAGCCAGAATCGGCAGAGAAAAGAAGAGGAGCAAGCAAAGTTATACATTCCAGAGAATTGTTCTCCAACAAGAAACCAACCTTTAGAATTCTTACAATGTGGCAGTCACCATAGAAAAATTGTTTGCATTTTCCTTCTTTTCCAAATGTGACATCTTCTGACAAGGCATCTACTTGTGGCATGTTCCATAAGTTTTTTGAAGTTTCTCTTACAAGATTAGCAACGTCTTGACATTCCATATCAGAATCTTTTCCTTCTGGTTTACCGATCACAATTTCGGCATTAGAAGAGAACCGTATGCTTAACTTGACATCCCGCCGGATCTGTATGGTTTTCCGGACCCGACCTCAGAGCCACAATTTCGGCAATTTTGAACCCTAAATATGTATAGTAGAATGAACATAAAAGACAACAAAATGTGTATAGAGATAAAAATAGATAAATATCAAAACTACACATGAACTTTAGTAAAATGCGTAACAAACTTTAATGTTGTGCAATTTTATACATGAAATTTTGATTTGATTTAATTTTCACAAGTTACTAAAATTTGTAAGTGATGGGAGCGGAGACTTGACACCGGAAAACGGCTTCTTTACTGCTTGCAGTAGACTCAAGAGTCAGAATAAACTCCATGGTATATTTATTTTGTCTGCAGACGATTCTAAGAGAAATGACTTTCGGTATGAGAAGCAATCACAAGCTCTACTTGCAATTTCCCACTAGCATTTTTATCTTATCTACTTTTACAAAAGCATAGAATATGAGTTTGAACATTCACGTTATGTGGACGTAATGTGTGTATTGCCATTTGTTGTATAAATATATACCAGATGTCTGTTGTGTAACTCAAAATTTGTTGTATAAGTATTGGTGTGTTGAAAAATTATTTGTTATATTGAGAGATATGCTCAATTATCCTCTTAGAAAACAACATTGTATATCGAAAGCATGTTGTACTGTGCATAATTTTATTAGGTTGGAAGCTGAAAAATGATGAATTGTTTGAAGAGGGTGAAAGAGAAATGAACAAGAACTTGATGACACGCAACTTCTTATATTTTGAACAAAGAATACATCACATTTGATATGTCACAAACTGCCGAGATGACTCAAGTTTGAGACGGAATTGCAACATCGTTATAGATTAATTATAGGCAGAACTAAAAAATCCAAAAAATTTCATTAGGAACACATTTTATATTATTCTTATTAAGAATAAAATTATTTTTTATTGATTTTAAAACTTTTGTCTATTTAATTATATTTAATTTATTATTTTTAATTTTTCACATAAAAATATTTTAATTTTAATTTTAATTTAATTATTTGATAATTACTTTGTTTATTTTCATTTTGAAAAACCAGATACCAAATACATTTTCACTATTTTAATTTTTTAAAAACAAGTTTTCATTTATATTAATCAAATATGTTTTTTTTTGAAAACTTGAAAATAAAAATGATTTTTTGAAAATGAAAAAAAAATAAAAAATAGAAAATATTTTTTTTGAACCAAACGGAACATTAAATTTTAGGAAAGAGAATTAAATTTTGCCGTTATATTAATTTATTCATTTGATAAATTAAAAAAAAGGTATGAAAAATAGAACTAATTAATTTTTAGAGGCCCTAAACTAGTTGGGGTCTTACCGATCGCTCATGGTACCCAATTGAGAATGTAACGGAGTATAGAAGTATAGTTGGAGCTCTTCGGTGCATAGTTATCACTTAACCAAAGATTACATTTGCTGTAAACATTGTCTTTCACTTTATGCAGAATCCTCACAAATGCTTGGAGTGTGAACTCCAATCAATAGAAATTAAACCAAAACACAAGACTCCTCAGTGTGGGAGAACGCCATGTGCCATCTAGGACTCTTAAGTCCCAACTCCCATGTTGCATGGCATATGGGTCATGCATTTATGTCTATGTATTTGAGCTTCTTTATTTTATTTAATTGATAAAATTTTAAACACGGATTATGTCTAAATTAAAATCCAATAATTAAAATATATCATTTATGTGTTACTATGAGATAGCGACTTATATAATAACAATGTGAGAACCGATAATATGATTCATTGTTGATTACGTGAATTTTTAATTTTAGTATATAATAATGGGTCATGTTTACTGGTTTATTTTGTCTTCCATATTGTCTTGTCGTGCATAAGAGCATCAAGGTCTTCAAAATCTCACAAAGCATTTTATTCGAAGGTAAAAAATTTGTTAATTACTATCACGTGCCTTGTCGGGCAAATCACTATTCATCTAGAAGATTAATTAGTTCGTGGCTTAATCAACTAGTAGACGAGGTGAATGTTTAAGATATAGTAATAATAATAATAATAATAGTAATAATAATAATCTTTGACTTAACATTAAGAAATCTTTCTAATAATTTATATTACTGGTAATTTGTGAGAGATCTCAAGGGCCAAAATAGTAGTCTATTTGTTGTGATTAAATATGTCAGACTCATCGCTACGGCAACGGGATTGTTTTTACAAAACTTTGTTTTTTGTTTTGATGCCTATATAATAACCTTTGTACGAGAGTAATTCTTCAACTCAGCCTACATCACAACACCAATCTACTTGTTCTAAACCAATGGAGTTTTCTAAGCTTTTCATTGCCCTTTTCATTTCCCAAGTTTTCTTCCCTTGCAACATGTTAATCCAAGCAGCTCCTGCAAACTCGAACCTCTTTCGAGAATACATAGGAGCTGAATTCAATAACGTTAAATTCAGTGATGTTCCAATTAATTCAAATGTCGAATTCCACTTTATTCTCTCCTTTGCCATAGATTATGACTCCTCAAGCTCTCCTTCTCCTACAAATGGCAAGTTCAATGTCTTTTGGGACTCTGATAACCTCGGTCCTTCCCAAGTTTCTTCCATTAAGAGCAGCCATTCAAATGTTAAAGTAGCTTTAAGCTTAGGTGGAGATAGTGTGGGAGATGGTTCTGCTTATTTCAACCCTTCCTCTGTAGATTCATGGGTTTCCAATGCGGTTTCTTCGCTCACAGATATCATCCAACAATACAACTTGGACGGGGTCGATATTGACTACGAGCACTTTAATGCCGACCCCGAAACTTTCGCTGAGTGCATTGGACAACTTATAAAAACCCTTAAGAAGAATGGAGTGATCTCTTTCGCTTCCATAGCTCCATTTGATGATGATGATGTTCAAAGCCATTACAAGGCCTTGTGGAAAAGCTATGGTGACCTCATAGACTATGTCAATTTCCAGTTTTATGCCTATGATCAAGGAACAACCGTCTCTCAGTTTATCAATTACTTCAACACCCAAAGCTCTAACTATAACGGCGGTAATGTATTAGCCAGCTTTATTAGCGACGGGAGTGGAGGCTTGACACCGGAAAACGGCTTCTTTACTGCCTGTAGTAGACTAAAGAGCCAGAACAAACTCCATGGTATATTTATTTGGTCTGCTGATGACTCTAAGAGAAATGGCTTTCGGTATGAGAAGCAATCACAAGCTCTACTTGCAATTTCCCACTAGTATTTTTATCTTATCTACTTTTATAAAAGCATAGAATATGAGTTTGAACATTCACATAATGTGGACGTAATGTGTGTATTGCCATTTGTTGTATAAATATATACCAGATGTCTATTGTGTACCTCAAAATTTGGTTTTCTATGGGTTTAATCTAGAGCTCAGAATCAAGAAACCTCTTAATTCTCATCTTCATAATATAACTTTTGTTTCTTGGACTCAGCTCTGCCCATTCGACGCCTCCGATAATGGTTGCACACCTGTTTTATCACACTTTTGTGTCTTGGGAATGCTACTTGTGGTTAATGTGTCTCATTTAGCTGTTTGTGGTCTATTAGATTTCAGAGATTCTTCTACCTTTTTGTATTCAAACAAAACTGCTATGCCAAAGGTATAAAAACAGCTACAATATTGAATTAATCCATACATATTGCAGAGTTACTTGATTCAACTTGGAACAGGTTATTTTGGAAGATACATTCAACTTGATTCAACTGCTAGGCCATATGTTACAGACCAAGGAAAGGAACAATTGACAATTCAATTGTTGCTGGTGTTTTTAGAGCAAATGTAGCAGTGCTTCCTTTTCATCTACACGGGTTCAACTTCTTCGTTGAAGGCCAGAGTTATTGGAATCCAAATGTCAACCCTGCAAATTTCAACCTAGATAAAGGAAAAGAGTACAACACATAAACGGCAGTTCATAAGATATTAAAAAATTCGAACAAAACTGAAACAAACTCAGCAACAGACATTGAACGAATTCATATTTCATAGTACCCCTCCCCCAAGTATCAGGCTTATAACAGAGCAAACATATGCAATCTGAAGGAACTGAACTTTACCCACCTGTTTTATTAGACAATCAACCTCCTCAAATAATGACCACCCTTATGTGATGGTAATGGTTGCACAAACCGCGTCCCCAACACCAACAACTACGTTGGCAGTGTATACTATCAACCCTCTCTTATAAATCAAATGATTAATGAGAAGCGTTCTTCCTATGGCATCATGACAGAAACCACCACTCACAAAATGAATATATGTATATATTCTACAACAAATCAACTTCTGAAAATAAACCTAACCATATCAACTTTAAGCAATGAGAAACGATTCATAAATAAAAACAAAAAGTGCGACTTTTGTTCTTGTATTATACCTGTTAAAGGAGATTCAAACGAGTCTTCCTACCAAGAACACAATAGTAAAACAAGAATCTTTACATATAAAAAGAGAGAGACGGGGGTTGATACACAGCCAACGCAGTTGTAGGTGAGAACGAGCGATGATTGATTTTGTGCAATAAATTTAGATTGTTTTATGTACGGTGTGAGAGTCATTTTCTTGTTGCCTTAGATTGAGTCCGAGGTGTATTGTGTGACTTATCTTTTTGTTTAGGTGTATCATTTGTATCTTCGAATTTGTCTCTAGATTTTACTTATTGTTTCAATGGGCCCCTTCATTAATATAAAATATTGGAAAATTTTGTCACGCTCGACGAGTACCGATGAGCACCACTAACGGCGAGCACCGATGAACATTATTAATTCAATTTATAAAGATTAAAATTTTAAAAGACTCGTCGTATGATTATAAATTGTTTAAAAATCAAAAGGTAAATTATTTAAAATATATTATTTTATTTTTTTATTTTCTTTCAAACATAGATCAAAATATCTATCTACCCCTAAATTACAAAACTCTAATTGTTGTTCATTTGAAATTCAAGCTGTTGTCGCCGCCGTCGCCGCTGCCTTTTGACTGTTAAAATTCTAGGTTTTGTAATTCAATTTGGATGCATTTTGACAGTTGGAATTCTCTGTTTTGTAATTCGAATTGGATGCCATTTGACTGTTAAAATTCTCGGTTTTGTAATTCAATTTGGATGCCTTTTGACAGACGGTGTTATTTCGGTCGGAGAATCTAATTTAATATATTAAGTTTACGTACAAATGAGCAAAAATTACAGCCTCATCCGTGGCAAAGCAATAACGGCAGCGACGGCTTAAATTTTCAAATGAACAAAAATTAGGGTTTTATAATTTAGGGTTATATAGGTATTTTGATCTAGGTTTAAAAGAAAATAAAAAATAAAATAATATATTTTAATTAATTTACCTTTTGATTTTTAAATAATTTATAATTATACAGTGAGTCCTTTAGATTTTTAATCTTTACAAATTGAATTAATAGTGCTCATCGGTGCTCATCGGTACTCGTTGAGCGTGGTAGACTCATCCTAAAATATTTCTCATTGCGAGAAAAGAAACAAGACTCATTCAAAGATCTAGTTATTCGTTTTAAGTTTTATCCGAAATTGGAAAAGATTTGTATAAAAGTATTACGTTCTAAGAATGAGATTAAAAAAATAAGGTTTAACCGTAAAATAAGTGTCCAAACTATAATCATTTTTTCCAGTTAGGTGTCTAAACTATTTTCTAAGCGAAATAAGTGTCTAGTGTTCCATTTTGTTACTCAAATAAGGTTTTAACATCAAAGGTCGTTAAAAAAATTTGTCATCCAATCAGAATATGTAATGTGACCTATTTTTTTCAATTTTTTTTATTTTCTGAATTTCTTTCAAAAATTTGAAAGTCTTAATTTCTTTCAATTAAACTCTCGAATCACATCTCTCTCGCGCCAATGGTTCACCGTTCACCGCCCAAGCCTTGCGTACTCATCGTTCAGCATCCCCACCCTCTAGCTGACGATCACATCCCAATCAGCCTCTTTTTTTCATTGTTGGATGTCCGTCGACGGTTCACTCGTCAATATTTGACGACAGAAAGATGAGATTTGCAGTCGTGGTGGTCTGACAAAAGCATGGGTGACTAGTGGTGATTGAATCGGTTGTAGGATGGGAGGAATTTAGGGACTTGGGGTTAGGGTTTTGGGTTTTTTTAAAGAATTTAAAGATTTTTGGGGGTTTTTATAAAATTAAAGATTTTCTTATTCTTTAAATAAAAATTAAAGAAAATAACAGACTTATGCCACATGTCATGTTCTAATTTGATAATGGAATTTTTTTTAACCATCGTAAAAAAAACCCTTATTTGAGTAACGGAATGAAACATTAGACACAATGTTGGTCGATGAAATAGTTTAAGTATTTAACTGGAAAAAATATATAGTTTGGACATTTTTCTGACGGTTAATTAAAAAATAACCATGTTTAAAATATGGGTCGGTTTTGACCTCTAACAATCAATACATGAGTTAGGCCACTCGTTTTCAAAATTTTACAAATATTTTGTTATATTATTTTTAGGCTTAAGGGCTATTTTTTCTTTGTAGTAATCTCAATTTATCGATTTCACCCTTATGATATTTTCACATCAATTTGGCCTTTGAAGTAGTCGAATTGCATCACCGTTTAGGGTTTAAGAATATTTTTATGTTTCATAATCACTTTAGATTGATAAAATTTTTGATTAAGGTTTAGGATTTAGGGTTTGAGATTTAGAAATTAAGGTTAGAGTGTTAGTCAAGGGGCAAACGGTGATGCAATTCGACTACTTCAGGGGCCAAATTGATGCAAAAATACCATAGGGGCAGAATCGATAAGTTGGTACTACTACAGGGGAAAAAATAGCCCTTAAGCCTTATTTTTATAGTATACCTTAAAGTTTAAATTTGATAAAAATTTAGAACCTATCGAGTGGCTTAAGAGAAAAGAGTCCGATGTTTATTATGGGATTTCTGGATTCAAGCACATGTGCGTGGAAAAAGTATAAACAGATAAAAATATACAATATTATAAGGAAAATATTTTGATACACAAGCTTGTGTAAATTTGAGTTTACACAAGCTTTTTAATTTCAAGGTTTAGATATTTATGTTATGGTTTAGAGTTTAGGGGTTTAAGTTGTAGGGTGTAGAATTTAGAGTTTAGGGGTTTAAGGTTTAGGTTTAGGTTTTAGGATGCTTTGGCTAAGGATTTAGGTTTTAGATTTTATAGCTTAAATATGAACGGCCGTGTAAATTTTTTTAGACAGTTTGTGTATTAAAATATAACTCGTTTATGATGTAAAATTTAGAGTTTAAGATTTAAGGTTTAAGGTTTAGACTTAGGGTGCTAGGGTTTGAGATTTAAGTTTTGAATTTTATAGAAGAGATTAAGAAAATCATCAACTTCTCTGGGTGTTTCTTGGACTCTGGTGAAACAACAAAACGTTTATCAGTTCTTCAAAGTTGTTTCTTCCATCCCAATGACGAGGCCCCCAACCATCATTTCAATACCAATTCCAAGGGATCATCGAACTCGTTCCGTCTTATGTCGTCAATGCAAAAACCACGTCGCCAACATGGAACTGCGGTGGCCCAGCCGTGCATCTCTCTATCTGAGTCTCTGTGTGTATCAAGATTCCTCTTTTACTGCCGAAACTTGTTTCCCTGTTTGTGTTCTTCATAGGACTGCTTGTTCTTAGATTATTTCAAAGTCGATTCTTGTTTGTTTTAATATAATGCCTAAAAAAACCACTTCTTTTGTTACAAACTGAGGTATGTGATCTTGCAAGACTACTTACAAGTTAACTTGGTTACATTGAATCATGTTTGACGAGGGAATGGATTCTCTGCAACAGTCCGTAAGATATCTCTCCTGAACCAATCCTGATTTATTCCGTGTTTGTGCATTGGCGACACCAGACGTAGCGAGTTTGAGGGCTTGGAATTCAAGACATATTCAGTAGGGGACGAGTTGTTCTTAGGGAAGCTAAGAAGTTGGGACTCCGATGCATGCTTCTTCGGGGAGAATGGTCTCGGTCAGGTTTGGATTGTTATGCTTCTGTTATTTTTTTTTATTGAATTATTTACTCCTATATAAATTTTGTATCTCAAAAACAAATTCTATTTTATTATAAAAGAGTATTCGTATCATTTTTTTTAATATTTTGACACCATAATTAAAATTCGACATTAACCTTTCATATTTTGACACTGTAATTCAATTTTTCTTGTTCCACCACTACAGCAAGGGGGTCCGTTTTTTTCTCCTTATTTTGATGAGTGGTGTTGGCTCCTTGGGGTGGTATTTAAAATTAAAAGGATTTGAGCCAGCTTGATTCTAGTTTGTTTTAAAGTTTCATTGTGTTTGTTTTGTTTTGGACTTGATTAGTGTTGTTCTAAAACTGCTTTGTTGGCCTTTCTTGTCTTCTATCTGGTTTGTTCGAGGCTCTCTTTAATCACGATTCACGAGTATAATTTACTTTATTCGTTTTAATTTGAAATTTTCCATAGTTTGAAGCAACAGCGCGATGTGGGTTTGGTGATCCAAATCAACAAATTCGATTTTCTTTCTCTTTTGATATTTTCCATAGTTTTAAGATCCCAGCTTCATATTTACCCAATGTCTTCAAACCATTGTATTTTGCGTTCTAATTCCTATACAGTAACCTTTCTACAAGTCTAAACCTTCAACTGCACTTTTCATTTTTCAACTTAAAGATTGCCCTTTTCATTTTCAAGTTTTCTTCCCTTGAAACATGTCAATCCAAGCATCTCTTCCGAGAATGCATAGGACCTGAATTCAAACGTTTTCTAAGCTATTCATTCAGAAGCCTTGCTACTTGTTCTAAACAAATGGAGTTTTCTAAGCTTTTCATTGCTCTTTTCATTTTCAAGTTTCTTCCCATGCAACATGTCAATCCAAGCAGCTCCTGCAAACTCGAACCTCTTCTGAGTATACATAGGAGCTGAATTCAATAATGTTAAACTCAGTGATGTTCCAATTAATTCAAACGTTGAATCTCATTTCATTCTCTCATTTGCCATAGACTATGACTCCTCAGGTTGTCCTTCTCTTACAAATGGCAAGTTCAATGTTTTTTTGGGACTCTGATAACCTCAGCCCTTCACAGTGTGGGAGATTGGCTATGCATACTTGGACCCTTCCTCTATAGATTCATGATTTTCCAACGCAGTTTCTTCATTCACAGATATCATCCAACAATACAACTAGGATGAGATTGATATTCACTATGAGCACTTCAATGTTGACCCTGAAACTTTCTCTGAGTGGCATTTGGCAACTCATAAAAAAACTCTAGAAAAATAGAGTGATCTCTTTTGCTTCCATAGCTCCATTTGATGATGCTCAAAGCCATTACAAGGCCGTGTGGAAAATGACTCTGAAATGACTATATGTGTATTTCTTTCCTTCTACTGGTACCTCAAATTTGGTGTTTCCGGAACTAACTCTGAAATGACTGCTTGATTTAAACACTTCCATGGAGATAATCATATAAGCGATAACCTGTGTTGATGTGCCTGGCATAATCTACGAACAAACGGCAGTCCATAAGATATTACAAAATTTGAACAAAACTCAAACAAACTCAGCAACAGACATTGAACTAAGTCATAGTACCCCCCCCCCCCTCCCCTCCCCAAAGTAGCAGGCTTATAACAGAGCAAACATATGCAATCTGAAGGAACTGAACTTTACCCATGAATTAAATTCATTATTTTGTCTACTTTGTTTAATTAATCGGTTTAAATTCTAGGCTAAATTTATTATTCATTTGATATCTCACATACACATGTATTTCTATTTTCGTCATCTAACTATTAGTTTTTACAAAATAATATTTAACGTTTTTTTTATCATCAACTGTATGAATTTATTAAAAATAAAAGTCATACAGCTCGACGCAGCCCTTACGCCTCGTTAAAAACCTCCCTAAGCCTAATGTAGGAAAAGAGTACGTAAGTGCTAGTCTTAAACAGAACGCCTAAATACAAGCTAAGAATAAAGAACTCCTATCCACTCCCTCCTTTGCGAGTACATCGGCAAAACCATTTGCTTCCCGCGGTGTGTATTGAACGTTATATATATATATATATATATATATATATATATATATATATATTCTATCACATGATATTTTTATAATAAAATGATTTAGTAAAATGTTACGTAGGTTGTTGACGATGATGTGGAAATTCAAAAACTAAAAAAAATACCATGTAAGGATTATTTTAATTTTTCGATTGCATGTACCAAATTTGAACAAAAATATAATATTAAGCATTATTTTTTTAAAAAAATAATAGTTGTGTGAGTAGGGATTGTAACACCCCTCGCCCGGGTTAAGAGCGAGGAGCGTTCGGAAACAATTCTAATCAAGATTAACAAGAAAAGTGGGTCAATTTAAAATTTTCTCTTCTAAAATAAGAACTATTCAATGAGCAACAATATAAAATTTCAATTAGGCAAATTCACAATGGTAATAAAATTTTGATTATTAAGGATTCTATTCGGTTCTATTCCATAACAAACAATGCAATTTAATCAAGCATTATTAACCCTTATAAATATAACCTCTCCTCCACAATCAACTAATTCGATTATCACTTATAGTTTCTCTATTCAATTCGAATGGTTTCCATATGATCCAAGTGACTAGTTTTCTCATCTATATACAACTCCTTTCATTATTCGAAACCATAGCTGCCAAGAGGTATATCAATTTTTCTAAACACCCAAAGATCATATTCGTTTTATTTATTATCATATGATCTCATATCAAGAGGCATACATGACTATAGTTCATGCTTACATCCATAACATATGTACAACAAAAAGAGGATAATCATGCCTCTAAACAAAACATCATGAGAATAACATTTACAACCTCATGGTATTCAAAAAGAAAGTCATCATTCTACCATTCAATACACACATCTTAAATAAAGCTTAAAGATCATCATGATGCAAAGAACCAAGACCACAATGCAAGATCCTAAGCCACCCACTATCATCAAAGCATAACCAAAGCATGCCATACTTTCAAAGCTTCCTTCACTTGTATATATATAGCTCCAAGGATTGAGAATCTCTAACCAACCGATCCTGAGTTTTTGGGAAGAATAACAACATAGAAGTACTTAGTGAGGTAATACAATTTGCAAATTTCAAAGTTTAGCTATAAGATGATCAAATATCACATACATATACAACAATCGTACAATTCATGATTGATGAGTTCTCAAATATGACATATTTCATTTGCTATTTTTCTAGTTATTTGGACTTCTTGCTGCTTAATACATGTTGTTTTCGTTATATTTTGTGCATGGATCCAATTCTGGAAATAGCAGTGAAAATGTGGCATTTCTGCAGTTTTTATTATAATTCTGTCATGACTGCATCATGGGCACAACACCGGGCACGACGCGTCTGACGTGGCAGTGACGTGGCAATGACGTGGCGACTTCTAGAAGCTTATGGAACGTTCTGAGAGATCTTATCAGCTTATCCGTTTAGATTTCCTGCATTTAAATTTTAAAACATTTGAATTGTTTTATCTTTTGTTTATTATTTTAAATTATCTCATCACCTTATCTTTGTAAATCTAAGCCTATAAATACCACCCTTGGTAAAGACATAGATCATCAATCATTTTTAGTGATCATCTATTAGCTTTGAGTATTTTTATTTCTACCTTTGTAAATATTTTCTAGCTTTAATTCAAGTTCTTTTCCTTTATTTTCCTTGTTCCATTTATTTTATGCTATTTAATTACTTTTTTAAAAACCAAGTTAAGTATGATAATTAATATCATGCTTAGCTAAATTTCTTGAGCCAAGAGCTAGCCAAATCAATTCTAATCGTGAGAATTGAACATTGCCTAAATTCCTTCGGGAATACATTTTTATCTTTCTGTTTAGATAGTTTGGCAATCGGCCTTACTAAAGTTTTTAATCGTTTTTCAAATCAAAAAGAGCTCGTTGGTCTGGAATCGTTTAAAGACATAGTTGGGAGGAAGGATCGGCCTGTGGCAATTTCGACTTCCTGTGAACACTCTTAGCGGCGGTCCGTTAAGAAAAGATAAAATCAGAAGCGATTCTTTTTAAGACAATTTCTGAGTCGGGCTTTTCCTGCTTTCAAAACTAAATACTTTAACGGCGATAGACGTGGTTAATTTGTTTAAGAATCAACCTTCGAAGATAGTCTTGGGAGGATTGGTTACTCGAGAGAGAAGCAAGTTGCGACGGGTTGGGCCTCGCAGACTGTAACCGACATGATCCCGGAGTAAAAATCTATTTCAATGATCGAAGGAATTGACAAGGATAGCTCGAGGCTAATTTGCATATTTGGTTTTTTTTTACTATTTTCTTTAATTCTTGCATTTTATTTTATTACTTCACTCAATATCAGATCACCCCTTTTTTTTATTTCCTTGTTTTTACAGATATTCCTGGGAATTCAAATCCGAAAAAATTCAAGTCAAGAATTCCGATTAATCTCCCTGTGGATCGACCCTCTTTCCCTATAACTACTTAATTTCTTATTTTATTATTTGTTGAAAGAGGTTAATTTATTTATTTATTTTTGACCGGTTGAACGACGACTTGTCAAAATTGGCGCCGTTGCCGGGGAGATTTACTTTCGGCACTTTTGACTGATTTTGTTTTTTTTTACCAGGAAAAACCCACTTTTAAAGAACCAAAAATTTAGCAAAGGTCGTCGAGCTAAACGACGTTAAACAAAGCGCTAAATGGGAGGCAACCCATTGGTTTATTTTTTGGTCAATTTTTACTTCTTCTTTTTTAATAATTTAATTTATGTTTCTTTATTTTTCATTTTCCTTCTTTTTAATTGCCTTAATAAATTTTCCTTTGCAGGATTTCTTTCGAATGCAGCAGGATTCTTTTTTACCCCAGCCAAAGTGCACCGTTTCATTAACCGCGGTGCATTTTAGCACGCTCAATGAACGATGCACGATAGCCCGAAGACCTTTCCCCTTAGCATACCATCCAAATTTTCTCCCTTTTCCTTCCTTTCTTTCTTTCTTCCCGAAAACCACCAAATCCCTAAAAACACAACACACCCAGCCGCAAACTCACTCAGCCGCAATTTACCATGTCCCGCACCTCCTCCACGTCGCGGTGACGGCAAGCCCCCAGCCCCTGATCAAGAATCCCACTCAGACGGCTTCCACCTCTCATTCGCCTCCTTCCCCAACCGTCAGCCGCCGTTCGCGTCCTTCCAACAACTCGGGCCAGTCCCTACTCCTCCTCCTCGCCGTGGTGGCCGACGACCAGCAACGAGATCGCTCCCCCGACGAGAGTGCCGAACCACCCTTCGCTGCACCCTCTTTGGCACATCCGGCAGCTCCGTTCAAAGCCCTCTGCCGCCGCTGATCCGAGCCACTCATAGTTCACCTTTCCCATCGACTCACTCTACATCCACGGGGAGTATCTTTTGCCCTTATTTTCTCTTTATTTCCTTAATTTTTATGAATTGGGGCAATTCATTTAAGTGAGGGGGATGGTAGCAAACCACTTGTCATGCTTATCTGATATATGCTTGATTTTGGTTTAACTTTGAGAAAATATTTTCTTTGCCATTGCTTGCTGTCCAACATGTTATAATTGTGATAGTGCATATAAATATTTGAATGATGACATTTTGATAATCAAATGGCATGAGTATAATGATAGTTTGACATCTCCTTTCAATTTGCCTTGATTGTGATAATTGGATTTCTCACCTAGCTTAATCAACTTAGCCCAATTTTGTGAGACTTTGAGCCTTGAGCATGCATTCTTTATGCTCATTTTTCTTGCTTGAGAGTGTCATCTTGAATTTAGGAATCTAGAACTTGTGGCTTGTATACGATTTGAGACTACACTAGAATGAGGTGCTTTAAGATGATTTGGGCATTAGGATTTTCTCTCTTTCATTAAAACTTACCTTTCTCTTAGTGAACCCTCTTGAAGCCTTATATCCCATTTTTTTGGCTTAACCCTCAACCAAACTTTTTGATTGATCAAATGCTAGAAATTGTATTGCTAGACAAAAAAGGGCTGCAATTCGAATAAAGGGCAGAATTTTTCCGAAAAAAAGAGAAAAAAGAAAAGAAAAGAGAAAAACAGAATAAAAGGAAGCAATTGCTTCGAAAAGAAAAAAAAAAGAAAAACAGTTTCGAAAAGAAGAAAAGAAAAAAATGTGTGTTTGCTTGCCCATCTTTAAGCTCCTCTTTTGTCTTCACTATTTATTGTTTGAAATATCTTGCATTGATCATCTTCCTTTGTTTATTTTCTTTCCATCTTTTTACCCTTTTCTAAACCCACATTACACCTTGAATAAAAGACCTAATGATTTTTGCACCTCGATTCTAATAAGTAGTGGAGAATTGAACTTGTTACAAGCCTATGGAAACCTTTGTTCATGCATGACTTAGAGTGTTTTTGCTTCACATTTACCTTTAAACACTTTGAGTGCTCTTGAGTGTACCTTGGTGAGGATTAAGACTAGGTTAGGATTTGATTATTACTTGATAGACGATTGAAAGAATGAAAGGATGTTCTTTGCTTATATCCACTTGGTTTGATTTGTGTCTCTTTCATGGTATATCTTTTACACTTGAACTCTTATAATTATGCTTGATGCTTGTGATGGCTTGAGAAATGCATTCTTGGGTTAATATCTTTTTTTGGACATACTTGAGGACAAGTATGAGACAAGTGAGGGGGAATTTGATGAGTTCTCAAATATGACATATTTCATTTGCTATTTTTCTAGTTATTTGGACTTCTTGCTGCTTAATACATGCTGTTTTTGTTATAATTTGTGCATGGATCCAATTCTGGAAATAGCAGTGAAAATGGGGCATTTCTGCAGTTTTTATTATAATTCTGTCATGACTGGCATCATGGGCACAACACCGGGCACGACGCGTCTGACGTGGCAGTGACGTGGCAATGACGTGGCGACTTCTAGAAGCTTCTGGAACGTTTTGAGAGATCTTATCAGCTTATCCGTTTAGATTTCCTGCATTTAAATTTTAAAACATTTGAATTGTTTTATCTTTTGTTTATTATTTTAAATTATCTCACCACCTTATCTTTGTAAATCTAAGCCTATAAATACCACCCTTGGTAAAGACATAGATCATCAATCATTTTTAGTGATCATCTCTTAGCTTTGAGTATTTTTATTTCTACCTTTGTAAATATTTTCTAGCTTTAATTCAAGTTCTTTTCCTTTATTTTCCTTGTTCCATTTATTTTATGCTATTTAATTACTTTTTTAAAAACCGAGTTAACTATGATAATTAATATCATGCTTAGCTAAATTTCTTGAGCCAAGAGCTAGCCAAATCAATTCTAATCGTGAGAATTGAACATTGCCTAAATTCCTTCGGGAATACATTTTTATCTTTCTGTTTAGATAGTTTGGCAATCGGCCTTACTAAAGTTTTTAATCGTTTTTCAAATCAAAAAGAGCTCGTTGGTCTGGAATCGTTTAAAGACATAGTTGGGAGGAAGGATCGGCCTGTGGCAATTTCGACTTCCTGTGAACACTCTTAGCGGCGGTCCGTTAAGAAAAGATAAAATCAGAAGCGATTCTTTTTAAGACAATTTCTGAGTCGGGCTTTTCCTGCTTTCAAAACTAAATACTTTAACGGCGATAGACGTGGTTAATTTGTTTAAGAATCAACCTTCGAAGATAGTCTTGGGAGGATTGGTTACTCGAGAGAGAAGCAAGTTGCGACGGGTTGGGCCTTGCAGACTGTAACCGACATGATCCCGGAGTAAAAATCTATTTCAATGATCGAAGGAATTGACAAGGCTAGCTCGAGGCTAATTTGCATATTTGGTTTTTTTTTTACTATTTTCTTTAATTCTTGCATTTTATTTTATTACTTCACTCAATATCAGATCACCCCTTTTTTTTATTTCCTTGTTTTTACAGATATTCCTGGGAATTCAAATCCGAAAAAATTCAAGTCAAGAATTCCGATTAATCTCCCTGTGGATCGACCCTCTTTCCCTATAACTACTTAATTTCTTATTTTATTATTTGTTGAAAGAGGTTAATTTATTTATTTATTTTTGACCGGTTGAACGACGACTTGTCAATGATAAGAATAGATACTTCACGCCATTCGATTTCTATCACCATTGTTAGACATGTTCAATTCAAATGGAACAATCAAGATAATTTCATTTCAATTCATACAATTAACACCAAATTTAATTTGATCCATACCATATCCATATGAAACATTCTAATACATAACCTTTATCATACTAACCAACTCGATTAATAACAAGAACCTTATGATTAAGTTAGCCTTGGTACCTAGTTAGTTCAAAGGTAAACGAGTCACATATTTTAAGTTGATACATTGAGTATCTTAAACAAGAAGGTGTCTTCTACACCCAAACAAGTCGGTACACATGGTACCTATCAAGCCGATGCCCTTGGCATCAAATAGAGAATAAATGTATCACCATCAAGACAGTACACTTGGTACTTAACAAGTCGAGCTCTAGACTCTAGGCATGCCATACCACCTAGGAACAACTAGAACCAAGGTCTTTGTTTTACACACTTTAATTTGTTCTTTTAGTCAATTGAAAAATAAACAATACAAGCAATAGTAATTAACCATTATATAGTCATGCTTCTACTCATTTCGATCAATTAGGAGCTTAATCTCCATTAATTCAATTCGATTTCTAGACCATATCATACCGTATTAATTCATAATTTAGAAAGCAAAACATCATTTAATAATTCAAGGTAACATTAAAACTCAATCGAAGGTATACACATACATTTCCATCCAATTCGATAAATTGCTTCTTCTATCACTTTTCAATTAGAATTTTTCATAAATTGCTATACTCACGCATAAGTTTATTTAATTTGAAGATCAACTTTCCAGCTTCTAGATATCAAATTCATAATTTTCTCCATGTAACATCAACAAGCATCAAGCATACAAACAACCAAGGATTTACAAGAAAAAACACCATTCCAATCATCCACAAGATTCAATCAAAGCATTCAATTGTTAATTTAAGTTATTCTTCCCTAGTTACCAAATATACATGTTAATCAAATTTCATAACTGAGACAAAAATAACATGATAATTTGGTTAGAACCTGAGTTCCAACCCTAGGGAAGATTACATTCACAATACTCCTAGCTATTCTTGAATTTGGATGCCTTTGAGTGAGTCCTTCTTGCCTATTGAGGTGCCTTCTTCGAAACCTCTTTCCTTTACTCTAGTCCAATGCATTCCAAACAATAAACATAGGTTAACATCCCTTTAAGAAGACAAATCTTAAATTATAGGCATCAATCGGTACATGTCTAGACTATGCACTGTTTCGGACAGTTTGCAACCCCCTATATTGATCGGCTTATATCTTTTTATCCGTAAGTCGGAATTACAATTATTATATACTGATAGAAAGCTTACATAACTGAATTTAAGACCATATAAAGTTTATACTCTAATTATTTCCCAATTAAAGCAGTTTATTCATTAAAGTTGAGCCAAAACAGTATTTTAAAACTACTCTTAAATTTTAAAGACATACTTAAATGGTTTGTTCGATCTAATTTCTACACTGATTCAGCTAATTTCTTTTCAAGACACAACATTATTCATCTTAATTGTATTTCTATACTGGAATCAACTTCAATTAGTTCACCTAAATCCCTTAATTTAACCATTTTTCCAGAATAGTCCTTAATAGCATATTTTACAACTAACACACTTAATTAGCTTAATTCCATTGCTAATTAGTTCTCTAATTTCTTACTGTATTTATTTCTATAAATTTTCAATCATTCTCAATAATTTCCAGCTTCCAATTTACTCAATTAACTATAAAATTTTCAATTCGACTATACTAGTCCCTATACTTTCCATTTTTCCTTTTCGTGCTCTTAGCTTCGATCTAACATCAAATTCATTATTTTCATTATCCTTTTCATCAAATTAGCACTTCTATCTTTTAGAACACATGTCCCCGAATGATTTATTCCTACAAGAAATTTTCTAATTTCGATTGTAAGCCCCCCGATTTTCAAGATTTTCATATGACTATAATACTAGGAAAACTTAAGAAATTTCCTAAGGTTCGGTTAACCCAATTTACTAACTATTTTTGCAAGGCTATTTACTTCTATCACTCAATCCTTGAACTACTCTAGCTGAATTTTCCAACCCCAAGACTCGAATCAAACTAATAATTATATAAAAATCAATAATTTCCATAATCAAAAGCTAACATCGAACATAGCTTGGAGCAAGGAGCTTACCAAGTTTTAACTCTAAGCTTTTCCAAGCAAAATTATAATTCATGCAAGAGGAATATGGAAATTTTCCATGGATTTTCAGTCGAGCTTCAACTCTTCTCTCTCTATCGGTTACTTAGCCGGTTAGGAGAAGGGGTGGTGGTGATGACAAGTTGTCACTCACCAAGCTTGGTTGGACTAATTTGCCCTCCTTAATTGGTTCTTAGGATGTAAGATAGTGGATGGGCAATTAAGGTAGTTTCGGATTTAAGACATGCAAGTCCCTAAGGTTTAATTTTTCTCAATTGGCTCCTAAACTTATCTCATTCGGTAGTTTGCCCTTTTTTTCAATTTAGTCCCTAATGACCGAATTACAAAGTAATTTAACAATTAGTTTGGCTTGATTATTAGCTAATAAGTCCAATAATCACTTAGGTACATTTGAGGGTGTTACAGGGATGACAATAAAACCCGAATTCGACGGGTTCTGACTCGACCCGATTTGGTAGGGTTGAAATTTTTTATTTGAATTTTCGGTTTTCAGGTCTAGTTTTTAAAAGGTTTGAGTTGTGTATGGTCGGGGTCAGGTTTAGGGTGGAAATTCCCCGCCCCGAATCAACCTGGTTTATATATATATATATATATATATATATATATATATATATATATATATTATATATTATATTTAATATTTTTATTATTTTTATCGGGGCGGGTCGGGTTTAATCGGTTTTTTTTACTAAAATTTCGGGGTTGGGTCGGAGCTGGGTTTATACTTTTATTATATCGGGTCGGGTCGGGGATAAAAAATATATTGCACTCAGGTCGTGTTGAAAATTTAAACTTTCGGATCAGATTCGTGGCGACAAAAAATCTGTCGTGCCCCGCCCTGTTACCATCCCTATGTGTGAGTAAAACATGAATACATGTATAAATGGGATGTCAAATAGGCACTTTACCCTAAATTTTATGCATAATACGTTTTTGTATGGTTTTATTCCACCATTGTAACCATGTTGGGAGGAATAAAAGTGAATATTACATAAAACAAGTAGATATGTTAGTATCAACGAGGTGTTGTAGTATAGTGATGAGTATTTTCGTTTGCCACGCAGGTTATTAGTAAACTGACTGCTTTGTTTTTGTTTCAGTTTATCAACAGTTGTTGGTATATATGGACGAAGTTATACACTTGCAACACACGTTGTAAAACCGCTTTCGCTTCCTCTACAACCAAGTTATTTCGTTGCTTGCTTGAACCGCCATTCGACTTCGTCTCAGGACCAGAATGCATTTTTTTGACCCCCGAATTTGGGTGGAAGCCTTTACCGAAAGCAACACATTCACTCACTCCAACTAATGTCACGAGTATTTGAAGCTTTCGTGTGTGACAGTTCAAATACACCTCCATATCCAATAAATGATCTCGAGGCTTCTAAAATACAAAACACTACTATTTTTTTCTTTGGCAAAATGACAAAAGATGCCCTCAATGTTTGCATGTTTTGTCATTTGGTCTCAAATATTTTTGGAGCAAACAACGCTCAACGTTTCAATTTGGTCCAAATATGCCCTCGTTTGATGAAAAATGTCAGTCAACTGACGGTCAACGACTGATGCTGACTGGACTTGCCACGGGTTAAGACCTGCTGATGTGGCACATACCATGTCATATTTCTTTTATAAATATTTTGTTGTACCCTTCTTTATGGTTGCACGTGGCCGACTATCATGCTGACACATGACCGAATCTAATGGTGATACGCGTCGAATATAATGCTGACACGTCAGCAAATCTTAACACGTGGCAAGTTCAGTTAGCATCAGCCGTTGACCGTCAGTTGACTGACAGTTTCCATCCAACGAGGGTATATTTGGACCAAATTGAAACGTTGAGGGTAGTTTGCTCCAAAAAAAGAATTGGAGGCCAAATGACAAAACATGCAAACATTGGAGGCATCTTTTGTCATTCCTTTTTTATAATAGGTGTTGGATTGGAGCTCGTGTTATTGATAAGTTTAATTACAAAATAAATGTTCACATTATTTTTTTATATTAGGTGTTTAAAGTAGTTTTTGATTAAAATAAATGTTTAATGTTTCATTCGGTTATATTTTAGAGTTGATCTATAAGTTATCGTAACAAAGCCCGTCATCCAATAAATAAATGACATGTAAAATGCTTATTGTTTTTATTTAATTATTTTAAAAAATCATTTAAAAAAACTTCAAAATTTTCAACAATACCCCAAATCAAAATTTATATATCACTTTACAAATTTGATAAAAACTTACATGTAGTTTTAATATTTACATTGTTGTAAAAATAATAATTTCATTAAAAAAAGTTGACACCAGTGAGATTAGAGAAAATAAAGTAGTTGTGAAAAATAATTCATTTTCCACTTTAGTAATATTTACTTTAAAAATGATTTGTTAAAGAATTATAAAACTACGTTCATGCGCAATTTCATTTAGTTTATAATATTAATCTATGTGTTAGAAATCATAATCACAAAATTATGTACATAGTAGCCTGCATGTATTACCAATCTACATATACGAAACTAAAAAAACTTTAAATAACAAGGTCGTTGTAGTATAGTGGTGAGTATTCCCGCCTGTCACGCGGGTGACCCGGGTTCGATCCCCGGCAACGGCGCAGTTTTTTTTTCCCTCCCTCCTTTTTTTAGGAGAACGATATAAAGCTAAAAACATAAAAGTAATGGCGTCGCCCGGACTCGAACCGGTGTTAGACTGACGTGATAACCAACTACACCACGACACCTCAATGCTATATCATACCAAACTTGACATCCCCGGATCTGTATGGTTTTCCAGTCCCGACCTCAGAGGTCAGAGCCACGACCATTGAGCGGAAGTAAAATTGTAGAATTCCTTAGAGTTCATCAATGAGAACTTGCAACAGTTTCTCCATGCAATTCCCTGCCACACAATATATTGGATTGCAGGCATTACTCACAGTTATTAGGACTGCACAAAAGTCCCAGCTTGAAAGCCTGACGTGAAAGACTCAAATGAACCCATTGAGCATGATAGACTTCCCAGCCGGTTCCAGACAACCGAATCTTTGTTATCAATCTCTACAGCTTGAAGATAACAACGCAAAACACTCTCCTAATGACTTGAACCTTGTTGAAGAAAACAGGGCAAGGTTCTTCAATGCCAAAAATCTGCACCGAAATAGATGAAATACATTGACATGTATGCCCAAAAGATTTAGATGTCATAATGAAACAGATTTATTTCGTACAATTAGCAGATACATCAAAATCACAGCAAATTCATGAATTTGCCGACACATTAATGAAATGAAACTTTGATAGAAATTTATAGGGAAGTTGCAGTTCACATAAAAATTACAAGCCAATGAATTTAGGCATTGTGGCTATGCATTCGGAGATTAGCAGAGTCGAAAACCAAGACTATGCGATGAAACTACTTAAAAATAAGTGAGATATAAACAGACACTTGGACTATAATTTATAACATCAACCCGTGTTCGCTAATAGAGAAGCTATTAAAGGTGCAGCAAAACATACATTAAAAGGAATGTAAGCATGTCTGCCATTGACAGGACCAACGGGAAGCCTGCATACCCCTGCCATTGCTCCATGAACTGCAGTGTGAGCAAGTAAGGTGCAATAGACATTATCGGAAGCGATGCTAGAATAGCCCGGATCATGTATGCGGGGGATCTGCATGCCAAATTTCTCAAGTCAAACATTTTTGGACATTATCTAAAAGGTTGAATTTAACAGTTAAGTATCCATGTATCAAACAAAAGATGTTATTTGATTGAAGGTAGCAGTGTAGCACCTCTATCTTCTGAGATATCCACAGCCCAACATCTTGAAGAAGCTTGTTACCCGAAGCCTCTTGCTGGTCCATAGACTGCAAGCTCCCTGAAAGAGGTTTCTGTCCGGCTCCTTCAGCTATTACAATGACCAAATGTCCATTTTCTCCGAGTTGTTTTTCTATATATTCATAAAGTCCACCTCTTCCATCAAGATAGAATGGTGACTCTGGAATCAAGCAAAAATTGACATCGTGGCTGGCAAGAGCAGCATGCATCGAAGCAAACTTAAAGGTGAAGGAATTCCATCCGAACATGACCAGAAGACATTTGTTGAAGATCAATAAAACGAGTAATGCTACTTTGTCTTCTATCCATTATGGTCTATGGATATCAGAGATCTATCCCAGATTATCTCTAATATAACTTCGATCCTC
The DNA here is from genome assembly GCA_958450335.1 of Hibiscus tridactylites. NCBI lineage: Eukaryota > Viridiplantae > Streptophyta > Magnoliopsida > Malvales > Malvaceae > Hibiscus > Hibiscus tridactylites. The sequence continues at coordinate 42,810,862 of OY288292.1, forward strand.
ACCTTTTATACGACTATTTTGTGATTCGATCCCAAAGCCATTTATGCTTTCAATGTATGAGGAATTGCCTGTAAATTCAAAGGGTGGTCCTCATTAGTTTTCAGAAGCAGCTTACAAACAAGATGGTGACGCCAATATCCCACATTACTGAGATACAATGAGACGACAGGAGAAGCTGCCTATAAAAGACACGCGCTTGAAATAATTAAGGCATACCTTTCTCGGCCTTTTGGCTAAGATCAAGTGTAGTATCTGTTTTTATCAGTTTAATATCTGATACGTGGGTCATTGGCTCACATGATATTAAATTTATTTTTTGAGGGGGAGTGTCAATCATAGTAGCTTGCTACTGGGACTCTCGAGTGTCGCTCGAGCGTTGCACTATTGCTCGGGCTCGGCGCACCCTACCCAATCTAAGTCTAACATTATTTTCCGTTTTATCAACAGTTGCTGGCATCGAACAAGTTTTTCTCTTGCAACACACACTGTAAAACCGCCTTTGCTTCCTTTGCATTCCTCGACCAAGTCATTCCGGTGCTTGCTCAAATTGTCACCGTCTCAGGACCGGAATGCATTTTTGACCCCGACCAAAAGCAACAAATTCACTCATTCCAGCTGATGCATGAGTATTTGAAATTTTCGTCTGTTCAATTTCAAATCCACCTCCATATCCATTGGCTTTATTTTCTGATGAGCTTTAATCAACATATCTAATGCCTGATAGTTGAAAGACCGTCACCCTTTGGGCCAGCAGCCAGAATCGGCAGAGAAAAGAAGAGGAGCAAGCAAAGTTATACATTCCAGAGAATTGTTCTCCAACAAGAAACCAACCTTTAGAATTCTTACAATGTGGCAGTCACCATAGAAAAATTGTTTGCATTTTCCTTCTTTTCCAAATGTGACATCTTCTGACAAGGCATCTACTTGTGGCATGTTCCATAAGTTTTTTGAAGTTTCTCTTACAAGATTAGCAACGTCTTGACATTCCATATCAGAATCTTTTCCTTCTGGTTTACCGATCACAATTTCGGCATTAGAAGAGAACCGTATGCTTAACTTGACATCCCGCCGGATCTGTATGGTTTTCCGGACCCGACCTCAGAGCCACAATTTCGGCAATTTTGAACCCTAAATATGTATAGTAGAATGAACATAAAAGACAACAAAATGTGTATAGAGATAAAAATAGATAAATATCAAAACTACACATGAACTTTAGTAAAATGCGTAACAAACTTTAATGTTGTGCAATTTTATACATGAAATTTTGATTTGATTTAATTTTCACAAGTTACTAAAATTTGTAAGTGATGGGAGCGGAGACTTGACACCGGAAAACGGCTTCTTTACTGCTTGCAGTAGACTCAAGAGTCGGAATAAACTCCATGGTATATTTATTTTGTCTGCAGACGATTCTAAGAGAAATGACTTTCGGTATGAGAAGCAATCACAAGCTCTACTTGCAATTCCCACTAGCATTTTTATCTTATCTACTTTTACAAAAGCATAGAATATGAGTTTGAACATTCACGTTATGTGGACGTAATGTGTGTATTGCCATTTGTTGTATAAATATATACCAGATGTCTGTTGTGTACCTCAAAATTTGTTGTATAAGTATTGGTGTGTTGAAAAAATATTTGTTATATTGAGAGATATGCTCAATTATCCTCTTAGAAAACAACATTGTATATCGAAAGCATGTTGTACTGTGCATAATTTTATTAGGTTGGAAGCTGAAAAATGATGAATTGTTTGAAGAGGGTGAAAGAGAAATGAACAAGAACTTGATGACACGCAACTTCTTATATTTTGAACAAAGAATACATCACATTTGATATGTCACAAACTGCCGAGATGACTCAAGTTTGAGACGGAATTGCAACATCGTTATAGATTAATTATAGGCAGAACTAAAAAATCCAAAAAAATTCATTAGGAACACATTTTATATTATTCTTATTAAGAATAAAATTATTTTTTATTGATTTTAAAACTTTTGTCTATTTAATTATATTTAATTTATTATTTTTAATTTTTCACCTAAAAATATTTTAATTTTAATTTTAATTTAATTATTTGATAATTACTTTGTTTATTTTCATTTTGAAAAACCAGATACCAAATACATTTTCACTATTTTAATTTTTTAAAAACAAGTTTTCATTTATATGAATCAAATATGTTTTTTTTTGAAAACTTGAAAATAAAAATGATTTTTTGAAAATGAAAAAAATAGAAAAAATAGAAAATATTTTTTTGAACCAAACGGAACATTAAATTTTAGGAAAGAGAATTAAATTTTGCCGTTATATTAATTTATTCATTTGATAAATTTAAAAAAAGATATGAAAAATAGAACTAATTAATTTTTAGAGGCCCTAAACTAGTTGGGGCCTTACCGATCGCTCATGGTACCCAATTGAGAATGTAACGGAGTATAGAAGTATAGTTGGAGCTCTTCGGTGCATAGTTATCACTTAACCAAAGATTACATTTGCTGTAAACATTGTCTTTCACTTTATGCAGAATCCTCACAAATGCTTGGAGTGTGAACTCCAATCAATAGAAATTAAACCAAAACACAAGACTCCTCAGTGTGGGAGAACGCCATGTGCCATCTAGGACTCTTAAGTCCCAACTCCCATGTTGCATGGCATATGGGTCATGCATTTATGTCTATGTATTTGAGCTTCTTTATTTTATTTAATTGATAAAATTTTAAACACGGATTATGTAACCACCTGGACCCGCTTATGCGTTTAACCTAACTCCAGGCAGTCACAACCTATAATCAAACCCTTGTGAAATATCATAGTCAAAATATCAAAACTGACATAGTTTCCCCCTTTCGAGAGATTTACGAATCATACCATAAAACCTGTTATCAAATACATATTCATACTATTCTCAGAACGATTATAAAAATTTACTAGTAACGCTTTCAAAATCCATCCAAAGTAGTAAGCAAAAGTTTAGTATCATGTGATCACAAAATAGATGATATGAAAGCATAAAGTGTTCAGTTATATCAAAAGCCAATACCCGGCAAAATCAAAAGATAAGTCGTATCAAAATATAGGCATAAGTCACCCAAATACAGACAGTTTGGAAGATAAGAACATTACAACAGTCTAGAGCTAAATGTGCCGATCCTCCAGTTGCCGGGTCCAAAAGGGGGTAGCCTATCACAAGTATCTGAAAGGGGAGAAGAAGAAGGCATGAGCTAGGGAGCTCAGTGTGTTCCAATAAGTGCAGATCAAACAAGCAATGAATACATAACAATCAAATCATAATAACACATAGTAGATCAATGCAAATGCTCGGATGCATGCATAAGTTTACTAGTGACTACCCTCCAACCATACACCAAATGCAGTCCCCCAGAACTGCATCCATAAGGACTTACCCTAGGCCCGATGGGCATAGGTGCCACCTAAGGGGATGCCTTAGGTCCATAAGGACTTACCCTATGCCCGGTGGGCATAGGTGCCACTCAAGGGGAGACCTTGAGTCCATAAGGACTTACCCTAGGCCCGATGGGCATAGGTGCCACTCAAGGGGAGACCTTGAGTCCATAAGGATTTACCAGCTTGATCAGGGCTGTACCAACAGAAACTTCACAACACAACCCAATAGTATACCCCAGATAGTATTCAATGTCCAGATCTCAGATATGAATAACAGAGTACATGTGGCATGCATTCTATTCAGATTATCAGAAACAGAAGATTTATACTTTTGACAGATAATTGGGCATACCTATTGAGCAAAGCAGACATTCTCATCATTCAACATACAAACAGATTGTAACATCTCAAGTCAAGCTAATATGTCATACTTTCAAGTTTATCAGACAATCAGGCAATTCCATCACAGATCAAGAAATCATATTACAAGTATACGAATTGAGCAAACATACATCATATCGGCAGAGAATGTCATTGTATAACCAGTTCATCATTTCATCTCATTTCTAACATAGTAATGCAATCTCAACAATAATTAAGATATTAAACAACATAGTATTGATTATGTTTAAATCATTATGCAATTCATTCAACAGAATATAGCACACACATGGAACACACCTCAAAGCTGGTCGGAGAAGAGTCTAACGGACACCTGCCTCAGTACGCTCAGATACGGGGTCGGATCCTAGATCAAGAAAGAGTAATGGTCATAAAGTGAAATAAGAGTTAAACTTATTCTTATACATATGGTTTGAACTCATACTGATATTCGCTGAAGCGTGAGGATGAGCGGGTCGAGAGGAGCTAGGCTGAGCTGGTGAGTGGTCACACGAGTCTCGGGTACCTTTACACAATTAAAACACTAGTTTAGACACTTATTCGATTTACTAATATCTGAATGGAATAATTAAGTACATATGCATGATTTGGGTTTAAGGTCGGATTCGGGGGTCTTAGAGTCGGAATTTCGCAAAACGGGCTTCAAAAACGGACTCAGGACGTCGAAAAACATAGGATAGGGTCTTTTCGAAAAATTTGACTTTCTGGTCAAAGTCAACGCTGACGTCAGCAGGTCAAAGTCAACGGGGCCAAGTCAACCGATGATGTCAGCAACCAACAGGGTTAACTGTGCTGACTCGGTGAGTCAACTCACTGAGTCAACTCGGGCGAGTTGACTCACTGAGTTAACTCAACGAGTTGACTCGGACACGGGTCGGTTCGGGTCAGAGGTGGGTCGGGCCGGACTCGGGCGATGGGCTCGGGTTTGGATGATGGGCCGACTGGTCCAGCCGGTTCAGGCCGGCTTACTTACCCCCAACGGAACAACGTCGGACGGCCACCGGAAACTCGCCGGAGAGCTCGTAACGGATCGATTTCACCTGGAAAATAAAGGGGATCCAAGTTACACAAAGCTCACGAACCAAAAATGTTAAAACTCGCCGGAAATTAACCGAATTTAAGAATGGGCCGCCGGAACTTACGTAACTCCGACGGAGGCTTTGCCGGAGTCGGTTGGATTCAAAACCTTAGGGGTTTTGTTGGGCTCGACGAGGGGAGCACGGTGGTGGCAACAACACACCGAACGGACGACTGACGGAGGCTGAAACGGCGAGCAAAGCTAACGGAAAAACGGGATAGGGTCGTCGAACCTTCTGCCCTCGAATCACGACGATGGCGGCGGGGGAAAGGCGAGTGACTATCGAGGATGGGCTCAGGGAATCACGGCGCACACGCCGACGGCGGCGGTGTTGCGCACGGACCGACGGTGGAGGGGGAAGCAACGGCGGCCGGTCGGGGTAGGTAGGAGCGTTGGTGAGGGGATATTTCACGAAGCTTAAAAGAGGCATTCAATTTTGGTAGGTGAAGAGACGCGTCTTCAATTAAGTGCATATGTAAAACAGAATTTCGTTAATCTTAAGGACAAAAAGGGGGAGGTAACAATCAGAAATGAGCCTTGGCTCAGATGGTTAACGCGTTGGATGGTGAGGGCTGAGGTCTCAGGTTCGAGCCTCCACACCCTCACCTTCAATTCCCCATTTTTATTCTTTTTTTTATATACTTATCGGGTGTTACAACTCTCCCCTCCTAAAAAAAAATTTTCATCCTCGAAATTTACCTGAATCAAACAGATGTGGGAACTGTTCTCTCATGGGTCCTTCAACTTCCCAAGTAGCCTCGCTGGGGCTCCGATTTCTCCACTGGACTTTAACCATCGGAATGCGTCGGTTTCTCAGAACTTTCTCATCAAAATCCAAGATCTGAATCGGTTCTTCCTCGTAGGACAAGTCCGGTCTCAACTCCACATCCTGAACTTGGATAACATGACTAGGATCTGGATGGTATTGCCTCAACATGGACACATGGAATACATTGTGAATACGACTGAGCTGAGGAGGTAACTCAAGCTGATAGGCAACTGGCCCAACTCTCTTCACAATACGGTACGGCCCAATGAATCTCGGACTCAACTTACCCCTTTTCCCAAATCTCAGAACTTTCTTCCATGGAGATACTTTCAGAAAGACTTGGTCACCGACCTCAAACTCAATATCCTTCCTTCTTCGATCAGCATAAGATTTCTGTCTGTCAAAGGCCTCTTTCAGGCGATCACGGATTAATCTGACAGTCTCTTCAGTTTCTTGGACCAACTCCGGACCCAAAGTCTTCTTATCATACAACTCGGTCCAACAGATAGGAGTTCGGCATTTACGACCATACAGAGCTTCATAAGGGGCCATGCGAATACTAGCTTGATAGCTATTATTATAAGCAAACTCGGCCAAGGGCAAGAAATCTTCCCAACTACCACGGAAGTCTATCACGCATCCTCTCAACATATCTTCAAGAACCTGTATTACTCTCTCAGACTGACCATCAGTCTGAGGATGGAAGGATGTACTGAAATTTAAACGCGTACCCAAAGCATTATGCAAGGCCGACCAGAAATGAGAAGTGAACCTCGGATCTCGATCAGATATGATAGATAAGGGTACCCCATGCAATCTGACGATCTCTGAGATATACAGCTTAGCCAGCTTCTCCAGAGAATAAGTAACTCGCACAGGAATAAAGTGAGCTGACTTGGTGAGTCGATCAACAATAACCCAGACAGAATCCTTTTTAGAAGGAGTCAGAGGCAACCCGGTAACAAAATCCATCGTGATACGCTCCCATTTCCACTCAGGAATCTTAATGGGTTGTAACAAACCAGAAGGATGCTGATGTTCCGCTTTGACTTGCTGACAGGTCATACACTTCGATACATAATCTGATATATCCTTCTTCATACCCTCCCAGCGGTACCTTTGTTTCAGATTCTGGTACATCTTGTCTCCACCAGGATGCATAGCATAAGGGCTGCTATGAGCCTCACTAAGTATGGCTCGCTTCAGGTCGGCATCATCGGGAACACAGTAACGACCCTTAAAGCACAAAACGCCATCCTGATCGAAGGCATAAACAGATGTGGATCCCTGCTCAACTTGCTGCATGACTGGGAGTAAGGAACTGTCGAAGAGTTGCTTGGCCTTAATCTCTTCGGCCAAAGTTGGTTTAACTTGCAACTCCGCTAGCAAACTGCCATCACTATAAATACTCATCCTGGCAAACAGAGATCTCAGGTCGGATATGGTCTTACGACTTAAAGCATCGGCAACAACATTGGCTTTTCCCGGGTGGTACTCAATCACGCAATCATAGTCCTTTAACAGCTCAACCCAACGACGTTGCCTCATATTTAAATCCCTCTGAGTGAGGATATACTTCAAGCTCTTGTGATCAGTAAAGATATAACACTTCTCTCCGTAGAGATAGTGCCTCCAGATTTTCAGAGCAAAGACCACCGCAGCTAACTCGAGGTCATGGGTCGGATAGTTACACTCATGTGGTCGTAACTGACGTGATGCATAAGCGATTACCTTCCTATCTTGCATCAGTACACAACCAAGCCCGGAGAGTGAGGCATCACTATACACTGAGAAGTCCTTCCCAGACTCGGGTTGTGAAAGGACCGGAGCTTGAGTTAAAGCCGCCTTTAGTTTCTCAAAACTAGCTTGCTGGGCATCAGACCAAGCAAAAGGAACATTCTTCCTCAAAAGCTTCGTCAAAGAGGCAGCAATGATGGAGAAACCCTCGACAAAGCGGCGGTAGTAACCAGCTAAACCCAGAAAGCTACGGATCTCAGAGACATTCTTGGGTGGCTTCCAATTGGTGATAGCCTCAATCTTACTAGGGTCAACCTGGATACCTTGAGCTGATACAACATGCCCCAGGAATGTCACTTCTCTGAGCCAAAATTCACACTTGCTCAGCTTAGCATACAAACGATGCTCTCTCAAGGTTTGCAGAACAATCTTCAAATGTTCAACATGCTCAAATTATGTCCGAGAATAAACCAAGATATCATCAATAAACACCACAACAAACTGGTCTATATAGGGTCGGAACACACGGTTCATCATGTCCATGAAGGCAGCTGGTGCATTGGTAAGACCAAAAGGCATCACAAGAAACTCATAGTGCCCATATCTAGTGCGGATAGCTGTCTTCGCAACATCAGATCCCTTTATCTTCAGTTGATAGTATCCAGACCGAAGATCAATCTTTGAGAAAACCGTGGCTCCCCGAAATTGATCAAACAAGTCGTCGATCCTGGGTAACGGGTATTTATTCTTAATTGTCAGCTTGTTCAACTTCCGATAATCAATGCATAATCGGAGTGAACCATCTTTCTTCTTGACGAAGAGGACTGGAGCTCCCCAAGGTGAAGAGCTAGGTCGAATGAAACCTCGGTCAAGCAGCTCCTGCAACTGAATTTTCAACTCCTTAAGCTCTTTAGGGGCCATACGATAGGGATTCATAGATACAGGTGCAAACCCCGGATAAGTCTCAATCTCAAACTCAACATCCCTATCTGGAGGTAATCCGGGCAACTCTTCGGGAAAGACGTCAGGAAATTCGCTGACAGTGCGAATTTCTTCAATCTTGGATAGAGAACCCTTCGTATTCAGGAGGGAAGCAATGAAGGTCTCATATCCCTTCCGAATCATTCTGTCGACGGTCAAAGCAGATACTACGTTAGACAAGTAACCTCGACGTTCGCCGATTAGAACCACTAACTGACCATCAGAAGTCCTTAAGGTTGCCCTTTTCAATTCACAATCAAGGTTAACCCGATGCTCGGTCAACCAATCCATACCCAAAATCAGATCGAACTCCTCCATTGGAAGCTCCATAAGATCAACCAGAAAGATTTCCCATTGAACCTCAAGAGGACAACGCCTAAACACCTTATCCACGGTCACCGACTGACCTACTGGGCTCATAACTGTAACAACATTCTCTGTGGCTTCTATCGGAAATGGAAGGTCTCGAGAAACAGATCTTGAAATGTAGGAGTGGGTAGAACCATTATCGAGCAATGCAAAGTATGGAACAGAGAAAATGGTAAATGTACCTGCTATAACATCCGGCTCATCTCTATCATCACGTCGTCGGGTCGCATAAACAAGTGCTGGTTGCCTAGCCTCAGACAAGACTGGTCCCCCACTCTGATAGGATCGTGCTCTAGAGTCTGTCCTAGCAGCAGATGAAGAAGGTCTACTCTGACTACGACCCCTGACCGGAGTCTGTATGGAAGTCTGTGAGCGTACAGGGGTCTGGGAGGATGCTCGAGGTGCAGAAGATGGGACAGGGCAATTCTTCAGAAAATGGTCTCCGGACCCACATCGAAAACACGCACCGGTCTTCCTTCTACACTCACCCCCATGTCGCTTGTCACAATGCACACAAAGGGGCATAGGGGTGAAATCAGACGAATCACCTCTACTAGCAGCCGGGGTCGAAGAAGCATCAGGTCTGGATCCAAAATTACCTCTCTGACGACCAGAAGTGCGATTCCTCTTTCCATGACGCGAGGAAGGCTCGGGATTAGGAGGCCTCTTAGACCGCTCTCGGTCAGCTCTACCTCCACCAGTGGCTGCTAGCTCAACTTCTTCCAGGTCTTTAGCTTTCTCAACTAAAGTATCGAAGTCCTTATCCAGATGACCAACAACATGTACACATAGCTCATATCTCAGCCCCATCACAAATTTACGACATTTTCCCTCTCGGTGGGCACTAAACTAGCCCCAAATCTGAGCAAGCCCAAGAATTCTGTCTCATACTCGGATACTGACATATCTCCCTGAGGCAATGTCCTGAATCGTTCTTGCATCTGCCTCATGTAACGCTCACCAACAAAGCGGCTCTTGAAGCGCTCCTTGAAAAAGACCCAAGTCAAACGGGCCGCAGGAACACTACTAACCACAGATTCCCACCAAGTACGAGCATTCCCATACAACATAGAGACGGCTCCCAAATATCTTTTGGGTGACTCAAGACCCAAAGAATCCATACGCCTCTCCAAATCGTGGAGCCATTCCTCTGCCTCTGTCGGGGCTCCACCAGTAGGGCCATCAAAAGTTCTCGCCCCATTCGTGATCAAAGTCTGAGAGATGGGAACCTCAGGGACAATACCAGCTGCTCTAACCGCACCAGTAATCAACTGCAAAAACTGCCTACTAAGGGCTGCGTCAGTAACAGATGTGGGAGGCTCAGAAGACGGTGCTCCTCTAACCGGAGTAGACACATCAATCCCAGGGGCAGACTGAGGAGCGGTCACTACAGTAGGGCCAGATGGTATGGAAGGCTCAGTAGGACCAGGGACATGAGTTGAAGTAGGTGGCTCGACCACCGGATCATTCATCGCGTCGGCAAACCGGACAGGTCTACCGCGTCTCTGAATAGGTCGACGTCCTCTTGCAGTACTCATAGCAGAAGGTCTCTACAAGGAATAAGCTTAGGGTCAGTTTATAGCAATGGAGAATCGAACACAATTAAGCAGACAAAATTGGGTGACTTAGCTCATTTCAAAACACTTTTGTAAAACTTTTTCAAACATTGCGTAAAATGGGCTCATACACAGTCCGAGGTTTTTAAAACCAAAAGCTCTGATACCACTAAATGTAACCACCTGGACCCGCTTATGCGTTTAACCTAACTCCAGGCAGTCACAACCTATAATCAAACCCTTGTGAAATATCATAGTCAAAATATCAAAACTGACATAGTTTCCCCCTTTCGAGAGATTTACGAATCATACCATAAAACCTGTTATCAAATACATATTCATACTATTCTCAGAACGATTATAAAAATTTACTAGTAACGCTTTCAAAATCCATCCAAAGTAGTAAGCAAAAGTTTAGTATCATGTGATCACAAAATAGATGATATGAAAGCATAAAGTGTTCAGTTATATCAAAAGCCAACACCCGGCAAAATCAAAAGATAAGTCGTATCAAAATATAGGCATAAGTCACCCAAATACAGACAGTTTGGAAGATAAGAACATTACAACAGTCTAGAGCTAAATGTGCCGATCCTCCAGTTGCCGGGTCCAAAAGGGGGTAGCCTATCACAAGTATCTGAAAGGGGAGAAGAAGAAGGCATGAGCTAGGGAGCTCAGTGTGTTCCAATAAGTGCAGATCAAACAAGCAATGAATACATAACAATCAGATCATAATAACACATAACAGATCAATGCAAATGCTCGGATGCATGCATAAGTTTACTAGTGACTACCCTCCAACCATACACCAAATGCAGTCCCCCAGAACTGCATCCATAAGGACTTACCCTAGGCCCGATGGGCATAGGTGCCACCTAAGGGGATGCCTTAGGTCCATAAGGACTTACCCTATGCCCGGTGGGCATAGGTGCCACTCAAGGGGAGACCTTGAGTCCATAAGGACTTACCCTAGGCCCGATGGGCATAGGTGCCACTCAAGGGGAGACCTTGAGTCCATAAGGATTTACCAGCTTGATCAGGGCTGTACCAACAGAAACTTCACAACACAACCCAATAGTATACCCCAGATAGTATTCAATGTCCAGATCTCAGATATGAATAACAGAGTACATGTGGCATGCATTCTATTCAGATTATCAGAAACAGAAGATTTATACTTTTGACAGATAATTGGGCATACCTATTGAGCAAAGCAGACATTCTCATCATTCAACATACAAACAGATTGTAACATCTCAAGTCAAGCTAATATGTCATACTTTCAAGTTTATCAGACAATCAGGCAATTCCATCACAGATCAAGAAATCATATTACAAGTATACGAATTGAGCAAACATACATCATATCGGCAGAGAATGTCATTGTATAACTAGTTCATCATTTCATCTCATTTCTAACATAGTAATGCAATCTCAACAATAATTAAGATATTAAACAACATAGTATTGATTATGTTTAAATCATTATGCAATTCATTCAACAGAATATAGCACACACATGGAACACACCTCAAAGCTGGTCGGAGAAGAGTCTAACGGACACCTGCCTCAGTACGCTCAGATACGGGGTCGGATCCTAGATCAAGAAAGAGTAATGGTCATAAAGTGAAATAAGAGTTAAACTTATTCTTATACATATGGTTTGAACTCATACTGATATTCGCTGAAGCGTGAGGATGAGCGGGTCGAGAGGAGCTAGGCTGAGCTGGTGAGTGGTCACACGAGTCTCGGGTACCTTTACACAATTAAAACACTAGTTTAGACACTTATTCGATTTGCTAATATCTGAATGGAATAATTAAGTACATATGCATGATTTGGGTTTAAGGTCGGATTCGGGGGTCTTAGAGTCGGAATTTTGCAAAACGGGCTTCAAAAACGGACTCAGGACGTCGAAAAACATAAGATAGGGTCTTTTCGAAAAATTTGACTTTCTGGTCAAAGTCAACGCTGACGTCAGCAAGTCAACGCTGACGTCAGCAGGTCAAAGTCAACGGGGCCAAGTCAACCGATGACATCAGCAACCAACATGGTCAACTGTGCTGACTCGGTGAGTCAACTCACGGAGTCAACTCGGGCGAGTTGACTCACTGAGTTAACTCAACGAGTTGACTCGGACACGGGTCGGTTCGGGTCAGAGGTGGGTCGGGCCGGACTCGGGCGATGGGCTCGGGTTTGGATGATGGGCCGACCGGTCCAGCCGGTTCAGGCCGGCTTACTTACCCCCAACGGAACAACGTCGGACGGCCACCGGAAACTCGCCGGAGAGCCCGTAACGGATCGATTTCACCTGGAAAATAAAGGGGATCCAAGTTACACAAAGCTCACGAACCAAAAATGTTAAAACTCGCCGGAAATTAACCGAATTTAAGAATGGGCCGCCGGAACTTACGTAACTCCGACGGAGGCTTTGCCGGAGTCGGTTGGATTCAAAACCTTAGGGGTTTTGTTGGGCTCGACGAGGGGAGTACGGTTGTGGCAACAACACACCGAACGGACGACTGACGGAGGCTGAAACAGCGAGAAAAGCTAACGGAAAAACGGGATAGGGTCGTCGAACCTTCTGCCCTCGAATCACGACGATGGCGGCGGGGGAAAGGCGAGTGACTATCGAGGATGGGCTCAGGGAATCACGGCGCACACGCCGACGGCGGCGGTGTTGCGCACGGACCGACGGTGGAGGGGGAAGCAACGGCGGCCGGTCGGGGTAGGTAGGAGCGTTGGTGAGGGGATATTTCTCGAAGCTTGAAAGAGGCATTCAATTTTGGTAGGTGAAGAGACGCGTCTTCAATTAAGTGCATATGTAAAACAGAATTTCGTTAATCTTAAGGACAAAAAGGGGGAGGTAACAATCAGAAATGAGCCTTGGCTCAGATGGTTAACGCGTTGGATGGTGAGGGCTAAGGTCTCGGGTTCGAGCCTCCACACCCTCACCTTCAATTCCCCATTTTTATTCTTTTTTTTTATATACTTATCGGGTGTTACACGGATTATGTCTAAATTAAAATCCAATAATTAAAATATATCATTTATGTGTTACTATGAGATAGCGACTTATATAATAACAATGTGAGAACCGATAATATGATTCATTGTTGATTACGTGAATTTTTAATTTTAGTATATAATAATGGGTCATGTTTACTGGTTTATTTTGTCTTCCATATTGTCTTGTCGTGCATAAGAGCATCAAGGTCTTCAAAATCTCACAAAGCATTTTATTCGAAGGTAAAAAATTTGTTAATTACTATCACGTGCCTTGTCGGGCAAATCACTATTCATCTAGAAGATTAATTAGTTCGTGGCTTAATCAACTAGTAGACGAGGTGAATGTTTAAGATATAATAATAATAATAATAATAATAATAATAATAATAATAATAATAATAATAATAATAATAATAATAATAATAGTAATAATAATAATCTTTGACTTAACATTAAGAAATCTTTCTAATAATTTATATTACTGGTAATTTGTGAGAGATCTCAAGGGCCAAAATAGTAGTCTATTTGTTGTGATTAAATATGTCAGACTCATCGCTACGGCAACGGGATTGTTTTTACAAAACTTTGTTTTGTGTTTTGATGCCTATATAATAACCTTTGTACGAGAGTAATTCTTCAACTCAGCCTACATCACAACACCAATCTACTTGTTCTAAACCAATGGAGTTTTCTAAGCTTTTCATTGCCCTTTTCATTTCCCAAGTTTTCTTCCCTTGCAACATGTTAATCCAAGCAGCTCCTGCAAACTCGAACCTCTTTCGAGAATACATAGGAGCTGAATTCAATAACGTTAAATTCAGTGATGTTCCAATTAATTCAAATGTCGAATTCCACTTTATTCTCTCCTTTGCCATAGATTATGACTCCTCAAGCTCTCCTTCTCCTACAAATGGCAAGTTCAATGTCTTTTGGGACTCTGATAACCTCGGTCCTTCCCAAGTTTCTTCCATTAAGAGCAGCCATTCAAATGTTAAAGTAGCTTTAAGCTTAGGTGGAGATAGTGTGGGAGATGGTTCTGCTTATTTCAACCCTTCCTCTGTAGATTCATGGGTTTCCAATGCGGTTTCTTCGCTCACAGATATCATCCAACAATACAACTTGGACGGGGTCCATATTGACTACGAGCACTTTAATGCCGACCCCGAAACTTTCGCTGAGTGCATTGGACAACTTATAAAAACCCTTAAGAAGAATGGAGTGATCTCTTTCGCTTCCATAGCTCCATTTGATGATGATGATGTTCAAAGCCATTACAAGGCCTTGTGGAAAAGCTATGGTGACCTCAGACTATGTCAATTTCCAGTTTTATGCCTATGATCAAGTAACAACCGTCTCTCAGTTTATCAATTACTTCAACACCCAAAGCTCTAACTATAACGGCGATAATGTATTAGCCAGCTTTATTAGCGACGGGAGTGGAGGCTTGACACCGGAAAACGGCTTCTTTACTGCCTGTAGTAGACTAAAGAGCCAGAACAAACTCCATGGTATATTTATTTGGTCTGCTGATGACTCTAAGAGAAATGGCTTTCGGTATGAGAAGCAATCACAAGCTCTACTTGCAATTTCCCACTAGTATTTTTATCTTATCTACTTTTATAAAAGCATAGAATATGAGTTTGAACATTCACATTATGTGGACGCAATGTGTGTATTGCCATTTGTTGTATAAATATATACCAGATGTCTATTGTGTACCTCAAAATTTGGTTTTCTATGGGTTTAATCTAGAGCTCAGAATCAAGAAACCTCTTAATTCTCATCTTCATAATATAACTTTTGTTTCTTGGACTCAGCTCTGCCCATTCGACGCCTCCGATAATGGTTGCACACCTGTTTTATCACACTTTTGTGTCTTGGGAATGCTACTTGTGGTTAATGTGTCTCATTTAGCTGTTTGTGGTCTATTAGATTTCAGAGATTCTTCTACCTTTTTGTATTCAAACAAAACTGCTATGCCAAAGGTATAAAAACAGCTACAATATTGAATTAATCCATACATATTGCAGAGTTACTTGATTCAACTTGGAACAGGTTATTTTGGAAGATACATTCAACTTGATTCAACTGCTAGGCCATATGTTACAGACCAAGGAAAGGAACAATTGACAATTCAATTGTTGCTGGTGTTTTTAGAGCAAATGTAGCAGTGCTTCCTTTTCATCTACACGGGTTCAACTTCTTCGTTGAAGGCCAGAGTTATTGGAATCCAAATGTCAACCCTGCAAATTTCAACCTAGATAAAGGAAAAGAGTACAACACATAAACGGCAGTTCATAAGATATTAAAAAATTCGAACAAAACTGAAACAAACTCAGCAACAGACATTGAACGAATTCATATTTCATAGTACCCCTCCCCCAAGTAGCAGGCTTATAACAGAGCAAACATATGCAATCTGAAGGAACTGAACTTTACCCACCTGTTTTATCAGACAATCAACCTCCTCAAATAATGACCACCCTTATGTGGTGGTAATGGTTGCACAAACCGCGTCCCCAACATCAACAACTACGTTGGCAGTGTATACTATCAACCCTCTCTTATAAATCAAATGATTAATGAGAAGCGTTCTTCCTATGGCATCATGACAGAAACCACCACTCACAAAATGAATATATGTATATATTCTACAACAAATCAACTTCTGAAAATAAACCTAACCATATCAACTTTAAGCAATGAGAAACGATTCATAAATAAAAACAAAAAGTGCGACTTTTGTTCTTGTATTATACCTGTTAAAGGAGATTCAAACGAGTCTTCCTACCAAGAACACAATAGTAAAACAAGAATCTTTACATATAAAAAGAGAGAGACGGGGGTTGATACACAGCCAACGCAGTTGTAGGTGAGAACGAGCGATGATTGATTTTGTGCAATAAATTTAGATTGTTTTATGTACGGTGTGAGAGTCGTTTTCTTGTTGCCTTAGATTGAGTCCGAGGTGTATTGTGTGACTTATCTTTTTGTTTAGGTGTATCATTTGTATCTTCGAATTTGTCTCTAGATTTTACTTATTGTTTCAGTGGGCCCCTTCATTAATATAAAATATTGGAAAATTTTGTCACGCTCGACGAGTACCGATGAGCACCACTAACGACGAGCACCGATGAACACTATTAATTCAATTTATAAAGATTAAAATTTTAAAAGACTCGTCGTATGATTATAAATTGTTTAAAAATCAAAAGGTAAATTAATTAAAATATATTATTTTATTTTTTTATTTTCTTTCAAACATAGATCAAAATATCTATCTACCCCTAAATTACAAAACCCTAATTGTTGTTCATTTGAAATTCAAGCTGTTGTCGTCGTTGTTTGCTGCTACCGTCGCCGCTGCCTTTTGACTGTTAAAATTCTAGGTTTTGTAATTCAATTTGGATGCATTTTGACAGTTGGAATTCTCTGTTTTGTAATTCGAATTGGATGCCATTTGACTGTTAAAAATCTCGGTTTTGTAATTCAATTTGGATGCCTTTTGACAGACGGTGTTATTTCGGTCGGAGAATCTAATTTAATATATTAAGTTTACGTACAAATGAGCAAAAATTACAGCCTCATCCGTGGCAAAGCAATAGCGGCAGTGGCGGCTTAAATTTTCAAATGAACAAAAATTAGGGTTTTATAATTTAGGGGTATATAGGTATTTTGATCTAGGTTTAAAAGAAAATAAAAAATAAAATAATATATTTTAATTAATTTACCTTTTGATTTTTAAATAATTTATAATTATACAGTGAGTCCTTTAGATTTTTAATCTTTATAAATTGAATTAATAGTGCTCATCGGTGCTCATCGGTACTCGTTGAGCGTGGTAGACTCATCCTAAAATATTTCTCATTGCGAGAAAAGAAACAAGACTCATTCAAAGATCTAGTTATTCGTTTTAAGTTTTATCCGAAATTGGAAAAGATTTGTATAAAAGTATTACGTTCTAAGAATGAGATTAAAAAAATAAGGTTTAACCGTAAAATAAGTGCCCAAACTATAATCATTTTTTTCCAGTTTGGTGTCTAAACTATTTTCTAAGCGAATTAAGTGTCTAGTGTTCCATTTTGTTACTCAAATAAGGTTTTAACATCAAAGGTCGTTAAAAATTTCTGAATTTCTTTCAAAAATTTGAAAGTCTTAATTTGTCATCAAATCAGAATATGTAATGTGACCTATTTTTTTCAATTTTTTTTCATTTCTGAATTTCTTTCAAAAATTTGAAAGTCTTAATTTCTTTCAATCAAACTCTCGAATCACATCTCTCTCGCGCCAGTGGTTCACCGTTCACCGCCCAAGCCTTGCGTACTCATCATTCAGCATCCCCACCCTCTAGCCGACGATCACATCCCAATCAGCCTCTTTTTTTCATTGTTGGATGTCCGTCGACGGTTCACTCATCAATATTTGACGACAGAAAGATGAGATTTTCAGTCGTGGTGGTCTGACAAAAGCATGGGTGACTAGTGGTGATTGAATCGGTTGTAGGATGGGAGGAATTTAGGGACTTGGGGTTAGGGTTTTGGGTTTTTTTTAAAGAATTTAAATATTTTGGGGGTTTTTTTTATAAAATTAAAGATTTTCTTATTCTTTAAATAAAAATTAAAGAAAATAACAGACTTATGCCACATGTCATGTTCTAATTTGATAATGGAATTTTTTTAACCAGCGTAACAAAAACCCTTATTTGAGTAACGGAATAAAACATTAGACACAATGTTGGTCGATGAAATAGTTTAAGTATTTAACTGGAAAAAATGATATAGTTTGGACATTTTTCTGACGGTTAATTAAAAAATAACCATGTTTAAAATATGGGTCGGTCTTGACCTCTAACAATCAATACATGAGTTAGGCCACTCATTTTCAAAATTTTACAAATATTTTGTTATATTATTTTTAGGCTTAAGGGCTATTTTTTCTTTGTAGTAATCTCAATTTATCGATTTCACCCTTATGATATTTTCACATCAATTTGGCCTTTGAAGTAGTCGAATTGCATCACCGTTTAGGGTTTAAGAATACTTTTATGTTTCATAATCACTTTAGATTGATAAAATTTTTGATTAAGGTTTAGGATTTAGGGTTTGAGATTTAGAAATTAAGGTTAGAGTGTTAGTCAAGGGGCAAACGGTGATGCAATTCGACTACTTCAGGGGCCAAATTGATGCAAAAATACCATAGGGGCAGAATCGATAAGTTGGTACTACTACAGGGGAAAAATAGCCCTTAAGCCTTATTTTTATAGTATACCTTAAAGTTTAAATTTGATAAAAATTTAGAACCTATCGAGTGGCTTAAGAGAAAAGAGTCTGATGTTTATTATGGGATTTCTGGATTCAAGCACATGTGCGTGGAAAAAGTATAAACAGATAAAAATATACAATATTATAAGGAAAATATTTTGATACACAAGCTTGTGTAAATTTGAGTTTACACAAGTTTTTTAATTTCAAGGTTTAGATATTTATGTTATGGTTTAGAGTTTAGGGGTTTAAGTTGTAGGGTGTAGAATTTAGAGTTTAGGGGTTTAAGGTTTAGGTTTAGGTTTTAGGATGCTTTGGCTAAGGATTTAGGTTTTAGATTTTATAGCTTAAATATGAACGGTCGTGTAAATTTTTTTAGACAGTTTGTGTATTAAAATATAACTCGTTTATGATGTAAAATTTAGAGTTTAAGATTTAAGGTTTAAGGTGTAGATTTAGGGTGCAAGGGGTTTGGGATTTAAGTTTTGAATTTTATAGAAGAGATTAAGAAAATCATCAACTTCTCTGGGTGTTTCTTGGACTCTGGTGAAACAACAAAACGTTTATCAGTTCTTCAAAGTTGTTTCTTCCATCCCAATGACGAGGCCCCCAACCATCATTTCAATACCAATTCCAAGGGATCATCAAACTCGTTCCGTCTTATGTCGTCAATGCAAAAACCACGTCGCCAACATGGAACTACGGTGGCCCAGCCGTGCATCTCTCTATCTGAGTCTCTGTGTGTATCAAGATTCCTCTTTTACTGCCGAAACTTGTTTCCCTGTTTGTGTTCTTCATAGGACTGCTTGTTCTTAGATTATTTCAAAGTCGATTATTGTTTGTTTTAATATAATGCCTAAAAAACCACTTCTTTTGTTACAAACTGAGGCATGTGATCTTGCAAGACTACTTACTGTTAGAAATCAAACCTAATTAAAAGTTACTTATGCAGCAAAGATTTGAGGTGTATCATTTGTATATTCGAATTTGTCTCTAGATTTTACTTATTGTTTCAATGGGCCCCTTCATTAATATAAAATGTTGGAAAATTTTGTCACGCTCGACGAGTACCGATGAGCACCACTAACGGCGAGCACCGATGAACATTATTAATTCAATTTATAAAGATTAAAATTTTAAAAGACTCGTCGTATGATTATAAATTGTTTAAAAATCAAAAGGTAAATTATTTAAAATATTTTTTTTTATTTTTTTATTTTCTTTCAAACATAGATCAAAATATCTATCTACCCCTAAATTACAAAACCCTAATTGTTGTTCATTTGAAATTCAAGCTGTTGTCGCCGCCGTCGTTGTTGTTTGCTGCTACCGTCGCCGCTGCCTTTTGACTGTTAAAATTCTAGGTTTTGTAATTCAATTTGGATGCATTTTGACAGTTGGAATTCTCTGTTTTGTAATTCGAATTGGATGCCATTTGACTGTTAAAATTCTCGATTTTGTAATTCAATTTGGATGCCTTTTGACAGACGGTGTTATTTCGGTCGGAGAATCTAATTTAATATATTAAGTTTACGTACAAATGAGCAAAAATTACAGCCTCATCCGTGGCAAAGCAATAACGGCAGCGGCGGCTTAAATTTTCAAATGAACAAAAATTAGGGTTTTATAATTTAGGGGTATATATGTATTTTGATCTAGGTTTAAAAGAAAATAAAAAATAAAATAATATATTTTAATTAATTTACCTTTTGATTTTTAAATAATTTATAATTATACAGTGAGTCTTTAGATTTTTAATCTTTATAAATTGAATTAATAGTGCTCATCGGTGCTCATCGGTACTCGTTGAGCGTGGTAGACTCATCCTAAAATATTTCTCATTGCGAGAAAAGAAACAAGACTCATTCAAAGATCTAGTTATTCGTTTTAAGTTTTATCCGAAATTGGAAAAGATTTGTATAAAAGTATTACGTTCTAAGAATGAGATTAAAAAAATAAGGTTTAACCGTAAAATAAGTGTCCAAACTATAATCATTTTTTCCAGTTAGGTGTCTAAACTATTTTCTAAGCGAAATAAGTGTCTAGTGTTCCATTTTGTTACTCAAATAAGGTTTTAACATCAAAGGTCGTTAAAAAAATTTGTCATCCAATCAGAATATGTAATGTGACCTATTTTTTTTCAATTTTTTTATTTTCTGAATTTCTTTCAAAAATTTGAAAGTCTTAATTTCTTTCAATTAAACTCTCGAATCACATCTCTCTCGCGCCAATGGTTCACCGTTCACCGCCCAAGCCTTGCGTACTCATCGTTCAGCATCCCCACCCTCTAGCCGACGATCACATCCCAATCAGCCTCTTTTTTTCATTGTTGGATGTCCGTCGACGGTTCACTCGTCAATATTTGACGACAGAAAGATGAGATTTGCAGTCGTGGTGGTCTGACAAAAGCATGGGTGACTAGTGGTGATTGAATCGGTTGTAGGATGGGAGGAATTTAGGGACTTGGGGTTAGGGTTTTGGGTTTTTTTAAAGAATTTAAAGATTTTTGGGGGTTTTTATAAAATTAAAGATTTTCTTATTCTTTAAATAAAAATTAAAGAAAATAACAGACTTATGCCACATGTCATGTTCTAATTTGATAATGGAATTTTTTTAACCATCGTAAAAAAAACCCTTATTTGAGTAACGGAATGAAACATTAGACACAATGTTGGTCGATGAAATAGTTTAAGTATTTAACTTTTTTAAAATGATATAGTTTGGACATTTTTCTGACGGTTAATTAAAAAACTAACCATGTTTAAAATATGAGTCGGTCTTGACCTCTAACAATCAATACATGAGTTAGGCCACTCATTTTCAAAATTTTACAAATATTTTGTTATATTATTTTTAGGCTTAAGGGCTATTTTTTCTTTGTAGTAATCTCAATTTATCGATTTCACCCTTATGATATTTTCACATCAATTTGACCTTTGAAGTAGTCGAATTGCATCACCGTTTAGGGTTTAAGAATATTTTTATGTTTCATAATCACTTTAGATTGATAAAATTTTTGATTAAGGTTTAGGATTTAGGGTTTGAGATTTAGAAATTAAGGTTAGAGTGTTAGTCAAGGGGTAAACGGTGATGCAATTCGACTACTTCAGGGGCCAAATTTATGCAAAAATACCATAGGGGCAGAATCGATAAGTTGGTACTACTACAGGGGAAAAAATAGCCCTTAAGCCTTATTTTTATAGTATACCTTAAAGTTTAAATTTGATAAAAATTTAGAACCTATCGAGTGGCTGAAGAGAAAAGAGTCCGATGTTTATTATGGGATTTCTGGATTCAAGCACATGTGTGTGGAAAAAGTATAAACAGATAAAAATATACAATATTATAAGGAAAATATTTTGATACACAAGCTTGTGTAAATTTGAGTTTACACAAGCTTTTTAATTTCAAGGTTTAGATATTTATGTTATGGTTTAGAGTTTAGGGGTTTAAGTTGTAGGGTGTAGAATTTAGAGTTTAGGGGTTTAAGGTTTAGGTTTAGGTTTTAGGATGCTTTGGCTAAGGATTTAGGTTTTAGATTTTATAGCTTAAATATGAACGGTCGTGTAAATTTTTTTAGATAGTTTGTGTATTAAAATATAACTCGTTTATGATGTAAAATTTAGAGTTTAAGATTTAAGGTTTAAGGTTTAGACTTAGGGTGCTAGGGTTTGAGATTTAAGTTTTTAATTTTATAGAAGAGATTAAGAAAATCATCAACTTCTCTGGGTGTTTCTTGGACTCTGGTGAAACAACAAAACGTTTATCAGTTCTTCAAAGTTGTTTCTTCCATCCCAATGACGAGGCCCCCAACCATCATTTCAATACCAATTCCAAGGGATCATCGAACTCGTTCCGTCTTATGTCGTCAATGCAAAAACCACGTCGCCAACATGGAACTGCGGTGGCCCAGCCGTGCATCTCTCTATCTGAGTCTCTGTGTGTATCAAGATTCCTCTTTTACTGCCGAAACTTGTTTCCCTGTTTGTGTTCTTCATAGGACTGCTTGTTCTTAGATTATTTCAAAGTCGATTCTTGTTTGTTTTAATATAATGCCTAAAAAACCACTTCTTTTGTTACAAACTGAGGTATGTGATCTTGCAAGACTACTTACAAGTTAACTTGGTTACATTGAATCAGGTTTGACGAGGGAATGGATTCTCTGCAACAGTCCGTAAGATATCTCTCCTGAACCAATCCTGATTTATTCCGTGTTTGTGCATTGGCGACACCAGACGTAGCGAGTTTGAGGGCTTGGAATTCAAGACATATTCAGTAGGGGACGAGTTGTTCTTAGGGAAGCTAAGAAGTTGGGACTCCGATGCATGCTTCTTCGGGGAGAATGGTCTCGGTCAGGTTTGGATTGTTATGCTTCTGTTATTTTGTTTTATTGAATTATTTACTCCTATATAAATTTTGTATCTCAAAAACAAATTCTATTTTATTTTAAAAGAGTATTCGTATCATTTTTTTTATATTTTGACACCATAATTAAAATTCGACATTAACCTTTCATATTTTGACACTGTAATTCAATTTTTCTTGTTCCACCACTACAGCAAGGGGGTCCGTTTTTTTCTCCTTATTTTGATGAGTGGTGTTGGCTCCTTGGGGTGGTATTTAAAATTAAAAGGATTTAAGCCAGCTTGATTCTAGTTTGTTTTAAAGTTTCATTGTGTTTGTTTTGTTTTGGACTTGATTAGTGTTGTTCTAAAACTGCTTTGTTGGCCTTTCTTGTCTTCTATCTGGTTTGTTCGAGGCTCTCTTTAATCACGATTCACGAGTATAATTTACTTTATTCGTTTTAATTTGAAATTTACCATAGTTTGAAGCAACAGCGCGATGTGGGTTTGGTGATCCAAATCAACAAATTCGATTTTCTTTCTCTTTTGATATTTTCCATAGTTTTAAGATCCCAGCTTCATATTTACCCAATCTCTTCAAACCATTGTATTTTGCGTTCTAATTCCTATACAGTAACCTTTCTACAAGTCTAAACCTTCAACTGCACTTTTCATTTTTCAACTTAAAGATTGCCCTTTTCATTTTCAAGTTTTCTTCCCTTGAAACATGTCAATCCAAGCATCTCTTCCGAGAATGCATAGGACCTGAATTCAAACGTTTTCTAAGCTATTCATTCAGAAGCCTTGCTACTTGTTCTAAACAAATGGAGTTTTTTAAGCTTTTCATTGCTCTTTTCATTTTCAAGTTTCTTCCCATGCAACATGTCAATCCAAGCAGCTCCTGCAAACTCGAACCTCTTCCGAGTATACATAGGAGCTGAATTCAATAATGTTAAACTCAGTGATGTTCCAATTAATTCAAACGTTGAATCTCATTTCATTCTCTCATTTGCCATAGACTATGACTCATCAGGTTGTCCTTCTCTTACAAATGGCAAGTTCAATGTTTTTTTGGGACTCTGATAACCTCAGCCCTTCACAGTGTGGGAGATTGGCTATGCATACTTGGACCCTTCCTCTATAGATTCATGATTTTCCAACACAGTTTCTTCATTCACAGATATCATCCAACAATACAACTAGGATGAGATTGATATTCACTATGAGCACTTCAATGTTGACCCTGAAACTTTCTCTGAGTGGCATTTGGCAACTCATAAAAAAACTCTAGAAAAATGGAGTGATCTCTTTTGCTTCCATAGCTCCATTTGATGATGATGATGCTCAAAGCCATTACAAGGCCGTGTGGAAAATGACTCTGAAATGACTATATGTGTATTTCTTTCCTTCTACTGGTACCTCAAATTTGGTGTTTCCGGAACTAACTCTGAAATGACTGCTTGATTTAAACACTTCCATGGAGATAATCATATAAGCGCTAACATGTGTTGATGTGCCTGGCATAATCTACGAACAAACGGCAGTCCATAAGATATTACAAAATTTGAACAAAACTCAAACAAACTCAGCAACAGACATTGAACTAAGTCATAGTACCCCCCCCCTCCCCTCCCCTCCCCAAAGTAGCAGGCTTATAACAGAGCAAACATATGCAATCTGAAGGAACTGAACTTTACCCATGAATTAAATTCATTATTTTGTCTACTTTGTTTAATTAATCGGTTTAAATTCTAGGCTAAATTTATTATTCATTTGATATCTCACATACACATGTATTTCTATTTTCGTCATCTAACTATTAGTTTTTACAAAATAATATTTAACGTTTTTTTTATCATCAACTGTATGAATTTATTAAAAATAAAAGTCATACAGCTCGACGCAGCCCTTACGCCTCGTTAAAAACCTCCCTAAGCCTAATGGAGGAAAAGAGTATGTAAGTGCTAGTCTTAAACAGAACGCCTAAATACAAGCTAAGAATAAAGAACTCCTATCCACTCCCTCCTTTGCGAGTACATCGGCAAAACCATTTGCTTCCCGCGGTGTGTATTGAACGTTATATATATATATATATATATATATATATATATATATATATATATATATATATATATATATTCTATCACATGATATTTTTATAATAAAATGATTTAGTAAAAATGTTACGTAGGTTGTTGACGATGATGTGGAAATTCAAAAACTAAATAAAATACCATGTAAGGATTATTTTAATTTTTCGATTGCATGTACCAAATTTGAACAAAAATATAATATTAAGCATTATTTTTTAAAAAAAATAATAGTTGTGTGAGTAGGGATTGTAACACCCCTCGCCCGGGTTAAGAGCGAGGAGCGTTCGGAAACAATTCTAATCAAGATTAACAAGAAAAGTGGGTCAATTTAAAATTTTCTCTTCTAAAATAAGAACTATTCAATGAGCAACAATATAAAATTTCAATTAGGCAAATTCACAATGGTAATAAAATTTTGATTATTAAGGATTCTATTCGGTTCTATTCCATAACAAACAATGCAATTTAATCAAGCATTATTAACCCTTATAAATATAACCTCTCCTCCACAATCAACTAATTCGATTATCACTTATAGTTTCTCTATTCAATTCGAATGGTTTCCATATGATCCAAGTGACTAGTTTTCTCATCTATATACAACTCCTTTCATTATTCGAAACCATAGCTGCCAAGAGGTATATCAATTTTTCTAAACACCCAAAGATCATATTCGTTTTATTTATTATCATATGATCTCATATCAAGAGGCATACATGACTATAGTTCATGCTTACATCCATAACATATGTACAACAAAAAGAGGATAATCATGCCTCTAAACAAAACATCATGAGAATAACATTTACAACCTCATGGTATTCAAAAAGAAAGTCATCATTCTACCATTCAATACACACATCTTAAATAAAGCTTAAAGATCATCATGATGCAAAGAACCAAGACCACAATGCAAGATCCTAAGCCACCCACTATCATCAAAGCATAACCAAAGCATGCCATACTTTCAAAGCTTCCTTCACTTGTATATATATAGCTCCAAGGATTGAGAATCTCTAACCAACCGATCCTGAGTTTTTGGGAAGAATAACAACAAGAGGTGGTAAGTACATAGAAGTACTTAGTGAGGTAATACAATTTGCAAATTCCAAAGTTTAGCTATAAGATGATCAAATATCACATACATATACAACAATCGTACAATTCATGATTGATGAGTTCTCAAATATGACATATTTCATTTGCTATTTTTCTAGTTATTTGGACTTCTTGCTGCTTAATACATGCTGTTTTCGTTATATTTTGTGCATGGATCCAATTCTGGAAATAGCAGTGAAAATGGGGCATTTCTGCAGTTTTTATTATAATTCTGTCATGACTGGCATCATGGGCACAACACCGGGCACGACGCGTCTGACGTGGCAGTGACGTGGCAATGACGTGGCGACTTCTAGAAGCTTCTGGAACGTTCTGAGAGATCTTATCAGCTTATCCGTTTAGATTTCCTGCATTTAAATTTTAAAACATTTGAATTGTTTTATCTTTTGTTTATTATTTTAAATTATCTCATCACCTTATCTTTGTAAATCTAAGCCTATAAATACCACCCTTGGTAAAGACATAGATCATCAATCAATTTTAGTGATCATCTCTTAGCTTTGAGTAATTTTATTTCTACCTTTGTAAATATTTTCTAGCTTTAATTCAAGTTCTTTTCCTTTATTTTCCTTGTTCCATTTATTTTATGCTATTTAATTACTTTTTTAAAAACCAAGTTAAGTATGATAATTAATATCATGCTTAGCTAAATTTCTTGAGCCAAGAGCTAGCCAAATCAATTCTAATCGTGAGAATTGAACATTGCCTAAATTCCTTCGGGAATACATTTTTATCTTTCTGTTTAGATAGTTTGGCAATCGGCCTTACTAAAGTTTTTAATCGTTTTTCAAATCAAAAAGAGCTCGTTGGTCTGGAATCGTTTAAAGACATAGTTGGGAGGAAGGATCGGCCTGTGGCAATTTCGACTTCCTGTGAACACTCTTAGCGGCGGTCCGTTAAGAAAAGATAAAATCAGAAGCGATTCTTTTTAAGACAATTTCTGAGTCGGGCTTTTCCTGCTTTCAAAACTAAATACTTTAACGGCGATAGACGTGGTTAATTTGTTTAAGAATCAACCTTCGAAGATAGTCTTGGGAGGATTGGATACTCGAGAGAGAAGCAAGTTGCGACGGGTTGGGCCTCGCAGACTGTAACCGACATGATCCCAGAGTAAAAATCTATTTCAATGATCGAAGGAATTGACAAGGCTAGCTCGAGGCTAATTTGCATATTTGGTTTTTTTTTACTATTTTCTTTAATTCTTGCATTTTATTTTATTACTTCACTCAATATCAGATCACCCCCTTTTTTTTATTTCCTTGTTTTTACAGATATTCCTGGGAATTCAAATCCGAAAAAATTCAAGTCAAGAATTCCGATTAATCTCCCTGTGGATCGACCCTTTTTCCCTATAACTACTTAATTTCTTATTTTATTATTTGTTGAAAGAGGTTAATTTATTTATTTATTTTTGACCGGTTGAACGACGACTTGTCAAAATTGGCGCCGTTGCCGGGGAGATTTACTTTCGGCACTTTTGACTGATTTTGTTTTTTTTTACCAGGAAAAACCCACTTTTAAAGAACCAAAAATTTAGCAAAGGTCGTCGAGCTAAACGACGTTAAACAAAGCGCTAAATGGGAGGCAACCCATTGGTTTATTTTTTGGTCAATTTTTACTTCTTCTTTTTTAATAATTTAATTTATGTTTCTTTATTTTTCATTTTCCTTCTTTTTAATTGCCTTAATAAATTTTCCTTTGCAGGATTTCTTTCGAATGCAGCAGGATTCTTTTTTACCCCAGCCAAAGTGCACCGTTTCATTAACCGCGGTGCATTTTAGCACACTCAATGAACGGTGCACGATAGCCCGAAGACCTTTCCCCTTAGCATACCATCCAAATTTTCTCCCTTTTCCTTCCTTTCTTTCTTTCTTCCCGAAAACCACCAAATCCCTAAAAACACAACACACCCAGCCGCAAACTCACTCAGCCGCAATTTACCATGTCCCGCACCTCCTCCACGTCGCGGTGACGGCAATCCCCCAGCCCCTGATCAAGAATCCCACTCAGACGGCTTCCACCGCTCATTCGCCTCCTTCCCCAACCGTCAGCCGCCGTTCGCGTCCTTCCAACAACTCGGGCCAGTCCCTACTCCTCCTCCTCGCTGTGGTGGCCGACGACCAGCAACGAGAACGCTCCCCCGACGAGAGTGCCGAACCACCCTTCGCTGCACCCTCTTTGGCACATCCGGCAGCTCCGTTCAAAGCCCTCTGCCGCCGCTGATCCGAGCCACTCATAGTTCACCTTTCCCATCGACTCACTCTACATCCACGGGGAGTATCTTTTGCCCTTATTTTCTCTTTATTTCCTTAATTTTTATGAATTGGGGCAATTCATTTAAGTGAGGGGGATGGTAGCAAACCACTTGCCATGCTTATCTGATATATGTTTGATTTTGGTTTAACTTTGAGAAAATATTTTCTTTGCCATTGCTTGCTGTCCAACATGTTATAATTGTGATAGTGCATATAAATATTTGAATGATGACATTTTGATAATCAAATGGCATGAGTATAATGATAGTTTGACATCTCCTTTCAATTTGTCTTGATTGTGATAATTGGATTTCTCACCTAGCTTAATCAACTTAGCCCAATTTTGTGAGACTTTGAGCCTTGAGCATGCATTCTTTATGCTCATTTTTCTTGCTTGAGAGTGTCATCTTGAATTTAGGAATCTAGAACTTGTGGCTTGTATACGATTTGAGACTACACTAGAATGAGGTGCTTTAAGATGATTTGGGCATTAGGATTTTCTCTCTTTCATTAAAACTTACCTTTCGCTTAGTGAACCCTCTTGAAGCCTTATATCCCATTTTTTTGGCTTAACCCTCAACCAAACTTTTTGATTGATCAAATGCTAGAAATTGTATTGCTAGACAAAAAAGGGCTGCAATTCGAATAAAGGGCAGAATTTTTCCCGAAAAAAGAGAAAAAAGAAAAGAAAAGAGAAAAACAGAATAAAAGGAAGCAATTGCTTCGAAAAGAAAAAAAAGAAAAACAATTTCGAAAAGAAGAAAAGAAAAAAATGTGTGTTTGCTTGCCCATCTTTAAGCTCCTCTTTTGTCTTCACTATTTATTGTTTGAAATATCTTGCATTGATCATCTTCCTTTGTTTATTTTCTTTCCATCTTTTTACCCTTTTCTAAACCCACATTACACCTTGAATAAAAGACCTAATGATTTTTGCACCTCGATTCTAATAAGTAGTGGAGAATTGAACTTGTTACAAGCCTATGGAAACCTTTGTTCATGCATGACTTAGAGTGCTTTTGCTTCACATTTACCTTTAAACACTTTGAGTGCTCTTGAGTGTACCTTGGTGAGGATTAAGACTAGGTTAGGATTTGATTATTACTTGATAGACGATTGAAAGAATGAAAGGATGTTCTTTGCTTATATCCACTTGGTTTGATTTGTGTCTCTTTCATGGTATATCTTTTACACTTGAACTCTTATAATTATGCTTGATGCTTGTGATGGCTTGAGAAATGCATTCTTGGGTTAATATCTTTTTTTGGACATACTTGAGGACAAGTATGAGACAAGTGAGGGGGAATTTGATGAGTTCTCAAATATGACATATTTCATTTGCTATTTTTCTAGTTATTTGGACTTCTTGCTGCTTAATACATGATGTTTTCGTTATATTTTGTGCATGGATCCAATTCTGGAAATAGCAGTGAAAATGGGGCATTTCTGCAGTTTTTATTATAATTCTGTCATGACTGGCATCATGGGCACAACACCGGGCACGACGCGTCTGACGTGGCAGTGACGTGGCAATGACGTGGCGACTTCTAGAAGCTTCTGGAACGTTCTGAGAGATCTTATCAGCTTATCCGTTTAGATTTCCTGCATTTAAATTTTAAAACATTTGAATTGTTTTATCTTTTGTTTATTATTTTAAATTATCTCACCACCTTATCTTTGTAAATCTAAGCCTATAAATACCACCCTTGGTAAAGACATAGATCATCAATCATTTTTAGTGATCATCTCTTAGCTTTGAGTATTTTTTTTTCTACCTTTGTAAATATTTTCTAGCTTTAATTCAAGTTCTTTTCCTTTATTTTCCTTGTTCCATTTATTTTATGCTATTTAATTACTTTTTTAAAAACCAAGTTAAGTATGATAATTAATATCATGCTTAGCTAAATTTCTTGAGCCAAGAGCTAGCCAAATCAATTCTAATCGTGAGAATTGAACATTGCCTAAATTCCTTCGGGAATACATTTTTATCTTTCTGTTTAGATAGTTTGGCAATCGGCCTTACTAAAGTTTTTAATTGTTTTTCAAATCAAAAAGAGCTCGTTGGTTTGGAATCGTTTAAAGACATAGTTGGGAGGAAGGATCGGCCTGTGGCAATTTCGACTTCCTGTGAACACTCTTAGCGGCGGTCCGTTAAGAAAAGATAAAATCAGAAGCGATTCTTTTTAAGACAATTTCTGAGTCGGGCTTTTCCTGGTTTCAAAACTAAATACTTTAACGGCGATAGACGTGGTTAATTTGTTTAAGAATCAACCTTCGAAGATAGTCTTGGGAGGATTGGTTACTCGAGAGAGAAGCAAGTTGCGACGGGTTGGGCCTCGCAGACTGTAACCGACATGATCCCGGAGTAAAAATCTATTTCAATGATCGAAGGAATTGATAAGGCTAGCTCGAGGCTAATTTGCATATTTGGTTTTTTTTTACTATTTTCTTTAATTCTTGCATTTTATTTTATTACTTCACTCAATATCAGATCACCCCCTTTTTTTTATTTCCTTGTTTTTACAGATATTCCTGGGAATTCAAATCCGAAAAAATTCAAGTCAAGAATTCCGATTAATCTCCCTGTGGATCGACCCTCTTTCCCTATAACTACTTAATTTCTTATTTTATTATTTGTTGAAAGAGGTTAATTTATTTATTTATTTTTGACCGGTTGAACGACGACTTGTCAATGATAAGAATAGATACTTCACGCCATTCGATTTCTATCACCATTGTTAGACATGTTCAATTCAAATGGAACAATCAAGATAATTTCATTTCAAATCATACAATTAACACCAAATTTAATTTGATCCATACCATATCCATATGAAACATTCTAATACATAACCTTTATCATACTAACCAACTCGATTAATAACAAGAACCTTATGATTAAGTTAGCCTTGGTACCTAGTTAGTTCAAAGGTAAACGAGTCACATATTTTAAGTTGATACATTGAGTATCTTAAACAAGAAGGTGTCTTCTACACCCAAACAAGTCGGTACACATGGTACCTATCAAGCCGATGCCCTTGGCATCAAATAGAGAATAAATGTATCACCATCAAGACAGTACACTTGGTACTTAACAAGTCGAGCTCTAGACTCTAGGCATGCCATACCACCTAGGAACAACTAGAACCAAGGTCTTTGTTTTACACACTTTAATTTGTTCTTTTAGTCAATTGAAAAATAAACAATACAAGCAATAGTAATTAACCATTATATAGTCATGCTTCTACTCATTTCGATCAATTAGGAGCTTAATCTCCATTAATTCAATTCGATTTCTAGACCATATCATACCGTATTAATTCATAATTTAGAAAGCAAAACATCATTTGATAATTCAAGGTAACATTAAAACTCAATCGAAGGTATACACATACATTTCCATCCAATTCGATAAATTGCTTCTTCTATCACTTTTCAATTAGAATTTTTCATAAATTGCTATACTCACGCATAAGTTTATTTAATTTGAAGATCAACTTTCCAGCTTCTAGATATCAAATTCATAATTTTCTCCATGTAACATCAACAAGCATCAAGCATACAAACAACCAAGGATTTACAAGAAAAAACACCATTCCAATCATCCACAAGATTCAATCAAAGCATTCAATTGTTAATTTAAGTTATTCTTCCCTAGTTACCAAATATACATGTTAATCAAATTTCATAACTGAGACAAAAATAACATGATAATTTGGTTAGAACCTAAGTTCCAACCCTAGGGAAGATTACATTCACAATACTCCTAGCTATTCTTGAATTTGGATGCCTTTGAGTGAGTCCTTCTTGCCTATTGAGGTGCCTTCTTCGAAACCTCTTTCCTTTACTCTAGTCCAATGCATT
The DNA here is from genome assembly GCA_958450335.1 of Hibiscus tridactylites. Lineage (NCBI taxonomy): Eukaryota > Viridiplantae > Streptophyta > Magnoliopsida > Malvales > Malvaceae > Hibiscus > Hibiscus tridactylites. The sequence continues at coordinate 42,843,105 of OY288292.1, forward strand.
CCAAACAATAAACATAGGTTAACATCCCTTTAAGAAGACAAATCTTAAATTATAGGCATCCAGTGTACATGTCTAGACTATGCACTGTTTCGGACAGTTTGCAACCCCCTATATTGATCGGCTTATATCTTTTTATCCGTAAGTCGGAATTACAATTATTATATACTGTTAGAAAGCTTACATAACTGAATTTAAGACCATATAAAGTTTATACTCTAATTATTTCCCAATTAAAGCAGTTTATTCATTAAAGTTGAGCCAAAACAGTATTTTAAAACTACTCTTAAATTTTAAAGACATACTTAAATGGTTTGTTCGATCTAATTTCTACACTGATTCAGCTAATTTCTTTTCAAGACACAACATTATTCATCTTAATTGTATTTCTATACTGGAATCAACTTCAATTAGTTCACCTAAATCCCTTAATTTAACCATTTTTCCAGAATAGTCCTTAATAGCATATTTTACAACTAACACACTTAATTAGCTTAATTCCATTGCTAATTAGTTCTCTAATTTCTTACTGTATTTATTTCTATAAATTTTCAATCATTCTCAATAATTTCCAGCTTCCAATTTACTCAATTAACTATAAAATTTTCAATTCGACTATACTAGTCCCTATACTTTCCATTTTACCTTTTCGTGCTCTTAGCTTCGATCTAACATCAAATTCATTATTTTCATTATCCTTTTCATCAAATTAGCACTTCTATCTCTTAGAACACATGTCCCCGAATGATTTATTCCTACAAGAAATTTTCTAATTTCGATTGTAAGCCCCCCGATTTTCAAGATTTTCATATGACTATAATACTAGGAAAACTTAAGAAATTTCCTAAGGTTCGGTTAACCCAATTTACTAACTATTTTTGCAAGGCTATTTACTTCTATCACTCAATCCTTGAACTACTCTAGCTGAATTTTCCAACCCCAAGACTCGAATCAAACTAATAATTATATAAAAATCAATAATTTCCATAATCAAAAGCTAACATCGAACATAGCTTGGAGCAAGGAGCTTACCAAGTTTTAACTCTAAGCTTTTCCAAGCCAAATTATAATTCATGCAAGAGGAATATGGAAATTTTCCATGGATTTTCAGTCGAGCTTCAACTCTTCTCTCTCTCTCGGTTACTTAGCCGGTTAGGAGAAGGGTTGGTGGTGATGACAAGTTGTCACTCACCAAGCTTGGTTGGACTAATTTGCCCTCCTTAATTGGTTCTTAGGATGTAAGATAGTGGATGGGCAATTTAGGTAGTTTCGGATTTAAGACATGCAAGTCCCTAAGGTTTAATTTTTCTCAATTGGCTCCTAAACTTATCTCATTCGGTAGTTTGCCCTTTTTTTCAATTTAGTCCCTAATGACCGAATTACAAAGTAATTTAACAATTAGTTTGGCTTGATTATTAGCTAATAAGTACAATAATCACTTAGGTACATTTGAGGGTGTTACAGGGATGACAATAAAACCCGAATTCGACGGGTTCTGACTCGACCCGATTTGGTAGGGTTGAAATTTTTTATTTGAATTTTCGGTTTTCAGGTCTAGTTTTTAAAAGGTTTGAGTTGTGTATGGTCGGGGTCGGGTTTAGGGTGGAAATTCCCCGCCCCGAATCAACCTGGTTTATATATATATATATATTATTTATTATATATTATATTTAATATTTTTATTATTTTTATCGGGGCGGGTCGGGTTTAATCGGTTTTTTTTACTAAAATTTCGGGGTTGGGTCGGAGCTGGGTTTATACTTTTATTATACGGGTCGGGTCGGGGATAAAAAATATATTGCACTCAGGTCGTGTTGAAAATTTAAACTTTCGGATCAGATTCGTGGCGACAAAAAATCTGTCGTGCCCCGCCCTGTTACCATCCCTATGTGTGAGTAAAACATGAATACATGTATAAATGGGATGTCAAATAGGCACTTTACCCTAAATTTTATGCATAATACGTTTTTGTATGGTTTTATTCCACCATTGTAACCATGTTGGGAGGAATAAAAGTGAATATTACATAAAACAAGTAGATATGTTAGTATCAACGAGGTGTTGTAGTATAGTGATGAGTATTTTCGTTTGCCACGCAGGTTATTAGTAAACTGACTGCTTTGTTTTTGTTTCAGTTTATCAACAGTTGTTGGTATATATGGACGAAGTTATACACTTGCAACACACGTTGTAAAACCGCTTTCGCTTCCTCTACAACCAAGTTATTCCGTTGCTTGCTTGAACCGCCATTCGACTTCGTCTCAGGACCAGAATGCATTTTTTTGACCCCCGAATTTGGGTGGAAGCCTTTACCGAAAGCAACACATTCACTCACTCCAACTAATGTCACGAGTATTTGAAGCTTTCGTGTGTGACAGTTCAAATACACCTCCATATCCAATAAATGATCTCGAGGCTTCTAAAATACAAAACACTACTATTTTTTTCTTTGGCAAAATGACAAAAGATGCCCTCAATGTTTGCATGTTTTGTCATTTGGTCTCAAATATTTTTGGAGCAAACAACGCTCAACGTTTCAATTTGGTCCAAATATGCCCTCGTTTGATGAAAAATGTCAGTCAACTGACGGTCAACGACTGATGCTGACTGGACTTGCCACGGGTTAAGACCTGCTGATGTGGCACATACCATGTCATATTTCTTTTATAAATATTTTGTTGTACCCTTCTTTATGGTGGCACGTGGCCGACTATCATGCTGACACATGACCGAATCTAATGGTGATACGCGTCGAATATAATGCTGACACGTCAGCAAATCTTAACACGTGGCAAGTTCAGTTAGCATCAGCCGTTGACCGTCAGTTGACTGACAGTTTCCATCCAACGAGGGTATATTTGGACCAAATTGAAACGTTGAGGGTAGTTTGCTCCAAAAAAAGAATTGGAGGCCAAATGACAAAACATGCAAACATTGGAGGCATCTTTTGTCATTCCTTTTTTATAATAGGTGTTGGATTGGAGCTCGTGTTATTGATAAGTTTAATTACAAAATAAATGTTCACATTATTTTTTTATATTAGGTGTTTAAAGTAGTTTTTGATTAAAATAAATGTTTAATGTTTCATTCGGTTATATTTTAGAGTTGATCTATAAGTTATCGTAACAAAGCCCGTCATCCAATAAATAAATGACATGTAAAATGCTTATTGTTTTTATTTAATTATTTTAAAAAATCATTTAAAAAAACTTCAAAATTTTCAACAATACCCCAAATCAAAATTTATATATCACTTTACAAATTTGATAAAAACTTACATGTAGTTTTAATATTTACATTGTTGTAAAAATAATAATTTCATTAAAAAAAGTTGACACCAGTGAGATTAGAGAAAATAAAGTAGTTGTGAAAAATAATTCATTTTCCACTTTAGTAATATTTACTTTAAAAATGATTTGTTAAAGAATTATAAAACTACGTTCATGCGCAATTTCATTTAGTTTATAATATTAATCTATGTGTTAGAAATCATAATCACAAAATTATGTACATAGTAGCCTGCATGTATTACCAATCTACATATACGAAACTAAAAAAACTTTGAATAACAAGGTCGATGTAGTATAGTGGTGAGTATTCTCGCTTGTCACGCGGGTGACCCGGGTTTGATCCCCGGCAACGGCGCAGTTTTTTTTCCCTCCCTCCTTTTTTTAGGAGAACGATATAAAGCTAAAAACATAAAAGTAATGGCGTCGCCCGGACTCAAACCGGAGACCTTCAGTGTGTTAGACTGACGTGATAACCAACTACACCACGACACCTCAATGCTATATCATACCAAACTTGACATCCCCGGATCTGTATGGTTTTCCAGTCCCGACCTCAGAGGTCAGAGCCACGACCATTGAGCGGAAGTAAAATTGTAGAATTCCTTAGAGTTCATCAATGAGAACTTGCAACAGTTTCTCCATGCAATTCCCTGCCACACAATATATTGGATTGTAGGCATTACTCACAGTTATTAGGACTGCACAAAAGTCCCAGCTTGAAAGCCTGACGTGAAAGACTCAAATGAACCCATTGAGCATGATAGACTTCCCAGCCGGTTCCAGACAACCGAATCTTTGTTATCAATCTCTACAGCTTGAAGATAACAACGCAAAAACACTCTCCTAATGACTTGAACCTTGTTGAAGAAAACAGGGCAAGGTTCTTCAATGCCAAAAATCTGCACCGAAATAGATGAAATACATTGACATGTATGCCCAAAAGATTTAGATGTCATAATGAAACAGATTTATTTCGTACAATTAGCAGATACATCAAAACCACAGCAAATTCATGAATTTGCCGACACATTAATGAAATGAAACTTTGATAGAAATTTATAGGGAAGTTGCAGTTCACATAAAAATTACAAGCCAATGAATTTAGGCATTGTGGCTATGCATTCGGAGATTAGCAGAGTCGAAAACCAAGACTATGCGATGAAACTACTTAAAAATAAGTGAGATATAAACAGACACTTGGACTATAATTTATAACATCAACCCGTGTTCGCTAATAGAGAAGCTATTAAAGGTGCAGCAAAACATACATTAAAAGGAATGTAAGCATGTCTGCCATTGACAGGACCAACGGGAAGCCTGCATACCCCTGCCATTGCTCCATGAACTGCAGTGTGAGCAAGTAAGGTGCAATAGACATTATCGGAAGCGATGCTAGAATAGCCCGGATCATGTATGCGGGGGATCTGCATGCCAAATTTCTCAAGTCAAACATTTTTGGACATTATCTAAAAGGTTGAATTTAACAGTTAAGTATCCATGTATCAAACAAAAGATGTTATTTGATTGAAGGTAGCAGTGTAGCACCTCTATCTTCTGAGATATCCACAGCCCAACATCTTGAAGAAGCTTGTTACCCGAAGCCTCTTGCTGGTCCATAGACTGCAAGCTCCCTGAAAGAGGTTTCTGTCCGGCTCCTTCAGCTATTACAATGACCAAATGTCCATTTTCTCCGAGTTGTTTTTCTATATATTCATAAAGTCCACCTCTTCCATCAAGATAGAATGGTGACTCTGGAATCAAGCAAAAATTGACATCGTGGCTGGCAAGAGCAGCATGCATCGAAGCAAACTTAAAGGTGAAGGAATTCCATCCGAACATGACCAGAAGACATTTGTTGAAGATCAATAAAACGAGTAATGCTACTTTGTCTTCTATCCATTATGGTCTATGGATATCAGAGATCTATCCCAGATTATCTCTAATATAACTTCGATCCTCACCTTTTATACGACTATTTTGTGATTCGATCCCAAAGCCATTTATGCTTTCAATGTATGAGGAATTGCCTGTAAATTCAAAGGGTGGTCCTCATTAGTTTTCAGAAGCAGCTTACAAACAAGATGGTGACGCCAATATCCCACATTACTGAGATACAATGAGACGACAGGAGAAGCTGCCTATAAAAGACACGCGCTTGAAATAATTAAGGCATACCTTTCTCGGCCTTTTGGCTAAGATCAAGTGTAGTATCTGTTTTTATCAGTTTAATATCTGATACGTGGGTCATTGGCTCACATGATATTAAATTTATTTTTTGAGGGGGAGTGTCAATCATAGTAGCTTGCTACTGGGACTCTCGAGTGTCGCTCGAGCGTTGCACTATTGCTCGGGCTCGGCGCACCCTACCCAATCTAAGTCTAACATTATTTTCCGTTTTATCAACAGTTGCTGGCATCGAACAAGTTTTTCTCTTGCAACACACACTGTAAAACCGCCTTTGCTTCCTTTGCATTCCTCGACCAAGTCATTCCGGTGCTTGCTCAAATTGTCACCGTCTCAGGACCGGAATGCATTTTTGACCCCGAATTCTGGTGAAAGCCTCGACCAAAAGCAACAAATTCACTCATTCCAGCTGATGCATGAGTATTTGAAATTTTCGTCTGTTCAATTTCAAATCCACCTCCATATCCATTGGCTTTATTTTCTGATGAGCTTTAATCAACATATCTAATGCCTGATAGTTGAAAGACCGTCACCCTTTGGGCCAGCAGCCAGAATCGGCAGAGAAAAGAAGAGGAGCAAGCAAAGTTATACATTCCAGAGAATTGTTCTCCAACAAGAAACCAACCTTTAGAATTCTTACAATGTGGCAGTCACCATAGAAAAATTGTTTGCATTTTCCTTCTTTTCCAAATGTGACATCTTCTGACAAGGCATCTACTTGTGGCATGTTCCATAAGTTTTTTGAAGTTTCTCTTACAAGATTAGCAACGTCTTGACATTCCATATCAGAATCTTTTCCTTCTGGTTTACCGATCACAATTTCGGCATTAGAAGAGAACCGTATGCTTAACTTGACATCCCGCCGGATCTGTATGGTTTTCCGGACCCGACCTCAGAGCCACAATTTCGGCAATTTTGAACCCTAAATATGTATAGTAGAATGAACATAAAAGACAACAAAATGTGTATAGAGATAAAAATAGATAAATATCAAAACTACACATGAACTTTAGTAAAATGCGTAACAAACTTTAATGTTGTGCAATTTTATACATGAAATTTTGATTTGATTTAATTTTCACAAGTTACTAAAATTTGTAAGTGATGGGAGCGGAGACTTGACACCGGAAAACGGCTTCTTTACTGCTTGCAGTAGACTCAAGAGTCAGAATAAACTCCATGGTATATTTATTTTGTCTGCAGACGATTCTAAGAGAAATCACTTTCGGTATGAGAAGCAATCACAAGCTCTACTTGCAATTTCCCACTAGCATTTTTATCTTATCTACTTTTACAAAAGCATAGAATATGAGTTTGAACATTCACGTTATGTGGACGTAATGTGTGTATTGCCATTTGTTGTATAAATATATACCAGATGTCTGTTGTGTACCTCAAAATTTGTTGTATAAGTATTGGTGTGTTGAAAAAATATTTGTTATATTGAGAGATATGCTCAATTATCCTCTTAGAAAACAACATTGTATATCGAAAGCATGTTGTACTGTGCATAATTTTATTAGGTTGGAAGCTGAAAAATGATGAATTGTTTGAAGAGGGTGAAAGAGAAATGAACAAGAACTTGATGACACGCAACTTCTTATATTTTGAACAAAGAATACATCACATTTGATATGTCACAAACTGCCGAGATGACTCAAGTTTGAGACGGAATTGCAACATCGTTATAGATTAATTATAGGCAGAACTAAAAAATCCAAAAAATTTCATTAGGAACACATTTTATATTATTCTTATTAAGAATAAAATTATTTTTTATTGATTTTAAAACTTTTGTCTATTTAATTATATTTAATTTATTATTTTTAATTTTTCACCTAAAAATATTTTAATTTTAATTTTAATTTAATTATTTGATAATTACTTTGTTTATTTTCATTTTGAAAAACCAGATACCAAATACATTTTCACTATTTTAATTTTTTAAAAACAAGTTTTCATTTATATTAATCAAATATGTTTTTTTTTGAAAACTTGAAAATAAAAATGATTTTTTGAAAATGAAAAAAAAATAAAAAATAGAAAATATTTTTTTTGAACCAAACGGAACATTAAATTTTAGGAAAGAGAATTAAATTTTGCCGTTATATTAATTTATTCATTTGATAAATTAAAAAAAAGATATGAAAAATAGAACTAATTAATTTTTAGAGGCCCTAAACTAGTTGGGGTCTTACCGATCGCTCATGGTACCCAATTGAGAATGTAACGGAGTATAGAAGTATAGTTGGAGCTCTTCGGTGCATAGTTATCACTTAACCAAAGATTACATTTGCTGTAAACATTGTCTTTCACTTTATGCAGAATCCTCACAAATGCTTGGAGTGTGAACTCCAATCAATAGAAATTAAACCAAAACACAAGACTCCTCAGTGTGGGAGAACGCCATGTGCCATCTAGGACTCTTAAGTCCCAACTCCCATGTTGCATGGCATATAGTTATCTAGGACTACACATGAACTTTAGTAAAATGCGTAACAAACTTTAATGTTGTGCAATTTTATACATGAAATTTTGATTTGATTTAATTTTCACAAGTTACTAAAATTTGTAAGTGATGGGAGTGGAGGCTTGACACCGGAAAACGGCTTCTTTACTGCCTGTAGTAGACTAAAGAGCCAGAACAAACTCCATGGTATATTTATTTGGTCTGCTGATGACTCTAAGAGAAATGGCTTTCGGTATGAGAAGCAATCACAAGCTCTACTTGCAATTTCCCACTAGTATTTTTATCTTATCTACTTTTATAAAAGCATAGAATATGAGTTTGAACATTCACATTATGTGGACGTAATGTGTGTATTGCCATTTGTTGTATAAATATATACCAGATGTCTATTGTGTACCTCAAAATTTGGTTTTCTATGGGTTTAATCTAGAGCTCAGAATCAAGAAACCTCTTAATTCTCATCTTCATAATATAACTTTTGTTTCTTGGACTCAGCTCTGCCCATTCGACGCCTCCGATAATGGTTGCACACCTGTTTTATCACACTTTTGTGTCTTGGGAATGCTACTTGTGGTTAATGTGTCTCATTTAGCTGTTTGTGGTCTATTAGATTTCAGAGATTCTTCTACCTTTTTGTATTCAAACAAAACTGCTATGCCAAAGGTATAAACCTAACCATATCAACTTTAAGCAATGAGAAACGATTCATAAATAAAAACAAAAAGTGCGACTTTTGTTCTTGTATTATACCTGTTAAAGGAGATTCAAACGAGTCTTCCTACCAAGAACACAATAGTAAAACAAGAATCTTTACATATAAAAAGAGAGAGACGGGGGTTGATACACAGCCAACGCAGTTGTAGGTGAGAACGAGCGATGATTGATTTTGTGCAATAAATTTAGATTGTTTTATGTACGGTGTGAGAGTCATTTTCTTGTTTCCTTAGATTGAGTCCGAGGTGTATTGTGTGACTTATCTTTTTGTTTAGGTGTATCATTTGTATCTTCGAATTTGTCTCTAGATTTTACTTATTGTTTCAATGGGCCCCTTCATTAATATAAAATGTTGGAAAATTTTGTCACGCTCGACGAGTACCGATGAGCACCACTAACGGCGAGCACCGATGAACATTATTAATTCAATTTATAAAGATTAAAATTTTAAAAGACTCGTCGTATGATTATAAATTGTTTAAAAATCAAAAGGTAAATTATTTAAAATATATTTTTTTATTTTTTTATTTTCTTTCAAACATAGATCAAAATATCTATCTACCCCTAAATTACAAAACCCTAATTGTTGTTCATTTGAAATTCAAGCTGTTGTCGCCGCCGTCGTCGTTGTTTGCTGCTACCGTCGCCGCTGCCTTTTGACTGTTAAAATTCTAGGTTTTGTAATTCAATTTGGATGCATTTTGACAGTTGGAATTCTCTGTTTTGTAATTCGAATTGGATGCCATTTGACTGTTAAAATTCTCGGTTTTGTAATTCAATTTGGATGCCTTTTGACAGACGGTGTTATTTCGGTCGGAGAATCTAATTTAATATATTAAGTTTACGTACAAATGAGCAAAAATTACAGCCTCATCCGTGGCAAAGCAATAACGGCAGCGGCGGCTTAAATTTTCAAATGAACAAAAATTAGGGTTTTATAATTTAGGGGTATATAGGTATTTTTATCTAGGTTTAAAAGAAAATAAAAAATAAAATAATATATTTTAATTAATTTACCTTTTGATTTTTAAATAATTTATAATTATACAGTGAGTCCTTTAGATTTTTAATCTTTATAAATTGAATTAATAGTGCTCATCGGTGCTCATCGGTACTCGTTGAGCGTGGTAGACTGATCCTAAAATATTTCTCATTGCGAGAAAAGAAACAAGACTCATTCAAAGATCTAGTTATTCGTTTTAAGTTTTATCCGAAATTGGAAAAGATTTGTATAAAAGTATTACGTTCTAAGAATGAGATTAAAAAAATAAGGTTTAACCGTAAAATAAGTGTCCAAACTATAATCATTTTTTCCAGTTAGGTGTCTAAACTATTTTCTAAGCGAAATAAGTGTCTAGTGTTCCATTTTGTTACTCAAATAAGGTTTTAACATCAAAGGTCGTTAAAAAAATTTGTCATCCAATCAGAATATGTAATGTGACCTATTTTTTTTCAATTTTTTTTATTTTCTGAATTTCTTTCAAAAATTTGAAAGTCTTAATTTCTTTCAATTAAACTCTCGAATCACATCTCTCTCGCGCCAATGGTTCACCGTTCACCGCCCAAGCCTTGCGTACTCATCGTTCAGCATCCCCACCCTCTAGCCGACGATCACATCCCAATCAGCCTCTTTTTTTCATTGTTGGATGTCCGTCGACGGTTCACTCGTCAATATTTGACGACAGAAAGATGAGATTTGCAGTCGTGGTGGTCTGACAAAAGCATGGGTGACTAGTGGTGATTGAATCGGTTGTAGGATGGGAGGAATTTAGGGACTTGGGGTTAGGGTTTTGGGTTTTTTTAAAGAATTTAAAGATTTTTGGGGGGTTTTATAAAATTAAAGATTTTCTTATTCTTTAAATAAAAATTAAAGAAAATAACAGACTTATGCCACATGTCATGTTCTAATTTGATAATGGAATTTTTTTAACCATCGTAAAAAAACCCTTATTTGAGTAACGGAATGAAACATTAGACACAATGTTGGTCGATGAAATAGTTTAAGTATTTAACTGGAAAAAATGATATAGTTTGGACATTTTTCTGACGGTTAATTAAAAAATAACCATGTTTAAAATATGGGTCGGTCTTGACCTCTAACAATCAATACATGAGTTAGGCCACTCATTTTCAAAATTTTACAAATATTTTGTTATATTATTTTTAGGCTTAAGGGCTATTTTTTCTTTGTAGTAATCTCAATTTATCGATTTCACCCTTATGATATTTTCACATCAATTTGACCTTTGAAGTAGTCGAATTGCATCACCGTTTAGGGTTTAAGAATATTTTTATGTTTCATAATCACTTTAGATTGATAAATTTTTTTATTAAGGTTTAGGATTTAGGGTTTGAGATTTAAAAATTAAGGTTAGAGTGTTAGTCAAGGGGCAAACGGTGATGCAATTCGACTACTTCAGGGGCCAAATTGATGCAAAAATACCATAGGGGCAGAATCGATAAGTTGGTACTACTACAGGGGAAAAAATAGCCCTTAAGCCTTATTTTTATAGTATACCTTAAAGTTTAAATTTGATAAAAATTTAGAACCTATCGAGTGGCTTAAGAGAAAAGAGTCTGATGTTTATTATGGGATTTCTGGATTCAAGCACATGTGCGTGGAAAAAGTATAAACAGATAAAAATATACAATATTATAAGGAAAATATTTTGATACACAAGCTTGTGTAAATTTGAGTTTACACAAGCTTTTTAATTTCAAGGTTTAGATATTTATGTTATGGTTTAGAGTTTAGGGGTTTAAGTTGTAGGGTGTAGAATTTAGAGTTTAGGGGTTTAAGGTTTAGGTTTAGGTTTTAGGATGCTTTGGCTAAGGATTTAGGTTTTAGATTTTATAGCTTAAATATGAACGGTCGTGTAAATCTTTTTAGACAGTTTGTGTATTAAAATATAACTCGTTTATGATGTAAAATTTAGAGTTTAAGATTTAAGGTTTAAGGTTTAGACTTAGGGTGCTAGGGTTTGAGATTTAAGTTTTGAATTTTATAGAAGAGATTAAGAAAATCATCAACTTCTCTGGGTGTTTCTTGGACTCTAGTGAAACAACAAAACGTTTATCAGTTCTTCAAAGTTGTTTCTTCCATCCCAATGACGAGGCCCCCAACCATCATTTCAATACCAATTCCAAGGGATCATCGAACTCGTTCCGTCTTATGTCGTCAATGCAAAAACCACGTCGCCAACATGGAACTGCGGTGGCCCAGCCGTGCATCTCTCTATCTGAGTCTCTATGTGTATCAAGATTCCTCTATTACTGCCGAAACTTGTTTCCCTGTTTGTGTTCTTCATAGGACTGCTTGTTCTTAGATTATTTCAAAGTCGATTCTTGTTTGTTTTAATATAATGCCTAAAAAAACCACTTCTTTTGTTACAAACTGAGGTATGTGATCTTGCAAGACTACTTACAAGTTAACTTGGTTACATTGAATCAGGTTTGACGAGGGAATGGATTCTCTGCAACAGTCCGTAAGATATCTCTCCTGAACCAATCCTGATTTATTCCGTGTTTGTGCATTGGCGACACCAGACGTAGCGAGTTTGAGGGCTTGGAATTCAAGACATATTCAGTAGGGGACGAGTTGTTCTTAGGGAAGCTAAGAAGTTGGGACTCCGATGCATGCTTCTTCGGGGAGAATGGTCTCGGTCAGGTTTGGATTGTTATGCTTCTGTTATTTTTTTTTTTTTTTGATCAGCAAAATGATTTTATTGGATAAAAATCATACAAGCACAACTAATAGCCTCATTAAAAACCCCCCTAATCCTAATTGGGGGAAAAGAGTACCATTAGTTGTGTATTACAAGGACCAACACGACACAAATCAAGGTCGAACCCATAGCCAAGACGCCCTATCTATCCCACCCTTCGCCAGTGAGTCCGCTACTCTATTTCCCTCTCTCAAGACATGTGAGAAGCAAACACCCGGCAAATCCGCGCAAGCATCATCAATCTGAAAGAACCATCGCCATAAACGCCAAGGTCTACTCTCACCTCCTTGGATCCAAGCAAGTGCCACCTTCGAATCGGATTCGATGACGACCGATTCCATCCCCGCCCAAGACATCTCCCTTAACATCTTCAGAGCATAAGCTATCGCCTGAACCTCGGCTTCATTCGAGTCCACCACTCCAATTGGCCCGGAAAACAGCCCTCTAATTCGGCTCTCCCAATCTCTCAACACTCCCCCACAACCAGCCAAACCCGGCTTACCCCGAGCTGCACCATCGACATTAAACTTCCACACACCCTTCCACGGCGGAGTCCACTCCACTCCAACCCTGTGCGGCTGATTACCCCGTGCGGCAGGACTACATAAAAAGGGACTAACCCACCAGGCAGCTTCCCGAATGTCCAATGGATCAAAACTCGCCCTCGTCCACTGGAATGATCTCAATTTAATTAAGAACAAAATACTCCCAATTGACGAACTCTTGTTCTGAAACATTAAATTATTCCGCGCTATCCATAACGACCATAACACACTAGTGCATCCCATAATCCACCACACACGCACATCCCCTTTAAAAAAACTGTGGAAACTAGATAGAAGAAAATCACGCACATGCAGCGGACGCGTCACCGGAACTCCCCACCACTCGAAAAACCGACCCCAAACCTCCCACGCCCATGAACATTGCCATAAGATATGGTTTACCTCGTCCTCTCCAGCCCCACAAAAACGGCAAAGTAACGACGTATCCCCCAAAGTGATGCCACGAGCAAGCAACATAGCTAAAGTAGGCAACCGATCCATTACAATGAACCAGAGAAAGCACTGTAATTTTGGAAGAAGAGGAAGCTGCCACGGCCATGAGACATCCGACATATCCGACATCCCAAACGAAATCATCAATTTATATAACGCTCTTACCGAAAACTCGCCCGATGTCGCTTGAACCCACACTAGACGGTCCTGCACTCCATGACGCACCGAATGCCCCTGCAAACAGCCCACCATCTCGCGGAGCATATCCCCCTCAAATCCCCTCAGCTCCCGACGAAACAACCCGCCCCATGCCTCCAAAGGCAACCCCAGCACCTCACCTACACGCACCAACTTTTCTCTTGCTAACCCATAAAGACGCGGAAAAGCCAACTTCAAGGGTTCGGATAAGCACCAGCAATCGTGCCAAAACAGCACACTCTCGCCGTTTCCTATAATCCAGCAGAAATGTGACGTATTCATGAAACGTGCTACAACCTCCACTTGCTGAACATCAACAATATTCTTCCACATGGCTGACATCGAACGCTGACCTTGTTGCACTCGCCAATTCAGCACCCCGGTGCCGTATTTAGCATCAATAATCCTCCTCCATAGCGAACCTTTCGATTCAGCATACCTCCATGCCCACTTAGCCAACAAGGCTAAATTCCTTGTATGCAGATTAATGACGCCCAGTCCTCCCATCCGTCGCGGTTTGCAAGCCGTCTCCCATCCCACTCTACTCAATTTCGCCCTCTCCTCCTTTCCTCCCCATAAGAAATTCCTCCGAATACGATCAAGCTTCAATACAATACTTTTCGGAATCCTGAAAACTCCCATATAATACACTGGAAGCGCCGAAAGCACCGAGTTAACCAACACAAGACGCCCCGCAAAGGAAAGCGAATCACGCTTCCATCCCGCTAACCGTTTCCGAAATCTCTGAATCAGCGGATTCCAAACTTCTGTGCCACGCGGGCTCAAGCCAATCGGAATCCCAAGATACTTCATCGGTAATGTACCCCTCGGACAACCTAGCACCCGTCCCACCTCCTCCATAATCCCCTCATCCATTCCAATTCCAATTAAGCTAGATTTGTCGTAGTTAATTTTCAGCCCCGTTGTGAGTTCAAAACAAGTAAGGACACGCTTCAAATTGCGCGCCATCTCTACATCCCCCCTAAGGAATAAGATTGTATCGTCCGCAAATTGTAGGTGCGAGATCGATACGTCCCCTACCATACGAATTCCAGCAATTAGCCCCATGTGTTCCGCATTAGTCAAAAAACGGTAGAGAGTTTCAGCCACAATCACGAAGAGGAGAGGCGAGAGCGGATCGCCTTGGCGCAGCCCCCTCCTCATTGGGAACTCCTCCGTAGGACTACCATTAATCAGAATTGACAACCTCGCCGTCTCCACACATTCCGACATCCACCCACACCATACATCCCAAAAACCCATGCGCACAAGAATTAACTTCAAGCAACCCCAATCAATGCAATCATACGCCTTAGCAAAATCAAGCTTCAGCACATAACTACCGAGCACCTCCCTTGAAGACCTCATCGTATGAATCACTTCGTTGGCTAATAAAATTCCATCTAGAATTTGTCTCCCGCTTATAAAAGCAGATTGAACATCGCTAACAATCTGTGGTATTACATCTTGTAACCGACGTGCCAAACATTTGGCTAAGATTTTATAGACCGAATTAAGTAGACAGATTGGTCTATAATCTCCCAGCTCACGTGGATGCTCCTTCTTTTCTATGAGCACAACGAACGCCGAGTTGTATCCCCTCGGCAACCGTCCTGTAGAGTGAAACTCCCCTATGAATGCCATCAAGTCATTTCGTACAAAATCCCATCCTTTTCTAAAGAATTCAAAGGGAAAGCCATCCGGACCCGGAGCTTTCGCGCCCTCACTACTCCACAACACCTTCTTCACTTCCTCCACCGAAAACGGCCGTTCCAACTCAGCACTTTGCTGAACCGAAATGCGATCAAATGCGACATCCGGCACCATAACACCCCCACTCGGCTGCTTCCCAAAATGACGCATAAAAGCTGCTTTCACTTTAATTTTTAAACGCCTTGGTTCCGTGATCCATTCATCCCCAAACTGAATACCTCTTATCGAGTTCCTGACTTGTCTAATTTTTGCTGCTTTGTGGAAGAACGATGTATTTCGGTCACCTTCCGCTAACCATAAAGCGCGAGATTTCTGCCGCCAAAACGACTCACGCACGTTGGCCACTTTCCACAGCTTAGAATGCAACTTCCTGTAGATCTCGTCCTCGATCGGATTCCTTTCCTTGTCCCCTATTCTAGAATCCCAATCATCAATCTGTTTAGTTAAACTCTCATACTCCTTGTCCAGATCCCCAAATTCTGACCGGTACCAACCTTTTAGAATATGCTTCAGCCCCTTCAATTTCGCGTTAATGGATTTACCCTCCCTCCCCAAGGAAAGTTGCTGCCATTCCTTTTCTATAAGGGGCAAATTAGCTAGCCATGCATTCATAAACCGGAACGGCTTAGGACCACTATCCTCCAATTCGCTGACCAAAACAATCGGCGAATGATCCGATAGCTCCTTCGAGAGGTGTATAGTTACTAACGAGTTGAAACGCTGAACCCAACCATCCAATACCAGAAACCTGTCCAACCGACTACAACGTCCCCCAGGACCGAACCAAGTGAATAATATTCCTTTGATTGGAACATCGATCAACGCAAGTTGTTCTATAGACTCACAAAATAAATTCATCCCCGGATAGCCAGTTCCACTGCCCCTTCTCTCATCCGCACACCTAACAACGTTGAAATCACCCCCCACACACCACTCAACATGCCTAGATCGAACCACCTCACGAATACTATCCCAAAACCTTGCCTGATCCGAAACTCCACACGGCGCGTAAACTCCTATTATGCCACAATTCCAGTCCTCTCTAACCCAAGAACCCACGACCACAATTAAATTCTCTCGCACTTCCGAAGATGACACATTGAAATTAACCGGATCCCATATCAAAAGTACCCCACCCGATCTTCCTGTCGACGGGGCACATAAAAAAGAAAAAGAATCGGAATACCACAATTGGCGAACTAACCTCTCGGTGATGCTCTCCATTTTTGTTTCTTGTAGGAAAGCCATACCACATTGTTGTTGTCGAAGAATACGCCCAATCGAACGTCGCTTCGCCGCAGCCCCTAGACCCCTAACATTCCACGACAACAACCGCATACTTCGCTATTTCTCCACTTCTCGCGCTTCCAATAATCGCGCGATATCTTGTATCACTTCTTCCTCCCTACCCACCGTCACTGCCCCAATCAGATTTCCTACCCTTGCTGTTTCTTCTGCTTCTCGGATAATCGCTTGCTTGCGACAAATGAAGTCGGAATCCGACAAGGATCCGTTTGCAATCGTAATCGCCTGAATTTTTCCCTCCTCTCTAATTTTCTTTGGACGGCCTCGTCCTCTCTTCATGGCTTTAGACTTTGACGGTGATTCCACTACCGTAGGAGCTGGGATGAGTTCCGATAGGAGTCTAACTCTTCTTAATTCCCCATTCACCTCCACAAGACTGGCTTTAGATATCCTGCTGTCTTCCCCCTTAGGCCTCTCTTGCCTTAGATCCAATGTCTCCCTTGCTGTTCGCATATCATCTTTCCCTCCTGCGCTTCTGTTATTTTTTTTATTGAATTATTTACTCCTATATAAATTTTGTATCTCAAAAACAAATTCTATTTTATTTTAAAAGAGTATTCGTATCATTTTTTTATATTTTGACACCATAATTAAAATTCGACATTAACCTTTCATATTTTGACACTGTAATTCAATTTTTCTTGTTCCACCACTACAGCAAGGGGGTCCGTTTTTTTCTCCTTATTTTGATGAGTGGTGTTGGCTCCTTGGGGTGGTATTTAAAATTAAAAGGATTTGAGCCAGCTTGATTCTAGTTTGTTTTAAAGTTTCATTGTGTTTGTTTTGTTTTGGACTTGATTAGTGTTGTTCTAAAACTGCTTTGTTGGCCTTTCTTGTCTTCTATCTGGTTTGTTCGAGGCTCTCTTTAATCACGATTCACGAGTATAATTTACTTTATTCGTTTTAATTTGAAATTTTCCATAGTTTGAAGCAACAGCGCGATGTGGGTTTGGTGATCCAAATCAACAAATTCGATTTTCTTTCTCTTTTGATATTTTCCATAGTTTTAAGATCCCAGCTTCATATTTACCCAATGTCTTCAAACCATTGTATTTTGCGTTCTAATTCCTATACAGTAACCTTTCTACAAGTCTAAACCTTCAACTGCACTTTTCATTTTTCAACTTAAAGATTGCCCTTTTCATTTTCAAGTTTTCTTCCCTTGAAACATGTCAATCCAAGCATCTCTTCCGAGAATGCATAGGACCTGAATTCAAACGTTTTCTAAGCTATTCATTCAGAAGCCTTGCTACTTGTTCTAAACAAATGGAGTTTTCTAAGCTTTTCATTGCTCTTTTCATTTTCAAGTTTCTTCCCATGCAACATGTCAATCCAAGCAGCTCCTGCAAACTCGAACCTCTTCCGAGTATACATAGGAGCTGAATTCAATAATGTTAAACTCAGTGATGTTCCAATTAATTCAAACGTTGAATCTCATTTCATTCTCTCATTTGCCATAGACTATGACTCCTCAGGTTGTCCTTCTCTTACAAATGGCAAGTTCAATGTTTTTTTGGGACTCTGATAACCTCAGCCCTTCACAGTGTGGGAGATTGGCTATGCATACTTGGACCCTTCCTCTATAGATTCATGATTTTCCAACGCAGTTTCTTCATTCACAGATATCATCCAACAATACAACTAGGATGAGATTGATATTCACTATGAGCACTTCAATGTTGATCCTGAAACTTTCTCTGAGTGGCATTTGGCAACTCATAAAAAAACTCTAGAAAAATGGAGTGATCTCTTTTGCTTCCATAGCTCCATTTGATGATGATGATGCTCAAAGCCATTACAAGGCCGTGTGGAAAATGACTCTGAAATGACTATATGTGTATTTCTTTCCTTCTACTGGTACCTCAAATTTGGTGTTTCCGGAACTAACTCTGAAATGACTGCTTGATTTAAACACTTCCATAGAGATAATCATATAAGCGCTAACCTGTGTTGATGTGCCTGGCATAATCTACGAACAAACGACAGTCCATAAGATATTACAAAATTTGAACAAAACTCAAACAAACTCAGCAACAGACATTGAACTAAGTCATAGTACCCCCCCCCCCCCTCCCCTCCCCTCCCCAAAGTAGCAGGCTTATAACAGAGCAAACATATGCAATCTGAAGGAACTGAACTTTACCCATGAATTAAATTCATTATTTTGTCTACTTTGTTTAATTAATCGGTTTAAATTCTAGGCTAAATTTATTATTCATTTGATATCTCACATACACATGTATTTCTATTTTCGTCATCTAACTATTAGTTTTTACAAAATAATATTTAACGTTTTTTTTTATCATCAACTGTATGAATTTATTAAAAATAAAAGTCATACAGCTCGACGCAGCCCTTACGCCTCGTTAAAAACCTCCCTAAGCCTAATGGAGGAAAAGAGTACGTAAGTGCTAGTCTTAAACAGAACGCCTAAATACAAGCTAAGAATAAAGAACTCCTATCCACTCCCTCCTTTGCGAGTACATCGGCAAAACCATTTGCTTCCCGCGGTGTGTATTGAACGTTATATATATATATATATATATATATATATATATATATATATATATATTCTATCACATGATATTTTTATAATAAAATGATTTAGTAAAAATGTTACGTAGGTTGTTGACGATGATGTGGAAATTCAAAAACTAAATAAAATACCATGTAAGGATTATTTTAATTTTTCGATTGCATGTACCAAATTTGAACAAAAATATAATATTAAGCATTATTTTTTTAAAAAAAATAATAGTTGTGTGAGTAGGGATTGTAACACCCCTCGCCCGGGTTAAGAGCGAGGAGCGTTCGGAAACAATTCTAATCAAGATTAACAAGAAAAGTGGGTCAATTTAAAATTTTCTCTTCTAAAATAAGAACTATTCAATGAGCAACAATATAAAATTTCAATTAGGCAAATTCACAATGGTAATAAAATTTTGATTATTAAGGATTCTATTCGGTTCTATTCCATAACAAACAATGCAATTTAATCAAGCATTATTAACCCTTATAAATATAACCTCTCCTCCACAATCAACTAATTCGATTATCACTTATAGTTTCTCTATTCAATTCGAATGGTTTCCATATGATCCAAGTGACTAGTTTTCTCATCTATATACAACTCCTTTCATTATTCAAAACCATAGCTGCCAAGAGGTATATCAATTTTTCTAAACACCCAAAGATCATATTCGTTTTATTTATTATCATATGATCTCATATCAAGAGGCATACATGACTATAGTTCATGCTTACATCCATAACATATGTACAACAAAAAGAGGATAATCATGCCTCTAAACAAAACATCATGAGAATAACATTTACAACCTAGGGGTATTCAAAAAGAAAGTCATCATTCTACCATTCAATACACACATCTTAAATAAAGCTTAAAGATCATCATGATGCAAAGAACCAAGACCACAATGCAAGATCCTAAGCCAGCCACTATCATCAAAGCATAACCAAAGCATGCCATACTTTCAAAGCTTCCTTCACTTGTATATATATAGCTCCAAGGATTGAGAATCTCCAACCAACCGATCCTGAGTTTTTGGGAAGAATAACAACAAGAGGTGGTAAGTACATAGAAGTACTTAGTGAGGTAATACAATTTGCAAATTTCAAAGTTTAGCTATAAGATGATCAAATATCACATACATATACAACAATCGTACAATTCATGATTGATGAGTTCTCAAATATGACATATTTCATTTGCTATTTTTCTAGTTATTTGGACTTCTTGCTGCTTAATACATGCTGTTTTCGTTATATTTTGTGCATGGATCCAATTCTGGAAATAGCAGTGAAAATGGTGCATTTCTGCAGTTTTTATTATAATTCTGTCATGACTGGCATCATGGGCACAACACCGGGCACGACGCGTCTGACGTGGCAGTGACGTGGCAATGACGTGGCGACTTCTAGAAGCTTCTGGAACGTTCTGAGAGATCTTATCAGCTTATCCATTTAGATTTCCTGCATTTAAATTTTAAAACATTTGAATTGTTTTATCTTTTGTTTATTATTTTAAATTATCTCATCACCTTATCTTTGTAAATCTAAGCCTATAAATACCACCCTTGGTAAAGACATAGATCATCAATCATTTTTAGTGATCATCTCTTAGCTTTGAGTATTTTTATTTCTACCTTTGTAAATATTTTCTAGCTTTAATTCAAGTTCTTTTCCTTTATTTTCCTTGTTCCATTTATTTTATGCTATTTAATTACTTTTTTAAAAAACAAGTTAACTATGATAATTAATATCATGCTTAGCTAAATTTCTTGAGCCAAGAGCTAGCCAAATCAATTCTAATCGTGAGAATTGAACATTGCCTAAATTCCTTCGGGAATACATTTTTATCTTTCTGTTTAGATAGTTTGGCAATCGGCCTTACTAAAGTTTTTAATCGTTTTTCAAATCAAAAAGAGCTCGTTGGTCTGGAATCGTTTAAAGACATAGTTGGGAGGAAGGATCGGCCTGTGGCAATTTTGACTTCCTGTGAACACTCTTAGCGGCGGTCCGTTAAGAAAAGATAAAATCAGAAGCGATTCTTTTTAAGACAATTTCTGAGTCGGGCTTTTCCTGCTTTCAAAACTAAATACTTTAACGGCGATAGACGTGGTTAATTTGTTTAAGAATCAACCTTCGAAGATAGTCTTGGGAGGATTGGTTACTCGAGAGAGAAGCAAGTTGCGACGGGTTGGGCCTCGCAGACTGTAACCGACATGATCCCGGAGTAAAAATCTATTTCAATGATCGAAGGAATTGACAAGGCTAGCTCGAGGCTAATTTGCATATTTGGTTTTTTTTACTATTTTCTTTAATTCTTGCATTTTATTTTATTACTTCACTCAATATCAGATCACCCCCTTTTTTTATTTCCTTGTTTTTACAGATATTCCTGGGAATTCAAATCCGAAAAAATTCAAGTCAAGAATTCCGATTAATCTCCCTGTGGATCGACCCTCTTTCCCTATAACTACTTAATTTCTTATTTTATTATTTGTTGAAAGAGGTTAATTTATTTATTTATTTTTGACCGGTTGAACGACGACTTGTCAAAATTGGCGCCGTTGCCGGGGAGGTTTACTTTCGGCACTTTTGACTGATTTTGTTTTTTTTACCAGGAAAAACCCACTTTTAAAGAACCAAAAATTTAGCAAAGGTCGTCGAGCTAAACGACGTTAAACAAAGCGCTAAATGGGAGGCAACCCATTGGTTTATTTTTTGGTCAATTTTTACTTCTTCTTTTTTAATAATTTAATTTATGTTTCTTTATTTTTCATTTTCCTTCTTTTTAATTGCCTTAATAAATTTTCCTTTGCAGGATTTCTTTCGAATGCAGCAGGATTCTTTTTTACCCCAGCCAAAGTGCACCGTTTCATTAACCGCGGTGCATTTTAGCACGCTCAATGAACGGTGCACGATAGCCCGAAGACCTTTCCCCTTAGCATACCATCCAAATTTTCTCCCTTTTCCTTCCTTTTTTTCTTTCTTCCCGAAAACCACCAAATCCCTAAAAACACAACACACCCAGCCGCAAACTCACTCAGCCGCAATTTACCATGTCCCGCACCTCCTCCACGTCGCGGTGACGGCAAGCCCCCAGCCCCTGATCAAGAATCCCACTCAGACGGCTTCCATCGCTCATTCGCCTCCTTCCCCAACCGTCAGCCGTCGTTCGCGTCCTTCCAACAACTCGGGCCAGTCCCTACTCCTCCTCCTCGCCGTGGTGGCCGACGACCAGCAACGAGATCGCTCCCCCGACGAGAGTGCCGAACCACCCTTCGCTGCACCCTCTTTGGCACATCCGGCAGCTCTGTTCAAAGCCCTCTGCCGCCGCTGATCCGAGCCACTCATACTTCACTCAATATCAGATCACCCCCTTTTTTTATTTCCTTGTTTTTACAGATATTCCTGGGAATTCAAATCCGAAAAAATTCAAGTCAAGAATTCCGATTAATCTCCCTTTGGATCGACCCTCTTTCCCTATAACTACTTAATTTCTTATTTTATTATTTGTTGAAAGAGGTTAATTTATTTATTTATTTTTGACCGGTTGAACGACGACTTGTCAATGATAAGAATAGATACTTCACGCCATTCGATTTCTATCACCATTGTTAGACATGTTCAATTCAAATGGAACAATCAAGATAATTTCATTTCAATTCATACAATTAACACCAAATTTAATTTGATCCATACCATATCCATATGAAACATTCTAATACATAACCTTTATCATACTAACCAACTCGATTAATAACAAGAACCTTATGATTAAGTTAGCCGTGGTACCTAGTTAGTTCAAAGGTAAACGAGTCACATATTTTAAGTTGATACATTGAGTATCTTAAACAAGAAGGTGTCTTCTACACCCAAACAAGTCGGTACACATGGTACCTATCAAGCCGATGCCCTTGGCATCAAATAGAGAATAAATGTATCACCATCAAGACAGTACACTTGGTACTTAACAAGTCGAGCTCTAGACTCTAGGCATGCCATACCACCTAGGAACAACTAGAACCAAGGTCTTTGTTTTACAAACTTTAATTTGTTCTTTTAGTCAATTGAAAAATAAACAATACAAGCAATAGTAATTAACCATTATATAGTCATGCTTCTACTCATTTCGATCAATTAGGAGCTTAATCTCCATTAATTCAATTCGATTTCTAGACCATATCATACCGTATTAATTCATAATTTAGAAAGCAAAACATCATTTAATAATTCAAGGTAACATTAAAACTCAATCGAAGGTATACACATACATTTCCATCCAATTCGATAAATTGCTTCTTCTATCACTTTTCAATTAGAATTTTTCATAAATTGCTATACTCACGCATAAGTTTATTTAATTTGAAGATCAACTTTCCAGCTTCTAGATATCAAATTCATAATTTTCTCCATGTAACATCAACAAGCATCAAGCATACAAACAACCAAGGATTTACAAGAAAAAACACCATTCCAATCATCCACAAGATTCAATCAAAGCATTCAATTGTTAATTTAAGTTATTCTTCCCTAGTTACCAAATATACATGTTAATCAAATTTCATAACTGAGACAAAAATAACATGATAATTTGGTTAGAACCTAAGTTCCAACCCTAGGGAAGATTACATTCACAATACTCCTAGCTATTCTTGAATTTGGATGCCTTTGAGTGAGTCCTTCTTGCCTATTGAGGCGCCTTCTTCGAAACCTCTTTCCTTTACTCTAGTCCAATGCATTCCAAACAATAAACATAGGTTAACATCCCTTTAAGAAGACAAATCTTAAATTATAGGCATCAATCGGTACATGTCTAGACTATGCACTGTTTCGGACAGTTTGCAACCCCCTATATTGATCGGCTTATATCTTTTTATCCGTAAGTCGGAATTACAATTATTATATACTGTTAGAAAGCTTACATAACTGAATTTAAGACCATATAAAGTTTATACTCTAATTATTTCCCAATTAAAGCAGTTTATTCATTAAAGTTGAGCCAAAACAGTATTTTAAAACTACTCTTAAATTTTAAAGACATACTTAAATGGTTTGTTCGATCTAATTTCTACACTGATTCAGCTAATTTCTTTTCAAGACACAACATTATTCATCTTAATTGTATTTCTATACTGGAATCAACTTCAATTAGTTCACCTAAATCCCTTAATTTAACCATTTTTCCAGAATAGTCCTTAATAGCATATTTTACAACTAACACACTTAATTAGCTTAATTCCATTGCTAATTAGTTCTCTAATTTCTTACTGTATTTATTTCTATAAATTTTCAATCATTCTCAATAATTTCCAGCTTCCAATTTACTCAATTAACTATAAAATTTTCAATTCGACTATACTAGTCCCTATACTTTCCATTTTTCTTTTCGTGCTCTTAGCTTCGATCTAACATCAAATTCATTATTTTCATTATCCTTTTCATCAAATTAGCACTTCTATCTCTTAGAACACATGTCCCCGAATGATTTATTCCTACAAGAAATTTTCTAATTTCGATTGTAAGCCCCCCGATTTTCAAGATTTTCATATGACTATAATACTAGGAAAACTTAAGAAATTTCCTAAGGTTCGGTTAACCCAATTTACTAACTATTTTTGCAAGGCTATTTACTTCTATCACTCAATCCTTGAACTACTCTAGCTGAATTTTCCAACCCCAAGACTCGAATCAAACTAATAATTATATAAAAATCAATAATTTCCATAATCAAAAGCTAACATCGAACATAGCTTGGAGCAAGGAGCTTACCAAGTTTTAACTCTAAGCTTTTCCAAGCCAAATTATAATTCATGCAAGAGGAATATGGAAATTTTCCATGGATTTTCAGTCGAGCTTCAACTCTTCTCTCTCTCTCTCGGTTACTTAGCCGGTTAGGAGAAGGGTTGGTGGTGATGACAAGTTGTCACTCACCAAGCTTGGTTGGACTAATTTGCCCTCCTTAATTGGTTCTTAGGATGTAAGATAGTGGATGGGCAATTTAGGTAGTTTCGGATTTAAGACATGCAAGTCCCTAAGGTTTAATTTTTCTCAATTGGCTCCTAAACTTATCTCATTTGGTAGTTTGCCCTTTTTTTCAATTTAGTCCCTAATGACCGAATTACAAAGTAATTTAACAATTAGTTTGGCTTGATTATTAGCTAATAAGTCCAATAATCACTTAGGTACATTTGAGGGTGTTACAGGGATGACAATAAAACCCGAATTCGACGGGTTCTGACTCGACCCGATTTGGTAGGTTGAAATTTTTTATTTGAATTTTCGGTTTTCAGGTCTAGTTTTTAAAAGGTTTGAGTTGTGTATGGTCGGGGTCGGGTTTAGGGTGGAAATTCCCCGCCCCGAATCAACCTGGTTTATATATATATATATATATATATATATATATATATATATTTAATATTTTTATTATTTTTATCGGTGCGGGTCGGGTTTAATCGGGTTTTTTTTACTAAAATTTCGGGGTTGGGTCGGAGCTGGGTTTATACTTTTATTATATCGGGTCGGGTCGGGGATAAAAAATATATTGCACTCAGGTCGTGTTGAAAATTTAAACTTTCGGATCAGATTCGTGGCGACAAAAAATTTGTCGTGCCCCGCCCCGTTACCATCCCTATGTGTGAGTAAAACATGAATACATGTATAAATGGGATGTCAAATAGGCACTTTACCCTAAATTTTATGCATAATACGTTTTTGTATGGTTTTATTCCACCATTGTAACCATGTTGGGAGGAATAAAAGTGAATATTACATAAAACAAGTAGATATGTTAGTATCAACGAGGTGTTGTAGTATAGTGATGAGTATTTTCGTTTGCCACGCAGGTTATTAGTAAACTGACTGCTTTGTTTTTGTTTCAGTTTATCAACAGTTGTTGGTATATATGGACGAAGTTATACACTTGCAACACACGTTGTAAAACCGCTTTCGCTTCCTCTACAACCAAGTTATTCCGTTGCTTGCTTGAACCGCCATTCGACTTCGTCTCAGGACCAGAATGCATTTTTTTGACCCCCGAATTTGGGTGGAAGCCTTTACCGAAAGCAACACATTCACTCACTCCAACTAATGTCACGAGTATTTGAAGCTTTCGTGTGTGACAGTTCAAATACACCTCCATATCCAATAAATGATCTCGAGGCTTCTAAAATACAAAACACTACTATTTTTTTCTTTGGCAAAATGACAAAAGATGCCCTCAATGTTTGCATGTTTTGTCATTTGGTCTCAAATATTTTTGGAGCAAACAACGCTCAACGTTTCAATTTGGTCCAAATATGCCCTCGTTTGATGAAAAATGTCAGTCAACTGACGGTCAACGACTGATGCTGACTGGACTTGCCACGGGTTAAGACCTGCTGATGTGGCACATACCATGTCATATTTCTTTTATAAATATTTTGTTGTACCCTTCTTTATGGTGGCACGTGGCCGACTATCATGCTGACACATGACCGAATCTAATGGTGATACGCGTCGAATATAATGCTGACACGTCAGCAAATCTTAACACGTGGCAAGTTCAGTTAGCATCAGCCGTTGACCGTCAGTTGACTGACAGTTTCCATCCAACGAGGGTATATTTGGACCAAATTGAAACGTTGAGGGTAGTTTGCTCCAAAAAAAGAATTGGAGGCCAAATGACAAAACATGCAAACATTGGAGGCATCTTTTGTCATTCCTTTTTTATAATAGGTGTTGGATTGGAGCTCGTGTTATTGATAAGTTTAATTACAAAATAAATGTTCACATTATTTTTTTATATTAGGTGTTTAAAGTAGTTTTTGATTAAAATAAATGTTTAATGTTTCATTCGGTTATATTTTAGAGTTGATCTATAAGTTATCGTAACAAAGCCCGTCATCCAATAAATAAATGACATGTAAAATGCTTATTGTTTTTATTTAATTATTTTAAAAAATCATTTAAAAAAACTTCAAAATTTTCAACAATACCCCAAATCAAAATTTATATATCACTTTACAAATTTGATAAAAACTTACATGTAGTTTTAATATTTACATTGTTGTAAAAATAATAATTTCATTAAAAAAAGTTGACACCAGTGAGATTAGAGAAAATAAAGTAGTTGTGAAAAATAATTCATTTTCCACTTTAGTAATATTTACTTTAAAAATGATTTGTTAAAGAATTATAAAACTACGTTCATGCGCAATTTCATTTAGTTTATAATATTAATCTATGTGTTAGAAATCATAATCACAAAATTATGTACATAGTAGCCTGCATGTATTACCAATCTACATATACGAAACTAAAAAAACTTTAAATAACAGGGTCATTTATATAATAACAATGAGATAGCGACTAAATTAAAATATATCATTTATGTGTTACTATGAGATAGCGACTTATATAATAACAATGTGAGAACCGATAATATGATTCATTGTTGATTACGTGAATTTTTAATTTTAGTATATAATAATGGGTCATGTTTACTGGTTTATTTTGTCTTCCATATTGTCTTGTCGTGCGTAAGAGCATCAAGGTCTTCAAAATCTCACAAAGCATTTTATTCGAAGGTAAAAAATTTGTTAATTACTATCACGTGCCTTGTCGGGCAAATCACTATTCATCTAGAAGATTAATTAGTTCGTGGCTTAATCAACTAGTAGACGAGGTGAATGTTTAAGATATAATAATAATAATAATAATAATAATAATAATAATAATAATAGTAATAATAATAATCTTTGACTTAACATTAAGAAATCTTTCTAATAATTTATATTACTGGTAATTTGTGAGAGATCTCAAGGGCCAAAATAGTAGTCTATTTGTTGTGATTAAATATGTCAGACTCATCGCTACGGCAACGGGATTGTTTTTACAAAACTTTGTTTTGTGTTTTGATGCCTATATAATAACCTTTGTACGAGAGTAATTCTTCAACTCAGCCTACATCACAACACCAATCTACTTGTTCTAAACCAATGGAGTTTTCTAAGCTTTTCATTGCCCTTTTCATTTCCCAAGTTTTCTTCCCTTGCAACATGTTAATCCAAGCAGCTCCTGCAAACTCGAACCTCTTTCGAGAATACATAGGAGCTGAATTCAATAACGTTAAATTCAGTGATGTTCCAATTAATTCAAATGTCGAATTCCACTTTATTCTCTCCTTTGCCATAGATTATGACTCCTCAAGCTCTCCTTCTCCTACAAATGGCAAGTTCAATGTCTTTTGGGACTCTGATAACCTCGGTCCTTCCCAAGTTTCTTCCATTAAGAGCAGCCATTCAAATGTTAAAGTAGCTTTAAGCTTAGGTGGAGATAGTGTGGGAGATGGTTCTGCTTATTTCAACCCTTCCTCTGTAGATTCATGGGTTTCCAATGCGGTTTCTTCGCTCACAGATATCATCCAACAATACAACTTGGACGGGGTCCATATTGACTACGAGCACTTTAATGCCGACCCCGAAACTTTCGCTGAGTGCATTGGACAACTTATAAAAACCCTTAAGAAGAATGGAGTGATCTCTTTCGCTTCCATAGCTCCATTTGATGATGATGATGTTCAAAGCCATTACAAGGCCTTGTGGAAAAGCTATGGTGACCTCAGACTATGTCAATTTCCAGTTTTATGCCTATGATCAAGTAACAACCGTCTCTCAGTTTATCAATTACTTCAACACCCAAAGCTCTAACTATAACGGCGATAATGTATTAGCCAGCTTTATTAGCGACGGGAGTGGAGGCTTGACACCGGAAAACGGCTTCTTTACTGCCTGTAGTAGACTAAAGAGCCAGAACAAACTCCATGGTATATTTATTTGGTCTGCTGATGACTCTAAGAGAAATGGCTTTCGGTATGAGAAGCAATCACAAGCTCTACTTGCAATTTCCCACTAGTATTTTTATCTTATCTACTTTTATAAAAGCATAGAATATGAGTTTGAACATTCACATTATGTGGACGTAATGTGTGTATTGCCATTTGTTGTATAAATATATACCAGATGTCTATTGTGTACCTCAAAATTTGGTTTTCTATGGGTTTAATCTAGAGCTCAGAATCAAGAAACCTCTTAATTCTCATCTTCATAATATAACTTTTGTTTCTTGGACTCAGCTCTGCCCATTCGACGCCTCCGATAATGGTTGCACACCTGTTTTATCACACTTTTGTGTCTTGGGAATGCTACTTGTGGTTAATGTGTCTCATTTAGCTGTTTGTGGTCTATTAGATTTCAGAGATTCTTCTACCTTTTTGTATTCAAACAAAACTGCTATGCCAAAGGTATAAAAACAGCTACAATATTGAATTAATCCATACATATTGCAGAGTTACTTGATTCAACTTGGAACAGGTTATTTTGGAAGATACATTCAACTTGATTCAACTGCTAGGCCATATGTTACAGACCAAGGAAAGGAACAATTGACAATTCAATTGTTGCTGGTGTTTTTAGAGCAAATGTAGCAGTGCTTCCTTTTCATCTACACGGGTTCAACTTCTTCGTTGAAGGCCAGAGTTATTGGAATCCAAATGTCAACCCTGCAAATTTCAACCTAGATAAAGGAAAAGAGTACAACACATAAACGGCAGTTCATAAGATATTAAAAAATTCGAACAAAACTGAAACAAACTCAGCAACAGACATTGAACGAATTCATATTTCATAGTACCCCTCCCCCAAGTAGCAGGCTTATAACAGAGCAAACATATGCAATCTGAAGGAACTGAACTTTACCCACCTGTTTTATCAGACAATCAACCTCCTCAAATAATGACCACCCTTATGTGGTGGTAATGGTTGCACAAACCGCGTCCCCAACATCAACAACTACGTTGGCAGTGTATACTATCAACCCTCTCTTATAAATCAAATGATTAATGAGAAGCGTTCTTCCTATGGCATCATGACAGAAACCACCACTCACAAAATGAATATATGTATATATTCTACAACAAATCAACTTCTGAAAATAAACCTAACCATATCAACTTTAAGCAATGAGAAAGGATTCATAAATAAAAACAAAAAGTGCGACTTTTGTTCTTGTATTATACCTGTTAAAGGAGATTCAAACGAGTCTTCCTACCAAGAACACAATAGTAAAACAAGAATCTTTACATATAAAAAGAGAGAGACGGGGGTTGATACACAGCCAACGCAGTTGTAGGTGAGAACGAGCGATGATTGATTTTGTGCAATAAATTTAGATTGTTTTATGTACGGTGTGAGAGTCGTTTTCTTGTTGCCTTAGATTGAGTCCGAGGTGTATTGTGTGACTTATCTTTTTGTTTAGGTGTATCATTTGTATCTTCGAATTTGTCTCTAGATTTTACTTATTGTTTCAATGGGCCCCTTCATTAATATAAAATGTTGGAAAATTTTGTCACGCTCGACGAGTACCGATGAGCACCACTAACGGCGAGCACCGATGAACATTATTAATTCAATTTATAAAGATTAAAATTTTAAAAGACTCGTCGTATGATTATAAATTGTTTAAAAATCAAAAGGTAAATTATTTAAAATATATTATTTTATTTTTTATTTTCTTTCAAACATAGATCAAAATATATTTATCTACCCCTAAATTACAAAACCCTAATTGTTGTTCATTTGAAATTCAAGCTGTTGTCGCCGTCGTCGTCGTTGTTTGCTGCTACCGTCGCCGCTGCCTTTTGACTGTTAAAATTCTAGGTTTTGTAATTCAATTTGGATGCCTTTTGACAGACGGTGTTATTTCGGTCGGAGAATCTAATTTAATATATTAAGTTTACGTACAAATGAGCAAAAATTACAGCCTCATCCGTGGCAAAGCAATAACGGCAGCGGCGGCTTAAATTTTCAAATGAACAAAAATTAGGGTTTTATAATTTAGGGGTATATATGTATTTTGATCTAGGTTTAACAGAAAATAAAAAATAAAATAATATATTTTAATTAATTTACCTTTTGATTTTTAAATAATTTATAATTATACAGTGATTCTTTAGATTTTTAATCTTTATAAATTGAATTAATAGTGCTCATCGGTGCTCATCGGTACTCGTTGAGCGTGGTAGACTCATCCTAAAATATTTCTCATTGCGAGAAAAGAAACAAGACTCATTCAAAGATCTAGTTATTCGTTTTAAGTTTTATCCGAAATTGGAAAAGATTTGTATAAAAGTATTACGTTCTAAGAATGAGATTAAAAAAAATAAGGTTTAACCGTAAAATAAGTGTCCAAACTATAATCATTTTTTCAGTTAGGTGTCTAAACTATTTTCTAAGCGAAATAAGTGTCTAGTGTTCCATTTTGTTACTCAAATAAGGTTTTAACATCAAAGGTCGTTAAAAAAATTTGTCATCCAATCAGAATATGTAATGTGACCTATTTTTTTTCAATTTTTTTTTTTATTTTCTGAATTTCTTTCAAAAATTTGAAAGTCTTAATTTCTTTCAATTAAACTCTCGAATCACATCTCTCTCGCGCCAATGGTTCACCGTTCACCGCCCAAGCCTTGCGTACTCATCGTTCAGCATCCCCACCCTCTAGCCGACGATCACATCCCAATCAGCCTCTTTTTTTCATTGTTGGATGTCCGTCGACGGTTCACTCGTCAATATTTGACGACAGAAAGATGAGATTTGCAGTCGTGGTGGTCTGACAAAAGCATGGGTGACTAGTGGTGATTGAATCGGTTGTAGGATGGGAGGAATTTAGGGACTTGGGGTTAGGGTTTTGGGTTTTTTTAAAGAATTTAAAGATTTTTGGGGGTTTTTATAAAATTAAAGATTTTCTTATTCTTTAAATAAAAATTAAAGAAAATAACAGACTTATGCCACATGTCATGTTCTAATTTGATAATGGAATTTTTTTAACCATCGTAAAAAAAACCCTTATTTGAGTAACGGAATGAAACATTAGACACAATGTTGGTCGATGAAATAGTTTAAGTATTTAACTGGAAAAAATGATATAGTTTGGACATTTTTCTGACGGTTAATTAAAAAATAACCATGTTTAAAATATGGGTCGGTCTTGACCTCTAACAATCAATACATGAGTTAGGCCACTCATTTTCAAAATTTTACAAATATTTTGTTATATTATTTTTAGGCTTAAGGGCTATTTTTTCTTTGTAGTAATCTCAATTTATCGATTTCACCCTTATGATATTTTCACATCAATTTGACCTTTGAAGTAGTCGAATTGCATCACCGTTTAGGGTTTAAGAATATTTTTATGTTTCATAATCACTTTAGATTGATAAAAAATTTTATTAAGGTTTAGGATTTAGGGTTTGAGATTTAGAAATTAAGGTTAGAGTGTTAGTCAAGGGGCAAACGGTGATGCAATTCGACTACTTCAGGGGCCAAATTGATGCAAAAATACCATAGGGGCAGAATCGATAAGTTGGTACTACTACAGGGGAAAAAATAGCCCTTAAGCCTTATTTTTATAGTATACCTTAAAGTTTAAATTTGATAAAAATTTAGAACCTATCGAGTGGCTTAAGAGAAAAGAGTTCGATGTTTATTATGGGATTTCTGGATTCAAGCACATGTGCGTGGAAAAAGTATAAACAGATAAAAATATACAATATTATAAGGAAAATATTTTGATACACAAGCTTGTGTAAATTTGAGTTTACACAAGCTTTTTAATTTCAAGGTTTAGATATTTATGTTATGGTTTAGAGTTTAGGGGTTTAAGTTGTAGGGTGTAGAATTTAGAGTTTAGGGGTTTAAGGTTTAGGTTTAGGTTTTAGGATGCTTTGGCTAAGGATTTAGGTTTTAGATTTTATAGCTTAAATATGAACGGTCGTGTAAATTTTTTTAGACAGTTTGTGTATTAAAATATAACTCGTTTATGATGTAAAATTTAGAGTTTAAGATTTAAGGTTTAACGTTTAGACTTAGGGTGCTAGGGTTTGAGATTTAAGTTTTGAATTTTATAGAAGAGATTAAGAAAATCATCAACTTCTCTGGGTGTTTCTTGGACTCTGGTGAAACAACAAAACGTTTATCAGTTCTTCAAAGTTGTTTCTTCCATCCCAATGACGAGGCCCCCAACCATCATTTCAATACCAATTCCAAGGGATCATCGAACTCGTTCCGTCTTATGTCGTCAATGCAAAAACCACGTCGCCAACATGGAACTGCGGTGGCCCAGCCGTGCATCTCTCTATCTGAGTCTCTGTGTGTATCAAGATTCCTCTTTTACTGCCGAAACTTGTTTCCCTGTTTGTGTTCTTCATAGGACTGCTTGTTCTTAGATTATTTCAAAGTCGATTCTTGTTTGTTTTAATATAATGCCTAAAAAAACCACTTCTTTTGTTACAAACTGAGGTATGTGATCTTGCAAGACTACTTACAAGTTAACTTGGTTACATTGAATCAGGTTTGACGAGGGAATGGATTCTCTGCAACAGTCCGTAAGATATCTCTCCTGAACCAATCCTGATTTATTTCGTGTTTGTGCATTGGCCACACCAGACGTAGCGAGTTTGAGGGCTTGGAATTCAAGACATATTCAGTAGGGGACGAGTTGTTCTTAGGGAAGCTAAGAAGTTGGGACTCTGATGCATGCTTCTTCGGGGAGAATGGTCTCGGTCAGGTTTGGATTGTTATGCTTCTGTTATTTTTTTTATTGAATTATTTACTCCTATATAAATTTTGTATCTCAAAAACAAATTCTATTTTATTTTAAAAGAGTATTCGTATCATTTTTTTTATATTTTGACACCATAATTAAAATTCGACATTAACCTTTCATATTTTGACACTGTAATTCAATTTTTCTTGTTCCACCACTACAGCAAGGGGGTCCGTTTTTTTCTCCTTATTTTGATGAGTGGTGTTGGCTCCTTGGGGTGGTATTTAAAATTAAAAGGATTTGAGCCAGCTTGATTCTAGTTTGTTTTAAAGTTTCATTGTGTTTGTTTTGTTTTGGACTTGATTAGTGTTGTTCTAAAACTGCTTTGTTGGCCTTTCTTGTCTTCTATCTGGTTTGTTCGAGGCTCTCTTTAATCACGATTCACGAGTATAATTTACTTTATTCGTTTTAATTTGAAATTTTCCATAGTTTGAAGCAACAGCGCGATGTGGGTTTGGTGATCCAAATCAACAAATTCGATTTTCTTTCTCTTTTGATATTTTCCATAGTTTTAAGATCCCAGCTTCATATTTACCCAATGTCTTCAAACCATTGTATTTTGCGTTCTAATTCATATACAGTAACCTTTCTACAAGTCTAAACCTTCAACTGCACTTTTCATTTTTCAACTTAAAGATTGCCCTTTTCATTTTCAAGTTTTCTTCCCTTGAAACATGTCAATCCAAGCATCTCTTCCGAGAATGCATAGGACCTGAATTCAAACGTTTTCTAAGCTATTCATTCAGAAGCCTTGCTACTTGTTCTAAACAAATGGAGTTTTCTAAGCTTTTCATTGCTCTTTTCATTTTCAAGTTTCTTCCCATGCAACATGTCAATCCAAGCAGCTCCTGCAAACTCGAACCTCTTTCGAGTATACATAGGAGCTGAATTCAATAATGTTAAACTCAGTGATGTTCCAATTAATTCAAACGTTGAATCTCATTTCATTCTCTCATTTGCCATAGACTATGACTCCTCAGGTTGTCCTTCTCTTACAAATGGCAAGTTCAATGTTTTTTTGGGACTCTGATAACCTCAGCCCTTCACAGTGTGGGAGATTGGCTATGCATACTTGGACCCTTCCTCTATAGATTCATGATTTTCCAATGCAGTTTCTTCATTCACAGATATCATCCAACAATACAACTAGGATGAGATTGATATTCACTATGAGCACTTCAATGTTGACCCTGAAACTTTCTCTGAGTGGCATTTGGCAACTCATAAAAAAACTCTAGAAAAATGGAGTGATCTCTTTTGCTTCCATAGCTCCATTTGATGATGATGATGCTCAAAGCCATTACAAGGCCGTGTGGAAAATGACTCTGAAATGACTATATGTGTATTTCTTTCCTTCTACTGGTACCTCAAATTTATTGAGTGCCCACTTAACGCTTCCAACAAGTGGTATCCGAGCTTGGTTCGAGTTTAAGCCACGAGAAGATGGAGAACATGATCCAATCTCAAATCCCGAGATTGACGAAGACGAACTATGGAAACTGGAGTATTCAAATGAAGGCATTACTCGGTTCACAAGAATGCTGGGATATTGTTGTAAAAGGATACGCTGAGCCGGAAAATGAAGCAGCAGAGGCGGCTCTAACCAATGAACAGAAAAGAGCACTAAGGGATGCTCGTAAAAGAGACCAAAGGGCGTTGTATTTCATTTTCCAAGCGGTAGATGAATCTACCTTTGAAAAAATTGCAGAAGCGACAACCGCAAAGGAAGCGTGGGAAACTCTGCAAAAATCACTCCAAGGAGTTGAGAAGGCAAAAAAGGTACGTCTCCAATCACTTAGAGCCGAGTTTGAAATGCTGAAAATGAAAAACACGGAAAGCATAGATGACTATGTTAACCGTGTGAAAGGCGTCGTAAATGAAATAAAAAGAAATGGTGAATCGCTTGACGAAGTTAGAGTGATGGAAAAAATTTTGCGGTCGTTGACACGAAAATTCGACTACGTGGTTGTCGCAATAGAAGAATCAAAAGATTTGTCCCAGATATCGCTCGATGAGCTTGTGGGTTCACTTCAAGCCCATGAGCACAAGATGAAGCAAAATGAAGATTTTGAAAATTTGGAGCAAGCTTTGCAAAGCAAGATGAACGTCAATGAAGGAGAAGCTAGCAATAGCTACACAAGAGGCCGAGGAAATCGTGGTGGTTATCGTGGAAGATACAGAGGAAGACGAGGAGTACGAGGGCACGGTGGTCGATCGTATGACACAGCTCAAACAAGTGAAAATTTCCAGACGTCAAGTCGTGGACGAGGATTCAGAGGCCGAGGTCGAGGCAGATATCAACAAAGAAATAAATCTCAGGTACAATGTTATAACTGCAACAAATATGGCCAATATAGTTACGAGTGTCGATTAGCTCCTAAACAAGAAGAAAGAAATAATGTAGCAGCAGCTGAAGAAGAAAATGTTGAAAAATCTCATATATTCCTTACTTACAAAGGAAATGGAGAATTTAAGAAAAATATTTGGTACCTTGACAATTGTGCTAGCAATCATATGTGTGGCCGAAAGGAGCTGTTCGTGAAGTTAGATGAAACAATCCATGGCCGAGTAACATTTGGAGATGACTCGTACGCAGAAGTCAAAGGCAAGGGTGAAGTCATGATTACTCAAAAAAATGGTGAAAAGTAGTACATCTCAGATGTTTATTATGTACCGGCTTTGAAAAGCAACATCATCAGCCTTGGTCAACTTCTAGAAAAAGGATATGAGGTGTTGATGAAAAATCGCTCCCTTGCCATCACAAATAAAGATGGAGAATTGATAGCCCAAGTTGATATGACTCGAAATCGTCTTTTTACAATTGACATTGAGTCAGGAGAAGTCAAGTGCATGAAGACTGCAATCAAAGATGATTCATGGTTGTGGCATTTACGATATGGGCATCTTGGATTTTCGGGCTTGAAGCTATTATCAAAAGCAAATATGGTGAGAGGACTACCAGAGATCAATCCTCCAGAACAACTGTGTGAAGCCTGCATCAAAGGAAAACAACACAGACAAAGCTTTGATGTTGGCATATCCTGGCGAGCCCAAAGACAATTGGAGATTGTGCACACAGATATCGTTGGTCCTTTTGACATCCCATCACTTGGTGGAAATAGGTATTACCTAACCTTTATTGATGATTATAGCAAAAAGTGTTGGGTTTATGTTCTTAAACAGAAGTCGGAAGCACTGGATAAGTTCAAAGAATTTAAAGCAATGGCGGAGAAGCAAAGCGGTCAATACTTAAAGATACTCAGATCTGATAGAGGAGGCGAGTATACCGTAAAATTATTTGAAGACTTTTGCAAAGAGCATGGCATCATCCATCAGCTGACAGTTAGATACACGCCTCAACAAAATGGAGTTGCTGAAAGAAAGAACCGCACAATCCTTGACATGGCAAGGAGCATGATAAAAGGGAAGCACTTACCAAGAAATTTTTGGGCCGAAGCTGTTCGTGGTGCAGTCTACCTGTTAAACCGATGTCCAACCAAAAGTGTTAAGTATATGACGCCAAATGAAGCGTGGAGCGGTAAAAAACCAGGAGTTGGACACCTCAAAATTTTTGGGTGCATTACATACGCCCATGTTCCTGAACAAATCAGAAAAAAGCTCGATGATAGAGGAGAAAAATGTATCTTCATCGGTTATGATGAAAGAAGCAAAGCCTACAGACTATATAATCCTCTCACAAAGAAGATAATCATTTCAAGAGATGTCGAGTTCGATGAAGTAGATCACTGGAAATGGAGTAAAGAAGAAAAGAAAGTTGAAGGACTATTTTTTAATGAAGATAAAGACGATGATGATTTCATCAACCAAGAAGAACAAGGTGATGATCAAAGTCTTCAACAAAATCCAATTGACCCATCTTCGTCAAGCAGCAGCAGCTGTAATACTAGTACAGAAAATTTTGAAGTACAACCAACTGAAGTTCGAAGGTCTACAAGAGAAAAAAGAATGCCAGAAAGGTACAACGATTATGAATTACAAAATATTTCACTTTTCTGCTTACTCGTAAACAGTGATCCAATAACATATGAAGAAGCAATTGAAGATGATAAGTGGAAGAATGCTATGGATGAAGAAATTGCATCAATAAATAGAAATGATACCTGGGAGCTAACAAATCGACCCAAAGGTCACAACCCAATTGGAGTCAAGTGGGTGTACAAAACGAAGACCAACAAGAAAGGAGAAGTGGAAAAATACAAGGCGTGACTAGTTGCGAAAGGCTACAAACAAAGACAAGGAATAGATTATGATGAAGTATTTGCTCCAGTAGCAAGGATCGAAACTATTAGACTTCTCACAGCAATTGCAGCACAAAACAAATGGAAGATTTACCAGATGGATGTGAAGTCAGCATTTCTTAATGGCTACCTAGAAGAAGAAGTTTATATCGAACAACCACCTGGATACACTAAAAAAGGGCATGAAGACAAAGTCTATCGATTGAAGAAAGCCTTGTACGGATTAAAGCAAGCTCCAAGAGCGTGGAACACGAGAATAGATGAATACTTCCAAAGAAATGGGATCATGAAAAGTCCGTACGAACATGCCTTATATACAAAGAAAAATGGAGATGGTGATATCATGATCGTGTGCTTATATGTGGACGACATGATTTTCACAGGAAACAATCCAGGTATGTTTATTGATTTCAAGAAAGCCATGATTAAAGAATTCGAAATGACAGATATAGGAGAAATGTCATACTTCCTTGGAGTCGAAGTAAAACAAATAAAAGCTGGAATATTCATATCACAAAAGAAGTACGCAGAACAAATTTTAAGCAAATTTAGAATGGAGAGTTGTAAGCCAGTAGCCACGCCAGCAGAACCAGGCATGAAATTGAGTGTTGATTCAACAAGAGAGCTGGTGAATCCAACGTTCTTTAAAAGCATCGTTGGAAGTTTAAGGTATCTGACTATCACACGGCCAGACATAACATATGTTGTGGGAATGATAAGCAGATTCATGGAGAAGCTGAAACAAGATCATTGGATTGCAGCAAAGAGAATTTTAAGATATGTCAAAGGCACAATAGATCATGGTCTATTTTACACACATTCACAAGATTCAAAGTTGGTTGGTTATTCTGATAGCGATTACGGGGGAGACTTGGATGATAGAAAAAGTACTTCCGGGTACCTATTTCATATTGGCTCTGCAGCATTTTCATGGTCCTCAAAGAAACAACAAACGGTGGCTCTTTCAACATGTGAAGCAGAATATATAGCCGCAGCAGCGTGCACTTGCCAAGCATTGTGGTTAAAAAATATCTTGAACGAGCTGAACTTGGAACAAGAAGAACCGACTACAATTTATGTTGACACCAAGTCTACAATATCTCTTGCTAAGAATCTCGTCTCTCACAACCGAAGCAAGCACATCGATACAAAATATCACTTTATACGAGAGCAAGTGAAGAGTAAAAACGTAGAATTAATCTACTGCAGAACTGAAGATCAACTTGCAGATATTTTTACGAAGCCGTTAAAAGCTGAAACATTTTACAGATTAAAAGAAAAGCTCGGAATGAAGGATTGGGTTTGAGGGGGAGTGTTAGAAATCAAACCCAATTAAAAGTTACTTA
The DNA here is from genome assembly GCA_958450335.1 of Hibiscus tridactylites. Taxonomy (NCBI): domain Eukaryota; kingdom Viridiplantae; phylum Streptophyta; class Magnoliopsida; order Malvales; family Malvaceae; genus Hibiscus; species Hibiscus tridactylites. Next base: position 42,882,470 of record OY288292.1, read on the forward strand.
TGTCAGCAAAGATTTAAGGATATAGAAATATCCACTTGGAAAGCTATACAACACAAAAGGAGATGAAGGTGATGTGGCAACATTTTGGAGTCCCACAAAAAAACATGGCAGCAGCAAATGATAGGTGGCACCACAATTAAAAAATGCTTAACAATTAAGAAAAGTAAGGTTGATGTGGCAGCAACCAAATGAAACAAAATAGCTAGAATTTTCATGAAGCCTTAGGCAATTTAATAACATAGAATATGTGGCAGCCTCCTTTGAAATTCAAGGAGTATACGGCAAGGAATGGCAATAAATTAAGGAGGTTTAGTTCTCCTATATATATGTGTTATTAGTTTATGTATGTAGTTGTGAGCAAAAAGAAAATAACCCGAGAGAGAGAGTTAAAACTTAGCAAAGTTTTGTGTATGTAAAACTAGCCGAAGCTAGTGTTTGTATTGTACTCGTATTTTGTTCGTATTAATAATATCGTGAGTTATAAAGTTTATTGAGTGCCCACTTAACGCTTCCAACACTTACAAGTTAACTTGGTTACATTGAATCAGGTTTGACGAGGGAATGGATTCTCTGCAACAGTCCGTAAGATATCTCTCCTGAACCAATCCTGATTTATTCCGTGTTTGTGCATTGGCGACACCAAACGTAGCGAGTTTGAGGGCTTGGAATTCAAGACATATTCAGTAGGGGACGAGTTGTTCTTAGGGAAGCTAAGAAGTTGGGACTCCGATGCATGCTTCTTCGGGGAGAATGGTCTCGGTCAGGTTTGGATTGTTATGCTTCTGTTATTTTTTTTATTGAATTATTTACTCCTATATAAATTTTGTATCTCAAAAACAAATTCTATTTTATTTTAAAAGAGTATTCGTATCATTTTTTTTATATTTTGACACCATAATTAAAATTCGACATTAACCTTTCATATTTTGACACTGTAATTCAATTTTTCTTGTTCCGCCACTACAGCAAGGGGGTCCATTTTTTTCTCCTTATTTTGATGAGTGGTGTTGGCTCCTTGGGGTGGTATTTAAAATTAAAAGGATTTGAGCCAGCTTGATTCTAGTTTGTTTTAAAGTTTCATTGTGTTTGTTTTGTTTTGGACTTGATTAGTGTTGTTCTAAAACTGCTTTGTTGGCCTTTCTTGTCTTCTATCTGGTTTGTTCGAGGCTCTCTTTAATCACGATTCACGAGTATAATTTACTTTATTCGTTTTAATTTGAAATTTTCCATAGTTTGAAGCAACAGCGCGATGTGGGTTTGGTGATCCAAATCAACAAATTCGATTTTCTTTCTCTTTTGATATTTTCCATAGTTTTAAGATCCCAGCTTCATATTTACCCAATGTCTTCAAACCATTGTATTTTGCGTTCTAATTCCTATACAGTAACCTTTCTACAAGTCTAAACCTTCAACTGCACTTTTCATTTTTCAACTTAAAGATTGCCCTTTTCATTTTCAAGTTTTCTTCCCTTGAAACATGTCAATCCAAGCATCTCTTCCGAGAATGCATAGGACCTGAATTCAAACGTTTTCTAAGCTATTCATTCAGAAGCCTTGCTACTTGTTCTAAACAAATGGAGTTTTCTAAGCTTTTCATTGCTCTTTTCATTTTCAAGTTTCTTCCCATGCAACATGTCAATCCAAGCAGCTCCTGCAAACTCGAACCTCTTCCGAGTATACATAGGAGCTGAATTCAATAATGTTAAACTCAGTGATGTTCCAATTAATTCAAACGTTGAATCTCATTTCATTCTCTCATTTGCCATAGACTATGACTCCTCAGGTTGTCCTTCTCTTACAAATGGCAAGTTCAATGTTTTTTTGGGACTCTGATAACCTCAGCCCTTCACAGTGTGGGAGATTGGCTATGCATACTTGGACCCTTCCTCTATAGATTCATGATTTTCCAACGCAGTTTCTTCATTCACAGATATCATCCAACAATACAACTAGGATGAGATTGATATTCACTATGAGCACTTCAATGTTGACCCTGAAACTTTCTCTGAGTGGCATTCGGCAACTCATAAAAAAACTCTAGAAAATGGAGTGATCTCTTTTGCTTCCATAGCTCCATTTGATGATGATGATGCTCAAAGCCATTACAAGGCCGTGTGGAAAATGACTCTGAAATGACTATATGTGTATTTCTTTCCTTCTACTGGTACCTCAAATTTGGTGTTTCCGGAACTAACTCTGAAATGACTGCTTGATTTAAACACTTCCATGGAGATAATCATATAAGCGCTAACCTGTGTTGATGTGCCTGGCATAATCTAAGAACAAACGGCAGTCCATAAGATATTACAAAATTTGAACAAAACTCAAACAAACTCAGCAACAGACATTGAACTAAGTCATAGTACCCCCCCCCCCCCCCTCCCCTCCCCTCCCCAAAGTAGCAGGCTTATAACAGAGCAAACATATGCAATCTGAAGGAACTGAACTTTACCCATGAATTAAATTCATTATTTTGTCTACTTTGTTTAATTAATCGGTTTAAATTCTAGGCTAAATTTATTATTCATTTGATATCTCACATACACATGTATTTCTATTTTCGTCATCTAACTATTAGTTTTTACAAAATAATATTTAACGTTTTTTTATCATCAACTGTATGAATTTATTAAAAATAAAAGTCATACAGCTCGACGCAGCCCTTACGCCTCGTTAAAAACCTCCCTAAGCCTAATGGAGGAAAAGAGTACGTAAGTGCTAGTCTTAAACAGAACGCCTAAATACAAGCTAAGAATAAAGAACTCCTATCCACTCCCTCCTTTGCGAGTACATCGGCAAAACCATTTGCTTCCCGCGGTGTGTATTGAACGTTATATATATATATATATATATATATATATTCTATCACATGATATTTTTATAATAAAATGATTTAGTAAAAATGTTACGTAGGTTGTTGACGATGATGTGGAAATTCAAAAACTAAATAAAATAACATGTAAGGATTATTTTAATTTTTCGATTGCATGTACCAAATTTGAACAAAAATATAATATTAAGCATTATTTTTTTAAAAAAATAATAGTTGTGTGAGTAGGGATTGTAACACCCCTCGCCCGGGTTAAGGGCGAGGAGCGTTCGGAAACAATTCTAATCAAGATTAACAAGAAAAGTGGGTCAATTTAAAATTTTCTCTTCTAAAATAAGAACTATTCAATGAGCAACAATATAAAATTTCAATTAGGCAAATTCACAATGGTAATAAAATTTTGATTATTAAGGATTCTATTCGGTTCTATTCCATAACAAACAATGCAATTTAATCAAGTATTACTAACCCTTATAAATATAACCTCTCCTCCACAATCAACTAATTCGATTATCACTTATAGTTTCTCTATTCAATTCGAATGGTTTCCATATGATCCAAGTGACTAGTTTTCTCATCTATATACAACTCCTTTCATTATTCGAAACCATAGCTGCCAAGAGGTATATCAATTTTTCTAAACACCCAAAGATCATATTCGTTTTATTTATTATCATATGATCTCATATCAAGAGGCATACATGACTATAGTTCATGCTTACATCCATAACATATGTACAACAAAAAGAGGATAATCATGCCTCTAAACAAAACATCATGAGAATAACATTTACAACCTCATGGTATTCAAAAAGAAAGTCATCATTCTACCATTCAATACACACATCTTAAATAAAGCTTAAAGATAATCATGATGCAAAGAACCAAGACCACAATGCAAGATCCTAAGCCACCCACTATCATCAAAGCATAACCAAAGCATGCCATACTTTCAAAGCTTCCTTCACTTGTATATATATAGCTCCAAGGATTGAGAATCTCTAACCAACCGATCCTGAGTTTTTGGGAAGAATAACAACAAGAGGTGGTAAGTACATAGAAGTACTTAGTGAGGTAATACAATTTGCAAATTTCAAAGTTTAGCTATAAGATGATCAAATATCACATACATATACAACAATCGTACAATTCATGATTGATGAGTTCTCAAATATGACATATTTCATTTGCTAATTTTCTAGTTATTTGGACTTCTTGCTGCTTAATACATGCTGTTTTCGTTATATTTTGTGCATGGATCCAATTCTGGAAATAGCAGTGAAAATGGGGCATTTCTGCAGTTTTTATTATAATTCTGTCATGACTGGCATCATGGGCACAACACCGGGCACGACGCGTCTGACGTGGCAGTGACGTGGCAATGACGTGGCGACTTCTAGAAGCTTCTGGAACGTTCTGAGAGATCTTATCAGCTTATCCGTTTAGATTTCCTGCATTTAAATTTTAAAACATTTGAATTGTTTTATCTTTTGTTTATTATTTTAAATTATCTCATCACCTTATCTTTGTAAATCTAAGCCTATAAATACCACCCTTGGTAAAGACATAGATCATCAATCATTTTTAGTGATCATCTCTTAGCTTTGAGTAATTTTATTTCTACCTTTGTAAATATTTTCTAGCTTTAATTCAAGTTCTTTTCCTTTATTTTCCTTGTTCCATTTATTTTATGCTATTTAATTACTTTTTTAAAAACCAAGTTAAGTATGATAATTAATATCATGCTTAGCTAAATTTCTTGAGCCAAGAGCTAGCCAAATCAATTCTAATCGTGAGAATTGAACATTGCCTAAATTCCTTCGGGAATACATTTTTATCTTTCTGTTTAGATAGTTTGGCAATCGGCCTTACTAAAGTTTTTAATCGTTTTTCAAATCAAAAAGAGCTCGTTGGTCTGGAATCGTTTAAAGACATAGTTGGGAGGAAGGATCGGCCTGTGGCAATTTCGACTTCCTGTGAACACTCTTAGCGGCGGTCCGTTAAGAAAAGATAAAATCAGAAGCGATTCTTTTTAAGACAATTTCTGAGTCGGGCTTTTCCTGCTTTCAAAACTAAATACTTTAACGGCGATAGACGTGGTTAATTTGTTTAAGAATCAACCTTCGAAGATAGTCTTGGGAGGATTGGTTACTCGAGAGAGAAGCAAGTTGCGACGGGTTGGGCCTCGCAGACTGTAACCGACATGATCCCGGAGTAAAAATCTATTTCAATGATCGAAGGAATTGACAAGGCTAGCTCGAGGCTAATTTGCATATTTGGTTTTTTTTACTATTTTCTTTATTCTTGAATTTTATTTTATTACCTCACTCAATATCAGATCACCCCCTTTTTTTTATTTCCTTGTTTTTACAGATATTCCTGGGAATTCAAATCCGAAAAAATTCAAGTCAAGAATTCCGATTAATCTCCCTGTGGATCGACCCTCTTTCCCTATAACTACTTAGTTTCTTATTTTATTATTTGTTGAAAGAGGTTAATTTATTTATTTATTTTTGACCGGTTGAACGACGACTTGTCAAAATTGGCGCCGTTGTCGGGGAGATTTACTTTCGGCACTTTTGACTGATTTTGTTTTTTTTTACCAGGAAAAACCCACTTTTAAAGAACCAAAAATTTAGCAAAGGTCGTCGAGCTAAACGACGTTAAACAAAGCGCTAAATGGGAGGCAACCCATTGGTTTATTTTTTGGTCAATTTTTACTTCTTCTTTTTTAATAATTTAATTTAGGTTTCTTTATTTTTCATTTTCCTTCTTTTTAATTGCCTTAATAAATTTTCCTTTGCAGGATTTCTTTCGAATGCAGCAGGATTCTTTTTTACCCCAGCCAAAGTGCACCGTTTCATTAACCGCGGTGCATTTTAGCACGCTCAATGAACGGTGCACGATAGCCCGAAGACCTTTCCCCTTAGCATACCATCCAAATTTTCTCCCTTTTCCTTCCTTTCTTTCTTTCTTCCCGAAAACCACCAAATCCCTAAAAACACAACACACCCAGCCGCAAACTCACTCAGCCGCAATTTACCATATCCTGCACCTCCTCCACGTCGCGGTGACGGCAAGCCCCCAGCCCCTGATCAAGAATCCCACTCAGACGGCTTCCACCGCTCATTCGCCTCCTTCCCCAACTGTCAGCCGTCGTTCGCGTCCTTCCAACAACTCGGGCCAGTCCCTACTCCTCCTCCTCGCCGTGGTGGCCGACGACCAGCAACGAGATCGCTCCCCCGATGAGAGTGCCGAACCACCCTTCGCTGCACCCTCTTTGGCACATCCGGCAGCTCCGTTCAAAGCCCTCTGCCGCCGCTGATCCGAGCCACTCATAGTTCACCTTTCCCATCGACTCACTCTACATCCACGGGGAGTATCTTTTGCCCTTATTTTCTCTTTATTTCCTTAATTTTTATGAATTGGGGCAATTCATTTAAGTGAGGGGGATGGTAGCAAACCACTTGCCATGCTTATCTGATATATGTTTGATTTTGGTTTAACTTTGAGAAAATATTTTCTTTGCCATTGCTTGCTGTCCAACATGTTATAATTGTGATAGTGCATATAAATATTTGAATGATGACATTTTGATAATCAAATGGCATGAGTATAATGATAGTTTGACATCTCCTTTCAATTTGTCTTGATTGTGATAATTGGATTTCTCACCTAGCTTAATCAACTTAGCCCAATTTTGTGAGACTTTGAGCCTTGAGCATGCATTCTTTATGCTCATTTTTCTTGCTTGAGAGTGTCATCTTGAATTTAGGAATCTAGAACTTGTGGCTTGTATACGATTTGAGACTACACTAGAATGAGGTGCTTTAAGATGATTTGGGCATTAGGATTTTCTCTCTTTCATTAAAACTTACCTTTCGCTTAGTGAACCCTCTTGAAGCCTTATATCCCATTTTTTTGGCTTAACCCTCAACCAAACTTTTTGATTGATCAAATGCTAGAAATTGTATTGCTAGACAAAAAAGGGCTGCAATTCGAATAAAGGGCAGAATTTTTCCGAAAAAAAAGAGAAAAAAGAAAAGAAAAGAGAAAAACATAATAAAAGGAAGCAATTGCTTCGAAAAGAAAAAAAAGAAAAACAGTTTCGAAAAGAAGAAAAGAAAAAAATGTGTGTTTGCTTGCCCATCTTTAAGCTCCTCTTTTGTCTTCACTATTTATTGTTTGAAATATCTTGCATTGATCATCTTCCTTTGTTTATTTTCTTTCCATCTTTTTACCCTTTTCTAAACCCACATTACACCTTGAATAAAAGACCTAATGATTTTTGCACCTCGATTCTAATAAGTAGTGGAGAATTGAACTTGTTACAAGCCTATGGAAACCTTTGTTCATGCATGACTTAGAGTGATTTTGCTTCACATTTACCTTTAAACACTTTGAGTGCTCTTGAGTGTACCTTGGTGAGGATTAAGACTAGGTTAGGATTTGATTATTACTTGATAGACGATTGAAAGAATGAAAGGATGTTCTTTGCTTATATCCACTTGGTTTGATTTGTGTCTCTTTCATGGTATATCTTTTACACTTGAACTCTTATAATTATGCTTGATGCTTGTGATGGCTTGAGAAATGCATTCTTGGGTTAATATCTTTTTTTGGACATACTTGAGGACAAGTATGAGACAAGTGAGGGGGAATTTGATGAGTTCTCAAATATGACATATTTCATTTGCTATTTTTCTAGTTATTTGGACTTCTTGCTGCTTAATACATGCTGTTTTCGTTATATTTTGTGCATGGATCCAATTCTGGAAATAGCAGTGAAAATGGGGCATTTCTGCAGTTTTTATTATAATTCTGTCATGACTGGCATCATGGGCACAACACCGGGCACGACGCGTCTGACGTGGCAGTGACGTGGCAATGACGTGGCGACTTCTAGAAGCTTCTGGAACGTTCTGAGAGATCTTATCAGCTTATCCGTTTAGATTTCCTGCATTTAAATTTTAAAACATTTGAATTGTTTTATCTTTTGTTTATTATTTTAAATTATCTCATCACCTTATCTTTGTAAATCTAAGCCTATAAATACCACCCTTGGTAAAGACATAGATCATCAATCATTTTTAGTGATCATCTCTTAGCTTTGAGTATTTTTATTTCTACCTTTCTAAATATTTTCTAGCTTTAATTCAAGTTCTTTTCCTTTATTTTCCTTGTTCCATTTATTTTATGCTATTTAATTACTTTTTTAAAAACCAAGTTAAGTATGATAATTAATATCATGCTTAGCTAAATTTCTTGAGCCAAGAGCTAGCCAAATCAATTCTAATCGTGAGAATTGAACATTGCCTAAATTCCTTCGGGAATACATTTTTATCTTTCTGTTTAGATAGTTTGGCAATCGGCCTTACTAAAGTTTTTAATCGTTTTTCAAATCAAAAAGAGCTCGTTGGTCTGGAACCGTTTAAAGACATAGTTGGGAGGAAGGACCGGCCTGTGGCAATTTCGACTTCCTGTGAACACTCTTAGCGGTGGTCCGTTAAGAAAAGATAAAATCAGAAGCGATTCTTTTTAAGACAATTTCTGAGTCGGGCTTTTCCTGCTTTCAAAACTAAATACTTTAACAGCGATAGACGTGGTTAATTTGTTTAAGAATCAACCTTCGAAGATAGTCTTGGGAGGATTGGTTACTCGAGAGAGAAGCAAGTTGCGACGGGTTGGGCCTCGCAGACTGTAACCGACATGATCCCGGAGTAAAAATCTATTTCAATGATCGAAGGAATTGACAAGGCTAGCTCGAGGCTAATTTGCATATTTGGTTTTTTTTTTACTATTTACTTTAATTCTTGCATTTTATTTTATTACTTCACTCAATATCAGATCACCCCCTTTTTTTTTATTTCCTTGTTTTTACAGATATTCCTGGGAATTCAAATCCGAAAAAATTCAAGTCAAGAATTCCGATTAATCTCCCTGTGGATCGACCCTCTTTCCCTATAACTACTTAATTTCTTATTTTATTATTTGTTGAAAAAGGTTAATTTATTTATTTATTTTTGACCGGTTGAACGACGACTTGTCAAAATTGGCGCCGTTGCCGGGGAGATTTACTTTCGGCACTTTTGACTGATTTTGTTTTTTTTTACCAGGAAAAACCCACTTTTAAAGAACCAAAAATTTAGCAAAGGTCGTCGAGCTAAACGACGTTAAACAAAGCGCTAAATGGGAGGCAACCCATTGGTTTATTTTTTGGTCAATTTTTACTTCTTCTTTTTTAATAATTTAATTTATGTTTCTTTATTTTTCATTTTCCTTCTTTTTAATTGCCTTAATAAATTTTCCTTTGCAGGATTTCTTTCGAATGCAGCAGGATTCTTTTTTACCCCAGCCAAAGTGCACCGTTTCATTAACCGCGGTGCATTTTAGCACGCTCAATGAACGGTGCACGATAGCCCGAAGACCTTTCCCCTTAGCATACCATCCAAATTTTCTCCCTTTTCCTTCCTTTCTTTCTTTCTTCCCGAAAACCACCAAATCCCTAAAAACACAACACACCCAGCCGCAAACTCACTCAGCCGCAATTTACCATGTCCCGCACCTCCTCCACGTCGCGGTGACGACAAGCCCCCAGCCCCTGATCAAGAATCCCACTCAGACGGCTTCCACCGCTCATTCGCCTCCTTCCCCAACCGTCAGCCGTCGTTCGTGTCCTTCCAACAACTCGGGCCAGTCCCTACTCCTCCTCCTCGCCGTGGTGGCCGACGACCAGCAACGAGATCGCTCCCCCGATGAGAGTGCCGAACCACCCTTCGCTGCACCCTCTTTGGCACATCCGGCAGCTCCGTTCAAAGCCCTCTGCCGCCGCTGATCCGAGCCATTCATAGTTCACCTTTCCCATCGACTCACTCTACATCCACGGGGAGTATCTTTTGCCCTTATTTTCTCTTTATTTCCTTAATTTTTATGAATTGGGGCAATTCATTTAAGTGAGGGGGATGGTAGCAAACCACTTGCCATGCTTATCTGATATATGTTTGATTTTGGTTTAACTTTGAGAAAATATTTTCTTTGCCATTGCTTGATGTCCAACATGTTATAATTGTGATAGTGCATATAAATATTTGAATGATGACATTTTGATAATCAAATGGCATGAGTATAATGATAGTTTGACATCTCCTTTCAATTTGCCTTGATTGTGATAATTGGATTTCTCACCTAGCTTAATCAACTTAGCCCAATTTTGTGAGACTTTGAGCCTTGAGCATGCATTCTTTATGCTCATTTTTCTTGCTTGAGAGTGTGATCTTGAATTTAGGAATCTAGAACTTGTGGCTTGTATACGATTTGAGACTACACTAGAATGAGGTGCTTTAAGATGATTTGGGCATTAGGATTTTCTCTCTTTCATTAAAACTTACCTTTCGCTTAGTGAACCCTCTTGAAGCCTTATATCCCATTTTTTGGCTTAACCCTCAACCAAACTTTTTGATTGATCAAATGCTAGAAATTGTATTGCTAGACAAAAAAGGGCTGCAATTCGAATAAAGGGCAGAATTTTTCCGAAAAAAAGAGAAAAAAGAAAAGAAAAGAGAAAAACAGAATAAAAGGAAGCAATTGCTTCGAAAAGAAAAAAAAGAAAAACAGTTTCGAAAAGAAGAAAAGAAAAAAATGTGTGTTTGCTTGCCCATCTTTAAGCTCCTCTTTTGTCTTCACTATTTATTGTTTGAAATATCTTGCATTGATCATCTTCCTTTGTTTATTTTCTTTCCATCTTTTTACCCTTTTCTAAACCCACATTACACCTTGAATAAAAGACCTAATGATTTTTGCACCTCGATTCTAATAAGTAGTGGAGAATTGAACTTGTTACAAGCCTATGGAAACCTTTGTTCATGCATGACTTAGAGTGCTTTTGCTTCACATTTACCTTTAAACACTTTGAGTGCTCTTGAATGTACCTTGGTGAGGATTAAGACTAGGTTAGGATTTGATTATTACTTGATAGACGATTGAAAGAATGAAAGGATGTTCTTTGCTTATATCCACTTGGTTTGATTTGTGTCTCTTTCATGGTATATCTTTTACACTTGAACTCTTATAATTATGCTTGATGCTTGTGATGGCTTGAGAAATGCATTCTTGGGTTAATATCTTTTTTTGGACATACTTGAGGACAAGTATGAGACAAGTGAGGGGGAATTTGATGAGTTCTCAAATATGACATATTTCATTTGCTATTTTTCTAGTTATTTGGACTTCTTGCAGCTTAATACATGTTGTTTTCGTTATATTTTGTGCATGGATCCAATTCTGGAAATAGCAGTGAAAATGGGGCATTTCTGCAGTTTTTATTATAATTATGTCATGACTGGCATCATGGGCACAACACCGGGCACGACGCGTCTGACGTGGCAGTGACGTGGCGACTTCTAGAAGCTTCTGGAACGTTCTGAGAGATCTTATCAGCTTATCTGTTTAGATTTCCTGCATTTAAATTTTAAAACATTTGAATTGTTTTATCTTTTGTTTATTATTTTAAATTATCTCACCACCTTATCTTTGTAAATCTAAGCCTATAAATACCACCCTTGGCGTTGCCCGGACTCGAACCAGAGACCTTTAGTGTGTTAGACTGACGTGATAATCAACTACACCACGACACCTCAATGCTATATCATACCAAACTTGACATCCCCGGATCTGTATGGTTTTCCAGTCCCGACCTCAGAGGTCAGAGCCACGACCATTGAGAGGAAGTAAAATTGTAGAATTCCTTAGAGTTCATCAATGAGAACTTGCAACAGTTTCTCCATGCAATTCCCTGCCACACAATATATTGGATTGTAGGCATTACTCACAGTTATTAGGACTGCACAAAAGTCCCAGCTTGAAAGCCTGACGTGAAAGACTCAAATGAACCCATTGAGCATGATAGACTTCCCAGCCGGTTCCAGACAACCGAATCTTTGTTATCAATCTCTACAGCTTGAAGATAACAACGCAAAACACTCTCCTAATGACTTGAACCTTGTTGAAGAAAACAGGGCAAGGTTCTTCAATGCCAAAAATCTGCACCGAAATAGATGAAATACATTGACATGTATGCCCAAAAGATTTAGATGTCATAATGAAACAGATTTATTTCGTACAATTAGCAGATACATCAAAATCACAGCAAATTCATGAATTTGCCGACACATTAATGAAATGAAACTTTGATAGAAATTTATAGGGAAGTTGCAGTTCACATAAAAATTACAAGCCAATGAATTTAGGCATTGTGGCTATGCATTCGGAGATTAGCAGAGTCGAAAACCAAGACTATGCGATGAAACTACTTAAAAATAAGTGAGATATAAACAGACACTTGGACTATAATTTATAACATCAACCCGTGTTCGCTAATAGAGAAGCTATTAAAGGTGCAGCAAAACATACATTAAAAGGAATGTAAGCATGTCTGCCATTGACAGGACCAACGGGAAGCCTGCATACCCCTGCCATTGCTCCATGAACTGCAGTGTGAGCAAGTAAGGTGCAATAGACATTATCGGAAGCGATGCTAGAATAGCCCGGATCATGTATGCGGGGGATCTGCATGCCATGGTATATTTATTTTGTCTGCAGACGATTCTAAGAGAAATGACTTTCGGTATGAGAAGCAATCACAAGCTCTACTTGCAATTTCCCACTAGCATTTTTATCTTATCTACTTTTACAAAAGCATAGAATATGAGTTTGAACATTCACGTTATGTGGACGTAATGTGTGTATTGCCATTTGTTGTATAAATATATACCAGATGTCTGTTGTGTACCTCAAAATTTGTTGTATAAGTATTGGTGTGTTGAAAAAATATTTGTTATATTGAGAGATATGCTCAATTATCCTCTTAGAAAACAACATTGTATATCGAAAGCATGTTGTACTGTGCATAATTTTATTAGGTTGGAAGCTGAAAAATGATGAATTGTTTGAAGAGGGTGAAAGAGAAATGAACAAGAACTTGATGACACGCAACTTCTTATATTTTGAACAAAGAATACATCACATTTGATATGTCACAAACTGCCGAGATGACTCAAGTTTGAGACGGAATTGCAACATCGTTATAGATTAATTATAGGCAGAACTAAAAAATCCAAAAAACTTCATTAGGAACACATTTTATATTATTCTTATTAAGAATAAAATTATTTTTTATTGATTTTAAAACTTTTGTCTATTTAATTATATTTAATTTATTATTTTTAATTTTTCACCTAAAAATATTTTAATTTTAATTTTAATTTTAATTTAATTATTTGATAATTACTTTGTTTATTTTCATTTTGAAAAACCAGATACCAAATACATTTTCACTATTTTAATTTTTTAAAAACAAGTTTTCATTTATATTAATCAAATATGTTTTTTTTTGAAAACTTGAAAATAAAAATGATTTTTTGAAAATGAAAAAAAAATAAAAAATAGAAAATATTTTTTTGAACCAAACGGAACATTAAATTTTAGGGAAGAGAATTAAATTTTGCCGTTATATTAATTTATTCATTTGATAAATTAAAAAAAAGATATGAAAAATAGAACTAATTAATTTTTAGAGGCCCTAAACTAGTTGGGGTCTTACCGATCGCTCATGGTACCCAATTGAGAATGTAACGGAGTATAGAAGTATAGTTGGAGCTCTTCGGTGCATAGTTATCACTTAACCAAAGATTACATTTGCTGTAAACATTGTCTTTCACTTTATGCAGAATCCTCACAAATGCTTGGAGTGTGAACTCCAATCAATAGAAATTAAACCAAAACACAAGACTCCTCAGTGTGGGAGAACGCCATGTGCCATCTAGGACTCTTAAGTCCCAACTCCCATGTTGCATGGCATATGGGTCATGCATTTATGTCTATGTATTTGAGCTTCTTTATTTTATTTAATTGATAAAATTTTAAATACGGATTATGTCTAAATTAAAATCCAATAATTAAAATATATCATTTATGTGTTACTATGAGATAGCGACTTATATAATAACAATGTGAGAACCGATAATATGATTCATTGTTGATTACGTGAATTTTTAATTTTAGTATATAATAATGGGTCATGTTTACTGGTTTATTTTGTCTTCCATATTGTCTTGTCGTGCGTAAGAGCATCAAGGTCTTCAAAATCTCACAAAGCATTTTATTCGAAGGTAAAAAATTTGTTAATTACTATCACGTGCCTTGTCGGGCAAATCACTATTCATCTAGAAGATTAATTAGTTCGTGGCTTAATCAACTAGTAGACGAGGTGAATGTTTAAGATATAATAATAATAATAATAATAATAATAATAATAATAATAATAATAGTAATAATAATAATCTTTGACTTAACATTAAGAAATCTTTCTAATAATTTATATTACTGGTAATTTGTGAGAGATCTCAAGGGCCAAAAATAAGGGAGAGAATTAAATTTTTTCTATTATATTGGAGACAAATAAGGGAGAGAATTAAATTTTAGGAAAGAGAAATAAATTTTACCATTAGATAAATTTATTTATTTGATAAATTTAAAAATAAGATTCCTAATTATTTTTGGTAATTATTTGATACACTGACGGTGGAAACTAAAAGTTTTCACAAGTGCCTTAGTTTTAGGGTTTAAGGACTTAGTTTTTTGGTGTATGAGTTTTGAATTTAGGGATAGCATTTGAAATTTACAATTTAGGATTTATAGATTAAAACCTTAATCGTTTCCATATCACCCTAAAAACTAAACCCTAACCTTTAACTCTAAATTCTAACCTTAAACCCTAAATTCTAAATCCCTACACCTAAAACCCTACACTCTAAACTAAGCCCATAAACCCTAAAACTAAGGGCTAGTTTAGCATTGCTTTTGAAAAAGTGATTTTTAAAAGTGATGTTAGAAAGAGATTTTGAAAAGAAATTTTAAAAAGTTAGTTGTAAGATTTTAGTGTTCATCATTGCTGTCAAAAAGTGCTTTTAAGAAGATAAATGACTATTTTGGACATGATATTGTAAGTCATATATGTGTGTGTATATATATATATATATGATATTCAAATCCTCTAATGTTATAATATATGAAATATATCAGCTTAAATTATTATAAAAATATAAAAAAAATATTTTTATTAATAAATATATTTTTTTAACAATTATACGTGTTCCATGAAAATATAACAAATTTGAAATATTTTATTTAAAAAACTTGACAAGAATAAATATAAATCATTTTAAAATTAAAAAAAAATTATTAATTATATAATTATATCTTCGTAAAGAATTATAAATTTATAAATTATAAATAAACACAATAACAAATGGAAGTTAAAATTATAATTTAGCTCTCAAAATCACTTTTACAACCGCAAAAGCTAAAAATTTCAGCTTTTGAGTTTGGGTTAAAAATCACTTTTCAAAAGCAGATTTTTCTCCAAAAGCTAACTATTTAGCACAGCTTTTGGCCTCAAATCAGCTTTTGAAACCAAAAGCTGGTTTGAAAAGCAATGCTAAACAAAGCTTAAGACGCTTGTGAAAATTTTTAATTTCCATCTTCAGTGTATAGTATAATAATCCATTAATTTTTAAAAATTTTAATCTGGTTAGGGGCCTGAACGATTACACATGGTGCTTCCTTTAGTAGTCGACTATACCCCAATTGATAATATAATTGTGTACAAAAGTATAGTTGGAGCTCTACGGTGCATATAGTTATCACTCGGCCAAAGATTGTATTTGATGTGTGAGCTCGAATCAAAACCATGAATAACATCCATAACAATGTGAGAGCATATAATACGATTCATAGGTTTATCCTTGAATTTTGAGTAAACAAATGTAAAAAGAAATTCTCCGATCCTTTGACTTTGTACTGGTATTGTTTGAGAATTAAAAGATTGAAGCATCATAGAGAAATATGGGGACACTATTGATAACGGGAACTTTCAATTTTAGTAGAAAAAACTACATATTTAGTATCCTAAGTAGGTATATGTTACTGTTTTGGTACCCCAACTATTATTTTTGGTAAAATATTATCTAATGTTATGTATTTGTTATGTTTTGGTATCCACGCCGTTTAAAATTAACGGAAATAGTGACGTGACTTGGGTTAATACCAGTTTTAGCCCCAAAAGGTATACAACCTATTAATTTAGTCTAAAATTCTATCAATTTAAGCATTTAAAATTATAAATTCCTCATTTTCTTCTTCTTCTTCTTCTTGTTCTTCTTCTTCTTCCAATCGAACACTTTTTTGTGTTTTGGAGTTTAAAAAACACGCTAGGGACAATCAAAACTTTAAGATTTGGGGATTAATGGGGGCTGATGCGGGGGTGGGAAAGGATGAGATAAAATTCTATCAAAATTAAGATGATGTTTTAAATTGATGGATTTTGGACTAAAATGATAATACATATAAGTGTTTTGGACTAAAATTGCGATTATATCAAGCCACATCATCATTTATGTTAGTTTTTAACGGCCGGGTACCAAAATATAACAAAAATGTAACGCTAAGTACTATTATGCGAAAAATAATAGTTAAGATACTAAGACAGTAATGCGAGCATAATTAGGGTATTAAATATGTAATTTTCTTATTTTATTATATAATAATAGGTTATGTTTACTGGTTTATTTTGACTTTCATTTTGTCTTATCCTGCCTAAGAGCATCAGGTTCTTTAAAATCACATAAAACATATTTTTCATAGGTAAACAAATTTGTTAGTTACTCTCGCGTGCCTTGTCACGCAAATCACTATTCGTCAAGAAGATCGATTAGTTCTTGGCTTAATTAACTAGTGTTTTTTTCTAAACAGATGCTTAATAGTTTTAACGTTATTCAAATAGGCGTCCGTAGTAACTGTTTGTTGGAAAAATTCTGTTAGTTAATAAGAATATTTTAAAATTTTCAAATAATAATAATAATAATAATAATAATAATAATAATAATAATAATAATAATAATAATAATAATAATAATCTTTGACTTAACGTAAGAAATCTTGCTAATAATTTATATTACTGGTAATTTGTGAGAGATCTCAAGCGCCAAAATAGTAGTCTATTTGTTGTGATTAAATATGTCAGACTCATCACTACGGCAACGGGATTGTTTTTGCAAAACTTTGTTTTGTGTTTTGATGCCTATATAATAACCTTTGTACGAGAGTAATTCTTCAACTCAGCCTACATCACAACACCAATCTACTTGTTCTAAACCAATGGAGTTTTCTAAGCTTTTCATTGCCCTTTTCATTTCCCAAGTTTTCTTCCCTTGCAACATGTTAATCCAAGCAGCTCCTGCAAACTCGAACCTCTTTCGAGAATACATAGGAGCTGAATTCAATAACGTTAAATTCAGTGATGTTCCAATTAATTCAAATGTCGAATTCCACTTTATTCTCTCCTTTGCCATAGATTATGACTCCTCAAGCTCTCCTTCTCCTACAAATGGCAAGTTCAATGTCTTTTGGGACTCTGATAACCTCGGTCCTTCCCAAGTTTCTTCCATTAAGAGCAGCCATTCAAATGTTAAAGTAGCTTTAAGCTTAGGTGGAGATAGTGTGGGAGATGGTTCTGCTTATTTCAACCCTTCCTCTGTAGATTCATGGGTTTCCAATGCGGTTTCTTCGCTCACAGATATCATCCAACAATACAACTTGGACGGGGTCGATATTGACTACGAGCACTTTAATGCCGACCCCGAAACTTTCGCTGAGTGCATTGGACAACTTATAAAAACCCTTAAGAAGAATGGAGTGATCTCTTTCGCTTCCATAGCTCCATTTGATGATGATGATGTTCAAAGCCATTACAAGGCCTTGTGGAAAAGCTATGGTGACCTCATAGACTATGTCAATTTCCAGTTTTATGCCTATGATCAAGGAACAACCGTCTCTCAGTTTATCAATTACTTCAACACCCAAAGCTCTAACTATAACGGCGGTAATGTATTAGCCAGCTTTATTAGCGACGGGAGTGGAGGCTTGACACCGGAAAACGGCTTCTTTACTGCCTGTAGTAGACTAAAGAGCCAGAACAAACTCCATGGTATATTTATTTGGTCTGCTGATGACTCTAAGAGAAATGGCTTTCGGTATGAGAAGCAATCACAAGCTCTACTTGCAATTTCCCACTAGTGTTTTTACATTGGGGGATGTATTGTGTGTATTGCCATTTGTAGAATAAATATATACCAGACGTGTGTTGTGTACCTCAAAATTTGGTTTTCCTATGGGTTTAATCTAGTACGTTTTGATAATGTGATATGATTAATTTTAGGAGTGTTTTCCCGCCAGATCCCTTTCACTGTTGACAGTTATAACCAAGAAAGAACCTATCCGCTTTCATTCTGTTTATATAAAGCTCAAGAAAGTGAAACCATTCCCATTTGTCCTCCAAAGAAGCTTAAACTCCATTCACAAAATCCAAAGCGGTAAGACTAAGAAGTCAGAATCAAGAAACCTCTGAATTCTCATCTTCATAATATAACTTTGGGTGTTTCAATTCTTGGACTCAGGCTCAGCAGAAACAATCAAAGAAGATCATTTCCTCCGATGGCGAACCCTCCAAACCCAAACCCAATCCCCCGTCTAAGTCATCATCTGAATGCTCAACCTCAGTACTTCGTATGTCGTCGTTGCAGAACCCCCGTCCTCCACCACGTCGACTGCCTTGGCCTTGTATCAACTCTCTCTCTCTCTCTCTTTATATTCTTGTTTAGATTCTTGACTGTGTTCTTCTTGTAGGATATATACATATTCCCTTTCTTGAAAGAAAACTTAAAAACTTGGTTTCTTTGAATCGAATTTTCAGCTACAAGACGATGTGTATGGACTTCTCTGCGACTGCGACTATCCGTAAGAACTGAATCACCCAAACTGCATTTCAATTTCATTGCGTAATAAACAAGAGTGCTTATAATTGAATCTTTGATATATAGTTTCAACGTGAGGACCCATGATGCGATTCATAGGTTTTTCTATGATTTGCCAATCAACAATGTCCGCTGCAACCATTGCAGCAGACTCATTGGAGTGAAATTCGTAAGTTCTTTACATTCTTTTTTGGCCGATCGAATCGAACACTATCTGAGTTTCTTTTTGCACTTACTGAGTTCAGATTGTGGCTGGTGATACTGATGATAGGGATCCGCCTTACAATTGTGTATTGGAAGGAACGGTTTTGTTTTACTCGTAAGTGTTTTTTCCCCGTTCAAATATTCCGATACTAGAAAGTTGGTTTTCTGAATGAAAATGGCGGTTGCAGGGAACTGATGCTGTATTGGGATGGATCCCGACATTCCCTTATTCATACTGACTTAGGCGAGCAGATCACGTCGCTGATAAATTTTGATGGATCCCGGTTGACTTTTTATAGCCACCCATTCGAGGAAACCGACGAAGAAGATTCCGAGTAGACGAAATGCTGAGAAAATTCTACAATTGTTGCTGGATTTGTTTTTCATGTTTACTTTAGTACGTAGCCAAACCCACCAATTTGTGCAGGGGAACTAATTCAAGTGAGCATTTTTGATGCGCTCTAAAACACAGTTTTGAGTTTACTACTATATAATAATTGCTCCCTTTTTACTGCTTTATCTTCTCTTTCTTTTTATAACATTTGGATATTTAGAATTATAACATGGTGCAAAATTAATGTTCCTAAATAATTTGGCACATTTGTTCAAAAATTCATGTTGGGTAAATTATAGTATTTACCATGATGAAAGATTGAAGAAGAATATGGAAACTTGGACTCCTAACTTATTCAAGGTTATCCGTCTAAATCAATGCTATTATGAAAAAGAATATGCATATTATGTAAGGAAAAAAAATTACCACACTATTCAAAATCAATGCTAAATTGGAATAAGGTTATCCGTCTAAGTCAAAAATTCTATCCAAAATTAAGAAAAGGTTTGTATAAAAATATTACACTCGAATAATAGGATTTGACAAAAAGAAAAATAAATAGTCTTGTTTAAAATATGAGCAGGACTTGACCTCTAGGCTTTAACAATCAAAACCCGACTCGGGCCGTTCATTTTCTAAATTTGCGATATATTTTGTTACAGAGGTTGGGTTTTAGGAAAGTCGAGATTAAAACGGACAGTTGAAGTTTCTCCATTGATAATGTCCCTGTGCCTATTAAAACCATGCTTCAATTTGACTGGGAGATTATAGTACGTTAGATAGCCTCTACTGTTTAATAAAAAAATTGAAAACTTGCTCGATTCTTAAGAAAGTTGGAAATAATATTAAGTATAAAAACTTATTCGTTCTCTTTAAAAAGTAGATTGAATCTTGATTTTGATATGGTAGATTTGAGCTTGATTGAAATTAGACTTATTTAAAAGTTAACTTTTAAGAAAAATTTTAAAGCGGGCGACGCACACTGTTGAAAACAATTAACCTAAGATACTGCTATACATCAATATTTTTTAAACAAATATTAAAATTTTCAGAAACTCGAATGCAATTAACTATATTTTAAATTTACAATCCTTTTGTTTTTATAATTTAAAAAAAATATTTGCTAAGTTGTTAATTTAAATGAGTGAACGCAATTAATAAAAAGAAACATATTAATTAATATTAAATTGAGAATATTTTTATCCAAAAAATTGAGAGTAGAGAAAGAATTACCTTGCTTTCCCTCGCACTCCTTCAGTCTTGAGTCTTGACAGTTGTAACTTGTTACTAACAAAAGGAATCTATATGCTTTGATGTTCATTATATAAAGCCCATGAAACCATTCCCTTTTCTCTTTCAAAGAAGCAAAAATCCGATTCAGATAATCATTAACAACTTTGGGTGTTTCTTGGACTCCGCCGAAGCAATCAAAAGTATAGCATTTCTTTCTTCCAATCCATCCCAATGGTGAGGCTCCTAACCTTCCTTCCGATGCCGGTTTCAATTCTTCCACCTCGATTTCCAACGAATCGTCGGAACCGCTTCTTCTTATGCCGTCGGTGCAGAAACCACGTCGCCCACATCGACAACTGCGGTTCCCATGTATGTATATATATATATTTATCTCAAGATTCTTCTTTTACTGCCCAAACTTCATTTCTTGTTTATGTTCTTCATGGGATTGCTTAAAGAATTTGAAAACAGCAACTTCATTCTTTTATTACAAGCCATTTAGTTTTTCTGATGTGTTCCGTTCCCTTTATGAGTTGTCAGGTTCGGATATCATTGACGAGGGAAGGAATTCTCTGCAACAATCCGTAAGAACTCAATCACCCAAACCACATTTCATTGTGTAATAAAGTTAAAGAATTCTGATTAAATCTTTGGGCTTGATTGATATTTGATAATATATAGCATCAATGTGCGGAACCGAGGAATAGTGTCTCGTAGGTTACTCAGACATCTGCCACTGCCGGTGGTGACTGTCCAATGCAGTGGATGCCTCGCTTTCCTTGGCGAGAGATTAGTAAGTTGTTTACATTTCTTTCTTTCTTTATTTCTTTCGTATCACTTTGTTTTGTTTTTGTACCTAAAATAACATGTCTTCCGGTTAATGTTTTTTTCAGATCGAGCATTGTACTGGTAAGGGTCGGCCTTATACATTAATGGAAGGAAGCTATGTATTTCATCTGTAAGTTGTTGGTTTTTGTTTCCCTTCAAATGGTGGATTACATTCGGACATAAAAGGAATTAGAAAGATTGGTTTTTGAATGCAGGGACCGGCTGCTGTTCTGGGATGGAACCCAGATGCTTTGTGCTGACACGAATGAGCCATTCAAGTGGAATGCAGTTTTCTTGGCAAGTGAGATTCTGTAGTTGAAACATAGAACAGGGAGGACAAAAGCCAACATTTTTGTGCAGAGAAATCAATCCCAGTGAGCATATCTGATGTGCACTTAAACACTGATGAATGATGGTATTTCTTTGGTATATGATAGCTCATTTTTTCTGATTTAATTCATGTTTCTTTTATTTTAAAATTAGTTGTGGATGGATACTATAAGGTAAATGAAACATAAATAAGAACTAAATAAATTAAAAAAAAATTAAACTCCAAGAAATCATACGAAATTGTTTTAATTCCATTAATTTCTACAATGGTCAAATCCGGATCGAGTAGATCCATATTCAAATACAAACCAAATATCCAAACAGATATGCAGAAAATCTAGAATATTAAACATAGAAAACCACAAGATCTACTTAAAAGGGGGATAGGGCTAGCCCTAACAACAGAACAACCAAAATTCCCTTCTCAAGATGAAGTGAACTTGGTCACAGCCTTGGTACCTTCAGAAACGGCATGCTTGGCAAGCTCACCAGGAAGTACAAGCCTAACAGCGGTCTGGATTTCCCTAGAGGTTATGGTTGGCTTCTTGTTGTACCTTGCGAGTCTAGAAGATTCTTGAGCAAGCTTCTCGAAGATATCATTGATGAAACTGTTCATGATTCCCATGGCTTTGCTTGAGATCCCGATGTCAGGGTGGACTTGCTTCAGGACCTTGAAGATGTAGATCTTGTAAGTTTCGACGCTCTTCTTAACTCTCTTCTTTTTCTTGTCTCCGGCGGCTGCTCCGCTCTCCTTGGGAAGCTTCTTCCCGGCCTTTGGCTTCTTCTCCGCC
The DNA here is from genome assembly GCA_958450335.1 of Hibiscus tridactylites. Taxonomy (NCBI): domain Eukaryota; kingdom Viridiplantae; phylum Streptophyta; class Magnoliopsida; order Malvales; family Malvaceae; genus Hibiscus; species Hibiscus tridactylites. The sequence continues at coordinate 42,904,886 of OY288292.1, forward strand.
GGGGCTTTCTCGGCGACGGTTTTCTTCTCCTCGGCAGGCTTCTTCTCCGCTGGCTTTTTCTCAGCTTTTGGTGCCATTTCTTTTTCTAAGGGTTATCTTTTGTTTGGCTTTGGGGAAAAACAGATGGGAGAATTGGATTCGATTAAAATTTGAGATGGGTTTATTCGTGATAGGTTAGGTGGTCTTTATAGAAAGACAAGTGGAGGGAACTATTGGTTTGTTTAGGTTTCACGAGGATTGGTGACGTGGTAAATTTAGACCGTTGGATAGAGTAGAAACGAGGGGCATGAATTGACGGTAGAGATGACTAGAATATTTCATTTCTGTGATCCGTTGCTTTGCGACGCGGATTGCTGAGTTGGCGTCCTCCGATTAGTACGAGGTTAAATTTGTGAACTTAATCTGTTATGACCAATGGCTTTTTCTCTCTCTTTAACTGTACATTCCAAGAATGGTTTATTGAACATTTAGTTTATTTACAACCTTAATTTTATACTTCAAAATTGTTGAAAAAAGTATTTTTGTGTTTATATGATTGAACTTGAAACATTCAGTTAAATAAAAAATGTTTTCAACGTTTTATTTTTACAAAAAAATACTTATTAAACCAATCTTATAAAAAAACCCAAGCCTGAACTAAACTTGTAGAAAATACTCAATTCACTACTTAAAAACAATGAAACATAAGTTTATCTTGATATTCAGATATATCTATCGATATATTATAATTAATATTAAGGGTAAACTACATAAATGACCACCATACTATTAGAAAAGTCGCGATTTGATCACCTTACTTTTTTCGAAGCAATTAAACCATCATATTATTAAATTGGATGCAATTTGACCATCAGCCGTTAGAGGTTAACGGAAGGATGATGTGGTAGTTAAAAAAATAAGTGTATAATTACATATTTGGTCATCGTTACTTATACACTCGAACTTAGGTCTCTAGAGAGCAAGTGGGACATGCTTACCAATAGGCCAAGTATATTTTTGTGATATGTGATACAACTATTAATATATTAATCTTCTCTCACACGATTCTTCCCTTTTCATTCCTTTGCCATCTCCTTCCTTCATTTTCCTAGCAAGATATACTTTAGGGATGACAGTTGAATAGTTATGGGCGAACAACACATGCAAAGAGGTCGTAAATAAAAGCAAGCAACAACTAATATAGTAAATGAAAATGACATAAAGGACGTACTCATTCTGAGCACCAGTTCACGTTCATCACGGTCCTTGAACTGCTGCAGGTAGTTTGCGGCTATGTGCCGTAAGCAGAAACGGTGGTAAATGTATGGAGGCTGTCAATACTCACCCAAACGTTCTAGCGCCCACAAGAGCGCTCTGACTCTGTCAGAAATAACATATATCCCATCGTCTCTTGCCCGTATTACAGGATCAAGGACATATCTTCGTAGGTTCTGAAGGAAGAACATCCATGACTCCAAATCCTCATTCGGGACGATTGTGAATGCAACAGGAATGTATTTTCGATTGTCGTCCTATTCAATAGCTAGAAGTATGGTCTGTGCATATTTTCCGTACAACCATGTGCCATCGATTTGGACCATCGGTTTGCAGTGCTTGAATGCATTGATGCACTGCGGGAAAGTCCAAAATAATCGGTGGAATTGAGAAGCAGCTCGAACGACAAGATCATTTTCGTATTCGGAACCGTATCAAATTTGACAATCGTTCCGGAGATGTGTTTCTGCAGCATATTTAGCCACGGGCGCAACTCGTTGTAAGAATCATCCCATCGAACAAAACAGTTGTTCTACGACTCACTTCTTTTCATTCCATGTTTTTCAATATTCAAGGCGGTAGCCGGTGACACCTTCAGCTGCAGCTTGACATGTGGGGACCGACACCTTGGGGTTTGCTTTGACAGTGGCATAAAGATGTCGACAAGGACCTTTGCATCGAGGTTATTGTGATCCTAGCTTAGGCTACCAACGGTGCATGTATGGGGCCCTACAAGTTTGTTATTCTCCAATGACCGTCTTCTTTCTTCAATTGTGATACACGAATTTTCCATTTACAACCGTGATCCTTTTGGATGCAGTGCGCCTTGTAGTATTTCGGTTGGGTTTTCTTCACTGTCGTCTCAACAGCCCGGCTAATGTTGTACTGCTTAATTGTGGCCACCACCATTTCTTTTGTCAAGAACGTCATACCAATGGCAAGTTCACCATCAGAACGGTTGAGTCTATCTTCAATTGTTTGGTATTGCGAAAATTTAGGAACGTCCATGGCATCCATAACAACTGTTGTGAAGTGGGATGGTAGCTGGTAAATAGAAATAGGTGTCGCTGATACAGGAAAGTTGGTTGCTGCCGGTTGTTCTTCAAAAGATGTTGGTGGAACGGCCAAGTCTTCTAGTTCTTCATAGAATGGCCCCTGCTCGTCGCCGTCGGACCCGGGTTCTCTAATCGTTTCTTCTTCAGAAGCATCCCCGCGAGCTGGTATAATACATCATCGTCGATCGCTACCCTTGGAGGCGAGCATGGTGGTCGATGATCCCGAGACCTCTCATAAGATCGCTCACGAACCGCATTTCCAAGATCAAAATCAAGAGCACCAAAAGAATAATGTCTCCCCATAGATGGTTGAACGTACTTCGTGTTAAGGACATACGTTAAGTGTCGTCCACATGAGGAATCATTGAAGGGGTTGAATGCTTCATGGCCGTGCATAACGTAAGAAGACGACGCTCCCTCCCCTCCAAAACTATACGGATTTTATGGAGCATATGTTGCATTTCTTGGCGTATCGAATTTATCGTTTGGGGGTTGGTTTAGGTCGAACCCGATACTAGCTACGCACGAATGTCTTGGCATAGCAGATGACGATGCACCGAACTCGTTGTCTTGGCACGGTAGGTTAAAATCATTTCTTAGACTTACGGTCGGGCTATCAACGTTGGCATTCGAATCGAAGTCAAAATTCGCCCATCCCCAGCTTGGTATTTCGATAGCAGGATTAGAATTCGAAAACGATGCATACAGCTCTAGGGGCCCATCAAATGAATACTCGAAGTGGGTAGCCAACATCAACTCCACATTAGAACTGTCTGTAATGTTGCATACATAGTACGTTAACGAATCTATAGATATTGGCACCTGATACTTCAAGTCGGACAAATGGTGGTTTTGGAAATGCAAGACATTGCTCTCCAATTCATTAACCAACTTCTTGTACGATAATCTCCTCAGAATCTTTACTGTTACTTGATATTCGCACTGAAAAACGACGTCGAGTTCAGGATCGAAGATTATCTGCCCAGCGTAGTATACTAGAGTAGGAACTCCTCCTCGTCTCGCCATTTGAATATATGTTCAAAGACATGTGAAATTTTATAACTTGAAAATTTTTGATGACTTGTTTTGGCTATTCAAACATACATTTAGGGTTTATGGTTCTGCTTCATATAAGGGGACACTTATAGATTATTATTGGCATTAGAAATCTCAGAGAATCCGAGTGTGTAAGGAAAATTATTGTACTAGGAGTCAGATTTGAGAAACTCGCGGTCTACAGAACGAGGGATCCTTTAGATTCCATGACCCCGCGTTATGTATAACGCGAGTTTCATAAAAACACGCGTTTTACAAAACGCGAGGTCCCTTTCTCCCTCTGAGGAGACATAGATTTCGTTAGAGTTAATAATATTGGTATTGTGTACTCGTGTTATGTTTGAATAATTGAGTATATGTTTAAATAATTGAGACAATTGGAGACTAGTAATGTAATGTGTTCGAGTCATTTAACGATAAATGGAATGTGTTGGGAAAATATAATTGAATACAAATTCTACAGAACGCGAGGTCCCTTGAACATTCATAAAGGATGAAAAAAGAGTTATATAACATAATTCGACGATGGTTTAAGAAGTTTATGGTTAATTTGAATCTTTGTAGTCAGTTGACACGTCTGAACTTAAGTTAAGTTCTTCGATCAGCTGTTGTTTTCTTTGTCTACGCATGTACAAAAAAGTTGCAGCTCGTCGGCAGTCACATCAACATCCGGTGAAGACGGAGCTTGTTCATTGATCGGAGCAGTTTGTACGGGTGCAGACGCACTACCATCGTCGGTATTGACTTCATCAAACTTAACATTTAAATCGACGTATTTAACTCTAACGGAATTGAGCTGGTCATACATGTTACGAACATTTGTTTCGTTTGTAAGCTTCAGAACGTAGTGCGTTTCGTTTGCTGACGGTATTAGGATTCGACATTCCAAGGAAAAAATTTGTTTGTCGGTGCGTTTACTAACCCCACTTGATGTCAACTATAATAAATCTTTGAGTGGCATTTTGCTGGTGATTGTTGATTCGAAATAAGTACCGAGAAAATAAATGTTGCGTGAAATTTTGCCATAAGAGGAGCAAAGATTTGCATTGGGTGTTTTGGGAGAAATATGAATGAGTAAATGATGGTGGAATTTGTGGGTATTTATAGTAAAGAAAAAAAACCCACATAAGTAAATTTAATTCAAATGAAAAATGTGAGGTTAGAGAGAACTCTCGTTTTCGACAAAGTAATTTACAAACACAAACTTGCATTTCATTTAACAAAACTTTCAACAAGCCTTCCTATAGATATGTCAACTGGTCGATACAATATGTGCAGACAAGAAAGTATTACATCTTTCATTTAACAAAACGTTCTTCGTGCGTGATAATCGTCATCTTCTCAAATGCAGATGTTACCAACACCGACAATGATAGCAACTTTGACCCGCATTAGCAAATGTAATTGACACCAACCACATTAGCAAAATAGGGTTGTGTCTGCAACATGGCCGATCAAAATCCACCCTCGAGTCTTTCACTCTAGACTTTTTGCACATGGTGAGGGCAATCGACGAACTTCAGAAAAGAGTCGCAAAGAGTCTCTAGAAAAGTCCAAATGAAAACTTTCTAGGGACTTCTTGGCGGTAAATGGCACACCACCACACGCTCCCGGATATTGCGATATTTCGGTAAGTATTCTTCAATCAACGTAACATACGGGGGGTCTGAACCCAGCGGGACATAAAATCATGACATAACTCCAACTATTATGAACCCAGCGAAACAAAAAATACTCAAACAACTTCAACTTCATAAACCCAGCAAATCACAAAATCATGAAACAACTCAAACTTTGTAACTTTGCTAGTTACGAAAATTCATCGGCGTGCAAATATATAGACCAACCACGCTTTCTGTATAGAGCGATTTTGACAGTGAACTCATGATCTGTATAACGCGAGTTCCAAAAAAACTCGTTTCCTACAAAACGCGAGTTTGTCACGTCAGCATATCCAGCTTCATCTATAAATAGCCAACTATTGGGGAGGGAAGTACCACCCACTCATCTATAATGAAATTTTCGATTGCAACTACTATTAGCAACATATCGCATATCTGAGAAGTTTATTTTCAAACTAATTTCCCGGATATTGTGATATGTTGTTATTTGTAGTTGTATATATATGTCCTCTTGGGTTAGCTATGCGTAATTTTTTTCATCACTCTTGATCGACATCAACAAATCGCAATATTCGGGAATCCGAGAAGACAAACATGAGTATTACCAAAAGTTAAATACGGCTTTTTTAGGTACCCATAATACGTTGAAAGGCCAAGTTGCTTGTCATTGCGAACAAATATCATCATTAGTGTCACCTTCATGATGATCATCACCGTCAGAACAATTTGAGGATATTTTAAAAAATGTTGGGTTCGGTGTAACTACGATTTTATACATACAGTTGTTATGAAATACTCAAATTTGTTCAATTGTAAAAAATAATATTATTTTTAATAAATAATAATTATAATTATGTATTTTAATTTACTAATAATACTCTATTTACTCTACTACTAATAATAATAATATTTACATTTACATTTATTTACTAATAATATATATATATATATTAATATAATAAATGACTTTCCCTGTTTAAAAATCCAACGACCTTACGTCCTATAGAAAGCGAATTCTTTAGAAACTCGAGTTATGCAGAATGCGAGGTTTATTTTGCCCGTTCAGTTCACGCGTCTGTTGCGTGACGCGTCTTTTCAATGAACCTCACGTCCTGTGGAACGTGAGGTCTTAAGAATATCGCGTTTCCCATAACGCGAGATTCATTAACCTCGTTTCCCAAAGGTCGTGAGCACCTCTATAAATTGGTGACCCCACTCCCTTTTCTACGCACAGAACGCGATTTTTTCTCTATTTTTACTATACTTACTTAATTTTCTTTCGATACAATGACAGGCTTACGAAACGACGCAAAACACTACTCTAACTATTAAAGGACAATAGCAGAGGTATTTTCTTTTAATTTTTTTTTTATTTTATACGCATTACCAAATATTTTTTAAATATTTAAAATTTTAATATCCATATTTCTTGTTTTTTTACTATTAGATTTTGTTTTATTTATTATTTTCACAGCGGTTTGCGCGTGCCCACATCTTCTGCATTATAGGCGGGATATTGATGTTAGACAAATCTCGCACCAAGGTGCACGTGATGTGGCTTTATCATATTACCGATTTCGATGATTCTAGAGAAAAATGTTGGGGGCAGCTGTATTGGCCTTTCTTTTTAGGGAGTTGTGTAGAAACGTCGACCAAGATAGAGCAGTAATTGAAGGATGTTGTTTACTCTTTCAGTATTGAGCTTGGTTTCATATGCCTTTTTTAAGCCCATAGCCTAAACAACCCACCCCTACTTATTTCCGCTTCTTTGGAGGTACTATTTAATTTATTATATTAATTTTATTTTTAAATTATTTTATTTAACAATTTTTTTATTTTCCATTAATGATAGGTGGAGCGAAACACTGAGCCACTAGGGCATGCCAAAAAATAACAAGACTACAAGCTTGTTATGGATAAGATGACGCACGATCAGGTAATCCGAAAATTCATTTGAATTTTTTCATACTTTTTTCAATAATATTTCATATAACTGTTACAAACGTTATAGTTTTTTTAGTTCGTGTGGCTGCCCTACGATTCTGAGGTGATTCAACATATTACTCCACCCGACATTCTAGCTCACCAGCACGTATGGCTTTCCCGAGTACCGCTGATCAACTATGAAATTGTCGTGTGACATCCTACAGATCGGGTTATTCGACAATTTAGGTACGTCCAAGGGGTTCCGCAAGTGGAACCACCAAATTTGGACGAATTCCACCATCTGGCACGCTAGGGGAAGACGAAGATTGGTTGGGCCCATTACCACGTTGACTGGATTTAGCTTTGGGTTGACCGATATGTCAGTCACCCACTCATCCTCCAACCCATTGGGGATTGGGCCAATTCGGTCACTTTTGATTACTTTCAGTGGTATGGGATCTTTGGGAAGCAACATATCCTTACTCCCGATAAGCGCGAGCGACAACTTGACGAGGCTCCCCGAAACCGCCCATGCTCCCAACGTCGAGCAAGCTAGAGCCAGCCGAGACAGCACGGTCTGAGACTACGAACTGACACTACATGGACCTCATCTTCTGCCACAACATTTTAGAATTTGAGCAGTTCTTCGACGTTCTAGCAAATGAGGCCTCCACCCGGCTTCAGCTTCTCTGATGCCTACCGTCCCCATATGTCGAAGTGGTCCTCTTCTAATCGATATTCCACCGTTGGCATCTCAATTTGACTTTAACATTGTTCAGTGAACGCCGTCGGGTAGCTTGTTTTACTCCTCACTCGAGCCCAGCACAGGTCCGCGTATCGCAAATGATGATGAGGACGCAGCATAACTTGTTCGGAGGAATCCAGATCGGGATCTTTATCCACCCGACTACAGAACGGGTGGACATAGACATCATTAGCTTTTTTTCCTAATGCATATGTACTTATGTTTTTAGTATATTTATTTGAGACATTTGTTTTTTTTAAATACCGTATTTTAATTTTCTTTATCTATTATAATTAAACTTTTAAATGTTTATTTAATTTCAGTTTTTATTACTTTTATGCGATTACTAAACCGAAATTATCAATTGTTCTTCAAAGGTAATTTTATTCAAAAAAGGATGATAGCATATGGTTTTGGAAGCCATTTAAGTCAGTTTATAATGGACAGAAATTGACCGTGTTGGTGTCATACGATATAGAATTTCCAGTACTACGAAACCAAACTCGATGTTCGCTAAAAATATACAATTTATAAGCCCAAAATTAGGCTCGAATAGGCCTACCCACCCTTTCTTTTCAACCCATATTCGTACAGAACTCGCGTTCTACTGTGATATATTCAACCCCCTTTTCAAATTCTCGGGGACCTCGCGTTCTGCAGAATGCGAGTTCCTGAAAAATCGTTTTTTCAAACAACGATGACACGTAGATGGAACTCGCGCTCCGCAGAACGCGAGTTCGTGTCTCGCTTCCCAGAGAACACGAGGTTCCTTTACGTGGCATGTTAAGGGGTCATTTTTCCAAATAATCTTTGGAAGGAACCATTTTATATATAATTATTTTAAAAGGGGTTTTCACCCAATATATGCCTAGGATTTGTGTCTTCTAAGGCTGACACATCCCTTTTTCTTCGAAGGACTGCTACCTCTACCCTAATTCTGATGGTCTATGTTGATGACATAGTCCTCACTGGTAGTCATGCCAATGAGATTGATGCTATTATTCAACAGCTTCATGCTAAGTTTGCTCTTAAAGACTTGGGGAATTTAAATTTTTTTCTTGGGCATAAAAATGCAACAATGTCATCGTAGGTTTGTTCCTTACTCAACGCAAGTATATTCTTGATCTCTTACAACGGACTGATATGTTGAATTCATCTTCTCTAAGCACCCCTATGGTTGTCTCCCCTCATTTGGTTGGTGGTTTTGGGCAACCCTTTCCTGATATTCATCTTTATAGAAGCACTATTGGAGGTCTCTAATATGTCACTCTGACTCGTCCAAACATTTATTTTGTTGTTAATAAAGTGAGTCAGTTTATAAACAATCACAGTGAGGATCATTGGCGAGCTGTAAAAAGGATCCTACGCTATTTGAAGGGCACCTTTGACCATGGTTTGTTCTTCAGATCAGGGGAGAACTTTACTCTGGTTTGTTATGTTGATGATGACTGGGTCGCATCTGTTGATGATCGTTACTCTACCACAGGTTATTGTATCTACCTTGGAAGAAATTCTATTATTTGGAGTTCTAAGAAACAAGGTGTGGTTTCTCGGTCCAGCTGTGAAGCTGAATATAGAAGTCTTGCCAATTCTATTTCTGAGTTAGTTTGGGTTCAACAACTTTTGATTGAAGTTGATGTCTGTTTAGAAGCTAAGCTTGTGGTTTGGTGTGACAATACATCTGTTTTTTTCGTAGCTGCTAATCCTACGCATCATTCGAAGGTGAAACATGTTGAAATTAACCTTCATTTTGTTAGAGAAAAAGTTCTTACAGAACAAATAGTGGTGAATCATGTTCCCAGCTCTGAGCAATCTGCTGATATACCCACTAAGCCACTGCCACCCTCTATATTTGATAAGATGCGTACACAGTTTGGAGTTGTTTCTCAAGAAGAAGCTTAGAAATGATCAAACCAGAAGAATGTTAGAGTATATAAAAGAATGCAACATCTTTTATAAACAGTTGTATTTCTGTTATGCCAGCTGAGTTTTTAGCAGTTATCAGGCTTGGTTTTTGGGCTATATAAGTGGTTTTTTGTATTGGGATCAAACAAGTTGAGTTTTATATCAAATTTAACAGTTTCATTATTCTTTACATTTCTCTTCTTTCTTTGTTTCTTCCTTTACGATATCATCTAGGTTTTACCTTAATTTAATCATCCATGGTTTATTCTAACACCATCGACCAAAGGAGTGATAATAATGGTAAAATTAGTTCTAAAAGAAAAAAATAAATTGATTTAAAAAATAAAATCAAAACTTGTACGAAAAAGATAAAACTTTCACTATTTTGTAGGGGAAAATTTTTATTAAAAAAACAAAATTCCTATATTTAGAAAACAAATTATATATATGTAAAATAGAGGTTGTTGATGACCAAATTATATGTCAACGTTAATCATATTGACATGGGTGGTAGTTAAAACGTGAGAAAAACGAAGTAGTAGATTAAACAAGGTAATGTGAAAAAGAGAAAATGAAAAAGAATAAAAAGTACGTAAAGGGAGAGGGTGAGATGGCCGGGAAATTCTAGGAGTGTGACAACTTAGGTTGAGACTAAAATGAGGCGCTGCATAAATTCATATTAAAATAGTAAAAATTTATGCAGGATTCGGTAATAATTTAGGTAGAACCAAAGTTCTTACTAACCGAGTAAAAATTTATGTAACGACACAAATTCTTATATTATAACATAAATTATTATCAATTGAATAAGAATTTGTATAAATTCACTTTATTTTAATTGCACATTAAAAGTTTCTGCTCTAAAACTTCCCGAGATGGACAAATTGACAATGACCCTTAGATTGATGATAATTAAAATATAAAATAAAATTATTGTTCAAATATCTGAGAGGATAAATACTGAACATGTAGTTTTGGAATTTAAAAGTATTTAACATAATTATATTATATAATTTTTTACATTAACACAATGTTATTGATTTTATGACTCAAACCTTTAATTTAAATCAAGAGATTGATGAGATCCACTAATTGATTTAATGATAAAAAATATTTATATTATCCTCACTTTGTACGAGTTCGAATATCAATATTTATCATAAAAATGTAATGCATCATCCTTACTTAATAAATTTTTTTGAGAGATTGACTCTTATTTGTCATTAAATCAAACGACAAGTCTCTAAAATTAAAATTATAAATATATATTTTTGAACAGAATTTTAAATTTAATTAAGTTATATATAATATATATTCGAATATACTATAATTGGAATTAGTTGTAATATATTAGACATTGAAGTAAATTAAGCAGTTAATTTATTTAAAGTACGAACAATTTTTTAACACATCCGACCCGACCCACCAATCCCTTTAATTGGGTCAGAGAGTTAACTTCGTTAATTGGGCCTTTCTGGCGTGATTCCGCCAGTCCAGCAGATGAGTTTATTTAGATAATACATATAAAACTAGTCCTCAGGAAACCCTAGTTTTGCTTCTTCTTTCTCCTTGAAAAATCCCAGTAGCGGCAGCCCTTTTTGCACTCAGGTAAACTCCCATTCCTCCCAAATATTTTCTTAAAATTTTGTTCAGTTCTTCCATTGAAATCTCGTAGCAACTTTTATTTTCTAATTTTACTTCTCTTTTTCCTCGATTTGAATTATCACTGCTTCCTGTTTTAAAATTGTATTATCTCTGTATATTGTGTGTTATTGACATTCTCTTAGTCAAGTTTCTTCGGCTTCTAGCCAAGTTTAGCATAATTTGCCTCTGTGTTCTATATATGGCTTGGTGCCCTTTGCATTTGTCTCTGTTTGTCTATATATTAGCATAAAATGGTTCAGAATAATGTAATATCATGGAATAATGTTGGATTTTGGCTGTAATGGTTTTTTTCGTTTCTCTTTGATCAAGAACGATCTGCTTTTTATCTAATATTTGAATTGATGGGTTCCTTTTCTGAACATTTAATGTTTGATTGTTATGCAGTAGAAAATCTATAGTAGTTTGGACTTTAGAGGATGGTGAGAGTCAGCGTTTTGAACGATGCGCTTAAGAGCATGTACAATGCCGAGAAGAGGGGCAAACGACAGGTCATGATCAGGCCTTCCTCCAAAGTGATCATTAAGTTCCTTTTGGTCATGCAGAAGCATGGTTTGTTCACTATACTCCATGTCGATCTTTTTAAACTAAACGTTTTATATACAGTACTAATGTGAAAATGCTGATTCATTCTTTCTTAATGATTGGGATTGTAGGTTATATCGGAGAGTTTGAGTATGTTGATGACCACAGATCTGGCAAAATTGTGGTTGAACTGAATGGGAGGCTGAACAAGTGTGGTGTGATTAGTCCTCGTTTTGACATCGGAGTCAAAGAGATTGAGGGTTGGACTGCTAGGCTACTTCCTTCTAGACAGGTTAGCTTAGAAACTTTTCGATGTTTATTCTTCGTGCATTTGCTTTTTCATGAGAACTAGGATTTGCTAAGATCAAGAAATTCTTCTTAGACAATCCAACAAAATGTACTCAAATGTGGGTACTTAGTACTTACACTGATTATTCATCCTTAGTGGAGTGCCTTAATTGTCATAGTCGACTAGATTAGATTTTTTGGTTGACAAAATAAAAACCCGAGGGTTGTTTAGTCCATTGAAATGAGATTGCTATGTTATGCCATTTATGTGCTATATTATTGCAGTTTGGATACATTGTGCTCACCACATCAGCTGGCATCATGGACCATGAAGAGGCAAGAAGAAAGAATGTGGGTGGGAAAGTACTTGGTTTCTTCTATTGAGACAAATTTCTGAGATTTTCATTTTTGATTTCTCTTCATGTAGTGCATGTTAGTTTTCCTCAGCCTATGTTATTACAAGTCTAGTTTTGTTTTTCGTGGATTTTACTTTTGTTTTGGTTATATGATGTTTTCTGAGATTATGAGTTGTTTGGTTTTTCCTTAAGTAATAGTTCTGTTGCCTCTTTACATCAAAGTCTAAAGTGTTTGGATGTCTGGCTGGTTACTTTAGAAAGGGAAAGATTTGATGGCTTGATCATACGGTACGACTATTTCATCTTTAGCGTCGACCTGCATCGCGGTTCGTCGATTAAGCTAAACTTCATCAAAGGCTTGATTTTTTTACGTTTCACTTGGGTTTCTTGAAACGAAAAAGAATCTAGAACTGGCAGTAGTAAGGTTGGTAATTTTTTGATGGTTAAATGCGGAGAAGTGAGCTTTCCTAAAGCCAATTTTTCCAGGAGGATTTCTATTCAAGGGAATGTCCGAGGTGGACAGGTATCATTGGTCGGTAATTGCTAAATATTCTTAACTCTTTTCGTAAGACATTAAACTTAAATCTCATAAAATAATTATGGGGATTAATTTTTTTTGAAAAATAGTTAAAGAAATTACAACAAATACAATTATTTAAGAAAATATATCATCTTTGCACCCACCGACATTGCATGTTAAATTGAAAACATGTTTTTTTTTGTTCATAAATTGGAAACATGTTGGACAGTTTATAAGAGCAGTTCACGGTATAAAAATCTTTTTGTATAAATTTTAATATTTATGTCATCGAATTCACGGTTTAATAGATTTATGACCTTATAAATTTTAATTAGAGCAGTTCACGGTATAAAATTCATTTTATATAAATTTTGATATTTATATATCATCCCTTTTGAGTTTTTTAAAAATGTAATTTGAATTATTTAATTTTTAAAAATTGTAAAAGTATTGAAATACATAAATATCATTATACTGAAAAGTATGCATTTTAAAATTACGAGTTTTAATTTTTTTATTTAATTAAATTGATTTTTGATCAACTCCTAAAATTAACTTTGTGATGTACTATCAATACAACTTAAAATTTTGAATTATTTATGTTTGTGCCGGTTATATACACGAATATTAGATTTTCTTAATGTTTAAGGCTAAAAAGAATGGGAAGTCAATTTGTGTATATGTAGATATAAAAGAACGAGAAGTTCAAAATTTGCACATTTGGCTAATCTAAACCAATTTACATTGAACATTTAGTTCTGGTGGGTGTCTCTCAGTGTGAATTTTTTGCATATACAACGCTTCAAACTCGAGACATGCTTAAGCGATATCAAGTTGCTTAGCACTTGGACCAACCCAGTTGATGATTTTTCTATATTTTTAATATTCATTTATTATTTTTCTTAATACAAGTTTTCAGATTTTAATTTCAACTTATAGTACTTCCCCAGAAAACAGGCCTTTAATTTTAAGCTATTTTTTAATTAGCTAGTCACGTAAAAAATTATTAGGATAAAGTACACAAATAGTCACTAAACTATTTCTAAAAATACAAAAAGGTCATAAAACTTTCAAATATATAAAAAACATTAAAGTTTAGTTTTTGTTACAAAATAGTCACCGAGCCGTTAACTGATGTTAATTGGGTGACGTGATAGTTACAAAAAATTTAAATAACATAACATTTAACCATTCAAATTGACACAATTAATCAATTTATTCCTAATTTAACCCTCATTATTGATGTCTAAATTGATTGAATGTGTAAATATTGTGGATTAAATATGTTATTATACAAATTTTCATAACTGTCACGTCGAACGGCACAATGACCATTTTGTAATAAAAACTAAAGGTTAACGACTATTATATAATTTTTGAAAGTTTAGTGGTCATTTTATATTTTTAGAGATAGTTTAGTGATCATTTGTGTACTTTATCCAAATTATTATAAGTTCTAAAATGATTTGTCAAAATATAAATAAAAATCATTACAAATATAAAATTTCAAAGCAGAATGATTGATGAAGATTCAAGTAAAAAATAATACATATGTAAAACAAACTATATTTATTTATTTTCTTTGTTCAATAGAAACTACAACTTATCGAATGATTTGATTTATTGTTAACTCTTGTACCATGAGAGAAAAACAACTCATAAAAAAGGAGTAAAACTGAGTTATAAAAATAGTAAAATTAAAGAATATATATAGTAAAAATGGAGTAAACAATAGTCTCTAAAAAAAACAGAAGTATACCCCGTAAGTAGTAAAAGAATCAAGAAATCAAATCCTATTTTCCTATAATAAATATGAATCGTATTTCTCTATACAGCAACAACAATAAAAAAGATCCTATATAAAACAATGAACAACAGGAGTCGCCTCCACTTTCCCCAGCTTCAGCTCCAAATCTGTTCCCCAAGGCGTCAAGCTCAGATCCAACCCCGAATCACTCTCTTCTCCGCTCCACTTATCCATCTCCGGCAACAAATCCCGAGTCACCAACCCTTCGTTTAAGGCAGCCCTATGCCTCCTCATGTGACCGCCGAGAGCTTGGCCAATGGGGAATTCTAGACCACAAATCGAACACTCATGGCTCTTCGGCTTCTTAGGCGAAACCGGAGCATCTCCTCCGGTTAGCCTCGGCTTCTTATGGCTCGCTCTATGGCCTCCGAGTGCTTGAAAAGATGAAAACCTTTTGTTACACGTCTTGCATGCAAAGACACGCCCACCGCCCTGGTAATGCTTCCATCCGTCGGTTTGGCCAACTTTTGATAGCAACATCAAGCAATTCGCCATGTCCATGGCGTCAATTTCTCCAACATCTCTGCCTCTCTTCATCTGAATATGGTTTATTTATGAACTGTATAAAAAATCTAAGAACTTTACTTGAAACCCAGAAAAGTAGCTGAGATTTTAGCTGTAGATATCTGGAAAGAAACTTGGTTTTTGGATTGAGAGGAATGGGTTAGGGTTTTGTATTTATAGGTAAGAATTGGCGAATGTGGTGTTAAGTGGGAACACGGAGTGTCATAATGACGGATTTGACCGATGCTTGGGGGTTAAGGAAGTAAAGCAGTTTTGGGTAATATTTGTAGATTTGAAGGGGGGAAATGGGAATTGAAGCCGCCTCCTTTAGCGCGTTTGCGTCACCGCGTAGCTGAGCATGTTAAGGAAAAGTCGACTCAAGGAATCTTCCTCACAATTCTAGACACTTTCTGTAGTGTCGTGAGTGTTATGCTACTCGCATCTCATACCCTGACTTTCAGATGTGTGCCTCACTTTCCCTAAATTTTATTATTTTTTATTCTGCTACCTAAATTTAATTAAGAATATGAACCATTTTCTTTTGCATGTAGCATTTTTAAATTGATGTTTGGGGAATAAAAATAAAAATAAAAATAAATTTGATGTGGGGTGGTGCACGCATCACTGGCGCGTGGGAGTGTTGAATCGACTATTTGGGGGAATAAGATTTGAAATTTAAATGAAAACGGGGAGAAACGTGCAAAGAAAGTAGGCAAGTAGTTGTTAAACTAAAGACTTCGACTGAAGAATGGAATGCAATAAATTATGGGAAAACTCTAAGTCGTTCGAGAAGCACGGATGAGCACCACTAACGACGAGCACTGATGAATACTATTAATTTAATTTATAAAGATTTAAAATTTAAAAGACTCAATGTATAATTATAAATTATTTAAAAAACCCTAATTTTTCTAAGGCTATAAATCCGGTAATTGCCTGAGAATTTCAACTTGGTTTCATGTGCAAGGCATAACTTGAATGTTCCTGGGAACATTAATCCAACTTGTTCCCCTTTTTTTTGACCAAGGAAACTTTCACTTAACATAAAACCGAAAAAGGGCCCCACAACCATGCAAGGGCCATGCACGAACGAGAAGACAATAGGCACCAAAAACAAGCGCCCACCAACACCCTAAAAAAACCAGTAAAACTAAAACACAGTTTGAATCCGGTAAACAGATCTTGGGGATCAAAAGAGACCGAAACCAACAAACGCAGAAAACAAGACGTCCCACAAAGGGACGACGCAATAAACTTCTCCACCCTCGAGGGTGTGGAAGAAGGAACATAGCAGAGAACCCTAATACGTATCAGAGGATGAACAAAACGATTCCTCGCCAACCTCGATCGATGGTACATTGCCGTCATTGCGCCTGAGAGCTCTTTCCAGAGACAAGCCTCCGATAGAAGATCGGTCCTTATCAAGGCGTCGACTGCAACGCACTGTCGGTGAGGGGACTGTGAGAAAACAAGAACATCCTCCTGCAAAGGGGACTCAACGAACCAAATAAAAGGATTTGAACAAAGGAAAGAAAAGAAGCAGCATAGATTCAACAGATCACCAAGGTCCCCACTGGAGACAGTGATCCGAAGGGAAGGCAAATTTTTCCGCACCGTCCAGCATTCCTTCCTGTCACTGGGTGCGGATCTTAAAGCCACCATCAAGCAAACAGATAACTCTCAGGGGAGTTATCCATGGGCACATTTTCCGTCAGACAAGGAGATTGCGGAGAAAGGGCTAGGGGAGTTGCATTTTCTTCATCGCTTATATGAATTTCCTCATTCAACACGAAGTTGTCGACGATGCACATTGTCGGGGTACGTGTAATCTTCTTCCCAAATGGATCAATTCCTAGTTCGATAAGCCCCGCTTCATCAACGAGCATCCTAGTGTATTCCATATTGAATTTGCGACACGCGACCTTTTTTATGAGAGTCAGTCTTCTTATCCCGAAGGTTCTCCCCTTCTTCGAGTGTTCAACCTTCTGGATGATCTTGGAGGAGTTAAAAATAGAATCCGGGAAAAGAGTCGCCATGATGAAGTCGTCCTTGGCAGCTTCATTTATTTCCGATATACACCAGTTTTGTTTGCCAACTTCCACGATGGTATCCGAAACCTTTTCCCACAGCTCACGCCTTTTAGCAGGTCCAAAGATCTCGAGTTGTTCCTCCTCTCTTTTCCTTTTTCGTGGGACTGAGACCTGCATCTTATCGAAGCCTGTAGCTAGGAAATTGCCCCAAGTCGTGCTGCATTGGATTTCCGAAGCCTGAAAGGAAGATTGTCCGCAGGGACTTGGAGCATTCTTGGTAAGTGGGCCTGCGTAATCTTCCTTTGTAATCTTCGAAAAGGTTAAAGAACCTAAGACATCTTTACTGCTGCTACTTCCCCCAGTTTCCAGGAAAGGAAATACGGGGTTGATAATTGGTGGGGTTGACATGACCCTCCATGCTTCCTCTGCCTTCGATATCTTATGAAAGATTGTTTCCTCGTTAACCCTCTCTGCACTCTGTCCGAAAGTAACCTCCTTTTGTACGCTACCTTTGTCGTGTTGCATGAGTTGGCCCTTCTCGTAATCCTGTGGCTTTGGACTGTTCTTTGCCGGCTTGCTGAACGAGGGGTTCTTCGATTTTCCCCGGAAAGGGGCTCGCAGCCACGGACCAAATTTTCCGGCGAGTTTGAACATTGACATATCAAAGTTGCACTCCCTCTCAGCATGTCCTAGTCTCCCACAATGGAAACAGAACTTGGGGAGTCCCTCGTACTTAAACGCAATCTCTAAAGCTTTGTCTTTTTTCCGGTTTAAGACGAAGCCCGTCTTCAAAGGATCCTCCACACGGATGGCTACTCTGATGCTCAGGGCATCCGGCCAGATGGACTTGTTGTCCTCATCCAGTGTCGAGCCATAGAAGATAGGGAAAAGTTTGCTGATCCTTCGAACGTTCTCTGGCGTGCTTAACCCGATAGGGAGATGATGAACTTGCACCCAGAATTCTTCAGTGGAAAAATCGATTTCCTCCAAGGCCTTTTTCGGTTGTCAGTCCTTTAGAATCAAGAGGGAATCCTGAATTGACCAGGGCCTAGCTCCCATGATTCTTAGCCTATCCTCTGGTGAGTCAAACAGGAACAAGTAGAAGCTTCTGCCAAGCTCATGGCATTCTAGCTTTTCGCACTTCCATGCCTTTTTAAGGATAGCAGTTAATGCTAAGATTCTAATGGGATGTGGTGTTAGGAGTTTACCTACAACAGCGAGATTCTTCAAGACAACATTAACTTCACTGTCTTCATTAAGTTCCAACTCGTCTATATACTCCTGATTGAAAGGATTAGAGTCAGCAGGGTTCTTTGGGGGGTAGTTATTAACCACTCCCGTGCTTAGCGAAGCAACGATATTTTCCATACTGGTGTTGCAGCAAAAGGCTTCGAGTAACGTTCGCAGCCTATGTTGTCCTGGTAGTGGAAAGGCGAAAAGAACAGGCTGTGAAAAGGAGAGGGGGAAGTAGAAGGGAAGCAGAGGCTCCAAACCAGCTCAACCGCCTTGAGCTCACACCATCTTGTTTGGTTTCTCAAATGCAGGAGAGGAGGCAAATGAGATGAACAGCTACAAGACTTGGACTTTAGGAAAAGTTGAGAGAGAGCTTGCTCAACGATCCATTCAACCACATCTCCCAACTTGTTCCCCTAGGAACGACGTTATCTTCGATTTGGAATGTTGCTTAGCTAACAAAATATTTCTCTTGAGAACAATTGCTGGGTTCAAAAGCTGAACGGCGGTCCCTAGAGAGGGAGGCACGACGACGACTATCTCGACGACAAGAACAGCAGCGACGACGGCTTGAATTTCAAATAAACAAAATTAGGGTTTTGTAATTTAGGAGTAGATAAGTATTTTGATCTATGTTTAAAAATAAAATAATATATTTTAATTAATTTACCTTTTTATTTTTAAATAATTTATAATTATACGTCGAGACCTTTAAATTTTAAATCTTTATAAATTAAATTAATAGTAATCATCGGTGTTCGTCGTTAGTGACGCTCATCGGTGCTCGTTGAGCGCTGTAGGCTCATCTTAATTATGATATAAATAGATAAAATACTAAAATATTAAATACAATTTTTTTTACAAATCATGATTATTCTATTAAATTATAAATATTTTTTTATAAGTACAAATATTGAATACAAGTAGGAAAGACACTAAGCTTGAGCGATGAAAAGTGCTCAGGAATTTCATACATATATACATACATACTATCGAATTTTCATCACTTCATTTTTATACTTTCAATATATTCATCATTTTGCTTGGTTTCTCATTTCCTAAAATCACTTTTTTTCTAAGAACACAAGAAACTTTAATTAGATTTGAGAAAGTTCCATTCTGATATGGGAAACTATAAGGTTTAAAAGAGATTTTTGGAGTTCTCCAATAAATATAATTATTCAATTAAATTCATTAGGTTTAAGTGTCAAATAAGTGTTCAAACTATACTCTTTTCCTTTTCAGATAAGTGCTCATTTTTTTTCCTGAGCTAAGTAGGTGCCTAACGCTTTCAAAGTTACTCGTATAGGTGTCCCGCCGTTAACTTACTTTTAAAATATCCCTATATTTACCAAATTTCAAAGAATAACCCTAAGATCCCTAGATCCGGCCTTGTCGTTGTCGTTCATCACGCTGCCGGGACGGAATGAAGCGTTATTCTCTTGTTGCAAGACACAAACGTCGCTCATCGGCCGAGCGACCGTCATTTTCTATCAATCGTTTTCTTTCCCTTTTGCGAGTTCAAATTTATTTCAACGATATAAATTCGAATTTTTTAGAAAGGAGAATGCTTCTTTTTCCACTAGGACCCCTTAATGGTTTCAAATGTGCTTAAATTATTTAAAATAAATTTGAAGAATTTTAATTATGATTTTATGCATAATAATATGTTTGGGTTGATTAAGGTAATTTTGATGAATTTTATGCATTGTTTTAGGCTTGTAGTTTGCACTATCAATGGATTTAAGGGCATTTTGGGACTTTAGTATTAGTAATGCTTTTAGATGTTCGTATTATGCATACATTAATCAACGTAAAACATTAATGTAAGAATATTGTGTTGTTGCTTTCAACATATAACGCAATATTGTGTAACATTGAATTTTTTTTATTAAGAGGAGAGGTATTATTTTATTAGAGTAACTTTCAATATTCGAACTCACACAAAGTAAAAATAATATGAGCATCCTTAACCACAAGCAGGGACGGACACAAAATTTTATGTTAGGGGGCGAATCTATCAAATTTTAGGGGAGGCAAACTTATAAAATTTTAGGGGCGCGAAAATAAATTTTCTATAAGAAACACATAATTTTTTTTTTAAAATTTCTAAATCATATAAATTTTTTATAATATATTAAAGGATTCATTCACTAAATTAAAGGGTAGTTTCAGCATGATCTGTATATGTATGAGTGGTTAGAGTAGCATGTAAACAGTGAAGATTATATACTTTAAATATAAATATTTTTTATAATATATTAAAGGATTCATTCACTAAATTAAAGGGACTTGTAGAATATCTGAGTTTTCCACTTCCTTTCCTCTTTATTATATAGAGTAGCATGTATGACATATATTCCTAGAAGCTAAGACATTTACTTGCTACACTTGTTTAGTTTTTCTTTGCAATTTCCTACGAACTAAAAAAATATAACTAAAAAATATAATATGAAACTTGCTGCTCAAAACCCATAGATTTATTAAATTTTCAAAACCCATAGATTTATTAAATTCTCATATAGGAGTTTCAAATATAATATGAAACACGTTATATCAACTAAAAAATTCGAGTTCTTGATTAGTTTCCTTAACTATTCGTGTTTTATAAATTCCCACTTAACTACTTTCTAGATGATCATAGTTATTTGAAAAAAAAAACACATATAATAAAATATAATTATGAGTTATATAACGTGATGAGACGTTAAATTTTTTAAGCAAAATTAAGAACTCAAATTTTGATGTTGTAAATAAAGTAAGTTAAATTAAGAAAATTATCTAAATAATAAACTTCTATAATACTCGATCTGAATTAAGTTGCATTTAACATGTGTGGTTATACAAGAAAAAAAAACTAATAAAGAATGTGATATATTACAATAAGGCATCATAAACATGATATGCGCAGGAGTGAACATATAATAATTACTATATAACATAAATTTTAGTAGTACTATGTATTTAAATATAAAAAGTACTTAAAAATATATTAAAAAAAAGTACTTAAAAATAGTACAAACATCATGTAAATACAAGATTTCTCATATTTAAGAATATATTACATTTCATTTCTAGACTTTCTCTTAAATTTGAATTGAGAGTGATAGTTATCTGAGTTTATTTACGAATAAAAATCATCTGCTCTTTTTCGGTGTTTTTTTATGTCTCAACACTAAAAAATATTAAAAAATTAAATTTTAAGCCTTAACCCTAAATTTTATATCTTAAACCATATACTTTATACCCTAAAATACACCTTACCCTAAATTTTTTAAATCCTAATCACAACCCCTAACCTAATTTTTAGTATATGTATATAAATAGAAACACCAAAAAAATTAGGAATTTCTATTCGTTTGAAACTATGTGTAATATGACAACATAATTAATCAATGAAGTTTCTTTTCGTCAAACTTACACTTTTCTACACATTAAACTGTTTTATTGCAATTTTTTTCTTGGAAAGTAAATGAATCTTATTAAAATTCCCTTCATAATAAAAATCAAATTGAGGTTCAATCCTAAAAAAAAAGAGTGTTCCTAAAATATTATTAACCATAATTTAAATACACAGTCCAAGAAATATTCGAAGCAAAAATTTAATAAATACACGACAATAAAAAACATACTATTCACCATTTCCCATTCATCCAAAGCAAATCTCATTTCTCTATATGCAATGAGTCTCCTTGTTTGGTCAAGAGCATCATCCGTTACACCTTCATCAACAACCAATTTTATTGAATAATTAATTAATCAAATAATAATAATAATAATAATAATAATAATAATAATAATAATAATAATAATGTTGTCATGTCAGTTTGTTTGAGTTTGAACATACTAAAAAGTCGTGGATGTGAGCAGGGACAGACACAAAGGTGATGGACAGCCGCACCTTTAAAAATTTTAAGTTTCCCTATATTTTATATATTTCCTTTATATTTTTTATTGATAATTTAATTTTACACTCCTAAAATTTTGTAATTTTACACCCTTACATTTCTAATATAACTTTTTGATAATTTGCACCCCTTATATGAAATCATGCGTCCGTTCCTGAATGTGAAAGTACATGAATAATTAATCCTCACTTTTCTTGCATATTATAATGAAATTTATTCTAAGCTATATTGTATGTAACCCCCTCATCCCGGTCTGGCCGGATGACCGGTCCGAGTGAGCTACACGAGGAAAACCGAGTGAAAACCCCTAAGAATTTCCCCCTCGGTTAGCAACCCTATTTTTTTTAATTCTTGCCTAAATGGATATTAAACCCTAAGTGATCATACAGCGGAACAACATGTACGAAACAAATCAACGAACTCAAACAATCATGTTACGGCCAAATTTTAAACTTTACTGCAGGTGGTATCGATACACCTAAGGGGCGTATCGATACCCCTTGACCAGGTCAACTGGTCAAAGTCAACCCGTGGAGACCGTATCGATACACCTAGGAGTGTATCGATACCCTAATTGTTGACTTCCCACGGTCAACGCTAAGGGGACCGTATCGATACGCATGAAGGCCCGTACCGATTCGGAACTGGACAGTAGCTCCAATAGCAAAAATAGTATCGGTACGCCCCCTCGCGTATCGAAACACGGGGCCTGAACCTTGAAGGCCGTATCGATACGGGACCAACCGTATCGATACCCCTGCTACAAAAACACAGGTTTGAGCTGATTTAAGGCACAAAGTGGCCCTTAAATCCCTCTCAAACCTCAACCAACACACTAACATGCATCCTAATAACAAACCAAGAGTTTAGGCATGCTTAAACTTGAAACTAAAGACACATTTCAATACAAGGTGATGATTCAATCATACAAGCAACTTGGCATATAAACATGGAACAAGGCATGCATACTTGACATTCCAACAAAGGCAATTAGGCATACAAGTCATACATGGAACTCAAAGGCCCTAAAAGGCACAAGGAAAACATATGAGGTTTGGCCCTCTCTAACAAGGCAACCTAAACACCAATAGACATGCCAACACACACAACATCCATCATAGCATATCATGCGTATTAAACCATGATCAAACCAATACATCAACATAAGGCATTAACACATGTGGCCAATACAAAGGAGTCTAAATACAAGCTCCTAAAACACGTAGCACTTCCCATTTCTAGACTACTACATTATTTAATTAAACCATACTTGAGCAAACTACCACACGCTTGGACGCCCTTATCTTGCTCCTTGCTAACTCCAAGCTAAAGATCTGCATTGTCGGAAAAAGGAGAGCGTAAGCATAAAGCTTAGTGAGCGGAGCTCTAAAACATAACTACGACAATGCAGGGTTCAAAGCTTTCTTTAAAATAAAGGTCAACGCATACAAATCATCCAACTACCTAATCCTTCTACTAACATACAAGTTCAACCAAGGGTCAACAATAAAGGCATTCATCGTGGCATTACACTTCATGGTATGCATAAAGGTATGATCTTAGATTAAAGCAAAACCATAAAAGAGAATGATATAGTGAGATACACATGAACAACACATGGTATGCACAAGCATAACCAAACACACACGGTGGGACTACACATTACCGTTTCGACTAGTAGTTTTCCAATGGGACTACACATCAAAGTACTCTTCTACTAGTCACTACCGGTGGGACTACACATCACCGGAGTCTTATACCATTCGCTATCGGCGGGACTACACATCACCGGAGCAACGACAACCATCACGTGAGGTTCGACACCAACCATGCAACACAATATACAATCACTAACATACGACATGTACTCACTATATCATGCACAATCAAATCAAGATGTAACAAAATCCACAATTAAGCATCACTTTCTACTTGGAATCTTACCCATCACAAATGGTCTTACTCACCATTTCGTGCACAACTTGCACCAACTTACTCACACCTTACAAGGCATATCTACATCACTGTTGTTATCCTCATACATGATTAACGATATGATATTAGGCAACATGCTTTTTCCCAAAGTATTGGAATTTCATACATAACTAAATATCATTTCAAGCAATGAAAAACAAATGGTAAAAGGGGAAATTAAAGAGGCAATTCACAACAACTTACTCTTGAGTTTAATTCGACTTTTCAAGCCCAATCTAAATTCTTTCAAAACCATCTTTGAACCAAAACATTACTTGAAAACATTTTCACATCCACATGCTTGAACCAACTTTTGAAATCAATTTAAAACATTAACCACTCACCTCACTTCCTTAAGCAAGCCAAACAAAGCCGACTCAAGCCTTCTCACTTCCGCATTCGATCCCAAAGCTTTACCAATGAAAATCCTTGCTTCTAATCGTCCCAACACAAGTAAATTAACCTCAAATCAGTCCACAAACAAAGTAGCAAACCCGGAATACAATTCAAACATCAAACACTTGTTTTTCGAGCCAAGAACAACCCCAAAATGCAATTCACGAGCAGCCCTTTAGCACAGTCCAAAACCGATGATTCTTACACTTAAATTACTCCCAAAAGCTTCCAAAACAACCCTTATACCTAGCCTAACCACCAGCCCACCAATTTTCACACAAAACACCCCCAAAATTCAACATTTCAACACTCTAAAACCTCCCTAAAACCCAATCTCGGGAAACACCATAAAACCATGTAAAAATCGGATATGTTGAACCTTATAGATAGTAAACAACTCATATATCATCAATAAATCAAAAGCTTTAGTTTAAGACAACAAAGATGACATTTTTAGTCTAAACTTTCAAAATACCAAAATGCAAAATCATGGGTTTTAATGAAATCTAAGAGTACTAGCATGTAGAGGAAAGAGAGGACAAGTCGAATATATGTTTACCTTTCGAAAATCACCAAGGATGAGGAAGAAAGATGATGAAATAGTAGACTAGGGGGAAGGGGAGTTTTTGTCGTGAGATTTTGGAAAGGGGGAGGGAAGAAGATGATGATTTTTCTCTTTAAAATAGGAAATGGGTTTTTAATTCCCCAATTCCATTAAATTACAAGTATGCCATTAATGAAATGGCTATTGGGCTTTGGTTTAAAAATTGGGTCCAACACCCTTGTTTTATTTGTAAACAAAACCCGAACCATTATTTAATTTATTTAAATTATAAAACTGAACCCGAATAATATTAAAATATTATTTTCTCCCGGCCCCCAAACCCAGGTGTTACAACTCCCCCCACTTAAGGAAATTTCGTCCCCGAAATTTATCGAACAGGGAGAGCCACTGCAACATGCTCCTCCACACACTCTCTCTTACTACAACATACTCTCCAACTCGGCAAACTCACCACACCACATTTGCTACCTGACATTAAGATCTCAACTGATTCTTCGTTGCACGCGATTTCAAACTCAACTCAATCTCTTCAACAACTTAACACGGGACAAAACTGGCTCACACTTCTGTATCATAGATACACAGAACACATTACATACCTCATTTTAACTATAGTGGTAACTGCAATAGATAAACAACAGAACTAGCCCGATTCACAACTCATACGACGTTGTTTGAACACTTGACTCGTAACTTCCTCTGACTGATCATCTAACTCTAACAGGTAACCAAACACTTTTGTAGGCGTCTTCAAAAATCTAGTCGAAAACTCGAATCTTTATCGGCCATTGTCGATCTCAAGACACTGTACAACTCACACTCTTGCTAAGGTACAACTCCGCTATCTTACCCATGGTACAAGTAGCTTGAACATGTATAAAATGAGCACACTCGATGCAACTATCATTGCTTACTCGGCTAAACTCTCTCATAAGAAATCAAACGCGAACCAGACATAAAGTTCCTCAAATCTATTTCCCACTTTCATTAAGAATCTTTCACGGATGTAACAAACTAGAAGAAACTGATGCTCGATCTTGACACACTGGCAAACTATACACCTACTCGCATACTGAACCACGTCATTCATCAACTCAACCTAGAAGTACTCATCTTCAACCCACAATACGTCTTCATACAACTCAGATGCACTGCAAATGAACTGCCGTATGCTTCGGCCAACACAATACGCCTCAAAACACTATGGCAATCGGTACAACAATTCTGTCTCTAACAATACAGATTCTATCATCTCTGAACTGTACTCTGAAGGTTTTCTTTCTGATATGCCTTGCACGTGAAGTGCCAAGAACCTGTCTTGCAACTGTTTCTCTTCAAGCATTCTGACTCAATGTAGGTTTAACGTGTAACTCGGCCACAAGATTACTATCATTTAGTAAATTGAATCCGGCAATTACATCCCACAACTCAACTATTAATCCAACAACAAATACACTCGAAGCATTGGTTACTACGTTAATAATCTTCGGATGGTACTCAATCTTGATATTACAGTCTTCAAGCAGTTCTAACACTTATGTTGTTCAAGTTTCAACCCTTCCTAAGTCTTCAAATGTTTCAAGTTCTGACGATACGTACATATACACTGTGCATTTCTTACTATACTGCTTTGTCTCTAAGTCTTCGAAGCAAATACAACTGTAACTAACTCTAAGTCTAGTGTCGGATAACTATTTTCTCGGTCTTTCAACTATCTCGATGATCAAGTCACAATCTTTTGTCTTGCATAAGCACACAACCTAACTCTACATGTAACACACCACTACAGTTCACAAGTTCTTTCTCTAGTATAGGCCGAATCAAGGTCGAAGTCCTCTTCAGGGTTTCTTTCAGTTTCTCAAGGGTTCATTGTCTCGCATCTAACCACACAACTGAACATTCTTCTGTAGCACTTGTCAAGGGAGCAGCTATCTTCAAAAGACTATTTACAATTCTCTGAAAGTAACAATGCTAGACTTAGAACTATAGATATTTGTCACAATCTTCAATTTCTTCCAACACATATCTTCTTTTGCCTACCTGAGACTTACTCTAACACACTCGGCTGATCTACATGTCCTAGGAGAACATCCTTATTAACTCGAAGTTCACATTGCACAACTTGGTATACAATTAATTCTCTAATAGAATCTGCCACACTAACTTCAAAGCTTGTCATGATCTTCCTCGGTACTTGAATATACTCACGTGACATCCAGAAGAGCTACTACAACTGATCAAGAAACTCAGGTAAATATTCTGCTCAACATTTCTATGAAGGTAACTAATACACTAGTCAATCTAAACGGCATAACTCAAAACCCAAAGTGATCACATATGCCCCGATAGCTGTCTTCAGTACTTCAACCTCTCTCACTTTCAAATGGTAATAATCGGATCTCAAATCAATCTTCAAATAGACTGAAGCACACACTAACTGACCAACAAATCACTGATACTCGGAAACGGATACTAATTATTCACTGTCACTTGTTTCAACTGTCTGAATTCTAAACACATTCTTGTACTGTCACTCTTTCTTCTTCACAAATTGTACGGTCATACTCTAAGATGATGTACTAGGCCTAATGAATCTAAGGTCTAACAAACTCGTAGTTGATTCTTCAACACTCTCAGTTCTGTCGGAAACCATAAGATACAGAGCAAACTAGAACGGGAGCAAACTCAGAGACGGTCTCAAAAACAAACTCTCCTTCCCTAACAAGAGACAGACCAGGCAATTCTTCCAAACACCTCTAGGGAAAAACACAACCTATTCTAACATTCTGCGGTCTAATTCTCATTCCAAAAATCAAATCCATCACATTTGCTAGTCAAGCCTGTCAACCAACCCAATCAATCTTTGACCTCTAAAGCTGGATCAACATTCGATACAAAATCCACATTCCTATCTACCATTACAATCTCATAGTCATCCGCAAGCTCTAAGAAAA
Source organism: Hibiscus tridactylites (assembly GCA_958450335.1). Classification (NCBI taxonomy): domain Eukaryota; kingdom Viridiplantae; phylum Streptophyta; class Magnoliopsida; order Malvales; family Malvaceae; genus Hibiscus; species Hibiscus tridactylites. Next base: position 42,933,171 of record OY288292.1, read on the forward strand.
CTTTCATTGTCTCAAAGTCTACCCTAACTCTATGTTCTACAAGCAATCCCATACATAGTTTCACATCAAAACCGTAAAAAGCAATTCCATCGCATCAACTGAAAACACGTGCCACTGAACCATCAACAGACACCCCTTGTACATTTTTCTGACCACGACTGTATCCCCGAAGGAGCTAGCAACACCCACACCTACCTCTAGTACCTCACAAGGTAGATTCAACAACTTCACATGCTCACTCCAAATACACAGACACGTAGATCCAGAATTAATCAGAAAAACAAGCCCAATGACTGTATCGAGGAATTACTTGCTATAACATCGACACTCTTCTGAAGCCAACTCTTAGGTCTTCACTTCTCTTACCATCTCATATCAAGATCGGTCACATTGTTCTCCCTCAACAGAAACCAACTCATGTGTCTGTTGACCCAAACAAACAAACTGCACTCCAAACTCTGGTACGGTCGTACTGCCCTGAACTAAAGCGACGAGCTCTCTCATCGTTCACATCCTCTAAAACCTCAGATTCATGATCACCAACTCCAGGCCCACACCTCATCCTCCAACTCACCAAAGACAACAATACAATAATAAACAAAACACACAAGCAATAATATTTAGGGTTAGCAAGAGCAAGGGTCCAAGCTGCTCAAGTATATTCCTTTACAAAAATCCTTTCAAATAAGTAATAGTAGCAATGGGAAACTCGACACTACGCTTCAACACACCCATCGTGCCAACACATGCTTTCAAACACCGTACTAACAAGCAAACATTAAGCATACATGGCAAAACATTCACCGAGACATAACAACAACATAACACATCAAACTTACCTCACTTACCTACCCGAGGTCTCAGAAACCTCAGGCTCTAATACCAACAAATGTAACCCCCTCGTCCTGGTCTGGCCGGATGACCGGTCCGAGTGAGCTACACGGGGAAAACTGAGTGAAAACCCCTAAGAATTTCCCCCTCGGTTAGTAACCCTATTTTTTTTAATTCTTACCTAAATGGATATTAAACCCTAAGTGATCATACATCGGAACAACATGTACGAAACAAATCAACGAACTCAAACAATCATGTTACGGCCAAATTTTAAACTTTACTGCAGGTGGTATCGATACACCTAAGGGGCGTATCGATACCCCTTGACCAGGTCAACTGGTCAAAGTCAACCCGTGGAGACCGTATCGATACACCTAGGAGTGTATCGATACCCTCCCCAATTGTTGACTTCCCACGGTCAACGCTAAGGGGACCGTATCGATACGCATGAAGGCCCGTACCGATACGAAACTGGACAGTAGCTCCAGTAGCAAAAATAGTATCGGTACGCCCCCTCGCGTATCGAAACACGGGGCCTGAACCATGAAGGCCGTATCGATACGGGACCAACCGTATCGATACCCTTGCTACGAAAACACAGGTTTGAGCTGATTTAAGGCACAAAGTGGCCCTTAAATCCCTCTCAAACCTCAACCAACACACTAACATGCATCCTAATAACAAACCAAGAGTTTAGGCATGCTTAAACTTGAAACTAAAGACACATTTCAATACAAGGTGATGATTCAATCATACAAGCAACTTGGCATATAAACATGGAACAAGGCATGCATACTTGACATTTCAACAAAGGCAATTAGGCATACAAGTCATACATGGAACTCAAAGGCCCTAAAAGGCACAAGGAAAACATATGAGGTTTGGCCCTCTCTAACAAGGCAACCTAAACACCAATAGACATGCCAACACACACAACATCCATCATAGCATATCATGCGTATTAAACCATGATCAAACCAATACATCAACATAAGGCATTAACACATGTGGCCAATACAAAGGAGTCTAAATACAAGCTCCTAAAACACGTAGCACTTCCCATTGCTAGACTACTACATTATTTAATTAAACCATACTTTAGCAAATTACCACACGCTTGGACGCCCTTATCTTGCTCCTTGCTAACTCCAAGGTAAAGATCTGCATTGTCAGAAAAAGGAGAGCGTAAGCATAAAGCTTAGTGAGCGGAGCTCTAAAACATAACTACGACAATGCAGGGTTCAAAGCTTTCTTTAAAATAAAGGTCAACGCATACAAATCATCCAACTACCTAATCCTTCTACTAACATACGAGTTCAACCAAGGGTCAACAATAAAGGCATTCATCGTGGCATTACACTTCATGGTATGCATAAAGGTATGATCTTAGATTAAAGCAAAACCATAAAAGAGAATGATATAGTGAGATACACATGAACAACACATGGTATGCACAAGCATAACCAAACACACACGGTGGGACTACACATCACCGTTTCGACTAGTAGTTTTCCAATGGGACTACACATCAAAGTACTCTTCTACTAGTCACTACCGGTGGGACTACACATCACCGGAGTCTTATACCATTCGCTACCGGCGGGACTACACATCACCGGAGCAACGACAACCATCACGTGAGGTTCGACACCAACCATGCAACACAATATACAATCACTAACATACGACATGTACTCACTATATCATGCACAATCAAATCAAGATGTAACAAAATCCACAATTAAGCATCACTTTCTACTTGGAATCTTACCCATCACAAATGGTCTTACTCACCATTTCGTGCACAACTTGCACCAACTTACTCACACCTTACAAGGCATATCTACATCACCGTTGTTATCCTCATACATGATTAACGATATGATATTTGGCAACATGCTTTTTCCCAAAGTATTGGAATTTCATACATAACTAAATATCATTTCAAGCAATGAAAAACAAATGGTAAAAGGGGAAATTAAAGAGGCAATTCACAACAACTTACTCTTGAGTTTAATTCGACTTTTCAAGCCCAATCTAAATTCTTTCAAAACCATCTTTGAACCAAAACATTACTTGAAAACATTTTCACATCCACATGCTTGAACCAACCTTTGAAATCAATTTAAAACATTAACCACTCACCTCACTTCCTTAAGCAAGCCAAACAAAGCCGACTCAAGCCTTCTCACTTCCGCATTCGATCCCAAAACTTTACCAATGCAAATCCTTGCTTCTAATCGTCCCAACACAAGTAAATTAACCTCAAATCAGTCCACAAACAAAGTAGCAAACCCGGAATACAATTCAAACATCAAACACTTGTTTTTCGAGCCAAGAACAACCCCAAAATGCAATTCACGAGCAGCCCTTTAGCACAGTCCAAAATCGATGATTCTTACACTTAAATTACTCCCAAAAGCTTCCAAAACAACCCTTATACCTAGCCTAACCACCAGCCCACCAATTTTCACACAAAACACCCCCAAAATTCAACATTTCAACACTCTAAAACCTCCCTAAAACCCAATTTCGGGAAACACCATAAAACCATGTAAAAATCGGATATGTTGAACCTTATAGATAGTAAACAACTCATATATCATCAATAAATCAAAAGCTTTAGTTTAAGACAACAAAGATGACATTTTTAGTCTAAACTTTCAAAATACCAAAATGCAAAATCATGGGTTTTAATGAAATCTAAGAGTACTAGCATGTAGAGGAAAGAGAGGACAAGTCGAATATATGTTTACCTTTCGAAAATCACCAAGGATGAGGAAGAAAGATGATGAAATAGTAGACTAGGGGGAAGGCGAGTTTTTGTCGTGAGATTTTGGAAAGGGGGAGGGAAGAAGATGATGAATTTTCTCTTTAAAATAGGAAATGGGTTTTTAATTCCCCAATTCCATTAAATTACAAGTATGCCATTAATGAAATGGCTATTGGGCTTTGGTTTAAAAATTGGGTCCAACACCCTTGTTTTATTTGTAAATAAAACCCGAACCATTATTTAATTTATTTAAATTATAAAACCGAACTCGAATAATATTAAAATATTATTTTCTCCCGGCTCCCAAACCCGGGTGTTACATTGTAATTTAATATTCTCCCTGCAATTTTTGACGATTCTTTAGATGAAAAAGTAGATTATGATTTTAATCCTTTTATTAGGTTAAGATTTAAGATTTAATCCTCTTGCTTTATTTTGATAAATTTAATTTTCTAATTGTATAATGTTATTAGTAGTTTTAAATTGATAGGGTCCTTAAAATGATGACAAAGATTTTACAAAAATCTTGAACAATCAAGCGAGTTATTTTTTTTGACAAAGCCAACCAAATATACTTGCTTAAGATATATTTTATTTTGGTTAAATTTTATACTCGTGCACTTGTATTAATGTATGTTGTAAAATTTAATTTTACATTTTAATTTGATATGTTAAAATAAATTCTGTTAATGGTTGTGAAATATTTTAAATATGTAGAATTAAATTTTATATTTTAATTTGATAAATTTGTTAATTTTTGAAATTTTAGTTTTGATTCAGACAATGGTTGTAAAATATTTTAAAATAAACTCTGTCATTAGTCATATATTATATGTTAGTAGTAGATTTAGTTCATTTTCTCTAATTTAATATTTTTAGTCATGTATTTTAATTATATTGTCTATGTATAATTTGAGTCGTGATTGAAATTTTTAAAAATCACATGAACTAAAATTAATCAAATTAAAATATTAGAATTACGTCTACAAATATAGCCATAAAATTTATTTTTTTTAGTGGTCCAATCTCACTGTTTATACCGAACCCACAAATATCTCCAATTTCATTACTCCTTATTTCCATCAGGAATACGGAAGAAACACAAATATGGTGTAGAGATAGGTCATGGAATAAAGTTAAAAATAGGATTTTAAAATATTATTGAAAATAGGTTTTAAGGCCGACCTTAGCTCAGTTGGTAGAGCGGAGGACTGTAGTTGGTATTTCATCTAACAGATGATCCTTAGGTCGCTGGTTCGAATCCGGCAGATCGGATTTTATTTTTCAACATTTTGTATTCCTATCAGATGATTCGCTGGTTTTTCTAGAATTTTTGAAAACAGATTTGAACTCACTTATCCAGACCTTTAGATGGAAATTAAAGACCTACAAAGGAAAAGAGCCAATAAGAAGAAATCAATATTTACTCTTACGAAACATGTAGGGTTGGTGCAGAATCAGATGATCTGCGGGATTTCATTCACAACTCTGAAACATCGTTTTAACCAACGATTGTTGTATCAATGAAAATCGTCCTTTTTTTACAAGGCACGTACCCGGCCGATAAAATTATTCAAACTCGAGCCTCCTCTTTTATTCCACTGAGATTATTGGTTGCGTTCAACTATATTAAAAATTTAATCTGTTTCTTTTAAAAATTTAATCTTTAAGCAATGTATTTGTAATTTAATGTATGGAAATGATGGATGATTTAGCCTAAATCATTTAGGTAATATATATGGGCTGCTTGGGAATTATGACTTGTGACAATGTTTAACAACAGAAATATCAGTCCGGATTTGGGCTCAACTGTGAAGTGTAGGCTTGGCCCAAGAAGTTAACCGATCTGATCTGTTATCTACGTTATTTGTAAATTTTATCCATCAAAATATTCTATAGTCCGGTAATTTCGATGTCCCTCTAATTTTGAAGACTTTTTGATCGGTTAGATTATAAAAAAGTATAAGCTCACAATTTTTTTTTTACCTTTTTTAATTATCTGACCCCAACAGAACTGAGTATTCTAATTAACTGATCAATTGATTATCCAATTTAATTGATAAAGATTAAAATTGAGAATTGAATAACTTAAATTTACCGATTAATCAAAATAATTGACTAACGATGAATTGAACCCGAATTTCCTTTATCGGCAAAACTATTGGTTGCAACAATTTGCGCAGTGATGGCAGGCCAGCCAAGAAAGAAACTATTCTCCCACAATAATCAAGGCACAAAATGTTCTAGGTAGCAACAAGCAACACGCACCAAGCTGAAACCGACAAATGTTTACACACTTGGAACATTACAAGATTCCAGCCCTAGTGTTTCCTCTCATCGTGCAATAGATTGCCACATTATGTTCCCTGTTGTCATTTACTTCCCTCTGTTTTGTTACTAAACTACAGATTACTACAATTCGCATATAGCTAGGAATAGTGCTCATCTTAAACATCATGTCTTTTGCTTCCACTTTCAAAGCAGCTATTTGCATTCATGTTGCCTTGTTTCTTCGTCGAGGCCGCTGTTTTCGCCGGCAGGCACTCATCATGCATTCCATCAATCTCCTTTTCTGCCAACTGCAACTGCGAGCTCCTGATGAAAAACAAAAACAAAAAAGTTGCCGGTATTAATCAAAAGGACAGAGCAGCAAACAAAAGCAAATCCCAAGAACAAGAATTAATGTTTGAGCATTTCTGTCCAAGAAGCACAAGCTTAAACCATAACAGCATTTCTCTTTTTTCCCCCTCTTTGGTCTCTCCCTCCTGCAATGCAAGTACTATCATATGGTGTAGATTTCATTACATTAATTAATGGTTAAACCACCAACTATAGTACCAGGACGAATGCAAGATTTTAAATAGAAAATGCATAGAAAACTTAAAAAAATTGTAAATTATATGTGAATTTCAAAATTTTAGGGTCGGCTACCCCTTCCGGCACCCCTTAGACCATCCCTAAACAATGCCTTAGTTTTGGGACCACATATGTAGTATTAATGTGGACGGCCAACATTAAAATAACAACAGATATTGCAGACATACCCATTATATATTCCAGTACATGAACAATTGATTATATTTTTGACCAAAACACACAAATCATTGTATATTTCCAACAACCATGTACGAATCTTATACTCTTTGATATTATTATTGCTCTTTCTTAAAATTTTAGCATAAGCAGAGGGATTAAAACTGTAATTAGACCTTAAAACAAGTAAGTTTAGAGGTCACCTTTCGGCATTGAAAGAAGAAGACCTCTTCAACTCAGGAGTTTCTTCTCTATTGGTCTCAACCAAGCTCCCACTGAAATACTCTTTACGTTCCTGGCTATAATTCCCTGCTCCGCGGGGCAACCTCGATTTGTAGTGGCCGATCAATGAGAGCCCTTGATCTCTCTCCGAGTTGGAAATACCATCCTTGACCGATATCGAACCGCACGATATCAACTGCATCAAAACAGCCGACGCTCTCATTCTCCCGCTACGGTTCAAGTTGTCTTCTTTATTACCACCGCCATTGGTCAAAATCCGACGTGCATCAGCTTTCATCAGGGATTCCAGTGTCTCCGAACTCGAATCCGACGGTGGAGGCGAAATGTCTTCCCTACTCAGCTCCGTAGTCTGATTCCGCTCCGTCTCTTGACTTTGACTTCGCAGCTTTTCGATTTTCGGTTCTTTAACCACCGGTTTTCTCCTCCTCCTCTTATCATCGGTCTGAGTCGACGCATCAGCAGCGAGTCTACCAGTCGAGTCGGAACTTGACTCAGCCGTGTAAACTTTGTACTCACGCAGGTCAATAGAACTCCGAGACGGGTCCCTCCGCCGTCTGATGGACTGAAAATCATGATCTTTGTCTGACTTTTCAGGCGACGATACTTCGGGGGATTGGGGGCTAATCGAGCGGTCCAGAATCTCCGTTCCTTTGAGAACGTATTCTTGGCCGTGAGATGGGTAAATAAAATCGTTTTCTGCTAAGTCGTGCCAAACAAAGCCGTTTCTGTAACTCCTGAGTTGGAAAAATGAAATATTAATATCGGACGGTGAAGGGTAAATGTAATCCGATCGCATGGTTGTGAACAAAATGAGAGCGTTACCGTTTGGAGGACCAAGAGTATTGACAGGCCATGCCTTTGCCTCGAAGTAGGTTTAGGCGGTTGATTACGTCTGATGAAAAAGCAATATATAGTCATTAGGAAAAATAAAAACCGGGGTAATTTTCTCAGCATCCAAACAGAAACAAGAGAAAAGGGGGGAAGCTTTTGAAATTTAAAATTAAACCTTTCCCGCATCCTTTGTTAAAGTTTGCTTTTTGTCAGGTGGAGCAGGGTATGTATATACATTTGGCAGAAGGCAACGGGATAGAAAAAATTAAAGATTTTCTCGGAAACCAAACAGAGGGGGTTAGGTTTGTTACCTTTGAGATAAAGTCCAGCATTGGAAGAGAGAGGAACTTCCATGAAATGAGGGTGTTGAAGGTGACCATTGGTAGACAAGTAGTAAACAACAGCAACTTTTCTTTGAATAAAGGATGGTTCAATCCAGACTTTGTTTCTCTCGGGGCTTATTTCACCAGTTTCTTTCCACCTCCTTGAAACGACCCCAAGCTCTGTCGTCCTCCCTCTAGAACTCATCGCCATTGCCCTTTGCTTTTCGCTCTAACAGAGGCAGAGAAAAAAACCCAGAGATTTTCTTGGTGGAGAAGAGAAGAGGAGGTGATGAGAGAAGCAAAGTGCAGGTAAAGGTTATATAGGAAAAGGAGAAGAGAGGTTTTAAAATGGAGGGAGCGGCAGACAAACAGCTAGGGAACAAAGAAATGAAGGCGGGTGTTGTTTCAGTAGTAGCAGTAGGACTGTTGCATTGGAAGTCAAATTTCTTTCCACTTTTTGTTCTGAATCTCTTACTATGTAAACAATTTAAAACGCAAAGTTGCAAAAGTCAACCGGTGCCGTTCCTCCACGCATAATGATATTATATGTCAATGGTTAAATACAGGGTATGGATGCCGCATGTCTAGGGTGCAGTGTGATTAAAAGATTAAGTATTGATACTTAGGGATATAAAAACATGTAATCAGATGGGTTTCAGGTCTGGTATTGTCAGGTCGGATAAAATTGAGTACAAGTTATTTCAGGTCATTTTTCTATTTTGACTCGATTCGAGTCAGGTGCGGGTCCATTTCAAGTCGAGTCCATTTCAGATCGGGTTCATTTCAGGTCAGGCCCATTTCAGGTCGGGTCAAAACGGGTCGGGTCCGAAGCAGATAATTGACATGTTAATTCGGGTTCGAATACACTTCAGGTTGGGTCCATTTCAGGTCGGGTGCATTTCAGGTCGGGTGCATTTCAGGTCGGGTAGTTTCAGGTCAGATAATTCAAGTCAGGGTATTTTTGATATTGAAATTCGTATTGAGTTTGAGTTCGGTACAACCATATAAGTAGTCGATAGACTTTAGGTTGGCCTTCGTCAATCATCATTGATTTGGAGTTAATTATTTAAAGTCATATCAAATTAAAATTATAAAACATTTGAGTAATTAAAAAATAATGAAAAGGGGGTCAATTTGGACTGAAAAAGGGTCAATTTGGATTAAAAATAAAGTTTCACGGATTATAATGAACAAAAATATCAAATTAAAATTATAAAACATTAGACAAATTTAAAAGAAAACAATGAAAATGGGTCAATTTGGAATAAAAATAAATTTTGGGGACTGTAATGAACAAAAATATCAAATTAAAAGTATAAAAATTAGAGTAATTAAAAAAATAAGTAGAGGTCAATTTAGAATAAAAATAAAGTTTTAGGGTCTATAATGAATAAAATTTTAAATTAAAATTATAAAACATGATGAATTAAAATATATATAGGGGTCAATATGGAATTAAAATAAAGTTAAGGGACTAGAATGAAGAAAATATCAAATTAAAATAATAAAACATTAGACAAATTAAAAAAATAAATGTGGGTCAATTTGGAATAAAAATAAAGTTTAGGGTCTAGAATGATGAAAATATCAAATTAAAATTATAAAACATTGGACGAATTAAAAAAACAATAAATAGGGGTCAATTTGGAATTGAAATAAAGTTAAAGGGACTAGAATGAACAAAGTACAAATTAAAATTATAAAACATCAGACGAATTAAAAAAACAATAAATAAGGGTCAATTTGGAATTAAACTAAAGTTTAGGGGACTAGAATGAACAAAATATCAAATTAAAATTATAAAACATCAGACTAATTAAAATAAAGTTAAGAGACTAAAATGAACAAAATATCAAATTAAAATTATAAAACATCAGACTAATTAAAAAAATAAAAAGTGGTCAATTTGGAATACAAATAAAGTTTAGGGACTAAAATAAACAAAATGTCAAAGTAAAATTATATAATATTGGACTAATTAAAAAAACAATTAGTAGGGGTCAATTTGGAATAGAATGAAGTTTTAAGGGCTATAATAAACATAAATATCAAATTAAAATTATAAAACATTGGACGATTCAAGGTTTAGAGTTTAAAAGGTTTATGTTTTAGGGAAAATTTATTAATGGTTTAGGGTTCACATATTGATAGATATATAAATACTTGCATACATTAGGGTTTATCGTTTATGGTGTAAGGTTTAAGGAAATTCATCAAGGATTCAGGGTTCATACATAAATAGGTACATACATGCATACATACTTACATGCATTAGGGTTTATGATTTATGATTTTTAGGGTTTAAGGTTTTAGGTTAAGGGAAATTTCATTAATGGTTTAGGGTTCATACATTGATAGATACACACACACACACACACACGCACGCGCACGCGCACGCGCGCGCGCGCGCACACACACACACATACATTTTAGTCTCAATATTAGGCACTAGAATGAACAAAAATATCATCAAATGATTTATATCTAAAATATTGGAGTAAATTACAAAAATTAAAAATTAATAACGGTAACTTTCTGTGGAAAATAAATTTTTAGGGAATAAAATGAATAAAAATATCACCATATTAAAAATACTGGACTAAGTTAGAAAAAATGAATATGAGTCAATTTGGAATAAAAATAAAGTTTTAGGGACGGTAATGAACAAAAAATCTAAATTAAAATTAAAGACATTGGACTAAATCAGTGACTAGAATTAAAGATATTGGACTAAATCAGTGACTAAATATAAATCAAAATCAAAGATATTGGACTAAACTAAAATTGAGACTAAAATGAATCCAACTAAAACTAATGAATAAAAAAGAGCTAACTGTAAAGCTCATCAACTAATAATGACCTAAAATGCAAATAACCCTTAAAAATGGGTGGGATTTCCCCCCTTGTTTTTTAAACTTAATTGTTTACTCAATTTCAAATGAAATTGAAAGATGAGAAATGGTCAAATGAGAATTGGATGTTGGGTGAAACTTGGGATTGAGAATTATGATTGATTACCATTCTCTAGGATTTGGGCTAAAAATGTTAATTTGGATTAAAAATTAAATTTTAGGGACTAGAATAAATTGGACTAAATTATCAAAAATATAAATCAATATGAGGCAATTTTGACTAAAAATTAAATTGTATGGACTATAATAAATAAAAATATTATTCGACTAAAATACCAAAAACATGAATATATATGAGTCAAATTCAGCTAGAAATATATGTATGTATGTATGTATATGTGTATGTATATATATATATGTGTGTGTGCATATATATTATAAATATATATATGTTTGTAAGTTTTAATATGTATAATATGTATACTTATATATATATATATATGTGTATTGTTATAATTAATTAAATATATGTATGTATGTGTATATATATATATATATATATATATATATATATATATATATATATATTATATATATATAATATGTATATATATATATATATATACACAAATACATATAAATATACATATACATATATTATGATATATACAGATATATGTATTGTTATAATTAATTAAACATATGCATATATATATATATATGTATATACTAAAACACATACATATATACATACATACTAAAACACACATATATGCATGTATTTAAGTTTTAGTATGTATATATATGTAAGTTTTAGTACGTACATATGTATGTATGTATACATATATATATATATGTATATATGTACGTTTTAGTATATATACATATATGTATGTAAGTTTTAGTATATATATTGTTATAATTATATATACATATATGTATGTATGCATGTAAGTTTTAGTATGTATATATTGTTATATATATATATATATATATACCCCTAAACAATACTCATAAACCTCAACCCTTAAATCTTATAATCACTAATAATTATAGTACAAGCCTAATCCCCTAATCCTTAAACTAATCTCATAACCCCAAATAATTAAATTGACACATTTACCCATAAACCCCAAACATGAATATCTAAATCTTACATCCCTAAACTAATCTCATAACCCCAAACAATCAACTTGACACATTTACCGCTAAACATAAACTCATGATTCTAACAAACAAAATAAATTGAAACATAAAAAGGACAAATAAAAAAATAAATTAAAACTAAATTACTAATTAGAGCCCAAATCACAAATGAATAAAATTATTAAACCTAATTACTTACCAAATCTTTATACGAGGACCAAATCAAATTTAAAGCAAATCAAAAAATTTAATAATTAATCAATTTATGAAGCATGGCCTAATTGAATGAAATTTAAAGAAACTAAACTAAAAGTTAGGACTAAAAAAACAAACTAAAACCTAAAAAACCTAAACCCTAACCATCTAATTAAGGAAGGACTTAAAGGATAATTAACCCTTAAATAAAAAAAATCTCGCCCCCACACCCAATTTTGTTTGATCTGGCGGTAAAATTCCCCCCTAATTTCCTATCAATCAAAAAACTTCCCCTGAACTAAAAAAATATTTTTTATTATTTTAATAGTTATAATTTAATTTTTAATAAAATATTTTTAGATTAATGATCACAATTAATAAATTGATTTAAATTTTAAATAATTTATTTTAAATTCATCCATCACAACTTATTAATTTAATAAAACTTTTAAATTTTAAATATTTTTTTAATAAAATAAATTTAAGTATGTTAATTCTTATTAAACTTCACAAATAATTTATATTGAACGAGTTAGTACTAAATTAATGTAATAAATTAATATTTTATATTTATCAACACTTTAAATTTATCAAATCATAGACTTTCTCAACTATATGTCAGGTAAATATCAAGTCAGATCAATATCAGTTCATGTTAAAAATAGGTCGGGTTCAAAGCAAGTCGGGTCCAAAACAGGTCGGGTTCAAAACAGATTGGTCCAAAACAGGTTGGGTAATATAAGATCTCGGGTCAATTCAGTAGGGTAAAATCGGTTATCTTCCAGGTCGGTTTCGGGTTCGTTTCAGTCGGGAGCAGGTCGGGTTTCAGGTCCACAGTAACAAGTCCAATTCGGGTTCGGGTCGTTTTCAGTCGGACGCAGGTCGGGTTCGGTCACTACAGTAACATGTCAAATTCAGGTTCGGGTCAACAACAGTCGGTTATAGATCAAGTTCGGGTCATTAAATTTTCAGGTCAAATCAGGTTCTAACTCTAGCAGATTTCAGTCAGATTTTCAGGTCGGGTCAGCTTTCTACATCCCTATTAATACTTACAAAATAAATATTTATACTTAAACATAATTCTAAAAAAACAACCGAAGATATTATCAAAATGTTAACATTTTCAATTCGTGTTTTAACCGCACCTTAAATATGTGGCACGTTCACTAGCCCTTGAATTAAGCATACGACTTTGTTCTGTTCTATTACATTCCTTCTACAGAATAATGTATTGTTGGACATATATAAACATGTTTGCCCCTCTTTTGGTAGGGATGTGGTTGGAGGTCAAGTGTTTGGATTGTTGAGCGGCTGAGTTTATTGTAGAGCAAATGTGAGTTGTGGGGTGTTGAGGGTTGGTAAAAGTTCGATTAGTTGAATAAACCAAAGCGAATCAAACCAGTTTTGACTAAAATAATTCAGTTTAATTGGTTTATACTTTCAATTTCAACGTTTCAATACTCGTTTTTTTTTAATGTTGAATCTTTCAATCAAATAAATCAACCATAAAGCCTTATCTGCAAACAATCAAATTCCAGCACCCAAAATCCAAATACATAGTATTCGTATAAAATCCAATCTAATTAAATTTAGAAAAAAACAATTGATTACCCAAACAAGTAAATACTCAAATAACCCAAAAATAAAAATTAAAACTTATAACTAAATTAATGAAAAAAATGTACGATGGATGTGGAAATTTTTTATTTTTACAAGTACCTTAAGTTTAGGGGTTAAGGATCTAATTTAGGATTTATAGTGTATGAGTTTAGGTTTAAGGGTTTAGAATTTAAAGTTTATGGTAAAAATTTAGGGTTTAGGGCTAGGATTTAGAGTTTAGAAGTTATGATATAGGTTTTAGAGCAATATATTAGGGATTTAGGTTTTTACCTACCCCTAAGTTCTAACCTTAAATTCTAAATTAAAACCACAATCCCTGATTTCTAAATACGTAAACATAAACCCCTAAACTATAAAACCTTAAATTAAATTTTTAACCCTTAAAATTAAAGTGCTTGTAGAAACAAAATATTTCCACCATCGCACATTGTATAATTACCCCTAAATTAATTCCCTCAACATCAAAAGAAAGCCGTTTATTTTTATTTTATTTTATTTTTGTAACGATGAGCAATCACTAAAATTTAGGCCTTAGGAAGCCCTATAATTCCTAAATTTTAATAAATGAAATACTTGGAATTTACACTTAATCATAATAGTTTTAATTAATCAGACTTGGAATTATTATTATTAATTTACAACTTCATTAATAATAATAAAATTAATAGCATAAAAATCAAAATATCATAGGATTGTTACTCACAGTCATCACGCTTATCAATACATTGAAATCAAAATTCTAGTGAAAATCGACATTATTCTAACAATTATTATAATTAATAACAATCAAAATATTTTGAGAACAACTTTTTGATTAAAGAATATTGTTCGAACCAACAAGGTTGATCCAAATGGTAAACAGTTTGGTATCGCTTAAACATGTCTTGAGTTTGAGGTCTTGTGTATACAAAAAATCCTACTGGAAGACTCACCAACCAAAGCTAGATATGCGACGCGAGTTGGTCTGAATTAGTCAGGACAAAACCTTAAGAATCGGGAAGGCAAAAGAAGAAGAAGAAGGATGTTTGAAATTAGACTATAATAATAAAACAATGAGTTGTTTGATTAACATCCGTATTATTAGGGATGGCCAGTTGACTTATACCCTATAGGTTTCGACTCGACCCGATTCTATAGGGTCAGATTTTTTTTAATAAAAAATGGGTTTGGGTCGAATTTGGGTTTGATTTTTTGAAGATAAGGTCGGGTCAGGTCGAATTTGAGTTTAAGGTGAAAAATACCCTACTCGACCTGACTCGAAATAATAGTTTAACTTTATTCGAAATATTTAGGTATAATTACTACAATGCCCCTCTCTTTATATATATATATATCATCATATTTTGTCTAATAAAAATGAAATAATTATTATAATGCTTCATCTTTATTTGTATTTTTCAATTAGCTCTCTATTTTATCTAATAATAACGAAAATTGATCATTTTTATTTATTTCGGGTCAGGTCGGGTTGGATTCAAGTTTTTAATCTAAAGTTCGGGTCGGGTGGAACATCATAAAATGTCTGGCCGAGTTTGAATGAAAGTATTAAATTTTCAGATCAAATGCAGATCAGCCAAAAATCTGATCCAACCCGACCCATGACCATCCCTGCATATTATCTAAAGAAAATATATATGTTAGAAAAGAACTTTGCATCCACAACGAGAGAAAGCAATGGCGATGATAAAACCAAATCTAAAAGAAAAAGAAATCAACATGCAAAAGTGAGACAAAAAATTGTACTAGACAATATAAAATTTCAATTATTTTCATAAAAAATAAAAATACTTATTAAACTAAGAAAAATAAAATCTTAAATTTGTAAAATAGATAAGTAAAATAGAGGTCGTTAATGACCAAATGATATGTTAGATCAATTAAACATGGATAATAAGTGAGCGTAAAAGAATATGGGTCAAACAAAAAAAGTGAGAAGAAAAAAAATTATATAAAAAAATGACACGAAGAAGGTTAATGATCACCTTCATATAACCAATGATCATTGTCACCCAAAACTATTGTCCAAAAAATTAAAAGATAAAAGAAAATATTAATCTAGAGTTGGAATCAGTATCCTCCTTCAGTAAACAAATCACTTCAATTTACACACACATATCTAAAACGATTGGTAGAATAAAAGACATTCGTATATGATAATAAATCTTTTACTTTTATAGTTACAATTGAAACGACTGAGGTGTGGTAATGATTTTATTGTCACCATATCTTTATTGTAATATGCACTTTATGTTATTTGTTGATGATTTTATCTATTATCATCGATTTTGGTGATGTTTGTATTTTTTTGTTTCGAGTTTTTGGGTTATATTCTTATCTTTTCTTTGTATGGTCCTCTTTTGATCTCGAGACGCTAGTTTTGTTTATTAGGAATATGTCTGGATTTAATTGTTTTGTTTACTAAGTTGTCAACTTTCATTGTAATTTTGAATATATCCTCGTTTAATAAAATTATCAGATTTCAATTAAATAAACAAAAAAAATTAAAACTGAAAATTTGATTAAATTCAACTAGGTACTTGTAATTTTGACAGTAAAATATATGAGTTTGGTTTTAATAAGTTAATTAATTTATTTGATTATTAATATATAAAAAGGGATATTTTGGGGATAATCCATTTTGGATTATTAATTAGGGATATAGGGGAGTTTGGGGGATATTTTGGCATCTAGGCCAAAATCTACAGGACCTCGCCACCTCCTTATGGCGAGGTCACTTTTTAGCACAACCTCGCCACCTCCTTATGGCGAGGTCACATGGACCATGCAACTCACGTACCTTACATGATTCAAGTGGATGTTACTTGGCTATATAGGTACGCGGTCCATGTGACCTCGCCATAAGGAGGTGGCGAGGTTGTGCTAAAAAATGACCTCGCCATAAGGAGGTGGCGAGGTTGTGCTAAAAAGTGACCACGCCATAAGGGGGTGGCGTGGTCCTGTAGATTTTAGCCTAGATGTCAAAATATCCCCCAAACTCCCCTATATCCCTAATTAATAATCCAAAATGGATTATCCCCCTAAATTACCCATATAAAAATTGAACCGGTAGAATATATGGTGAGAATTTAGTAAGTTAATTAATTTATTTGATTACTAATACGGAACGTGTCTGTCGGCACATGGCAAATCATAGTTGCTGTAAGGTTTGTGGTGCGATGGACGAGGATATCAATAATATCCTCCGACATTGTCTGGAGACGATTTTGATTTGGAGGAGGTTGGTCGAAGGAGAAAGATTGGATGAATTCTTTGGCTTGCCTCTTGAGGAGTGGATTTATGTGAACCTTACTAACTCGGGGGACTGTGCTAATTGTGTACTGAACTGGGGCATTTTGCTTGGTTTGGTGCTGGCAAAACGATTTGATTTTCAATCCTCAGATCCCGCGGCGAGAGTCTTTGATTGATGTGTGCTTGCAAATAGGGATGTCACTGAAACTGGTTTTTGCGAGAATTCGCCCCATTTCGTATTCAATTGGAGAGATAGTTATAAATTTCACGGGTTTTGGAGTGTGGATGAATATAAAAAATAGATTCGCCGTGGGTAGTGGGGAAGGCGTGAATATGCCTTTGTACCTGTCCTATCCTCACCTGCCTCGCATCATCCCCTCCCACCCTGCATCATCCCTAGCCGCCCCCAACAGATCTTATAATAAGTTATTATAAATATCAACATGGATCATAGTCAAATTTAAGGTAAATTTATATTAACTTGGCTCGGGATATTATTGAAAAGTTCAATATATATATAATTGAGATTGGTCATATCAAATATATAAATATTTTTTTGATTGAAAAAGAAGGTTGGTTATCCGGGCACCTCGTTAAAAAATCTCCCTAACCTAAATTGGAGGAAAAAGAGTGCACCCGGTAACCTACATAAAATCAAACATCAATAACGTCATCGCTAATGTTCGAGTGGAAAACATCTAACACAAAGTCCGGTGGTTGGCAAAACAGAACCACCCCACTCACTAAGTTCAACTCATGTTTTGCTAAGCTATCACCCACACCATTGACCTTACATGACACACAATGGAACCGAACGTCCCAATCATTCAGCAACATCAACTTGATATGGTAAACCAACGAATAATCTCCAATGTCCCTAGTCGACATATTTAAAAGCTGAACGACTTCCTTATTATCCATCTCCACGATAACACGACGGTAACCTCTATCCCAAGCATGTTTGAGCCCTTCCAACACACCCCAAAGCTCATAATCAAGGACCGAACAAATTCCAACGAATCTAGAGTAACCCAATAACCACTCGTCCCTATTATTTCGAATCACACCTTCACGCATCGTCCGACCATCCGCCTGAACCCTAGCTCTATCCGAATTGAGCTTAACCCATCCCGAAGGAGGTATCGTCCAACGTTCCACTCCCATGTGGCCCGGAGCGATTGCATTCCCCAACCGAGAGTGCACGGTTCTTGCCTGCTCACATTCTTGCACAATAGTTTGACACATCTCCACAATCGGCAAACTCCAAGTGACCTCAGGGGTGAAAACCAACCGGTTCCTTTCCTTCCAAATTAGCCAAAGTAACGATCCAAAAAAGAGAGGCCAATTCACAATTGTAAGAGCAAACACATAAACAGATTGCAGCGTACCCAAACTGCGAACTCCATGTTGAAAAAATCTGGCCAAAATTCTGGCGAGACAACCGACTTCCAGTACTCCTGCACCGTCGGGCATTGACGAAACAAATGATCTAACGTTTCAGCCTCATTCCCACATATCCCGCACTGCACAATAGTCGTGAGGTGACGTCGCTCTCTCTCGACATTGGTTAGCAACCTCCCATGCATTAGTAACCACAAGAAGGATTTAATCCTTGGCAAACCCGACAATCGATCGATCATGCTCCAAATACGGTCAGCCTGCGTGTAACCCCCTAGACCCGCCTATGCATTAATACGGATCCTAGGAAGTTACATTAGGGTCACCGGAGCGACCCATGACAAATTTCAAATAAACACACCATTAAACCTTAAAGATCCTAAATCAAATTTCTGATTTAAAATAAAATTTCAAAAATCATTCAAAACGATAAAACAATTATAATACAAGTTGCGAAAATAAGTTTCAGATTCATTTAACCGAATACAAAACACGACACACATGCCCCTAGTTACACGTGTACCACGCTCCATGCCAAGCCGAAGAACTCTCATACCGACGATGATAGGTGCAACTTGACTGATCTTTTATCCTGAGATGGTAAAAACAACATGAGCTTGGGAAAGCTCACTAATACAAAACTACCAGAAGATGCTATTAGCACATGTAGATATATGGTGAAGCATAACATTATTTTGATGTTCCAGACAGTAGTTATTTTCATTTATGATTCGCTATTTTAGTAATGCACTATACTTGAGGACAACAAGGTTTGTTCTTCCTACATTACTGAGTATTAAGAGATATCTTATTGTTCAGAGAATCAACATGGTGACAGATTGATGAAGTTGAATTCAAGAAGCCTAGTGTGTTCTATAAATTGCAGATCAAACACGCATAGGTACATATCATTCGCCTCATATGAACACATAACAATTAAATGCAAATGTTCGAGTTCATACAAAAATTTACTACCCTCCAACCTTACACCAGAATGCAATTCCCCATGAACTGCATACAGAAGGTCTTACCCTAGGCCTGAGGCGTAGGAGCCTACCTAAGGGAATGCCTTAGGTCCAGAAAGACTTACCCTAGGCCCGTGGGCGTAGGAGCTTAATAGAACAGCTGGATCAGGGCTGTGACAGACACTTCAATCATAACCCGAAAGTATCTCTAAGCAGAACAGTTCAGATTATAACACATTATCATTAGATTTCAGTCAATAGAGCATATAGCATATCCATTATACAGAGATTCAGATATCATAAGTTCAGAACAGACCAGAATATAATCTCAATCATATTGTGTATACAAGACTTTTTCAACAGATATAATCATGCTTCTCAAACAGAATCATTCATACTTTTAGATTTCACACCCTATCAGATAAACATGTTTTTTTAACTCAAAGTGCATCATATATCATGATCAGACAATCATCACATAATCATAATCCATATATATACATACATATATACACAACAGAATGCAGCACACGTGGAACACACTAGACAGAACAAATTTTATTTCTCAGAGATACCTGATATTTACAAAATGAGGCACATTGAACTTTTGGCTCGAAATAGATATTCTAGGAGTTCATACAACATGCTCTTTAAATTCAAATATATCGTGAACGATTTAATCATTTAAGCTCACAAGGGTATTATGGTCATTTCGACGTTCGTGGGCATTTTGGTAATTATACCAACATTGAATAAGCAATGGTTCACAGAACTCAGGTATCTTGTTTGCTCATTAGTTTTCTAACCGGACATTCAAGTATTTCTATATCAAGGTCTTTTAAGTTATCAGATAATTCTAGAGATGCTCTAATCATTTAGGCTAACATAACATTTTAGTTATTTAACTATCATGACAATTTTTCAAATATAACACAATCATAACAAAACGACGATTATAATTCTCAGGGGCTCTAACAGTTTATCAAACCTCTAAAATGTGTTTAATGCGGCATATCCCAACTTTACAATACTTACTAACATTCAGATGTGAATAATTTGCGTGTATCAGAACTTAACACCGACTGAATTGTATATATGACGGTCGCCTTCATACTTTACTATAAGGTTTAGCTTTGAGTAATCAAGCATATAATCCTTGAAAATATTCCTACCTTACCTTAGTATGGTAAGCGATAGGCATACACGAATCGTTTTTCTTAACACTTAGGGGCACTTTAGCCATTTAAGTCTTATTAGAAAATTTTAGGATTTCATTGGGTATATAACCACCTATTTAACTGAAAGGGGTATTCTGATCATTTTGGAAATTTGGGATAAAGCCACCATTTTTTTTTTCTGAATTACCATTTGGTACCTCCATCATTTACGTACTCGGTAGAGATTAAGTCGTCTTAATCCCTCTGACCGTTACAGACGATTCATTCATTTCAGAACTTGAAGGTATAAACGTCATTCCAATTAATTAGACATTTAGGTGATCGAGGGTACTACAGTCTTTTTGGTCATTACAATTATTCCAATTAATTCGCTCGTTACTATCGTAAGGATTGACGTATGATTACAACGATATTCTCAGATGATTCACCTTTATGTGTTATACAGAGTTTAGGGGAAAATCCAAGTTTTGAATCACACAAATTTGTACAAAAGTGCCAGAGTCTTTCCAATAAATTATACATCTTAAGTGGAGTAAAATTGCTTAGTTAGACAGAATGCAGATTTCGAGTCATTTCTTTATTAGGGGGTAGTTTAGTCATTTTTATAACTCAATGGCAATTTCGTAATTTCATAACCAACATCTCATACTCCTCATTCTGAGCATTGGTTCTTAGACACCATTGATAGAGTTTCAGATTTAACTGTATTATTTATTACTATTAGCACTTTCGATACTCTCGGTCTATTAATATTCTTATCCGAATATTTTGATCTTACTGATTCTCATACTTATTTTTCATACCTGATTCGACTTAAGAAGAGTTCACGAATACACTTCATCACAAACATGCATGCGTTAACCGAATATCAACATGATCATAAAGCATACCAGGGGTAGTAGTGTATTACCTTAGCTCTGAGTTATACCGGTTGACTCATGATACTACATTCGATCGCATTCGAATCCGGACTGGATGCCCCATGACATTTCGAATACCAAGATACTTGCATACCTTCAAATACACAAATTAACATTTCACTCCTTATCCAAAGAGCTCTTAACAAAATTAAACACATAAACACTTTCGGGTTCAAGCTCAGATTCGGAGGCCTTCGAGTCAGAATTTTGCAAAAAAAGCTTCAGAATCGGACTCAGGACGTCGAAAAATATAAAATATGAGTTTTCGGAAAATTTGACTTTTTGGTCAACGGTCAAAGTCAGCGCTGACGTCAGTAGGTCAACGATGACGTCAGCGGGACCACGGTCAACAGGGTCAGAGTCAACGCTGACGTCAGCAAGTCAACGTTGACGTCAGCAGTCAACTGATAAGGTCAACTGAGTTGACTCGGGCTGACTCGGACGAGTTGACCCGACTGCCTCGGTTTGGGTTTTAGGGTCGAGCAGACGGGCCGACCAACGGGTCGGGTTTTGGGCCAGTTCAGACCAGTTTAGACCGGGTTGAACCCGGTTCACTTACCCTAACGGATTTCGCCGGAAACCTCGCGGAAAGTCGCCGATGATGTCGTCGGAAGCCTCTGAAGTACTCGATTCTGCCGGATTTTGAAAGCCCGTTAGCTCACCAAATTAACCCATTCATTAAAAACACAAAAACGAGCCGAAATCTTACCGGAAAAAGCCCTAAATTGGACTCGATGTGGCCGGAAGAGCGCGACGCCGATAAGGCCCTTACCGGTGTTGGATCAACAAACGGCCGGAGGGGTTTTGTCTGTCGTGGCGTAAGGGACCTATTGGTGTTGGCGGCGCGACGAACGAAGGGCGAATGGCGACGAAATCGCCGGAAAATAGAAGGATTGGCTTAAGGTTTCAACCAAACCTTCAAACCCAGATTTGCGACGGACGGCGGCGCTAACGCGCGAGTGGCGGCCAGAGCTTAACCCAGATGCGACGACGCTCCGTTTACCGCCGGTGGTGACGTTCACGGCGTAGGGGTGACGGAGATCAGGGGCGGCCGATGTAGGGAGATGGAGTTTCAGGGAGAGGATAAAACACATATTTGATTTCTTCTAGATTCAAATATTACATTTAATTTTGATAGGTGAGGAGTCAGATACGATATTAAATTTTATTTTGATATCTTTTCAAACTTAACTCTATTATTGATTCGTGCGAAATATGACAGAAAGAAACGTTTGGCTCATTGGTTTGGTACTCAAGGGGGAAGAGATTGGTGAGGTTGTGGGTTCAAACCCCCACCAGCCCTAACTTCATTTATTTTCATTTCATTTTTTACCCACAAAAATCGGTGTTACACTGCGACACACCCTGCTGCATTCTTATTCTGTAAGTCGAGCAAACCAAAAATCTCTTATCAGATGAAGCGTCCCATCCAAAACAGTCTCGCGTAACCGAAGCACAAGGGGGTACAATCGCAGCAATCTGCATAACAATAGGCAGGGGCAACAAATGTTAGAAATCTCTTTCTAATGTTTGTTTTATTCTCTTTAGTCCTCACCAACAGTCTCGCGTAACCGAAGCACAAGGGGGTACAATCGCAGCAATCTGCATAACAATAGGCAGGGGCAACAAATGTTAGAAATCTCTTTCTAATGTTTGTTTTATTCTCTTTAGTCCTCACCATAAGTATTTTATTTTCTAATATTGTATGTTATTTGTTCTTATTTTTTAAAAGGTTGTTTTTTCATTGTTATTTTTTAGTTATTTCTACATTATTTATCTGTTACAACACTTGAAATATTATTTTACATGTTATTTGTGCTAGTTTCTTGTCTTTTACAATAAATTTTAGTATTTTTTTAGTGCAAACTTTTGTGTTGTACAAAATTTAATTTCGTATATTATTATTTTTGAAAAATGATGATATTTAGAATAATGTCACATATGTGGCGGGAGTGACAAATATTCCATATTTTTTATAATGGATTTTATTTATATTTATATAACTAATATTTATAAATATATTATATAAATAGATCATGGGGCGGTAAAGAGGGGATTAGGTGGGTCTGAGGACCTACATGTATGATGGGGCGAGAATGGTTTTAGTCTTGCGGGTTTGCGGGACAATGATGATTTTAAATTTTGTATTCGCAGCGGGTCGTGGGGCGGGAATGAAGATGAAAATTTCTTATGGGGATGAAGATGAAAATTTTGTATTCGCAGCGGGTCGTGGGGCGGGAATGAAGATGAAAATTTCTTATGGGGATGAAGATGAAAATTTTGTATTCGCAGCGGGTCGTGGGGCGGGAATGAAGATGAAAATTTCTTATAGGGATGAGTGTGAGAAGAGTAATCTTCGCCCCTCCCCGCCTAATTGACATCCATACTTGCAGATGCATCAAGAGTGTGTCTCGGCATCACCTGTGCAGGTTGAGATTTTGGGGCGGTCGAGTCCGAATGTTGGGTCCTAGATTAAGCCACCTGCAAGTTGGAGTAAGCTCAATGGGGTGAGGCGTGCTGCAGGTTAACCAACGTTGCTGCCTGTGGAAGAGTGATATGTGATGATAAAGGTAATTGGGTGCTTAGTTACTTGGCGCGTTGGTATATGTTCAGTCGTTGAGGCAGAATTACAGGGCATATTTGAGAGTTTATTGGCAACATGGTCTATCGAAATTTCTAGGTTGATTGTTGAGTCGGATTGTCTGGATGACGTCCGAGCTATTCGACAAGTTAAGGTTGGTTATTCACCGCTTATTCTTGTGCCACATATTGTGGAACTGCTGAATCGATCTTGGGAAGTTCGATTGGAACATATTTCTCGCGGACAAAATAAGGTAGCCGATGGTATGGCTCGACATGCAGCTTTTGATGATTTGTTTGTCGGTGCTACTTTGATATGCCGAAGGATGTGGTTGATATTTTTATGCAGACAATAGCTCTTGAGTTTTCTTTCGTCACTTAAAACGCCCTCGACCCTACCGTTAATTTATGATGTGATAAGACTCATGGCAGATTCTTATGCTGCCAAATGACATTTTTGGTTAAAAAAGTAAAAAATAATTCAAGGGTATCTAAGCAATTTGACCATTTTATTTTATAAAGTAAAAAAAAAGAAAAAATAAATCGTTTTGTCCATCTTCCCCGTCTCTTCTTCTTTTTCTTTTGTTAGCTTTTTTTCATTATAAACCCTACTAGTAGCCACCTCTATACCATCATTCAATCGGTGCTCGTCCTTTGTTCAAGCCATTAAAAGGGATCGAAAGATAAAAAAGAATGATGTTTCTTGTTTTAATTCACTGGTACCTGGATAAAAGTAAAAACAGAAGAGGAAGCTTAGCCACCAATCATGGCATATGGAGAGAGTTGAACTTTTTAAATTTCATACTCTAAAAGAAGGAGAAAAAGAAAAGAAATGAACATGAAGATTGCTTGAGGCGTACATAAAAATTAAAATTGATGAAGAAGATAGTAATGGTTCTTCAAACCTACAAAGATTAAAGAGCTCTGAGATGAATCGAAGATGATTCTGATCAGAAAGCAAAATAATGGAATGAAATCTCACTCCGAGAAGCTTTCATGGTGGAAGCGTTTGCATAGAAAGAGAAAGTTCATACTCCACAAATTAGGATTATGAAGATAAAATCAGAAAATACAAGTCAGTGAAGAGTCTTAGAGATCACATATTATTGAGTAACAAAATAGTACCCATAGTAAGCCTTTCGAGTCTGACTCGACAATAGAGCCAATCCATACATTTCAAAAACCCTGGTAGCAATAGCCCACTTGTGTTGAGGGGCAATGATTGAAAATAATCTAATGTGATTAGTGGTAGATGTGAAAGGCGATCTTCAATGAGCTAAGAAAGAAATAAAATATTTTTTTTGATAATTTCTCGTCATGAGTTTTGTTGGCTACTTTGTTTATGTTCATCAGTTCTCAAACTTTAAAAAACTAGATTGTAAATAAATTCTTAGAATGTCTGAATCTATTATAATATAAGTATACAAATCTCGATCAAAGTTCAATATGATGTAATCAAACCACAATTTTCTTCATATTGAAAAAATAGCAGAAGATAAAGGAGAAGAACAAGGTAAAGTTCAGGTGCACATTAAACGCGTCTAAAGTTTAGGCATTACATTAAACTTTCTGTCAAAGTACAAGGGGTATTGGTGCCGTTATCCCTTATTATTATTATTATTATTATTATTATTAGGGAAAACTACACCGGTGGTCCCCTAACTATCACCGTTTTCCTGTTTTGGTCCCCAAACTATATTTTTCGGCAAACTCGTCCCTTCTGTTACATAGTTTTCCTGTTTTGGTCCCCCGACGTTAAATAGCTAACGGTTTTGCTGACATGGCTTTTTTTAATATTTTTTAATCATTTCTCTCTCCTCTTATATTAATTTTATTTAATGTTATTCACCGAATCATGTCGTGACACGTGTCACTACCGTATTACTTGGAAAAAAACCCCAAAAAATGCATATATGGTATTGCTAGGATTCAAACCAAGGACCACCTGCACATAAGGCATGCGTGTGAACCAACTATGCTAAACTAGTTACTTGGTTAAAGTTTACTAACATTTATATTTAAACTGTACAAATGAACCCAAAAAAAACAATTGGTGCCCCAGGATTCGAACCCAGGTTAGAAACAACAATTGCTGCAATATTTAATCACCAAGTTAGAAACAACACATCTGTCCCAGTCTTTGTGATCCACCAGGAAGACAAAGAGAATGAGGGAAATGTGGAAGTTTGGTTGGTAAAATTTCAGCTTCTGGTATGCTGTATTTTACCAGCTCCCTTATATAGAGGGGATGGTTAATCTTTTTAGTTGGAGGGAGAGTGAGACATTTCATCTCTAATCAATAATTTAGAATTTGACATGTTAATACCAACTCAAGTTATATAATAATTACTCCCCCAGCAAAAAAACAAGCCCCTCTTTTCTAAATCTGCACTCAATTTATGCCATCTGTTGTAGTGTTTTTGTTGATGATTCATTACTCAGCCTGCAATTGCTGCACCATTTAAGAGGGGCAACAACATTTGCAACTAAAATGATAGTTTAGTTTAGCTTAGTTATTCAAATCCAAGCTGCTATTAGGCTGATTTGTAATCCAAATCCAAACAGATAAGTTTAGTGAGTTTTGAGTTTCAAAGTGAACTCCTTTCCCACAAGTAGCATCAGCCATGAGATCTCCACAACCTGGAATTTTGTATCCTTGTCTAATTTTGCCTTCAAAACAGGATTTCCGTTCAAATTTGTTGTGTTTTCAGTGGTTCTTAATTCATACCCCTTCACTCTCCTTGATTTTTCCAACCCCACGAATGTCACTTTGTTTATGATCCATTTTTGACTCGAAGCATATTCCCCATCCTCAACCTCTGATCTAACAAAGACATCGTCACCAGCATCTGCTCCATGAATTGGATTCGAACCCAGGTTAGAAACAACAATTGGTGCAATATTTAACCACCAAGTTAGAAACAACACATCTAACCTGGGTTTGAATCCCGGTGGCACCAATTGTGTTTTTAGGTTTTTTTAGGTTAATTTGTACGGCTTAAATATAAAAGTTAGTAAACTTGTGTCAAGTAACCATCTTGGCATAGTTGGTTCATGCGCATGCTTTATGTGCTGATGGTCTTGGGTTTGAATCCTAGTGACACCAAATGTAATTTTAAGGATTTTGGGGGTTTTTTCTCTAAGTAATAGGGTAGTGACACGTGTCACGACATGATTGGGTGAATAAAATTAAATAAAAATAATATAAGAGGAGAGAGAAATGATTAAAAAAATATTAAAAAATGCCACGTCAACAAAACCGTTAGCTATTTAACGTCGGGGACCAAAACAGGAGAACTATGTAACAGAAGGGACGAATTTGCCGAAAAACATAGTTTGGGGACCAAAACAGAAGAACGGTGATAGTTAGGGGACCACCAGTATAGTTTTCCCTTATTATTATTATTATTATTATTATTATTATTATTATTATTATTATTATGTGTACTCTTTTCCTCCGTTTAGGTTTAGGGGGTTTTTAACGAGGCATACAATAATAATTCTTTCTTCATCAAAAAAATATGATGAGAATTTCTAAAGTGATCAAGAGTAGAGATGAGCAAAACTCGACTCGAAAAAACTGAATTATTTGACTTGACGCAAAAAAATTTAACTCGTTTTGACTCGATTCGTAATTTTATAAACTCAACTTGAAAAAATTTCAAATAAAGTTTGAGTTATAAAATGGAAAATCAAATAACTAGAGTTTTTTTTAATAATTAGTCGATCAATTTTCAAGTTCGAGTCGAGTCTCTCAATTCTGTCCAGTATATTATGTATGTCACATGTGAAAATATAAATAAATATATACGTATATCATATATGGATATAGAAAGCCGTTTAAATTGAAATATGTTTGTACTATATATAATTATAATTAAATTTGTACATAAACTTGAATATCTTAATTTGAAAAAATTTCAAATAAAGTTTAAATCGTAAAATAAGACTCATATACTTGACCAGCTCAAATTTTTTTGACTCAACTCGATCGAACGCTCAACCTTATCAATAGATTAGGAGATGGGTTATCGAAATCCCGCACCCAAGATAAGGATTAAGGAATGAGGATATTGTTTGTTTGAGAGCTTTTGTCTCGCAAGTAATTGGGTTTGGTGCCCTAATACTAAACCTAAAGCTTCATAGAAACACAAACTTAGTTAACGTTGGCCCAATGGACCAAGAAAATCCTCATATAGGCCCACTCAACCTTCTTGGGTTGCTTCATTATTTGAATTTTTTTTACTAGTATTAGGACTTTCGTTCACACACACATATATATATATATATATATTAATCAATTACAATTTGAAAGAGGTGATGTGGTGAATCGAGTTTTAACTTTTCGAGAGCTTAAAGAACATGTTTCTACCATCTTCTCAATCACCCAATGTTGACTTTCAAGTGGTAGAAAAAGATGGTGGGATTTGAGGACCATATAAGATTCAAACTTTTCATTTAAAATTAATGTAATCTCAACCATGATTAATTTAATTATAAATCATTGGATTTGGTATTAACTTTTAAATAAATTATAAATATTTAATTTCATTAAATTACATCATTCAATCATTAACCTAATTAATGTGAAACAGTAGTAATTCTCCATAATTTAGTATGAGAGTGGTGAAGAATGATTAGAAAGGGGCCTATGCTTCCGAATTGTTAAAAAAAAAACAGTTTTAGTTCTTTAATAATTACCGAGTCTTAAGTAGATATAATGTGAAATTGTTTTTTTTTGCCTCTAAAGGGATAAAATTTCAATTTAAAATAATGACAACAGAATCACTCTGCATTCATTTGTAGATTCGCCTTAGGGTTGAAGGTATCCCTTAGTTGCTTTGTCCTTTTCAATGCTAAGGGTTTTGGTTAGTATAAGTATGGATATTATGGGTGTAAAAGAGTCAAGTCGAATTTGAGTAGTGCTGAGTTCGACTCAGCTTATTAAGATTTTGAGTCGAGTTCGAGTAATTTTTAATGAGCCTGAGAAATCTGAGCTCGACTCGGCTCATTAAGAACTCGAGTCGAGTTCGAGCTTGATTTGAGCACAATCGAGTCAAGTGTTGACCGATCTTTGATTGTGTCGAACTTGAGTAGCTTGCGATCTGTCTCATCTTATTTAAAGCCCTATTAGGGGGGGAAATTTTGATACACAAGTTGCATAAACTCAAGCTTGTTAAATTTAGGGTTTAGGGGGTTAGTTTAAGATTTAGAGGTTTAGGTTGTTGGATTTAGATTTTAGGATTTAGATTTTAGGGTTTAGGACTTATGTTTAGGGTTTATGTTTAGGAATTTAGATTTTAAATTTAAAAAATAAAAATAGTATATTATATTTCGAGTAGCTCGCGAGCTTTTCGAATTGGGTATCAAGTAGCTCGTCTCGGCTCGGCTCGTTAAGAATTCGAGTCGAATTCGAGTCTAATCGATTTGAACTTTGACCAAACTTAATGACTTGTCTCATTTCATTTACAACCCTAATAGATATGTTTATCTCGATTGTGAAGTGTTATTATCTTGTTAGACTATCTACAGATAAATGATTTAATCTCATATATTTAGGTAGAATTATATTATGATGTGTTCTAAATGATCTTGGATAAAAAAAAGTGGTCAACAAGTGAGATCCACACAAGATAATAATAAAATTCTATTAAAGAATTTTTCGGGTGAGATTTGATAAGGTTCCCAAAAAAATTAACCCTTAAAATATATGAATGATGTCTCTAGAACAAAGGTGTAACAATTTCGCCTAGGTATCTCGCGCACACAAACAAATCTCACTCCAATCTTCATTTAAGTACGACCACCTACATCTATTAGAGTTAAGTCCTCACCATAAGCGACTCCCCTTAGAAATGACTCCTACTCCTAGCCAAAGGTCCTCATACCTTAAGAAAGGTCATAAAAGTCACAATTTCTTTGGTTGAAGGACAATAGGCACACATCATTAGAAACATTCGTAGATCCCTCGTTAAATCTTTCATATAAGTATTTTTTAATCAATTTTTTTTAAAAGATCAACTCTTTAACTTTTAACCATATTTTAATGAGGATTTTAATAAAATTCATACAACATGTCTACATAATCATTACGTCGCATGAACCTCACTTATAAATTATTTTATTCAATTTAAAAAGATTTAAGACATATCTTAACAACACTGTGCCTAAACTTAAAGGTCGTTCACAACGTTCGTCCTTCACAGTTTTCCAGAGTCGATTCTTGTAAATAAAACATTATTAAAATTAAAAAAATACAATAGCTGTTGCAATTGGACCAAGAGGCACTAACGAAGCTTGCGTCACGATCCTGTACTTGATAATTTTTATTCTTCTGAAATTCTGATTAAAAGAAGGACAAAATTTGAAGAGCAGCCTGATGTTGATTTGGTTAACACAAATCCTAAAGACGTGTTAGGTTGATGGCGGACATTATAGCAAACAAGTGGCGTTGGGTCCCTTCAATTTCTTATACATCTCGATTCCATCCCTCCACCCTGCCTAAGCTGATGCAACACCCTTATCTCTGCCCAAATACACTACTTTTCCTTTTAATGAATTGATTACACATTGCATTCATAGTGGTGCAGGTGTGATCCATACAAAGGAATTAGCTGGATGGAACAGCTACGTCTCATTTGGCTTAAGGCCCCATTCGACACAACTTTTTTAACGAAATTTGACTGTTCGAAAAAAAAAACGATACCAAACGATTAAGAAAAGTGTTTTAAATGGGCGTCGTTGTGCTTTATTTAGTCCCAAACGAGTGTTTTTACCTATACCATCATTTGAAAAGCTGTACCGAACGAAGCCTAAATGAAGTTATACATTATTTCAAGTTTGATTCAACATAAACATGCATATTAGTTTTAGTGTTACACATCATGAGATTACAACCTCTATACGAGCAACGATCGACTGCTAGGGTATGCTAAATCATACTACAAGGACAAATGAAACAAAATATATAAAAAAAACAAAGAAAACATGTCACAAAGACCATAAATGCAGAGATTCTTATTAAAAAAATAAAAATAAAAATAAAAACAAGAAAATAATAAACACCGACGATCGACATCCAATAACTAGGTGATTGCCGATCGCTGGCTAACACAAAAAATTAAAGAAACTTGCAGGCGGGCAGGGCTGTTGGAGAGAGAAAAAAAACTAGGGTTATTGGCGGCTAGGTTTTTAGTTAAATTGAAGAAAATTGTTGCAATATTCAGTAAATCATAGGTTCAAATACTACTCAAGTGTATTTGCATTTACCTTTGACTTAGAAATTTATGATATTATACCTAGTTTACACAATTTAATTTTGAAAAATTGATTTAAAAAGTAATTTTAGACATAACCTCAGTTAACTAATGATTCATTATCTAATGTTCAACAAGTTTATGTTTATAATTTTATATTTGCATTTTCTTCTACTTCGCTATATATCCATGCAAGCAACAAAAAGGTAAAAAGTACGATCGTGTTCGGTAAACAGTTTTAAGTTAAAATTAAATATTTAAACAGTTTTTAGAGGTTTGACCAATCAAATACACTAATTTAAATGTTTGATAAACATATGATTGTAATAAAGGATTTGAGTGAAACATCTTAAATTGTAAAAAACTCATTTGAGGAGTTTTTGGAGTTAGAGGATTGAATACAAGAGTTGTAAATCTTATTTTGTCCTTGACAGTTACAAAGAATTTCTCTAAATAACCTAAATTTGAATAACTAATAAAATTGAAAATATAATTTAATAAATAAATAAAAAATTAATATATATATATATATAATAATTAGTAAACTATATTAAAAATACAAGGGTAAACTACACTTGACACCACTAAACTATGGCCCCTGAGTCGAAAATACCACCGAACTTTAAAACTAGCACTGGACTTTAATATTTGAGTCGAAAATGCCACTCCGCCGTTAACCGTTAAGTCAAAACGACGTCATTTTGGTGCAACTATTTTGAAGCCTAATTCAGCCCAAAACGACGTCGTTTTGTTAAAGAAAAAAATGTGAGAATCATGTGCTTAGGGTGTTTTGAACCCAAGACCTTTAAGAAAAAGAGCTAAGCCTTACCACTAAACAAACATAACATTATAAAATATTTTACCACAAATATTATATATTTCAAACTAATTGAGATTAATTTAAATTATTTTATAAAATAAATAATATTATAAATAATATTAAAATATATTATTTGTATATATAAATATATAAAAATAAAAGTGTATTGTTTTATTTTGTATATAATATTTATAATATAAATGTATTATTTAAAAAACTCCAAAATATTATAAAAATAATATATTTATATTATAAATATTATATAAAAACACTAAACTCTAAATCCTAAACCTTAAACTATAAAGCTTAAAGCTCAAACCTTAAACTTTGTGATTTGAGGTTTGTGGTTTATAGTTTTTCATATATTATTTGTAATGTAAATATTATGTTTTATGAATATTTTTTGTTTTTAAAAAATAATATATTTTTATTAATATATGTAAAAACAATATATTTTATATCATTTATAGAATTATTTTTTATAAAATAATTCGGTTGAACCAAATAGATAAGTTTATATAATTTAAATAAAAATATTTTAGTTTTATATTAGTTTTATATTATTTATAATATAAATATATTATTTTAAAAATGTATAAAATATAAATATAAAAAATCCTTAAACCTTAAATCATAAATTCTAAAGTTTAGAATTTAAGTTTGAGGGTTGGGGTTTGTGGGTTAACAATTTAGGATTTAAGGTTTTTATATATTTTTAATAATATAAATATATTATTTTTATAAATATTTTGGGGTTTTCTAAATAATATATTTATATTATTAATAATATATAAAAATGATATATTTATATATATATATGCAAATAATATATATTTATATATTTATATGTTAATATTATTTATTTTATAAAATAATTTGAATTAATCTGAATTAGTTTGAGATAATAATATTTGTGGTAAAATATTACATAATGTTATGTTGGTTCAGTGGTTAAGGCTTAGCTTTCTCTCCTAAAGGTCTTGGGTCCAAAACACCTTAAGCGCATGGTTCTCACATTTTTCCCCTAGCAAAATGACGTTATTTTGGGCTAAATTAGGTTTTAAAATAGCCGCACCAAAACATCATCTTTTTGACTTAACAGTTAACGGCGGAGTGACATTTTCGACTCAAATATTAAAGTTCAGTGCTAATTTTGAAGAGTTCTAAAGTTCGGTGGTATTTTTTAGTCAAGGGCCATAGTTTAGTGATATCCGATGTAGTTTACCCAAAATATAACTTCATAAATAAATAAAAAATTAATATATAATCTAAATTTAATAATTAATAAAATTACAATTAAAAGATAATTTCATAAATAATAAATTAAGGGAAAATATCTCGTGCACTGGAAATGGAAACGAAAAGTTTTCACAAGCGCCTTAGTTTTATGGTTTAAAGATCCGGTTTAAGGCTTAGAGTTAGGATTTAGGGCTTATAGATTAGGGTTTAGTTTTTATGGTAATATAGTTAGGGGTTTAGGTTTTAACCTATAAACCCTAAATGTTAACCATAAACTCTAAATTATAACCACATCCCTTAAATTTAAAACTCCTATACTTAAACCCCTAACCCTACACCCTAAATAGGCTTTCTAAACCCTAAAACTAAGGTATTTGTTTTTAAAAGCGCTTGTGCATGGTATAATTACCCATAAATTAATATATGCATCATTCAAATATGTTTAGTAGTGTTATATAAAAAATAATTATAATTTAATTAATATTAATAGATACAAAATTTTGATAATTAATAAGTTTTCAAATAGGTATTGAATATATCATGTCTTTGTATGACAATTTTATTTGCCCAAATAATCAAATAACTATTAGGTATCAACTAATTTTACCAAACACTTTTATACACAATTAGCTAATGTAATCTGTTAGTTAAATCAACTAATGTAATCTGCTATCAGTCCAACTCCAAACACTTTTATACACAATCAACTAAGGGTAAGATTTTGATACACAAGCAATGTAAAATTGATTTTACACAAACCTCCATATTTACACTATAAAACTTAAATTCTAAATTCCTAACCCTAACCCTAAAAACTAAACCCTAAATTCTAAACTTATAACCTAAACTCTAAACACTAACTTTAAGTTTTAAACCCTAAAACCTAAACCCCTAAACTTTAAACTATTAACCCAAAAACTAAAAGGCTTATAAGCTAAAATTTACACAGCCTATATATCAAAGTATTTTCCATCAACTAATATAATCTACTAATCAAACCAACTAATAAAATTCGTCAATTACCCAACCTTCCCTATATTTATAAATCAATTTATCAATTTTCACTTGAATTTGAATTTGAAAACCCGATTAAATCAACTTCAACTCAAACGGCCTAATTTATGATTATAAAACCTTAAAATCAGATCCATCTAATTTAGACTTGCATGTCCACGGAACAACATGAACATGACATTAAAGCAATCAGATACAAAATGGTCTAAATATGTAATAATTCGACTTGAAAAATCTAATTTTCAAACCTAAACTCAAAATAATCCAACTCTAAAGTTGACCCAAATATAAATGTACTCGGCATAAAAATACTAGATTACAAAGCCTGTTCATACGTATGGATTGTAATTCAATTAGAATATTATATCTATCATGAACTTAGAATTTGCATTGCTAACCCCACTTTCATAATCTCATATAAATCCTAGTAAAAGTGGGAAGTGGTCCAAGAAAGCACCCAATATTTTGTTTATCATTAATTCTAATCTTAGCCTTTGATTAATTACCGGTGTATCCCCACATAACCGAGATAGAAATCGTCTGCCCCAAATTATGCCCCTTTTGATGCCCTTACTTAAAAAAAGTGGTTTTAGGATTTATGGTTT
Source organism: Hibiscus tridactylites (assembly GCA_958450335.1). Taxonomy (NCBI): domain Eukaryota; kingdom Viridiplantae; phylum Streptophyta; class Magnoliopsida; order Malvales; family Malvaceae; genus Hibiscus; species Hibiscus tridactylites. The sequence continues at coordinate 42,968,245 of OY288292.1, forward strand.
AAGGTTAGAGTTTAAAGAATTAAGGGCATGATGTTTTTAGGGTTTAGGGTTTAAGATGTGAAATTTAGGGTTAGGGTATTATTATAAAAACATTTTTAAATAGTTATTTATAAAAATGGCCCACAGTCAATGTTATTTAAAAAAAAGACCCTCAAATCGTCTACATAAGGTAACTCGCTTTTTACAAAACACGCGTTTTATGTTGAGTAAGTTGGTAAAAAAGGAAAAAATTAATTTCCCGCATTTTTAACATAGAACTCGCTTTCTACAGAAAGCGAGTTTTAAAATTCGTTTTTTCCAGAATGCGAGATCGCTTTACGTGGACGATTTGGGAGCCATTTTTCTAAATAACATTGGCTGGAGGTGATTTACGTAAATAACTATTTAAAAAAGTTTTTATATAATAGTATTTAGAGTTAAGGTTTATTTTTTTTTTAGTATGAGACATCTAAAAGAGCATGATTAAGGGTATAGAATTTTTGTTCCAATCACCCGTGTTGGGTATTTATGTAGAATCATCGTCAAGAAATGATCGCTTCTTCATCTTATCATTAGTAACCGTTAATCAATGCCTAATCACTTTTTCTATAATGCTTAATCCACCATCCCAAACTATGGGGCCTTTGTTTTCTGATTTTACAAAACCGGAAAGCTCCTCTCCCACAATATATATATATATATATATATATATATATATATATACTTAACTTCAGTAAAATAGCACAACATGATCTGAAGAAAGCATAAAAAACCTTATCGTCTAGCTCTAGCATTATCAATTTTATCATTTTATCAGATTACTTTATCAGGGGAATTACTTTCAAGCACGCCATCAGTCATGTATACTTTTGGTTAGAGATTGGAATTGCCAATTTTGACCTAAATTTGAAAAATGAAATCGAAACGATTCAAATTCGAACAAGTTCAACCTGAATTGTTTGCACAAATAATTTTAATCGGTTTTATTTTTTTGAATTGTCTGATGTGATTACAACATTACATGTTTATTAATCATAGGATTTTGATAACGTACACACACCTTACAGACAAGTTGCTCAAACTCAGGTCACATAAGGATAACAATATTTCTTTTTCACTTGATCACCATGGGTTCAACAGAATTTACTTGAATTGATCTGAATATGAGAAAAATCTAAACTCATAACAACTTAATTAAAAAAAACCTGAACCTCAAATCCGAATAATTTAAATTCAAAAATATCTAAATTTGAGACGATTCAAACTCGAAATTGTCCAGAAATCAAAATGACCTGAAACCGAAATTGACCTAGCTGAGATGAGGTGAAAATAAAATTGACCCATAATAAGTTAGATCCCAGGGAGTCTAGCGTGCGACACCTCATGGTGTGTCTAAAAAACGACGATTTTAGTTTCCAACTTAAATTCATATCAATTGGATAACATTTTAGGTTAGACTGGGTAAGAATTTAGGTTGGAACCAACATTCTTACCAACTGAATAACATTTTAAGTTTGTAACCGAAATTCTTACCAAATAACATTTTAAGTTAGAACCGAATTTTTTACGTTGTTCATATCATTTAGCTAATGGGTGTGTTAGAGGGGGACTGATCATTACTACATCCATGGCTATAACTTGTTGCTTAAGACAAAACAGAGGAAGGCAAACATGTGTGCTGAAAATTCAGACAAATGAAGGGAGCAGGAATTGCGGACAAGTTGGTTTATATGATTGGACATATGGGTCGATGGTGCCGTGTGGTGACCCGTATCTTCAACAAAAGAAAAAGGAATTGGAGTGAATGAGTGGGGTGGCCATAAATTTGGTGGCTTCCACATCATAAACAGGGTTCCTTTTAAGGTGAAGTCTTGCTATCCTCACTCCACTAATTACAAGGGCCCTTAAAACCCCAGGAGCCACCGCTGCCATTCAATCCCTTCACAATTTTATTATATCTTTCTGCAATGCTGGCAACACTTGTTACATCAATACCACAAATATAATGCTGGGTTAAGAGCATTAGCAGAAGTAAAGGTGATGCTAAATCCCACTTTAAATATATTATTTTCCTCCTTTGTCATGTTGTTCATGGTGATTTTATCAAGTGCCAACAGTTGAAAGTAGACCCTAAATTCTGCATTCATTTGAGGTTTTTGGTGGATAGGTGCAAAAGGTTAGCCTCATATCAACCATTTTCAAGAGGTTATCAGCTAGAATTGAAAGCAAATCGTGCATGTCAACTTCATTAAACCCTGAGAGTCACATTGCTAAACTCTGACACATGACAAAAATTAGGGGGGTACGTTTTCAGATATCAAATCCGATCCGAAATCAATATCCGAAAAAGTGGATATCCGAAATTTCGGATCAGTAAAATAACGATCCATATACGATTTGAAAAATTAAAAAAATGAATCAGTCGAATCGGATATTTTTACAAACCCCTACTAAAAACCACCATCATGTTCTGTATCATAAAAGGAATTACCAGCTCTAGTCAATTGCAACTTGCCAATATCGGATTTGATGTTATTAATACAGAGATTTTATTGTAGTAATTTTGATATATAACTTTCCATTTGGGCCTCGGGAAAGTGGAAAACAACAAAAGGAGGGCTTCCCTACTTTGTGGATCAAGTTGTAGGAGTAATTAATTTGAAGTGTTCTTCGAAGTGATTAAAATATAGTAGAGAAACATTTAATTTCTTCTATTGAACAATTTCTTCTATAGAGAAACTAAAATTAATAAAATTCGTAATTACAATTGTAACAATTTATTTAACTTATTAATTATGATTCTATTTGGTGTGGTTGTGCTGATTTTGTTGAACCGGAGCCATCCATTTCTCCCTGTTTGTTTAGTTTGGCTTGTGTATTCAGAGGTTTCAGTCGTTGCCTGTGTGTTTTCAGTTCTCATTTTTCCTTGGATCCAGACTTGTGGCCAGGGGCGGAACGTGGAGGAAAATGAATAGAAATCTTTTGCCCTTTTTCGGTACTTCTATTTATGTCCCACACTAAAAATTAGATTTAAGATTTAAGGATAAAGTTTGTAGTTAGGGTTTAGAGAATTTAGACAGGGTGTATTTTTAGAGTATAAGGTTTAGGATTAGAATTTAAGGTTAAGGCTTGAAATTTAATTTTTTTTAGTATTTTAGTGTTGGGGCATGCAAAAGAACATTAAAAAGGGTTTAAGATTTTTATCCGAAGAAAATTAGTATAGCATTGTTATTTAGTTTCTTAAAAAAAAAGTTATTGTCATGTCGTGACTATTTTTGGTGGAATTTGTTGAAGATTAATTTAGATCTATTAATCCCGACTAGGGGTGATAATGAGCCTGACCGGCTCGCGAGCTACTCGGCTCGGTCAAAACTCGGTCAAAGTTCGGCTCGAGTGAGCTCGACTCGGGCTCAGGCTCGGCTCGAAAAGCTCGTGAACAGGCTCGGAATCTACATATGTATTAAAATAAATTATGTGTTTGTATTTTCTTTTATTAGTTGATTGTTGTTTGATTTTGTATTTTCTTTAATTATGTGTTTGTGTTATAAGAATATTTATTAATTATTTGGATTAATCTAATTTTTGGCACTTTTTTCCCCTTTCCGATCATTGAATTTCGTTTTAGTGTTGAATATAAAAGGGATTTTTAACGAATATTTTATATAAAAAACTATAGCAAAATTTTTCATTTCGAGCCGAGCCAAGCCTGACGAGCTTCAAGCCCAAACCGAGCCTAAAATTCCGAACTCGGCGAGCCTCGAGCCCGAGCCGAGCCCAATTACACTGTTTTCGAGCCGAGCCGAGCCTGGTTAGGCTCGGGCTCTGCTCGACTTGTTATCACCCCTAATCCCGACTCAAACTCATAAATAAGACTTGACATAATTTGACAATATAAAATTAACAATCTGAATCCAATTTGTTCGGAATCTAAAATTAGTCGAACAAGTATTCCAAGATGACCGGAGACTAGAAGTAATTACAAACCAAAATAAGGAAAATTTTACAACGTGCGACGAACACCGATGAACACCACTAATGATGAACACTGCTGAACACCATTAAATTAATTAATAAAGACTTAAAATTTTAAGGACCCATCAAATAATTAATAATTACTTTAAAAATTCAATTAAATTGTTTTATATATATATTAAAATTTTATTTTTTTAATAAGAGTAAACTATATATTTAGTACCTCACCTATTTCTGTATTTCTATTGAACCTTTATTATTTAAATATTATTTCAATTTGACTTTATTCTTTATAAAAAATAATTTAACCCTTAACCCTAAACTTTTAAACTTATACTCTAACCAAATTTGGAGAAGATATAACTTTGAGAGTTAAATTCTTTATTGTATTATTTATCGGATGCGATTAAAGTATTAATTCTTTTCAATCTGAATTTAGAGTTTTATTGTGTCAGTGTTGTCAATTTCATATTATTATTCATGTTTTATAGATTCGTTACTTTATTTAAAGTTTTTGATGGCCAACAGTATTTTTCTATTAATTATTTTATGTCATTTAAACTTTAATTTGCTGATATAAACATGTTAGATGTGTATCAAGTGAAGGCATATGGAAAACTGTTTGACGTTTGCTTTGATTGTTATGATTTTATTTGAACTTTCATTTGCTGATATAAACATGTTAGATGTGTAGCAAGTTTGACATATTGAACTCTTATTATTTAAATATTATTTTAATTTGACCGTATTCTTTATAAAAAAATAATTTAACCCTTAACCCCTAACTTAAAATCCTAAACTATTAAACTTATACTCTTAAACATATACCTTAAATCTATCGCCTATTTTTTTAACTCTCAAAGTTATACCTTCTCCAAATTTGTTTAGGGTATAAGTTTAAGAGTTTAAGGTTTAATAGTTTAGGGTTTTAAGTTGAAGGTTAAGGGTTAAATTATTTTTATATAAAGAATAGGGTCAAATTGAAATAATATTTAAATAATGAGGGTTCAATAGAAATACAAAAATAGGTGAGGTGCTAAATATATAGTTTACCCTTATTAAAAAATAAAATTTTAATGTATATAAAAAATAATTTAATTAAATTTTTAAAGAAATTATTAATTATTTGATGGGTCCTTGAAATTTTAAATCTTTATTAATTAATTTAATGGTGTTCAGCAGTGTTCATCATTAGTGGTGTTCAGCAGTGTTCATCATTAGTGGTGTTCATCGGTGTTCGTCGCACGTGGTAGACTCATCCCTAAAATAATATTATTCTAAGATGTATTGACTTGAAAAACTGAAATGACGAAATTAAAATTACCTAAAAATTAAAATATATGAATTAATTCGATTCAAATTCAGTTGGCCAGCTCAATTTAAGAGACTAACAAGATTTCTTTTTCCCTCTCTCCCCCTGAATAGAATTAAGATTTGTTAAAAAAAAAAACTAACAAGATTTCAACCTCACACTGTTAGGGTGCGTGTATAACCACTCTAAATTATAATCCTGTTATATACTTAGCTTCTCTACCTATATGGCCTTTACTGAGGTCAAGGGTCACCAACATTATTTCCCCACGTTGAATGGATGGGGGAACTGGATCTACCATTTCCATTGCAAGATTCCCTCCCTCGAACTATTTCCTTATTTTACTCGTACTCTTCATTTTTCTTAAAATTAAGTCTTGATATATAAAGTATAATATTTAAAATATAGGATGTAAAATAAATAAAATCCGTATCAAACACGCAGCTGTGACTATATCACCTCATTTTATAGTGTTTTGTTTGGAAATCTGTTTTTGCCAGTTTAACTAACAAGATTTGAAAATTACATCAACATATCACTTCGATTATTTTTGGATCCATATAGTGGCTGACATCACATGCATAAGGTTTCTATCACAAATGAGCATGCGCGCATTACAACAAGCAACTATTGCAGCATCATCATATAATAATGCCAAGAAAAAGACAATCAAGAGAATCTTGACAATGGCGGAGTATAGTTTTTAGTATAAATACGTGAAGCTTGTACCCCCAGTGTCACCGTGAACCATCGACATTTCCAGGAGAACAAGGAGTGGGAGATCGAATATGAAAACCGAGCAAGACGGAGTCCGAAAGGGTCCGTGGACGGAGCAAGAGGACATGATTCTGAACAACTTGGTGCACATACTCGGAGACCGACGATGGGATTTTGTTGCCAAAGTTTCAGGTTTGAAGGTGTGGCGGGAGACAACCGATAGGTAGGATCATCTTGAAGATTGGCAGGTTTTGGAAGGAGCCCTCGTTTAACCACATGATTTTGTTGTAGGTTTGAACCGAACCGGAAAGAGTTGCAGGTTACGTTGGGTTAATTACCTTCACCCTGGTCTTAAAAGAGGCAAGATGACACCCCAAGAAGAGCGCCTTGTCCTTGAACTTCATGCCAAATGGGGAAATAGGTTCGAATTTCAATATTATTCAACTACATATATATATACACCGTCAGTAAACCAGATGATAATATATCATAAAAAGTGTGAAATATGTACACTTGATTTGATGAACTCGAACTCACTAGGGACATAAATACGATAACGATTTGCAGATGGTCGAGAATTGCTCGGAAATTACCGGGGCGTACCGACAACGAGATCAAGAACTATTGGAGAACTCACATGAGGAAAAAGGCTCAAGAGAAGAAAAAGGCCATGTCACAGTCATTGTCACCATCATCATCTTCTTCTTCCAACAGTCATTCGTCGTCCTCGTCAAGCACAGGAAAGGTAAGTTTTTATGACACCGGAGGGCCAAACATGGCAGCTTTGGTAGGGGGAAAAAGTCCGGAATTCGAAGACGAAAAGGGGTATTCCATGGATGACATATGGAAGGATATTGAAATGTCTGAGGAAAATATGATACAACCTTTGACTGTGAGTGCTAACTATAGTGATCAAGACGGCTGCAACATTTTTTGTCCTTCAATGGAGAACGACTATTGCTGGGATTCACTGTGGAAGATGGACGGAGAAGAGAGTAAGATGTTCCTCCCTTCCAATCAATCAATTTCTTGCTTTGAATATGGGACATCATATTTAACCGGCTAGTTAGAATTTTTTAATTTATTCACATATGTATATGTATATGTATATGTATATGTATATGTATATGTATATGTATATGTATATGTATATGTATATGTATATGTATATGTATATGTATATGTAACATTACTGGTCTCCTAGGGAAAGTCTTTAACATCTGGGTTTTTCATATCTCATTTTGCTGCATATCAGTGTAATCATCTCATGCATTAGTCTACCACCAAGGGATTTAAAATATGGTTATTGCGAATGTAATAGAAACTATTGTACAATAATCATAATCCCTATGTCTATATATGTCTCGATGTATTTGAAATTTAATTTTCGAACCAGATTAATGCTCTTCTAAATATTTGAGGATCTTCTATTTCACAGCAATCAGCAAAGTACGAAAATTGAATCTTTAAAATATTTTTACATGATAATCTTGTTAGCTATTGAATTCAACCAATTAATGAAACCCCATCACTGTATATGCAAAAAAAAAAAAAAAGCATATAATTTCCTTTTAAGGGAAAGCTTTCATTTTCAAAAGAATTTATTATTACGATTAGACTCAACTCGTTATATCAATTTGTCAGTATATACCGAAATTATCTTCTTTGGGTATCAGAGATCATTAAATTTTGTCACATTCAAATATAATTGTATAAACTCGAACTCGTATCTTCAATAGTAAAGCAGTAATCGAACTCCAATGATATATTTACAGAAGTAGTTGTTATCTAGTTGAGGAAAAAGGCAAGAACGACAAGATATTAGTGATACGTGAATCAATAGGGAGACGTTGGGTGGCAAAGCAAGTTGCATTATCACCCAAGCTGAACTAAAGAAGTGGGGAAATAGTTATATTATCATTATTCCAATGGACTGTCGAGTACCATCCAATTGGGTTAAAGGGGAAAAATGGATGGCCAATATGATATGAACAAGTTTGAAAATGACATGCATGAAATTTAAACTTGGCTTGCCAATCATTACAACGTGTACTACAGCGCAACTAAGTGTATTTTTGAAGTGTAAGATTTAGCATCAAAATGGGCAATGAAAAAAGAACGCGCCCCACGCGCTTCCTCTGCTCCTCCCTTTTCCTGAAACTTGTTACCCTCAGAGGGTGATGTGATCTGTCCGAGCCGGCTGTCTTGCTCGAGGCCATGAGAAGGGGGTTCCCTCCTTCCTGTGCTCGTCGGCTGCCGGTGTTTTGGAGGACAACGCCGGCTGGTGAAGGTTTGGTCCGGTGCTCAGGGGAGGGATTTCGCAGGGTCGTGCAGGAGGGTGCGGCAAACAGCCCTCTGCGTTTTAGCCGGTGCAGAAGACCCCTTTCGGGGAGCGGCGGTGATGGGAAACGACGGTCCTCTTCACCGGTAGGCAAGCTCTCAAGGCTCAGGCCCCCCGACAGTGTCCTTATTACACGTTGGGGCTCCCCTCTTCGAACGTTCCTCGGCGCTCCGGTAAGATTGTCCACGACGTTGCCGCAGGAGATGGCCACCAGATCTGGAGGAGAGCAAAGAACCTGGAACCAACGAACTTTGTGTTCTGAAAAGCAAATCTGGGATGGGCTTTCAGACCTATCCGCCTCTCGCCGTTGCAATCGCCGTTTAGCCGAAAACCTGACCGTCATTATGTTTGCGAAACTGAGCGCGTGGAGGGAGAAGGAGACGGTGGCAAGGGCATCTATGTCTTTTTCCCACAGGATAAGTCACCTCAGTTCTGGGCCTATGCTGACATTTTATATTTATTTCCTTTATCAGCCTAAGTTGACCGATTTTTGTGGGATATGGTCCTTTTATCCCCTTTTTAGGACAGACATATGCTTGATTTATGGGATATGGAAGATTGCTATGTGGTGGAGGTATGCTGGCTTTGAGCCTTTCTCTGATCCGAGTTTTCTTTGGGATCCGGGTGGTTCTTGGTTTTATTGTTTTTTTCTATCAAGTTCGATTGGTATCAGTGTTATCGATGAACCTTGGATCTGTGAACCAGGGTTTTTAGCTATATTATCTACAGGTTTTGGTTGTTATTTTGGAGCTTGGATCTTTTCGTGCCAGACGGAGCAAGGTTCTTTAGTTCGACCGTTAAGCTCACTGATGTTGCCCGTTGTTGCTTGCCGTGATAAGGACCGACCAATTTTGATAGGAAGCCTGCCTCTGGATAGAGCTCTCCGGTATCGGCGATGGACTGTAAACAACAGTTGGTGGTGGCGAACTAGTTTTGTTCCTTGCCGATGGAGTCTAGCTTGGAAGGTCTCGAAAACGCAAACCACTTTGTGCAAGTCGGTCGCGTTGGTTTTTACGGTCTCTCGTTGGGTTTTTGTCCCCGACCGTCGTTGTCCCTGGTCGCCTGAGTCGCGACATCGTTCGTGCTCCTTGTTTAGGTTTTCTGCTTTTAGGTTTGATCTTGTGGCCTGCGAGCCCGGTGTTTTTCTTTTCTGTCCCTTGTTTAGGTCGGTTATTGTTCCTCTCTCGGAATGTCTGTTAAGGCTTTGCCTCACTCGGTTTAATTAATGCAAGTTTTCTTTGATAAAAAAAAAACGTGTACTACAGCGCACTAAATTTAACTCAATCTTTATTATTCAAAGTATACCCTTTTCGAACTTTAGGTGCCTAAAGTATACTCTTTTGGAACTTTAAGTGTTTAAAGTATTATTTTGTAAAAATAAGTACCCAAAGTTTCAAAAGTTACGATTTTAGGTGTCTGGCTGTTAATGGGTGTTAATAAAAATTGTAAACCAACAATTTTTTCAATTTTCATAAATTCCCAAAATTTTGCAATTTTTACAAAACAGTCCCTAAATCACTAAAATTTTCCAAACTCAAATCTCAAATTGTCGCCGCTTTCGCCGCCGATCGTTCGTCGTTTCCGACTATAACGTTATAAGGGAAACAACCGGATAGGCCCGGTGACCAAAGTGGTAGGCTTAGGGGTGGCGATCGGTGGCGGAAGCGACGACAATTGGGGGGTTTGGGTTTGGGAATTTTAGGGATTTAGGGATTGTTTTGTAAAAATTATAAACTTTTGGGAATTTATAAAAATGCTGAAAGTTTTGGGTGTTTTTCTTTTTAAAAAATAAAACAAATTAAATTAGTGCCACGTGTCAAGCATTGATTGGTTAAGATTTTTTTAACACCCATTAACGGTCAGACACCTAAACTTTTGAAACTTCGGACACCTATTTTTACAAAATAATACTTTAAGCACCTAAAATTCGAAAAAAGTATACTTTGAGCACCTATTTTTGGTTTAAACCTTTAAAAAATAATAAGAAGAAGAAAGTGGAATAAATTCATTGAAAATCACCCACTAGTTCACGACTTAGATTTTATTTCTGAAATCTAGGGACGAAACCATAACTTGAGATTGGGGCAAAATATTAATGTTTATAAGTGGAGGATAAATTAAAAAATAAATTAATTTATAAAATATATATAGGAGAACAAAATTGATAAAAATAATTTCTTGTGGAGTGGGGCAATTCATACTTAGACCATAGTTTCCCAAATTATTACCCAACGGAAAGAATGGGTTGGAAACCGAGCATATTCAACGGCTTTCTTTCTTTTAGATATTTTATTGGCTTAATGCATGATTAGGTATTTAAAGTATATTGTTTTTCTTACTTTAGTCTTTTAAGTTCTTTTATCTAGACCATGATTTAAAGTATTCATCGTTAAACAGTGTTGAGTATTTAGGGGTTCGATTCGATCAACCAATTTAGCTCACCAAGTGGTGGAGAGATGGATTTTTGGGTGGAAAGGTTGAGGAAGCTAAAAAATAAATAGACACAATGATTTATAGTGGTTCGGCCTTCTAACAAGCACCTACATCCACTACCTTAGCTCCCCACTAAGGATTTCACAATCAATCCACTAATTGATTCGTCCCCTTTTCTAGGATTAGGAGGAAACCCTTACAACCGATCAAGCTTCTACCCAAAGCCTTGATCAAAACCCTCTTTACAAAGAGACAAAGAAAGCAAACTTAAAACCCTCTAATAGGTGTTTGTTTGCACAATTAAGCACTCACCCAAAACCTAAAACACTTGAGCAAATTTGACAATTTTGGCTCACTAGTGTTTGTCTATACAAGAATTGACAATTTAAGCTCTAAGACAATCTTTGATCATTTGATGTTTGACAATATGAGCATTAACCTTCTCTTGATGCTTGGAGGTCCCTTTTATACTCCCAAATGAGTTTGTAGCCGTTACTAGCCGTTGGGATCAAATTGGAGCCGTTGAGGACTTTAATTCCCACCATAAATGCAGTTCTGCAGCTCCCCGTTTCGAAACGCTCTAAGCCGTTTCGAAACACTCTCAATGTAGAAAGAGCCGTTGCAGTCTGTCAGGGTACCCGTTTCGAAACACCCCTTGCCGTTTCGAAACGCGTATCGAAACACTATAAGCCCGTATCGAAACGCCTGCACTTAAAAGTTAGTTGGGAAAATAGCCGTTGGGGTTAATGACCGTTGGGGTCATTGCCACATGGGCGTATCGAAACGGCCTAGCCCGTTTCGAAACGCTGGGCAAAAATCCTGTCCAATGAAGGCCCGTTTCGATACGAGTATCGAAACGATTTTGCCACTGGAATCCCCTGTTTCGAAACGCCCTAAGGTGTTTCGAAACACCTGGACAGTTTTGTGTAGTTTGGCCTTTGGAAACATATGAAAACCTTTTAAAACATCCCTAAACATAGTTTCAAGTTATTTGGACTTTTGGAAATTGTTTTAAATACTTTTTAAAACAGTCCAAAACATTTTTTAATTATTATATCAAAATATTAGTTCTACAATCTCCCCTTTTTGATATAATAAAACTCTTGAAAAATTGTTTAGGATTCTCCCCCTTTAACTTTAAAAATGTGAATAAGAGATTAAAAATTTTAATTCAAATAGAGCTCCCCCTTATTCATTTGAAAATTCAAATTTTCAAACCATTTCTCCACCTTTTTGTTATATCAAAAAGAATTTAAAACATTATGTTCAAAATAACAATAGAGGTAAAAACTTTGACAAAAATAAGAATTTAGTTTGAAAATGGCTTTCCCTTGCTCAAAGCATCATTAAAAATGTTAGTCCAACATTTATGATCATCTAGTTGAATAAACTAAAAATAAAACAAATAAATGCTAATACAACTAGATTTTTACCAACACTTGAGCCCAAGGAAGGATGTGAAGCCTTCCTTCTTCAAGTGTTCTTCCTTGTGTGTATGGAGCTCCCCCTCAAAGTTTGACTTGTTGAACATCTCCATCACACCTACAATAGACAATCAAGTAATTTTTGGTATCCAAATTGCTTTGGATCCATAAACGTTAGTTGCACAAATTTTAGTCCCCTTAGGAATCCATTTTTCAATGTCATCCTTTTTAATTGAAGTATTAAGTCCTTTTGGGACCCAAATACTTCTAAAACATTTTCCTTTAATAAATCTAGGGGCACTAGATTGTCTAACATAAAAATTTGATTTTCCAAGATTGTTTTTCTTTTCAAGCTCTTTGGAAATCAAATCTTTTTCTTCTTGAACTCTTTGAAGCAATTTTTGTAAATCAAAACATTTTAATTCAAATTCTTCAAGTTTTGCTTCAAGTTAAAGTTTGGTTTTAGAAAGCAAATCATTTTGAATTTTTAACTTTGAAATCAATTTATTGTTTTTCAAAATGTGGCTTTTAAAATCTAAAACCAAATCATCATAGGCATCTTGTAATTCATCAAAAGTGTAAGAACATGAAGTAGATGAATTAGAAGTTACCCTTGAATCTTCTTCGATGGCCATAAGGCAAAGGTTGGCTTGTTCATCGTCGGTGGAGTCCTCATCACTCCAAGTAGCCACATGTGCCTTCTTCTTATGGCTTGAAGTGCTTGCCCTCTCCTTTCTTTTAGGTTCTCGTTCAAGCTCTCTCAAGGCTTTCTTCATGAACGGGGCACACTTCTTGAAGAGATGAACTATCTCTTCATCTTCATCCTCCTCTTCACTTGAGTAGACATGATGGCAAATGGAGGATTTGAGAGCCATGGCACTTGCATTGATGTCAAGCCCTTTAATTTTCTTCTCTCCCATAGCTCTAATTTCTTCCCTCTTCTTCTCATCCTCTTTGTTCTTCTTCATGATTTGATGAGTAAGGAGATACCCCATGAGTTCGTCAAGCTTCAAAGTCTTCAAATTTTTGGCTTCGATGATGGCGGTACTCTTTGAGTCCCATGACTCGGGAAGTGAGTAGATGAGCTTTCGAACAAGCTTTTCTTCCGGGATGGCTTCTCCATAACCTTTAAGGCCATTGGTGATAGTGGAGAACCTATCAAACATCTTCTCGATGTTCTCTTCCGGATCCATTTTGAAGTTCTCATACTCCAAGGTTAGGAGCCCAATTTTGGTCTCCTTAACTTCATTTGTCCCCTCGTATGTGACTTCAAGCTTGTCCCATACCTCCTTGGCACTCTCACAAGAAGACATCTTCTCATAGATGGATGGACCAAATGCACAAAATAGAATGTGCAAGGCTTTGCAATTTAGCTCTATCTTCTTGCGATCGTCGGCACTCCATTCCGTTTTACTTCTTTGAGGCACGAACGGACCATCTTCAACTATGTCCCATAGCTTGTAATCTCTTGACTTCAAGAAGAATTTCATCTTTGTCTTTCAATGGGCATAGTGGTCTCCGTCGAAGAAGGGCGGTTTGTCGATTGATTGTGCCATTGAGCCGGTTGATGAAATAATGATCGAGCTTGCCGGATCTTCTCAATAGGATGTGAATCCCCTTCGATTGAGCCAAGCTCTGATACCAATTGTTGAGTATTTAGGGGCTCGATTCGATCAACCAATTTAGCTCACCAAGTGGTGGAGAGATGGATTTTTGGGTGGAAGGGTTGAGGAAGCTAAAAAATAAATAGACACAATGATTTATAGTGGTTCGGCCTTCTAACAAGCACCTACATCCACTACCTTAGCTCCCCACTAAGGATTTCACAATCAATCCACTAATTGATTCGTCTCCTTTTCTAGGATTAGGAGGAAACCCTTACAACCGATCAAGCTTCTACCCAAAGCCTTGATCAAAACCCTCTTTACAAAGAGACAAAGAAAGCAAACTTAAAACCCTCTAATAGGTGTTTGTTTGCACAGTTAAGCACTCACCCAAAACCTAAAACACTTGAGCAAATTTGACAATTTTGGCTCACTAGTGTTTGTCTATACAAGAATTGACAATTTAAGCTCTAAGACAATCTTTGATCATTTGATGTTTGACAATATGAGCATTAACCTTCTCTTGATGCTTGGAGGTCCCTTTTATACTCCCAAATGAGTTTGTAGCTGTTACTAGTCGTTGGGATCAAATTGGAGCCGTTGAGGACTTTAATTCCCACCATAAATGCAGTTCTGCAGCTCCCCGTTTCGAAACGCTCTAAGCCGTTTCGAAACACTCTCAATGTAGAAAGAGCCGTTGCAGTCTGTCAGGGTACCCGTTTCGGAACACCCCCCTGCCGTTTCGAAACGCGTATCGAAACGCTATAAGCCCGTATCGAAACGCCTGCATTTAAAAGTTAGTTGGGAAAATAGCCGTTGGGGTTAATGACCGTTGGGGTCATTGCCACGTGGGCGTATCGAAACGGCCTAGCCCATTTCGAAACGCTGGGCAAAAATCCTGTCCAATGAAGGCCCGTTTCGATACGAGTATCGAAACGATTTTGCCACTGGAATCCCCTGTTTCGAAACGCCCTAAGGTGTTTCGAAACACCTGGACAGTTTTGTGTAGTTTGGCCTTTGAAAACATATGAAAGCCTTTTAAAACATCCCTAAACATAGTTTCAAGTTATTTGGACTTTTGGAAATTGTTTTAAATACTTTTTAAATCAGTCCAAAACATTTTTCAATTATTATATCAAAATATTAGTTCTACAAACAGTTTAGTCTTTTAAAAAAAACGATAATTAATCGAAATTTATTTTTTTATTTTAATTCTCTCCATCTATCAATCATTCGAATTTACGATTAGAGTTTCAACGACTTGAAGATCGAAAGATGTCCAGCCAAAGAGATGAGTTTCTTTCTCTTTTTATTCATATTTCTCCCCCTCCCCCTATTTTTACTCTTAGAATCGATTTTTATGCTTTTTACCGGTGGGGTTCTTATTTGGGTATTTGTTGTTTTTAGTAGCAAGTTAGGGGTGGACTTCAGTATAAGTCCTGCTGTATTTGGGTGTAGGAGTTAGGATTGAAGGGAATTTTTGTGTTTTTGTTTTTTTTAGTATAAAAAATTTTAATTAAACTCTGTTCAGTAATACTTATAGGACAGGCGTTTCAGCGTTAAACAAAAAAACGTTGCTGAATAAGCCACTAAACAGGCATTAGCTCTTATTTTTTCACTGAATTTAGTTCTTCAACGAATGTTTTGTCACCGTTAGAAAATTTAGCTTCTGCCACCAATCAGCCGTTTATTCTCACCCAACGTTTAATTTTTTTTACTGAATGGCTCTTAGTTTTTTTCTTTTCTTTTTGGTTTAGCTCATACTAAAAAGAAAATGATGAGAGGGCATGTAATATCATGAACAAGTGCTAAGTAGTAAGTAGTGAAAGGGTTGTAGGTAATATAGATCTGGGGCTGAGGGTGAATCGGTAGAGTAGGCTGGCAGACTATTGGTAGGCACGCTATTGGGGAATGGTGGAGATAAGTACGAGGATGATGTATTTGAGGATTAAATTGATAGAATTTGTAAGTATGAAGATTAAATTTATTAATTTATATAAAATTATTATTATATTAACAGACTTAAATAGTCTTCTTTTATAAACTTATTTGTTTTCACGGAAAAGACGGGAGTAGAAAATTAGTTAATCAAATAATTGAGATTAATAGCTCCTTTTTATTTTGGATCATAATCGTTTGATTAACTAAATTTTTATTTTTATTTTTTTATCTTTTATATCAAATAAAACCTTAAATTAAAACTAAATTGATTTATCCAAGACTTTAACCCTAAAAGTCTTTATTAAACTCATTTGTTTTTGACTCAAATATCCCAAATACACGATTTGGATATGTTTAATTCTACTTTCCAGTCCCTTTATTTTTTGAATATTTAATTTTAGTACCTTTAGTTTAATTTCAGAAATTGAATCCCTCGTCTTGTTTGGTTTATAGATTAATGTCCAATCAGAAATTAGAATTTACTTTTTGAATCAAATATCAATGAAGCCTTGGATGAGTTAAACAATATTTTGTTTAAAGTTTAAAACTCAACTTAAACATCAATTCTTTTGATTAATATGTCACATTATTAAATCAAAAATATTATTTTTAGATGATATTATAATTTTACATTTATATCTAAATACATGATGTATAGAAAATAATGAAGGGTTGTTAATCGAATATTAATTTGGTTAATACTGTTGTTGTTTCAATATGTAAGATATATAAATTTAAAATTTTAAGTTATTGACTTTGATTTAGAAGTTTGGGTATGAATATTTTAAATATTGTAATTTTTATTGAAAGAAAGAAAGGAGAGTTCAAAGGAATTAAAAAAGAAATACTATATTCCATTAGATCAGAAGTGTAAAAGAATATATAAAATATTATGTCAGAAAAGAACATCTGCCTCCGTAGCATAGTGGTAGTGCGTTCGCTTCGTAAGCGAAAGGTCGCGAGTTCGATCCTCGCCGGGGGCTTAACTTTTTATATTTATTCTCCTTTTGAAATAAGAAGGGTTTTATGCATGGGCTTGGACATAGGTTTTATGCATGGGTTTGGACATAGGTTTTATGCATAGGTTTGGACATAGTCAACATACATGCCTTTAGCCCATAACAAATATGCTCGTATTTAATCTAATAGCACCGAAACAGTTTAAAAAAACCACACACATGAAATACAATTTATTTTTC
Source organism: Hibiscus tridactylites (assembly GCA_958450335.1). Lineage (NCBI taxonomy): Eukaryota > Viridiplantae > Streptophyta > Magnoliopsida > Malvales > Malvaceae > Hibiscus > Hibiscus tridactylites. Next base: position 42,985,167 of record OY288292.1, read on the forward strand.
CCTAAAATAAAACAGTTTCTTTCCGTTCGAAAAAAAATTAATTATAGTAATATATGTTCAATTTTTAACACTTAATAAATCTTGCGCCTATTTTATAGAAATATTTTTCTCTGTTTCGGTACCTATTTTAATGGCCACACTCTAAAAGATTAGGTTTGAAGTTTAGGATTAATATTTAAGATTAGGGTTTAAGAATTATTGGTATGGTGTATTTTTTACGGTATAGGATTTAGAATTTAGGCTTAGAACTTAAATTTTAAATTTTTAGGTTAATTACCCCATTCATACATGAACTATACCAAATTCTCACTTCATACATAACATTTTAAAATTCTCAGTTTGGTACATATAGTATTTCGCTGTTAACGAGTTTGCCCGCTTTCATCACGAAAGCTAATGTGGCATGTAAGGAAGCTGACGTGACATTTTTTCAAAAAGAAAATCACCATTTATTTAAAGGCATAATAGCCAAATTGTTTTTTCAAGGTTTATTATTTTTCAATTTGAACCTTAAAAGTTTATTATTTTTTAACTTTGACCTTAAAAGTTTTAAAATCCTAAACCTTAAACATAAATCCTAACTCTAAACCTTAACCCTAAAGTTTTAAAAAATAAACCCTAAATCTTAAAATATACAACACTAAACCCTAGAACCCTAACCCCTTTTCCAACGACCAGCTCCGATCACACACCAGTCGACCGTTACAACCTCCGGCGACTGTCCTCATAGCTTCCCTATTTTCGTCCGACTTCGCCCAAGCTCGTAACGTCTTCAGCCGTGATCTCCATCGACCGTTCGAAACTCCCCTGGTCATTCAAGTTCCTGTCGCCACCCAAATCCGTCGCAAGCCTCATCGTTTTAACCTAACCCCGTTCAATTGCCCGTATCGCTCGGTCCTTTTATCTAGATCTGCCTCTCCTTGCGTCGATAGAGATCGTCGAACGGTACGTCTAAGAGTAGTGATAGAAAATTGAACGGCCAGAGGGTTTCGAGTGGTCGATGGAGGCCACGGCTGAAGATGTTATGGGCTTGGGCGAAGTTGGACGGAAGTAGGGAAGGTATGAGGGCGGTCATCGGAGGTTGTAACGGTCGGCTGGTGGGTGACCGGAGTTGGTTGTTGAAAAAGGGGTTAGGGTTTTTAGGGTTTAGTATTTTAGATTTAAGATTTAGAATTTATGGTTAAGGATGTATGGTTAAAGGTTTAGGGTTCATTGTTTAAATTTTTAAAATTTTAGGGTTTAGGTAAAGGGTTTAGGATTTTTAAACTTTTAAGGTCGGAATTAAAAAATAATAATCTCTTAATGACCAATTCGGCTATTATGCCTTAATGAAAAAAATGCCACGTCAGCTTTCGTACATGCCACGTCAGCTTTTATAACGAAAATAGGCAAACTCGTTAACCGTGAAATATCATATGTATGAAACTGAGAATTTTAAAACGTTATGTATGAAAATAAAAATTTGGCATAGTTCATGCATGAATGAGGTAATTAATTTTTAGTATTGGATCATAAAAACGTCATAAAAAAAAGACAATTTTTTTTTGTTCAAATAAAATTACTCAAAAATGAATCTTCTATAAAAAAAAATAACATTCCATTTTCATCGAAACTATTCCTTGGATTCAACTACACAATTTGCAATTATTTAAATAATTTTTTTGTACGTTAATGATTTGTTTTATTTCAAGCCTAAAATATTCTTTTATCCGTATTATGTTATTGTTATCTCTCGTATAATGTTCATAGTTGTATTATTTTTGTGTTTAAATTATAGTAATATTTTTTTATGAATCTTAATTATAATCTTAATCTTACTTAGAGATGTCTTTAAGAAAAACGGACTTTAGGAAAAGAAAGATGATACTCCTAGTGAATCTAAAACCCACGACCTATATGAATATAAGAAAACAAAAATAACAGCTTGACCAACAGGTCAAATATGCTTAGAGGTGGCAATCGGGTCATTCGGTTCGGGTTCGGTTCGGGTCATTTCAGTTCGGGTCATTTCGGGTCTATCTAGAATCGGTTTAGATTCGGTTCGGGTTCGGGTCTAATTCGGGTCTGTGTTGAGTCGGATTCGGTTCGGGTATTGGATCGGGTCAAAATCGGATCGGTTGTTTTTGGGTCGGGTCAATATCGGATCGATCAATTTCGGTTCGGGTCAAAATCGGGTCGTTCGGGTCGCTTTCGGGTCAGGTCAAAATCGGGTCGATTTCGGGTCGGGTCAACATTTAAATTTTCGGGTTAATTCGATTTGAGTTGGGTTAAAGGTTTGAGGTTTAGTATTTATGGTTTAGTTTAGAGTTATTGATGTATGAGATTAATTCTGATTCAACTTGTTAATCTATGCATTTGAATTTGATTAAATATTTAAATCAAAGCTTCATGTATCCATATCAAATTTTTATGTATAATTATATTAAATCAAAGTTTATTAAAATCGGTCTATTTCCGACATCATATCCATAGTTAACGCATTCATCATAGTTAGAAGCTCCAGCTCCGTATCAAGGTCACGATCGATATCGTATGTAATAATAATAATAATAATAATAATAATAATAATAATAATAATAATAATTTCTGAAATAAATTAATTTATTAAACTTAGGATCTAATTGAGCTAACTAAAATCTAAAAGCATAAATCACGGACATAATTAAAATAATTCTAAAACTAAATGTGAAATTTCAATTAAATTAATCTAAATTAAAACTCAATTAAATTTAAAAAGAAAAAGAAAAAAGAGAAAGACAATTGGTAAAAAATAAAGAGGGAAAAGACAAAAATTTAGAGGGAAATAAGCCACCAATTTTTTAAGCTAGATTAAAAAAAAAGAAAAAGACAATTAGAAAAAATAGAGAGAGAAAAGATAAAATTTTAGAGGGAAATAAGCCACCAATTTTTTAAGCTAGAGATTAATTACTTTTTAGGTCACGTTGCATTTAAAATGTTACATTTTAGTCAACTTTAAGTTTTAGTTTAATTTAATTTAGTCACAAGTATCCCCACGGTTTAGACTTCGAATATAGAAATCCCCTCCCCGTAGTGATATTTAGTCTCTAAAAATTTACTTTTAGTCGAAATTAACTAATCTTTGTAATTTAGTCTATTAATTTAATATAATGATATTTTTGTTCATTTTAATTTCTAAGATTTAATTTTTAGCCAAAATTGACCCCTATTTATTTATATGGTATAATTATAAAATTGGTCATTGGACTCTCAAATTTCTCCACTTCCAAATTGTCAATTTAGTCCACAATTTCAACTTTATGCTATATTTTATGGTGAAATTATAAAATTGGTCACCAAGATCTCAAATTTCTATACTTTCAAATTGTCAAGTTGGTCTCAAATTGGTCACCAAGATATTTAACTTTATTTGCAGCTAAATGTCACTTTTGAACGAGAACTTTTTATTTAAGACTTGTGCCTTATGTTAGTTGTGTTTTTCAAACTCTTTATCATTTTACCGAACATATATGGGTAAGAATGCTTGTAATCTAATAGGATCATGTTGATCAAACCATTTGAGTCATGTTTGTTTTGTGTGTGTGGAACTAGTTTTTTCAATGCATGGACTAGTGATGCAATTAAAGGTTGCCCCTATGAATTGGTCTATTATGTATCCATTCCTTTTAATGCAATCTTTTGACATTTTTTTCTTTGTAAATGTAAGATTAAATATTGGGAGAGAAAATAGTACATTGAAACTCTAAATTTAAAAATTAGTTTATTTAATTAATATTGAAACATAAAATGTTATTATACCACAACTTTGACAAGAGGAACAGTCTCTTCCATGATATAGTATAAAAAGATAATAAAACATACTTCTTTTTATTATTTATTATATTGTTAAGGGTAATCTTCACCGGTGGTCCCTTTCGTGTAGGGTGTGTTCTATTTTGGTCACCAGAATTCGAAAAAGATTATTCTGGTCACTTACGTTTAGAATCGTTTCTATTTTGGTCCCTTGGCCGTTAGTCTCCGTTAGTTAAAAAAATAATTTCTAATTTAACCCCCAAACTTTCAAAATTTTATTTTTCATCATCTTCCCAAAAATTATAAAATTAAAACCCCAGAAAATTAAATCAAAACCCTAAGCTCTGCCTCCCCTCTCCTATAAATTTATTGCACACAAAGAACACAGAAAAATCACACAACTGAAAATGCGAATGGTGGGTACCGGTCTAATACGAAGAATGATGTGTTCTATTTCTCTTTTTTTCTTGTCTGCATGTAAACACTTGGTGACCACCTGTGACCGGAGGTTAGGGAACACACCGTTTCAAAACTTGAAATGTATGTATTATAAACGCTTGGTATTTGAAACCTTGGTGTAAGTGATCTGTCCATGGTAGCCCTTGCTTGGTAAAGAAAGTCGATTGTGCATAGGCGACTGCATAAATAAGCTTGTAGCCCATATTGGTACAAGCCTTATAACCGTCTTTGCTTCTTCAACTTCACTGATACTACACATCTTTCCTTGTTTCTTTGAACCATCTGAAGCAAGCAAGGCTTTATTGAGGAACCTACACATTAAAAAACCCATATTTCCATTTAAGAGATGTTTGTCATAGAATTGTAATCGAAACATTATTTTCATACATCTTTCTTGAAACAAATATTATGGAGGTAGTAAATTTTACAGGATGCTAACATGTACATATGTCGGTTTGCAGCCGTGTTTAAATAATACAAGAACTTATATCAGATGCCATTAAAGTAGAAAAATGAATTTTCAGCTTGTTTCCTAAACTGTGTATAAGGCTTTAGATATTAATCTCCAGTAAAACTCACATGAGTTGCTTGAAACTTTCAGTTGGAATAGTTTCTTGAGCCTTTTCGTCAGCCATTGCTGAAGATGTATTTTTTCGATTTCTGGCAACTAAAATGAACACTCGACTGATTCTCACAAATGAACTTTCTTCATAAAATCTGTAAGTCGTCGTTCCAAACACAAAAACAACTAGTACAACAACAATTACAATAGCAGGTAACCCAAATCCAAGAACCCAACTAAGGTAGTCTTGGATGTAGGGTGAAATCCAAACACAAAAACAACCAGTACAACAACAATTTGCAATGGTAGCTGACGCTTTTAATCTTGGGGGAATGGGTTGTAGTGTTGGGTTATAGCCACTGATTTAATTTTTGGGTTTTAGTTTTATAATTTTTGGGGAAGATGGTGAAAAATAAAATTTTGAAAGTTTGGGGGTTAAATTAAAAACTAATTTTTTTAAGTAACGGAGACTAACGGTCAAGGGACCAAAATAGAAACGATTCTAAACATAACTGACCAGAATAATCTTTTTTGTATTTTGGTGACCAAAATAGAACACACCCTAAACGAAAGGGACCACTGGTGAAGATTACCCTATTGTTAAAAATAGATATTCAGGTTAAAATCGGGTCAAAATCGGGTTAAAATCGGGTCGATATTCGGTTCAGCTTTCGGTTCGGGTAGCATTTGGTTCGGGTCAAATCGGTTCGGGTCCATTCGGTTCGGGTCCATTTCGGTTCAACAAAAAATTCCGGTTCGGTTCGGTTCTGTTTATTTCGAGTTTCGGGTCAACTTCGGATCATCATGTTCGGGTCAAAATTGAGTTTCGGTTCTGGTTTCGGGTCTCGGGTCAAGTTTGCCAGGTCTAAATATGCTTGCTCAAATTTATTTATAATTTCTTTACTCTTTAATTGTTTTTTTAACTTTACACTTTAATAGTTCTTTTTGCGTAAATTTGACAACAATCCATGTTAATTAATTTCTCATCAAATGTTTAATTAATTTTACCCAATATTTTGTTTCATTTTTTCAAAAAAATCATCTTTATGTATATTTCATTCTTAAATATAATATTTATCAAATTATTATCACACTTATAAAAATATATAACCAGGGAAATATCTTATATATATGATTTACATAACATAAGATTTAAATTTTGTTGTTTAAAGAGTTAAAATTTCAGTTTTTATCGACTCAATCAAAATTTTAATGACTATTTTATAAAATAATTTCAATTTAATTTTTAAAAACAGCAACCCATTCCAAAACCATCCTATATATATATATATATGTACTAAATATGTTTTAAAACTTCTCATCATCCTCGTGATTCTTTTGCACCAAAAGACGATGTCTTTGAATCATACGCAATAAATCTGTTTATAATTTTTTAAAATTATCATGTCATCGTCTCTGGCATAAAATTATAACGTAGATTTATTGAGTGTTGGAAAAACATTCATTACTCCGACACTCAATAAAAAACAAATGCTGATTGAAGTGTCGGCCCCAAACATTTTCTAAAGTTGTCCGCATAGATTGAAAATGAATAACACTTAATGTTAAAAAAATAATTTTAACAGAAAAAATAAAAAAAATTAAGGTAGCAACGTTTCATTGTCTTTTCTGTAGGCTTACAATGTCTGCATAGCTCTTGAAACCATTGTCGATACGGTGCTTCAATTGCATCAGTCTCCAGCCTTTGTTCCAAATTCGAACAACCAAAAATTTGTCCTTCATATACAGGAAGATGACGGAAGAAGATTGAACAGCATTGTTAAAGGGTATATAAAACCAGTTGTTGCTTTAGCGAATGTGGTGTCGTGGTGTAGTTGGTTATCACGTCAGTCTAACACACTGAAGGTCTCCGGTTCGAGTCCGGGCGACGCCATAACTTTCGTTTTTTCCTTTGTTACCATTTTTTCTTTTCCTTCTGGTAAATAAACAATTCCAACAGAGATCATAACTGAAACAGGATAGAATGCTTAAGCTCTATCTCTTTGCTTACAACTCTCTCCAGGCTTTTGGCTGGTAATTTAACATTCCTCTCTTTCTCCCATTCCCTTTCAACTTACTTAATCCATTACATCATTTCTTCTTGTTGTTTTATTGTCAGGACAATTTCTCTGTTCAGAATTTTGACCAGTTTCACAGCCACCAACTCTGTCAATGGCGCTTATGCTTCTGCTGGAGACTTAATCTGTCAGTTTTTCTTCATTTAATTTCAAAACCCACTTTTGTTTCCTTGTAAAATGATGGAAAATGAACTTCAATTTTCTATTATGGTGATATGAAGGATTTGTTCATATAATTTAGATTCTTACCTTTTTTTCTTTCTTGGAGAGTCATTAGTGTGGGTGAACATGGTTTTTATAGTTTGATTTGAATTTTCTGTCCCTTTTTTCTTTGAAGGTTTGTTGCAAACTTGTGCATTCCTGGAAGTTTTACATGGAGCAGTAGGTAATTTCTTTAGGGTTTCATACACTCCACATTGTTAGCAGTATGAATTTTTGGTTTCTGAGTTCTGATATGGCTTTGTGGAATGATTAAAGGGATTGTTCCAAGTGGAGTGATGTTTCCTCTGATGCAATGGAGTGGAAGAACACATTTCTTGTTAGCAATCGTCCGCCAAATTCATGAGGTTCTCATTTTTCCCATATATTGTTTTCAATTGTTTGCTGATGCACTGGCTGTCTAGTGCCTAAGCACCAAACAATGCGATATAAAGCCGAGAGTAGCTTAGCATTCTCGTATGGTGCTTTTGTTGAGGCAATGAAACAGCGGCCAATAGCCTAAAAAGTAAATTGTACTCATAAATGATTGCTTATCAATTTATTTTTCATCTGATTATAATAGGTACAGGAGGTACCTGCAGTTTTCATAACATTTTTTGCTTGGAGCCTAACTGAGGTGAGCATATGTATTAATCTATGTACTTGAATTCGGTATCTATATATACAATTGGATTTTCAAATGAGCTTTCATAGATGCATGTTACTAATTATGGTAGAAGATATGAATGCATCACTGTCTTGCATTTTTTTAAAATACTAAACTGAGAGTAACGTATCGGATGATATAATGTACACCTTTGTCACCAACCTGTCGTTCTCAACAATTGACTAACAGATATGAAGACAGTTAACGGTAGTAAACCATCTAAAACAACTAGATATATTATCAATATTGGATGATCAAATGCATTGTTACATGTGCCTTTTTGGTGAAATCCCAATCGCTTCTAACAGACCGTCAACACGTAAAAGGGGAAATCTATCAGGCTATAATATAGTTTTCATCCTAGACGTGTTCTAGTGTAAATAAGCTTTACAGCGTCTTTGGAGTGCTCGATGTTTTTGTCTGAGGTTATGTTCCCTTTGGTTTACTGTATAGAACTTGCAAGCTTCAATTTACATACATATTCCCATTTTTGTCAAGTCATTTCCTTTATTCAGTCAAACTAGTGAAATGATCATGTGGTATTAGATGTTTCTCCCTCTAAATCCGTTTTTCTTTCTATGATTTGTAAGGCTTGTGACTTCTTTCTCTCTCTTTTTTTCAGACAATGTTGTTGATTTTCCCCCTTTTCCCTTTGTTTTTTTTTCTGGTAGTAACAGTTGTTAGCAAATAGCAATGCTGATTATGTTCTTTCATAACATGATAGTATACACTCCTTGTGCATAATCTGTCCCGATTTGTTGCTGCATGGTTGTACATTCTGCATCTTTTTGTGTTCCCGGTTTTACTTCACGCTTGTTTTGGAGTTCAACGTAAATTACATATAACATTAACATCCTATCTGCAGGTAATTCGGTATTCGCATTATGCATTGAATATCTTTGGCGGTTGTCCATCTTGGCTCACCTACCTGAGGTCTGATATTTTCCTTCCCAACTAGAATTGCTTACAGACTAACCTTTTTATTGATTTTGAAATTGTTTACATCCTTCAGGTACACTACATTCATTGTGTTGTATCCCATGGGCCTTGCTCCGGGTGAAAGTGAGTTAAAATAGCATTCATACATGCTCTGAATTGGTAGTTATCGTCGGACTTTATAATTGCCTTTTCATCTTATTTCTCTTATCCATTGCTCACTTCAATGCAGTGTGGCTCATGTACCAAGCACTTCGATTTATAAAGGAGAAGAACCTCTACGGGGATTTCTTTGCTAATCTCCCCTTTAGCTATTATGATTTTGTCACGGTATGCACGGTCTTTTACATCTGCAAGCATGAGATTCCTTGGTTTTCCTTCAGATCCATATTCGTAATCGATAATGTTTATGTTGCTCGGTCTTGAATAACGTGGCTTTCGCCTCGTATGTAACCTGAGACAGAGCATCATCATATGTTGTGACAAGGTTTCCCTTGACATATCATGACAATATCTTTTCTGTACATAGTTTTTTTTTTTTAATTGTGGATTTTAGTGACACTTGATATGTTTCGATTCGATTCAGGTTGTTCTTCTTATCTATCCGTTCCTTTGGTTGAATCTTTACCTCCATTTGTTTAAGCAACGACGGTCGAAACTGGGCAAACGTCACAAGAAGAAAAATTGAAGGTAGGAAGTTCTGATTTATTTTTTCAACTCAGTAATTATGGAATATAAAGTACAAAACTTTGATATTTCATGATAATATGTTGATGGACTTCAGAAATTTGCAGTGTATTTCCTATGTAAACAACAACATTTAATTACTGGGATTGATATGTTTAGGACTTGAGGTTTTCTGAGTTTACTGCTTCTTGTTATATCCCATGGCATTCGATCTCCACTCTAATTTATAATTGTTTTCTTTTACGTTGACTTGTTCCAACTTAAACTTCACCATGACAATGAAACGATAAACAAACAAGTTTCACTGGAATAAACCATTAACAAAAGAGAGATACAAACAACACGGGGAATAAAAAGGCACCCACAATTATGAAACCAAAGTGACCCACCAAACTTTCTACAACCCTTGTTAATGGATCACATAGAACTCATCAGAACACCAGAAACCTTAAAATTCTGAAGTTGGAAGCTGCTCGTGTGTGTCCGGGGCGATGAAGAAGACTTCATAGACAATGGCAGCAATGGCAGAGCCGATGAATGGACCGAGCCAGTAGACCCAGTGGTTGTCCCATGTCCAGCTGACCACGGCTGGTCCAAAGGAGACTGCAGGGTTCATGGATGCACCATCAAAGGCGCCACCAGCCAAGATGTTGGCACCCACAATGAAACCAATTGCAATGGGTGCAATGATCCCGATGTCACCCTTCTTCGGGTCGACAGCTGTGGCGTAGACTGTGTAAACCAAACCGAAGGTCATCACGATCTCGAAAACCACCGCGTTCCATGCTCCTACCCCGGATGACAAGGCAAATGCGGATGTTTCCTGCATCATAAAAGAAACAAATTCAGAACATATATTAGTTAACCATTGAGTTAAACTTGCTTTAGATTTTCAGTCTTACCAATCCACCGGTTGAAAACTTGAGAAGCAAGCAAGCGACCACGGATCCGAGCAACTGAGCAATCCAGTACAAAATACTCCGGATCAAGGTAATGTGGCCACCAACAAAGGCACCGAATGTGACGGCAGGGTTTACGTGCCCACCAGAGATGTTAGCACCAACCGAAACCGCCACAAACAGCGCCAAAGCATGTGCCAATGATGCAGATATGAGACCGGCTGGTGTTGCGGCCCCGTTGTTAGTGAGCTTGTCTGCCAAAGAAACATACACAAGTTAGATTACTTCATAGAAAAACAAGGGGAATTGCTACAACGTTAACTAATACGAAACTTTAGGACATGATCAGAAAGGAAAAGGATAAACGTACTGAAAGCCATGCCCGATCCCGAACCGGCGAAAACAAAAATGAGCATCGAAATAAACTCAGCTAAAGCTGCTTTGAGAGCATCAGCTTGGCCAATCTCAGCTGGAGATCCTACTGCAATTCGAGAAATCGGCATTTTGTTTGTTCTGCTCTAGAAAAAAATAGCTACTATTTTTCTTTTTCTCTTGTTTCCCTCATCTTCTTCACTGCTACTTATATATAGGGGTCCAATACTCTACGAACCGGACGAGCCGGGTTTAAACCGGTGAGAAAATTTGAAAAGAAAAACATAAAAAGGTACCCTCTTTTCTGGCGGCCACCTGTCATTGTCGGGGGAATTATTAAGGTGAGGGTCTTCAAACCGCTCCTGTTTCGCCACGTGTACGGTTGGAGTGAACTTGGCTGGCTGATCGGAGCGTGGAGGATTTTGATCACCGGCCAAAAGTGGTAGCAATGGGTCCCAGTGCCGTATGATTTGTGGCTGTGCTTTTCGCTTGACCGACCATTTGGATTGTTTATATTGTGGTGACGTGGACGGTGGTGGTTAGCTTTGCCGGCTTCATTATCATGCACTAATCAAGATTAATTAATTTCTGATTTACGCATTGCTTTTTTTTTGGGGTTATTGGATTAGTGGTGATAATGAACATGTAATGACGTCGGGTATTGCAATGGAGTAGGTGTGGTGAATTTTGGGACTGGCCCCAGGGACGAACATATAATTTTATGTTAGAGGGAGTAAAACTATAAATTAGGAGGGCCGAAAATAAAATTTTAATAGAAAATACATAAAAAATTTAAAAATCTAAATTATATATGAATTTTAAATTTTTAGGGTGACAACTGACAACTGCCCCTTCAACCTTCCTAACGGGTTGTTGTCTGACTTTGGTGATCTTTAGATCCATTAAATTTGTTTAACACTCATATGATCTAAGTGATGTAAAATGAATCGATAATTAAGTTTAAGTTTAATTACTTTACATAATTATTTTTAAAATGTAAAATTAAATAAAACTACTGAATCAGACACATAACGATAAATGTTTCTTACTCTTCACCAATCTAACTATACTTCATTTCCCTAGACCCTGATTCATGTAACTACGACGATAAAAATATTGTCAGGTCTAAAAAATCTTATATTTTTTTACCAATACAATAATAAAATAGTGATTTATAAAAGAAGGATTAATATCCTATACACTGACTGTGGAAATTGAAAGTTTCCACAAGCGCCTTAGTTTTATGGTATAGGGAGTTAGTTTAGATTATAGGGTTTAGGAGTTTAGATGTAGCGGTTTAATATTTAGGGATAGTTGTTTCAATTTAAGGTTTAGGGTTATAATTTAGGGTTTATAAGTTACGGTTTAGTTTTTAGGGTAATATGGTGAGGATTTAGGTTTTAACCTATAAACCCTAAATTATAACCATAAACCTTAAATCGAAACAACTATCTCTAAATTCTAACCCCCTACACTTAAACCCCTAAACCATATACCCTAAATTAACTCCTTATACCTTAAAACTAAGACGCTTGTGGAAACTTTCAGTTTCCACCGCCTGTGTATAGAATATTTATCCATAAAAGAATAGGGTCTTTACCTTAAAAGTAGCAAAGAGGTTGGAGTTGGAATATGATTAATTTGTGGGTACTATTTAATCACATTAAACTATATAATAAAATAAATTATATTATCCTGTTATGGTTATTGGCCAACCATTATCATATGATTCCACTCCACGATCTTGCAATTTGCAACTATAATCAAAAAAAAAAAATTCGCCTCTCCTCTGCACATTAATATATAGAAAAGATTCGTTTACACATTATAAAAAATTTTATATTTTCAAACTAGAAGGCAAAGCTTAAGCCTAAAACAGGTTTCGAATTAAAAAGTGGTTAGAAGGATTAGTTTTTTTTTTTTTTAACAAAAGAGGTAAAGTTAGTTGTTGGTCTGCTAAACAATTGGGTTTTGCTGGTAAAATGCAGTCTGTAATTTTCTGGTCCGTTTTTTGAGATTTTAGAGCTATAAGGGTGAACTTAAAAATTAGTCTCTTATAATAAATATTGCAAAGAATGAATTTTAATAGTAAGCCCCTAATAATAATTATTAGAAAAAAATCGAAATTTAATAATAAATATTAAAAAATATTAAATTTAATAGTATGTATCTAATAACAAATATTAAAAAAAATTAGGTCATAATAACAAGTATCGAAAAAGTAAACTTCCTAATAACAAATATTGATTTATTTATTTATTTGCATTTTTAAGAGTAGACCCCTAATAATAAGTATGTAAAAAATGGGTCCCTAATAACAAGTATAGCAACAACAAAAAATGGACCCATATTAACAAATATTTAAAAAAATTAAAAATATGCCTAAAAGCAATTATTGAGAAAAAATTGGCCCTTAATTACAAGTATTAAAAAATAAACCCATAAACTGTTTTAAAAAATAGACCCATAATAACAATCATCGAAAAATAATTTAATAATAGACCCCTAAGAAAAAGTATTAAAAATTAGACCTTAATAATAAATATTAAAAAAATTAAACTATCATAAAAATTAAACACTTATAATTATGGACAATGGGCTCTGGGCCGTCGCCTTTATGGCCCACCCTCAGGGACGGGTTTATTCATACCTATATTGGACTAATACAGGTACGGGAAGGAAAAAGAGAAATAATAATTTTTAAAATTATAGAGTACGAGTACGACATGAGTGCGACATATAAAATAAATTTTAAATTTTTAAATAAATGTTAAAAGATCATAAATACTAATTCAAGTTCATATTTCACAACAAATAAAAAGTAAAATTTATAAACAAACCACCCTGTTAAACGTGTATAATCTCCCTGAATTCAGTAATAGTAAAGGTGAATATTACTTCACTGCAACCTTGGATCAATTCAACTTTGAAAAGGAAAAGGTTAAATCCTCTAGTATTGTGCTAGCACTACACTAACCTTACATCTCTCATCTAAACATTTTTGGGAGTTTTAATTAAACCACTTATATTAACACAATATATGATTCTCAAAAATAAATGCTTAAAAGTGGAATTCGTTTGGCCCCTTAATTGTATTTTACATTAAAACTATATTTAGAATTTAGGGTAAAGGGTCTAGAGTTAAGCTTAATGGTTATGATAGAGGAAATTAAGAGTAGGGTGTATGGTTTAAGGTTTAGGGTTTGAAATTTAGGATTAAGGTTCATAATTTGATTTTTTTTTTAGTATTTTTAGTGTTAAGACATAAAAAAGGATATACATAGGGGCTGAGAATTTTTTTAAAATAATAATGAGGTTGTGGCCATTACATTAACCCGTGTTCAAGCGAGTGTAAGGAGGACCTGGGCAAAAGATTTTTGTTCATTCAAGTGAATTAAGCAAGAAAATTCCAAAAGAGTTTGTTCTAGATGAGAAAAGTAGGGAAATGAAACATAAATAGAGAAAAAGTCATATTCGTTGCCCTCTTCAATCGTCGATGTCGGCCTCCGTCACCGTGGTTGGTATCCCCAATTGCCCTCTTCAATCACCAAGTAAGATAGTGAGTCTTTTAACCGTTTCAAAGGAGAAAATTTTGGGAAACATATGTTTTCATTTAGGTTATTTTTTTCTTTTAAATTTTCAAGTTAAATGACAATATTAACCACCGGGACGCATGTAAAGGTCACATGTCTCCCTCCCCCGGCCTGAAACGACTCCAAAAAACAGCCAAATCGTTTCCAATTATTTTCAGCCGTATCTCGTCAACATGAGATGCCTTCAGTATGTACTCCAGCAATAAATGTCATGTACTCGCATTAAAGATGTTTTGGATACTTAAAACGACATTCGATTATAGTACTCGTGCTGCCCAGCTTCATACTTCCCAGATGTGATGTTAAGCAAATTTGGTTAAGAAATATGTAGAAGGGGAATGAGTGCATCATCTGCTTATGGTGCATGGTTAGACAATGTTAACCTTTTTTTTTATTAAATGAAAATATTACATCTTCATGTCAAGATTTAAATCCATACAAAATAAGATAAGATGAACATAATTGGCCACTATGCTAATTAATACATCTCAATGTTAACATCTCTTTGTGTACATATAACAACGTTAATTTGAACTTTTTAGATGGAATGAAACTAACATGAGACCAAAAAAAAAAAAACAGTCCAAGTCCAATCCCTTTCTTAACCCAAACCTGTGATAAGAGTCCAAGTAGGCGGCATGTAGTAACTAGTAAGCCCAGATTTATTTAGATAAACATAAAAAAATATTTTTCAATAATTTTTAAATATCAAGGATTCAAGTCTCCAACTTTATTTTCAATCCTTATAATGCAGGACTTTTTATTCTATTTCTCGTTTTTCCGTTATAAAAAATTAAGTATCAATACTTTTTTATTGTCAAAAAAAATATCAATATTTTTATTCTATTGAAAATAAAAGGTTTAAATGAAAAATAAGTGTCTATAGCATAATTCTTTTAAATTTTAGGTGTTTAAAGTATTTTTTTTAAAAACATCTGTCTAAAGTTTACACTATTGTAATTTTAGGTGCTTAAAGTTTACATTATTTGCAGTTTTAGATACCTAAAATTTACATTGTTGCAATTTTAGGTGTCTGACTGTTAAGGGGTATTAAAAAATGGTAAACTTTACTAGAGGACCCTTATATTTAGGGTTTGTTTTATTTTGGTCACCCATTTTAAAAAAATGTCATTCTTGCCACTTATATTTTTAACCGTTATTGTTACGGTCACCCGAGCGTTAACCTCCGTTACTTGGACAATGGGGAGCTAACATGGCGCAAAAGAAAATAAAAAAAAAAATCCACCTTGACGTGAGCTCTAACACACATGGCTTCTTCAACACCCACTTCCTAAAACAGTTGACACTCCCGTTCAAAGCGCCGAAAACGTCACTCCCGTCTTGAAATGGCCGGGATTTGAATAAGCTTGTTTCAGATTGCTTCTGTTATCTCGACAGCTTGTCTTTTCTACAACATCGGGTTTTTTGGCGTTAGCCTTTGTAGCTTTAGCATCAGTCTTAGGTTTTCCTGAATCAGAATAAAATACTTACCAATTCAAAATAAAATTTAATAGATTCTTCAGTAAGTGATTAAATTCCAGTACACGAGAACTAACCATTTTTAGCGGCTGCCACATGAAGCTTCTCCTCATCGCTACTTTCATCCTTACATGAAATATATCATCATCGCCATTGTTAATGTTAGCAGCGTGAACCATACCCTCTTTGTCAAACAAGTGGTGGCCAGCAACCTGCTCGAATAAAGGATTAGCTCCGTTTCGAAGATAAACGTCGTTTATACAAGGGGTGGTCCTGTCACATGCTGTTTCGAGACGGAAGCGACGTTTTTCAGCAATTTGAACGGAATGGTCAACGGTTTTAGGAAGTGGGTGTTGAAGAAGCCATGGATGTGCTACAACTCACGTCCAAGGTGGATTTTTTTATATTTTTTATGCGCCATGTTAGCTCTCTATTACCCAAGTGACAAGAATAACCTTTTATTAAAATGAGTGATCAAAATAGAACAAATCCTTAACATAAGTGATCTCTGGTGAAGTTTACCCTTAAAAAAGTTGTTAGCCAATCAATGCTTGACACGTGACTTATTTTTTTATATTTTTTTCCAAAATTAAAAACTTAAAACATTTTTTTAAAGATATATTTTTTTAGAAAATCTCGAAAATTTGCAATTTTTACAAACATAGTCCCCAAAATCTCTAAAATCCCTGAATTTAAACCCTTAAATCGTCGCTGCTTCCACCGGCGGTCGTCTCCTCTGAGCACACCCCTTTGGTCGCCGGACCTAAGCGATTATTTCTCACAATACAGCGTCGCTAGAAACGTTAAATGACGTGCCAGTCGAACATTAATTTTGTGTTTGACGTTCGGCTGGCACGTCATTCGACGCTTCTGGCGGTGCTATGTTGGGGGTAATGACCGCCTAGGTCCGACCACCAAATGGGTGTGCTCAGGGGCGGCGGTGATTTGGGGATTTGAGTTTGGGAAATTTTTAGGAATTTGTGGATTATTTTATAAAAATTAAAAATTTTGAGTTTTTCTTAAAAATTAAAAGAAATTTAAATTAGTGTCACACGTCAAGCATTGATTGGTTAAAAAAATTTACACCCCTTAACGACCAGACACCTAAAATTACATCGGTGTAAATTTTAGGCACCTAAAGTTCAAAAGAAATATACTTTAGGCACCTATTTTTCATTTAAGCCAAAATAAAATTATATTCTATTTTTTTTGGTAAAGAAAAATTATATTCTATTACTAAACATGTTTCTTTTTAATTGAGCAAACATGTTTTTCAATTTTAAAAAACCCAAAAACTAAATATCGTTTCTTTAAAAATGAAAATACAAAATATTTTGGAAACCAAATTCGTCCACAAGTATACCAAATAAAAACTCAATAAGTACACGTTTTCTCAAAATAGTAACCTAATTTATTTTTGAAAATTTACAACATAACATCAATACATTGTATAATTTGTATTTGCATAGCGGGCCCAATAGTAAAGATATTCAGTATACAAACCCAAGACCAATCTTTTGTATATAGAGGATAGTTATTATTTGATACTTATATTATATGAAAAATACACAATCCAAGTCTATTTGAACTTTAAAACTTAAAATTAAAATTCTAATTTTAAAATCTTAAATTTTAAACTCTGATAAATTCAATATTTTCTTGTGTGTGTTACTTTTTAGTTTACACTATGTGAATGTATTATAGCTCTATATAGAGAGAAAATTATTTGATACATAGATGGTATAAAACTATATAATGTTATTTATTTTAGAGTTTATGAGTCATATTTATGATTTAAATTTAAAATTTTGAGTTCAAAAATTTTAATTTTAGAGTTTAAAATTCAATGGGCAAGACTGTTGTATATTACAAATTACTCTCAATATATCCTTCCACTTATCTCGGTTTCATCATTTTTTAGGAGAACTTTTATCATAGGCTCGTCCCGCTTGGTCGTCCATGGTTCTAACCAATAAAAATTATCTATTTCATTAATTATTTTCATGTATTTTTTTACCAAGCGAATCTTCACATAATCACATGGTAAAATTTATTTTTAAATTTAATTTACACTAAAAATGAGTAAAGATTCACTTGATAAAAAAATGACATGAAAAAATTAATAAAATAAATAATTTTTATTAGTTGTGGCCATAAATGACATGTCTATACATAATTTTTCTATTTAGGCATATTTTCTTTGCTTTTACTAAAATAAATGAATGTTAATAAAGAGGAGATTTAAGTATACATGCACTTTTAATTGTATCGAGAATTAAGTTTTCATTTTTAATTATAGATTAACCGAACCCTTATTTTAAAAATCATGATTAAATGGGTCCATCTAATTACATAATCGTTGATCCCTTAGGTTTATCGGTGTGACATCATTTAATTGGTTGATTTTTTTAAACTATTAAACACTAAAAATTATAAAAATTATAAATTATTTTAATAATTATATAATATATAAAAATTCTAACAAATTATTAAAAATAAAAATAATTTTTTTTAAAATTTAATATAATTAATAAATAATTAGCATATGCGACATTAAACTCTTTTTACATGAAAGTATATAATTTTAATAATTTAACTCTTGTAATATATCTCTTATTGATTTTTTAAAAGTCAAAATTTTTAAATTTTGATCACACTTATTTTAAATATTTTAAAATTTTTAAATTATATAAAATATATATTTCAAAACTAGTTGATTGAAGATTTTTAAAATATATATTTCAATAATAAATTGAAATAAAGTTAAAAATTAATTCAAAAAAGTTAATAAATAACAGTTTAACTGGGACGGAAGGAGTACAAAATAAAAACCTAGTGTAGAACTAATGTTTTGATATAATAATTGAAAAATGTTTTGGACTGATTTAAAAAGTATTTAAAATAATTTCCAAAGTCCAAATAACTTGAAACTATGTTTAGGGATATTTTATAAAGGGTTTTGCATGTTTTCAAAAGCCAAAACACACAAAACCTTCTAGGCGTTTCAAAACACCTTAGGGCGCTTCGATACGGTGCATTCTAGTAGCAAAAGTGTTTCGATACGGGTATCGAAACGGGCATTCCCTGGATGAGATTTTTGCCCAGCGTTTCGAAACGGGCTATGCCGTTTCAATACGCCTACGTGGCATCGACCACAACGGTCATAAACCCCAACGGCTTTTCCCAACTAACTTTTAAATGCAGGTCGTTTCGATAAGGGACTAGGCGTTTCGAAACGGGTGTTTCGAAACGGGATAGAGCGTTTCGATACGGGTCCACGTCAGACTGCAACGGCTCTTTCTACTTATGTAACACCCGTGTTTTGGGCCTAGGAGTTAACCGGGTTTTAATTCGAGTCAAATTAAATTTAATTAAGATAATTCAACTTCAAGTAGTGATCTAAATAAGCTTCAATTAAAAGGGGAGGGACCAATGTTGCAATTTTACCAAAAACTTTTGAAAAGCTAGACAACCTTTTATTAAAAGCAGAAAATTTTCTGCTCTCTCTCCACTCCCCTTTTCTTCCAACGTCAAATACACCATAAACCCCTCCTAAACTCTTTCAAACCTAAAAACACTATTCCATTCATTTTCTTCCTCAATCCAAGACGTTTTTCAAAGGTAATTATGTTTTCCAACTCTCCTCTTTATTCCCTACTCAACCATTGTTGTAGATTTCAAAAAGATGGTGTTTTGAAAATTAGGGTTCATAGGAAATTTGGGGTTTTTGATGGGGCTTTTTAATTTGTTTTGTTAAATTATGTTGGGGGTTTGTTTAAGCATGATGAAATACACCACATACTTAAATTTGGTTGAATTTTGATAGAAATTCGTAGTGATGTCTTAGGGTTAGATTTAAGGTTGTAAAACTTAAGTTTTTGGGAGGTTTAATGTTGTAAATAAGGGGCTGATGGTCTACCTAGGTAAGGAGGGTGTTTTGGGATGCCTTGGAAGCCATTTGGGTGTTTGGAAGTGGGTTTTTCAGCAAGGGTTTTGGGAAGCACGAAAATTGAGTTTTGGGAGATTTTATGATTTGGGGAATTTGTGAAATTTGGTCTATGTTGTGAAGTGAATCGATAGTTGAGCTTTAGCATTGAATTGTGGTGTAATAAGTGTGTTTTGCTTGGCTAGAAGCAAGGGGAAACGTTGAAGGAGCTTTGGGACCGAATCCGGGTGCGTAGGAGGATTGTTCGATTGCTAAGGAAGGGCGGTGAGTGGTCTAAACTTGTTTCAAAGTTGGTTCGAGCATGAGTAGTGTGTGTGTGTGCAAGTGTGCTTGGTAGGCCACTTCCTTTTAATCCAAGTAGTTAACTTAGTCTAATTTCCTTAAATGCTATGTGCTTGATGACTATGCTCAAATGCTTGTAATTAGATGGTGCATGTATATGTATATCATGATGTGGATATATGTGTTGAGCATGAATGTGTTGATGATATGTGGTTGGTGATACATGTTGTGGTTATAATAATTGGCACTAAATAATTACCGGTTGTAAATGATCGATCATTAGGATAGTGTGCACACAAATTGAGTCAAAACGTACGTGGCCTTGATGGCGTTAAGTCATCAAGGAGGAGTACGGTGATGTAGCATTCCACCGGAAGCTTATTATATTTCTACGGGATGATGAGTGGAATCCCATCCGTAGGGCATGTGGCGATGAGTGGAATCCCGCACATGTAAGGTCCGGTGATGAGTGGAATCCCACCGAGGTAAAGTGTTGTCAAGGTTTTAATCCGCACAATCGGGGTAATTAAAGTGGCCAATTAAACTTGTTCATGAATTGTGATATATGATGGTGATATGTGGTTTTGATATATGGTATTGCATGATGATCTATAATGATGCTTAATCTTGCTAGGAATGAGAGACCATATTTGCCACTTAAAAGACTAGCTAGGTCTACTTGGTTATATGCAATGCTTGATATGTATGAGATTAGGATTACATGCTTGAACCCTGCATTGTTGTTGTTTTTCGTTTTAGAGCACCCTCACTAAGCTTATAGCTTACGCTCTCAATGTTCAACAATGCAGATCATTAGCGTGGTGTTAGCTCGAGGCAAGGCAAGAAGGGCATCCAAGTTTGTAGCTCAAGTATGGCTATCGATTTTGTAATAGCTAGCAATGTGGCAAGGGTCTTGTATGAGCGTGTGTGACTCATTTGTTTGATGTTGTTTTTGGTTTGATCATGGGTTGTAAGCATGTTATACTATGTTTGATGTTTGATGGCATGTTTTAGAATGCTTAGGTTGCGTAGTGTATGAGTGCAAACCTTTCAAGATGTCTTGTTTCTTCTAAGGTCCTTTGTGTTTTGAGTATGCCAATATTGCATGAATTGCTCTTAAACTAGAATGCTATGTATGAATGCTTAAATCCATGTTTGACTGACTCCCTTGGCTTAAATATGTATGCTTGTATGGTTGGCTTGCCTTAGGGATTGATGATAGTGTGTTGGTTGAAGTGTTAGAGGGATTTAGGGGCCTCCTTGTGCTCTAAATCAGCTCAAATCTGCAGTTTCGTAGCTGGGGTATCGATACCATTGATCTGGTATTGATACTACCCTGTGGTTTCAGGCCTCGTGTATCGATACTCGAGGGGAGTATCGATACCTTTTTGGCCACTGGAGCCACTGTCGATTTCGGTATCGATACTGGCCTCTAGGGTATCGATACCGTTGTCTTGGCTTTGACCGTGGGAAGTCAACTTTAGGGGAGGGTATCGATACCCTCATCTGGGGTATCGATACTGTCTCCTCAGGTTGACCAAACCCTGTTGACCTAGTCAAAGGGGTATCGATACCCCCTTTAAGGGTATCGATACCGCTTGGAGTTTAACTTTAAAAATAGGCTTTTAAGTGTTAGTTTGGGTTCGATTGATTGTTTCGTAAATATTGTTCCGCTGTATGATCACCTAGGATGTAATTCTCATCTAGACAACATTAAAATGAAAAAAAAATAGGGTTGCTAACCGAGGGAGAGTTCCTTAGGGAGTTTTCACTCGGTTTTCCCCGTGTAGCTCACTCGGACCGGTCATCCGGCCAGACCGGGACGAGGGGGTTACATTTGTTGGTATCAGAGCCTGAGGTTACCGAGACCTCGGGCAGGTAAGTGAGGTAAGATTAATGTGTTAAATGCTTGTGTTGTTCGATGCATGATTTGCCATGAATCCTTGATGATTGATTTATCGTATGATGTTTTGAATGCATGAATGGTCGTGTCTCGTGTGAGTGTGTGCCCATTGCTACTACTACTTAATTTAAAAAGGATTTTTGAAAGAGGAATACTTGAGCACTATTGGACCCTTGCTTTGGCTAACATAATCCTATTTGTTTCTTGTTGTAGTTTTACCTTGCTAGTTGAACCATGAGACCACGTGGGAGGCCTAGGATGGTTCGACCGGAACCACGGGCAGAGGCTCCGAGAGTTGAGCCAGTTGTGAGAGTTGAGGCTCAAGTGGGAGAGCCAGTGGTTGGAGTTGGAGCTCCTCCACCACCTCCGCCACCACCACCTCCTCCACCGGGAGTGGGAGGCGAGGCCGGGCCCGAAGGAATGGGACCACAAGGAGGCCAAGGTGGCCAAGGACCGGCTGGAATTGACTTAGCTCCGTTGGTTCAGGCAATAGCCGGAGCGTTCCAGGCTGCAGTCGCTGGGGGTCAGGCAGCTCATCATCAGGGTGAGGGCACCGGATTACCATTAGAGAGACTTCGGGGCCTTGGGGCCGAAGAGTTTAGAGGTGCTACTCCGGAGAGGTCAGAGATGTGGTTTGAGAATACCGTCCGTATCCTTGCTCAGATGGGGTGTACTGGTGATCGTAAGTTGGGCTGTGTTGAGTCCTTGCTTCAGGGTGATGCCTACACCTGGTGGGTCATCGTTACTTCGGGGATGGATGAGACCGAGATCACTTGGGAGTTCTTTGAGACAGCTTTCCGGAAGAAGTATTTGGGTCCGCGATACCTTGATGAGAGGAAGAGAGAGTTTATGGCATTGTCTCAGGGGAGTATGTTCGTGACTGATTATGAGATCCGATTCGTCAGACTGAGTCAGTATGCACCTGAACTTGTACCTACTGAGGTGGAGCGTTGTAACCGCTTCCGATATGGGCTGAATGAGGAGATCAAGACTTATACTCTAGCTTCTGATTACTTTGATTTTGATGTCTTGGTCTCGAGGGCCAAGGACTTGGAGCACAGTTTGAGTTTGACCAGGCGGTCAGGTGGATCTAGTTCAGGTAAGAGGTCCAGCAACTTTGATTGAGGAGATGCCAAGAGGCATCGGGACAACCGGCATCAGTATGATCATAGGCGTGGTGGCAGTAACCACGGTAGGGGCCACCAGGGCCAGAGAGCTGGTGGGAAGTTGCCCACATGTGCTTCCTGCGGGAGGAACCACACCGGTGAGTGTTGGGGAAATTATCACTCTTGTTGGAGTTGTGGTGCTAGAGACCACATTAGGCGTGACTGTCCACATCAGGTGGGACAGGCACCAGCTCAGGCTCCTGCTAGAGCCAATGACTTTCAGAGAGGCCGCGGGCGCGGTAGAGGAAACTTCCAGCCAAGGAACGATGGTCAGAGAAACTTAGCTCATGTAGTTGCAGTCCAGCCGGAGGGCGGAGGACAGGCTAGGGTTTACGCTCAGCGCGGGGAGCAGCATGACACCGATGTGATCGCATGTAATTTCTCGATACAGTCTTTGGGTTTGCTTTCTTTGATTGACTCTGGGTCTACACATTCCTACATATTGAGTGAGCATGCACAGTCTTTGAATTTGCCTTGTGAGTTGTTAGAGGTAGGAGTTAGTGTTACTAGTTCCTTTGGGGACACGGTAGTGGTTAGGAAGATGTACCAAAGGTGTCCGTTGATGGTTCAGGGACATGTGTTTCCAGTGGATATGATGGAGCTTCCCTTCTATGGTTTTGATGTGATTCTGGGTATGGACTGGCTTACAGAGCATAGAGCTAGGATAAACTTTGAAACTAAACGGATTTCTTTGAAGCTCACAGATGATTATGAGATTGTTGTGGTGGGTGAGAATGTGAAGTTCTTGTCCAATGTGGTTTCAGTGTTAGAGGCTAAGAGGTTAGTGGAGTTGGGGTGTGAAGCATACTTAGCGTATGTGATGAACCCTAACATGAGTGAGGTTAGACCTCAGGACATCCGGACAGTATGTGATTTTCCTAGTGTGTTTCCGGAAGAATTGCCAGGGTTGCCACCGGACAGAGAGGTAGAGTTCAGCATTGAGACTTATTCTGATTCGGCTCCTGTTTCGATTGCTCCGTATCGTATGGCACCGAAAGAATTGAAAGAGTTGAAGACTCAGTTGCAAGAATTGACAGATAGAGGTTTTATTAGGCCTAGTTCTTCACCTTGGGGTGCACCTGTGTTGTTTGTGAAGAAGAAAGATGGGAGTATGAGAATGTGCATAGATTACAGACAGTTAAATCAGTTGACAGTGAAGAACAAATATCCGTTGCCTAGAATTGATGACTTGTTCGATCAGTTGAGAGGGGCGTCTGTCTTTTCGAAGATTGATTTGAGATCGGGTTACTACCAGCTAAAGGTTAGAGAGGTTGATGTACCGAAGACGACCTTTAGGACTAGGTATGGACACTATGAGTTTTTAGTCATGCCATTTGGGTTGACTAATGCACCGGCAGCTTTCATGGACATGATGAATAGGATTTTTCATCAGTATCTAGATCAGTTTGTGGTTGTATTTATTGATGACATTTTGGTGTACTCGCGAACTGAAGAAGACCATGACCGACACTTGAGACTTGTTTTGAAGACTTTGCTAGACCATCAGTTGTATGCGAAGCTCAGCAAGTGTGAATTCTGGATACGAGAGGTAGTCTTCTTAGGACATGTAGTGTCAGCTGAAGGCATTAGAGTTGATCCGAAGAAGATCGAAGCCATTGTTGAGTGGAAGCAACCGAAGTCAGTGACAGAAGTACGTAGCTTCCTAGGCTTAGCCGGATACTATAGAAGATTTGTGGAAGGTTTCTCTAAGTTAGCCGCTCCATTGACACAGTTACTTCAGAAGAGTGTTCAGTTTGAGTGGACAGATGCAAGACAGAGAGCCTTTGAAAAATTGAAAGAAGCTTTGACCCAAGCACCGATCTTGATTCAGCCTGAGTCCGGGAAGGACTATGTGATTTATAGTGATGCCTCGTATGTAGGGTTAGGATGTGTTCTGATGCAAGACCGAAGAGTAGTGGCTTATGCCTCAAGACAGTTGAAGACTCATGAGCGCAACTATCCGACCCATGACATAGAGTTAGCTGCAGTTGTGTTTGCTCTGAAGATTTGGAGACACTATTTGTATGGTGAGAAATGCACAGTATACACCGACCACAAGAGTTTGAAGTACATTATGACTCAGCGAGATTTGAATCTCAGACAGCGTAGATGGTTAGAGTTGCTAAAGGACTATGATCTTACTATTGAGTACCATCCGGGTAAGGCCAATGTAGTGGCCGATGCATTGAGTAGGAAGGTGGCCGTGGACTTGAGAGCCATGTTTGCTAGATTGAGTTTGTCTGGGGATGGTGGCTTAGTAGCCGAGCTTCAGGTTAGACCTACTCTAGGTCAGATGATTCGAGAGAAACAGCTCTTAGATAGATCTTTGGCACCTCACGTGCAAGATATAGCCGAAGGTAGATCTTCAGACTACAGTTTCAGTTCCGATGGGGTCTTATGTTTCAAGGACAGAATAGTTGTGCCTGAAGACAGTGATTTGAGACGTACGATCTTGACTGAAGCCCACAGTAGTCCGTTTGCTATGCATCCTGGAAGTACGAAGATGTACCGTGATTTGAAGAATGAGTACTTTTGGGTTGGATTGAAGAGAGATGTAGCCGACTTTGTGAGTAAGTGCTTAGTGTGCCAGAGAGTGAAGGCGGAACATCAGGTTCCCTCAGGTTTGTTACAGCCGTTGAGAATTCCGGAATGGAAATGGGAGAACATCACCATGGATTTTGTTTCGGGTTTGCCTTTGACACCTACGAAGAAGAACTCAGTTTGGGTGATAGTGGATCGTTTTACGAAGTGTGCTCACTTCTTGGCAGTCAACACTACTTACACCTTAGATAGATTGGCCGATTTGTACATTGGTGAGATTGTGAGGTTACATGGTGTGCCGAAGTCCATTGTGTCAGATAGAGATCCACGGTTTACTTCGAGATTTTGGGAGTGTCTGCATACAGCTTTGGGTACCCGTTTGAACTTCAGTACTTCTTATCATCCTCAGTCAGATGGTCAGTCAGAGAGGGTTATTCAGATCTTAGAGGATATGTTGCGATGTTGTATCATTGACTTTCAGGGTACTTGGGAGAAGCATCTGCCTCTAGTGGAGTTTGCGTACAACAACAGTTTCCAGTCAAGCATTCAGATGGCTCCGTATGAGGCCTTGTATGGTCGAAAGTGTAGAACTCCAGTGTGTTGGGCCGAGGTAGGACAGAAACTGTTACCTATGCCGGATTTGCTCAAGGGGACAACCGACAAGGTAAAATTGATTTGCGATCGTCTGAAGGCTGCTTCGGATAGGCAGAAGTCCTATGCCGATTTGAAGAGGAAGGAAGTTGAGTTCTCAGTGGGTGAGAAGGTGTTCTTGAAAGTGTCTCCGTGGAAGAAAGTGATGAGATTTGGCCGAAAGGGGAAGTTGAGCCCGAGGTACATAGGACCGTATGAGATTGTGAAGAGAGTTGGTCCCGTTGCTATTCAGTTGCGTTTGCCATCCGAGCTTGAGAAGATACATGATGTGTTCCATGTATCCATGCTTCGTAAGTATAGGTCTGATCCATCGCATGTTATGCCCGTAGAAGAAATTGAATTGAATCCGGATTTGACTTATGAGGAAGAGCCCGTCGAGATCTTAGCTTCAGACAGTAAGGTGTTGAGGGGTAGATCAATTGAGCTAGTAAAGGTGCGGTGGCAACGTAGAGGTGTGGACGAGGCCACTTGGGAGAGGAAGGAGGATATGGAAAAGCAGTTTCCGTATCTCTTTCAGTCAGGTAATTTCGGGGACGAAATTCCTTAAGTGGGAGAGAGTTGTAACACCCGTGTTTTGGGCCTAGGAGTTAACCGGGTTTTAATTCGAGTCAAATTAAATTTAATTAAGATAATTCAACTTCAAGTAGTGATCTAAATAAGCTTCAATTAAAAGGGGAGGGACCAATGTTGCAATTTTACCAAAAACTTTTGAAAAGCTAGACAACCTTTTATTAAAAGCAGAAAATTTTCTGCTCTCTCTCCACTCCCCTTTTCTTCCAACGTCAAATACACCATAAACCCCTCCTAAACTCTTTCAAACCTAAAAACACTATTCCATTCATTTTCTTCCTCAATCCAAGACGTTTTTCAAAGGTAATTATGTTTTCCAACTCTCCTCTTTATTCCCTACTCAACCATTGTTGTAGATTTCAAAAAGATGGTGTTTTGAAAATTAGGGTTCATAGGAAATTTAGGGTTTTTGATGGGGCTTTTTAATTTGTTTTGTTAAATTATGTTGGGGGTTTGTTTAAGCATGATGAAATACACCACATACTTAAATTTGGTTGAATTTTGATAGAAATTCGTAGTGATGTCTTAGGGTTAGATTTAAGGTTGTAAAACTTAAGTTTTTGGGAGGTTTAATGTTGTAAATAAGGGGCTGATGGTCTACCTAGGTAAGGAGGGTGTTTTGGGATGCCTTGGAAGCCATTTGGGTGTTTGGAAATGGGTTTTTCAGCAAGGGTTTTGGGAAGCACGAAAATTGAGTTTTGGGAGATTTTATGATTTGGGGAATTTGTGAAATTTGGTCTATGTTGTGAAGTGAATCGATAGTTGAGCTTTAGCATTGAATTGTGGTGTAATAAGTGTGTTTTGCTTGGCTAGAAGCAAGGGGAAACGTTGAAGGAGCTTTGGGACCGAATCCGGGTGCGTAGGAGGATTGTTCGATTGCTAAGGAAGGGCGGTGAGTGGTCTAAACTTGTTTCAAAGTTGGTTCGAGCATGAGTAGTGTGTGTGTGTGTGCAAGTGTGCTTGGTAGGCCACTTCCTTTTAATCCAAGTAGTTAACTTAGTCTAATTTCCTTAAATGCTATGTGCTTGATGACTATGCTCAAATGCTTGTAATTAGATGGTGCATGTATATGTATATCATGATGTGGATATATGTGTTGAGCATGAATGTGTTGATGATATGTGGTTGGTGATACATGTTGTGGTTATAATAATTGGCACTAAATAATTACCGGTTGTAAATGATCGATCATTAGGATAGTGTGCACACAAATTGAGTCAAAACGTACGTGGCCTTGATGGCGTTAAGTCATCAAGGAGGAGTACGGTGATGTAGCATTCCACCGGAAGCTTATTATATTTCTACGGGATGATGAGTGGAAT
Source organism: Hibiscus tridactylites (assembly GCA_958450335.1). NCBI lineage: Eukaryota > Viridiplantae > Streptophyta > Magnoliopsida > Malvales > Malvaceae > Hibiscus > Hibiscus tridactylites. The sequence goes on from OY288292.1 coordinate 43,013,249, forward strand.
CTCATCCGTAGGGCATGTGGCGATGAGTGGAATCCCGCACATGTAAGGTCCGGTGATGAGTGGAATCCCACCGAGGTAAAGTGTTGTCAAGGTTTTAATCCGCACAATCGGGGTAATTAAAGTGGCCAATTAAACTTGTTCATGAATTGTGATATATGATGGTGATATGTGGTTTTGATATATGGTATTGCATGATGATCTATAATGATGCTTAATCTTGCTAGGAATGAGAGACCATATTTGCCACTTGAAAGACTAGCTAGGTCTACTTGGTTATATGCAATGCTTGATATGTATGAGATTAGGATTACATGCTTGAACCCTGCATTGTTGTTGTTTTTCGTTTTAGAGCACCCTCACTAAGCTTATAGCTTACGCTCTCAATGTTCAACAATGCAGATCATTAGCGTGGTGTTAGCTCGAGGCAAGGCAAGAAGGGCATCCAAGTTTGTAGCTCAAGTATGGCTATCGATTTTGTAATAGCTAGCAATGTGGCAAGGGTCTTGTATGAGCGTGTGTGACTCATTTGTTTGATGTTGTTTTTGGTTTGATCATGGGTTGTAAGCATGTTATACTATGTTTGATGTTTGATGGCATGTTTTAGAATGCTTAGGTTGCGTAGTGTATGAGTGCAAACCTTTCAAGATGTCTTGTTTCTTCTAAGGTCCTTTGTGTTTTGAGTATGCCAATATTGCATGAATTGCTCTTAAACTAGAATGCTATGTACTGAATGCTTAAATCCATGTTTGACTGACTCCCTTGGCTTAAATATGTATGCTTGTATGGTTGGCTTGCCTTAGGGATTGATGATAGTGTGTTGGTTGAAGTGTTAGAGGGATTTAGGGGCCTCCTTGTGCTCTAAATCAGCTCAAATCTGCAGTTTCGTAGCTGGGGTATCGATACCATTGATCTGGTATCGATACTACCCTGTGGTTTCAGGCCTCGTGTATCGATACTCGAGGGGAGTATCGATACCTTTTTGGCCACTGGAGCCACTGTCGATTTCGGTATCGATACTGGCCTCTAGGGTATCGATACCGTTGTCTTGGCTTTGACCGTGGGAAGTCAACTTTAGGGGAGGGTATCGATACCCTCATCTGGGGTATCGATACTGTCTCCTCAGGTTGACCAAACCCTGTTGACCTAGTCAAAGGGGTATCGATACCCCCTTTAAGGGTATCGATACCGCCTGCAGTTTAACTTTAAAAATGGGCTTTTAAGTGTTAGTTTGGGTTCGATTGATTGTTTCGTAAATATTGTTCCGCTGTATGATCACCTAGGATGTAATTCTCATCTAGACAACATTAAAATGAAAAAAAATAGGGTTGCTAACCGAGGGAGAGTTCCTTAGGGAGTTTTCACTCGGTTTTCCCCGTGTAGCTCACTCGGACCGGTCATCCGGCCAGACCGGGACGAGGGGGTTACAACTTAAAGGGTGTTTCGAAATGGGTTCGAGCGTTTTGAAACGGTGAGCTGCAGAACTGCATTTATGGTGGGAATTAAAGTCCTCAACGGCTAGCAACGGCTATAAACTCATCAAGGAGTATAAAAGGGACCTCCAAGCATCAAGAAATGGTTAATGCTCATATTGTCAATCAACAAATGATCAAATATTGTCTTAGTGCTTAAATTGTCAATTCTTGTATAGACAAACACTAGTGAGCCAAAATTGTCAAATTTGCTCAAGTGTTTTAGGTTTTTGTTGAGTGCTAAATTGTGCAAACAAATACCTATTAGAGGGATTTAAGTTTGCTTTTCTTATCTCTTTGTAAAAAAGGGTTTTGATTAAGGCTTTGGGTAGAAAGTTTGATCGTGTATAAGAGTTTCCTCCTAAGCCTAGAAAAGGGGACGAATCAATTAGTGGATTGATTGGAAATCCTTAGTGGGGAGCTAAAGTAGTGGATGTAGACCTTGGTTAGAAGGTTGAACCACTATAATTCTTTGTGTCAATTATCCTTTTAGCTTCCACAATCCTTCCACCCAAAAATCCACCTCTCCACCACTTGGTGAGCTAAATCGGTTGAACGAATCGAGCCTCTCTCAACTCAACAATTGGTATCAGAGCTTGGCTCAATTGAGGAGGATTCACATCCTATTGAGAAGATCCGGCAAGCTCGATCATCATTTCACACAACCGGCTCAATAGCGCAATCCATCGACAAATCGCCCTTCTTTGACGGTACCCACTATGCCCATTGGAAGACAAAGATGAAGTTCTTCATCAAATCTATAGATTACAAGCTATGAGACATAGTTGAGGATGGTTCATTCGTGCCTCAACGAAGCAAAGCGGAATGGAGTGCCGATGATCGCAAGAAGATGGAGCTTAATTGCAAAGCCTTGCACATCTTGTTTTGTGCTTTTGGCCCAACCATCTATGAGAAGATGTCTTTTTGTGAGAGTGCCAAGGAGGTATGGGACAAGCTTGAAGTCACATGCGAGGGGACCGATGAAGTCAAGGAGACCAAGATTGGGCTCCTAACCTTGGAGTATGAGAACTTCAAAATGGATCCGGAAGAGAACATCGAGAAGATGTTTGATAGGTTCTCCACATCACCAATGGTCTCAAAGGCTATGGAGAAGCCATCCTGGAGGAAAAGTTTGTTCGAAAGCTCATCTACTCACTTCCCGAGTCATGGGACTCAAAGAGGACCGTCATCATCGAAGCAAAGAATTTGAAGACTCTAAAGCTTGATGAACTCATGTGGTCACTCCTTACTCATCAAATCACGAAGAAGAATAAAGAAGATGAGAAGAAGAGGGAAGAAATTAAAGCTATGGGAGATAAGAAAATCTAAGGGCTAGGCATCAACGCAAGTGTCGTGGCTCTCAAATCCTCCACTTGCAATCATGTCTATTCAAGTGAAGAGGAGGATGAAGAAGAAGAGATAGTTCATCTCTTTAAGAAGTGTGCCCCATTCATGAAGAAAGCTTTGAGAGAACTTGAACGAGAATCCAAGAAAAAGTTGAGGGCGAGCACTTCAAGCCATAAGAAGAAGGCACATGTGGCTACTTGGAGTGCCGAGGACTCCACCGACGATGAACAAGCCAACCTTTGCCTTATGGCCATCGAAGAAGATTCAAGGGTAACTTCTAATTCATCTACTTCATGTTCTTACTCTTTTGATGAATTACAAGATGCCTACGATGATTTGGTTTTAGACTTTAAAAATCACATTTTGAAAAACAATAAATTGATTTCAAAGTTAAAAATTCAAAATGATTTGATTTCTAAAACCAAACTTGAACTTGAAGCAAAACTCGAAGAGTTTGAATTAAAATGTTTTGATTTACAAAATTTGCTTCAAAAAGTTCAAGGAGAAAAAGATTTGATTTCCAAAGAGCTTGAAAAGAAAAACAATTTTAGAAAATCAAATTTTTATGTAAGACAATCTAGTGCCCCTAGATTTATTAAAGGAAAATGTTTTAGAAGTATTTGGGTCCCAAAAGGACTTAGTACTTCAATTATAAAGGATGACATCGAAAAATTGATTCCTAAGGGGACTAAAATTTGTGCTACTAACGTTTATGGATCCAAAGCAATTTGGATACCAAAAATCACTTGATTGTCTTTTGCTAGGTGTGATGGAGATGTTCAACAAGTCAAACATTGAGGGGGAGCTCCATGCACACAAGGAAGAACACTTGAAGAATGAAGGCTTCACATCCTCCATTGGGTTCAAGTGTTGGTAAAAAAATTCTAGTTGTTTTTTTATTTCATTTGTTTATTTTAGTTTAAATTCAACTAGATGATCATATATGTTGGACTAACATTTTTTATGATGCTTTGAGTAAGGGGGAGCCATTTTAAAACCAAATTCATATTTTTGTCAAATTTTACCTCTATTGTTATTTTGAACTTAATGTTTTAAATTCTTTTTGATATAACAGAAAAGGGGAGAAATGGTTTGAAAAATTAAATTTTCAAATGAATAAGGGGGAGCTTTATTTGATTTCATATTTTTAATTTTTAATCTCTTATTCTCTTTTTTAAAGTAAAAGGGGGAGAATCTCAAACAATTTTTCAAGTGAGTTTTATTATATCAAAAAGGGGAGATTGTAGAACTAATATTTTGATATAATAATTGAAAAATATTTTGGACTGATTTAAAAAGTATTTAAAACAATTTCCAAAGTCCAAATAACTTGAAACTATGTTTAGGGATATTTTATAAAGGGTTTTGCATGTTTTCAAAAGCTAGAATACACAAAACCTTCTAGGCGTTTCGAAAAACCTTAGGGCGTTACGATACGGTGCATTCTAGTAGCAAAAGTGTTTCGATACGGGTATCGAAACATGCATTCCCTGGATGAGATTTTTGCCCAGCGTTTCGAAACGAGCTATGCCGTTTCGATACGCCTACGTGGCATCGACCACAACGGTCATAAACCCCAACGGCTTTTCCCAACTAACTTTTAAATGCAGGTCGTTCCGATACGGGACTAGGCGTTTCGAAATGGGTGTTTCGAAACGGGATATAGCGTTTCGATACGGGTCCACGTCAGACTGCAACGACTCTTTCTACTTAAAGGGTGTTTTGAAACGGGTTCAAGCGTTTCGAAACGGTGAGCTGCAGAACTGCATTTATGGTTGAAATTAAAGTCCTCAACGGATAGCAACGGCTATAAACTCATCAAGGAGTATAAAAGGGACCTTCAAGCATCAAGAAATGGTTAATGCTCATATTGTCAATCAACAAATGATCAAATATTGTCTTAGTGCTTAAATTGTCAATTCTTGTATAGACAAACACTAGTGAGCCAAAATTGTCAAATTTACTCAAGTGTTTTAGGTTTTAGCTGAGTGCTAAATTGTGCAAACAAATACCTATTAGAGGGATTTAAGTTTGTTTTTCTTATCTCTTTGTAAAAGAGGGTTTTGATCAAGGCTTTGGTAGAAAGCTTGATCGTGTATAAGGGTTTCCTCCTAAGCCTAGAAAAGGGGACGAATCAATTAGTGAATTGATTGGAAATCCTTAGTGGGGAGCTACGGTAGTGGATGTAGACCTTGGTTAGAAGGTTGAACCACTATAATTCTTTGTGCCAATTATCCTTTTAGCTTCCACAACCCTTCCACCCAAAAATCCACCTCTCCACCACTTGGTGAGCTAAATCGGTTGAACGAATCGAGCCTCTCTCAACTCAACACCTAGTTTTCCCCCTTTTCTCTACCAGCTACAAGTCCCTCTTTTTATTTTGATATTATTGGTGTCGATAATAGTTTAGATACCAGTCGTCGATCGTCGATTTTCATTTGTATCATTGTTTTCTTATATTCTACTTTGATTTGTTATTTTTTATTTAGTTTTTTATTTTAAATTTTAATAAAAAATCTTTTTTGTTTGATTTCTCTTTTCGTATATTTTGTGCATGTCCTTTTGCCTTTGTGGCACGTTATAACTATGCTCTTGTGGCACGTTTTATCTGTCTTATGGTACGTTGCTTGCCTACATCTATGGTAAATCTGCGATCGTGTAGAGAATTTTGCGTCGCTCATATTTGATTTATTATTGCCGTTAGTCTATCAGTGATTAGATTTTCGTTTGTGGTTGTTTGCTGATGTATTCAGATTTATCTTGCGAAGCCGCCTGTAAATTTACTTTGGTTCGCTCGACACTCCTTCATCATCTCTAAAGTACCTAATTGGACAAAAACAACTGAATATTATAGACGATTATTAGGTTACTATGAATTATAGACGTCGGATTCAAAAGAAGGCTATGACTGTTATTGCGCCTTCAGTTTTTTTATATTATTTTATGTTTAAATTTTTTGTAAACATAATCCCTAAAATTCTCTTTCATTAATTGTATTACTAAGATTATTTTTTTAATAAAATTTAGAGTAAAGTATGCCAGGTACCACCGAACAATAGGATTCGAACCTAAGACCTTAAGCATCAAAGACAACCTCTTAACCACCAAGCCAACCTAATATCTTTAAATTATTTTTTAGCACAAATAATATATATTCCAAACTGTAGTTTGTCATATAAATAATATTACTTTATCTGAATAATATAAATATATTATTTCTAATATAAAAATATTCAAATATTGGTATACATATATTAATACATAAATAATAAATTAAATGAAAATATATAGATATTTTTATATTATTAATAATATTAAATTTATAAATAGATAAATATATTATTATAAAAACTAAAAGACTAATTTTCAAAACAAAGTTTGTTTAAAAAGTCTAAAATTCGACAAAATATATAAACAAATAATATATTATTATAAAAACTAAAAAACTGATTTAAAAAATATAAATTTTTTAGAATTTACAAAAAGACCAAAAAATTCACCAAAATCTTAAACCCTAAACCCTAAACCCAAAGCTTTAAGATTTTGGTGAATTTTTAGGTCTTTTCGTAAATTTTGAAAATTTTATATTTTTTAAATCAGTTTTTTAGTTTTTATAATAATATATTATTTGTTTGTATATTTTAATATTATTTGTTTATGAATAAAATTTTAGGCTTTAAAGTTTATAGTTTAGGGTTAGTGTTTATGGGTTTAGGGATTAAGATTTTGTCGAATTTTAGATTTTGTAAACAAATTTTATTTTGAAAACTAGTCTTTTAGTTTTTATAATAATCTATTTATATATTTAATACTATTAATAATATAAAAATATTTATATATTTTCATTTACTTTATTATTTATGTATTAATATATGTATACCAATATTTGAATATTTTTATATTAGAAATAATATATTTATTTGACAAACTACAGTTTGGAATATATATTATTTGTGTTAAAAATAATTCAAAGATATTAGGTTGGCTTGGTGGTTAAGAGGTTATCTTTGATGCTTAAGGTCTTAGGTTCGAATCTCATTAAATGCACAATTTCACATATTTTCTCTAGCAAAATGATGTCATTTTGGGTCATTTATTATCAAAATAGCGGCACCAAAACGACGTCGTTTTGGTGCAGCGTCCATGTCATCACGGAGTTAACGAGTTTGGACCAATTGAAAGGTTGATGGTAAAAACATGTCACACCCTATTGTTCGGTGGTACCTGGCATACTTTACCCTAAAATTTAATATCGTTTTAAGATTAAAAGAATTGTTTGAAACCCGAAAACATGCATACTACCAAAAATATATATGAAGTGTTGTTTCCTGTATTTGGGCCTGTTTTTTGTTACGTTTAGCAACCTAAAAGCACTTAAAAAGTGTTTTTAGTTAAAATATGTTTTTTTTTGTTGCTTTTAAAACTAGTTTTTCCACCCAAACCAAAAAGCTAGATTTTATAGCTTCTTGGGTGGAAAAACTAGTTTGAAAATAAAATTACTTTTTTACCCTTATTATTTAATTATAATTTATTGTTAAAATAATGTTATGCATACATAATTGTAAAATAATATATATTTTATAATATTATATTGAGAATAAAATTGTTTTATTTGTAATTTATTTTATATTTATTATTAATTTGTAAGTGGTGTGTCCGTATATAATTTAGAATGTACTTTATATTTTCGAATTAAATTTGTTATTATAATTGAAATTGATTTATTTCATATATCATAACATTAACTAATTTGAACATCACCCAAGTTTATTTTTACTTTCCAATATAATGTCTAAAATCTACATTTTATCTCCTCAAAATTACTTTTTGACATCAATGACAAACACTAACCAGCTTTTCAAAATTACTTTTTAACGGTTAATTTGAAAATTACTTCTTTCACTATACTATTTAAAAGTAACCACAAACTAAACTTTTGTTATCATCTTCTGCGCAACTTTTTTGTGACAATAAATCTGAAATATCGTTTATGATTTCATTTATTTATTTAAACATTTGATATTTTCTATTTCATAGTCATCTCAGCCTCAGCCGTACTAATTAATATTTGCTCAAGTTCGCAATTATTATGATCAAAACTATCTGCAAACATTTTAGATTTATTAGTTTTTCTACTTTCCTCCGTCCATTTGTATCTGATTAACCCAGAATTTTGTTCTCTCAATACTTCTCATGAAATTAAATCCTCCTCAATAATAAAAAAACATTTTACTTATTAAACGTCTAATTTCTGTCGTATTTTACGTATTATATAAAATCTCATTATTTACAACTTTTATTATCGATATCAAATTTTATTTTATTTTTTAAGATAGAAATTAATAGCGAGTCCACATTCATCTACTTTGATTATTAATCCGAATGCCGCCATGCAACCACTTTATGGATGGAATCGGCATTTCGAATTTAATACAGAGGATGAGTGTGTCTACCCTTTGTGCTTTAATTAATTTTCCTACATTCTTCATTAACTGTGTTCAAAGTTTAGACCGGTTTGTGTTCTATTAATGAATGCCGAGTGAAAGATCCGGCAGGGAATGTTCTCATTGGAGATCTCCCAGTCAAACCCTTTGTTTTGTTGGGTTAAATCTGTGTTGAAATTGCCAAGTGTTTGACTGTTTGTCCACTTGGTTTAACAGGGAACCATTGAAATGGCCACCATTCCGATGATGTTCTTACATGTGCTTAGAAGTTAGAATACGACGTCCATTGCATCTAGAACTCAGTGGCGTCCGGTAAGGGGAGCAGCACGAGCGATCGTTTAGAGCTTCCGTCTTTTATTTTTATAACTTTACAAATTCTTTAAGTGACAATCTAATAAGTTAGTGGTTACTTTTTTTAGTTGTATTTATTATGTTTTTTAGCAACACAACGAAAATTTTAAATTAATCATTGTTTTTAATATTTATGTTTTATCTTTTAACTCTAAATTCTGACTCTATACATACATAATAATGCTAAAAATTGTGAAAAGTTTAGGGGTTTCTTTCAAAACAGTGTGGATTGCTAAGTACTCCATTAGATGCCATTATATAGACTAGGATGGAAACAATAAAAGTATCTAATTTTCACATTCTGCTTGCGTTGTTTGTAGATTTCATGTTTAGATTATGAAAAATCCATATTTTCCATGTCGTATATGAAACTTTCCTTTTTCTCTTTGGAAAGTGGGCAAATAGAATTATATCAAGCAATCCTTCTTGTACGGGAAAGAAGAAAAAAAAGGAAGTCATTTTGTTTTCATTTGAAGGCCAACCCATTTATGAGGTGAAACCATGGTTATAACCCAATCATGTCTCATCAAAAATCGTCGACTTGACCCCTAAACAGTAGCTATGCAATATGCTTTTTAGACTACATTCTTAGAATCTTCGTTATTCGATTGAACCGAATTAATCATTCGAAATTTAATTCTGGTATATTAATCGATTAATCATTCAAAAATTTTATTAAAAAATTAATAAGTAATGTTTATGAAACTAGTAAACTTGATTAATGAAGATTGGGAAAGCCGAGTATAGTTTTCTGGTTTTAGATATTATTTTGGGTTGTTAGTCCAAGTCAAGTTTGTAGTTAGCAAGGTGAGGCACGAGCGACCTACCAATTGTGGATTAGAATTTAGAAGAGGAGAGAAGCATTGACATGTGCCACATCGCACGGTCTACACGCCAAGTGTCGTGAAAACATGGGCACTGGTTTCGGCTCCGCACGGCGACTCTGCTTTGTCGCCTTGTGCCCAAATGCTGGCACATGACCCATGCCTAACCGCCATGTGCGGAAGTCCATAAAATGACAACCCCATTGGCTACCACAGTAGTTCCACTTTCTTTTATACAGAAAATGACCTCTTTTTTATAATGATCAGAGACGGAGATATGATTTAGGCGGGAGTAAAATATAAATTATAAAAAGTTAAGAGATAAATTTATAATTCATCCAATTTTTATATAAGAATATAAAAAATAAAGGAAGAAATTTGTGAGGCAAACAGGGACAGAGCTATGATTAAATATTGAGAGGGACAAGACTCTTATTAAGCTTTTAAATTTAAAAATTGAGAGGAACAAAGTTTTTATTTGACTAGTATTTAAACTTAGAAAGACTTCAAATATTATTATATCAAAATATTTTAAGAGGGACTCTTATACATAATTTCGTCCCTGGGTGCAGGAGCCTCTTAAACCATCTACCTTCGTCATTGTTTATAACTATCATTTTTTAATTAGTGGATTGATTTTGATTAGATGTTATAAAAGTTCATAAAAGTATTTTTTTCTCGGCAAATATAATTATTTATTAATAAAGATTTAATCATATACGCCTTGACCTTGTATGTGAGTCTCGTTAGAAACCTCCCTAAACTTAGATGGAGGAAAAGAAGTACACATAATTTGTGATTCCAAAACTCGAACTCTTGACATTGTTTAAAAATTTAATACTTCTTCTTATTGGGTGATTCTGGGGTGCAGCAGGGTTACGATACGACTAAGGTGTGGCACCAACTGAAATGTTATAACACAGTGAACCTATAATGTTACTCACGACCTAAAATGTTACACTTTTTTATAATATTTTAGGTTGGCACACCATTGCCATACTGTCACTCTGTTGTACGTTAGACCCACGTGTCTTATTAGATCAAATCATTGTTAGATTCTTTTATGGTTCGTTTTTTATACTCAATGTTTTTTTTTACTTTTATGGTTTTTAAGGCTTTGTCTTGATTAATCCGAACTGACCCGTATCGCACACTTGACTTTGGTGGGTGATTCTTTTAAATTTTTTTTGCATACACAAAAACTCGAGACTCGCTTAAACAATACCAAGTCGCTTACCACTTAGACCAACTCCTTTGATTTATACCATCGATGTTTTTAATGATACATTCAATCATCAAATGCATTGTATCTGAATTTGTTTCTACCTAGAAAGCTCATGGCACAGTAGGATAAAAGTAAACCAGACATACTTTCTTTTCTTTTGGTTCGGTGATAAATGACAATGGTTGAATTCCCGAGGTTCACGTCAATAGTTCCGGTGTTCGACAGGTAAAGTCGTTATTGGTCTGGAAACTATATGGTCTAATAGTAAAACTGGGAGTTGGTCTCCTCTTTATTGGACCGTTTCTTAAATCCCAATTTGTATTTTTAACTTCTATAGTTAATTAGTGACATGATTAGCCTTATAATTTATTTAGTAGGTCACTAATACCACTTTATATATCTTTCTTCAACAACTTGAATTATAAAACTTAAACTTTGTTGCTGTAGTTGTGTTCTGTCAATGTTATGAGTTAGCAATTGAAAAAAAAATTACTGAAAAAATATGTATGAATAGATACTATCTTGTAATTATCTTTAAACCATTAAAAATTATATATTGCACATGAAAGCCTTTATTACGGACGTGTAATTAGATTGAGGTTAACATGTAGGATATTTTAATAACTTATCATTGGATTTTATATAAAATATTTTATTTTTTTAAGCTAAAGTGATTACAAGTTAGCATATATTCTGAATATACTCTCAACCATTTGATAATGCTTGCTTAATCACCCTGCCACAGCAGTTGGTGCTCGAACACGTGACCTCTAGAAACAACAACTGTTCCCTTTAACCACTTAGACAAATTAGTTCATGCAATATACTTTTTTATTTTAATAAACACGCACAAATATCAATATTAATATCCAAAGTCTCTTTACTGAGTTGAAAATCCATCGTTGGCTATCAATTAATAATTGATAGACCGGAAGAATTTTTTTGACAGAGTTGAATTGTGTAGGGTTGGGTTTTGTTTTTTTACCTGTTTAATTGAATTAAGTTTTCTATTTTTTTTTACATACCAAAGTTAGAGGATTACGGGTCAACTCATTATATTTTTTTGGTATAATTAATGTCTATTTTATGGTTTATAATTATATGTTTGTGGTTCTCTTCTAATAAACTTATGAACTCATTATGATAACACATCCAAAGTGAACTTTATAATATTAAAATTTGTATGATATACTAAAAAAATAACACAAATTATTATTAAATTTGATATACTTACAAAAAAAATTGGAATCTTCCATAATTATTTTATAAAAATATTTGAGTGTTTTCAAAGTATCGTGTCTAAATTTTAAACATAAATTCTTTCTTTGAAAATATAATATTTATCATTAATTTTAATGACTTATTAATTACTTACGGAATAATATAAATACGCTAAAATATACGAAATTGTAAATGTAATGTAAAGCGTCCAACCGATAAGAGCAAAAGATTGAAAAAATGATTTAAATACAATCTGTGGTGCAGTCTAACATACTAACAGTTCACCAGGTTCATTGTATTAAGGAAACCTATTTTTTGTCTCATTCATTTTTTTAATTTTACATCTTTGTCGAGTATAATTTAAAATTCAGCAGCATATTCCAGCTTCTTGAGATAAGCAAAAAGTGAGGCGGGTGAAAAACTCCTTTTAAATTATTATTGAGAAAAATGGCTCCTAAAAACTATTATTTGGCAAAATGACTCCCAAACTTGCCAGGTAGGCAGACCTCGCGTTGTGTAGGACGCGAGGTACGATATCGCGTTTTGCACAACGCGATTTCAGTCGACGTGACAATGTTGTCTGTGTTAACGGTTTAGCAGTACCTCGCGTTCTACAGAACGCGAGGTCCCCGAGAAATTGAAAAGGCGGCTGGAATATATCGCACAGACCTCGCGTTCTGTAGGACGCGAGGTCTGTGCAAATCTGCCCTGAACAACAACCGAAAACAAGCGTGGGTAGGCCTGTTCGAGCCCAATTTCGAGCGTGTAAATTGTATATTTTTAGCGATCATCGAGTTTGGTGTCGTAGTACTGGAAATTGTCTATCGTATGATACCAACATGGTTAATTGTCTATCGTAGTACTGGAAATTGTCTATCGTATGATACCAACATGGTTAATTTCCATCCAATTTCGAAAACCCGATACTAGCTACGCAAGACTGCCTTGGAGGAGCAGATGACGATGCACCAAACTCGTTGTCTCCGCAGAGTAGGCTAAAATCACGTCGTAGACCTGCGGTCGGGCTATCAACGTTGGCATTCGGATCGAAGTCAAAATTCGCCCGGCACCAGCTTGGTATTTCGACAACTGGATTAGACTCGAAGAACGATGCATGCAGCTCGAGGGGCGTTCCAATTGAATACTCGAAGTGAGTTTCCATCATCATTTGCACATCAGCATTTTTCGCAATTTGACATACAGAGTACTGTAAAGGGTCTATAGATATTGGCACCCGATACTTCACGTTGGACAAACGATGATTATCGATTATCCACAGCTGCACCCTCAGTATGGGTTTCCGATTGTGGAGAGTACGCCTCAGGGTAGCTTGTTTTACTCCCCGCCTGCGCCCAGCACAGATCCGCATATCGCACACGATGGTCAGGATAATAGGGACCAGGGACCACCACACGATGGAAACATGAGGTATCCGGATCGTGAGCGTCACCCACCCGACTGCGGAACGGGTGGACATAGGCATTTTTAGTCTTTTTTTACTATTTTCTACTTATGTTTTTAATATTTATGTAAAACACTATTAAATTTTATAATGTCGTATTATAATTTTGTTTACGTATTATAATTTTGTTTACATATTATAATTAAACTTTATAGTGTTTATTTAATTTTTGTTTTTAATAAATTTAATGGGATTACTAAACCGAAAATCGACATTAGTTGAAATGCAACTTCAATAAAAAAAAAGATGATGGCATAGGGTTTTCGAATCCATTTTAAATCATTGTATAATTGACGGAAATTAACCATGTTGGTATCATACGATAGACAATTTTCAGTACTACAACCCCAAACTCGATGATCGCTAAAAATATACAATTTACACGCTCGAAATTGGGCTCGAACAGGCCTACCCACACTTGTTTTCGGTTGTGGTTCAGGGCAGATTTGCACAGACCTCGTGTCCTACAGAACGCGAGGTCTGTGCGATATATTCCAGCCGCCTTTTCAATTTCTCGGGGACCTCGCGTTCTGCAGAACGCGAGGTACTGTAAAACCGTTAACACGGACAGCAATGCCACGTCGACTAAAATCGCGTTGTGCAGAACGCGATGTCGTACCTCGCGTCCTACACAACGCGAGGTCTGCCGACCTGACAAGTTTGGGGGTCATTTTGCCAAATAATAATTTTTAGGAACCATTTTTCCCAATAATAATTTAAAAAGGGTTTTTCACCCAAAATTACCAAAAAAGTGAAACCACAATACTATAAAGAAATAGAAAAAAAAATATAAATTGTTATAATTCATATAGGTAAAGCTCTTTATTAGGTTTATGGTCAATTTGATATTATTTTTAAAAATATTTTCGTATTGGTTGGTATAAAATTTAAGTATTTAGTATTTGTTCTTTTAATAATTTTAATGTGGTTACAAGATAATATTTGTTAATATACATTCTTATCTCTTTGACAATGTACACACCTTGCAGATAAAATGATTTGAACTTGAACTTTCTCGGATGAACACCATCCGTTTTATCACTGGGATCAGTTGTTGAATTTTAATATTTATTATCAAAAGAATATTTTTAATTAGATAAATTGTCAATGACTTTGATAATATGAAAGAATTGATGATATAAATGAAAACAAAAGTATAATTTTACTTAAAAATAATTTTTGAATACACATGTAATTTAGTTATCTATTTCTGTTCTGCTACAATAATTACAAAATCAAAAGCTTTTTTTTTTACCGTATACAAAATCAAAAGCTTTACGAACCGACAAATGTTTTAGTGTAAAAAGTGGATGATATACATCTTAGAAGCAGTGGTGAATCTAAACTTCGTATCAAGTGGGTTCAAGAATATCAAAGTCAAAATCAAACAAACTAAAATTTTGACAATTAATGACTTTACTATTAAAAACGAGACTTTAAAATAATTTGAATTATTAAAGAATTTAATTAAGGGGCTCATAATCATCTTTTACTTCGGTTTTGTAGATATTATTTTGGGTAAAGTACACAGACGGTCACTGAACTTTGGTAAAAAAAAAAATAAAATGGTAACCAAACTTCCAAAAATCACAAAATGATAATTAAACTTTATGTTTTATAACAAAATGGTAACTAGACGTTAAAAGCTGTTAAGTGACTGTTATAAAATTTGGTATAATAACACATTTAGTCTTTCGTATTTATACATTCAATTAATTTAGTCTTAATTCGAAACAATTCACTAAATTTAGCCCTTGTTATTTACGTATTCTTTCAATTTGGTCCTTAAAGCAAAATTCCAAAGTATGGTAACATGATAAATAATTACAATTAATTTTTTATAGGAACTCGAAAAACTCGACTCGACTCGAATCCAAAAAAAAATTCAAATAAAGTTTGAGTTGTAAAATATGACGAGTCAACTCGAATAACTCGAAATTTTTTTGACTCGACTCGATCGAACGATCATCTCTATCTTAAGATATGACGTGTCAACTCGAATAACTCGAAATATTCGAATATTTTAAATCATTTTTCTTTTAAATAGAATATTTTTTAAAATAGAATATTTAATATTTTCATATTTAAATCACATCGATTATTTTATAACAACTTTAAATATTTGGTTAAAAAGAAAAAATGATTTAAAATATTCGAATATTTAATTAAATTTTTATAAGAACTCGATTCGAATCGAATCGAAAAAAATTCAAATAAAGTTTGAGTTGTAAAATATGACGCGTCAACTCGAATTACTCGAAATATTCAAATGTTTTAAATAATTTTTTCCTTTTAAATTAAATATTTTTAAAATAGAATATTTAATATTTTCATATTTAAATCACGTCGAATATTTAATAACTACTTTAAACATTCAATTTAATTTAAAAATATTCAATTTAAAAGAAAAATGATTTTAAATATTCGAATATTTAATAACTATTTTAAATATTTTTCTTTTAAATATTCAAATATTTAATAACTACTTAAAATATTCAAATATTTTAAATAAACTTTTTTCTTGTAAATCGAATATTTTGAAATTAAATCGAATATTTAAAATAGTTATTAAATATTCGATGTGATTTAAAAGAAAAAATAATTTAAAATATTCAAATATTTCGAGTTATTCGATTTGACGTGTTATATCTTAAGATAGAGGTGAGCGTTCGATCGAGTCGAGTCAAAAAATTTCGAGTTATTTGAGTTGACGCACCATATTTTACAACTCAAACTTTATTTGAAATTTTTTCGATTCGAGTCGAGTTTTCGAGTTCCTATAAAAAATTAATTAAATATTCGAATATTTTAAATCAATTTTTTTTCTTTTGAATCTAATATTTTTAAATTAAATCGAATATTTAAAGTAGTTATTAAATATTCGATGTGATTAAATATGAAAATATTAAATATTATATTTTAAAAAATATTTGATTTAAAAGAAAAAAATGATTTAAAATATTCGAATATTTCGAGTTATTCGAGTTGATGCGTCATATCTTAAGATATTGGTGAGCGTTTGATCGAGTCGAGTAAAATTTTTTTCGAGTTATTCGAGTTTACGCATCATATTTTACAAGTCAAACTTTATTTGAAATTTTTTCGATTCGAGTCAAGTCGAGTTTTCGAGTTCCTATAAAATTTTAATTAAATATTCAAATATTTTAAATCATTTTTCTTTTAAATCGAATATTTAAAGTTGTTATTAAATAATCGATGTGATTTAAATATGAAAATATTAAATATTCTATTTTAAAAAATATTCAATTTGAAAGAAAAATGATTTAAAATATTCGAACATTTCGAGTTATTCGAGTTGACGCGTCATATCTTAAGATAGAGAGGATCGTTCGATCGAGTCGAGTAAAAAAATTTTGAGTTATTCGAGTTGACTCGTCATATTTTACAACTCAAACTTTATTTGAATTTTTTTCGATTCGAGTCGAGTCGAGTTTTTGAGTTCCTATAACAATTTAATTGTAATTATTTATCATGTTACCATACTTTAGAATTTTGCTTTAAGGACCAAATTGAAAGAATATGTAAATAACGAGGGCTAAATTTAGTGAATTATTTCGAATTAGGAATAATTAATTAAATAAATAAATATGGACTAAATGTGTTATTATAGCAAATTTTATAACACTCACTTAACTGCCTTTAACGTCTAGTTACCATTTTGTTATAAAACAAAAAGTTTAATTACCATTTTGTGATTTTTAAAAGTTTTATTACCATTTTGTTCTTTTTACCAAAGTTCAGTGATTGTCTGTGTACTTTACCCTATTATTTTTAATTTTTGCTTGAGTTTAACTACTTTAAGTTTTATGTGGTGAATCAAGTGAGTTCAAATACATTTAAAATTTATTTCTCTCCCAAGCTTTCATGCTTTTTACAAGGATTTTCTAGACATAAGTGGGGTTAGTTGACCCCACTAAACTACACTTCAATCCACCTATGCCTAGAAGACACGAGTTCAATTTACTCTTTTTACAAAATGTATACGCATTGTCAAAGAGTTATAAATATGTATGAACGTATACTACCTTATAATCTTTAATCTATTAAAGAAATCAAAAGCCTTAAAATGAAAAGAAGTTCCCTATACATTTTTTTGAACATAACCCTATACAATATTCTATTATATAAAGAGATTATTATTTACTAAATTAGTTCTATTTGTAATTTTTTTCCTGTAGGTTAAATTTTGCCTACACGAGACAAATGTCTAGCAACTCAAGTTTAAAACCGCACCTTAATCTTATCCAGCAAAAGCTTGCAGCTTTTAAGCGTAAACTCTGAAATTTTCCTACATAAGACAAATAGACAATGATGCTGGGGTATGGCAGTTTTTGTCCCACAAAGAGTTAATAATTATATATATATATATATATTAAAATATTAGATAACATGTGGAACAGTGCTGAAATCTATTTGTGAAGGACAGAGAGAATACTAGAAAAAATGAAAAAGAAAAACATAAAACCATATCCATGTGTTTTGTTCTGTCAGGAGGAACTTATTTCTTCCAGGTTTGGATTTGTTGTTTAAATAAGAGAATGAAATGCATGTATGTCAACAAAATTTTAGGATTTTATGATTAAAAAAAAACAAAATTTTAGGATTTTGTCGTGACATCAGGATTTGTGCCGTGTGGCGTTGGAACTCAATATGAACTGGTTTCTTTTTCTCACAGCTAAAAATGGTTGGATTCCTTTTTATGATTAGTATTTTCCCGGACCAAAAATAAAAAAAAATGAATACATGTAGAAATAGGATAGAAATTAAGGGCTAGAGAGAGCTTGACATGTAAAAATAAAGTTACTCGAGATGTTTAAATATCAAATGTATATTTAAGCCTAATCAACAAAAGTTGATCAGATTAATAGAATAATGAAACATTCACATGATTGGGCAGTTCATAATGCAATCTAGGACAGCCTCCGGCTGATAATATAAACAATTTGAGAAACCATGTTCTCCATCTTCATCATACAACAACAATCCAAAAACCCTTTGTCTTAAAACATTTAAAAAATGAAAAGTAGAAATAATATTATTATAAGATATAATTTAATGTAAATTCGATTCCCTTCATTTAAACCTTTGAAATGATTTTAAAGTGGATATTCAACAATTTCGTTATTCGAAATTTAAAAATATAAAGAAAAAACTCATGTGAGTTGTAGCTGTATGAATCAATCCCGGTTGTCATATATGACTTAGGAGCATGAAAAATTCTAGTCAATTTTCATGAAAAGAAAGTAAATGTAAATAAAGGAGGGAATTTTGGTTCAAGAATGGGAAGAGTTTAATGCAAAAATATATAAAAGGAATCTCCCATTATTTATTTAGTTGGAAAGTTTTGAGCTTTCCCTAACTTTTTCCTTTGATGTGGACTTGTTGTCTTATTCCTCTGAATTAAAAAAAGAAAGAGAGAGAAGATGAAGAGGAAGAGCCATCCCTTACCTTTTGTCTTTATTTACCTTTGATTGTTCTATAAATCACTCACTTAAGGCCTTTCCCCAACTCCCTCTCTCTTTCTCTCCAAACATTTTCTCAAAAAAAAAAAAATCCCTTTGATTTCATTTTTCCATAGGACAGTACCTTAAAAATGGAAGATTTGGGTTCTTTCTGGAATTATCAAGAGGTTGGTCTTTTTCTTACTCATTTCTGTTTTGTCTCAATGGTGTTCCTTTTTTATTCAGTGTTAATGGTTTCCAATTTTCATGTTTTGACAGGGTTTTGATGAACTGAAACTGAAGCTTCAATACACTGCAATGGAGCTTGAGTCTGTGAAAATGGAAGCGAATGAGCAAATAAATAAATACAGGGATGAGTTAAAGCTGATGCTCAATCTCCTCAACCTTGCTTACCAAGAAAGAGACGAAGCAAAGCAGCAGTTGCAGAAGCTACTCAACAAGATAATGCCTTGTGAAACTCCCTTCATGATTGCAGCCAAAACAAACTCCAGCATAACTGAGTCAAACAGTTTATCAGACACGTACAATAATCATCAATCTCATGGTTCTTCCCCTGTTGATTCCTTGTTCGAAGCCGTCACTTCACCGGATTTTCCCGCCGTTAAAATGGCTGATTCGAGTGGAATGGGGCTTTTGAATCAACCCTTTGGTTGTTTATCGACAGGGTTGGTTCCGACCAAGGTTGATGCTGAAACAGCCGTGGTTGATGACTTGGCAAAGGGGAAAACTTTGCCTGAAAAAGGGAAGCTTTTACAAGCTGTAATGGAAGCTGGGCCTCTCCTTTCGACACTGCTTGTTGCCGGTCCTCTTCCTCAATGGAGAAACCCTCCTCCTTCCGACACTTTCAAAATCCCCCCTGTTTCCATTAAGGGGTGTGATTCTAAAACTGAGAATAAAAAACCAGTGGCTAATCCGAATAACGGTGTTGTTCGAAAACGAGTGGACTCGTCATTGTACCATGAAATGACTCGTGGGACTCAGCAAATGTGTTCATCGGCCATGTGGAGTTTTGGAAGCTCTGGTTCTGCTTCGGGGCTGAGTTCGGGTGCTGGTGTTGACAATCAAATCACACTGACTAAGCGGCAAAGGATTTAATGAGTTTTGAAAGGAGCTTTGGCTTCATTTTTGTAAACGGTAAAGAGTTGAGGGTGTGATGGTGTAAATTTGATACTTTGGGGGGTTGAATTGAATGATAGATATATCATAGTTGTTTTACATGTTTTTTTTTTTATCACTTCTGGTTTATTCTTTTAAAATGTATTTCCTCCACTTTTGGTTCCTTTCCAAAACTCAAAAACTTAGTCCAAATGATAGATTCTGAATAAGTTGTTTAAATTCATCAGCATTTAGATAATCCGATTTAAAGTTTTAAAATAATCTGAAAACTTTATATGACTTGAAATGATTCGACGTAAAACTAACTCTTCAACTGATTGATGTCTAACCAGGGCCATCTTCTTTGTTATAGGCCACCCTAAAGCAAGCATTCATCTAAGAACCCAAAACAAGACTTGTCATTAAGCTGAATCGTGAAAGTTAAAAGAGTTACGTCGGAGAAGAAGCAAGTGTTGAGAGGATGGAGTGGTAGGCCCTTGTCTCCGGAAGGAGGCTGAAGGGGACGCCATTAATAAAACATACCCCTTTTTTCAGACCTCAATTGTACCAACCTTGCTCACTTCACCAAGGCATGATAAGAACATAATAATACCATTTCCCACAAGGGCTTGCAGTTTTCAATGTGAATTCATATGTAGATATTCATAAACATCTCATCTATTTTGATAGATTAATATAATATATATTTTTGGCTTAATACCTAGATAGGTGCCCAAACTATACTTATAGATCATTTTTAGTGTCTAAACTATTTTTAGCTCTAAATAAGTGCCTAAATTTTTAATTTTATCATTTTAAGTGCCTAACCGTTAACTACCGTTATTTTTATTAAAATATATTTTTTATTTAATATTTAACTTATTTTAAAAAAACCCTAAATTTCTCAAAACTCACAAAATGGCCCCAAATTCGAAATCCCTAACTTCCCCGGCCAAACCTACCGCCAATGGTTTCGCCGCCACCCCCATATACGCCGCTAGACTACCAAGATTAGGGATGGGCACGGTTCGGATCGGGTCGGGTTTTTGGCCTACCCGAACCCGAACCCGACCCGAAACTAATTATCCTAAAACCGACCCCGACCTATAGAAAAAAATTAATTTTAGGGCCCTAATTATAAAAAAATAATTTTAAGAGGCATAATTATAAAAAAAATAATAACTTTAAGGACTAAAATGTAAAAAAAAATTATTTTTAAGGACCTAATTATAAAAAATATATAAATAGGGGGTATTATTACAAATATCCCTAAAAAAATTAAGAGAAAATTACAGTATTAGTCCCAGGTTGAGTCGGGTCAAAATTTTTCACCTAAAACCCAAACCCGACCCGACTTCACCCTGCACAAAAATCCGACCTGAACCCAAACCTGATTTTTTCATAAAAATACCCCCATCCCTAACCAAGATCGTTTCTCCAACCACCTACCGCTAGTAAACGACAGTAGGTGTGTCGATCGACTTACTAACGTCAAAAGAAGCCAAAAGCGCGAAAGAAAGTCATCGGCACATCTACCATAGATTGCCGATAATAGGTGGTTAGGAGAAACAGTCGGGGTGATCCAGCAACAATAGTAGTGGTCTTTACCGATAGTAATTTGAGGACTTAGAATTTTAGGTTTGAGATTTGGGGCTGTCTTGTAAAAATTTAAAACTATTAATTTTTTAGAAAATGGAATTTTGTATTTTATTTAAACATTAATTAAAAGAACTTAAAAATTAAAATGACCAAAATTGAAACTTTAAGTACCTATTTAGAGCTAAAAATAATTTAGGCACCAAAACTAATTCACAAGCATAGTTTTAGCACCTATTTGAATATTAAGGCTATATTTTTTTTGGGTGAAATGATATTTAGAGATTAAAAATTTAATTCGATCCAAATCTAAAAAATAATAGATGAGATTGAAAATCAACCATTCTTGTTTATTAATGCCCTTCAAAGACATGAATTCAAATCCCATCAGAATCGACTTGTTATTCTCGTCACTCTCTGTAAAACCGCATATAAACACACCAAGAACAGTGTATCAATTTTCATTCACCCATTTGAAACAATACCCAAGTACCCATAGTTCAGAAAAACATATATGATCCAACAAAATAGTCAACATATAAACCCAAGATCCAAATGATCTGGATTTCAATCTGAAGAATCATCACAGTTTAACTTAAAAGAACCAGTTGTCGGAGGCAACCATCATACAATAAGGCTACAGAGGCAAGTCCTTTTGTTTACGATTCAACAACAAGACATAACATTAGCAGCGAAGATGGAGGCTCAAGAGAAAACTAGGTCTCTCATCTTTGTTCCCAAATATTAGCAATGAGATGTGAGAGGAACATGATAGTTTAAAGGTCCATACCATAAAACCCATCACATTCCTTTTTCAAGGATTGGATGGGCACTTCTCATCACTTTACAGGTGATAGAAGGGTGATCAGATCAAATCTGGGTTCGAACAAATATGATGACATACCAGATCACAAGTCAAAGTTTAAAATGCGGTCACATTAAACCAATTCTGAAAACAGATAAAGCAAAAATCACAGAAGATTAAGTGGCAGTAAAGAAAGATAACAGCTTTAAAAGCTAAAATTAAATATTCCTGCTCAGTCTCAAAAGTAACAGTCTCACTCTTTGCCAAACAAAACAAATAATTAAACCTTCAAAATAAGGTAGTCAACAACTGCTTAGATGATTCCAATTTTGTTTGCCACATCCAATGCGTCGTAATCAGGGGTCAACCTAACATATGCCTTCTTTGTTCCATCAGGCCTGAATCATGAGAAACATGTTTCATCAAAACAATTTGCATAATATTGTGAGGACAAAAGAAAGGTAGCCAATTTAGGCTAAATGAATGTGTATACAGTTCTACACAGGTAGGTAGCCTTCTAATAACAAATAAGTTAGCCCAAAGAGCGTCAAGTGATCTACTGGTCTACAAACTTATGCAGAAGAAATTATACTTACCTAAAAAATAAAAGCTACAGGAAATATAAACTAGATCATGGACATGAAAATGGTTCACAAGAACAAATAAAGTTCTTTTTACCTGATCAAGGTGTTAACTTTCTTGGCCTGAATATCATACATCTTCTTCACAGCATCTTTAATCTTCTTCTTGTCTGCACGGATGTCGACAATGAACACCAAAGTGTTGTTGTCCTCAATCTTCTTCATCGCAGACTCAGTTGTGAGGGGAAACTTAAGAATCTGATAATGATCAAGCTTGTTCCTTGGTGGAGCACTGATGCGTGGATACTTAGGGTTCCTATCTTTCTTCAAGGTCCTTGGCCTGTGAAAAGTAACCTTGGTTCGGATCTTCTTGGCCTTCTTCTTAAAAGTGGCTCCAGTTTTTACTGCTTTCGCAGCCTTCAAGGCCTGTGCCTTTGGATCTGCCTTCTTCTCAACTGCATAATATACAACAAACCAGATAAGTAATGGAAAGAAGCTACGAATACCATTAGTAGAATAGGTTGTATTTTAGAAGAAACCTAAGCACCGCATCACGGTACCATTACAAAAATCCATATCCTACAAATATCACTTAAAGAATAAATTCTAAAAAACCTATCTCAATTGACATATTCACAAGTTTCATTAGCATACAAATGATAAAGCAGAATAACCCAAAGGTACAATCATTCAACCTAAATAGAACCTAAGCCAAAGATCATATTTAGCTTAAGATACATCACCAAATTCAAATCCCTTCCAATGAAAGCGATTAACAAAATATTGGGAAAAACCCTACTCCAGATTCCGAAATTCAAAAGCCATGAAATAAAAAATCATGTTAAACACAAATTTTTAGTAAAATTTATTTCCCCTTATGAACCCTACACCAGAATACAGTAAAGAAGAAATCAAAACCAGACTTCAGTAGCAACGAAATGAAAAACTAATGTTAGAGAAAAATCCTACTCCAGATTCCAAAATTCAAAAGTAATGAAAGTACTGTTCAAATCCAAATACCTTTGGGAGCCATTGGTTATAGCTGCGTCAACCCCTTCTAAACCCTAAATCAGTAAAAGAATTACAAAACAAATAAGCTTGAAATCTGTTTTAATAAAATCGAAAGAAATGAGAAAGAAAAAAAAGGCGGAAAGGCGGACCTGTGGATGAGAAGCGAGCGGCACTAGGGTTTGCTGGAGGCGGGTGAAGTGGAAACTAGGGTTTATATAAAAGAGCTTCTTAATCGCATAAAACCCAATGGGCTTATTTAACGGGCCAACAAATCTTAACCTGTGCCATTAACGAGCCCTGCTTCGTATTGTATGACCAGGATCAAGATTTGTTATATGGGTTTAATTAAGTTTTGGCTCGAGCAGTTTTATCCCAAGATACGTGTGAGTTTTATTAAGTATTAAAGGCCGAACAGATACTATCATGCTATTATATACGTGTGAGTTTATTGTTTGTGTTCGTTTGTTTAGCACTCTTGTTACTCTCTTTTTTACAAGCCACACAAAAATGGTGAAATTATGCCACTAGTACTTAATGTCCTCATGTTTCACAGTTTGAACTCAAAAGTTCACCATATATTCAATTTTGTCCCTACACTTACCCCTATTTAAAATGTAAAAAAAATGTGAATCGTGTAAACGAGCTTGTTCGTAAACATAAATGAACCGAACACACATTTGTTCGTGTTTATTCTTTTATTAAACAAAAATAAAAGATTTATTTATACTCCTTTATTTAATTTAATAAACGAACATAAATAAATATTATACTAACCCATCATCACAATTCACACACTATGTTGGTTTACGCACTTAATTTCAAGCAGAACTATCATTTTCTTACCCAATCCAAACAGAGTAAAGAGACAAAAACAGTGTAATAAATGCTTTATTCTCCTTTTTTTTATACTAAAAATGCTTTAATCTCCTTTGCTCAAGCTACTACTCTATTTACTCATCCTGTATTTAAACTGTCACATGGTGGACCTCCTGAAATAAACAGGGAAAATGATGTAATTAAACAAAATCAAAGGAAAATATCGGCTGCTGACGTGGCAAACGCTTTTAAACGTTTCCAGTCTCTCCAGTCTCCACCCCACCCCCACCGTAGGATCCATCGAAAAAGCCAAAAGCCTTTTGTTTTTCCACTGAGAGAGACTGGAGAGGCGGCGGAGGCTTAAAACGACACTAATTCCGATCTTCCCAAAGCTTGAAACGACGACAACCCTCTGTTTCATCAGCCCCGAGTTTCCGCTTCTTCCCCCCGTTCCTTTCCTTCTTCCACGTGTCCCCGCGATATAAAGTTTTCTTGCTTTGATCCTCTCCGTTCATTTTCAGGTGATCTCCTTTGCGCATTCTAAAGCTCTATTCTTCTTATTATTAATTAAAAAAAGAAGCTAAAACTGTTTTGATCTAGTGTGAATGAGCCATGGCCGAACCATTGCCGACGGCTGATGAGGTGAAGGACAACAAAATATGGAAAGGGATTTTCGCTGTCAGTGGAATCATGATTACTCTTGTTATCTATGGAGTTCTACAGGTTCTTTCCTTATTTGCTGTTTTTGTCTGCATAGTAGTAGGATTTATGTTATTGATTTTTAATTGCATCGTTTGTTTGTACCTAAATAAGATTGAAGATTTGGGGTTTTTATATTATTTAAAATGTTTGTTCTCAATGTGAAAATCTTCATTTTTTTAACATATCAATGTGAAATGTTTATAAAAAGAAAAACTAGATTTTTAATATCTTTGTCAAGAGCTTCTCGAACTATTGATTTCAGTAAAACATGCAAGCCCAGAGGTGTTTATTTCTTTCTTAATTACTGTTTTTGCAAATGGAGGATCTTGATACTCTTGACACCCTATTGTTGGAAATTTGAATATAAAAGAAAAGTGGGAATGTTAGCTTTGGTGGTATATAAATCAAAAGATTCTTATGTATTTCCTCAAAAAAATGCAAGTTAATTGAATGATTCACGTGTAATGTCTTAAGTGCAAGTTCATTTTCTTATTTTGATGAGTTGGTCTATATTAGGATTGAAGATTGGACTGTTGATTGCACCTGCAAGCGCTTTGATTTTTTTTTTCTAGTTTCAAGAGTATCTAAATAAATACTAAGAATTGTAGACAATGACAGTTTAGCTGTTAATGTATTATTATCTGTTAGTAGCAGCGGCCAGCGTGTAGGTCTTCCTTCATGTTTAGTGAATGTGGTTATTGTCGACAAAATGGTCTGCTTGTGTTCTTTTCTTGCAATGTGTTGATGGAAGTTCTACTCTCATGCAGGAAAAAATCATGAGAGTCCCTTATGGTGTAAACAAAGAATACTTTATGTACTCGTTGTTTCTTGTTTTCTGCAACCGCATCACAACATCTGCAGTCTCTGCTGGTTCTTTAGTGGTATGTAACTTTTTCGGCTAAATGATAGGAGTTGCTGGCCGTATGACCTTATGAAATTCACCCAAGGGATGAACCATCTCCCAGAAAGATGGCAAGATTGGCTGACATACTTTCATACTTCCGAATTTTCATTTTGTTTCTTGTCTTTTTCTAGGCAAGTAAGAAGGCACTGGATCCTGTTGCTCCCGTCTATAAGTACTGCCTCGTATCTGTAACAAACATCCTAACCACAACATGTCAGTATGAGGTAAATCTCTATCCCTAATCGGAATATAAATACACTTATGTTGCTTTCCATGGAAACTCTAATCAGCACAATATTTGTATTTGACATAAATTTGCCGACTAAGCACCTTTAGATGCAGTTATGGTATAATAATTTTAATGGTAACATTTCTGTTTCCAGGCCCTCAAGTATGTAAGCTTCCCAGTTCAGACCCTTGCTAAGTGTGCAAAAATGATACCTGTTATGGTAAGTTTTGCACGACTGATAATGAAGGGTTATGCATATATTTATCGTAGTGGTTGTGCAAGTTTTTGGACTCTTAGAAATTTCATCCAATGCATGCTAATTATTTATTGCTAGTCCCCTTTATTTCGTCTTAACAGTGCACGACTGATAATGAAGGGTTATGCATATATTTATCGTAGTGGTTGTGCAAGCGTTTGGACTCTTAGAAATTTCATCCAATGCATGCTAATTATTTATTGCTAGTCCCCTTTTTTTCGTCTTAACAGTTTTAAGTGGCAAAATCTTCTGATCAATTTTCATCTCTTATTTATTTCAATACAGATTTGGGGCACTTTCATCATGCAGAAGACATACAAGGGTTTTGACTATTTGGTTGCTTTTCTGGTGACCCTTGGTTGTTCAATATTTATACTATTTCCGGTAAAATTCTGGTCTTTGTTAAGAGCACTCACTCTGTTCCTTGTCTTTGATTGCTACCGATGATTCTGAACGAGTATTCATTTCCATGAACATGATATACTTTAGTTTAATATAAGACCTTGATTGGTGTATGAAAGAGGCTACTTTAGGATATATATTTTAAAATTGTGAGGCATTGAACCACAGTATTGCAACTAGACATTGTTTAGCTTTCTCCATTTGATGGTTGCTTCCATACGTGATGCGCTACTATAGGTGAATGATCGTTTCTTTTATTGAATTTCATATTGGCTGCTTCTCTAGTGTGCCATAACTTTGGTTGTCTGTGAACTAATTCTGCTTTCACTGTAGGCAGGAACTGACTTAAGTCCGTACGGGAAAGGAAGAGAAAATACTGTTTGGGGCATGTCTCTGATGGTTGGTTATCTTGGGTATCAATCTGAAACTTATTCCTCTCACCATCAAAGATACTTACTGATACCTTTTTGTAACTGGATCTTCAAAATATAAAGAGATCTGTATCTTGATCAGACTAAAATCTCAATTGCTGATTTCTCAGCGGCATTTATTACATTGTTTTCAATTGTATTAGTGAAATCTGCTCTTTAGTACCAAGGGTACTTTAGGCTGAAGTATTTCTTTAATGCCAATTCAATTAGCATTGTCATTCTGAGTGCTTTTGGGAGAAATAGTTTCCAATGCATTTAGATGCTCATTCTATGTTTCACAGATTTGATGGCTTTACAAGCACATTCCAAGATAAATTATTCAAAGGCTATGACATGGAAATACACAACCAGATATTCTACACGACGTTGTGTTCTTGCGTTCTCAGCTTCACAGGTAAAATTCGTTCTACTTGCACATAGGAATGATCTTCTGTTTTACCTATATGTTTTGTTTGTTTGGTTGCAGTTTACAGATTGGTCACTCCTTGTGATTAACTTTTCTCGAAATGTTTTAGGTCTGATATTACAGGGACATTTACTTCCAGCTGTAGATTTTGTTTATCGCCACAATGATTGTTTTCTCGATATTGTATTACTCTCAACTGTAAGTGATCTTCGCCAAAATTGTTCCTAGTTTTAATAGGCTTTAACTGATGATGGTCATTGGTTGTGCTCTTCTTTACTTGTGGGGCTCTAAAGTTTAGGGATTATCTGTTATAGGTGGCAACAACCAGTCAATTCTTCATTTCTTACACGATCCGTACTTTCGGTGCTCTCACATTTGCAGCCATTATGACCACAAGACAGGTAGTGTCAAGTTCATCCTAGAAAGTTTATTTTTTCATGTCCTCCTAATTCTATATTTCTGATTTGAATGGAGATTCTTCGAACTCTTTTTTGTTGTTCAAGCTGGTTAGCATCATGCTGTCATGCATGTGGTTTGGCCATCCCCTTAGCTGGGAACAGTGGATTGGGGCGGTAAGTTTTTAACCACGTGAATTCTACATTCTAGTTGATTTCGAAAGCTCGATGATATATTCAATGCCTTGATCAGGTCATCGTATTTGGCTCCTTGTATTCGAAAAACTTCTGGAAAAAAGCATCACCAGCGCGCCCTCCTCCACAACAAACAGAAAATGGAGCTTCAAGTACTGAGAAAGTGATCCCTTAATGTCCTCTGGTCAATTTTTGCACCAGTAACTGCTGCAACTAATTCTAGTCTGGTATGAGCTTGCCTATGTTAAAGCTGCATTTTGAAGGTTGTCGGGGCAAGAGTCTGTTCAAACGATTTTTTACGAAATCTGATCTGAAACTTCATGG
Source organism: Hibiscus tridactylites (assembly GCA_958450335.1). NCBI lineage: Eukaryota > Viridiplantae > Streptophyta > Magnoliopsida > Malvales > Malvaceae > Hibiscus > Hibiscus tridactylites. Next base: position 43,042,223 of record OY288292.1, read on the forward strand.
ATGATTGAATTAAAATTTTGGGGGAAAATGAAAAGAGTAACACGCCATTTTCATAGAGTGATATGCATTGTGGACTACAAGCTAACTAAAACCCAAATATTCTCATTCATTTCTTCATTGTTATTGTTTACAAGTGGAATTAAATGTATAAGCAAACTGTTGAAGCATATGATTGTAGATTTTTTATTCAAAATGCCTTGCTTAAAGAATTTAATGTCTCTTTTTCACCAGACCAATTAATTGTTGTTAGTTGTTGTAATTCTATCTAATAATTTTAGGATAAACTATATAAATGATCATTATACTATTAGAAAAGTCGCGATTTGACCACCTTATTTTTTTTCTAAGTATTTAAACTACCATACTATTAAATTAAATGTAATTTGACCACCAGTCGTTAGAGGTTAACGGTAGAGTGACATGACAGTTAAATAAATAGGGATATAATTATACATTTAGTTCTCGTTATTTATATATTTTATCAATTTGGTCTTAATTTTAATTTAATTTAATAAAATAAATTAATTATTTAATAAGATGGTGACATATGATACAAAACCTAATATATATCTTAGTTTGTTGCTCATGCCAGAAAAAGAAAATAAAAATGAATTAAAGAGACTCGAACATGACACTTTTGATATACATAAAAATATCTGAACCGCTAAATAAATCTAATAATTAAATTATTAATAATTTTAATTATATTAAAATTAAAAATTTATTTAACGAATCTAAACTCATGAACATTATTTAAATGAATTGATATAACTTTATGATTATTTTAAAAAATTTAAAATTTATTTAACGAATTTAAACTTATGCACATAATTTAAATGAATTGATATTAAAAATTTATTTTAAAATAATATTAAAATTTTATTTAACGAATCTAAACTCGCGAACATAATTTAAATTAAATTTATTTCAGCGGTCCAAATATTTTTATGCATCTCAAAAGTGTCATGTTCGAAATCCGTTAATCCACATTTATTTACTTTTCCCAGACATAAAGAACAAACTATGGCTTATATTAATTATTTGCATACTGTATCACAAAAGTAACTTTGGTCTAGTGGCTTAGCCACGCTTCTACTTTCCAAGGATGCCCAGGTCTGATTTCCCCTATACCTAGCAGCTTACTTTTATTTATTTTCATCTTTCAATCAGGTGACACGTGTTACTACCTTATTGGAGAACCAAGTGTATAATTATACCCATATTTTTTAACTGCCACATTACCCTGCCGTTAACCTCTAACGACTGGTGGTCAAATTGCATTCAATTTAATAATATAGTGGTTTAATTGGTTAGAAAAAATAAGGTGGTCAAATCGCGACTTTTTCAATACTATGGTGGTCATTTATATAGTTTACCCATAATTTTATTAATTTACTTTTTAATGTATTGTATTTTGTTTTCCATCCACACAATAAATAGTATAACTATATCATTTATATGCTTTTATTATTTCGATTTAAATGCGTTTCACAATCTATATTATTTAAAATTACAGAAAAATATTAAATTTTCACATTTGAATGTGTTTGACATTAATAATTTTAATTTTAATTTTGAAATAATAAGTTTAAGTTTGAGTTCCGATAAAGTTTAAATTTATTTTTATGTTAGTATTGATAATGTTAATCTTTTACCATCAATACTGATGTTTGTTTGTATCTTCTATTTTTTCGAGTTGTTTGATAGATTTTTTTAACTATTTCCATTCATGGTTTTTTTTATTTAGCGGTTAATTTGTGTTTTTTTGATGGTTTTATAAAAAATTTCTGGTGAACGCTACAAGTATACTTTAATTTTTGTAAGTTTTTTTTTTCTTTCAAGAATGTGGTTTTACTGTATTTTCTCACTATTTATTTAATAAAATTAGTTGTTCTTGTTAATTAAAAAACTATTATTATTTTTAATAAATATTTTATAACAATAGAGAATAAGAATCCAACAAATAGAATAAAGTAAATAATAAATAGAACGGTATTAGGTGTCTCAATTCTCTTCCATTGTAAAAATAGTAATAATATTTATATTTTTGGATGAGATAAGATCAGTTGATATAATGTAAAATTTTTATTCAACTAATTTTATAGTTGGATCTTAATCCTTTCTTAATATATTTAACCAATTCTTAATAAAATCTCAATCAAGATAAGTAAATTTTAGATATATAATTGATTTTTCTACATTAACCAAAATCTTGAATTAATTATTGTAGTTGGTTTTTTAATCATAGATTCGTTTATAATCAAAATCTTGTTAAAGAATTTTCAATCCATATTTGTTAAGGATTGATTTATATTAAAATTCTGAACACTCGTGTTTGTTTAGAATAACAAAAAAGAATATGTGATTTATTTTAAAAATAGTGGATTCTATTATGTTTGTTAGACATAACAAGTGAATGATTTGTTTTAAAAGTATAAAATACTATATAGAACTCTGAATTTTTTGATTTAAAAGTTTGAAATATACTGAAACTCTAGATTTAGACAAATATCAACCTCTCACGGCTATAAATAACCTTCTCTCACACCTAAAAAATTTGTCTACTTCGGTGATTATTTCTCTAGTTTTGGTTTTATTTGTTTTGTGAATTAAGAAGATGGAACTTGATCTTTCTCCTAAGTTGGCTAAGAAAGTGTACGGCGGCGATGGTGGAAGCTACTCCGCTTGGTGCCCCACTGAACTCCCCATGCTCCGGCAAGGCAATATTGGAGCTGCCAAGTTGGCCCTTGAAAAGAATGGCTTCGCCCTTCCCCGTTACTCTGATTCTTCAAAGGTTGCTTATGTTCTTCAAGGTATTAACTTTACAGTTTCTTGTCTCCTCCCTTTTCTGGGTTTATGTTGTTTACTGTAATATGATCTGAATTTATTCAAATGGCGTATGGTTTTCTTTAATCTTCATGTGTTTATTCTTTTGTTCATTTCTGTGTTGCTTTTTGATCTCATAGAAAAAGTACCCACCTTTTCTGTTTCTAATTATTCCTCTTTACTGTTTCTGCATCAATCAATCCTTGCTTTTGAAATCCCAAAGATGAAATATTGTCGATTAATTCCCGATATATCTTAGCTTTGATTATTTTGATTAACATATCAATTTACAATAAGTTAAATTGTAATACTTTTTCTCTATGTATGATCTTTTGATATAGGAGCTGGTGTTGCTGGGATTATTCTTCCTGAATCTGAAGAGAAAGTGATTGCAATCAAGAAGGGTGATGGAATTGCTCTTCCTTTTGGTGTTATCAGCTGGTGGTACAACATGGACGACACTGAATTGGAGGTCCTCTTTTTGGGAGATACCTCTAAAGGCCACAAAGCCGGTCAGTTTACCGATTTCTTTTTGACCGGCGCCAATGGCATCTTTACCGGTTTTACGACTGACTTTGTGAATAGAGCATGGGATGTGGATGATGACACTGCTAAGGCCCTCATTGGCAACCAACAAGGGAAAGGCATTGTCAAGCTCGATGCCAATGTTAAGATGCCTGAACCAAACCCCGATCACCGAAAAGGAATGGCCTTGAACTGTGAGGAAGCTCCGTTGGATACTGATATCAAGAATGCTGGCAACGTTGTGCTCTTGACTACTAAAAACCTTCCTTTGGTTGGTCAGGTCGGGCTCGGTGCTGATCTTGTTAGGTTGGAAGGGAATGCAATGTGTTCCCCTGGTTTTTCGTGTGATTCAGCTTTGCAGGTTACATACATTGTCAAGGGCAGCGGTCGTCTCCAAGTTGTTGGTGTCGATGGCAAAAGGGTCCTGGAAACCGTTGTGAAGGCTGGTAACCTGTTGATTGTGCCGAGGTTCTTTGTTGTTTCAAAGATTGCTGATCCGGAAGGTTTGTCGTGGTTCTCGATCATCACCACTCCCAAGTAAGCCACTCGTTCTCGAACCCGAAGATCAAATCCATAACTCTTTTTTCTGAAGATGTTATATTTAGTTTTGCCAATTGTGAACATAATTTGTGCTGATTGTGAAATGCAGCCCTGTATTCACTCACTTGGCGGGAAGCATCGGGGCATGGAAGGCAATATCACCTGAAGTTCTACAAGCAGCGTTCAAGGTTCCGGCTGAGACAGAGAAGCTTTTCAGGTCCAAGCGAACCAATGATGCCATCTTCTTCCCTCCACCACCAAAATGAAGCAACAAATCTCTTTAGTTTTCTTCTAGTTTCAGTTTTTTTTTTCTTTTCAAATAAATGGTTTTTAGGGATGGAAACATTACATTTTCGTACAGGGCAAGCTAAGTGCAGCCCCAAATATTATCTCTCTTTCTTCATTGTTTAAGCAACTGTTCATGCATATGATGATTAGCTTTTATATTACTAGATGCTGATATATAAATATATATGTGCGCGCGCTTACTGTTTAGATTATATATAAATAATAATCTAGTGGGAAAATAAATCAATAACCAATTAAATATATATAATATCGAATTACTTACAAATGATGAAATTGTTAATATCGAATTACTTACAAATGATGAAATTGGGTCTTTTCTAAATATGAAAATATAAAATATTTACATTTTTAAAATTTTTCCAATATTTATATCTCTATTTCACAACTATTCATAACTTTTAATTGATTTTTTAAGTTTTTGTTTTTTATTTTAGAGAGGTATTACATTTTTATGTCAAATGTCGATATTCGAATTTATTAAATAGAGAGGTATTGCATTCTTATATCCAGATTCAAACTCGTACAAGATGAGATAATATGAGCATCTTTAACTACTAGGTTAATTAGTAGATCTCAAATTATTTTATTTATTAATTATTATTTTTTATTGCTGACTAAGTTTGTGGTATACTTATAAATAACAAAAGTGGTATAGCTGTATATTTCTATTCATTTTTTATTGTTTGACTAGATTGAAATTAAACTAAAAAATTTAAATTCTAATTAATTTACCGTTTGACTTCAAGTGAAATTTGAATCTTTTAAATTAATGTTTAATAAAATATATTAAATTTGAGATGAAGTCACTAATTTTTCATTTAAAATTTATACTCATCTAGTCCCGATTAAACTGCCATGGATTAAAAAGAATAAACTCAATTTTGTTAAATTTTAAATTAATTAAATTTTACAAAAAATGAATTTAAGTACTATGTTCCTATTTTTCTTTAAGTTTAAGAAATCAATGAAATACTTTTTTTCCCAAATAATCTAAAGGTGATTAGAAATTAGTATTTGTTTATAAATATTCTTAATCCTTTGACAATGAGCATGCATCTTGTAGACAAAACAATTTAAACTCGTTTCTACTAAAATGAACATCATTCGTTTGTCTACTGGGACACTTGTTATAAAACAAATAATAGAAAAATAATTATTATTCATTGTATTTTTAATTTTTAAAAAGTAAACTTACATATTATTTTTTAAAATTGTTTAACATTTGTTTATATTATAATATAATGAATGTTTAGTAATTTATTTTAAAGTTAATTAACATTATATTGTAATTAACTGTATTTTTATTAGATGAGTCTACCACGTGCGACGAACATTGCTGAACATCGCTGAACACCATTAATTTTTTTTAAAAAAAACTAAAAATCATGAGGACTATAATTGTAATTAAAATTTATTTTTAAAAAAAGAAAAATTAGATTTAATAAAATTGTTATATTTCTTTATTGTATTAAAAATTGATAGTTTTGAATCAAATATACCCAAATTTCATAAACCCTAAAATCCTAATTCCTGCTGCCGGTGCCGCCTCCTCTACCGCCGTGATCGGTCGACTTGTCTCGCCAGCGTTAATACAGGCCGCTCCGCCGTCCTCCTGCGCGCACCGTTCCAGCGTCGAAAGGTCAATTTTCTGCGATTTTATTTCCCGTCGATCTTGGTCGGCCATCGCAGCCGTCGTCGGTTGTGTCCGACAATCACATGTCGTCCGCGGCCTGGCCCAGACGAACCAAACCCATCATCGGTAACCCCAAATCCCAAATCAGAAACACTAAATTTTGATTTTCCCCAATTTCGTAAACCTAATTTAACCAATTATAAACCCTAATCCTCAAATCAAAAACACTAATTTTTTAATTTCTGCTCAACACTAATTTTTTAATTTCCCCAAATAAAAAATACAATAAAGAAATATAAAATTTTTATTAAATCTAATTTTTATTTTTTAAAATAAAATTTAATTACAATTATAGTCCTCATGATTTTTAGTTTTTTTTTTAAATTAATGGTGTTCAGCGGTGTTCATCATTAGTGGTGTTCAACAATGTTCGTCGATTGAAGATAATAAATAGTATAGTAAGCAACCAATCAAGTGTAAATTTATTATAAATAAACATAAGGGGTACTGAGTATTTTTTTTTCTTTTGATATAAACTGAATTATATTCAAAGTGATAGGATTACAAATGTATTACACCGCGAACTGAGTATTTTTTTAACTATAGAGGTAAATGTATTCTATACCAAACCTCAAGAAGCTAGGTGTCTTTTTACCAAATTAAAAAAAACATTTCATTAATTATTTTAAATTTTACTCAGATTTATTAAAAAATTGTCTATATCAATCTCAAACTATTAAAAAATAATGGCTTAATACACTTTCCCCTCTAAACTTGACATGTTTTTCCATTTGCCCCCTAAAGTACGTTTTGCCCACTTTTACCTCCTAAAATTTTTCATCATTACTCATATAACCCCAAAACAGACGTCGTTTAAAAAACATAATAGCCAATAAAAAGTCGTCAGGTAATCCCTTTTATTTATAATTTCTTATTTTTAGTATATTATATCAAAATAATTTTCAAAATAAAAAAAGCAAAAATAATAATAAAATATAATTAAAACGGTAAACTTAGTAAATCCCCAAAACTACCCTTTTACCCTTTCACCTGAACAAAAATGACGAATGGAATATAGGGCTTGAATCGATTTAGGTATAGGTTTCGTTTAATTTGTGGCTTCGTTTAGGGTTTGATTAATCCATGTTTTTAGGATTCGTTAAGTTTTATGCTTTCATTTGAACATAACTTACGCAAACTGTGAAATCAATAAACTAATTTTGATATAATTAAAGAATTTAAGGACTAATTTGAAAAAGATAAAACAAATTTTTAAGTCCTCAAACCTCCCTATAGATTTAAAGGAAAATGGTTAAGTTAAAAACTCAAGTTGTCAAAAATTTTCTAAGTGTTTTTGAAGCCAAAACAGTGATTTTCAAGTCACGTTTCGGAACGGCCTTCAGGCGTTCTGGAACACTTTTGAAACTGTGAACCTTTGTTTCGGAACGGGTGAAGAACATCGGAACGGTTTGACCTGTTTCGATACGGTAGTATCGAAACGACTTCAAACGTTTCAAAACGACATTCAAACTTTGTTTTTAAAAATATGACCGTTGAAGTTTTTAACTGTTTTATACTAGTCGTTAAGGCGTATTGAAACGCTTTCAAGACATTTCGATACGGGCTTTGACAGTGGCTAAGTGTTTCGAAACGAGTTTCGAAACGGCTTTTAGCGTATCGAAACGATTGTGCCCGTTTCGGTATGATCTATTTAATACACCCTAATAGCTCTTTCTTTTTTGGTTTGTTTCGAAACAGGATCGGGCGTTTCGAAACGGGTGGTTGCAAACTGCATTTATGGAGGGAAGATAACATCCCAACGGATCTATTGATGAATGCAACAACCCCAACGGCTAGAATTCAATGAGAATGTATAAAAGAGACCTCTAAAAGCTTCAGCAACAACTATTGATCTCAAAAGAAACATTCAAACATCAAATCCAAGCAATTGAGCCTAAATCCCATTATTTCTTGTAAACCCCAATTATGAAATTGTAATTTCCATTCTTATCCTTTCAATTGGGTTGAGTGCTTGTAATTGGGATACATTTTGTATTGAGAGATACTTGTTTAGCCATCATCTTCTTTTTAATTCTTGTGTGAGGATTGGGTCAAATTTTGGGTAGAAAATTTGACCGATATTGTAACGGTTACCTCCTTAGCCTAGAAAAGGGGAAGAACGATTAGTGGAATTGTTAGAAAATCCTTAGTGAAGCTAAGGTAGTGGATGTAGAGTTCGATTGGAAATTGAACCACTCTAAATCCTCTTGTCTATCTTTTTTTTGTCAATTCCACTACCAAAAAGTCTAAAAATCCAATTCACCCCCTCTTGGTTTATATCGATCATTTGATTCACTCAACAATTGGTATCAGAGCCTACCTCTTTGAAGGATTAACAACCACAAGAGGAGTTCCTAGCAAGAGTGTGATCATCCAAAAATCAAGCCATGACATCTACATTCGGGTTAAGCATGTATGAGTCTCAATCAACCACAAAACCGCCATTCTTCAATGGTGATAACTATCCATTTTGGAAGAACCGGATATGCCTCTTCATCAAATCCAACGATTACCTAGTTTGGGACGTCATTGAAGATGGTCCCTATATTCCATTGAAGAGGGATGATGATGGAAGATTGGTTCTAAAGAAGAAGATTGAGATGAGTGAAGAAGAGAGAAAGATGATCCAAATCAATGATAAAGCTCTTCACGTGATATTTTGCTCTTTCGGTCCCGACATCTACTCCAAAGTCTCCTCCATTAAAAGTGCCAAGGAAGTGTGAGATACACTAGAGACCACCTATAAAGGAACTAGTGATGTGAATTAAGAAGATGGAACTTGATCTTTCTCCTAAGTTGGCTAAGAAAGTGTACGGCGGCGATGGTGGAATCTACTCCGCTTGGTGCCCCACTGAACTCCCCATGCTCCGGCAAGGCAATATTGGAGCTGCCAAGTTGGCCCTTGAAAAGAATGGCTTCGCCCTTCCCCGTTACTCTGATTCTTCAAAGGTTGCTTATGTTCTTCAAGGTATTATCTTTACAGTTTCTTCTCTCCTCCCCTTTCTGGGTTTATGTTGTTTACTGTAATATAATCTGAATTTATTCAAATGGCTTATAGTTTTCTTTAATCTTCATGTGTTTATTCTTTTGTTCATTTCTGTTTCTGTGTTGCTTTTTAAACTTTCGGTTGACATGCTTCAAAGACAACCGGGTATCTTAAAACCTGTAAAAACCAAGTAAATGTTAAGATGGTGAAGAGTCGAATGAATTTACGAACCCTAAATCGAGTTCAACACAACGATTTCTTCCCCAATTTCGTGCAGAAGAAATAAAATTTGTTTTGGGTAATAACTGAAAAGGAATTTTAGGGATCATGTTAGAATATGGGATGATTTTAATTAAGGTTAAAGTTTTTTTAATAATATTATATTACATTTATTTTTTTACTTAATTTAGATGTAATATACTAAAAATAAAAAATTATAAATAAAAAGGTTTATATAGTGACTTTTCAGGGATATTTTGGCAGATAATCCAAAATGGATTATTAATTAGGGATATAGGGGAGTTTGGGGGATATTTTGGCATCTAGGCTAAAATCTACAGGACCACGCCACCTCCTTATGGCGTGGTCTACTTTTTGCCCGACCTCGCCACCTCCTTATGGCGAGGTGCTTGATGGCTCACGTCTAGCTCGTTGCTCGGCTCGAGTGTTGGCTGGTGGCTGGAGGGAAGGGTGACCTCGCCATAAGGAGGTGGCGAGGTCACATGGGCCATGCATTCTACGTAAAGTGCATGGATAAAATAAGGTGGGAAGGGTGACCTCGCCATAAGGAGGTGGCGAGGTCACATGGGCCATGCAAAAGTGCATTCTATTCATGCATGGTTAAAATAATTTCGGGGTTAGGTAAATGTTTAGGGTTTAGGGTTTGGGGCTCATTTGCGGTTTAGAGGCGAGGTCGCATGGGCCATGCATTTTACGTAAAGTGCATGCTATCCATGCATGGTTAAAATAATTTCGGGGTTACGTAAATGTTTAGGGTTTAGGGTTCGAGGTTCATTTGCGGTTTAGAGGCGAGGTCACATGGGCCTACATGGTGGCGAGGTCACATGGGCCATGCATTCTACGTAAAGTGCATGCTATCCATGCATGGTTAAAATAATTTCGGGGTTATGTAAATGTTTAGGGTTTAGGGTTCGAGGTTCATTTGCGGTTTAGAGGCGAGGTCACATGGGCCTACATGGTGGCGAGGTCACATGGGCCATGCATTCTACGTAAAGTGCATGCTATCCATGCATGGTTAAAATAATTTCGGGGTTATGTAAATGTTAGGGTTTAGGGTTTGAGGTTCATTTGCGGTTTAGAGGCGAGGTCACATGGGCCTACATGGTGGCGAGGTCACATGGGCCATGCATTCTACGTAAAGTGCATGCTATCCATGCATGGTTAAAATAATTTCGGGGTTACGTAAATGTTTAGAGTTTAGGGTTCGAGGTTCATTTGCGGTTTAGAGGCGAGGTTACATGGGACATGCATTCTACGTAAAGTGCATGCTATCCATGCATGGTTAAAATAATTTCGGGGTTACATAAATGTTTAGGGTTTAGGGTTCGAGGTTCATTTGCGGTTTAGAGGCGAGGTCACATGGGCCTACATGGTGGTGAGGTCACATGGGCCATGCATTCTACGTAAAGTGCATGCTATCCATGCATGGTTAAAATAATTTCGGGGTTAGGGTTTAGGGTTTTGGGATCATTTGCGGTTTAGAGGCGAGGTCATATGAGCCTACATGGTTAAAATAATTTAGGGGTTAGGTAAATATTTAGGGTTTTGGTATTCGTTTAGGGTTTAGGGTATGTCTAGGGTTTAGGGTTCGAGGCTCATTTGCGGTTTAGAAGTTTCTTGGCGGATCTTTTTTTACATTAATTCAAATCTAATATAAATTTAATATAATTTGATTGTAAAAAAATCAATCATGAATTTTCATTTAACTTTTTTCCAATTTAATTTTTTTGTGAAAATAAAAATGAAGAATCTTTTAACAATACATACATAAATATTTTACAGACAAAATTTAAACTCGTATATTAATAATACATATATATTTTATAGACAAAGATGAATATTAATATTTGTCGGGTTTTAAATTTGAATATATATTTTAGGTTTTGATTTTTTTTTCATTTCATGTGTTTCAAAATTTTAAAAAAATCTTTTAAAAATTATTTAGATAGGAATTCAATTGAATTAATTGTTTAAATCGATTTAACCCTAATACCAATCAATAGTTCGAATATTTTTTCATTAGTTCGAATATGAACTGTAAAAAAAGTAAATGTTAATTAATTATTTTAGTTCAATTAATAACTTTTTTTAATATGTTACAATTTTGTGGTGCATAGGTTGTGTAAATTAAGTTTTACAGGAGCCTGCATATTTATAATGTAAATTTAAAATACTAAACATAAACACTAAAATAGTAAACCTTAAACTCTAAATTTTAAATAATAACCCTACATCCCTAAGCCCTAAAACTCTTTCTCATTTATATTAAAGAAATTTAGTATTATAATTTTCCATTTAGAGTTTGCAAAAATTTCGTTTATCTATAAAGTTTGAAATTTATTTCATATTCAATTCCGATCAAAACCATAGATTATATAAGTATTTATATGCAACCATACCGGCACACACAAGATGGATTCAAATATATTTTTTTAGGTGAACACAATTCATAAAGATTAAAAAAATATGAAGGACCGATTCATAAATGTTAAAAAAATTAAAATTAAATATGTGGGGTTTAAAAAGATGATATCTAATGAATTTAAGTTTTTTAAATTTCAAACCATACACCCGTACACAAATATAAAAAAAACACTTTAATTCCAAAACATAAAAATATAAAAAAATATTAAAAAAAACACTCAATTAAAACGTAATAGAAATAATTTACAAACAATTAAATAAATATAATCTATTTCCTACGGGTCCTTGGTAAGACCTGCCGGTGGAAGGATGATGTTTGATCGTACCGCTCCGGGGGGTGAACTTGTCTTCGTTCTTGAATCGGAGTCTGCTCATTCGGAGTCTGCTCATCGTTGTCACATTGGTCACCCATCATTTGCATAGAAGGTGGAGTACTATACATGCCTTGCAAATCTAATGGTGAGCTATTGATCGTGGTAGTCGACAACAAGGATGTCATAGTACCAACAGTCATACCTTCCCCATGGAAGGGTGTTTGAGGATACTGAAATTGTGGAATGTATCCTTCATCATTGTTGTAAGCAGACTGATAAGATGAGCTTTCTCCAAACTGTGGTTGAGATTGGTCTGAAGAATACAAACTTGTTGAACCCTCCAAGTTTGGTTGATGAGAGCTCTGACCAAATGCGTACGATAGTTGTACACGTCTTGAGCACCGTGGATCTTGAAGCCATTGATTTGCCTCTTCAAGAGGTAATATGAACGATTTTCCATTTGATGAAAACCACGAATAGTACTCTGAATTAAAGTCAAAATCATCGACTTGAATTGGACTCAAGTTGGCATCCCAATGCCTCCGTCTTTCCCGCCACAGTTGGATGAACTCCACTTGCTCTGCAATCCAATTCTCGTTGAATCGACCCCTATGAACAATATGAATTTGTTGCGGTAGAGCTCTAGGAATGGGTTGATGGTAGTTAAACTGCCGCAACACTCTGTCAGCGCAATGAAACTCAACAATAGAAAAATGTATCAAAGGCACAACCGCACCCCACATTGATGACATTTGCCGAAAATTTAGCGGTATAATGTCCCAGATCGCGGTAGTCACGTACAACTGCCAAAAGAACTGCAAAACACAATTATTAATATGCATACACAAACAAACAAACAATGTTACTTTAATAAATTACAAAACCAAAATAAAAGCCAAAAAATGAAATTATGATACCTGATCTTTCCCTATTGTTTGGATTTTTAGTCTTGTTTCTCTGAAAGTGTTGTGCACCACACCCACATTTATCATCCTATGTCTCCATCTGCCAAGATTTAAAACATATATTTCTAAGTATTTTTAGAAGAAAAAAAATTAATCAATAAAATTAATATATAACTGTAATCACAATATTAGTACCTTCCAGCAAGCGGAAACTCCATCGGTACTTCTACAATTGGCGTTAGATAAGACAATATATACCATGCCCAGGACTGCAATAAGATTTGGCATCCACCCATATCTGTTAACTTTCTCAAACCATACATTATTGAAACTCTGCACATTTCATGGTACAAGAATGCCAATATTGCAGATCCCCAACTGTATGTAGAAGTTGTGTCAAAATTTTCCAAGAACGGCAGATACTGAGTGTGAACCATATTACCAGATGTATCTGGCATCAATACCCCGCTAATAAGTTGGAGTATATACGCTCGAGTTGCACACTCAATTTCTCGGTCATCAGATTCATCTGTTAAAATAAATTCTCGTTGCAACCAAGAAATCTTGATACGAAGACCGTCCACACAATCTGAAGGAGGAATTTTGTCTAGATACTGCAAACAAAGATCATCTGCTAGACGGCTATTCTGTCTAACCACAGGCTTCCCATTTGTTGGCACACCAAGTTGTAGTGCTACATCCTCCAAAGTTATTGTGCATTCACCAAATGGAAAATGAAATGTGTGTGTCTCTGGTCTCCACCGTTCAATCAACGCCGTAATCAATCCAGGGATAATTTTAAATCCACGGAGAAATGAAACATTATAAAAACCTGAACGCTGCAGAAAATAAACTATGCGTTCATCAGCTTCCTTAATCTTCGGTCCTCGACGCCGGATAGTATGCTCCACACCCTATAAATATAAAAAAACCGTAAATAAAGAAATTTTAAATCATAAAAATTATAGTAGTAAATAAAAAAAATTACACAATCCCAACTTACCCCATCTTCGTGAATATGAGAGGAAATGTGCTCCTGGTCACGGTAAAGCAAAACTCTTTCGGAATCCATTCGAATATAAAAATCAGAAATTATGATTTGTGCTAAAACTCTGTAATTTCAACAACAAAAATTTTCTCTTCGCCCTTCTCAAGTTGCAAAAATACACTGCATCTATCGAATATTTATAGGGGTAGGAACAAAAAAAAACTTTAGTTATATCAGAGGGCATGTGACCACGCCATAAAGACATGGCGAGGTCACTGTGTGTTCACGGATGGCTGGCCGTGCGTTAGAGGAGCAGGGGGACAGGGTTCACGGGTCTGCCTCTTGCAGGGGGACAGGGTTTAGGGGCTGTGACCACGCCATAAGCACATGGCGTGGTCAACTTTAATCACGTGGGGTGCATGCATGCATGCATGCATGAGGAGGAACCTTGTGGAGGTTTGTGATTGCGAATTCTGCATTTTGATCCTGCTGGCCGTTCGTCAGAGGAGCAGGGGGACAGGGTTCACGGGTCCAATCTATATTTATGAAGGTTTAGGGGTCACTTTTATATTAGTAGTTTGTAACTAATTAGTATTTATCCGATTTCATGCTTAATAATAATGAACTCGATCCATCATTTCCAAGCACCATTTTTTTCAAGTTTCCTTTAAAATCACATAAAAATATTAGTTATAAGCACTTAAAATCATGAAAATATATTAAAAAAGTAAGTAAATAATTGGTAAGATGAAGATATATGTACGTATGTAAGTATGTATCTTAATTTGATTACTTCAAATGCAACCTCGCTAATTTGAAATAATTGTATCATTTAACTAAGTGGATTTATATAGAGAGTATAAATGGTACTTTTTTTCTTGCATTTACTGACACATTATATTCATGGAGAGTTTAGGAGTTGCTTTCGTATTTCTAGTAAATTAGTTTAGTATTTTGTTTCAAATAGTTAAAAAGGAGAATAAATTTTTTTATCGAGTTACTTGAATTTTTATATCTTTTCATAATAATTTTTTACTCATGGAGGTTTGTGCTTGTACAGATGGGTGGTAAGTTGGTGAACATCAAGCTTCATACTCGGTTTAGGGGCAAGTCCTACTAACAGACTGGTCTGCCTCTTGCAGGGGGACAAGTTTAGGGGCTGTGACCACGCCATAAGCACATGGCGTGGTCAGCTTTATTCACCTGGGGTGCATGCATGCATGCATGCATGTAGGGTAGGGGGTGGCATGGTTTAGGGTTCACGGGTCTGCCTCTTGCAGGGGGACAGGGTTTAGGGGCTGTGACCATGCCATAAGCACATGGCGTGGTCAGCTTTTTTCCCATGCATGCAGCGTAGGGTTCACGGGGTGGCAGTCTCAGGGGTAGGGGTGGCAGGGTAGCTTTATTCCCATGCATGCAGGGTTTAGGGGTGGTAGGGGTGGCAGGGTCGGGTAGGGATTAATATTTGTAAAAAAATTCAGAATGTTTTTTCTATCTATATATTTAGTGGAGGGAGAATAGAGAAGATAAAATTTTTGATATTGAAAATTTGAGTGAGTTAATCACAGTTGTTGGAGCATATTGTTTTGTTCGATTACTTCAAATTTTTCAGAGAATGAGTTCATCAACAAATTGGGACACCGAACCCTTAGTCGGTCGTTTTGGCGAATCCCTTGCAGACTTCAGTGATGATGAAGAAAATATTGTTCCTATGGAAGATGACGACGTACATTTACTCGACAGAGATGATGTTGAGGCTATTATGTCAAATGTGTCAATGGGCAACGATATTGATGTTGAAGATGATGTTTGGGCCGCGGCTGTTGCTAAGCTCGGGTTGGGAAATAACCAACCAGCTTGAGGTTATGTTCTACCGGAGCCCGAACAAGCGCAACCAGTTTATCCAGTATATAAAGCTCCAGCAGCTCGTATGTATGAGGTCGACTATTCTGCAATGCACGATGCTGAATATCAAGCTCATGTGTTTGGTTCTTCATCGCATTCCGAGTTTGGAGAATTGGCATTGAGAGCTGAATTTGACACAAAAAAAGCTGCCCAGTTGGCAATTCAAGAGTACTGCGTCAAACGCCATACATCATGTCTTGTTAATGAGTCCAATCAAAGTACCTATTGTGTAAAGTGTATAAATTGGAAGAGCAACTGTCCTTGGTGGGTAAGAGTTTCATACAAGAAGAGGACTGACAATTGGGTGGTGACACGGTTCATTGATGAGCACACCTGTTCAAATAGAGTTTTATCCCAAGATCACATTAATTTAAACTCTGATCTAATTTGTGCTTACACTAGGGGATTGGTGGAACAGGACCCAAGAATTTCGATTGCAGTCTTAGTGGCATCAATTCGGAGTCAGTTTGGATATAGTCCATCTTACTACAAGACGTGGATGGCAAAGCAGAAGGCGATGGCGCAAGTGTATGGTAATTGGGATACATCATATAATGACCTACCAACTCTTTTACGGGCAATGCAAATATTCATCCCAGGAACCAAGGTGGAATACGAAACAAAGGTCGCGGTCAACGCACAAGGCGAAATACTCCATGGTAAAAGAATATTTAGTAAGTTGTTTTGGGCGTTCAATGCATGCATCGAAGGGTTCCCATTCTGTAAACAGATGATTCAAGTGGATGGTACTTGGCTATATGGGAAGTACGGTCATATATTACTCGTGGCCGTTACACAAGATGGAGACAGTAATATATTCCCAATTGCCTTTGCCATTGTTGAAAAAGAAGACGCGGAAGGATGTGAATTCTTTTTGAAGCATCTACGCAACCATGTAGTGAAGAAAGATGGGATTTGCATGATTTCTGATAGGGGGACTGCGTTGTTATCAATAATTGACAGAGATAACAGTTTATGGAAGCCTCCACATGCATATCCAGCCTATTGTATCCAACATATTATGTCAAATGCGAAGCATCGTTTCGGACACAATCAAATCCGAAGAGATATTTATAACGCGGGTAAGTTCTTATTTGTTGTTTATAAAAAAATAGTTAACGTAAATCTTTTAAACTGATCATGCTGACTTATTTAATTTCTTTTTAATAGGGAACGAACTAGTTCAACCAAAATTTGTCGCGAGGATAAATAGGTTGAAGCGGTATGGTCTGGATGTTTTTGATTTTGCAAACGACATACCCAGAGAAAGATGGGCACAAGCATATGATGAAGGTCGACGTTATGGCCATATGACAACGAACCTTGCAGAGGCTATAAACGCAGTGCTTAAAGGAACACGCCATCTGCCAATTGCAAGCATTGTGTGGGAGACTTATTTCAGATTGGGTAAAGTGTGAGCCGACAAAGGCCAGAAAGTGAACGCCCGTATAAACAACGGGTTCAGTTGGTCTGAAACCCTACAAAAAAATGCTAGAACTTCAAGCCATAGCCACCTCTATGAGAGTCAGAACATTCGACCCAGATGGTTATCAATTTACGTTCGAAGCTAAGGTCCGAAGTGAGCACAAAATGTACACTTTAAACCTTGCTCGGAGATGGTGTGATTGTGGTGCATTCCAAGCATTTAGATACCCCTGCTCTCACGCACACGCCGCATGCTTGCATTTTCATCTCGACCCTTATGAATTTGCGGATCAATGTTATAAGCTGGAGAATATTGCAAATATTTACAGAAATCAGTTTAACACGATCTCGAACAAAGATTATTGGCCGGTAGAGCCAATATACGAAGAATGGTTACCAAATCCAGAGCTTCGTAGAAAGTTGAAGGGTCGACCGAAGTCCACTCGAATTCATACGAATATGGATGATGCAGAGAATAATAGAGGGGGGAGTTCTAGTTAAGCATTGTACTCTTTGTAGGGCACCAGGTCATAATAGAACCAAATGTCCGAACAAACACAATTTTTCAAACTATCATGTCGGACCATCAAACTAATATAATTTGCAATTTGTGTTAATGCAAGTACTTTTTTTATCTCCTAAATTATTATTTACCTAACCCCTAAATTATTATTTTTTCATTCACATGTCTATGAGATTATTTAAAATTATTTAAAATATAAGAAAATTATTATTTTTTCATTCACATGTCTGTGAGACTATTGGATTTTGGTATTTTCATCCACTTTTGACAGTTGACATGACCGTATAGATAAAAGAGAAAGCATTGGAGTTTGGGCGTGATTGGCTATTGAAATTATTAGATTTTGGGCAGGGTGAATAAAATTTGTGTTGAATCGAGTCACTCAATTTTATCTTATATATATATTATATAAAAACATGAATAAATATATATGGATAAAATGTATAGTTATAGGGTGTCGAGTTATTGGAATTTCTATTTTATAATTCAAACTTTATTTTGAATTTTTGAGTCGAGTTTATGAAATTATTAGTCGAGTATTTTCACATCAAACCTAAAAATTTAATTTTTTCGAGTCAAGTCGAGTTATTGGAATTTCTATTTTATAATTCAAACTTTATTTTGAATTTTTGAGTCGAGTTTATGAAATTATGAGTCGAGTATTTTCACATCAAACAAAAAAATTTAATTTTTTCGAGTCAAGTCGAGTTATTGGAATTTCTATTTTATAATTCAAACTTTATTTTGAATTTTTGAGTCAAGTTTATGAAATTATGAGTCGAGTATTTTCACATCAAACCTAAAAATTTAATTTTTTCGAGTCAAGTTGAGTTATTGGAATTTCTATTTTATAATTCAAACTTTATTTTGAATTTTTGAGTCGAGTTTATGAAATTATGAGTCGAGTATTTTCACATCAAACCTAAAAATTTAATTTTTTTTGAGTCAAGTCGAGTTATTGGAATTTCTATTTTATAATTCAAACTTTATTTTGAATTTTTGAGTCGAGTTTATGAAATTATGAGTCGAGTATTTTCACATCAAACCTAAAAATTTAATTTTTTCGAGTCAAGTCGAGTTATTGGAATTTCTATTTTATAATTCAAACTTTATTTTCAATTCTTGAGTCGAGTTTATGAAATTATGAGTCGAGTATTTTCACATCAAACCTAAAAATTTAATTTTTTCGAGTCAAGTCGAGTTATTGGAGTTTCTATTTTATAATTCAAACTTTATTTTGAATTTTTGAGTCGAGTTTATGAAATTATGAGTCAAGTATTTTCACATCAAACCTAAAAATTTAATTTTTTCGAATCAAGTCGAGTGTTGCACTTCCCTACATATAATTTTTAATTTTAATCCGAAATTTTTAGGATGGTTTATTTTTTATGTAATAATATTTTATCCGAGTAACAAGATAATTTATTTATGTTAAAAGCAAGATATTTTTATTAATTAAATTGATAGTTATTTTTTATAAAAAATAATAATATTTATATCAAATTTTTATAAATTTAAGACCATTGATGAGTGTAAGTTTGATGGTTAAAATTATCTATTTTTTTTCAACTTTAAACATATCATGGATTGAGCCTTCAAATTGTGAAATTTCAGTAAATAACCTTTTGAGTTCATGATCCCATCCAATAAAAACCACTTTAATATTATTTACAGATATTTTTATTATAAAAATAGTTCATAAACTCAATTTTATAAAAACAAAATATATAGACTAAATTTTAAAGTAATAATATCCATTAACACATTTAAACCTAACAGGGTATTACTCTCTAACAAATATTTATAACATTAGAGAATAAGAACCCAATAAAGTTAATAAAGTAAATATTTGTTAGGATGGTTTATTTTTTATGTAATAATATTTTATCCGAGTAACAAGATAATTTATTTATGTTAAAAGCAAGATATTTTTATTAATTAAATTGATAGTTATTTTTTTATAAAAAATAATAATATTTGTATCGAATTTTTATAAATTTAAGACCATTGGTGAGTGTAAGTTTGATGGTTAAAATTATCTATTTTTTTTCAACTTTAAACATATCATGGATTGAGCCTTCAAATTGTGAAATTTCACTAAATAACCCTTTGAGTTCATAATCCCATCCAATAAAAACCACTTTAATATTATTTACAAATAATTTTATTATAAAAATAGTTCATAAACTCAATTTTATAAAAACAAAATATATAGACTAAATTTTAAAGTAATAATATCCATTAACACATTTAAACCTAACAGGGTATTACTCTCTAACAAATATTTATAACATTAGAAAATAAGAACCCATTAAAGTTAATAAAGTAAATATTTGTTAGGATGTTTTATTTTTTATGTAATAATATTTTATCGGAGTAACAAGATAATTTATTTATGTTAAAAGCAAGATATTTTTTATTAATTAAATTGATAGTTATTTTTTATACAAAAATAATAATATTTATATCGAATTTTTATAAATTTAAGACCATTGGTGAGTGTAAATTTGATGGTTAAAATTATCTATTTTTTTCAACTTTAAACATCTCATGGATTGAGCCTTCAAATTGTGAAATTTAGCTAAATAACCCTTTGAATTCATGGTCTCATCCAATAAAAACCACTTTAATATTATTTACAGATTTTTTTATTATAAAAATAGTCCATAAACTCAATTTTATAAAAACAAAATATATAGACTAAATTTTAAAGTAATAATATCCACTAACACCATTAAACCTAACAGAGTATTACTCTCTAACAAATATTTTATAACATTAATAAAGTTAATAAAGTAAATATTTGTTAGGATGTTTTATTTTTTATGTAATAATATTTTATCCGAGTAACAAGATAATTTATTTATGTTAAAAGCAAGATATTTTTTATTAATTAAATTGATAGTTATTTTTTATATAAAAATAATAATATTTATATCGAATTTTTATAAATTTAAGATATTGGTGAGTGTAAGTTTGATGGTTAAAATTATCTATTTTTTCTCAAAAAAAGTCACCTACTTTCAAGTTTAATCTCAATAATATATTTACACTTATTCAATGATCTTAAATTGTTGTAAAACTCTTTTACTTTTATAATTGTAACTAACCCTATCCCTATATCTAAACAACCTCTTCCATTAAAAAGAATTATAACATTCACGTTTTTAGCATATTTAACCTTTATTATTTATTAATTAAAATCTTGAACCAGTGGAAATAGATTATTATTACTAAACTCCCAATTAAGATAATTGAATGATTTGTTAGACATAACAAGTGAATGATTTGTTTTAAAAGTATAAAATATATAGAACTCTGAATTTTTTGATTTAAAAGTTTGAAATATACTGAAACTCTAGATTTAGACAAATATCAACCTCTCACGGCTATAAATAACCTTCTCTCACAGTCACACCTCAAAAAATTGTCTACTTCGGTGATTATTTCTCTAGTTTTGGTTTTATTTGTTTTGTGAATTAAGAAGATGGAACTTGATCTTTCTCCTAAGTTGGCTAAGAAAGTGTACGGCGGCGATGGTGGAAGCTACTCCGCTTGGTGCCCCACTGAACTCCCCATGCTCCGTCAAGGCAACATTGGAGCTGCCAAATTGGCCCTTGAAAAGAATGGCTTCGCCCTTCCCCGTTACTCCGACTCTTCCAAGGTTGCTTATGTTCTTCAAGGTATCATCTTTACAGATTTCTCTCTTCTTCCCTTAATCTCTTTCTGGGTTTTGTTCTTACATTACGATGGCTTTTTCTTTGATTGTTTTTCTTCGTTTTTGTTGGATCTTATGTTGTTCACTGTACTATGATCTGAATTTCGTATACTGTTTTATAACAAAGTCTTCTTCGATGTTCGGACTTTGCTGCAATTTCAATTTTGTGTATTTGTGAAAGAGACCGAGTTGATTTTATTCAAACAACTTCTGCTTTTGGGATTTTCTCTTTATCAAATTATTTGTGTTTCTTTACTCTTCATACCCAACTTCCCCCCCCCCCCCCCCCAAATTATTCCCCTTTACTGTATAAACGAATATTAGTTTTATATCAAATCGACCCTTACTTTTGATCTTCCAAGGAATGTGGTTCTTTCCCAGATTTGTATTTTTGATATATCTTAGTTTTGACACTGTTGATTGACATTGCTTATTGATACAGGAGCTGGTGTTGCTGGGATTATTCTCCCCGAATCCGAGGAGAAAGTGATTGCCATCAAGAAGGGTGATGGAATTGCTCTTCCTTTTGGTGTTATCACCTGGTGGTATAATAAGGACGACACTGAATTGGAGGTCCTCTTTTTGGGAGATACCTCTAAAGGCCACAAAGCCGGTCAGTTTACCGATTTCTTTTTGACCGGCGCCAATGGCATCTTTACCGGTTTTACGACTGACTTTGTGAAAAGAGCATGGGATGTGGATGATGACACTGCTAAGGCCCTCATTGGCAACCAACAAGGGAAAGGCATTGTCAAGCTCGATGCCAATGTTAAGATGCCTGAACCAAACCCCGATCACCGAAAAGGAATGGCCTTGAACTGTGAGGAAGCTCCGTTGGATACTGATATCAAGAATGCTGGCAACGTTGTGCTCTTGACTACTAAAAACCTTCCTTTGGTTGGTCAGGTCGGGCTCGGTGCTGATCTTGTTAGGTTGGAAGGGAATGCAATGTGTTCCCCTGGTTTTTCGTGTGATTCAGCTTTGCAGGTTACATACATTGTCAAGGGCAGTGGTCGTCTCCAAGTTGTTGGTGTCGATGGCAAAAGGGTCCTGGAAACCGTTGTGAAGGCTGGTAACCTGTTGATTGTGCCGAGGTTCTTTGTTGTTTCAAAGATAGCTGATCCAGATGGTTTGTCATGGTTCTCGATCATCACCACTCCCAAGTAAGCCACTCGTTTTCGATCCTGGAGTTCAATTCTGTAACTCTTTTTTCTGAAGATGTTATATTTTGTGTTGCCAATTGTGAACATAATTTGTGCTGATTGTGAAATGCAGCCCTGTATTCACTCACTTGGCGGGAAGCATCGGGGCATGGAAGGCAATATCCCCTGAAGTTCTACAAGCAGCGTTCAAGGTTCCGGCTGAGACTGAGAAGCTTTTCAGGTCCAAGCGAACCAATGATGCCATCTTCTTCCCACCACCACAATGAAGCAACAAATTTCTTTAGCTTTCTTCTAGTTTCAGTTTTTTTTTCTTCCAAATAAATGGTTTTTAGGGATAGTAAAGACATTATATAGGGATGGAAACATTAAATTTTCTTACAGGGCAAGCTAAGTGCAGCCCCAAAATTTATCTTTCTTTCTTCATTGTTTTTGTTTACAACAGGAATTAGATGTATAAACAACTGTTTATGCATATGATGATTAGCTTTTATATTACTAGATGCTGTTATATATAATATATGCTTACTGTTTAGATTAAATATAAATAATAATTTAGTGGGGAAATAAATCAATAACCATTTAAATATATATATAATAAGCTAGTGGACTGGTTTTTTTCTTCTTTCTAAAATAGCAATTGCAGAATCACTCACTTTCAGCGTTAGATTAATATTGCTAATACGAACTACTTACAAATGATGAAATTGGATCTTTTCTAAATATGAAAATATAGAATATTTACATTTTTATATTTTTTTTCAATATTTATATCTCTATTTCTCAACTATTCATAAATTTATTTGATTTTTTAAGTTTTTTTTTTTAATTTTTATTTTACAATAGAGATGTATTATATTTGTATGTCAAATATCAATATTTGAATTTATACACAAGATAAGATAACATGAGAATCTTTGACCACTCGACCAATATTATTTTTAAAAGATTGACTTACATGGTGGCTCATGGGCTCACTGAATTTAAGAGAAATCAATTTTTTAATTATTTAATAAATAGAGATATTGCATTCTTATATTTAAATTCAAACTCATACAAGATGAGATAATATAAGCATCTTTAACTCCAAACCACACTTGGAGGCCCTCCTCTTGCCCGAGCAACCCACGAACTAAGAATCTGCAATGTTGAACAAAGAGAGCATAAGAAAGGATGCTTAGTGAGGGTAAGCTCTAAAAACAAACCTCAACATTGCAGGGTCCGAGCACGATCTAGCCAAAGCCATATTCACTTACCAAGGTCCACAAGGTATAAATGCATGAGCAATATATTACACGTATGCCTTAATTAGGAGTTCAATACTACCATACATGCAATCACATATAAACATCCAAACAGCTCATAAATTCCAACACATTGATACACATATCAATCCACATTGGCACCTAGTTATGACTCAAATACACGGATAGACTCGTTGGAACCCATATCCAACAACCACATTACCTCGGTGGGATTCCACTCATCACCGGTCTCGCGGAGGGGATTCCACTCATCCTCACGCCCCGTCGATGGGATTCCACTCATCACCGACTATATTTAGATATCATTTCCGGGCGTACCCGTACTCCTCCTTGGTGACTCAACGCCACCAAGGCCACGCGCGACTTTGACTCATGTGTACACACTAACATCCTAATGATCGATCATTTGTATTTAAGTATACTAGTGCCAATATTTTACTTATTCCACAACACACATTTCAATCATTTCCGTGCTTAGCACGTACTCACCATGGACACAACCATGAACCATCACCATGCATGCTTTAAGCCATACAACCCATGCCTCAATTCACATGTATAAAACAATATACATAAGCATTCATATCACATGGCATACAAGGCATATACAATCATCCAATTGAGTTCATCCAAAGGCTTAGACCAAGTTTAGGATTAGGCTACCACCCTAATCCTAACTCTAGGTGGGTCTACCAAGCCCAACCTAGTCCACATACTCGAACCTACTAATTTAAAATCATTCAAGGAAATCAACCACTCACCTAAGCTTCCACGCACAAGACCAAGCAAGCCACACCCTTCAACTCTCCGGATTCACTTCCGATGCTTCACCGATGCCCAAGCTCAATTCTAATCATCTCAAACACAACCAAAACATTCGAATCAATAACACATCATCGGAAACAACCCGGATTAACATTAACAAGCATTTAACACCCCAAACAAGGTCACAAAACAGAATTTTCGAGTAGCCTCTTTCACCCACTGATTTCTTCCATTTCAAGCACCTAAACAAGCCTCAATTTCATCCAAAATGATCCTCATATATCATACTACCTACAGCCCTCAAGAACCAACCTTAAACAACCCCAAAACCCACTTTAAAACCCTCCAAAAACCCTCTCAAAACCCAATTCCGAAAATTTCCCAAATCATTTGAAATTCATATATGTTATATCATTTGATCCCTATATACCATAACTAAGCATACTAGATCAAAATACTCCCCTTAACTACATAAAGTCTTCATTTTTTTATCAAACATTCAAAACCCCCATCTCTAAAAACTTCATGGAAACTAAAATAAATTGTACTTTTAGGAAGAGGAAGGTGAGGGGAGTTCAAATTTACCTTCACCTTTAAAATCGGAGTCGAAATGAAGAAGGAGGATGATGGAACAGTAGCTCCAAGGCTTGGGGAGGTTTGTCTGAGATTTTGAAAGTGAAGGGAGAAGAAGAAAGTGAAGAAATGGGGTTTTTGGTGTATTTAGTTTTAAGTTAAAAGCCCAATGACCCATTTGCCCTTAATGAAATTGGTTATTCACAAGAACATGCTTTCCATGGTCATTTGGGGTTTTAATTCCAAAACTTTAGCCTATCATTAATTAAATAAATTTCGAAACCCAAGCCTGGACCATTATTTAAATCATAGAATCGAACCCAAGATAATATTAAAATATTATTTTCACCTAACCCCTAAACCCGGATGTTACAACTCTCCCCTACTTAAGGAATTTCGTCCCCGAAATTACCTGGTGGAAACAAATACGGAAACTGCTCAACCATATCCGCTTTCCTCTCCCACGTGGCCTCTTCCACCCCTCTATGTCTCCACAACACCTTGACCAACTCTATGGTCTTGCCACGCAACACCTTGCTATCAGAAGCAAGTATCTCTACGGGCTCCTCGTTATAAGACAAATCCGGATTCAACTCTATTTCCTCAACGGGCATCACATGAGAAGGATCTGATCTATATCTCCTAAGCATAGATACATGAAAGACATCATGGATCTTCTCCAACTCAGAAGGTAACCTCAACCGATAAGCTACAGGCCCAATCCGCTCAACTATCTCATACGAACCAATGAACCTCGGGCTCAACTTGCCCTTACGGCCAAATCTCATTACCTTCTTCCACGGAGATACTTTCAAAAACACTTTCTCACCCACTGAGTACTCAATCTCTTTCCTCTTCAAATCTGCATAAGACTTCTGACGATCCGAAGCCGCTTTCAAACGGTCACAAATCAATTTCACTTTTTCTGTGGTTCCTTTAAGCAAGTCTGGCATAGGTAACAACCCCTGACCCGTCTCAGCCCAACAAATCGGAGTTCTACACCGTCTACCATACAAAGCCTCATAGGGTGCCATCTGAATACTAGACTGATAACTGTTGTTGTAAGCAAACTCAACCAACGGTAAGTGCTTCTCCCAAGAACCCTGAAAATCAATCACACAACAACGAAGCATATCCTCTAGAATCTGTATCACTCGTTCTGACTGCCCATCGGACTGCGGATGATAAGATGTGCTGAAATGCAGACGACTACCCAAAGCACTATGCAAACAACTCCAGAACCTCGAAGTAAATCTAGGATCCCTATCTGAAACTATAGACTTCGGAACTCTATGAAGTCTCACAATCTCACGAATATACAAGTTTGCCAACTTGTCTAAGGAATCCGTAGTGTTCACTGCTAAAAAGTGAGCACACTTAGTGAATCTATCAACAATCACCCAAACTGAATTCTTCTTCGAAGGGGACAAGGGCAACCCCGATACAAAATCCATGGTGATTCTCTCCCACTTCCATTCCGGAATCTTCAAAGGCTGTAGCAAACCTGAAGGAACCTGATGTTCTGCCTTCACTCTCTGACAAACCATGCAACGGCTCACATACTCGGCTACATCTCTCTTCAACCCTACCCAGAAGTAGTCATTCTTCAAATCTCGGTACATCTTGGTACTACCCGGATGCATAGAAAAGGGACTCGAATGTGCTTCACTCAAAATCTGACGTCTCAGCTCAACATCTTCCGGTACCACAATTTTATCTCTAAAGCACAACAAACTCTCACCACTGAAACTATACTCGGTCGGTCTTCCTTCGGCTATGTCTTGAACATGAGGAACTAGGCTCGCATCTTGCAACTGCTTCTCTCTAATCAACTGAATCAAAGAAGGCTTCACTTGCAACTCGGTGATCAAACCACCATCATCTGACACACTCAATCTAGCAAACATAGCTCTCAGCTCAACGGCCACCTTTCTACTCAAAGCATCAGCTACTACATTTGCTTTACCCGGATGGTACTCAATGGTCAAATCATAGTCCTTTAGCAACTCTAGCCATCTTCTTTGTCTCAAGTTTAACTCCTTCTGTGTCATCAAGTACTTCAAGCTCTTGTGATCGGTGTAACCTATACACTTCTCACCATACAAATAGTGACGCCAAATCTTCAATGCAAATACCACTGCGGCAAGTTCTATGTCATGAGTAGGATAATTCTTCTCATGAATCTTCAACTGTCTAGAGGCATAAGCAACAACTCTCCTATCTTGCATCAAAACACATCTTAAGCCTACGTAGGAAGCATCACTGTAAATCACAAACTCCTTACCTGAAACAGGTTGCACTAACACTGGAGCATTTGTCAAAGCTTCTTTCAATTTCTCAAAGGCCTTTTGTCTTGCATCTGACCATTCAAACTTGACTCCCTTTTGCAACAACTTAGTCAAGGGAGCAGCTACTTTAGAGAAGCCATCCACAAATCTCCTATAGTAACCGGCTAATCCTAGGAAACTCCTAATCTCGGTCACAAACTTAGGTTGTTTCCACTCAACAATAGCCTCAATCTTCGATGGATCAACTCGGATACCTTCCGCCGAAACAACATGGCCAAGAAACACAACCTCTTGAATCCAGAACTCACACTTACTGAGCTTCGCATACAACTGATTGCTCAACAATCTCTGCAAAACGAATCTCAAGTGCTCATCATGCTCTTCTTCTGTCTTCGAGTACACAAGTATATCATCAATGAAGACAACCACAAACCGGTCTAGATAGTCTCTAAAAATTCTGTTCATCATGTCCATGAATGTTGCTGGTGCATTCATGAGCCCAAATGGCATCACAAGAAACTCATAGTGACCATATCTAGTTCTAAAAGCTGTCTTCGGAACATCACACTCTTTCACTTTCAACTGGTAGTATCCGGATCTCAAATCTATCTTCGAGAACACTGAAGCACCTCTCAACTGGTCAAACAAATCATCTATACGAGGCAACAGATACTTGTTCTTCACAGTCAACTGATTCAGCTGCCTATAGTCAATACACATGCGCATGCTACCATCTTTCTTTTTCACAAACAACACTGGAGCACCCCACGAAGAACTACTAGGCCTAATGAAACCACGGTCTAATAATTCCTGCAACTGACTCTTCAATTCTTTCAACTCTTTCGGAGCCATACGATACGGAGCTATCGAAACTGGACTAGACCCTGAAACTGTCTCAATCACAAACTCAACATCTCTGTCAGGAGGCAAACCAGGCAACTCTTCAGGAAACACATCTGGAAAGTCACACACTGTTCTGATATCTTTCGGTCTAGCTTCACTCATGTCCGGATTCATAACATAAGCTAAATAGGCCCCACATCCTGAGTCCATTAACCTATGAGCCTCTAAAGCTGACACCACATTAGACAAGAACTTAATGTTCTCGCCCACTACCACTACCTCGTAATCATCAGAAAGCTTCAAGTAAATTCTCTTTGTTTCAAAATCCACACTAGCCCGATGCTCAACCAACCAGTCCATACCCAAAATAATATCAAAACCGTAGAAAGGAAGTTCCATCATGTCAACCGAGAACACATGACCCTGAATCTTCAGTGGACACCTCCTATACATACGTCTAACCACAACTGTCTCACCAAAAGAACTAGTAACATGCATACCTACATCTAAGATCTCAACAGGAATATCTAACTTCTGTGCATGCTTACTCAAAATGTAGGAATGCGTAGAACCCGAATCAACCAAAGAAAGCAAGGACATAGACTGTAACTCAAAATTACCTGCTATCACATCGGTGTCGTTCCCGGCCTCTCTCTGAGCATAGACCCTCGCTGGTCCTCCCGCCTCTGGCTGCACAGCCACAACATGTGCAAAGTTCCTCTGAGCATCTACCCTAGGTGCATCAGCCCTCGGCTGGAAGTAGCCACGACCGCGCCCACGGCCTCTCTGAAAATCATTACCTCTCGCAGGAGCCTGAGCTATGTTCGGTGCCTGAGCTGCCTGACGTGGACAGTCCCTCCTAAAGTGGTCCCTCGAACCACAGTTCCAGCAAGCATGAAAGTTACCCCAGCACTCTCCAGTGTGCTGTCTCCCACACTGTGCACACTCGGGCAAGCGCCCTCCTCCTCTATGGCCCTGATGGCCTCTACCATGGTGGCCACCGCCACGTCTCTGATCAAACTGATGTCCGCCACCCCTGTGCCTCTTAGCATCTCTACCATCAAAGTGGTTATGCCTCTTTCCAGAACCAGAATCACCAGCTCGTTTGGCTGAGCCCAAACTATGCTCCAAATCCTTGGCCCTCGCGACCAACACATCAAAGTCTGAGTAGTCAGAAGCCAAAGTGTACCTCTTAACCTCTTCATTCAATCCGTATCGGAATCGTTTGCAGCGTTCCACTTCAGTAGGAACCAACTCTGGGGCATACTGACTCAAGCGAACAAAGCGGATCTCATAATCAGTCACTGAAGCATCTCCCTGAGTGAGAGCCATGAACTCTCTCTTCTTCTCATCTAGGTACCTCGGTCCTAAGTACCTCTTCCGGAAGGCAGACTCAAAGAAATCCCAATCTATCTCGACCTCTGGAACCCCGATAGTGATGGTGACCCACCAGGTGTAGGCATCACCCTGAAGCAGTGAGATCACACAACCCAATCTACGTGCACCCGCACAACCCATCTGAGCCAAAATACGAACTGTCTTCTCTAACCATAACTCCGACCTCTCCGGAGTAGATCCTCTAAACTCCTCGGCCCCTAAGCTACGGAGCCTCTCCAACGGTAAGCTAGCATCATCACCCCTAGGCTGAGCTGCAGCCTGGGCTCCCGCAACTGCGGCCTGGAATGCTCCCGCTATTGCTTGCACAAGCGGAGTCATATCAATTCCAGCTGGACCTTGGCCACCTTGAGGTCCATTTCCCCCGGCTCCATCCTCGCCCCCAACTCCCGGTGGAGGAGGTGGTGGTGGTGGAGGGGGTGGAGGAGCGCCAACTCCCGCTGCCCCTGGTCCTTCTATGTGAGCTCCCGCACCAACTACCGGCTCAACGGGAGCCACAACTCGCGGTTCCTGACGAACCAACCTCGGTCTACCTCTCGGTCTAGACATTGCTCTCTCAGATATTAACTACAACCACAACAACAACACACAAATTGGGTTAGCAAGGTGAGGCTCCCAAGTGTCCAAGTATGTTTCCTCACTTAAAAATCATTTTTTCCAATGTAATAGTAGCAATGGGACCCACACACACATGCTTAAAAGTAAAACAATCAGCATACTTGTCACATAAGCAACCATTCTTGCAGAACAAGCAAACACCGTGCAATTCAAC
The DNA here is from genome assembly GCA_958450335.1 of Hibiscus tridactylites. Classification (NCBI taxonomy): domain Eukaryota; kingdom Viridiplantae; phylum Streptophyta; class Magnoliopsida; order Malvales; family Malvaceae; genus Hibiscus; species Hibiscus tridactylites. Next base: position 43,072,605 of record OY288292.1, read on the forward strand.
TTAAAAACTTAGACTTACCTCACTTACCTGCCCAAGGTCTCGGTAACCTTAGGCTTTGATACCAACAAGTGTAACCCCCTCGTCCCGGTCTGGTCGGATGACCGGTCCGAGTGGGCCACACGGGGAAAACCGAAGCGAAACCCGTTAAGGCTTCCCCTCGGTTAACGACCCAGAAAAATTCTTTTAACAATAGTCTTATCTAGATGCAATTATAATTCCTATGTGAAGCACAGCAGCGGAAGAATCAAACAACGCATCATTCACCGACCAAACAAACACAAAAAGTCCATTTTTCTTCATTTTCAGCAGGCCGTTTCGAAACACCTATAGGGTGTTCCGAAACGCCCTGACCTGGTCAACGGGCCTGGGTCAACCACAAGGGGACCGTTCCGAAACAGGGGAGACCCGTATCGGAACGACCTTGACGGTCAATATCTCGTGGTCAACGAGATTTGACCGTTTCGGAACTTCAAAGGCCCGTTTCGGAACGGCTTCATCTCGCCAATTTCTCAAAATTCCAGTGGCGAAAACGTTCCGGAACGCCCCTCATCCGTTTCGAAACGGCAGGCCAAATACGCAGGGCCGTTTCGGAACACGGGGGACCCGTTCCGAAACACCCCCTGTCTGCAGACTTTTCTGGGCTGTTTTGAGGCACAAGGATGCCCCAAAACATCCCCAAGACACCACATAACATTAAGGCAAGACATCCTAAGGTATAGCAACCATTCAAGCATGCTTCAACAAGGTTTAAACATGTATAACACAAGGGCAACAATCCATATCATGCATTCATTCAAACCACATTCAACCACATGTAAAACTCTTAAAGCATAAGCTAACCTTCAAGCAAGTAAATAGACATGACTTAACGTTCATCATGGCAACACAACCATACAAAAGCAATGTATATAAAGGAGTCTACACATGCTCCTATCAACCAACGAACAATCACAAAACATTACACATCCCATTGCTCGACCATTACATGTCTAGTATTTTAAACCCATACTTGGTGAATTCAATCCAAACCACACTTGGAGGCCCTCCTCTTGCCCGAGCAACCCACGAACTAAGAATCTGCAATGTTGAACAAAGAGAGCATAAGAAAGGATGCTTAGTGAGGGTAAGCTCTAAAAACAAACCTCAACATTGCAGGGTCCGAGCACGATCTAGCCAAAGCCATATTCACTTACCAAGGTCCACAAGGTATAAATGCATGAGCAATATATTACACGTATGCCTTAATTAGGAGTTCAATACTACCATACATGCAATCACATATAAACATCCAAACAGCTCATAAATTCCAACACATTGATACACATATCAATCCACATTGGCACCTAGTTATGACTCAAATACACGGATAGACTCGTTGGAACCCATATCCAACAACCACATTACCTCGGTGGGATTCCACTCATCACCGGTCTCGCGGAGGGGATTCCACTCATCCTCACGCCCCGTCGATGGGATTCCACTCATCACCGACTATATTTAGATATCATTTCCGGGCGTACCCGTACTCCTCCTTGGTGACTCAACGCCACCAAGGCCACGCGCGACTTTGACTCATGTGTACACACTAACATCCTAATGATCGATCATTTGTATTTAAGTATACTAGTGCCAATATTTTACTTATTCCACAACACACATTTCAATCATTTCCGTGCTTAGCACGTACTCACCATGGACACAACCATGAACCATCACCATGCATGCTTTAAGCCATACAACCCATGCCTCAATTCACATGTATAAAACAATATACATAAGCATTCATATCACATGGCATACAAGGCATATACAATCATCCAATTGAGTTCATCCAAAGGCTTAGACCAAGTTTAGGATTAGGCTACCACCCTAATCCTAACTCTAGGTGGGTCTACCAAGCCCAACCTAGTCCACATACTCGAACCTACTAATTTAAAATCATTCAAGGAAATCAACCACTCACCTAAGCTTCCACGCACAAGACCAAGCAAGCCACACCCTTCAACTCTCCGGATTCACTTCCGATGCTTCACCGATGCCCAAGCTCAATTCTAATCATCTCAAACACAACCAAAACATTCGAATCAATAACACATCATCGGAAACAACCCGGATTAACATTAACAAGCATTTAACACCCCAAACAAGGTCACAAAACAGAATTTTCGAGTAGCCTCTTTCACCCACTGATTTCTTCCATTTCAAGCACCTAAACAAGCCTCAATTTCATCCAAAATGATCCTCATATATCATACTACCTACAGCCCTCAAGAACCAACCTTAAACAACCCCAAAACCCACTTTAAAACCCTCCAAAAACCCTCTCAAAACCCAATTCCGAAAATTTCCCAAATCATTTGAAATTCATATATGTTATATCATTTGATCCCTATATACCATAACTAAGCATACTAGATCAAAATACTCCCCTTAACTACATAAAGTCTTCATTTTTTTATCAAACATTCAAAACCCCCATCTCTAAAAACTTCATGGAAACTAAAATAAATTGTACTTTTAGGAAGAGGAAGGTGAGGGGAGTTCAAATTTACCTTCACCTTTAAAATCGGAGTCGAAATGAAGAAGGAGGATGATGGAACAGTAGCTCCAAGGCTTGGGGAGGTTTGTCTGAGATTTTGAAAGTGAAGGGAGAAGAAGAAAGTGAAGAAATGGGGTTTTTGGTGTATTTAGTTTTAAGTTAAAAGCCCAATGACCCATTTGCCCTTAATGAAATTGGTTATTCACAAGAACATGCTTTCCATGGTCATTTGGGGTTTTAATTCCAAAACTTTAGCCTATCATTAATTAAATAAATTTCGAAACCCAAGCCTGGACCATTATTTAAATCATAGAATCGAACCCAAGATAATATTAAAATATTATTTTCACCTAACCCCTAAACCCGGATGTTACAACTCTCCCCTACTTAAGGAATTTCGTCCCCGAAATTACCTGGTGGAAACAAATACGGAAACTGCTCAACCATATCCGCTTTCCTCTCCCACGTGGCCTCTTCCACCCCTCTATGTCTCCACAACACCTTGACCAACTCTATGGTCTTGCCACGCAACACCTTGCTATCAGAAGCAAGTATCTCTACGGGCTCCTCGTTATAAGACAAATCCGGATTCAACTCTATTTCCTCAACGGGCATCACATGAGAAGGATCTGATCTATATCTCCTAAGCATAGATACATGAAAGACATCATGGATCTTCTCCAACTCAGAAGGTAACCTCAACCGATAAGCTACAGGCCCAATCCGCTCAACTATCTCATACGAACCAATGAACCTCGGGCTCAACTTGCCCTTACGGCCAAATCTCATTACCTTCTTCCACGGAGATACTTTCAAAAACACTTTCTCACCCACTGAGTACTCAATCTCTTTCCTCTTCAAATCTGCATAAGACTTCTGACGATCCGAAGCCGCTTTCAAACGGTCACAAATCAATTTCACTTTTTCTGTGGTTCCTTTAAGCAAGTCTGGCATAGGTAACAACCCCTGACCCGTCTCAGCCCAACAAATCGGAGTTCTACACCGTCTACCATACAAAGCCTCATAGGGTGCCATCTGAATACTAGACTGATAACTGTTGTTGTAAGCAAACTCAACCAACGGTAAGTGCTTCTCCCAAGAACCCTGAAAATCAATCACACAACAACGAAGCATATCCTCTAGAATCTGTATCACTCGTTCTGACTGCCCATCGGACTGCGGATGATAAGATGTGCTGAAATGCAGACGACTACCCAAAGCACTATGCAAACAACTCCAGAACCTCGAAGTAAATCTAGGATCCCTATCTGAAACTATAGACTTCGGAACTCTATGAAGTCTCACAATCTCACGAATATACAAGTTTGCCAACTTGTCTAAGGAATCCGTAGTGTTCACTGCTAAAAAGTGAGCACACTTAGTGAATCTATCAACAATCACCCAAACTGAATTCTTCTTCGAAGGGGACAAGGGCAACCCCGATACAAAATCCATGGTGATTCTCTCCCACTTCCATTCCGGAATCTTCAAAGGCTGTAGCAAACCTGAAGGAACCTGATGTTCTGCCTTCACTCTCTGACAAACCATGCAACGGCTCACATACTCGGCTACATCTCTCTTCAACCCTACCCAGAAGTAGTCATTCTTCAAATCTCGGTACATCTTGGTACTACCCGGATGCATAGAAAAGGGACTCGAATGTGCTTCACTCAAAATCTGACGTCTCAGCTCAACATCTTCCGGTACCACAATTTTATCTCTAAAGCACAACAAACTCTCACCACTGAAACTATACTCGGTCGGTCTTCCTTCGGCTATGTCTTGAACATGAGGAACTAGGCTCGCATCTTGCAACTGCTTCTCTCTAATCAACTGAATCAAAGAAGGCTTCACTTGCAACTCGGTGATCAAACCACCATCATCTGACACACTCAATCTAGCAAACATAGCTCTCAGCTCAACGGCCACCTTTCTACTCAAAGCATCAGCTACTACATTTGCTTTACCCGGATGGTACTCAATGGTCAAATCATAGTCCTTTAGCAACTCTAGCCATCTTCTTTGTCTCAAGTTTAACTCCTTCTGTGTCATCAAGTACTTCAAGCTCTTGTGATCGGTGTAACCTATACACTTCTCACCATACAAATAGTGACGCCAAATCTTCAATGCAAATACCACTGCGGCAAGTTCTATGTCATGAGTAGGATAATTCTTCTCATGAATCTTCAACTGTCTAGAGGCATAAGCAACAACTCTCCTATCTTGCATCAAAACACATCTTAAGCCTACGTAGGAAGCATCACTGTAAATCACAAACTCCTTACCTGAAACAGGTTGCACTAACACTGGAGCATTTGTCAAAGCTTCTTTCAATTTCTCAAAGGCCTTTTGTCTTGCATCTGACCATTCAAACTTGACTCCCTTTTGCAACAACTTAGTCAAGGGAGCAGCTACTTTAGAGAAGCCATCCACAAATCTCCTATAGTAACCGGCTAATCCTAGGAAACTCCTAATCTCGGTCACAAACTTAGGTTGTTTCCACTCAACAATAGCCTCAATCTTCGATGGATCAACTCGGATACCTTCCGCCGAAACAACATGGCCAAGAAACACAACCTCTTGAATCCAGAACTCACACTTACTGAGCTTCGCATACAACTGATTGCTCAACAATCTCTGCAAAACGAATCTCAAGTGCTCATCATGCTCTTCTTCTGTCTTCGAGTACACAAGTATATCATCAATGAAGACAACCACAAACCGGTCTAGATAGTCTCTAAAAATTCTGTTCATCATGTCCATGAATGTTGCTGGTGCATTCATGAGCCCAAATGGCATCACAAGAAACTCATAGTGACCATATCTAGTTCTAAAAGCTGTCTTCGGAACATCACACTCTTTCACTTTCAACTGGTAGTATCCGGATCTCAAATCTATCTTCGAGAACACTGAAGCACCTCTCAACTGGTCAAACAAATCATCTATACGAGGCAACAGATACTTGTTCTTCACAGTCAACTGATTCAGCTGCCTATAGTCAATACACATGCGCATGCTACCATCTTTCTTTTTCACAAACAACACTGGAGCACCCCACGAAGAACTACTAGGCCTAATGAAACCACGGTCTAATAATTCCTGCAACTGACTCTTCAATTCTTTCAACTCTTTCGGAGCCATACGATACGGAGCTATCGAAACTGGACTAGACCCTGAAACTGTCTCAATCACAAACTCAACATCTCTGTCAGGAGGCAAACCAGGCAACTCTTCAGGAAACACATCTGGAAAGTCACACACTGTTCTGATATCTTTCGGTCTAGCTTCACTCATGTCCGGATTCATAACATAAGCTAAATAGGCCCCACATCCTGAGTCCATTAACCTATGAGCCTCTAAAGCTGACACCACATTAGACAAGAACTTAATGTTCTCGCCCACTACCACTACCTCGTAATCATCAGAAAGCTTCAAGTAAATTCTCTTTGTTTCAAAATCCACACTAGCCCGATGCTCAACCAACCAGTCCATACCCAAAATAATATCAAAACCGTAGAAAGGAAGTTCCATCATGTCAACCGAGAACACATGACCCTGAATCTTCAGTGGACACCTCCTATACATACGTCTAACCACAACTGTCTCACCAAAAGAACTAGTAACATGCATACCTACATCTAAGATCTCAACAGGAATATCTAACTTCTGTGCATGCTTACTCAAAATGTAGGAATGCGTAGAACCCGAATCAACCAAAGAAAGCAAGGACATAGACTGTAACTCAAAATTACCTGCTATCACATCGGTGTCGTTCCCGGCCTCTCTCTGAGCATAGACCCTCGCTGGTCCTCCCGCCTCTGGCTGCACAGCCACAACATGTGCAAAGTTCCTCTGAGCATCTACCCTAGGTGCATCAGCCCTCGGCTGGAAGTAGCCACGACCGCGCCCACGGCCTCTCTGAAAATCATTACCTCTCGCAGGAGCCTGAGCTATGTTCGGTGCCTGAGCTGCCTGACGTGGACAGTCCCTCCTAAAGTGGTCCCTCGAACCACAGTTCCAGCAAGCATGAAAGTTACCCCAGCACTCTCCAGTGTGCTGTCTCCCACACTGTGCACACTCGGGCAAGCGCCCTCCTCCTCTATGGCCCTGATGGCCTCTACCATGGTGGCCACCGCCACGTCTCTGATCAAACTGATGTCCGCCACCCCTGTGCCTCTTAGCATCTCTACCATCAAAGTGGTTATGCCTCTTTCCAGAACCAGAATCACCAGCTCGTTTGGCTGAGCCCAAACTATGCTCCAAATCCTTGGCCCTCGCGACCAACACATCAAAGTCTGAGTAGTCAGAAGCCAAAGTGTACCTCTTAACCTCTTCATTCAATCCGTATCGGAATCGTTTGCAGCGTTCCACTTCAGTAGGAACCAACTCTGGGGCATACTGACTCAAGCGAACAAAGCGGATCTCATAATCAGTCACTGAAGCATCTCCCTGAGTGAGAGCCATGAACTCTCTCTTCTTCTCATCTAGGTACCTCGGTCCTAAGTACCTCTTCCGGAAGGCAGACTCAAAGAAATCCCAATCTATCTCGACCTCTGGAACCCCGATAGTGATGGTGACCCACCAGGTGTAGGCATCACCCTGAAGCAGTGAGATCACACAACCCAATCTACGTGCACCCGCACAACCCATCTGAGCCAAAATACGAACTGTCTTCTCTAACCATAACTCCGACCTCTCCGGAGTAGATCCTCTAAACTCCTCGGCCCCTAAGCTACGGAGCCTCTCCAACGGTAAGCTAGCATCATCACCCCTAGGCTGAGCTGCAGCCTGGGCTCCCGCAACTGCGGCCTGGAATGCTCCCGCTATTGCTTGTACAAGCGGAGTCATATCAATTCCAGCTGGACCTTGGCCACCTTGAGGTCCATTTCCCCCGGCTCCATCCTCGCCCCCAACTCCCGGTGGAGGAGGTGGTGGTGGTGGAGGGGGTGGAGGAGCGCCAACTCCCGCTGCCCCTGGTCCTTCTATGTGAGCTCCCGCACCAACTACCGGCTCAACGGGAGCCACAACTCGCGGTTCCTGACGAACCAACCTCGGTCTACCTCTCGGTCTAGACATTGCTCTCTCAGATATTAACTACAACCACAACAACAACACACAAATTGGGTTAGCAAGGTGAGGCTCCCAAGTGTCCAAGTATGTTTCCTCACTTAAAAATCATTTTTTCCAATGTAATAGTAGCAATGGGACCCACACACACATGCTTAAAAGTAAAACAATCAGCATACTTGTCACATAAGCAACCATTCTTGCAGAACAAGCAAACACCGTGCAATTCAACTTAAAAACTTAGACTTACCTCACTTACCTGCCCAAGGTCTCGGTAACCTTAGGCTTTGATACCAACAAGTGTAACCCCCTCGTCCCGGTCTGGTCGGATGACCGGTCCGAGTGGGCCACACGGGGAAAACCGAAGCGAAACCCGTTAAGGCTTCCCCTCGGTTAACGACCCAGAAAAATTCTTTTAACAATAGTCTTATCTAGATGCAATTATAATTCCTATGTGAAGCACAGCAGCGGAAGAATCAAACAACGCATCATTCACCGACCAAACAAACACAAAAAGTCCATTTTTCTTCATTTTCAGCAGGCCGTTTCGAAACACCTATAGGGTGTTCCGAAACGCCCTGACCTGGTCAACGGGCCTGGGTCAACCACAAGGGGACCGTTCCGAAACAGGGGAGACCCGTATCGGAACGACCTTGACGGTCAATATCTCGTGGTCAACGAGATTTGACCGTTTCGGAACTTCAAAGGCCCGTTTCGGAACGGCTTCATCTCGCCAATTTCTCAAAATTCCAGTGGCGAAAACGTTCCGGAACGCCCCTCATCCGTTTCGAAACGGCAGGCCAAATACGCAGGGCCGTTTCGGAACACGGGGGACCCATTCCGAAACACCCCCTGTCTGCAGACTTTTCTGGGCTGTTTTGAGGCACAAGGATGCCCCAAAACATCCCCAAGACACCACATAACATTAAGGCAAGACATCCTAAGGTATAGCAACCATTCAAGCATGCTTCAACAAGGTTTAAACATGTATAACACAAGGGCAACAATCCATATCATGCATTCATTCAAACCACATTCAACCACATGTAAAACTCTTAAAGCATAAGCTAACCTTCAAGCAAGTAAATAGACATGACTTAACGTTCATCATGGCAACACAACCATACAAAAGCAATGTATATAAAGGAGTCTACACATGCTCCTATCAACCAACGAACAATCACAAAACATTACACATCCCATTGCTCGACCATTACATGTCTAGTATTTTAAACCCATACTTGGTGAATTCAATCCAAACCACACTTGGAGGCCCTCCTCTTGCCCGAGCAACCCACGAACTAAGAATCTGCAATGTTGAACAAAGAGAGCATAAACAAGGATGCTTAGTGAGGGTAAGCTCTAAAAACAAACCTCAACATTGCAGGGTCCGAGCACGATCTAGCCAAAGCCATATTCACTTACCAAGGTCCACAAGGTATAAATGCATGAGCAATATATTACACGTATGCCTTAATTAGGAGTTCAATACTACCATACATGCAATCACATATAAACATCCAAACAGCTCATAAATTCCAACACATTGATACACATATCAATCCACATTGGCACCTAGTTATGACTCAAATACACGGATAGACTCGTTGGAACCCATATCCAACAACCACATTACCTCGGTGGGATTCCACTCATCACCGGTCTCGCGGAGGGGATTCCACTCATCCTCACGCCCCGTCGATGGGATTCCACTCATCACCGACTATATTTAGATATCATTTCCGGGCGTACCCGTACTCCTCCTTGGTGACTCAACGCCACCAAGGCCACGCGCGACTTTGACTCATGTGTACACACTAACATCCTAATGATCGATCATTTGTATTTAAGTATACTAGTGCCAATATTTTACTTATTCCACAACACACATTTCAATCATTTCCGTGCTTAGCACGTACTCACCATGGACACAACCATGAACCATCACCATGCATGCTTTAAGCCATACAACCCATGCCTCAATTCACATGTATAAAACAATATACATAAGCATTCATATCACATGGCATACAAGGCATATACAATCATCCAATTGAGTTCATCCAAAGGCTTAGACCAAGTTTAGGATTAGGCTACCACCCTAATCCTAACTCTAGGTGGGTCTACCAAGCCCAACCTAGTCCACATACTCGAACCTACTAATTTAAAATCATTCAAGGAAATCAACCACTCACCTAAGCTTCCACGCACAAGACCAAGCAAGCCACACCCTTCAACTCTCCGGATTCACTTCCGATGCTTCACCGATGCCCAAGCTCAATTCTAATCATCTCAAACACAACCAAAACATTCGAATCAATAACACATCATCGGAAACAACCCGGATTAACATTAACAAGCATTTAACACCCCAAACAAGGTCACAAAACAGAATTTTCGAGTAGCCTCTTTCACCCACTGATTTCTTCCATTTCAAGCACCTAAACAAGCCTCAATTTCATCCAAAATGATCCTCATATATCATACTACCTACAGCCCTCAAGAACCAACCTTAAACAACCCCAAAACCCACTTTAAAACCCTCCAAAAACCCTCTCAAAACCCAATTCCGAAAATTTCCCAAATCATTTGAAATTCATATATGTTATATCATTTGATCCCTATATACCATAACTAAGCATACTAGATCAAAATACTCCCCTTAACTACATAAAGTCTTCATTTTTTTATCAAACATTCAAAACCCCCATCTCTAAAAACTTCATGGAAACTAAAATAAATTGTACTTTTAGGAAGAGGAAGGTGAGGGGAGTTCAAATTTACCTTCACCTTTAAAATCGGAGTCGAAATGAAGAAGGAGGATGATGGAACAGTAGCTCCAAGGCTTGGGGAGGTTTGTCTGAGATTTTGAAAGTGAAGGGAGAAGAAGAAAGTGAAGAAATGGGGTTTTTGGTGTATTTAGTTTTAAGTTAAAAGCCCAATGACCCATTTGCCCTTAATGAAATTGGTTATTCACAAGAACATGCTTTCCATGGTCATTTGGGGTTTTAATTCCAAAACTTTAGCCTATCATTAATTAAATAAATTTCAAAACCCAAGCCTGGACCATTATTTAAATCATAGAATCGAACCCAAGATAATAATAAAATATTATTTTCACCTAACCCCTAAACCCGGATGTTACATTGGATCTTTTCAAAATATGAAAATATAAAACATTTACATTTTTATTTATTTTTTCAATATATCTCTATTTCACAATTATTCATAACTTTTAATTGATTTTTTAAGTTTTTATTTTTTTATTTTACAATCGAGAGGTATTACATTTTTATGTCAAATGTCGATATTCATATTTATACACAAGATAAGATAAAATGAGAATCTTTGATCACTCGACCAATTGTATTTTTAAAAGATTGACTTACATGGTGGCTCATGAGCTAATCGAATTTCAGACTTATTCATTTGGAAATCACTTTATTAATTATTTATTAAATGTATTCCTATATTCGGATTCAAACTCATACAAGATGAGATAATATGAGCATCTTTAACTACTAGGTCAATTAATAGATCTCAAATTATTTTATTAATTAGGATGAGTCTACCACGTGCGATGGACACTGCTGAACACCATTAACTCTAAACACTGTTGAACACTATTAAATTAATTATTACACTATTAAATTAATTAATAAAGATTAAAAATTTCAAGGACTCAACATACAATTAATAATTATTTAAAAAATTCAATTAAATTATTTTCATATATATTAATTTTTTGTTTTTTATTTTACAATAAAGAGGTATTACATTTGGCAAAATGATAAAAGATGCCCCCAACGTTTGCTTGTTTTGTCATTTGGCCCCTTATTCTTTCTTTTGGTCCAAATATGCCCCAACGTTTCATTCGTAGTCCAAATATGCCCTCGTTGGATGTAAACTGTCAATCAACTGACGGTAAACGACTTATAAAATTTTTTTGACGTTACATCAACAGATCTTAATACGTGGCAAGTCCAGTCAGCATCAGTTGTTGAACGCCAGTTGACTGACAATTTCCATCTAGCAGGGGCATATTTGGACCAAATTGAAACATTGGGGGCATATTTGGACCAAAAGAAAGAATAGGGGCCAAATGACAAAAACAAGCAAACGTCAGGGGCATATTTAGACCAAAAAAATGAATAGGGGGCCAAATGACAAAACATGCAAACGTTGGGGGACATCTTTTGTCATTTTGCCATTACATTTTTATGTCAAATGTCGATATTCGAATTTATACATAAGATAGGATAACATGAGAATCCTTGACCACTGGATCAATTGTATTTTTAAAAGATTGACTTACATGGTGGCTCAAGAGCTCATTGAATTTCAGACTTGATTCATTCGGAAATCACTTTATTAATTATTTATTAAATAGAGAGGTATTGCAAGCTTATATTAGGACTTAAATTTATACAAGATGAGACAATATGAGCATCCTTAACTACTAGGCCAATTAGTAGATCTCAAATTATTTTATTAATTATTATTTCTGATTGCTGACTAAGTTTGTTGTATACTTGTAAATAATAAAAATTGTATATTTGTATATTTCTATTCATTTTTATTGTTTTCGAAGTCATGCCCGGAAGCAATTCCAAACCAAATACGACGAGTAGTGGGGTCCTGAGCTCACATAAGAGCATATTTTAGACCTAAATTGTGGGGAAAATGTAGTTTTTTTAATCACTAATATTCAAGTTATTGGCTGACTAATATGAATCGAGTACTATTGAAGTTTTTTTTATAAAGACCACCTTTTCATGTCAATTTATTTCATTTACAATGCCATGATATAAACTTTTAACCTTATTTAACAGATCTATTGTTTCTTCCTAGACCAACTTGTTGGTAACAAACTACCTAATTATTTCTATAAATTTAAAACCCAATTTAGTATTCTATTTAGGTTATCAAGACGTTTCTTTGCATATCACTTACATATATCATGTGTTACTAATCCTTCGTCTATTTTAGTATTTCTAATCATCTATTTACTTATTTTTTTTCAATGTTTCGTTTGTTTAGCAATTCATGTATGTCGCTTCAAAAAAACCAATGCATGGATGTCAAATCATCCTATAATAGTAAAACCATGTGCAAATAATTTAATTTTTTTAAGAAAAATTTCAATATCATAAAAGTAAAATAAATATTTTTTTTCTGAGTTGGGGGAGGCATGGCCCCTCCTGGGACACATGTCCCGCCGTCCCTGAATACATACACATACTACTCCGAATATGGGTAACGCTGAAAAGTTTAAGGGGAAAAAGTGGGTAAAATGAAGTTTAGGGGGCAAGTTGGGAAAACGAGTATAGTTTAGGGGGAAAAAGTTGTATTAAGCCTTTATTTTTTCAATATATCTCTATTTCACAATTATTCATAACTTTTAATTGATTTTTTTAAGTTTTTATTTTTTATTTTACAATCGAGAGGTATTACATTTTTATGTCAAATGTCGATATTCATATTTATGCACAAGATAAGATTACATGAGAATCCTTGATCGCTCGACCAATTGTATTTTTAAAAGATTGACTTACATGGTGGCTTACGAGCTCATCGAATTTGATTAATTTAGAAATCACTTTATTAATTATTTATTAAATAAAGAGGTATTGTATTCCTATATTCGGATTCAATCTCATACAAGATGAGATAATATGAGCATCCTTAACTTCTAGGTCAATTAATAGATCTCAAATTATTTTATTAATTAGGATGAGTCTACTACGTGCGATGAACACTGCTGAACACCATTAACGCTAAACACCGTTGAACACTATTAAATTAATTAATAAAGATTAAAATTTTCAAGGACTCAACACACAATTAATAATTATTTAAAAAATTCAATTAAATTATTTTCATATATATTAAATTTTTGTTTTTTATTTTACAATAGAGAGGTATTACATTTGGCAAAATGACAAAAGATGCCCCCAACGTTTGCTTGTTTTGTCATTTGACCCCTTATTCTTTCTTTTGGTCTAAATATGCCCCAACGTTTCATTCGTACTCCAAATATGCCTTCGTTGGATGTAAACTGTCAATCAATTGACGGTCAACGGCTTCTAAAAAATTTTTGACGTGACATCAACAGATCTTAATACGTGGCAAGTCCAGTCAGCATCAGTTGTTGAACGCCAGTTGACTGACAATTTCCATCTAGCAGGGGCATATTTGGACCAAATTGAAACATTGGGGGCATATTTGGACCAAAAGAAAGAATAGGGGGCCAAATGACAAAAACAAGCAAACGTCAGGGGCATATTTAGACAAAAAATGAATAGGGGGCCAAATGACAAAACATGCAAACGTTGGGGGACATCTTTTGTCATTTTGCCATTACATTTTTATGTCAAATGTCGATATTCGAATTTATACATAAGATAGGATAACATGAGAATCCTTGACCACTGGATCAATTGTATTTTTAAAAGATTGACTTACATGGTGACTCAAGAGCTCATTGAATTTCAGACTTGATTCATTCGAAAATCACTTTATTAATTATTTATTAAATAGAGAGTTATTGCAAGCTTATATTAGGACTTAAATTTATACAAGATGAGACAATATGAGCATCCTTAACTACTAGGCCAATTAGTAGATCTCAAATTATTTTATTAATTATTATTTATGATTGCTGACTAAGTTTGTGGTATACTTATAAATAATAAAAATTGTATATTTCTATTCATTTTTATTGTTTTCGAAGTCATGCGCGGAAGCAATTCCAAACCAAATACGACGAGTAGTGGGGTCCTGAGCTCACATAAGAGCATATTTTAGACCTAAATTGTGGGGAAATTGTAGTTTTTTTTATAATCACTAATATTCAAGTTATTGGCTGACTAATATGAATCGAGTACTATTGAAGTTTATTATAAAGACCACCTTTTTTCATGTCAATTTATTTCATTTACAACGCCAAGATATAAACTTTTAACCTTATTTAATAGATCTATTGTTTCTTCCTAGACCAACTTGTTGGTAACAAACTACCTAATTATTTCTATAAATTTAAAACCCAATTTAGTATTCTATTTAGGTTATCAAGACGTTTCTTTGCATATCACTTACATATATCATGTGTTACTAATCCTTCGTCTATTTTAGTATTTCTAATCATCTATTTACTTATTTTTTTTCAATGTTTCGTTTGTTTAGCAATACATGTATGTCGCTTAAAAAAAACCAATGCATGGATGTCAAATCATCCTATAATAGTCAAACCATGTGCAAATAATTTAATTTTTTAAGAAAAAATTCTATATCATAAAAGTAAAAAAAATATTTTTTTTCTGAGTTGGGGGAGGCATGGCCCCTCCTGGGACACATGTCCCGCCGTCCCTGAATACATGCACACACTATAATTGTAATCTTTTTCTTAATAATTGAATAAACAATTGAAGTATCTAAAGTATCACATATACATGAAATTAATTAAAATATAATAAATGAAAAATAATTTCATCTCAAAGTTAATAGACAAAATTGAATTAAATTTAAGTATTTTTTTGATACATTAATCAGGTAGCTTTATTGATAAACAAAATCAGAACATAACCTAATAGAAGTTTTAAGACATAAAAAAACAAGAAAAAATAAAATAGTAAAACTAAAAAGAAAATATAAGCGTTGCGCCAGTCAAATAGACACTTCCTCTTTGCACCAAAAAAAAAAATCTCTACGGCCTACTGGAGGAAGGATCCTGGGGAGTTGTCGAAACACGAACAAGATGAAATCCCCAAAATTGGCAACCACCTTTCACACTTATTCTAAAAAAATGACGATTCGCTCTAGATTACATCGGAAATAACCCAAAAGGGGATCAAGCTCTATGTGACCACCGACAAACACGAATCAGAAAAAAACGCTATATAAGTGTCAGCGTATGAACACCAAAAACCTGCAAAAGTAACCATAGAAACGCGCCACAAGGCAGAGACGTACTATAAATGTAAAAAAAAACGTGTCACAAAGGCAGAGAAAAGTGCAACAAAATGTGCGAAAAAAATAAATGAAATATGAATTACCGGCGATCGACAACTAGTATAAAGACTGATGTCACCGCCAATTAAACAAAGAAAAAGTTGAAAAAGCAAGTGGCTATGTTTGAAAAAAAATGAAGGGCGGGCTAATTAAAATTAAGTATTAAATATTAAACAAGTATTTGCATAATATATTGTTATAAAATAAATAATAGAAAAATAATTATTATTAATTGTATTTTTAATTTTTAAAAAGTAAACTTACATATTATTTTTTTAAATTGTTTAACATTTGTTTATATTATAATATAATGAATGTTTAGTAATTTATTTTAAAGTTAATTAAAATTATATTGTAATTAACTATATTTTTTATTGGATAAGTCTACCACGTGCGACGAACATTGCTGAACATCACTGAACACCATTAATTTAAAAAGAAACTAAAAATCATGAGGACTATAATTGTAATTAAAATTTATTTTTAAAAAATAAAAATTAGATTTAATAAAATTGTTATATTTCTTTATTGTATTAAAAATTGATAGTTTTGAATTAAATATACCCAAATTTCATAAACCCTAAAATATTAATTCATGTTGTCGGTGTCGCCTCCTCTGTCGCCGTGATCGGTCGACTTGTCTCGCCAGCGTTAATACAGGTCGTTCCGCCGCTCCGCCGTCCTCCTGTGCGCACCGTTCCAGCATCGAAAGGTTAATTTTCTGCAATTTTATTTCCCGTCGATCTTGGTCGGCCGTCGCAACCATCGTCGGTTGTGTCCGGCAATCACATGTCGTCCGCGGCCTGGCCCCGACGAACCAAACCCATCGTCGGTAACCCCAATTCCCAAATCAAAAACACTAATTTTTTATTTTCCCCAATTTTATAATATAATGAATGTTTAGTATTTTTTTTTTAAATTTAACTAAAATTATATTGTAATTAACTATATTTTTATTGGATGAGTCTACCACGTGAGACGAACATTGTTGAACATCGCTGAACACCATTATTTAAAAAAAACTAAAAATCATGAGGACTATAATTGTAACTAAAATCCTAATTCCTGCTATCGGTGCCGCCTCCTCTGCCACCGTGATCGGTCGACTTGTCTCCTCAGCTTTAATATAGAACGTTTTTCCGCTTTGCCATCCTCTTGTGCGCACCGTTCCAGCATCCAAAGGTCAATTTTCTACGATTTTATTTCCCGTCGATCTTGGTCGGCCATCGCAACCGTCGTCGGTTGTGTCCGGCAAACACATGTCGTCCGCGGCCTGGCCCCGACGAACCAAATTCATCGCCGGTAACCCCAAATCCCAAATAAAAAACACTATTTTTTTTATTTTCCCAAATTTCATAAACCTAATTTAACCAATTATAAACCCTAATCCTCAAATCAAAAACACTAATTTTTTAATTTCCCCAAATAAAAAATACAATAAAGAAATATAAAAATTTTATTAAATCTAATTTTTATTTTTTTAAATAAAATTTAATTACAATTATAGTCCTCATGATTTTTAGTTTTTTTAATTAATGGTGTTCAGCGGTGTTCATCATTAGTGGTGTTCAGCACTGTTCGTCGATTGAAGATAATAAATAGTATATAAGCAACCAATCAAGTGTAAATTTATTATAAATAAACATAAGGGGTACTGAGTATTTTTTTCTTTTGATATAAACTGAATTATATTCAAAGTGATAGGATTACAAATGTATTACACCGCAAACTGAGTATTTTTTTAACTATAGAGATAAATGTATTCTATACCAAACCTCAAGAAGCTAGGTGTCTTTTTACCAAATTAAAAAAATACATTTCATTAATTATTTTAAATTTTAGACTCAGATTTATTAAAAAACGGTCCATATCAATCTCAAACTATTAAAAATTAATGGCTTAATATACTTTCCCCCTAAACTTGACATGTTTTTCCATTTGCCCCCTAAAGTACATTTTCCCACTTTTATCCCCTAAATTTTCCGTCATTACTCATATAATCCCAAAACATGCGTCGTTTAAAAAACATAATAGCCAATAAAAAGTCGTCACGTAATCCCTTTTATTTATAATTTCTTATTTTCAGTATATTATATCAAAATAATTTTCAAAATAAAAAAAAGCAAAAATAATAATAAATTATAATTAAAACGGTAAACTTAGTAAATCCCCAAAACTACCCTTTTACCTTAAAACCAAAATTATTTTGAAACCTAAATCAGATTTCTTCTTTCATTTGAACAAAAATGACAAATGGAAATATAGGGCTTGAATCGATTTATGTATAGGTTTTGTTTAATATGTGGCTTCGTTTAGGGTTTGATTAATCCATGTTTTTAGGGTTCATTAAGTTTTATGCTTTCATTTGAACAGAACTTACGCAAACAACGATTGAAATCAGTGGTGCGGGAACTGTAACACTAAAAAAAAGGAGAGGTCTCTAGCCGTAGGTTTCAAAACCACGACCTCAAGGTTGTTTAGCTGGTGACCCAGCCAATTGAGCTAGATAGCTCTTAGTGTTTAAGCTTCCCTTATTTTCTTTTGAACCTTTCTAGTAGTGTACCTAAAATAATTAAAACCTGATCCAACCTTTCACCTACCAAAAATAATTCTTGGCCATTCGAATCTAATCCCCAAACTCAGACTCTCACTCTCCCCCCGAAAATATCTACACGCAACCTCGTCCGCCCTCACCGCCGTTCCGTGCATGACACCGCCACCGCCGGCGAGTGTGCCGTCCCTCCCTGAACTTCCAGCCGCCAAGCACGCGCGGTTTCGCGCCGTCGTCCGCCGTGTATGAACGTCTAAAGTTTGACGTTGTGGCAACCTTTCTCCGTCGTTTCCGGCCGATCCACCGCCGTTCTTGGCTTACCGTGGGCACGACCGAGATCCTTGCGTCCGGATCTGCAAAACCCCTATCCTTTCGCGCCCAACCGACATCGGCGAAGTCATCATCGGAGCTACGCGTTTTTTCGGCCGTCGTGGGTCTATTTAGGTAAAATCCGGCGACTTTTCCGATTTATTTTTTTTGTATATTTTGGTGGGTTAAGACTTTGGGCTAACGGGCTTTCAAAATCCTGCAGAATCGAGCACTTTGGGGACCTCCTGCGACCACTCCGGCGACCGTCCGAAATATGGGTGAGTGAAACGTGTCCAAACCGGTCTGAACCGGCTGGACCGGTTGAACCGGTCAACTCGGTCCGACTCGACCCGTTCGTCCCGACTCGTCCGACCCGACCCGTCAACCCGAGTCAACTCGTCCGAGTCAGCCGAGTCAACTTGTCCGAGTCAGCCCGAGTCAACTCAGTTGACCTCTGTTGATTGCTGACGTCAGCATTGACTTTGACCAGTTGACTCTGACCCTGTTGGCTGTTGACATGCTGGCGTCAGCGTTGACTTGCTGACGTCAGTGTTGACTTTGATCGTTGACCAAAAAGTCAATTTTTCTGAAAACTCATATTTTATGTTTTTCGACGTCCTGAGTCCGTTTTTGAAGCCCGTTTTGCAAAATTCTGATCTGAAAGCCTCCGAATCTGACCTTGAGCCCGAACTTGGTTATGTACTTAATTATTGGTTAAGAGCTTGTGAGTAAGGTCTGATCTTGGAATTTGTGTAATTGAAGGTTTTTTCGATTCCTTGGATGCTCGATGCTGAGGAATGTCAAATTCGGGTTCGAGGGTATTCGAATGTCGTATCATGAATCGACTGATGTAGCTCGGAGTTAAGGTAATACACTACTACCCTTTGTATGCTTTATGAACATGTTGATATTCGGTTAACGCATGCATGCTTATGATGACGTATACTATAAATTCTGCTTAAATTGAATCAGATTCGAGCAATAAGTATGAATATTAAAAAGACCAAATTATTCAAATAAGATTACGAATGGGCTAACAGTATCATAAGTTCTAATAGTTAAATTCAGTTAATCTGTAACTCAATCAACAGTGTGTAAGAATCGAGGCACAGGATACGGAGTGAGAGATATTAATTATGAAATTACGAAAATGCCCTTGGAACATAAGTATAACTAAACTACCCTTCTGATAAAGGAAATGACCTAAAATCTGCATTCGACCTGATTATGCAATTTATACTACCCAAGATGTATGTTTTAATGGAAAGACTTCGGCAATCATTATGCATTACATGTGATACAAACTTGGATAATCCCTCACACTCTGTATAACACATGAATGAGAATTTTCTAGAAATATTGTTGAAATCCTAAGTCAATCCTTATGACAGTAATGCGTGAATTAAATAAGAATGATCGTAATGACCAAAAAGACGGTAATGCCCTCGAGCATCAAAATGTCTGATTAATTTGAATGACGATATACCCTCAAGTTCTGTAATGAATGAATCGTCTGTAAAGGGCCGGAGAGTTAGGATGATTGAATCTCGTTTGAGTACGTGAATGATGGAGGTACCAAATGGTAATTCAGAAAGAAATGGTGGATTTATCCCAATTTTCCAAAATGACTGAAAAGCCCTCTTGAGTCAAATACGCAATTATGCATTTGATGGAATTCTGAGATTTCTAATAAGACCTTAAGGGCTAAAGCGCCCCTAAGTGTTAGGAAGCACACTCATGTATGATAATCACTCCTGATATTAAAATAAGGTTGGAAGTTTTTCCGCACAGAATATAAGTTTGACTACTCCGCAGCAAGTCTGGTGGTGAAATATGAAAACAACCGTTCAGATATACGATACAGCCGGATACATTAGAAGGGTTGGTTAGTAATGCAAGGTTAGGATATGTTAGTTCGAATGGTTTTGGAGGCTCGATAAACTTCTGGAAATCTTAAATATTGTAAATCTTCATTTTACAACTATTGGGCTAAATTATAAAATCACCCCTGATAGTTAAATGACCAAAATGCCATCGTTGGCCCAAGTAATCTAAATAGCCCCGAATGTATCTGATATCGTGAAAGATCTTGACGTAGAGATCTCTAAATGCCTGGTTGGAAACTTGATGAGCAAATAGAATTTCTGTGCGCTGTTTACGCCCTGTTGGTATAAATTACCAAAATGTCCATATGTGATAAAATGACCATAATGCCCTTGTAGGCTTAAATGAGTAAATCACTCATGATATGCGTTTAAACTCTCAAGATCTCTGATGTATCACCTCCTGAATATCTGGGTTAAGCCGTTAGTATGAACCCCTTCTAATAGGGGTCACGTTTCAGAAATCTGTTCCAAATCGTCAAAAGTTTAATATATCCCATTCCGTAAATGCCAAGTATCTCCAAGAAAAGATCTGTCCTACCTAGTGTGTTCCATGTGTGATATATTCTGTTGAATGGATTGTATAATGATTTGATCATGAATAATATTATGTTTGATGTCATTCTATGCCTACCTGATATATGCTTGCTCAATTTGTATACTTGGTATGTGATCGTTTGATCTGTGATGGTATTGTCTGACTGTTTGCATGATGAATGCTGAAAATGTTTGCTATGCTCGATAGTATGCCATTTATCTTTCAAAAGCATGAATTCTTCTTTTTCTGATGTTCTAAATAAGATATATCTGTCACATGTATTCTGTTGCCCATGTCTGGAATCTGAACACTGATTACTATTTGGGGTATACTGTTGGGTTATGTTATGAAGTCTCTGTTGGTACAGCCCCGATCAAGCTGGTAAATCCTTATGGACCTGAGGCATCCCCTTAGGTGGCACCTACGCCCATCGGGCCTAGGGTAAGTCCTTATGGACTCAAGGTCTCCCCTTGAGTGGCACCTATGCCCATCGGGCCTAGGGTAAGTCCTTATGGACTCAAGGTCTCCCCTTGAGTGGCACCTATTTCCATCGGGCCTAGGGTAAGTCCTTATGGACCTAAGGCAGCCCCTTAGGTGGCACCTATGCCCATCGGGCCTAGGGTAAGTCCTTATGGATGCAGTTCTGGGGGACTGCATATTAGTGTAAGGTTGGAGGGTAGTTACTAGTGAACCCTTGCATGCATTTGTACATTTGCATGGATTTTGTATTGTGTTCTCATGATATGATTGGTATGCATTTATGCCTGTTTGATATGCACCTATTGGAACACACTAGACATTAAACTTGTTGTTTCCATCTTCGCAATCTATCAGCCATCTTCGCAATCTATCAGCCTGTAACATTCTCGTCTGTTACTCGATAAGTGAATAAAGAACAAGTGCCATTATTCTCAAGTATAACGTTACCCTGAAATAACGAAAAAGGAAAAGAGAACTGTCACTTCTTGGATCATCATGAAAATGTTATGCTTACCATATGTTTGCATGAGCTTATAGAATCTTTTGGTAGTGCTGTATTACTGAGCTTTCCCAAGCTCATGTTGTTTTTACCATCTCAAGATAAAAGATCAGACAAGTTGCACCTATCAACGTCGGTATGGGAGTTTCTTCGACTCGTCAAGGAGTATGGTATCCGTGTAACTAGGGGGCATGTGTGTCGTGTTTGTATACAAATGAGTCTGAAACTTATTTTCGCAACTTGTATCATAATTGTTTTATCATTTTGAATGATTTCTGAAATTGTATTTTAAATCATATATTTGATTTATGATTTTAAAGGTTTAACTATATGTTTATTTGAAATCTTATCGTGGGTCACTCTAGTGACCCTAATGTGACTTCCTAGGATCTGTTGTAACGCATAGGCGGGTCTAGGGGGTTACATTTAGTGGTATCAGAGCTTAGAGTTGCATCATTCTGGGTAGATCGGCCGATCGTCTATCATAGGGTGTCTGGTCTGTGCATACCCCTAGATCATAATCGTACTCCTCAGTGCCAAGACTCTGATGTCGAATCCTTTCATGTATTAAGTGTATCCCACCATTCTGCTCATAATAACTCGATCTGTACTGGCAATGAATGCTTGTAACATTCGTCTATAATCAAATTTTTCTTGGTGGATTTGGATTTGGAAAAAAAAAAACCTGAGATGGTTAATGAACGTGAAATTAAAGATTTGATTCAAATTGAGAATAAATGTTTATATCTTGATTCTAGAAAGCCTTACGAGAGGTCTTGAGTACTTGCTTGAATTACAGTTAAAGTTCTTCGTCAGTAAACTGATGGTCAACTTGGAAGAGTAATTCGAGTTTTGGAAGATATACCTTTGGCTTGTATGATTGACTCATGTGGTAGTTCGGAATGTCTCTTATTCTTGACTAATGTTGTTTATAATAATAGCTATCAGGCTAGTATTCGCATGGCCCCTTATGAAGCTCTTTATGGTCGTAAGTGTCGAACTCCTATATGTTGGACTGAGCTGTATGATAAGAAGACTTTGGGTCCGGAATTGGTCCAAGAGACTGAAGAGACTGTCAGGTTAATCCGTGATCGCCTGAAGGAGGCCTTTGACAGACCGAAATCTTATGCCGATCGGAGAAGAAAGAATATTGAGTTTGAGGTCGGTGATCAAGTCTTTTTGAATGTATCTCCATGGAAGAAAGTTCTGAGATTTGGAAAAAAAGGGTAAACTGAGTCCGAGATTCATTGGGCCGTACCGTATCATGAAGAGAGTTGGGCCAGTTGCCTATCAGCTTGAGTTACCTCCTCAGCTCAGCCGTATCCATAGTGTCTTCCATGTGTCCATGTTGAGACAATATCATCCAGATCCTAGTCATGTCATTCAGGTTCAGGATGTAGAGTTGAGGTCAGACTTGCCCTATGAAGAGGAACCAATTCAGATCTTAGATTTTGATGAAAGAGTTCTGAGGAACCGACGCATTCTGATGGTAAAAGTACAGTGGAGAAATAAGAGTCCTAGTGAGGCCACTTGGGAGATCGAAGGATCCATGAGAGAACAATTTCTACATCTGTTTGATTCAGGTAAATTTCGAGGACGAAATTTTTTTAGGAGGGGAGAGTTGTAACACTAAAAAAAAGGAGAGGTCGCTAGCCGTGGGTTTTGAAACCACGACCTCAAGGTTGTTTAGCTGGTGACCCAGCCAATTGAGTTAGATAGCTCTTAGTGTCTAAGCTTCCCTTATTTTCTTTTGAACCTTTCTAGTAGTGTACCTAAAATAATTAAAACCTGATCCAACCTTTCACCTACCAAAAATAATTCTTGGCCATTCGAATCTAATCCCCAAACTCAGACTCTCA
Organism: Hibiscus tridactylites; assembly: GCA_958450335.1. Taxonomy (NCBI): domain Eukaryota; kingdom Viridiplantae; phylum Streptophyta; class Magnoliopsida; order Malvales; family Malvaceae; genus Hibiscus; species Hibiscus tridactylites. The sequence goes on from OY288292.1 coordinate 43,096,340, forward strand.
CTCTCCCCCCGAAAATATCCACACGCAACCCCGTCCGCCCTCACCGCCGTTCCGTGCATGACACTGCCACCGCCGACGAGTGTGCCGTCCCTCTCTGAACTTCCAACCGCCAAGCACGCGCGGTTTCGCGCCGTCGTCCGCCGTGTATGAACGTCTAAAGTTTGACGTTGTGGATACCTTTCTCCGTCGTTTCCGGCCGATCCACCGCCGTTCTTGGCTTACCGTGGGCACGACCGAGATCCTTGCGTCCAGATCTGCAAAACCCCTATCCTTTTGTGCCCAACCGACACCGACGAAGCCATCATCGGAGCTACGCGTTTTTCCGGCCGTCGTGGGTCTATTTAGGTAAAATCCGGCGACTTTTCCGACTTATTTTTTTGTATATTTTGGTGGGTTAAGACTTTGGGCTAACGGGCTTTCAAAATCCGGCAGAATCGAGCACTTCGGGGACCTCCGGCGACCGTCCGAAATATGGGTGAGTGAAACGTGTCCAAACCTGTCTAACCAGATCTGAACCGGCTGGACCGGTTGAACCAGTCAACTCGGCCCGACCCGACCCGTCCGTCCCGACTCGTCCGACCCGACCCATCAACCCGAGTCAACTCGTCCGAGTCAGCCGAGTCAACTCGTCCGAGTCAGCCCGAGTCAACTCAGTTGACCTCTGTTGACTGCTGACGTCAGCATTGACTTTGACCAGTTGACTCTGACCCCGTTGGCTGTTGACCTGCTGACGTCAGCGTTGACTTTGACCGTTGACCAAAAAGTCAATTTTTCTGAAAACTCATATTTTATGTTTTTCGATGTCCTGAGTCCATTTTTTAAGCCCGTTTTGCAAAATTCTGATCTGAAAGCCTCTGAATCTTACCTTGAGCCCGAACTTGGTTATGTACTTAATTATTGGTTAAGAGCTTGTGAGTAAGGTCTGATCTTGGAATTTGTGTAATTGAAGGTTTTCTCGATTCCTTGGATGCTCGATGCCGAGGAATGTCAAATTTGGGTTCGAGGGTATTCGAATGTCGTATCATGAATCGACTGATGTAGCTCGGAGTTAAGGTAATACACTACTACCCTTTGTATGCTTTATGAACATGTTGATATTCGGTTAACGCATGCATGCTTATGATGACGTATACTGTAAATTCTGCTTAAATTGAATCAGATTCGAGCAATAAGTATGGATATTAAAAAGACCAAATTATTCAAATAAGATTACGAATGGGCTAACAGTATCATAAGTTCTAATAGTTAAATTCAGTTAATCTGTAACTCAATCAACAGTGTGTAAGAATCGAGGCACAGGATACGGAGTGAGAGATATTAATTATGAAATTACAAAAATGCCCTTGGAACATAAGTATAACTAAACTACCCTTCTGATAAAGGAAATGACCTAAAATTTGCATTCGACCTGATTATGCAATTTATACTACCCAAGATTTATGTTTTAATGGAAAGACTTCGGCAATCATTATGCATTACATGTGATACAAACTTGGATAATCCCTCACACTCTGTATAACACATGAATGAGAATTTTCTAGAAATATTGTTGAAATCCTAAGTCGATCCTTATGACAGTAATGCGTGAATTAAATAAGAATGATCGTAATGACCAAAAAGACGGTAATGCCCTCGAGCATCAAAATGTCTGATTAATTTGAATGACGATATACCCTCAAGTTCTGTAATGAATGAATCGTCTGTAAAGGGCCAGAGAGTTAGGATGACTGAATCTCGTTTGAGTACGTGAATGATGGAGGTACCAAATGGTAATTCAGAAAGAAATGGTGGATTTATCCCAATTTTCCAAAATGACTGAAAAGCCCTCTTGAGTCAAATACGCAATTATGCATTTGATGGAATTCTGAGATTTCTAATAAGACCTTAAGGGCTAAAGCGCCCCTAAGTGTTAGGAAGCACACTCATGTATGATAATCACTCCTGATATTAAAATAAGGTTGGAAGTTTTTCCGCACAGAATATAAGTTTGACTACTCCGCAGCAAGTCTGGTGGTGAAATATGAAAACAACCGTTCAGATATACGATACAGCCGGATACATTAGAAGGGTTGGTTAGTAATGCAAGGTTAGGATATGTTAGTTCGAATGGTTTTGGAGGCTCGATAAACTTCTGGAAATCTTAAATATTGTAAATCTTCATTTTACAACTATTGGGCTAAATTATAAAATCACCCCTGATAGTTAAATGACCAAAATGCCATCGTTGGCCCAAGTAATCTAAATAGCCTCGAATGTATCTGATATCGTGAAAGATCTTGACGTAGAGATCTCTAAATGCCTGGTTGGAAACTTGATGAGCAAATAGAATTTCTGAGCGCTGTTTACGCCCTGTTGGTATAAATTACCAAAATGTCCATATGTGATAAAATGACCATAATGCCCTTGTAGGCTTAAATGAGTAAATCACTCATGATATGCGTTTAAATTCTCAAGATCTCTTGATGTATCACCTCCTGAATATCTGGGTTAAGCCGTTAGTATGAACCCCTTCTAATAGGGGTCACGTTTCAGAAATCCGTTCCAAATCGTCAAAAGTTTAATATATCCCATTCCGTAAATGCCAAGTATCTCCAAGAAAAGATCTGTCCCACCTAGTGTGTTCCATGTGTGCTATATTCTGTTGAATGGATTGTATAATGATTTGATCATGAATAATATTATGTTTGATGTCATTCTATGCCTACCTGATATATGCCTGCTCAATCTGTATACTTGGTATGTGATCGTTTAATCTGTGATGGTATTGTCTGACTGTTTGCATGATGAATGCTGAAAATGTCTGCTATGCTCGATAGTATGCCATTTATCTGTCAAAAGCATGAATTCTTCTGTTTCTGATGTTCTAAGTAAGATATATCTGTCACATGTATTCTGTTACCCATGTCTGAAATATGAACACTGATTACTATTTGGGGTATACTGTTGGGTTATGTTATGAAGTCTATGTTGGTACAGCCCTGATCAAGCTGGTAAATCCTTATGGACCTAAGGCATCCCCTTAGGTGGCACCTACGCCCATCGAGCATAGGGTAAGTCCTTATGGACTCAAGGTCTCCCCTTGAGTGGCACCTATGCCCATCGGGCCTAGGGTAAGTCCTTATGGACTCAAGGTCTCCCCTTGAGTGGCACCTATGCCCATCGGGCCTAGGGTAAGTCCTTATGGACCTAAGGCAGCCCCTTAGGTGGCACCTATGCCCATCGGGCCTAGGGTAAGTCCTTATGGATGCAGTTCTGGGGGACTGCATATTGGTGTAAGGTTGGAGGGTAGTTACTAGTGAACCCTTGCATGCACTTGTACATTTGCATGGATTTTGTATTGTGTTCTCATGATATGATTGGTATGCATTTATGCCTGTTTGATATGCACCTATTTGAACACACTAGACATTAAACTTGTTGTTTCCATCTTCGCAATCTATCAGCCATCTTCGCAATCTATCAGCCTGTAACATTCTCGTCTGTTACTCGATAAGTGAATAAAGAACAAGTGTCATTATTCTCAAGTATAACGTTACCCTGAAATAACGAAAAGGGAAAAGAGAACTATCACTTCTTGGGTCATCATGAAAATGTTATGCTTACCATATGTTTGCATGAGCTTATAGCATCTTTTGGTAGTGCTGTATTACTGAGCTTTCCCAAGCTCATGTTGATTTTACCATCTCAAGATAAAAGATCAGACAAGTTGCACCTATCAACGTCGGTATGGGAGTTTCTTCGGCTCGTCAGGGAGTATGGTATCTGTGTAACTAGGGGGCATGTGTGTCATGTTTGTATTATACAAATGAGTCTGAAACTTATTTTCGCAACTTGTGTCATAATTGTTTTATCATTTTGAATGATTTCTGAAATTTTATTTTAAATCATATATTTGATTTATGATTTTAAAGGTTTAACTATATGTTTATTTGAAATCTTATCGTGGGTCACTCTAGTGACCCTAATGTGACTTCCTAGGATCTGTTGTAACGCATAGGCGGGTCTAGGGGGTTACAGGAACCCTAAGTCGTGAAAAGAAGGAAAAGTAAGTTATAAGTGAAGTAAAATTTTGTTCTTTACTTAGAGAAGTGAGAAGTAAAATTTCTTATCATTTGCTTTGTTTTTTACAGGTTGTTTAGAAAGACTTGTAAGCTTAGAGTGGAGACAAAAAGATATTCTAAGGGGATAATCGAAGCTAACATGTAAAAAAATGAGTGCTTTGTCATTTTGTAGAGTCACATGGTGCATTAGAATAAAGTTACATATTTTGACTTCGGTTACTGTTCATTGAATTGTTTAATTAGTGTTTGATGTTTAATTAGTGGTTGTTGTAGCAATTTGACTTGTTTAATAAGTGGTGGTTACTGTACAATTGATTTGGTGGATTTTTTAATTTATTTGGTGTTTAATTATTAGTTACTGATTTGAGATTTGTTTGATTTGTGCTTAATTTTAATTAGTGATTGTTGTAGCAAATAGAATTGTGTTAAAATGAGTTATTGTTATGTTGTTTGTTGGATTTAATCTGATTGGTATTAAATGTTTGTTTTTGGATATTTCTGTAAGTAAAATGGCATGGGTAGAGTATACTCTTGTAATTCATTTTGGGGTAGGTTTAATAATTTTCTTAAATTTGATTGTGTGGGAGGCAAAGAAATAGAAAAAGAAGTTTGACCTTGATTACATATGTTACCCCACCATTGCTTATTTTATTAAGGAGGTCGAAATCCCAAATAGAATGTTAAATATTTAGCCTATTCAAAACTAGGTTTTAGTTTGGATGGAGGTTTAAGGGTCTTGAGTACTGAAAATGGTACTTACTTGGAATGAAGCATACACATATATGATGTTGGAGATTTTGGTGAAAATACATATATTGATGAAGATGGGCTTCTTGTTGTAAAAAATGATGTTGATGCGCCAATTCTTGAAGAAAATGAAGCTGATGAGCAAATTTTGAGAGAGAATGATGTTGTTAAGCCTGTTTATGAAGACAATGATGACGCCGAGCCTGAAAGAGTAGAAAAGGATGATTTATGATTTAATGTAGATAGTTATAGTACTTATTGTGAAGATGATGAGGAAAGTGAAGAAAATAAATTAGAAGAATTTAGGGTTGAAGTATGACTGGCTGATGAAGATGATGAGGATATAACTCAATTTTTTTAGAACAAGAAAATATATAAAGACAAAAATTTAAGAGATGAACAATAAAGGTCGGAGCCTAGGTTTACTGGTATTGATTCTAAAAAAAGAGGCAATTGTAGAGCATAAAAGTAGTGACATTGATTACACTGAATCAGATGATCCAAGCATCTATGAAATTGATTCTAAAAAATGATGTTGATGCGCCAATTCTGGAAGAAAATGAAGCTGATGAGCAAATTTTGAGAGAGAATGATGTTGTTAAGCCTGTTTATGAAGACAATGATGACGTCGAGCCTGAAATAGTAGAAAATGATGATTTATGGTTTAATGTAGATAGTTATAGTACTTATTGTGAAGATGATGTGGAAAGTGAAGACAATGAATTAGAAGATTTTAGGGTTGAAGGATGACTGGCTGATGAAGATGATGAGGATATAACTCAAATTTTTTAGAACAAGAAAAGATATAAAGACAAAAATTTAAGAGATGAACAACAAAGGTCGGAGCCTAGGTTTACTGGTATTGATTCTAAAAAAATTAGGCAATTGTAGAGCATAAAAGTAGTGACACTGATTACATTGAATCAGATGATCCAAGCATCTATGAAATTGATTCTAAAAGGGATGTTTGTGTTAAGAAAGGTAAGATTTTTTTTCATGAAACAAGTGAAGTTCCTAAGATTGAATTGGGTATGATATTTGAAAGCCCAAAACAGTTTAAGGAAGCTTTTGGTGCTTATGTTGTTGCAAATATATTTGATTTTAAGTATATTAAAAATGATCCTGAAAGGACTAGAGCAAAGTGCAAGGGGTAGGATGTCCTTTCATGATCTATACATCTTTGGGGAAAAAGATGAGGTTTTTAGGGTTAGAACATATGTGAACAAACATTCATGTTTTGTAACCTTTAAAAATAAAAGGCTAATTATAAGTTTATTGGAAAACATTTCTTGAGTAAGCTAAGGATTTTGCCTAACTTGAAATTGAGGGACATGGCGAGGCTTGTTAAGGAGGAGGTTAAAGTAGAACTGAATAAAAATGTATGCCACAGAGCTAGAATTTGAGCTTCTGAAAAAACCAGAGGTAGGTTGCATGAGAAATTTAATACGTTATTTTATTATGTGTTTACATTGAGGGAAGCAGATCCAAATGGTACATTCAATCTCGTTGTTCAGAAACCTACTCCATCTGCTAATCTATTTTCTAAATGATTGTATGTATGTTTTGGTGGTTTAAAGAAAGGATTCAAAAAATATTGTAGATCAGTTTTGTCTTTATATGGGTGTTATCTTAAAGAGGGCTTTAAGGGTGAAATTCTAACTGTTGTAGGTAGGGATGATAATAACCAAATATTCCCTATTGCATGGGCTATAGTAGAGGTGGAGAATAGGAAAGCTTGGGCCTGATTTTTGGAACACATACAAAGTGATATGCAAATAGGAGACGAGACAGGTTCATTATACTCAGTGACATGTAGAAGATAATTTTTTAAACTGATTTTCTTAAATCAATTTGTAAACTGTTTATGTAAACTGGTTTTTTAAACTGCTTTGTAAACTGTTTCAGGAGCTCTTGGAAGAAGTACAATTGATCCTTCTAAAAATAGAGCACAAATTTTGTGCAAGACATGTATGCATATTGAAAAAAGGAGAACAATGAACGTGATATGCAACAATTGTTTTTGGCATGCTGCAAGACAACCACTGTGGCATATTTCTAGAAGCATTATGCAAGGATGGAAACTATGAAGGCCATTGTTTTGTCAAGTTTAATGAAGAGAGATCCAAGACATTAGTCAAAAGCCTTTTTTCAATACATTCAAAATGTGATGCAATGGACAACAATTTTGGAGAAACTTTTAACTCAACAATCATTGTTGTAAAGTACTAATAAGTAATCTCTTTGTTTGAGGACGTTAGGCATTATGTGATGAATAGAAACCTTGCACGCAAAGTGAAGTGTCTAAAATGAGAAGGTCTTTTTGTTAGAATCAAATCATAAATTAATATAAAACTTAACCCAAGATCTATCATGTTAAATCATCAAGAACAATAAACCGAAAGCAGAAGCGTACCTAAATTAATCGATAGATGAAAACCTTGAATCCTTTAATGAAGATCGCCTAAAAGGTGGTTGTGATCTTTCAAGAAGATAGGTTAGCCCTTGCCGTAAAAACTCTCTGACGGGGAAGAGAGTAATACAAGTTTTAACCTATTTCTTGGGGACCACTAACTTTTTATATAGTTGATTATTAAATCAACTATTGAATATTTATAACTCTGCCCCTCATTGAATTATAAATATATCTTATGGTATCTACAATTTTATTTCCATGACACTTTAATACCCATGACACGCCTAACATAATTGGTCACTTAATTTTGTGTCATACTTTATAATAGAACCATACATTTTACATATGTGCCCACAATTGCGGATTTTAATCCAACACTTTTATGCCCTTAAATTGCTAAGTTATTTGAAAATCACAAAGCCTCTTTTGCATATTGTCAGGTCACTTGAAATGGTCAACATAGGTATAAGGTATACTATAATGGGCAAAAATATGTTGTTGATCTACAAGGTCATAAGTGCACATGTAGATATTAAGATTTAACTGATATTTTATACTCACATTTTATCTGTGTCATATTGTTTAATTCTGAGCCACTTGAGAGGTATGTTCACGAGACGTACACAAAGGAAACATACCATTCACTCTATAATTATGCACTACCAATCATACCTAGTGAGGCTTTCTGAAAAGACACAAAAATGAGAAAAGTTGAACCTCCTTTGAAAAGGAAGCTCCCATGAAAACCAAAACTAAAGAAAAAAAATAGGAAGGAGAAACAAGCAAGGGGACCAAGCTTTCTAAAAAAAGAAACAAGTGCACATGTAGATCTTGTGGGGTTCATGGACACAACAATAGAACTTGTCCTTCGAAAAATAAAGCTGTGAGTGTATTTCAATTTAATTTGTTCTTTGAATTCATTAATTATTATTTGATAACTGATTTTATAATTTGACAATCTCAACAAACACATGAATCTGCATCTTCTCAACCAGCATCCACTCATCCCTCATAATTAGAAGCGTCTAATATCTTACAACTAGCATCCACTCATCCCTGACAACCAACAGATACTTTAACAAGGGCAACAAAAACTAAATCATCATATCAAAGACAGTTGACTAAACTATCATTTAGATCAAAAGAAAGGACAATTATGCAATAAATTGGACTATACACAAATGAAAAAATAGGCATGCAGATTCTAAATGTAAGTCATGTATCCAATATTAGTCATCATTTTCAAATTTTGACTACATTCTAATATTATGTTACTTTGTTTTTGTTGCCTGGCATACCAGGTCAAATGATGGTTATGAGGCCTAACACCAGATTTTAATTGAAGCCTGTAACTATGTCTAAACCTCTAATTTCAGCTCAATCTACACCATTGAATCAACAATCTGAATCCAGTCATCCTGCACTAGTGAACTAACCTATAGTCATGTCTACAACACCATCAACTTTCATTAACTACAACAACATAATCCCTAAATTAATCTCAAGAAGGAGGCCAACTTAAGCTTAAGCAAGCTTTGGGAATTTGTTAGATTTTAAGATCTTTTATGAACATCTAATATTATGTTCTTATTTGAGATTTTTTGTGAACATCTTTTATGTTATGTAACCTTTGCAAGTTATTCTATTATGTAAATGTTCCAAAAACTTATGTTGTGTTATGAAACTTTTGTATTATAGAACCTTTGTGTTATACAATTTTCTGTGTTATGCAAAAAAGAACATCTTTTGTGTTATGCAACCTTTGCAAGTTATTGTATTATGTAACTATTTCAAAAACTTATTTTGTGTTATGAAACTTTTATATTATGAACCTTTATGTTATACAACCTTTGTAAGTTATTTATGTACATTGTTATCAAATTAATTTCAAATGTAAAACCAATATATACTAATCAATTCATAACATAACATAACATAACAATTTCTTCAGAGGTAATTCCAATCTTCCATAACATTTCATTATTCACATAACATTTCATAACATTGCATAAGAACCATGGAAAACCTATCCTCTACAACATTAAACACCAAATTTTCAGTTCACTCTAAATGAAAAACTTCATTACAACATAACATAAGAATGATACAATTAAAATACTCTTGTAGAACATTACTTCATTCTTCAGTTTTCTTGCTTCAACTTTAAATTTCTCTTTCACTTTTTTAGATTTTTCTTCAATCCTCTAACTTCATCAATATTCACCATCTTTTTCAATTATGCATTTTCAACTCTAATTTCTCTGTTCTCAACCAATAGTTTGTGAACTTCATTCCTTAAATCTTCATTTTCATTCAAATTTGCATCATCATAGTTAATCTACATAAAAAAATTATATTCGCTCTACAAAAATTAAAAATCAAATCAAATTAAGTCTTAATTCAATCACAATATTTTTAACAGATAGCTAACATAGCAAAAAAAAATTACTTACATTCCAGCATTTAGCACATCTATAGAATCTCCTACCTTTGCTTCGTGGAACAGTTGAAGTGCAAATTCGGGCTATTAACTCATAGTCAAATTGTACAACATCTCGTTCAACGATAAATTTTAAACTTCCGGTTGACATGCTTCAAAGACAATTGGGTATCCTAAAACCTGTAAAAATAAAGCAAATGTTAAGATTGTGAAGAGTCGAACGAATTTACGAACCTTAAATCGAGTTCAACACAACGATTTCTTCCCCAATTTCGTGTAGAAGAAATAAAACTTTTTTTGGGTAAAAACTGAAAAGGAATTTTAGGGATCATGTTAGAGTATGGGATGATTTTAATTAAGGTTAAAGTTTTTTTAATAATATTATATTACATTTATTTTTTTTACTTAATTTAGATGTAATATACTAAAAATAAAAAATTATAAATAAAAAGGTTTATATGGTGAATTTTCATTGGCTATTCTATATTTTTTTTAAAATGGCGTCTGTTTTTGGGGTTATGTGAGTAACGGTGAAAAGTTTAGAGGGTAAAAGTGGGCAAAACGTAGTTTAGGGAGCAAGCTGTGAAAACAAGTAAAGTTTAGGGGAAAAAGTGTATTAAGTCAAAATTAATTAAACATCTCATGGCCTTTTGTAATCAATTGAGCCTTCAAATTGTGAAATTTCACTAGATAACCTTTTGAATTCATAATCTCATCCAATAAAAATCACTTTAATATTATTTAATATTATTTACAGATTTTTATTATAAAAATAGTTCATAAACTCAATTTTATAAAAACAAAATATATAGACTAAATTTTAAAGTAATAATATCCACTAACACATTTAAACCTAACATAGTATTACTCTCTAACAAATATTTTATAACATTAGAGAATAAGAACCCAATAAAGTTAATAAAGTAAATATTTGTTAGGATGTTTTATTTTTATGTAATAATATTTTATCCGAGTAACAACATAATTTATTTATGTTAAAAGCAATATAATTTTTTTATTTATTAAATTGATAGTTATTTTTTCTATATAAAAATAATAACATTTATATCGAATTAACAATATAATAGAATTTTTATACAATAAAATTTAAGACCATGGGTGAGTGTAAGTTTGATCTATTTCTCCTTTTTTTCATAAAAACCAGCTTACTTTCAAGTTTAATTTCAATAATTTATTTACACTTATTCAATAATCTTAAATTGTTGTAAAACTCTTTTAATTTTAGGAAAATTCTACAACGTGCGACGAACATCGATGAACACCACTAATGTTGAACACCTCTGAACACTATTAAACTAATTAATAAAAATTTAAAATTTCAAGGACCTATTATAAAATTAATAATTATTTTTAAAAATTCAATTAAATTATTTTTATATATTAAAATTTTATTTTTTTAATAAGCGTAAATTATACATTTAGTACCTCACCTATTTCTGTATTTCTATTGAACCCTCATTATTTAAATATTATTTCAATTTGACCTTATTTTTTATAAAAAAATTATTTAACCCTTAACCCTCAACTTAAAACCCTAAACTGTAACACCCGGGTTTAGGGGTCGGGTGAAAATAATATTTTAATATTATTTCGGGCTCGGTTTTATAATTAGAATAACCTTTTGGGCCTCGGGTTTTAAAATCAAACATTTTATTGTTGGACTAAATTGAAATGAAAAATTTAATTTGGATGGTTTTAGAGAAAATGGGGAAATAGCCACCTCATTAATGGCCTTTTGGTAATTTTCCCATTTTCTAATTTAAATCCCCCTTTATACAAATAAAACACCCTTTACTATTCATCATCTTCTTCTTCAACGGGTTTGAAGAGCTCCCTCCCCCTTTCACTATTCCATCTCCTTCCTCCCTCATTTTGGCTCGGTTTTGAAAGGTAATTATGTTTTTGACTTCCCCTCAACTCCCTCTCTTTAAAAGTACCACTTATTTTCATTTTCATGGAAGTTTTAGAAAATAGAGTTTTGAAAGATTTTGATTAAAAGTGGAAACTTTATGTTGTTAAGCTTAATGTTTTGATTTAATATGGTTAGTAATGATGTATAGAAGTTAAATGGTTCAACATATATGATTTTTAAAGGGTTTTGTCAAGTTTCCCGAATTTGGGTTTTGGTGGGTTTTTAGGAGGGTTTTTAGTTGAGTTTTGGGTGTGGTTGGTGTTGGAAATTGAGGGTTGATGTTAGGGCATTGGTTGGGGATTGTTTTGGAAGCATTTGGAAGTGTTAAATGTGTTGAAATCACAAGTTTTGGACTGTGCAAAGGGGCTGCTCGGGAATGGCTTTTTTGGGGTTGTTCTTGGTTCGAAAAACAAGTGTTTAATATTTGAATTGTATTCCGGGTTTGCTATGTTGTGTTGTGGACTGATTCGAGGTTAATTCACTTGTGTTGAGGCGAGTAGAAGCAAGGAATTGCGTTGGTAAAGCTTTGGGATCGAATCCGGAAGTGAGGAGGCTTGATTCGGCTTAGCTTGTTTTGCTTAAGGAAATGAGGTGAGTGGTTAAAATATTTTTAAATGGCTTCGATCATTTGGTTCGAGCATGTGAATATGGAAATGTTTTCAAGTAATATTTGGTTCAAAGTTGGTTTTGAGAAAGTTTAGTTTTGAGCTTGAAAAGTCAATTTTAAACTCAAAGAGTAAGTGATGTGAAATGTCTCTTTAAATTTTCCCTTTATCATTGTTTTTCATCTCTTGAAATGATATTTTGATATACATGAAATTCCAATACTTTGGGAAGAAGCTTGTTGCTATTTAATATATCGTTGCTCATGTATGATGGTAATAATGTGGATGTGATATGTCTTGTAAGATGTGTGTAGGTTGGTGCAGGTGGTGCACGAAAATGGTGAGTAAGACCATTTGTAATTGGTAAGATTGTAATGTAGTAAGTGATGCCTAACTGTGGAAATTGTTACAACTTGTTTGGTTGTGCATGATATAGTGAGTACATGTTGCATGATAGTGAGTGTATATTGTGTTGTATGGTTGGTGTCGAACCTCACGTGATGGTTGTCGTTGCTCTGGTGATGTGTAGTCCCACCGGTAGCAAGTGGTATAAGACTCTGGTGATGTGTAGTCCCACCGGTAGTGACTAGTAGAAGAGTACTTTGATGTGTAGTCCCATTGGAAAACTACTAGTCGAAACGGTGATGTGTAGTCCCACCGTGTGTGTTTGGTTATGCTTGTGCATACCATGTGTTGTTCATGTGTATCTCACTATATCTTTCCTCCTATGGTTTTGATTTAATTTAGGATCATGCCTTTATGCATACCATGAAGTGTAATGCCATGACAAATGCTTATGTTGATGACCTTTGGTTGAACTTGTATGTTAGTAGAAGGTTTAGGTTGTAGGATGATTTGTATGTGTTGACCTTTATTTTAAAAGAAAGCTTTGAACCCTGCATTGTCGTAGTTATGTTTTAGAGCTCCGCTCACTAAGCTTTATGCTTACGCTCTCCTTTTCCGACAATGCAGATCTTTAGCTTGGAGTTAGCAAGGAGCAAGATGAGGGCGTCCAAGCGTGTGGTAGTTTGCTCAAGTATGGTATAATTAAATAATGTAGTAGTCTAGCAATGGGAAATGCTACGTGTTTTAGGAGTTTGTATCTAGACTCCTTTGTGTTGGCCACATGTTGTTAATGCCTTATGTTGATGTCTTAGTTTGATTATGGTTTGTAATGCATAATATGCTATGATGGATGTTGCGTGTGTTGGCATGTCTATTGGTGTTTAGGTTGCCTTGTTAGAGAGGGTCAAACCTCATATGCTTACCTTATGCCTTTTAAGACCCTTGAGATCCATGTATGACTTGTATGCCTAATTGCCTTTGTTGGAATGCCAAGTATGTGTGCCTTGCTCATGTTTGGATGCTAAGTTGATTGCATGACTTGTGTATCATCTTGTGATGGATTGTGCCATCGATTTCATGTTAGAGCATGCTTATATGTTTGATTTTGCCTTAGGATTGATGTTAGTGTGTTGGTTGAGGTTTGAGAGGGATTTAAGGGCCTTATTGTGCCTTAAATCAGCTCAAACCTGCCTTTTCGTAGCTGGGGTATCGATACCGTTGGACTGGTATCGATACTGCCCTTTGGTTTCAGGCCTCGTGTATCGATACTCGAGGGAGAGTATCGATAACTTTTTGGCCACTGGAGCCACTGTCGATTTCGGTATCGATACCGGCCTCGAGGGTATCAATACCGTTGTCTTAGCTTTGACCGTGGAAAGTCAACTTTTAGAGAGGGTATCGATACCCTTGAGGGAGGTATCGATACTGTCTCCTCAGGTTGACCAAACCCTGTTGACCTAGTCAAGGGGTATCGATACCCCCCCTAAGGGTATCGATACCGCCTGCAGTTTAACTTTAAAAATGGGCTTTTAAATGTTAGTTTGGGTTCGTTTGGCTGCGTTGTAAATATCGTTCCGCTGTATGATCACTTAGGATGTAATTTTCATCTAGACAAGATTAAAATGAAAAAAAAATATAGGGTTGCTAACCGAGGGAGAGTTCCTTAGGGAGTTTTCACTCGGTTTTCCCCGTGTAGCTCACTCGGACCGGTCATCCGGCCAGACCGGGACGAGGGGGTTACATAAACTATTAAACCTTAAACCCTTAAACTTTAAACTTTTACCCTAAACCATATACCATTAAAAATAATTTCACCATCATCGATTCAATTCAATTCAATGAATTGTTGAATTCTCATAAAAAATTCAATTAAATTATTATTATTATATATATATATATATATATATATATATATATATATCAAATATATTTCACTGATCACACTTAAATCTCCAAATTCTTCATGTTATTCTAATGTGAAATGCTGTCAATAACATATTGACCGCTTTAACCTTGGTTGGCAATGGCGGGTCGTTGAAAGTTGAAACAAAGGAATGAGAAAGTTGCGGATGAGGATTTGAAGAATTGGCATTGTCCTTTCCAAGTTTGAGAAAGCAAAATTTTGGGTTTTATTATTTTTTTTCGGAAAATTTTGGAATTCTATTGTGTTATACCGTAAAATACTGGTGATTTTATTGTTCTTGTACTGTACTGCTTGTGTTTGTGATCGAAGTGGTTACTTATCCGTTTTATTAAAAGTTGAATAAATTGTTGATTTATTTTATAAAAAAAACCTTGGTTTTTTCTGGTTTATGCTTTACCAAGGTATAACTATGTTTATTACATCATCTAGGAAGTTTAAAATCATTACATCATTTGGCCTGAATTTCCTTGCGGAGGTGATGGCCTCTTCATCTCAAATAAGATGATAGTATTAATTTTAAGAGATTAGAGTTTAATTAATTTTTATATATATAAAAAATAATTTAATTGAATTTTTTAGGAGAATTCAACAATTCATTGAATTGAATTGAATTGAATCAATCATGGTAAAATTATGTTTAATGGTATATGATTTAGGGTATAGGTTTAAGGTTTAATATTTTAGGGTTTTAGGTTGAGGGTTAAGGGTTAAATTATTTTTTATAAAGAATAAGGTCAAATTGAAATAATATTTAAATAATGAGGGTTAAATAGAAATACAAAAATATGTGAGGTACTAAATATATAGTTTACCCTTATTAAAAAATAAAATTTTAATATATATAAAAAATAATTTAATTGAATTTTTAAAATTAATTATTAATTGTATGATGGGTCATTGAAATTTTAAATCTTTATTAATTAATTTAATGGTGTTCAGCGGTGTTCAACATTAGTGGTGTTCATCGGTGTTCGTCGCATGTGGTAACTCATCCTTACTTTTATAATTGTAACTAACCCTATCCCTAAAATTTATATAGACTAAATTATGGATAGAATGACATTCCACATTAAACACCCCCAAAACTCAACCTAAAACCCTTCAAAAACCTCCTTAAAACCCAATTTCGGGAAACACCATAAAACCTTGTAAAAATCGTGTATGTTGGACCTTATAGATAATAAACAACTTATATAACATTAATAAATCAAAAGCTTAAGTTAAAGATAATAAAGATGACATTTTTAATAAAAAACCTCAAAACTCCAAATTACAAAACTATGAGCTTTAGTGAAAAATAATGGTACAAGCTTGTAGAGGAAAGAGAGGACAAGTCGAATATAGGCTTACCTTTGAAAAATCACTAAAGATGAGGGAGAATGGTGATGGAATAGTAGACTTGGGGAATGTGAGTTCTTTTGTCGTGAAAATGAAATGGAAGAGGAGATAAGAAGATGATGAATAGTTTGGGTGTTTTGAAATAATAGTGTTTTTATTTTAAAAGTCAAAATATTTACCACTTTGTCATTAATGAGATGGCTATCTCAAAAATCCTAAAAATCCATGGAATTGGGCTTTAAATCAAAACAAGTTCAACATAAAATCATTTGTTTTGAAAACACGAGGCCCAAAATATTATTTTAATATTTTAAATTCACCCGACCCCCAAACCCGGGTGTTACAACTCTCCCCCACTTAAGGAATTTCGTCCCCGAAATTACCTGACGGAAACAAGTACGGAAACTGCTCAAGCATATCAGCTTTCCTCTCCCACGTGGCCTCTTCCACACCTCTATGTCTCCACAACACCTTGACCAACTCTATGGTCTTGCCACGTAACACCTTACTATCAGAAGCAAGTATCTCAACTGGTTCTTCATTGTAAGACAAATCCGGATTCAATTCTATCTCCTCAACAGGCAAAACATGAGACGGATCTGATCTATATCTCCTAAGCATCGACACATGGAAGACATCATGGATCTTCTCTAACTCTGAAGGCAATCTCAAACGGTAAGCTACTGGCCCAATCCGCTCAACTATCTCATACAGACCAATAAACCTCAGACTCAACTTGCCTTTCCGGCCAAAACGCATTACCTTCTTTTTTTTTGCTCAAAAGTATGATTTTTATTAAAAGAAAAAAATCATACAACATATCCGCACCGGGCCTCATTAAAAACCTCCCTAAGCCTAACTGGAGGAAAAGAGTACCCGGAATAGATATCCGACACAACTCCAAAAACCAACAAAAAGGACTTGTCCCCACAGGTCCCAACCAGGCCTGCTGACCCCCGAGAAGCATTCCCCACCCCTTGTGTCCGCTGCCCAACAACACCACAGTGTCCCCCAACCCCCGCACAACCCTCAGCACCCCGCAGCACCCAGCAACCGTGAGACAGCACCCAGCACAACAGCACGCATGAACATCTCCCCTCCCGCACACAGCACACACACGCCCAGTACCTACCATCCTCAAACCCCTATCCGCAACCACGCCTTTCGATCAACCCCACCCTTTGCCAAGATGTCGGCCACACCATTCACCTCACGCACCACATGATTAAAAACAAAAGTCATTCCCAAACAAGCATCATCGACACGTCGAAACAGGTCATAAAGTCTCCATGGCCGTGTCTCCCCACGACCCACCCACGATGTCGCGACCAACGAATCGGACTCAACAATACAAGGTAACTCACTCCATTTCGACATCCGAAATGACTCCAACGCAAATAAAATGGCATACAACTCAGCCTCATTGGAATCCAATACGCATTACCTTCTTGAACCAGTGGAAATAGATTATTATTACTAAACTCTCAATTAAGATAATTGATTTTTTAGGTATATAATTAACTTTTACATTAATCAAAATCTTATTCATTTGAGGTAATTGATTTTTTAGGTAAATAAATTAATTTTTACATTAAATAAATTTTTATTTAATTAAGATAATTTATCTTTAAATGAGAGCACATTCTTTAAAAGGATTAGTCGCTATTTTTAATCGTGGATATTAATAAAATAAATAAAACAATCTTAAAGAATTAAGGTAATAGGTTTGTTTAATCTGAATTAGATAATTGTTAATGAAATCTGGATTAAGATAATTGATATTAATAAAAGTTTAAAATATATTGAACTCTAGAATTAGACTTTCAAGACAAATACAAATATCTACAGTTAAATATCAGTCCTCAGTCCTCACGGCTATAAATATCCTTAGATCACCCCTTTTAAAATTCATTACTTGAGTGAGTCTTTCTCTATTTCTTCAGTTTTTTTGCAGTCAAAATGGAACTTGATCTTTCTCCCAAGTTGGCTAAGAAAGTGTACGGCGGCGATGGTGGAAGCTACTCCGCTTGGTGCCCCACTGAACTCCCCATGCTCCGTCAAGGCAACATTGGAGCTGCCAAATTGGCCCTTGAAAAGAATGGCTTCGCCCTTCCCCGTTACTCCGACTCTTCCAAGGTTGCTTATGTTCTTCAAGGTATCATCTTTACAGATTTCTCTCTTCTTCCCTTAATCTCTTTCTGGGTTTTGTTCTTACATTACGATGGCTTTTTCTTTGATTGTTTTTCTTCGTTTTTGTTGGATCTTATGTTGTTCACTGTACTATGATCTGAATTTCGTATACTGTTTTATAACAAAGTCTTCTTCGATGTTCGGACTTTGCTGCAATTTCAATTTTGTGTATTTGTGAAAGAGACCGAGTTGATTTTATTCAAACAACTTCTGCTTTTGGGATTTTCTCTTTATCAAATTATTTGTGTTTCTTTACTCTTCATACCCAACTTCCCCCCCCCCCCCCCAAATTATTCCCCTTTACTGTATAAACGAATATTAGTTTTATATCAAATCGACCCTTACTTTTGATCTTCCAAGGAATGTGGTTCTTTCCCAGATTTGTATTTTTGATATATCTTAGTTTTGACACTGTTGATTGACATTGCTTATTGATACAGGAGCTGGTGTTGCTGGGATTATTCTCCCCGAATCCGAGGAGAAAGTGATTGCCATCAAGAAGGGTGATGGAATTGCTCTTCCTTTTGGTGTTATCACCTGGTGGTATAATAAGGACGACACTGAATTGGAGGTCCTCTTTTTGGGAGATACCTCTAAAGGCCACAAAGCCGGTCAGTTTACCGATTTCTTTTTGACCGGCGCCAATGGCATCTTTACCGGTTTTACGACTGACTTTGTGAAAAGAGCATGGGATGTGGATGATGACACTGCTAAGGCCCTCATTGGCAACCAACAAGGGAAAGGCATTGTCAAGCTCGATGCCAATGTTAAGATGCCTGAACCAAACCCCGATCACCGAAAAGGAATGGCCTTGAACTGTGAGGAAGCTCCGTTGGATACTGATATCAAGAATGCTGGCAACGTTGTGCTCTTGACTACTAAAAACCTTCCTTTGGTTGGTCAGGTCGGGCTCGGTGCTGATCTTGTTAGGTTGGAAGGGAATGCAATGTGTTCCCCTGGTTTTTCGTGTGATTCAGCTTTGCAGGTTACATACATTGTCAAGGGCAGTGGTCGTCTCCAAGTTGTTGGTGTCGATGGCAAAAGGGTCCTGGAAACCGTTGTGAAGGCTGGTAACCTGTTGATTGTGCCGAGGTTCTTTGTTGTTTCAAAGATAGCTGATCCAGATGGTTTGTCATGGTTCTCGATCATCACCACTCCCAAGTAAGCCACTCGTTTTCGATCCTGGAGTTCAATTCTGTAACTCTTTTTTCTGAAGATGTTATATTTTGTGTTGCCAATTGTGAACATAATTTGTGCTGATTGTGAAATGCAGCCCTGTATTCACTCACTTGGCGGGAAGCATCGGGGCATGGAAGGCAATATCCCCTGAAGTTCTACAAGCAGCGTTCAAGGTTCCGGCTGAGACTGAGAAGCTTTTCAGGTCCAAGCGAACCAATGATGCCATCTTCTTCCCACCACCACAATGAAGCAACAAATTTCTTTAGCTTTCTTCTAGTTTCAGTTTTTTTTTCTTCCAAATAAATGGTTTTTAGGGATAGTAAAGACATTATATAGGGATGGAAACATTAAATTTTCTTACAGGGCAAGCTAAGTGCAGCCCCAAAATTTATCTTTCTTTCTTCATTGTTTTTGTTTACAACAGGAATTAGATGTATAAACAACTGTTTATGCATATGATGATTAGCTTTTATATTACTAGATGCTGTTATATATAATATATGCTTACTGTTTAGATTAAATATAAATAATAATTTAGTGGGGAAATAAATCAATAACCATTTAAATATATATATAATAAGCTAGTGGACTGGTTTTTTTCTTCTTTCTAAAATAGCAATTGCAGAATCACTCACTTTCAGCGTTAGATTAATATTGCTAATACGAACTACTTACAAATGATGAAATTGGATCTTTTCTAAATATGAAAATATAGAATATTTACATTTTTATATTTTTTTTCAATATTTATATCTCTATTTCTCAACTATTCATAAATTTATTTGATTTTTTAAGTTTTTTTTTTAATTTTTATTTTACAATAGAGATGTATTATATTTGTATGTCAAATATCAATATTTGAATTTATACACAAGATAAGATAACATGAGAATCTTTGACCACTCGACCAATATTATTTTTAAAAGATTGACTTACATGGTGGCTCATGGGCTCACTGAATTTAAGAGAAATCACTTTATTAATTATTTAATAAATAGAGATATTGCATTCTTATATTTAAATTCAAACTCATACAAGATGAGATAATATAAGCATCTTTAACTACTAGGTCAATTAGTAGAGCTCAAATTATTTTATTAATTATTTTTTATTGCTGACTAAGTTTGTGGTATACTTATAAATAATAAAAATAGTATATCTATATATTTCTATTCATTTTTTATTGTTCTATTTTATTACAAATAATTATAATTTAACTAGATTGAAATTAAACTAAAAAATTTAAATTCTAATTAATTTATGTTTGACTTCAAGTTAAATTAAATCTTTTAAATTAATATTTAATAAAATATATTAAACTTGAGATGAAGTCACTAATTTTTCATTTAAAATTTAAACTCATCTAGTCCCGGTTAAACTTCCATGAATTAAAAAAATTTGAACTCAATTTTGTTAAATTTTAAATTAATTAAATTTTATAAAAAAAATGAATTTAAGTACTATGTTCCTAATTTTCTTTTAAGTTTAAGAAATCAATGAAATACTTTTTTTTCCGAATAATCTAAAAGTAATTAAAAGGTAGTATTTGTTCATAGATATTCTTAACCCTTTTGACAATGAGCATACTTCTAAAATAAACACCATTCGCTTTTCTAGTGGGACACTTATTAAGTTCAATGAAATAAAAAAAAAGAAAATAATGAAATAGTGATGTAAATTAAAAACCGTAAAAATATTATTTTATTTTCTATAGTCATTATTTAATAGCCACATAACAGCTTATTTTAGACCTAATTTGTGGGGAAACTGTAGTTTTTTATGATCACTAATATTTAAGTTATTGGCTGACTAATATCAATCGAGTACTGTTTAGATATTCTTAATCCTTTTGACAATGAGCATACATCTTGTAGACAAAATGATTTAGGACCTGTTTTTGATTGCGTTTAGCAACCTAGAAGCACTTTTTTAAGTGCTTTTAGTTAAAATATGTTGTTTTTTGTTGCTTTTAAAACTAGATTTTCCACCAAAACCAAGAAGCTAGATTTTATAGTTTATTAGATGAAAAAGTTAGTTTGAAAATAAATTACCTTTTTATCCTTGTTATTTAGTTATAATTTATTGTTAAAATAATGTTTATGCAATAATATATATTTTATAATATTTATATTGAGATAAAATTGTTTTATTTGTAATTTATTTTATATTTATTATTAATTTGTAAGTGGTATGTCCTTATATAATTTAGAATGTAGTTTATATTTTCAAATTAAATTTTATAAAAAATATTTTTTTATTATAATTGAAATTGATTTATTTCATATATCATAACATTAACTAATTTGAACATCACCTAAGGTTACTTTTACTTTTCAATATCAAGTCTAAAATAGATATTTTATCTCATCAAAATCACTTTTACACATCAATGACAAACACTAAACAACTTTTCAAAACTACTTTTCAATTGCTAGTTTAAAAATCACTTTTTTCACCGCACTTTTTAAAAGCAACCACAAACTAAGCTTTAAACTCGTTTTTTCTAAAATAAACACCATTCGCTTGTCTTGGGCACTTATTAGGTTCAATGAAATAAAAAAGAAAACAATGAAATAGTGATGTAAATTAAAAACAGTAAAAATATTATTTTATTTTCTAGTCATTATTTTAATAGCCACATAAGAGCTTATTTTAGACCTAATTTGTGGGGAAACTGTAGTTTTTTTATGATCACTAATATTTAAGTTATTGGCTGACTAATATCAATCGAGTACTGTTGAAGTTTATTATGAAGGCCACTCTTCCATGTCAATTTATTTCATTCACAACGCGAGAATTTAAACTTTTAGCCTTATTTAATAGATCTATTGTTTCTACCTAGACCAACTTGTTGGTAAAAAACTACCTAATTATTTATATAAATTTAAAACCCAATTTAGTATTCTATTTAGCTTATCAAGACGTTTCTTTGCATATCACTTGTATATATCCTCTGTTACTAATCCTTCGTCTATTTTAGTATTCCTAATCATCTCTGCTACAAATTATCTTCTTTGTGTCTAAGCACCAAAGTCGAAATCCCTTCACTCCATGAGTGATTCCCATAAAGATAGCCTTCTTCGCTCTAGGATCAAGTTTTGACTCCTTCACATGATAATACGCAGTGGATCCAAATACATGTAAGGAATCATAATCTATAGCAGGTACTCCAGACCATACCTCTAACGGTGTTTTTCCTCCAATCGCCGATGACGGTAGACGATTGATGAGATGGCCAGCATATGTCACAGCCTCAGCCCAAAATGGTTTGCCCAACCCAGCATTGGACAACATACATCGAACTTTCTTAAGTAGTGTTCGATTCATACGCTCTGCCACCCCTTTCTGATGTGGTGTATGTCTAACAGTGAAGTGTCGAACAATACCATGCTCCTGGCAAACGTCAAAGAGCGGATCACTTCTATATTCCCCTCCATTGTCCGTCCTAAGCCGTTTGATCTTCTTGCCAGTCTGGTTCTCGATCATATTTTTCCACTTCAGGAAAACTTTGAGCACTTCATCTTTAGACTTCATTGTATACACCCAAACTCTTCTGGAAAAGTCGTCAACAAAAGTTACAAAATAGTGTTTTCCTCCCAGTGACGTTGTTTTGGAAGGACCCCACACATCTGAGTGAACATAATCCAAAATACCTTTCGTATTATGGATAGCGGTGCCAAATTTCACTCTCTTCTGCTTTCCCAGAACACAATGCTCACAAAAATTTAACTTGCAAGTCTTTGCACCTTTCAACAATCCTCGCTTTGCCAAAATTTGCAAGGATTTCTCACCAGCGTGTCCCAACCGCATGTGCCACAACTGAGTAGAATCCAATTTGTCTCCTCCTGAAGCTGCTGCTACTGCTCCAATTACTGTACTATCTTGGTAGTAATACAAGTTATTTTTCCTGATGCCCTTCATTATCACGAGTGCGCCTGATGTGACTTTCAAAATTCCATCTCTCATAGTGACAATCGAGCCTTTGGATTCCAAAGCTCCCAACGAGATGAGATTTTTCTTCAAACTAGGCACATATCGGACATCAGTCAAAACTCTGGTTGATCCATCTTGATTCTTCAACCGGATTGAACCTATCCCAATCGTTTTACAGGCGTTGTCATTGCCCATATAAACAACTCCTCCATTTAGTTCTACTAAATCGAAGAACCACTCCCGATTAGGGGACATATGATAGGTACAACCCGAATCCAATATCCACTCGTCTGAACGAAATGATGATGATGAAGCAACCAGTGATATTTCAGAGTCACTAGTATCATGCTCTGCAACACATGCATCGGAGCGGCTTTTCCTTTCTTCTTCAGCTTCGGGCAATCTTTCTTCCAATGACCTTTCTCATGACAAAAGGCACATTCATCTTTCCCAAGTCTGGACTTTGACTTTGATCTCCCTCTCATTTTTGTCTTTTGGCTTTTCGAGCGACCTCTTACCACCATGGCCTCCACTGCATTGTACTTGCTCTCCATCTTGGTTTTCTTTCTGAGCTCGTAACTATACAGAGCAGCGATTACTTCTTTAAGGGTCACCTCATCCTTCCCATGAAGTAACGTTGTTTCAAGGTGCTCAAATTCATCTGGAAGGGATGACAACAACATTAGAGCCAAATCTTCATCTTTGAAAGTTTCATCCATGCCCAACAGATCTGCCACTAACTCATTGAAGGCAGTGATGTGTTCATTCATACTGGTGCCTGGTTGATAATCAAATCTGAACAATCTTTTCTTCATGTGAAGACGATTCTGAGAGCTTTTCTTTAGGAATTTTTCCTCCAACGCTTTCCACAGTTTGCTTGCAGAAGTCTCGTTCTTGTAGGCATACTTCTGCTCCCTGGAAAGACAAGATCGAATCGTACTGCACGCCATACGGTTGATTGTTCTCCAATCTTTCTCCACCATATCTACGGGTTTTTCTTCCTCAATGGCAATGTCTAGACCTTGTTGAAATAAAGAGTCTAGCACCTCGCCTTGCCACATGCCGAAGTGACCGGATCCATCGAACAACTCCACCGAGAAGTTTGCATTTGACATTATCCTCCTCACCGGTATAGAGGAAGAGCTTGATGCCCCATCTGATCCGTCTTTTGCCATGGCAACGAATAATATTCAACAGCACGAACTGGATATTGAAACACTGCACCAGGTAAGTTCCCAGGAAAGAGAGGTGGATCACATGGATCGCTTAAATACCAAGTCTTTCCTAGCCAGAACTTTCCTAGACATGCACTGTCACAACACCACACTTCTTTGCAGCAACCGAGAGACCGGGATAGCCTTCACCGAAGCTCTGATACCAATTGTTGGGGAAACCGGGTTATTTCCCCCACGAACGTAGCTTCAAATCTGAGCTGAAATGTCGAGATTGAAACTACCGAAATTTGCACAGCGGACAAACCCGTCAACTATTGAATATTGAACTTCAATGGAAAACCCAATAATAAGCAAGCGAAATAAATAATGGAGAGAACACACCAAATTTACGAGGTTCGACGAAAATGTCGTCTACTCCTCGGGCACCAACACTGGATGATAACTTCACTAATACCAAAATGGTACAAACAAATGGAATTCCTAAGAATTCCCAAATATTACAAATGGGAGAAAAGAAACAAATGGGAGAGATTGTATGAATGTTGGGATGGTTTCAAATGACAAATGCTAGGCCTATTTATAGTTGAGCTTTAAGGACTAAACTTGTAAATAGCCTAAAGTTTAGGGACCAAAAATTAATTTCCCCATGCCACATTTTCAACCCCACTTTCGGTGCATAAATGCATTTCACTGTAAACTTGACTTTGGCATTGATTTACAGTGCCAACTCTCTGCCATTGACTTTTGGCTTTGAAATTTCAAGCCAAATTAACACCATCTTCTTCCCACCACCACAATGAAGCAACAAATTTCTTTAGCTTTCTTCTAGTTTCAGTTTTTTTTTTCTTCCAAATAAATGGTTTTTAGGGATAGTAAAGACATTATATAGGGATGGAAACATTAAATTTTCTTACAGGGCAAGCTAAGTGCAGCCCCAAAATTTATCTTTCTTTCTTCATTGTTTTTGTTTACAACATGAATTAGATGTATAAACAACTGTTTATGCATATGATGATTAGCTTTTATATTACTAGATGCTGTTATATATAATATATGCTTACTGTTTAGATTAAATATAAATAATAATTTAGTGGGGAAATAAATCAATAACCATTTAAATATATATATAATAAGCTAGTGGACTGTTTTTTTTCTTCTTTCTAAAATAGCAATTGCAGAATCACTCACTTTCAGCGTTAGATTAATATTGCTAATACGAACTACTTACAAATGATGAAATTGGATCTTTTCTAAATATGAAAATATAGAATATTTACATTTTTTTTCAATATTTATATCTCTATTTCTCAACTATTCATAAATTTATTTGATTTTTTAAGTTTTTTTTTAATTTTTATTTTACAATAGAGATGTATTATATTTGTATGTCAAATATCAATATTTGAATTTATACACAAGATAAGATAACATGAGAATCTTTGACCACTCGACCAATATTATTTTTAAAAGATTGACTTACATGGTGGCTCATGGGCTCATTGAATTTAAGAGAAATCACTTTATTAATTATTTAATAAATAGAGATATTGCATTCTTATATTTAAATTCAAACTCATACAAGATGAGATAATATAAGCATCTTTAACTACTAGGTCAATTAGTAGAGCTCAAATTATTTTATTAATTATTTTTTATTGCTGACTAAGTTTGTGGTATACTTATAAATAATAAAAATAGTATATCTATATATTTCTATTCATTTTTTATTGTTCTATTTTATTACAAATAATTATAATTTAACTAGATTGAAATTAAACTAAAAATTTAAATTCTAATTAATTTATGTTTGACTTCAAGTTAAATTAAATCTTTTAAATTAATATTTAATAAAATATATTAAACTTGAGATGAAGTCACTAATTTTTCATTTAAAATTTAAACTCATCTAGTCCCGGTTAAACTTCCATGAATTAAAAAAATTTGAACTCAATTTTGTTAAATTTTAAATTAATTAAATTTTATAAGAAAAATGAATTTAAGTACTATGTTCCTAATTTTCTTTTAAGTTTAAGAAATCAATGAAATACTTTTTTTTCGAATAATCTAAAAGTGATTAAAAGGTAGTATTTGTTCATAGATATTCTTAACCCTTTTGACAATGAGCATACTTCTAAAATAAACACCATTCGCTTTTCTAGTGGGACACTTATTAGGTTCAATGAAATAAAAAAAAGAAAATAATGAAATAGTGATGTAAATTAAAAACCGTAAAAATATTATTTTATTTTCTATAGTCATTATTTAATAGCCACATAACAGCTTATTTTAGACCTAATTTGTGGGGAAACTGTAGTTTTTTATGATCACTAATATTTAAGTTATTGGCTGACTAATATCAATCGAGTACTGTTTAGATATTCTTAATCCTTTTGACAATGAGCATACATCTTGTAGACAAAATGATTTAGGACCTGTTTTTGATTGCGTTTAGCAACCTAAAAGCACTTTTTTAAGTGCTTTTAGTTAAAATATGTTGTTTTTTGTTGCTTTTAAAACTAGATTTTCCACCAAAACCAAGAAGCTAGATTTTATAGTTTATTAGATGAAAAAGTTAGTTTGAAAATAAATTACCTTTTTATCCTTGTTATTTAGTTATAATTTATTGTTAAAATAATGTTTATGCAATAATATATATTTTATAATATTTATATTGAGATAAAATTGTTTTATTTGTAATTTATTTTATATTTATTATTAATTTGTAAGTGGTATGTCCTTATATAATTTAGAATGTAGTTTATATTTTCAAATTAAATTTTATAAAAAATATTTTTTTATTATAATTGAAATTGATTTATTTCATATATCATAACATTAACTAATTTGAACATCACCTAAGGTTACTTTTACTTTTCAATATCAAGTCTAAAATAGATATTTTATCTCATCAAAATCACTTTTACACATCAATGACAAACACTAAACAACTTTTTAAAACTACTTTTCAATTGCTAGTTTAAAAATCACTTTTTTCACCGCACTTTTTAAAAGCAACCACAAACTAAGCTTTAAACTCGTTTTTTCTAAAATAAACACCATTCGCTTGTCTTGGGCACTTATTAGGTTCAATGAAATAAAAAAGAAAACAATGAAATAGTGATGTAAATTAAAAACAGTAAAAATATTATTTTATTTTCTAGTCATTATTTTAATAGCCACATAAGAGCTTATTTTAGACCTAATTTGTGGGAAAACTGTAGTTTTTTTTATGATCACTAATATTTAAGTTATTGGCTGACTAATATCAATCGAGTACTGTTGAAGTTTATTATGAAGGCCACTCTTCCATGTCAATTTATTTCATTCACAACGCGAGAATTTAAACTTTTAGCCTTATTTAATAGATCTATTGTTTCTACCTAGACCAACTTGTTGGTAAAATACTACCTAATTATTTATATAAATTTAAAACCCAATTTAGTATTCTATTTAGCTTATCAAGACGTTTCTTTGCATATCACTTGTATATATCCTCTGTTACTAATCCTTCGTCTATTTTAGTATTCCTAATCATCTATTTACTTTCTTTTTTTTCAATGTTTCGTTTGTTTAGCAGTACATGTATGTCGCTTCGAAAAAAAAAGCTAATGCATGGATGTCAAATCATTCTATAATAGTCAAACAAACTCTTATATACAATACATGTAGTGAGAAGCCAAAATTTGAGGATGATAATAAACTTAAATATTTTAAAAGTGAAATTTGAGTTGGGGGAGGAATGAACCCCTCCTGGGACCCATGTCCCGCCGTCCCTTAATACATGCACATACTATAATTGTAATCTTTCGCTTAATAACTGAATAAACAATTGAAGTATCTAAAGTATCATATATACATGAAATTAATTAAAATATAATAAATGAAACATAATTTCATCTCTAAGTTAATATAAAATTTAAGTATTTTTTTGATACATTAACCAGGCAGCGTATTGATAAATGAAATCAGAACATAACATAATAGACACTTCCTCTTTGCACCAAAAAAAATCTCTACGGCCTATAGGAGGAAGGATCCTGGGGAGTTGTCGAAACACAAACTAGATGAAATTCCCAAAATCGGCAATCACCTTTAACGCTTATTCTAAAAAACGATGATTCGCTCTAGATTACATTGGCAAATAACTCAAAACGGGATCAAGCTCAACGTGACCACCTACCAACACGAATCGGAAAAAAACGCTATGTGAGGGTCACCGTATGAACACTAAAACCCTGCAAAAGTAATCATAGAAACGCGCCACAAGGCAGAGACGTGCCATAAATGCAGAGAAAACGTGTCACGGAGGCAGAGGAAAGTGCAACAAAATATGCGAAAAAAATAAATGAAATATGAATCACCGGCGATTGACAACCAGTACAAAGACTGATGTCACCGACGATTAAACAAAAAAATGAAAAAGCAAGTGGCTATGTTTGAAAAAAAATGAAGGACGAGCTAATTAAATTAAGTATTAAATATTTAACATGTATTTTCATAATATATTATTATAAAGTAAATAATAGAAAAATAACTATTATTCATTGTATTTTTAATTTTTAAAAAGTAAACTTTGTTATGAATATTTATCTATGTGGATGTCTATCATGATTAGAACTTTATCAAAGGAGTTTGATTTATTTATTATTAGGAATATTATCTCTATGAATTAGAGTTTAATGTATTATGTACTTCTTATGCCTATAAATAGATGATTCATTGAAGGCATTGTATACAAATCTATATTTGAGAATAATACAAATCTCCCTCTTTCTCTCATCTCTTTGTTCTTATTGTTCTTATTCTTGTTCTTCTTTATTTTATTCACAACACGTTATCAGCACGAGACTCTAATCAACTGAGGTCTTCATCGTTATAATTCAAAAGAAGTTACCGGGAATAATTCGATTATAGAATAAATCAAAGATAAGTTTTTTTTCTCCTTATTTTTTTAGTTACCAATTGTCTTTCTCTTTATATTTTAACTTTGTTTTAATTTTTGAAAATTTTGGAAGTATGTTTGATTTTATTCAAACATTGGAAAGAGATAAATTTGTGGCTTCTCACAAACCAAAAGACGAATTGACAGAGACGAAGAGGTTGCGTTTGGTGTAAATTACGTGTGTTTTCTCTTGTTCCTAAAAGGGTTAATTAGCGGAAAAAGTCGATAATGTCGCGCTGTTTTCCTTACCTGCCTCCTCGGCTTTTAAAGCAGGGAACGATAGAATCGATTAAGGTTTGTTGAGCGAAAGTATTTGTGGGTTTTCATTTTTGGTACTCAACTGCTTATGCTTTTCATACTTAATTATTATTATTTGTGTTTGTATATTTGTAAATTCATGAAGTTTGATGATGGTGCGTGTAAAGCCTGTTCGATTTACTGACTATACTTTGTAATCATGAATAACAAAGTTATGTACGTAGAACTATGATAGTCTTTCATATAAATTCATTAAAATACGTACTTTAGGTTTAAGGTTTTTTTTTTAGTAACAAAGATTTGTACATTAATGAAACACCTTTGTTGGTTTAGTTTTTTTTAAAGAGAGAATTATGACATAGATCCTCTGATTTCTAATATATTCAATTCAGCCCATACATATAGATCTTATTATTATGGTTTCATATATGTTTATTTTTGACACAATGGTTAAACTTTGTATTAAGATTAATATGTGTTTATAATATTTTATTTGATGATATTGATATTTTAACCATGTATTGAGTTTTACATGTATTTAAATGACTTGGAAAAGAGACACGACATTATGAGAAGATGTTTTGGTCATTTGCTACGTCTCCATTTTCCTCGAGAGGAAAACTAATATCGGTAAATTCAGATTTTATTTTTATTCTTTAAATTATGATTTTAATGTGCGATAAATCATAGTGAATTTCAATCTATAAAAAGGTTGTTATAAAGTCTATATTTGAGAATAATACAAATCTCCCTCTTTCTCTTATCTCTTTGTTCTTCTTGTTCTTATTCTTGTTCTTCTTTATTTTATTCACAACAAACTTACATATTATTTTTAAAAAAAAAAACTATTTAACATTTGTTTATATTATAATATAATGAGTGTTTAGTAATTTATTTTTAATTTAATTAAAATTATATTGCAATTAACTATATTTTTATTATTCAATTAAAAATCATTTAATAAAAATGATTGAAGATAATAAATAAAATAGTAAGCAATCAATCAAGTGTAAATTTATTATAAATAAATATAAGGGGTACTGAGTATTTTTTCTTTTGAAATAAATTGAATTATATTTAAAGTGATAGGATTACAAATGTATCACACCGCAAACTGAGTATTTTTTTAACTATAGAGGTAAGTGTATTCTATACCAAACCTCAAGAAGCTATGTGTTTCTTTTAAAATGAACACCATCCGCTTATTTATTGTTTCCACTTGTTAGTTTCAATGAAATAAAAAGAAAGCAATAAAATTGTAACACCCGGGTTTAGGGGTTAGGTGAAAATAATATTTAAAATATTATTTTGAACTCGGTTTTATAATTTAAAATGGTTTCTAAAAATTTAGGGTTCATTTCCAAATTAAGTTGATTTAATTTGATTTACCATGCTTTGCAATTAAACCCTAAATGGCCATGAATTATATGTCCTTGTGAATATTTCATTTCATTAAGGGCAAATAAGTCATTTGAGTTTTTAAAACTAAAACAAAACAAAAACCCCCATCACCTACTATTCATTCTCTTCTTCATCAACGGGAAAACAAAGGCTCCCAACCCATTTACTATTCCATTCCACAACTTCTTCATTTCAACTCCGTTTTGAAAGGTAAGAGTATTTTCGACTTCCCCTCGCTTTCCCTTTCATGAAAGTACCACTCATTTTCGTTTCCATGAAGTTTTGAGAAAATGGAAATTTTGAAAATCTTGATTAAAAATGGTGCCTTTGTGTAGCTAAACTTAATATTTCGATTTGTTAAGGTTAGATATGGAATATAGGAGCCAAATGATGCTACATATGTAAATTTCAAACGATTTTAATCAATTTTCGGAATTGGGCTTTGAGAGGGTTTTTGAAGGGTTTTAAAGTATGTTTTGGGGCTGTTTGATGTTGGGTTTTGAGGGCTGTAGGTAGTATGATATATGAGGATCATTTTGGATGAAATTGAGGCTTGTTTGGGTGTTTAAAATGGAAGAAAACAGTGGGTGATAGAGGCTACTCGAAAATTCTGCTTTGTGACTTTGTTTGGGGTGTTAAATGCTTGTTAGTGTTAATCCGGGTTGTTTCCGATGATGTGTTATTGATTCGAACGTTTTGGTTGTGTTTGAGATGATTAGAATTGAGCTTGGGCATCGGTGAAGCATCGGAAGTGCATCCGGAGAGTTGAAGGGTGTGGCTTGCGTGGTCTTGTGCTGGGAAGCTTAGGTGAGTGGTTGATTTCCTTGAATGATTTTAAATTAGTTGGTTCGAGTATACGGACTAGGTCGGGCTTGGTAGACCCACCTAGAGTTAGGATTAGGGTGGTAGCCTAATCCTAAACTTGGTCTAAACCTTTGGATGAACTCATTTGGATGATTGTATATGCCTTGTATGCTATGTCATATGATTGTGTATGTATATTGCTTTATACATGTGAATTGAGGCATGGATCGTATGGCTTAAAGCATGCATGGTGATGGTTCATGGTTGTGTCCATGGTGAGTACGTGCTAAGCACGGAAATGGTTGAAATGTGTGTTGTGGAATGAGTAAAATATTGGCACTAGTATACTTAAATACAAATGATCGATCATTAGGATGTTAGTGTGTACACATGAGTCTAAAGTCGCGCGTGGCCTTGGTGGCGTTGAGTCACCAAGGAGGAGTACGGGTACGCCCGGAAATGGTATCTAAATATAGTCGATGATGAGTGGAATCCCATCGACGGGGCGTGAGGATGAGTGGAATCCCCTCCGCGAGGCCGGTGATGAGTGGAATCCCACCGAGGTAATGTGGTTGTTGGATATGAGTTTCCAACGAGTCTATCCGTGTATTTGAGCGATAACTAGGTGCCAATGTTGTTTGATATATGTATCAATGTGTTGAGATTATGAGCTGTTTGGATGTTGTATGTGATTGCATGTATGGTAGTGTTGAGCTCATGATTATGGCATATATGTGATATAATTGCTCATGCATCTATATCTTGTGGACTCTTGAATTATGTATGTTGCCTTGGCTAGATCGTGCTCGGACCCTGCGATGTTGAGGTTTGTTTTTAGAGCTTACCCTCACTAAGCATCATTGCTTACGCTCTCCTTGTTCAACATTGCAGATCCTTAGTTCGTGGGTTGCTCGGCAAGAGGAGGGCCTTCAAGTGTGGTTTTGGACTTAGGTTCATCAAGTATGGTTTTATGCTAAGTTATGTAATAATTGTAGCAATGGGATGTGTAAGACTTGTTAGTTGTTGTTGGTTGTTAGGAGCATGTGTAGACTCTTTTACATGTAGGGCTCTTGCATGGTTGTGTTGCCATGGTGGTTGTTAACTTACGTCTTTTGCTTGCTTGAGTTGTGGACTATGCTTTAAGTGCATGAACTTGTGCTCGAATGATGGTTGATCAAATGCATGTATTTGGGTTGTGACTTTGGTTTTAGACATGTCTAATTATTGTTGAAGCATGCTAGTATAAGTGTCATACCCTAGGATGTATTGCCTTGAAGTTGCTTGTTGGTTTGTGGGTGTTTTGGGGCATCCTTGTGCCTCAAAACAGCCCAGAAAATCTGCAGACAGGGGGTGTTTCGGAACGGGTCCCCGTGTTCCGAAACGGCCCCTGTGTAAATGGCCTTCCGCTTCGAAACGGATGAGGGTCGTTCCGGAACGTTTTCGCCTCTGGAATTTTGAGAAATTGGCGAGATGAAGCCGTTCCGGAACGGGCCTTTGAAGTTCCGAAACGGTCAAATCTCGTTGACCACGAGATATTGACCGTCAAGGGCGTTCCGATACGGGTCACCCCTGTTTCGGAACGGTCACCTTGTGGTTGACCCAGGCCCTTTGACCAGGTCAGGGCGTTTCGGAACACCCTATAGGTGTTTCGAAACGGCCTGCTGAAATTGAAGAAAAATGGACTTTTTGTGTTTGATTGGTCGGTGAATGATGCGCTGTTTGATTCTTCCGCTGCTGTGCTTCACATAGGAATTAATTGCATCTAGATGAGACTAATATTAAAAGAAATTTTCTGGGTCGTTAACCGAGGGGAAGCCTTAACGGGTTTCGCTTCGGTTTTCCCCGGGTGGCCCACTCGGGCCGGTCATCCGACCAGACCGGGACGAGGGGGTTACACTTGTTGGTATCAGAGCCTAAGGTTACCGAGACCTTGGGCAGGTAAGTGAGGTAAGTTTAGGTTTTTTTTAAATTAAATTGCACGGTGTTTGCTTGTTTTGCAAGGATGATTGCTTGTGTGACAAGTATGCTGATTGTTTTACCTTTAAGCACGTGTGTGTGGGTCCCATTGCTACTATTACATTGGAAAAATGATTTTAAGTGAGGAAACATACTTGGACACTTGGGAGCCTCACCTTGCTAACCCAACCTGTGTGTTTGTTTGTTGTGGTTGTAGTTAATATCTGTGAGAGCGATGTCTAGACCGAGAGGTAGGCCGAGGTTGGTTCGTCAGGAACCACGAGTTATGGCTCCTGTTGAGCCGGTAGTGGGTGCGGGAGCTCACCTAGAGGGACCGGGGGCAGCGGGAGTTGGCGCTCCTCCACCACCACCACCCCCACCTCCTCCCCCTGGAGCTGGAGGAGAGGGACCTCAAGGTGGCCAAGGTGGCCAAGGCCCAGCTGGGGTTGATATGACTCCGCTTGTGCAAGCCATAGCAGGAGCGTTCCAGGCCGCAGTTGCGGGAGCTCAGGCTGCGGTTCAGCCTAGGTGTGATGATGCTAGCTTACCTTTGGAGAGGCTCCGTAGCCTAGGAGCCGAGGAGTTTAGAGGATCTACTCCGGAGAGGTCGGAGTTATGGTTGGAGAAGACAGTTCGTATCTTGGCTCAGATGGGTTGTGCGGGCGCACGTAGATTGGGTTGTGTGATTTCACTGCTTCAGGGTGATGCCTACACCTGGTGGGTCACCATCACTACCGGGGTTCCAAAGGCCGAGATAGATTGGGATTTCTTTGAGTTTGCTTTCAGAAAGAGGTACTTGGGACCGAGGTACTTGGACGAGAAGAAGCGGGAGTTTATGGCTCTTACTCAGGGAGATGCTTCAGTGACCGATTATGAGATCCGCTTTGTTCGCTTGAGTCAGTATGCCCCAGAGTTGGTTCCTACTGAAATGGAACGCTGCAACCGATTCCGATACGGATTGAATGAAGAGGTTAAGAGGTACACGTTGGCTTCTGACTACTCGAACTTTGATGTGTTGGTCGCGAGGGCCAAGGATTTGGAGCATAGTTTGGGTTCAGCCAAACGAGCTGGTGGTTCTGGTTCTGGAAAGAGGCATAACCACTTTGATGGTAGAGATGCTAAGAAACACAAGGGTGGCGGACACCAGTTTGATCAGAGGCGTGGCGGTGGCCACCATGGTAGGGGCCATCAGGGCCATAGAGGAGGAGAGCGTTTGCCCGAGTGTGCACAGTGTGGGAGACATCACACTGGAGAGTGCTGGGGTAACTTTCATGCTTGTTGGAACTGTGGTTCGAGGGACCACTTTAGGAGGGACTGTCCACGTCAGGCAGCTCAGGCTCCGAACTTAGCTCAGGCTCCTGCGAGAGGTAATGATTTTCAGAGAGGCCGTGGGCGCGGTCGTGGCTACTTCCAGCCGAGGGCTGATGCACCTAGGGTAGATGCTCAGAGGAACCTTGCTCATGTTGTGGCTGTGCAACCAGAGGCGGGAGGACCAGCGAGGGTCTATGCTCAGAGAGGGGCCGGGAACGACACCGATGTGATAGCAGGTAATTTTGAGTTACAGTCTATGTCTTTGCTTTCTTTGGTTGATTTGGGTTCTACACATTCCTACATCCTGAGTGAGCATGCACAGAAGTTAGATATTCCTGTTGAGATCTTAGATGTAGGTATGCATGTTACTAGCTCTTTTGGTGAGACAGTTGTAGTTAGACGTATGTATAGGAGATGTCCACTGAAGATTCAGGGTCATGTGTTCTCAGTTGATATGATGGAACTTCCTTTCTACGGTTTTGATATTATATTGGGTATGGACTGGTTGGTTGAACATCGGGCTAGTGTGGATTTTGAGACAAAGAGAATTTCCTTGAAGCTTTCCGATGACTACGAGGTAGTGGTAGTGGGCGAGAACATTAAGTTCTTGTCTAACGTGGTGTCAGCTTTAGAGGCCCATAGGCTGATGGACTCTGGATGTGGGGCCTATTTGGCTTATGTTATGAATCCGGATATGAGTGAAGCTAGACCGAAAGATATCAGAACAGTGTGTGACTTTCCAGATGTGTTTCCGGAAGAGTTGCCGGGTTTGCCTCCTGACAGAGATGTTGAGTTTGTGATTGAGACAGTTTCAGGGTCTAACCCAGTTTCGATAGCTCCGTATCGTATGGCTCCGAAAGAGTTGAAGGAATTGAAGAGTCAGTTGCAAGAATTATTAGACCGTGGTTTCATTAGGCCTAGTAGTTCTCCGTGGGGTGCTCCAGTGCTGTTTGTGAAAAAGAAAGATGGTAGCATGCGCATGTGTATTGACTATAGGCAGTTGAATCAGTTGACCGTGAAGAACAAGTATCCGTTGCCTCGTATAGATGATTTGTTTGATCAGTTGAGAGGTGCTTCAGTGTTCTCGAAGATAGATTTGAGATCCGGATACTATCAGCTGAAAGTGAAGGAGTGTGATGTTCCGAAGACAGCTTTTAGAACTAGATATGGTCACTATGAGTTTCTTGTGATGCCATTTGGGCTCACGAATGCACCAGCAGCATTCATGGACATGATGAACAGAATTTTTAGAGACTATCTAGACCGGTTTGTGGTTGTCTTCATTGATGATATACTTGTGTACTCGAAGACAGAAGAAGAGCACGATGAGCACTTGAGATTTGTCTTACAGAGGTTGTTGAGTAATCAGTTGTATGCGAAGCTCAGTAAGTGTGAGTTCTGGATTCGAGAGGTTCTATTTCTTGGCCATGTTGTTTCGGCCGAAGGCATCCGAGTTGATCCATCGAAGATTGAGGCTATTGTTGAGTGGAAACAACCTAAGTTCGTGACCGAGATTAGGAGTTTCCTAGGATTAGCTGGTTACTATAGGAGGTTTGTGGATGGCTTCTCTAGAGTAGCCGCTCCCTTGACTAAGCTGTTGCAAAAGGGAGTCAAGTTTGAATGGTCAGATGCAAGACAAAAGGCCTTTGAGAAGTTGAAGGAAGCTTTGACAAATGCTCCAGTGTTAGTACAGCCTGTTTCAGGTAAGGAGTTTGTGATTTACAGTGATGCTTCCTACGTAGGCTTAGGATGTGTTTTGATGCAAGATAGGAGAGTTGTTGCTTATGCTTCTAGACAGTTGAAGATTCATGAGAAGAACTATCCTACTCATGACATAGAGCTAGCCGCAGTCGTGTTTGCATTGAAAATTTGGCGTCACTATTTGTATGGTGAGAAGTGTATAGTCTACACCGATCACAAGAGCTTGAAGTACTTGATGACACAGAAAGAGTTGAACTTGAGACAGAGGAGATGGCTAGAGTTGTTAAAAGATTATGATTTGACTATTGAGTACCATCCGGGTAAAGCAAACGTAGTGGCCGATGCTTTGAGTAGAAAAGTGGCCGTTGAGCTGAGAGCTATGTTTGCTAGACTGAGTGTGTCAGATGATGGTGGTTTGATCACCGAGTTGCAAGTGAAGCCTTCCTTGATTCAGTTGATTAGAGAGAAGCAGTTGCAAGATGTGAGCCTAGTCCCTCATGTTCAAGACATAGCCGAAGGAAGACCGACCGAGTATAGTTTCAGTGGTGAGGGTTTGTTGTGCTTTAGAGATAGAATTGTGGTACCGGAAGATGTTGAGCTGAGACGTCAGATTTTGAGTGAAGCACATTCGAGTCCCTTTTCTATGCATCCGGGTAGTACCAAAATGTATCGAGATTTGAAGAATGATTACTTCTGGGTTGGGTTGAAGAGAGATGTAGCCGAGTATGTGAGCCGTTGTATGGTTTGTCAGAGAGTGAAGGCAGAACATCAGGTTCCTTCAGGTTTGCTACAGCCTCTGAAGATTCCGGAATGGAAATGGGAGAGAATCACCATGGATTTCGTATCGGGGTTGCCTTTGTCTCCTTCGAAGAAGAATTCAGTGTGGGTGATTGTTGATAGGTTCACTAAGTGTGCTCACTTCTTAGCCGTGAACACTGCGGATTCCTTAGATAAGTTGGCAAACTTGTACATTCGTGAGATTGTGAGACTTCATGGATTTCCGAAGTCTATAGTTTCAGATAGGGATCCTAGATTTACCTCGAGGTTCTGGAGTTGTTTGCATAGTGCTTTGGGTAGTCGTCTGCACTTCAGCACATCTTATCATCCGCAGTCCGATGGGCAGTTAGAGCGAGTGATACAGATTCTAGAGGACATGCTTCGTTGTTGTGTGATTGATTTTCAGGGTTCTTGGGAGAAACACTTACCGTTGGTTGAGTTTGCTTACAACAACAGTTACCAGTCTAGTATTCAGATGGCTCCTTATGAGGCTTTGTATGGTAGACGGTGTAGGACTCCGATTTGTTGGGCTGAGACAGGTCAGAGATTGTTACCTATGCCAGATTTGCTTAAGGGAACCACAGAAAAGGTGAAGTTGATTTGTGACCGTTTGAAAGCGGCTTCGGATCGTCAGAAGTCTTATGCAGATTCGAAGAGGAAAGAGATTGAGTACGCAGTGGGTGAGAAAGTGTTTCTGAAGGTATCTCCGTGGAAGAAGGTGATGAGATTTGGCCGAAAGGGCAAGTTGAGTCCGAGGTTCATTGGTCCGTATGAGATAGTTGAGCGGATTGGGCCCGTAGCTTATCGATTGAGGTTACCTTCTGAGTTAGAAAATATCCATGATGTCTTTCATGTGTCTATGCTTAGGAGATATAGGTCAGATCCTTCTCATGTGATGCCCGTTGAGGAGATAGAGTTGAATCCGGATTTGTCCTATAATGAAGAGCCCATTGAGATACTTGCTTCTGATAGCAAGGTGTTGCGTGGCAAGACCATAGAGTTGGTTAAGGTGTTGTGGAGACATAGAGGTGTGGAAGAGGCCACGTGGGAGAGGAAAGCGGATATGGTTGAGCAGTTTCCGTATTTGTTTCCACCAGGTAATTTCGGGGACGAAATTTCCTTAAGTGGGGGAGAGTTGTAACACCCGGGTTTAGGGGTTAGGTGAAAATAATATTTAAAATATTATTTTGAACTCGGTTTTATAATTTAAAATGGTTTCTAAAAATTTAGGGTTCATTTCCAAATTAAGTTGATTTAATTTGATTTACCATGCTTTGCAATTAAACCCTAAATGGCCATGAATTATATGTCCTTGTGAATATTTCATTTCATTAAGGGCAAATAAGTCATTTGAGTTTTTAAAACTAAAACAAAACAAAAACCCCCATCACCTACTATTCATTCTCTTCTTCATCAACGGGAAAACAAAGGCTCCCAACCCATTTACTATTCCATTCCACAACTTCTTCATTTCAACTCCGTTTTGAAAGGTAAGAGTATTTTCGACTTCCCCTCGCTTTCCCTTTCATGAAAGTACCACTCATTTTCGTTTCCATGAAGTTTTGAGAAAATGGAAATTTTGAAAATCTTGATTAAAAATGGTGCCTTTGTGTAGCTAAACTTAATATTTCGATTTGTTAAGGTTAGATATGGAATATAGGAGCCAAATGATGCTACATATGTAAATTTCAAACGATTTTAATCAATTTTCGGAATTGGGCTTTGAGAGGGTTTTTGAAGGGTTTTAAAGTATGTTTTGGGGCTGTTTGATGTTGGGTTTTGAGGGCTGTAGGTAGTATGATATATGAGGATCATTTTGGATGAAATTGAGGCTTGTTTGGGTGTTTGAAATGGAAGAAAACAGTGGGTGATAGAGGCTACTCGAAAATTCTGCTTTGTGACTTTGTTTGGGGTGTTAAATGCTTGTTAGTGTTAATCCGGGTTGTTTCCGATGATGTGTTATTGATTCGAACGTTTTGGTTGTGTTTGAGATGATTAGAATTGAGCTTGGGCATCGGTGAAGCATCGGAAGTGCATCCGGAGAGTTGAAGGGTGTGGCTTGCGTGGTCTTGTGCTGGGAAGCTTAGGTGAGTGGTTGATTTCCTTGAATGATTTTAAATTAGTTGGTTCGAGTATACGGACTAGGTCGGGCTTGGTAGACCCACCTAGAGTTAGGATTAGGGTGGTAGCCTAATCCTAAACTTGGTCTAAACCTTTGGATGAACTCATTTGGATGATTGTATATGCCTTGTATGCTATGTCATATGATTGTGTATGTATATTGCTTTATACATGTGAATTGAGGCATGGATCGTATGGCTTAAAGCATGCATGGTGATGGTTCATGGTTGTGTCCATGGTGAGTACGTGCTAAGCACGGAAATGGTTGAAATGTGTGTTGTGGAATGAGTAAAATATTGGCACTAGTATACTTAAATACAAATGATCGATCATTAGGATGTTAGTGTGTACACATGAGTCTAAAGTCGCGCGTGGCCTTGGTGGCGTTGAGTCACCAAGGAGGAGTACGGGTACGCCCGGAAATGGTATCTAAATATAGTCGATGATGAGTGGAATCCCATCGACGGGGCGTGAGGATGAGTGGAATCCCCTCCGCGAGGCCGGTGATGAGTGGAATCCCACCGAGGTAATGTGGTTGTTGGATATGAGTTTCCAACGAGTCTATCCGTGTATTTGAGCGATAACTAGGTGCCAATGTTGTTTGATATATGTATCAATGTGTTGAGATTATGAGCTGTTTGGATGTTGTATGTGATTGCATGTATGGTAGTGTTGAGCTCATGATTATGGCATATATGTGATATAATTGCTCATGCATCTATATCTTGTGGACTCTTGAATTATGTATGTTGCCTTGGCTAGATCGTGCTCGGACCCTGCGATGTTGAGGTTTGTTTTTAGAGCTTACCCTCACTAAGCATCATTGCTTACGCTCTCCTTGTTCAACATTGCAGATCCTTAGTTCGTGGGTTGCTCGGCAAGAGGAGGGCCTTCAAGTGTGGTTTTGGACTTAGGTTCATCAAGTATGGTTTTATGCTAAGTTATGTAATAATTGTAGCAATGGGATGTGTAAGACTTGTTAGTTGTTGTTGGTTGTTAGGAGCATGTGTAGACTCTTTTACATGTAGGGCTCTTGCATGGTTGTGTTGCCATGGTGGTTGTTAACTTACGTCTTTTGCTTGCTTGAGTTGTGGACTATGCTTTAAGTGCATGAACTTGTGCTCGAATGATGGTTGATCAAATGCATGTATTTGGGTTGTGACTTTGGTTTTAGACATGTCTAATTATTGTTGAAGCATGCTAGTATAAGTGTCATACCCTAGGATGTATTGCCTTGAAGTTGCTTGTTGGTTTGTGGGTGTTTTGGGGCATCCTTGTGCCTCAAAACAGCCCAGAAAATCTGCAGA
Organism: Hibiscus tridactylites; assembly: GCA_958450335.1. NCBI lineage: Eukaryota > Viridiplantae > Streptophyta > Magnoliopsida > Malvales > Malvaceae > Hibiscus > Hibiscus tridactylites. The sequence goes on from OY288292.1 coordinate 43,137,201, forward strand.
CAGGGGGTGTTTCGGAACGGGTCCCCGTGTTCCGAAACGGCCCCTGTGTAAATGGCCTTCCGCTTCGAAACGGATGAGGGTCGTTCCGGAACGTTTTCGCCTCTGGAATTTTGAGAAATTGGCGAGATGAAGCCGTTCCGGAACGGGCCTTTGAAGTTCCGAAACGGTCAAATCTCGTTGACCACGAGATATTGACCGTCAAGGGCGTTCCGATACGGGTCACCCCTGTTTCGGAACGGTCACCTTGTGGTCGACCCAGGCCCTTTGACCAGGTCAGGGCGTTTCGGAACACCCTATAGGTGTTTCGAAACGGCCTGCTGAAATTGAAGAAAAATGGACTTTTTGTGTTTGATTGGTCGGTGAATGATGCGCTGTTTGATTCTTCCGCTGCTGTGCTTCACATAGGAATTAATTGCATCTAGATGAGACTAATATTAAAAGAAATTTTCTGGGTCGTTAACCGAGGGGAAGCCTTAACGGGTTTCGCTTCGGTTTTCCCCGGGTGGCCCACTCGGGCCGGTCATCCGACCAGACCGGGACGAGGGGGTTACAAAAATAGTGATGTAAATTAAAAAAAATAAAAAGATTATTTTATTTTCTCTAGTCATTATTTTAATAGCCACATAAGAGCATATTTTAGACCTAAATTGGGGGGAAACTGTAGTTTTTTTTTATAATCACTAATATTCAAGTTATTGGTTGACTAATATGAATTGAGTATTGTTGAAGTTTATTATGTAGGCCACCTTTTATGTCAATTTATTTCATTCACAACGTCAAGAATTAAACTTTTAACCTTATTTAATGGATCTATTGTTTCTTCCTAGACCAACTTGTTGGTAAAAAACTACCTAATCATTTCTATAAATTTAAAACCCAATTTAGTATTCTATTTAGGTTATCAAGACGTTTCTTTGCATATCACTTTCGTCTATTTTAGTATTCATAATCATCTATTTACTTCTTTTTTTTCAATGTTTTGTTTGTTTCAAGAGCCTTGGACGAACTGAAAAATTAGGCCTCTAACAATAAGTTTTGAAAAAACAAATTTAATAGTAGGCCCCTAATAAAAAAATATTTTAAAAATAAATTTTAAAAGTAGACCCTAAATAAATATTAAAAATTTTAATTTTAAGAGTATGCCTCTAATAACAAATGTTGGGGGATGAATCTATAATAACAAGCATTGAAAAATTAGACCCTAAATAACAAGTATTGGAAAAAATTGAAGCCTAGATAACAAGTATTGAAAAAAATTTGAATTTTAAGAGTAGGTCCTTAAGAAAAAATATCAGGAAAAATTAGGCATCAAATAACATGTATTGAAAAAATTGCTCTTTTAGTAACAAATATTAAAATTGTGCCGGATGTCGCATTTGAACGTATTTCGGAACAGCAAAGTGCAGAATTGGAACGGCCGTTCTCGGTGGAGGAAGTGAAAAAGGTGCTGTGGAGTAGTGAAGGTGCGAAAGCACCGGGCCCGGACGGTTTTCCCTTTGAGTTCTTTCGCAAAGGATGGGAATTTGTGCGTAATGACTTGATGGCATTCATGGGGGAATTTCATTCTACGGGCCGGTTGCCGAGGGGATACAACTCGACTTTCATTGTGCTCATAGCAAAGAAAGATCATCCACGTGAGTTGGGGGATTATAGACCTATTTGTTTACTCAATTCGGTATATAAAATTATGGCCAAATGTTTAGCGCGTCGCCTTCAAGTAGTACTACCACAGATTGTTAACGATGTTCAATCAGCCTTTATATCCGGGAGGCAAATTCTAGAAGCAGCGTATTCACTCACTTGGCGGGAAGCATAGGGGCATGGAAGGCAATATCCCCTGAAGTTCTACAAGCAACGTTCAAGGTTCCGGCTGAGACAGAGAAGCTTTTCAGGTCCAAGCGAACCAATGATGCCATCTTCTTCCCACCACCACAATGAAGCAACAAATTTCTTTAGCTTTCTTCTAGTTTCAGTTTTTTTTCTTCCAAATAAATGGTTTTTAGGGATAGTAAAGACATTATATAGGGATGGAAACATTAAATTTTCTTACAGGGCAAGCTAAGTGCAGCCCCAAAATTTATCTTTCTTTCTTCATTGTTTTTGTTTACAACAGGAATTAGATGTATAAGCAACTGTTCATGCATATGATGATTAGCTTTTATATTACTAGATGCTGATATTATATATATATCAAATTACTTACAAATGATGAAATTGGATCTTTTCTAAATATGAAAATATAAAATATTTACATTTTTTTCAATATTTATATCTCTATTTCACAACTATTTATAACTTTTAATTGATTTTTTAAGTTTTTGTTTTTTATTTTACAATAGAGAGGTATTACATTTATATGTCAAATGAATTTATACACAAGGTAGGATAACATGAAAATCTTTGTGCGCTTGACTAATTGTATTTTTAAAAGATTGACTTATATGATGGCTCATGAGCTCATTGAATTTCAGACTTGATTCATTCGGGAATCACGTTATTAATTATTTATTAAATAGAGAGGTATTGCATTTATATATCCGAATTTAAATTTATATAAGATAAGACAATATGAAAATCTTCAGTAGCTTCCCAAGTGAATCGATCCTTTCTTTCACCATCCCATATAACCAAGAGCTGGTCAGTATGTTGTCCATTTTGCGCTTTAGTCCTTCGCTTGATTATCGCTTTGGGCACTCGTGAGTCGCTACTACGATTCTGGATCAAATGTAATGGAGTAACCTGGTGCATCGGTTGACCCCTGCACCCCTTCAATTGTGAGATGTGAAACACCTGGTGTATGTGAGTGGATTTTGGCAAGTCCAATTTGTAGGCGACTTTTCCAACTTTCTGCAGAACTTGGTATGGACCAAAGAAGCGAGGACTTAGCTTCAGTTGTCGTCGCAACCGTAACAAATTTTTTTGATAAGGTTGTAAACAGATGAAGGCCCAACTTCCCTCCTCCAGTTCCACCTCTCTACGATGTCTATCCACCTGCTCCTTCATTCGATTTTGTGCCTTGACCAAATTGTGCTTAAGTTCCTTCAATAGTTTATCTCTCTATTTCATCTCTTGCGCAACCACTGCATTTATCGATGTACCTTCCATGTAACTGACTATTGTGTGAGGATCTCGCACATATAAGGCCTTGAACGGTGTCATACCAGCCGACATTTGAAATGTCGTGTTATACCAATACTCCTCCAATGATAAATAGTTTTCCCATTTATGATGTTCATCCCTGGCCAAGCATCGAAGATACATCTCCAAGCACTTGTTTAATGCTTTGGTCTGCCTATCGGTTTGGGGATGGTAAGCCGAGCTCATTCCCAATTCAGTTTCTTGTAGCCTTTCCATCTCTTGCCAAACTTCACTAATGAATATTTTGTCTCGGACACTGACCATTGAACTGGGATCTCGTGCAGCTTGATCATCCCTTGTACCATCCGCTTGTCTACTGAGACACTTGTTAGGCTCAATGAAATAAAAAGAAAGCAATAAAATAGTGATGTAAATTAAAAACACTAAAACGATTATTTTATTTTCTATAGTCATTATTTTAATAGCCACATAAGAGCATATTTTAGACCTAAATTGTGGGGAAACTGTAGTTTTTTTTTATAATCACTAATATTTAACTTATTGGTTGACTAGTATTGTTGAAGTTTATTATGTAGGCCACCCTTCCATGTCAATTTATTTCATTCACAACTCCAGGAGTTGAACTTTTAACCTTATTTAATAGATCTATTGTTTTTCGTAGACCAACTTGTTGGTAAAAAACTACCTAATTATTTCTATAAATTTAAAACCCAATTTAGTATTCTATTTAGGTTATCAAGATGTTTCTTTGCATATCACTTCGTCTATTTTAGTATTCCTAGTCATCTTTTTTTTTCAATGTTTCGTTTGTTTTAGAGCCAGTCCTGAAATTTTAGACGCCGTGGACGAACTGAAAAATTAGGCCCCTAACAATAAGTTTTGAAAAAAAAATAAATTTTAATAGTAGGTCCTTAATAAAAAATATTTTAAAAATGAATTTTAAAAGTAGACCCTAAACAAATATTGAATTTTTTTAATTTTAAGAGTATGTCTCTAATAACAAATGTTGGGGGATGAATCTATAATAACAAACATTTAAAAATTAGACCATAAATAACAAGTACTGAAAAATTAAAGCCTAGATAACAAGTATTGAAAAAATTAAATTTTAAGAGTAGATCCCTAAAAAATATCAAGAAAAATTGGGTATCAAATAACATGTATTGAAAAAATTGGTCTCTTAATAACAAATATTAAAAAAATGAATTTTAAGAATAGCCCATAATAACAAAATATTGAAAAAATTAGACCCCAAATAATAAGTATTGAAAAAAATGAATTTGAAGAGTATGTCCCTAATAATAAAGATAAAGAAAAATTGGGCCTCAAATAACAAATATTGAAAAAATGAATTTTAAGAGTAAGCCCATAATAACAAATATTTGGGGAAATTGAGTCTCTAATAACAAGTATTGAAAAAATTTAGGCCCCAAATAACAAGTATTGAAACAAAAAAATTGGACCCCTAATAATAATTATTAGAAAAAAATTAAACTATAACTATTTAAGTTGTAAAAATAATTTTTAAAAAAAAGAAGGGCCTCTATTTAATATTATAACCAAATTATTATTTTGTTTACTTGTTATTTATGGCTCAAAATGTAGGCCTCTTTTTAATATTATAATTAATTTTGAGGCCTTTTTCTATTATAATTTTAAGGTAGAAAAATGAGGCTATGGGCGGTCGACCGGTTCGACCTGCCCCATGGCCGACTTTGGTTTGTTTAGCAATACATGTATGTCACTTTAAGAAAAAAGCAATGAATGAATGCCAAATCATCCTATAATAGTCAAACCAACTCTTATACATAATATATGCAGGGACAGAACCAAATTTGAAGTTGAGAGTAAACTTAAATATTTTAAAGTGAGGGGGCAAATGTACAAACAATTTAATTTTTTAGAAAAAAATTTATATCATAAAAAATAAAAAAAATATTTTTTTAGTTGGGGACCATCCTGGGACCCATGTACCTCCGTCCCTGAATACATGTACATACCATAATTGTAATCTTTCGCTTAATAATTGAATAAAAGCATATATGCATGAAATTAATTAAAATATAATAAATGGAAAAATAATTTCATCTCAAAGTTAATATACAAAATTGAATTAAATTTAAGTATTTTTTGACACATTAACGAGGCAGCTTTATTGATAAACAAAACCAGAACATAACATAATAGAAGTTTTAAGACATCAAAAACAAATAAGAAAAAAATAAAATAGTAAAACGAAAAAGAAAAGATAAACATTGCGCCAGTTAGATAGACACTTCCTTTTTGTACCAAAAAAAATCTCTACGGCCTATTCGAGGAAGGATAATAGGGAGTTGTCGAAACACGAACTAGATGAAATCCCCCAAATCGGCAACCACCTTTCACGCTTATTCTAAAAGAACGATGATTCTCTCTAGATTACATTGACAAACAACCCAAAAGGGGATCAAGCTCTACGTGACCACCGACAAACACGAATCAGAAAAAACACTATATGAGGGTCACCGTATGAACACCAAAACCTTGCAAAAGTAACCATAGAAACGCGCCACAAGACAGAGACGTGTCATAAATGCAGAGAAAGCGTGTCACAGAGGCAGAAAAAATTGCAACAAAATGTGCAAAAAAAACAAATAAAATATGAATCATCGGCGGTCAACAACCAGTACAAAGACTGATATCGCCGTTGATTAAACAAAGAAAAAGATGAAAAAGCAAGTGGCTATGTTTGAAAAAAATGAAGGGAGGGATAATTAAAATTAAGTATTAAATATTTAGCAAGTATTTGCATAATATATTGTTATAAAGTAAAGAATAGAAAAATAAGTATTATTCAATGTATTTTTAATTTTTTAAAAGTAAACTTACATATTGTTTTTTTAATTGTTTAACATTTGATTATATTAGAATATAATGAATGTTTAGTAATTTATTTTAAAGTTAATTAATATTATATTGTAATTAACTATATTTTTATTATTCAATTAAAAATTATTTAATAAAAATGATTGAAGATAATAAATAGAATAGTAAGAAGTCAATCAAGTGTAAATTTATTATAAATAAACATAAGGGAACTGAGTATTTTTTATTTTGAAATAAACTGAATTATATTCAAAGTGTTAGGGTTACAAAAGGTATCACACTGCAAACTGAGTATTTTTTTTAACTATAGAGATAAGTGTATTCTATACCAGAGCTCAGGAAGCTAGGTGTCTTTTTACCAAATTAAAAAAAATACATTTCATTAATTATTTTAAATTTTAGAATCAGATTTATTAAAAAACGGTCCATATCAATCTCAAACTATTAAAAATTAATGGCTTAATACACTTTTCTCATTAAACTTGACATGTTTTCCCAGCTTGCCCCTTAAAGTACGTTTTGCTCACTTTTGCCCCTTAAAATTTTCACCGTTGCTCATATAACCCCAAAAAGAGACGTCGTTTGAAAAACATAATAGCCAATAAAAAGTCGTCACGTAACCCATTTTATTTATAATTTCTTATTTTCAGTATATAATATCAAAACAATTTTGAAAATAAAAAAGAGCGAAAATAATAAAAAAAAATATAATTAAAACGATAAATTTAGTAAATCCCCAAAACTACCCATTTACCTTAAACCCAAAATCATTTTGAAATCTAAATTAGATTTCTTCTTTCATCTGAACAAAAATGACGAATGGAATTTAGGGCTTGAATCGAATTAGGTTTAGGTTTCATTTAATCTTTGGCTTCGTTTAGGGTTCGATTAATCCATGTTTTTAGAGTTCGTTAAATTGTATGCTTTCATTTGAATAGAACTTACGCAAACAACGATTGAAATCAATGGTGCGAGAATTCTAAGTCATGAAAAGAGGAAAAAGTAAGCTATAAGTGAAGTAAAATTTTGTTCTTTACTTAGAGAAGTGAGAAGTAAAATTTTTTATCATTTGATTTGTTTTTTACAGGTTGTTTAGAAAAATCTGCAAGCTTAGGGTGGAGACCGAAAGACATTCTGAGCGGATAATCGAAGTTGACAGGTAAAAAAATGAGTGTTTTGTCATTTTACAGAGTTACATGGTGCATTAGAATAAAGTTACATATTTTGACTTTTATTATTGCTCATTGAATTGTTTAATTAGTGGTTGTTGTAGCAATTTAACTTGTTTAATAAGTGATGGTTACTATACAATTGATTTGGTGGTTAATTATTAGTTATTGATTTGGGATTTGTTTGATTTGTGCTTATTTTTTAATTAGTGATTGTTGTAGCAAATAGAATTGTGTCAAAAATGAGTTATTGTTATCTTATTTTTTTGGTTTAATCTGGTTGGTATTAAATGTCTGTTTTTAGATATTTTTTGTAGGTAAAATGGCATGTGTAGAGTATACTCTTGTAATTCATTTTGGGGTAGGTTTAATAATTTTTCTAAATTTGAGTATGTGGGGGCAAAGAAATAGAAAAGAAGATTAACCCTGACTACATATGTTACCCCACCATTGCTTCTTTTATTGAGGAGGTAGGAATTATCAAACAGAACGTTGAATATTTAGCCTATTTAGAATCTGATTTTAGTTTGATAGAGGTTTGAGGACAAAATTTGAGTATGTTACCCCACCATTGCTTCTTTTATTGATAGAGGTTTTAGAATCAGATTAACCTTGACTAAATTTGAGTATGTTGTTGGAGAAAATGCTGCTAATGGGCTAGTTCTAGGAGAAAATAAAGTTGATGGGCCAGTTTTGGGAGAGAATGAAGCTGATGGGCCAATTTTGAAAGAGAATGATGTTGTTGGGCATGTTTATGAAGACAATGATGATGTCGGGCCTGAAGGAGTAGAAAAGGATGATTTATGGTTTAATGTAGATAGTGATAGTACTTATTGTAAAAATGATGAGAAAAGTGAAGACAATGAATCATAAGATTTTAAGGCTGAAGGATGACTGACTGATGAAGATAATGAGGAGATAACTCAAAATTTTGAGAACAAGAAAAGATTAAAAAATAAAAACTTGAGAGATGAACAAGGACAACAAGGGGCAGAGCCTAGGTTGACTGGTACTAGTTCTCGAGAAGAAGAGGTAATCATAGAGCATAAAAGCAGTGACACTGATTACATTGAATCAGATGATCAGACAACTATGAAATTGATTTTGAAGGGGAGATTTGTGTTAAGAAAGGTAAGAAAAAGATTCTTTCATGAAACAAGTGAAGTTCCTAAGGTTGAATTGGGTATGATATTTGAGAGCCCAAAACAGTTTAAGGTAGCTTTGGGTGCTTATGTTGTTGCAAATAAATTTAATTTTATGTACATTAAAAATGATCCTGACAGGACTAGAGCAAAGTGCAAGGGGGTAGGGTGTCCTTTCATGATCTATGTAACCCCCTCGTCCCGGTCTGGTCGGATGACCGGTCCGAGTGGGCCACACGGGGAAAACCGAAGCGAAACCCGTTAAGGTTTCCCCTCGGTTAACGACCCAGAAAATTTCTTTTTATCTTATCTTGTCTACATGCATAATTTAGACCTAAGTGTGGCACAACAGCGGAAGATACAATCATAACGTCAAACATCGTCCAACCCAACATTTTAACAGCTCATTTTAACATCCTGCAGCAGGCCGTTTTGGAACGCCCATAGGGTGTTCCGAAACGCCTTGACTTAGTCAACGGGCCAGGGTCAACCATAAGGTGACCGTTCCGAAACAGGGGAGACCCGTATCGGAACGACCTTGACGGTCAATATCTCGTGGTCAACGAGATTTGACCGTTTCGGAACTTCAAAGGCTCGTTTCGGAACGGCCTCATCTCGCCAATTTCTCAAAATTCCAGTAGCGAAAACGTTCCGGAACGACCCTCATCCGTTTCGAAACGGCAGGCCATTTACACAGGGGCCGTTTCGGAACACGGGGACTCGTTCCGAAACACCCCCTGTCTGCAGACTTTTCTGGGCTGTTTTGAGGCACTAGGATGCCCCAAAACATCCCCAAGACACCATACAACAGCCAAGCATTTAAACCCAAGATACAACAACATTACTATCATGCTTTAACACAACCTTAACCTGTCTAAAACTAAGGCAACAATCCACAACATGCATTCATTCAGACAACATTCAAACACATGTAAAAACTCTTAAGGCATAGGCCAACATTCAAAGTAAGCAATTAGGCATGGATCACAACATAGACATGGCATCACAAGCCACACAAAAGCGACATAACGAGGAGTCTAAACATGCTCCTAGCAACCAACAACAACAACAAAACCTTACACAACCCATTGCTTAAACTATTACATGTCTAACATTAAAACCATACTTGGTGAACTCAAGTCCAAACCACACTTGGAGGCCCTCCACTTGCCCGTGCAACCCACGAACTAAGGATCTGCAATGTTGAACAAAGAGAGCGTAAGCAATGATGCTTAGTGAGGGTAAGCTCTAAAAACAAACCTCAACATTGCAGGGTCCGAGCACGATCTAGCCAAGGTAATTTACAAACATACCAAAGGTCCACAAGATGTATATACATGAGCAAAAGACAATAATAAAGTCAGGATCATAAGCTCACTTTCCATGCTACATGTAAACATACACAAGCATCCATCAAAGATCATAAACCTCAACATTTTGATATAAACATCAAACAACATTGGCACCTAGTTAAGACCCGAATACGCGGATAGACATGTTGGAACTCATATCCAACAACCACATTACCTCGGTGGGATTCCACTCATCACCGGTCTCGCGGAGGGGATTCCACTCATCCTCACGCCCCGTCGATGGGATTCCACTCATCACCGACTATATTCAATTACAATTCCAGGCGAACCCGTACTCCTCCTTGGTGACTCAATGCCACCAAGGCCACGCGCGACTTTAGACTCATGTGTACACACTAACATCCTAATGATCGATCATTTGTATCCAAGTTTACTAGTGCCAATATTTACTCACATCACATTACTCATTTCATAAACCTTGTGCTTAGCACATACTCACCAACAACCATCATTATGCATGTCTCAAGCATCATAAGTCCAATCTCATCTCACATGTGTAAGGCAATATACATAGACATTCATATCGCAATTTATGCAAGACATACACGACCATAAAGTGAGTTCAACCAAAGGCTCTAGATCAAGTTTAGGATTAGGCTACCACCCTAATCCTAACTCTAGGTGGGTCTACCAAGCCCAACCTAGTCCGTATACTCGAACCAACCAAATTAAAACCGTTTAAAACAATTAACCACTCACCTAAGCTTCCAAGCACAAGACCAAGCAAGCAACAACCTTCAACTTTCCGGGTTCACTTCCGATGCTTCACCGATGCCCAAACTTGATTCTAATCAAACAAAACACATACATTACTTCTCAACCCAATGCTAATTCAATCATCAATCTACTTTGCAACTCACAACCCATTTCCACAATTTTCCAAACCACATAACATCTCCAAAAACCCAATTTTCGGACTCCCTCAACCAAGGACTGAAATACCCAATTCCAAGCACCCAAATGGCTTCCAAAACATCCCAAAACACCCTCCTAACATAGGTAAACTATCAGCCCTTCAATTCCAACATTAAAATTCTCAAAAACCCAATTTTTCATACCTTAAAATTTGCCCTAAGGGCCCACTACGAAAATTCATCCAAAATTAACCAAATTCATATATGTTGAGTACTATAGCATGATTAACAAAAACCCCAACACAATTTCTCAAAAAAAATTGAAAACCCCCATTAAAACCCAAATTTTCAACATAAACCCTAATTTCCAAATCTCCTTATTTTTGAAATCTAAGACAATGATTAAATAGAGGGTAAAGAGGAGATTAAGAAAATGACTTTACCTTTCAAAAAGCCCTTGGATTGAAGTTGAAAATGAATGGAATAGTGATTTGCTATTTGAGAGGTTTTGAAAGAGAGGAGGGAAGTTTTACATGGGTTTTGGGGAAGAAAGGGGAAAAAGATGACAATATGGAAAAGTTGTCATCCTTTTTCAAATAGCTTGGGTAAATTACATTATGAGTCCTCCTATTTTTAAATTAAACTTAATTAGGTCACCATTTGAAGTCGAGTTGTTTTAATTAACTATTTATTTAACCCGACTAAAACCCGGTTAACTCCTAGGCCTAAGACGCGGGTGTTACAACTCTCCCCCACTTAAGGAATTTCGTCCCCGAAATTACCTGGTGGAAACAAATATGGAAACTGCTCAACCATATCCGCTTTCCTCTCCCACGTGGCCTCTTCCACACCTCTATGCCTCCACAACACCTTGACCAACTCTATGGTCTTGCCACGCAACACCTTGCTATCCGAAGCAAGTATCTCAACGGGCTCTTCATTATAAGACAAATCCGGATTCAACTCTATCTCCTCAACGGGCATCACATGCCAAGGATCCGATCTATACCTCCTAAGCATAGATACATGAAAGACATCATGAATCTTTTCTAACTCAGAAGGTAACTTCAAACGATAAGCTACGGGCCCAATCCGCTCAACTATCTCATACGGACCAATGAACCTCGGACTCAACTTGCCTTTTCGGCCAAATCTCATTACCTTCTTCCACGGAGATACTTTCAGAAACACTTTCTCACCCACTGTGTACTCAATCTCTTTCCTCTTCAAATCTGCATAAGACTTCTGACGATCCGAAGCCGCTTTCAAACGGTCGCAAATCAATTTCACTTTCTCTGTGGTTCCCTTAAGCAAGTCTGGCATGGGTAACAACCTCTGACCTGTCTCAGCCCAACAAATCGGAGTTCTACACCGTCTACCATACAAAGCCTCATAAGGTGCCATCTGAATACTAGATTGATAACTGTTGTTGTAAGCAAACTCAACCAACGGTAAGTGCTTCTCCCAAGAACCCTGGAAATCAATCACACAACAACGAAGCATATCCTCTAGAATCTGTATCACTCGCTCTGACTGCCCATCGGACTGCGGATGATAAGATGTGCTGAAATGCAGACGACTACCCAAAGCACTGTGCAAACAACTCCAGAACCTCGAAGTAAATCTAGGATCCCTATCTGAAACTATAGACTTTGGAACTCCATGAAGTCTCACAATCTCACGAATGTACAAGTTTGCCAACTTGTCTAAGGAATCCGCAGTGTTCACTGCTAAGAAGTGAGCACACTTAGTGAACCTATCAACAATCACCCACACTGAATTCTTCTTCGAAGGAGACATAGGCAACCCCGATACAAAATCCATGGTGATTCTCTCCAATTTCCATTCCGGAATCTTCAAAGGCTGTAGCAATCCTGAAGGAACCTGATGTTCTGCCTTCACTCTCTGACAAACCATACAACGGCTCACATACTCGGCTACATCTCTCTTCAACCCAACCCAGAAGTAATCATCCTTCAAATCTCGGTACATCTTGGTACTACCCGGATGCATAGAAAAGGGACTCGAATGCGCTTCGCTCAAAATCTGACGTCTCAGCTCAACATCTTCTGGTACCACAATTCTATCCCTAAAGCACAACAAGCTCTCACCATTGAAACTATACTCAGTCGGTCTTCCTTCGGCTATGTCTTGAACATGAGGAACTAGGCTCGCATCTTGCAACTGCTTCTCTCTAATCAACTGAATCAAGGAAGGCTTCACTTGCAACTCGGTGATCAAGCCACCATCATCGGACACACTCAATCTAGCAAACATAGCTCTCAACTCAACGGCCACTTTTCTACTCAAAGCATCGGCTACTACGTTTGCTTTACCCGGATGGTACTCAATGGTCAAATCGTAATCTTTTAACAACTCTAACCATCTTCTCTGTCTCAAGTTCAACTCTTTCTTTGTCATCAAGTACTTCAAGCTCTTGTGATCGGTGTAGACAATACACTTCTCACCATACAAATAGTGACGCCAAATTTTCAATGCAAACACAACTGCGGCTAGCTCTATGTCATGAGTAGGATAGTTCTTCTCATGAATCTTCAACTGTCTAGAAGCATAAGCAACAACTCTCCTATCTTGCATCAAAACACATCCTAAGCCTACGTAGGAAGCATCACTGTAAATCACAAACTCCTTACCTGAAACAGGTTGTACTAACACTGGAGCATTTGTCAAAGCTTCTTTCAATTTTTCAAAGGCCTTTTGTCTTGCATCTGACCATTCAAACTTGACTCCCTTTTGCAACAACTTAGTCAAGGGAGCAGCTACTCTAGAGAAGCCATCCACAAATCTCCTATAGTAACCAGCTAATCCTAGGAAACTCCTAATCTCGGTCACAGACTTAGGTTGTTTCCACTCAACAATAGCCTCAATCTTCGATGGATCGACTCGGATACCTTCGGCCGAAACAACATGGCCAAGAAATACAACCTCTCGAATCCAGAACTCACACTTACTAAGCTTCGCGTACAACTGATTGCTCAACAATCTCTGCAAAACAAATCTCAAGTGCTCATCATGCTCTTCTTCTGTCTTCGAGTACACAAGTATATCATCAATGAAGACAACCACAAACCGGTCTAGATAGTCTCTAAAAATTCTGTTCATCATGTCCATGAATGCTGCTGGTGCATTCGTGAGCCCAAATGGCATCACAAGAAACTCATAGTGACCATATCTAGTCCTAAAAGCTGTCTTCGGAACATCACACTCTTTCACCTTCAACTGATAGTACCCGGATCTCAAATCTATCTTCGAGAACACTGAAGCACCCCTCAACTGATCAAACAAATCATCTATACGAGGCAACGGATACTTGTTCTTCACGGTCAACTGATTCAGCTGTCTATAGTCAATACACATGCGCATGCTACCATCTTTCTTTTTCACAAACAACACTGGAGCACCCCACGGAGAACTACTAGGCCTAATGAAACCACGGTCTAATAATTCTTGCAACTGACTCTTCAATTCTTTCAACTCTTTCGGAGCCATACGATACGGAGCTATCGAAACTGGATTAGACCCTGAAACTGTCTCAATCACAAACTCAACATCTCTGTCAGGAGGCAAACCCGGCAACTCTTCAGGAAACACATCTGGAAAGTCACACACTGTTCTGATATCTTTCGGTCTAGCTTCACTCATGTCCGGATTCATAACATAAGCTAAATAGGCCCCACATCCAGAGTCCATCAACCTATGAGCCTCTAAAGCTGACACCACATTAGACAAGAACTTAATGTTCTCGCCCACTACCACTACCTCGTAATCATCAGAAAGCTTCAAGGAAATTCTCTTTGTTTCAAAATCCACACTAGCCCGATGCTCAACCAACCAGTCCATACCCAAAATAATATCAAAACCGTAGAAAGGAAGTTCCATCATGTCAACTGAGAACACATGACCCTGAATCTTCAGTGGACACCTCCTATACATACGTCTAACCACAACTGTCTCACCAAAAGAACTAGTAACATGCATACCTACATCTAAGATCTCAACAGGAATATCTAACTTCTGTGCATGCTTACTCAAAATGTAGGAATGCGTAGAACCCGAATCAACCAAAGAAAGCAAGGACATAGACTGTAACTCGAAATTACCTGCTATCACATCGGTGTCGTTCCCGACCTCTCTCTGAGCATAGACCCTCGCTGGTCCTCCCGCCTCTGGCTGCACAGCCACAACATGTGCAAGGTTCCTCTGAGCATCTACCCTAGGTGCATCAGCCCTCGGCTGGAAGTAGCCACGATCGCGCCCACGGCCTCTCTGAAAATCATTACCCCTCGCAGGAGCCTGAGCAATATTCGGTGCCTGAGCTGCCTGACGCGGACAGTCTCTCCTAAAGTGGTCCCTCGAACCACAGTTCCAACAAGCATGAAAGTTACCCCAGCACTCTCCAGTGTGCTGTCTCCCACACTGTGCACACTCGGGCAAGCGCCCTCCTCCTCTATGGCCCTGATGGCCCCTACCATGGTGGCCACCGCCACGTCTCTGATCAAACTGATGTCCGCCACCTCTGTGCCTCTTAGCATCTCTACCATCAAAGTGGTTATGCCTCTTTCCAGAACCAGAACCACCAGCTCGTTTGGCTGAACCCAAACTATGCTCCAAGTCCTTGGCCCTCGCGACCAACACATCAAAGTCTGAGTAGTCAGAAGCCAACGTATACCTCTTAACCTCTTCGTTCAATCCGTATCGGAATCGGTTGCAGCGTTCCACTTCAGTAGGAACCAACTCTGGAGCATACTGACTCAAGCGAACAAAGCGGATCTCATAATCAGTCACTGAAGCATCTCCCTGAGTGAGAGCCATGAACTCTCTCTTCTTCTCATCTAGGTACCTCGGTCCCAAGTACCTCTTCCTGAAAGCAAACTCAAAGAAATCCCAATCTATCTCGGCCTCTGGAACCCCGGTAGTGATGGTGACCCACCAGGTGTAGGCATCACCCTGAAGCAGTGAGATCACACAACCCAATCTATGTGCGCCCGCACAACCCATCTGAGCCAAGATACGAACTGTCTTCTCCAACCATAACTCCGACCTCTCCGGAGTAGATCCTCTAAACTCCTCGGCCCCTAAGCTACGGAGCCTCTCCAAGGGTAAACTAGCATCATCACACCTAGGCTGAGCTGCAGCCTGAGCTCCCGCAACTACGGCCTGGAACGCTCCCGCTATTGCTTGCACAAGCGGAGTCATGTCAATTCCAGCTGGGCCTTGGCCACCTTGGCCACCTTGAGGTCCATTTCCTCCGACTCCATCCTCGCCCCCAACTCTCGGTGGAGGAGGTGGTGGTGGTTGAGGTGTTGGAGGAGCGCTAACTCCCGCGGCCCCCGGTCCCTCTATGTGAGCCCCCGCACCAACAACCGGCTCAACAGGAGCCACAACTCGCGGTTCCTGACGAACCAACCTCGGTCTACCTCTCGGTCTAGATATTGCTCTCTCAGATATTAACTACAACCACAACAACAACACACAAGTTGGGTTAGCAAGGCGAGGCTTCCAAGTGTCCAAGTATGTTTCCTCACTTAAAAATCATTTTTCCAATGTAATAGTAGCAATGGGACCCACACACACATGCTTTAAAATAAACAATCAGCATACTTGTCACGCAAGCAACCATTCTTGCAGAATAAGCAAACACCGTGCAATTCAATTTAAAAACTTAAACTTACCTCACCAAGGTCTCGGTAACCTTAGGCTCTGATACCAACAAGTGTAACCCCCTCGTCCCGGTCTGGTCGGATGACCGGTCCGAGTGGGCCACACGGGGAAAACCGAAGCGAAACCCGTTAAGGTTTCCCCTCGGTTAACGACCCAGAAAATTTCTTTTTATCTTATCTTGTCTACATGCATAATTTAGACCTAAGTGTGGCACAACAGCGGAAGATACAATCATAACGTCAAACATCGACCAACCCAACATTTTAACAGCTCATTTTAACATCCTGCAGCAGGCCGTTTCGAAACGCCCATAGGGTGTTCCGAAACGCCTTGACTTAGTCAACGGGCCAGGGTCAACCATAAGGTGACCGTTCCGAAACAGGGGAGACCCGTATCGGAACGACCTTGACGGTCAATATCTCGTGGTCAACGAGATTTGACCGTTTCGGAACTTCAAAGGCCCGTTTCGGAACGGCCTCATCTCGCCAATTTCTCAAAATTCCAGTAGCGAAAACGTTCCGGAACGACCCTCATCCGTTTCGAAACGGCAGGCCATTTACACAGGGGCCGTTTCGGAACACGGGGACCCGTTCCGAAACACCCCCTGTCTGCAGACTTTTCTTGGCTGTTTTGAGGCACTAGGATGCCCCAAAACATCCCCAAGACACCATACAACAGCCAAGCATTTAAACCCAAGATACAACAACATTACTATCATGCTTTAACACAACCTTAACCTGTCTAAAACTAAGGCAACAATCCACAACATGCATTCATTCAGACAACATTCAAACACATGTAAAAACTCTTAAGGCATAGGCCAACATTCAAAGTAAGCAATTAGGCATGGATCACAACATAGACATGGCATCACAAGCCACACAAAAGCGACATAACGAGGAGTCTAAACATGCTCCTAGCAACCAACAACAACAACAAAACCTTACACAACCCATTGCTTAAACTATTACATGTCTAACATTAAAACCATACTTGGTGAACTCAAGTCCAAACCACACTTGGAGGCCCTCCACTTGCCCGTGCAACCCACGAACTAAGGATCTGCAATGTTGAACAAAGAGAGCGTAAGCAATGATGCTTAGTGAGAGTAAGCTCTAAAAACAAACCTCAACATTGCAGGGTCCGAGCACGATCTAGCCAAGGTAATTTACAAACATACCAAAGGTCCACAAGATGTATATACATGAGCAAAAGACAATAATAAAGTCAGGATCATAAGCTCACTTTCCATGCTACATGTAAACATACACAAGCATCCATCAAAGATCATAAACCTCAACATTTTGATATAAACATCAAACAACATTGGCACCTAGTTAAGACCCGAATACGCGGATAGACATGTTGGAACTCATATCCAACAACCACATTACCTCGGTGGGATTCCACTCATCACCGGTCTCGCGGAGGGGATTCCACTCATCCTCACGCCCCGTCGATGGGATTCCACTCATCACCGACTATATTCAATTACAATTCCGGGCGAACCCGTACTCCTCCTTCGTGACTCAACGCCACCAAGGCCACGCGCGACTTTAGACTCATGTGTACACACTAACATCCTAATGATCGATCATTTGTATCCAAGTTTACTAGTGCCAATATTTACTCACATCACATTACTCATTTCATAAACCTTGTGCTTAGCACATACTCACCAACAACCATCATTATGCATGTCTCAAGCATCATAAGTCCAATCTCATCTCACATGTGTAAGGCAATATACATAGACATTCATATCGCAATTTATGCAAGACATACACGACCATAAAGTGAGTTCAACCAAAGGCTCTAGATCAAGTTTAGGATTAGGCTACCACCCTAATCCTAACTCTAGGTGGGTCTACCAAGCCCAACCTAGTCTGTATACTCGAACCAACCAAATTAAAACCGTTTAAAACAATTAACCACTCACCTAAGCTTCCAAGCACAAGACCAAGCAAGCAACAACCTTCAACTTTCCGGGTTCACTTTCGATGCTTCACCGATGCCCAAACTTGATTCTAATCAAACAAAACACATACATTACTTCTCAACCCAATGCTAATTCAATCATCAATCTACTTTGCAACTCACAACCCATTTCCACAATTTTCCAAACCACATAACATCTCCAAAAACCCAATTTTCGGACTCCCTCAACCAAGGACTGAAATACCCAATTCCAAGCACCCAAATGGCTTCCAAAACATCCCAAAACACCCTCCTAACATAGGTAAACTATCAGCCCTTCAATTCCAACATTAAACTTCTCAAAAACCCAATTTTTCATACCTTAAAATTTGCCCTAAGGACCCACTACGAAAATTCATCCAAAATTAACCAAATTCATATATGTTGAGTACTATAGCATGATTAACAAAAACCCCAACACAATTTCTCAAAACAAATTGAAAACCCCCATTAAAACCCAAATTTTCAACATAAACCCTAATTTCCAAATCTCCTTATTTTTGAAATCTAAGACAATGATTAAATAGAGGGTAAAGAGGAGATTAAGAAAATGACTTTACCTTTCAAAAAGCCCTTGGATTGAAGTTGAAAATGAATGGAATAGTGATTTGCTATTTGAGAGGTTTTGAAAGAGAGGAGGGAAGTTTTACATGGGTTTTGGGGAAGAAAGGGGAAAAAGATGACAATATGGAAAAGTTGTCATCCTTTTTCAAATAGCTTGGGTAAATTACATTATGAGTCCTCCTCTTTTTAAATTAAACTTAATTAGGTCACCATTTGAAGTCGAGTTGTTTTAATTAACTATTTATTTAACCCGACTAAAACCCGGTTAACTCCTAGGCCTAAGACGCGGGTGTTACAATCTATGCATCTTTGGGGGAAAAGATGGGGTTTTTAAGGTTAGAACATATGTGAACAAACATTCGTGTTCTATAACCTTTAAAAACAAAAAGGCTAATTATAAGTTTATTGGAAAATATTTCTTGAATAAGCTAAGGATTTTGCCTAACATGAAATTTAGGGACATGGCAAGGCTTGCTAAGGAGGAGGTTAAAGTAGAACTGAACAAAAATGTGTGCCACAAAGCTAGAATTTGGGCTACTAAAAAAATTAGGGGTAGGTTGCATGAGGAGTTTAATAAGTTATTTGATTATGTGTTTACATTGAAGGAAGCAGAACCAAATGGTATATTCGATCTCGTTGTTCAAAAACCTACTCCATCTACTAATTTTATTTTTAGAAGACTGTATGTATATTTTGGTGGTTTAAAGGAAGGATTCAAGAAATATTGTAGACCAATTTTATCTTTAGATGAGTGTTATTTTAAAGGAGATTTTAAGGGTGAAATACTAGCTGTTGTAGGTAGGGATGATAATAACCAAATATTCCCTATTGCATGAGATTTAGTAGAGGTGGAGAATAGGGAAATTCGGTCCTAATTTTTAGAACACATACAAAGTGATCTGCAAATAAGAGATGGGGATATGTTCAATATACTCAGTGACACATAGAAGATAATTTTTTAACTGACTTTTTTGAATCAATTGTAAACTTTTTATGTAAACTAGTTTTCTAAACTGCTTTGTAAACTGTTTCAGGCTCTCTTAGAAGAAGTATAATTGATCCTTCCAAAAGTTGAGCACAAATTTTGTGCAAGACATATGTATGCATATTGGATGAAGGAAAACAATGGATGTGATATGCAACAACTGTTTTGGGCATGCTGCAAGACAACTACCGTGGCAGATTTTCTGAAGCATTTTGTAAGGATGAAAATTATAAAGGCCACTGTTTTGTCAAGTTTAATGAAGAGAGATCCAAAACATTGGTCAAAAGCCTTTTTCAACACATTCAAAGTGTGATGCAGTGGACAACAACATTGAAGAGACTTTTAACTCAATAATTATTGCTGCAAGGTGCAAATCAATAATTTCTTTGTTTAAGGACGTTGGGCAGTATGTGACGAATAGAAACCTTGCACACAAAGTGAAGTGTCAAAAATGAGAAGTTTTTTATGCCCCAAATTGCTAAGTTAGTTGAAAACCACAAAGCCTCTTCAACATATTGTCATGTCACTTGAAATGGTCAACATGGGTATGAGGTATTGTTGGGTTTCTCGGTGCTCAATTCCTTCAACCGTTCTTGCTTGCCAAGTGGTGGAGAGGTGGAATTTTGGGTGAAAGAGGTGTGGAAACTGAAAAGAATAAAGACAAGATGATTTATAGTGGTTCAACCTTCTAACCAAGGTCTACATCCACTACCTTAGCTTCCCACTAAGGATTTCCAATCAATCCACTATTGATTCATCCCATTTTCTAGGCTTAGGAGGAAACCTTTACAAACCGATCAAGCTTTCTACCCAAAGCCTTGATCAAACCCTCTTTACAAAGAGATAAAAATAAGCAAACTCAAATTCTTCTAATAGGTATTTGTTTGCACAATTAAGCTCTCACCCAATCCTAAAACACTTGAGCAAATCTAACAATTTTGGATCACTAGTGTTCGTCTATACAAAGAATTGACACTTAAGCACTAAGACACATTTTGATCATATGTTGTATTACAATTGAAGCATTAACCATTACTAGATGCTTGGAGGTCTCTTTTATACTCCTTAATGAGTTTGTACCTGTTACTAGTCGTTGGGGTTGAATTGGAGCCGTTGGAGACTTCATTTCCCACCATAAATACAGTTCTACAGCTCCCCGTTTCGAAACGCTCGATCCCGTTTCGAAACACTCTTGAAATAGAAAGAGTTGTTGCAGTCTGATGCAACACCCGTATCGAAACGCCTTTGGCCGTATCGAAACGGCGTATCAAAACGCTTAATCACGTATTGAAACACTCTGCATTTAAAAGGTAGTTGGGAAATAGCCGTTGAGGGGTTTATAACCGTTGAGGTCAATGCCACATAGGCGTATCGAAATGGCAGAGGCTGTATCGAAAGGCTATGCAAAAAACTTACCCAAATTAAAGCTCGTTTCGAAACGTTTTGCCACTGTAAAGACTCGTATCGAAACACCTAGGGGCATTTCGAAACGCCTAGATGGTTTTGTTGAATTTGTCTTTGATAACACTTAAAACCCTTTTGAAATATCTCATAAACATAGTTTCAAGTTGTTTGAACTTAGAAATGGTTTTGAATTCTTTTTAACTTTGTCCAAAACATTTTTCAATTATTATATCAAAACATTAGTTCTACAATCTCCCCTTTTTGATATAATAAAACCAACTTGAAAAATTGTTTGAGATTCTCACCCTTTAAGTTTAAAAATGTGAATAAGAGATGAAAAAATGAAAAGTAGGTAAAGCTCCCCCTTATTCATTTAAAAATACAATTTTTCAAACCAAACTCTCCCCCTTTTTGTTATATAAAAAATAATTCAAGAAACATTAAGTTCAAAATAACTTAGGAGGTTTAAAAAGATGACAAAAAATAAGAATTTTGGTTTTAAAATGGCCCCCCTTACTCAAAGCATCATCATAGAATATTAGTCAAACATATGGCATAATCTAGTTGAAATAAAAATAAATTATATTAAACAAATGAAACAACTAGATTTTTTACCACACTTGAACACAAGGGAGGATGTGAAGCCTTCCTTCTTCAAGTGTCTTTCTTTGTGTGCATGGAGTCCCCCTCAATGTTTGACTTGTTGATCACTCTCCATCACACCTAGCAAAAGACAATCAAGTAATTTTTGGTATCCAAATTACTTTGGATCCATAGACGTTAGTAGCACAAAATTTAGTCCCCTTAGGAATCCATTTTTCAATTTCATCATTTTTAGTTGAAGTGGTTAGTCTTTTTGGGACCCAAACACTTCTAAAACATTTACCATTTTCAAATCTAGGGGCACTAGATTGTCTTACATAAAAGTTTGATTTTCCAAAATTATTTTTCTTTTCAAGCTCTTTGGAAATAAAATCTTTTTCGTCTTGAACTTTATGAAGCAAATTTTGTAAATCAAAACATTTTTGTTCAAACTTTTCGAGTTTTGCTTCAAGTTCAAGTTTGGTTTTAGAAATCAAATCATTTTGAATTTTCAACTTTGAAATCGTTTTATTGTTTTTCAAAATGTGATTTTTAAACACTAAAACCAAATCATCATAGGCATCTTGTAATTCATCGAAAGAATATGAACATGAAGTAGATGAATTAGAAGTTACCCTTGAATCTTCTTTGATGGCCATAAGACAAAGGTTGGCTTGTTTATCGTCGGTGGAGTCTTCATCACTCCAAGTAGCCACATATGCCTTCTTCTTATGGCTTGAAGTGCTTGCCCTCTTCTTTTTCATGGATTCTCGTTCAAGCTCTTTCAAGGCTTTCTTCATGTAAGGGGCACACTTCTTGAAGAGATGAACTATCTCTTCTTCTTCATCCTCCTCCTCACTTGAATCTACATGATGGCATGTGGAGGATTTGAGAGCAATGGCATTTGTATTGATGCCAAGCCCTTTGAGCTTCTTCTCCCCCATAGCTCTAATCTCTTCCTTCTTCTTTTCCTCTTCTTTTTTTCTTCATAATTTGGTGAGTGAGAATTGACCCCATAAGTTCATCAAGCATCAAGGTCTTGAGATTCTTGGCTTCAATAATGGCTGTCCTTTTTTAGTCCCATGACTCAGGAAGGGAGTAGATGAGCTTTCGGACAAGCTTCTCTTCCGGAATGGCTTCTCCATAGCCTTTGAGTCCATTGGTGATGGTGGAGAACCTATCGAACATCTTCTCAATGTCCTCTTCCGGATCCATCTTGAAGTTCTCATAGGCTAGGTTGAGGAGCCCAATCTTGTTCTCCTTTACTTTGTTTGTTCCCTCGTATGTAACTTCGAGCTTGTCCCAAACTTCCTTGGCACTCTCGCAAGAAGACATATTCTCATAGATGTTGGCGCCAAATACACAAAATAGGATGTGCAAGGCTTTGCAATTAAGCTTCATATTCTTGCGATCATCGACACTCCAATCCGCCTTGCTTTGTTGTGGCACGAACGAACCATCTTCTACTATGTCCCAAAGCTTGTAGCCATTTGACTTTATGAAGAACTTCATCCTTGTCTTCCAATGGGCATAGTGTGTTCTGTCGAAGAAGGCGGTTCATTGATGGATTGCGCCATTGAGCCGGTTGTTTGAAATATTGATCGAGCTTGCCGGATCTTCTCAATAGGATGTTAATCCTCTTCAATTGAGCCAAGCTCTGATACCAATTGTTGGGTTTTTTGGTGCTCGATTCCTTCAACCGTTCTTACTCGCCAAGTGGTGGAGAGGTGGAATTTTGGGTGAAAGAGGTGTGGAATCTGAAAAGAATAAATAAAAGATGCTTTATAATGGTTCAACCTTCTAACCAAGGTCTACATCCACTACCTTAGCTTCCCACTAAGGATTTCTAATCAATCCACTATTGATTTGTCCTCTTTTCTAGGCTTAGGAGGAAACCCTTACAAACCGATCAAGCTTTCTACCCAAAGCCTTGATCAAACCTTGTTTACAAAGAGATAAAAATAAGCAAACTCAAATTCCTCTAATAGGTATTTGTTTCAGCAATTAAGCTCTCACCCAATCCTAAAACACTTGAGCAAATCTAACAATTTTGGCTCACTAGTGTTTGTCTATACAAAGAATTGACACTTAAGCACTAAGACACATTTTGATCATATGTTGTATTACAATTGAAGCATTAACCATTACTAGATGCTTAAAGGTCCCTTTTATACTCCTTAATGAGTTTGTAGCCGTTACTAGTCGTTGGGGTTGAATTTGAGCCCTTGGAGACCTCATTTCCCACCATAAATATAGTTCTGCAGCTCCCCATTTCGAAACGCTCGACCCCATTTCGAAACACTCTTGAAATAGAAAGAGTCGTTGTAGTCTGATGCAGCACCCGTATCGAAACGCATTTGGCCGTATCGAAACGCTTGATCCCATATCGAAACGCTCTGCAATTAAAAGGTAGTTGGGAAATAGCCATTGGGAGGTTTATGACCGTTGAGGTCAATGCCACATAGGCGTATCAAAACGGCAGAGGCCGTATCAAAACGCTATGCAAAAAACTTACCCAGATTAAAGCCCGTTTTGAAACCCGTTTCGAAACGTTTTGCCACTGTAAAGACCCGTATCGAAACACCTAGGGGCATTTCGAAACGTCTGGATGGTTTTGTTGAATTTGACTTTTAAAACACTTAAAACCCTTTTGAAATATCACATAAACATAGTTTCAAGTTGTTTGGACTTAGAAATGGTTTTGAATTCTTTTTAACTTTATCCAAAACATTTTTCAATTATTATATCAAAACATTAGTTCTACAAGTATACTGTAATGGGCAAAACATATGTTATTCATCTACAAGGTCATAAGTGCACATGTAGATTTTGAGATTTAACTGGTATTCCATGCTCACAATCTATTTGTGTCATATTATTTAATTTTGTGCCACTTGAGAGGTATGTTCATGAGGCATACACAAAGGAAACATACTTGTCACTCTATGATTATACATTGCCAACCATAGCTAGCGAGGCTTTTTGAAAAGACACAAAAATGAGAAAAAATGAACCTCTTTGAAATAAAGCTCATGTGAAGACCAAAACTAAAAATATAGAGGAAGGAGAAACAAGCAAGGGGGACCAAGCTTTCTAAAAAAGAAAGCAAGTGCACATGTAAATCTTTTGGGGTGCTTGGACACAACAGTAAAATTTGTCCTTCAAAAAATAAAGATGTAAGTGTATTTCAACTTAATTTGTTCTTTGAATTCATTAATTATTATTTGCTAACTGGTTTCATAATTTGACAGTCTCAACAAACACATGAGTTTGCATCTCCTTAACTAGCAGCCACGCATCCCACGTAACCAGCAACCTCTAACACCTTACAACTAGCAGTCATTCATCCCTCTCAACCAACAGATACTTCAACAATGGCAACAAAAACTAAATCATCACGTGGAAGAGAGTTGACTAAACCATCATTTGGACCAAAAAAAAGAACAATTATGCAATGAATTAGACTATACACAAATGAAAAAAACAGACATGCAGATTCTAAATGTAAGTCATGCATCCAATATTAGTTATCATTTTCAAATTTTGACAACATTCTAATATTATGTTACTTTGTTTTTGTAGCCTAGCATACCAGGTCAAATGATGGTAAGGAGGCCTACCACTAGATTCCAATTGAAGCATGTAACTATGTCTGAACCTCTAATTCCAACTTAATCTGCACCATTGAGTCAACAATCTGAATTCAGTCACCCTGCACCAGTAAACCAACCTACAGTCATGTCTACAACACCATCAACTTTCAGTAACTACAACGACAAAATCTCTAAGTTAATCCCAAGAAGGAGGCCAACTTAAGCTTAAGCAACATTTGAGACTTTTTATATTTTGGGACTTTTATGAACATCTAATATTATGTTCTTATTCGGGATCTTTTGTGAACATCTTTTGTGTTATGCAACTTTTACAAGTTATTCTAATATGTAAATGTTTCAAAAATTTGTTTTGTGTTATGAAACTTTGGTATTATGGAACCTTTGTGTTATACAATCTTCTGTGTTATGCAAAAAAGGAACATCTTTTGTGTTATGCAACTTTTGTAAGTTATTGTATTATGTAACTATTCCAAAAACTTATTTTTTGTTATGAAACTTTTGTATTATACAACCTTTGCAAGTTATTTATGTACATTGTTATTAAATTAATTTTAAATGCAAAAACAATATATACAATTCAATTTATAACATAACAATTTCTTCAGAGGTAATTTCAATCTTCCATAACATTTCACCGTTCACATAACATTGCATAACAACCATGAAAAACTTGTCTTCTACAACATTAAACACCAAATTCTCAGTTCACTTTAAATGAAAAACTTCATTACATCATAACATAAGAATGAAACAATTAAAATACTCTTGTAGAATATTTCTTCATTCTTCAGTTTTTTTGTTTCAACTTTAAATTTCCCTTTTACCTTTTTTTAGCTTTTTTTAATCTTCTAACTTCATCAATATTCACCATCTTCTTCAATTCTGTATTATTAACTCTAATTTCTCTGTTCTCAACCAATAACTTGTGAACTTCATTCCTTAAATCTTCATTTTCATTTAAATTTGTATCACCATAGTCAATCTACATAAAAAAATTACATCTGCTCTACAAAAATGTAAAAACAAATCAAATTAAGCCTTAACTCAATCACAATATTTCTAACAGATAACTAACATAGCCACAAAAAAAAACTATTTACATGCCGGCCTTTAGCACATCCAAATAATCTCCTACCCTTGCTCCGTGGAACAATTGAAGTGCAAATTCAAGCTTTTAACTCATAGTCACATTGTACAACGTCTCCTTCAACGACAAATATTAAACTTTCGGTTGACATGCTTCAAAGACAATTGGGCATCTTAAAACGTGTAAAAACCAAGCAAATGTTAAGATGGTGAAGAGTCGAACGAATTCACGAACCCTAATTTGAGTTCAACACAACGATTTCTTCCCTAATTTTGCGCAGAAGAAATAAAATTTGTTTTGGGTGAAAACTGATAAAGAATTTTAGGGATCTGGTTAGAATATGGGATAATTTTAATTAAAGTTAAAGTTTTTTAATAATATTATATTACATTTATTTTATTTTTACTTAATTTTGATGTAATATACTGAAAATAAGAAATTATAAATAAAAGGGATTACATGGCGACTTTTCATTGGCAATTACATTTTTTTAAAACGACGTATGTTTTTGGGGTTATATGAGTAACGGTAAAAAATTTAGGGGGGGAAATGTAGTTTAGGAGACAAGCTGGGAAAACAGGTAAAGTTTAGAGAGGAAAAGTGTATTATGCCAAAATTAATTAAACATCTCATGGCCTTTTATAATCAATTGAGCCTTCAAAATGTGAAATTTTATTAAATAACCCTTTAAATTCATGATCTCATCCAATAAAATTACTTTAATATTGTTCAATATTATTTACAGTTTTTTTATTATAAAAATAGTTCATAAACTCAATTTTATAAAAATAAAATATAGAGACTAAATTTTAAAGTAATAATATCCGCTAACACATTTAAATCAAACAGAATATTATTCTCTAACAAATATTTTATAACATTAGAGAATAAGAACCCAATAAAATTAATAAAGTAAATATTTGTTAGGATAATTTATTTTTTATGTAATAATATTTTATCCGAGTAACAAGATAATTTATTTATGTTAAAAGTAAGATAATTTTTTTATTTATTAAATTGATAGTTTTTTTTCTATATAAAAATAATAACATTTATATCGAATTAACAATATAATAGAATTTTATACAATAAAATTTAAGACCATGAGTGAGTGTAAGTTTGATCTATTTCTATTTTTTCTCATAAAAAACCAGCTTACTTTCAAGTTTAATCTCAATAATTTATTTACACTTATCCAATAATCTTAAATAGTTGTAAAACTCTTTTACTTTTATAGTTGTAACTAACCCAAACCCTAAAATCTATATAGAATAAATTATGGATAGAATGACATTCCATATCTAAACAATCTCTTCCATTAAAAAGAATTGTAACATTCACGTTTTTAGCATATTTAACATTTATTATTTATTAATTAAAATCTTGAACCAGAGGCAGACAATAGGAGACAAATCCGATTAACTCATGATCTAAAGCACGTGTTGCTCTTTGCTTCTACACTACCCAGGTTCAATTCTCCTTAGCAACATGCATGCTTAAATTTATTTTTCTCATCTAAATTAGAATTAAATTAAAAGAATGTGTAAATAGTAAGGACCAAATGTGTAATTATACTCTTAATTTTTTAACTGCCACTTCACCCTACCGTTAAACTCTAACGGCTGGTGGTCACATTGCACCAAATTTAATAGTATGATTGTAACACCCTAAATTTTTAAGGTTAAAAAATATTAGATAAGTGCTGTCAATGGGATTTGAACCCTTGACCTCAAGTTTGGTGAATTGAAGACTTAACCGTTTGAGCCAAGGCTGCTCTTGGCTTTAATTTATCCCCTTTTAATTTTTAAGTTTGTCTGGTAGACCTGAGCCAATAATAAATAAAAGTCTGACTCCCTATCTACCAAAATAAAACGTTTTTGACCCAAATCCCAGAAACTATCCATCTTCTCTTACCAAACCCTTCGATCACCGTCCGATCTGCCCTCTCTGTCGCGTCGTGCTCGTCACCACCTGTACCGGTGTAAGCGACGTCGTTCCCCGGCTCTGACCCAGCGGCCACGCGCCTTGGCTCTCCAGCGTTCGTCGTGTGGAGCATCTTAAGTGCGCGGCAAAAATCCCTAGCCACGCCCTTTCATTTTCGTCGTTTCCGGCCACCCTTGTCCCTCGTTCGCTGCACTGCCGCCACCCTTGAGCTCCTTGCATTCTGGCGAGCAAAACCCCTATGTTCGATCGTCGTTTCGACGCTGGGTGAGCCCTCATCGACGCTACATGGTTTTCCGGCCAGATCTGGAAATTTGAGGCTTTTTCGATAAGTTTTTTGGCTCGTCTCGTGTTGTTGAGGTTAGGGTTGGATTGTGGGTTTAATGTTCTTTGTTTTCCGGCAAGATAGGTGCATCTGGGGACTTCTGACGACTATTTCGACAATCGGCTGGCGAGTTGGATATTTTGGTAAGTAAACCGGGTCCAAACCATCCAAACTGACCCGAACCGGCTAGACCGAATGAACCGGTCGGTCCAACAGCCCAAACCCGATCCGTCTTCGACCCGAGCCCGACCCGTCTCTGACCCGAACTCCACCCGAAATTGTGTCAACTTGCTGAGTCAACTCGCCCGAGTTGACTCATTGAGTTAACTCGCCGAGTCAACTCAGTTGACCTTATCTGCTGACGTCAGCGTTGACTTGACTGATGATGTCAGCATTGACTTTGACCAAAAAGTCAAAATTTTTGAAAAGGCTCTATTTTATGTTTTTCAACGTTCTGAGTCCGATTTTGAAGCCCGTTTTGTAAAATTCCAACCCGAAAGCTTCCGAATCTAATCTCGAACCCGAACTTGTATATGTATTTAATTATTCAGTTAAGAACTTTGTGAATAAGGTCTGATCTTGGAGTTTATGTATTTGAAGGTGTTCAAAGTTCTTTGTATCCGAGATGTTGAGGGATGTCGAATTTGGGTTCGAGTGCGATCGAATGAAGTATCATGGATCGACCGGTGTAGCTCGGAGTTGAGGTAATACATTACTACCTCTTGTATGCTTTATGATACATAGTGGTATCCGGTAAACGCATGCATGACTGTGTTTAAGCGTATGATTAATTCTGTTAATGCCTAATCAAATATGTAAAAGGGTAGTAAACTAGTCGAGACTAGTGCTCGGATAGAAAGATGAGTGACTTAAAAGAATTTTCGAGATGTAAGAATGATTGATAAGACTGTGATGCTCTAAATTGGGTTTTGCTTGTTAATGATTTAAATTTCTGAAATGCTAAGTTAAGAGATGACGAAAATACCCCTGAGAGTAATGCGATATGAGATTTTGCTCTTTATCTGATAAATAACTGATTCATCGGAAAATCTCGTTATACTTGGAATGACCTAGTAATAAGATTTGCATCTCCGTGAATTAAACACTTAAGCTATTCATAAATTCTGAATAATCTCCAAAGACAAATTTACAAGAATTTTTCGCATGTCCAGAGCTACCAATGGTGTAATTATTTGATTAACTAAAGTGTCTTAAATGACAAAGAGGATTGAAAATATTAATAAGGCGGAATTAATCGGAACAACGTGATGACAAAAAAGGGGACTGAATTACCCTCAGGCACTAGATGCCAAAATTAACCGAAATGATGAATATACCCTCGAGATCAGAAAGGAATGAATAGTTGGAACGACCGAAAGGCTCAGAAATTTTTTTTTGGAACACCCTCGGATATGAAGCATCTGAAATACTTGCGAATGCTGAAAATGACTAAAGGTACCTCTAAGACTAGAATAAGGAATGCCAATAAAGCTAGACAATATAATGACTCTAAAGTGGTACTTCACGGCCCGTGTTTGTTGGTCGTTTATGATACTATCGTAATTTTGGAAAGATACCATGTGGCGACATGTTCGGGTTATTTGGAGAAAGTACTCAGTTTGTAACACCCGGCTTTAGGGGTCGGGTGAAAATAATATTTTAATATTATTTGGGCTCAGGTTTATAATTAAAATGATCCTTTAAAATTTCGGGTTTCAAAATAAATAATTGAAATGGGACCAAATTGATTTAATTGCAAGTTGAAGAGCTTTTTTAAAGAACAAGGGAATAGCCATTCATTAATGGTCTTTTTGTAATTTACCAATCATCAAATTTAAAACCCCCTTTATATTAAAATAAGCCTTGTCTTCATCTTTCTTATTTCCCTCTTCTTCATTTTGACGACATGGAAGCCCTCCCCCTCTCCCTTTCACCATTTCATCTCTTCCAACTTCATCTTTGGAGCTTTTCAAAAGGTAATTGTGTTTTTGACTTGGCCTTGGTCTCCTCTTCATTTTGGTAACTTTAGATTTCACTAAAACTATGTATTTTGTAATTTGGGTTTTTGAAAGTTTATGTTAAAGGATGGAGCTTTATGGATTTTTACTAAAGCTTTTTATTTATAATGGTTAGATATGGTGTTTATGAATCAAATAGTCCAACATATATAATTTTTAAAGAGTTTTATTGAGATTCCCGAATTTGGGTAAACATGGGGTTTTTAGAGGGTTTTGGGTGAGTTTTAGGGGTTGTTTTAGGTGGGTTTTGATAGCCTATTGATAGTACTATGGATAGGGGTTGAATTGGGATCACTTGTGGGTGTAATGGAGGTTGGAAACATGGTTTTTGGACATTGTTTTGGGGCTGTCCGAGTTGGTTAAAAATGGGACTTGTTCATAGCTTGCAACATGGTAAATTGTGATTGAATTGTATTATGGGTTGGTCTTTTGATGTTGGGCTGATTTGGAATTGTTGAAATGTGTTTGAGGTTGTTTAAAAGTGGAAATTGGTGTTGGAGAAGCATCGGGAAGAAATCCGGGATTTTGTGAGAGTGGTTGCTTGCTTGGCTTGGAGCTTGGAAGCTTAGGTGAGTGGTTAATGTTTTAATTTGATTTCCAAAGGTTGGTTTAAGCATGTAGATGTGGAAATGTTTTCAAGTATCGTTTTGGTTCAAAGTTGGTTTTGGAATAGTTTAGTTTGGACTTGAAAAGTCAATTTTAAATTGAAGAGTAAGTTGATGTGAATTGCCTCTTTAATTTCCCCACTTTTTCCATTGTTTTCATTACTTGAGGTGATGTTTTGTTAAGCATGAAATTTAAATACTTTGAGAAGAAGCATGCTTGCTTAATATTGTATCGTTGATCATGTATGATGGTAATAATGTTGATGTTTATATGCCTTGTAAGATGTGTGTAAGTTGGTGCAGGTTGTGCACGAAAATGGTGAGTAAGACCATTTGTGATTGGTAAGGTTGTAAGTAGTAAGTGATGCCTAATTATGGATATTGTTGCAACTTGTTTTGGTTGTGCATGATATAGTGAGTACATGTCGCATGATAATGATTGTATGTTGTGTTGCATGGTTGGTGTCGAACCTCACGTGATGGTTGTCGTTGCTCCGGTGATGTGTAGTCCCGCCGGTAGCGAGTGGTATACGACTCCGGTGATGTGTAGTCCCACCGGTAGTGACTAGTAGAAGAGTACTTTGATGTGTAGTCCCATTGGAAAACTACTAGTCGAAACGATGATGTGTAGTCCCACCGTGTGTGTTTGGTTATGCTCGTGCATGCCATGTGTGCTAATGTTGTATCTCACTATATCATACTCTTTTATGGTCTTGCTTTAATCTAGGATTATGTCCTTATGCATACCACGAAGTGTAATGCTATGTTAAATTCCTATATTGTTGACCTTGGTTGAACTTGCATGTTAGTAAGAGGATTAGGTAGTTGAATGAATCTTTTGTGCTGGCCTTTATTTTTTTTAAGAAAGCTTTGAACCCTGCATTGTCGTAGTTATGTTTTTGAGCTCCGCTCACTAAGCTTTATGCTTACGCTCTCCCTTTTCCGACAATGCAGATCTTTAGCTTGGAGTTAGCAAGGAGCAAGAAAAGGGCGTTCAAGCGTGTGGTAATGGCTCAAGTATGGTTTATTAAATAATGTAGTAGTTTAGCAATGGGAAATGCTACATGTCTTAGGAACTTGTATCTAGACTCCGTTGCGTTGGTTTTATGTGTTAATGCCTTATATTGATGGATTGTAAACCATGTCTAAATTGCTTACCTCGTGTGTTGGTCATGTACCTTGTGAGAATGTCTAAGTGTGTTTATGTTGAAGTATGAGATTTTGGATGCTTAAATGTCATCTTTGATTCAATTTCATGTTTTCCTTGATGTATGTATATGTTGGGTGTTTGTATGGTTAATCAATGACCTTTAAATGTTGTATGAATGCTTGTTGGGGGTTTAGGGAAGTCCTAAAATGCAAGTAGGGTCGAGTCTTGTTCGTTTTGTTGAGTTTGGCAAGTTTTGTAGTGCAGGGGTATCGATACTGTTGGTCCCGTATCGATACCGCCTTCTTGTTTCAGGCCTCGTGTATCGATACGCGAGGGGGCGTATCGATACCATTTTGGTCACTGGAGCTACTGTCCATTTCGGTATCGATACGGGCCTCTGGTGTATCGATACCGTCATCTTAGCGTTGACCGTGGGAAGTCAACCGTCAGGGAGGGTATCGATACACTTCTTGGGTGTATCGATACGGTCTCTACGAATTGACTTTGACCAGTTGACTTAGTCAAGGGGGTATCGATACACCCCTTAAGTGTATCGATACCGCCTGCAGTTAAAGCTTAAACCTAATCAAGGAGTATCGATACACCCCTTAGGTGTATCGATACTGCCTGCAGTTTAAGTTTAAAATTGGGTTGTAGCATGATCGTTTTAGTTCGTTTGATTGTTTTGTATATGTTGTACCGCTGTATGATCACTTAGGGTTTAATATCCATTTAGACAAGATTTTAAAATGAAAAAAATAGGGTTGCTAACCGAGGGGGAAACCTTAGGGGTTTTCACTCGGTTTTCCCCGTGTAGCACACTTGGACCGGTCATCCGGCCAGACCGGGACGAGGGTGTTACATTTATTGGTATCAGAGCCTGAGGTTTTTGAGACCTCGGGTAGGTAAGTGAGGTAAGTTTGATGTGTTATGTTGTTGTTATGTCTCGGTGAATGTTTTGCCATGTATGCTTAATGTTGTCTTGTTAGTACGGTGTTTGAAAGCATGTGTTAGCATGATGAGTGTGTTGAAGCGTAGCGTCGGGTTCCCATTGCTACTATTACTTATTTGAAAGGATTTTTGTAAAGGAATATACTTGAGCACCTTGGGCCCTTGCTCTTGTTAACCCTAATTATTCTTGCTTGTGTGTTTTGTTTGTTGTTGT
Organism: Hibiscus tridactylites; assembly: GCA_958450335.1. NCBI lineage: Eukaryota > Viridiplantae > Streptophyta > Magnoliopsida > Malvales > Malvaceae > Hibiscus > Hibiscus tridactylites. The sequence continues at coordinate 43,170,802 of OY288292.1, forward strand.
ATTGTTGTCTTTGGTAAGTTTGAGGCCGACACGTCGGCCTAGGGCCGGTAATCGTGAATCTGAGGTTTTGGAGGATGTGAACGATGAGAGAGTACGTCGCTTTAGTTCGGGGCAGTATGACCGTACCAGAGTTTGGAGTGCAGTTTGTTTGTTTGGGTCAACAGGCACATGAGTTGGTTTCTGTTGAGGGAGAACAATGTGACCGATCTTGACATGAGAGGGTAAGAGAAGTGATGAACTAAGAGTTGGCTTAGGAATGATGTTGATGTTGTAGCAAGTAATTCCTCGATACAGTCTTTGGGCTTGTTTTTCTGATAAATTCTGGATTTACGTGTCCGTGTGTTCGGAGTGAGCATGCGAAGTTGTTGAATCTACCTTGCGAGGTACTAGAGGTAGGTGTTGGTGTTGCTAGCTCCTTTGGGGATGCATTCGTGGTCAGAAAGATGCACAAGGGGTGTCCGTTGATGGTTCAGTGGCACGTGTTTTCAGTTGATGCGACGGAATTGCCTTTTTACGATTTTGATGTGAAGCTGTGCACGGATTGGCTTGTAGAACATAGAGTTAGGGTAGACTTTGAGAAAATGAGAGATTTCCTAAAGCTTATGGATGAATATGAGATCGTAGTGGTAGGTGGGAATGTGGATTTCGTATCGAATGTTGATCCAGCCTTAGAGGTCAAAGACTGATTGAGTTAGTTGACAGGCTTGCCTAGCAAATGTGATGGATTTGATTTTTGAATGAGGATTAGACCGCAGACTGTTAGAATATGTTGTATTTTCCAAAAATTGTTGGCAAGAATTACCCGGTTTGTCCCTTGTTAGGGAAGAAGAGTTTGTTATTGATACCGTCTCCGAGTTGCTCCTGTTTTGTTTGCTATGTATCTCATGATTCTCGACCGACTTGAGAGTGTTGAAGAATCAACTTCGAGATTGTTAGACCTTAGATTCATTGGCTTAGTACATCATTGTAGAGTATGACAATGCAATTTGTGAAGAAGAAAGAGTTACAGTACGAGAATGTGTTTAGATTTCAGACAGTTGAAACAAGTGACACAGAATAATTAGTATCCGTTTCTGAGTGTCAGTGATTTGTTGATCAGTTAGTGTGTGCCTCAGTCTTTTCGAAGATTAGTTTGAGATCCGTTTACTACCAGTTGAAAGTGAGAAAAGTTAAAGTACCGAAGACAGCTTTAGGGGCAAGATGTGATCACCTTGAGGTCTGAGTTATACCGTTTTGTTTGACTAGTGTATTAGTTACCTTCATAGAGATGTTGAACAGAATAATTCCCGAGTTCCTTGATCAGTTGTAATAGTTCTCATAGATGACACATGAGTATATTCACATACCGAAGAAGGCCATGACAAGCTTTGAAGTTAGTGTGGTAGATCCTTTTAGGGAATCAGTTGTATGCCAAGTTGTGCAACGTGAACTCCGAGTTAATGAAGATGTTCTCCTAGGACATGTAGATCAGCCGAGTGTGTTAGAGAAAATCCCAAGTAGGCAAAAGTAGATATGAGTTGGAAGAAATTGAAGACTGTGACAGATATCTATAGTTCCTAGGTCTAGCATTGTTACTTTCAGAGAATTGTGAATAGTCTTTTGAAGATAGTTGCTCCATCGATAGATTGCTATAGAAGAATATTCAGTTGTGTGGTTAGATGCGAGACAATGAGCCCTTGAGAAACCGAAAGAAACTTTGAAGAGAGCTTCGACCTTGAATCAGCTTATATCAGAGAAAGAGTTTGTGAACCATAGTGATATGTTGCATGTAGAGTTAGGTTGTGTGCTTATGCAAGACAGAAGATTGTAGCTTATTCATCGAGATAGTTGAAAGACCGAGAGAAAAGTCATCCGATATGGGACGTACAGTTAATTACAGTTGTATTTGCTTCGGAGACTTAGAGACAAAGCTTGTATAGTAAGAAATGCACAGTGTATATATACGTATCATCAGAACTCGAAATATTTGAAGACGTGGGAATGGTTGAAACTTGAACCGCATAAAGTGTTAGACATGCTTGAAAACTGTAATATCAAGATTGAGTACCATCCGAAGATAGTCAACGTAGAAATCGATGTTCCGAGCTATGTTGTTGTTAGATTAGTAGTTGGGCTGCGAGATGTAATTGCCGAATTCAGTTTACCGAATGATAGTATTCTTGTGGCCGAGTTTCATGTTAAACCTACATTGAGTCAAAATGCCTAAAGAGAAACAATTGCAAGACAGATTCTTGGCACCTCACGTGCAAGACATGGCAGAAAGAAGACCTTCAGAATACAGTTCAGAGATGATAGAACTGTCGTACCGATTGACATAGTGTTTTGAGACGTATTGTGTTGGCCGAAGCATACATCAGTTCACTTGTATTGCATCAGAGTAGTGTGAAGACATATTGTGGGTTGAAGATGAGTACTTCTGGATCGAGTTAATGGGTGATGTGGTTCAGTATGAGAGTAAGTGTGTAAATTGCCAGCGTGTCAAGACCGAGCTTCAGTTTTCTTCTAGTTTGTTACATCCGTGGGAGATTCGTATTGGAAGTGAGTAATAGATTCGAGAGATCTTGTGTCTGATTCGCCTTCAATTTCCTCAAAGAGAACTTTGTTGAGTGATCAATGATAGTTGCACCGAGTGTACTCATTTTATACATGTTCAAGCTACTTGTACCGTGAGTAAGATGGCGGAGTTGTGCCTTAGCAAGATTGTGAGTTGTACAGTGTCTTGAGATCGATAGTGGCCGATAGAGATTCGAGTTTTGACTAGATTTTTGAAGACGCCTACAATAGTGTTTGGTTACCTGTTGGAGTCAGATGATCAGACAGAGGAAGTTATGAGTCAAGTGTTCAAACAATGCCGTATGAGTTTGTGAATCGGGCTAGTCCTGTTGTTTATCTGTTGCGGTCACCACCAGAGTTAGAAAGATATTTGTGATGTGTCTGTGTATCTATGATTCAGAAGTGTGAGTCAGTTTTGTCCCGTGTTATGTTGATGAAGAGATTGAGTTGAGTTTAAAATGGTCATGTATTGAAGGACCTGTTGAGATCTTGACATCATATAGCTAATGTTGTATGGTGAGTCTACCGAGTTGGAGAGTATGTTGTGGTAAGAGAGAAAGTGTGGAGGAGCATGTGTTAGTGATTCTTTCTGTCTGATAAATTTCGGGGACGAAATTCCTTAAGTGGGGGAGAGTTGTAACACCCGGGTTTATGGGCCGGGTGAAAATAATATTTTAATATTATTTGGGCTCGGGTTTATAATTAAAATGATCCTTTAAAATTTTGGGTTTCAAAATAAATATTTGAAATGGGACCAAATTGATTTAATTGCAAGTTGAAGAGCTTTTTAAAGAACAAGAGAATAACCATTCATTGATGGCCTTTTTGTAATTTACATCATCAAATTTAAAACCCCCTTTATATTAAAATAAGCCTTGTCTTCATCTTTCTTATTTCCCTCTTCTTCATTTTGACGACATGGAAGCCCTCCCCCTCCCCCTTTCACCATTTCATCTCTTCCAACTTCATCTTTGGAGCTTTTCAAAAGGTAATTGTGTTTTTGACTTGGCCTTGGTCTCCTCTTCATTTTGGTAACTTTAGATTTCACTAAAACTATGTATTTTGTAATTTGGGTTTTTGAAAGTTTATGTTAAAGGATGGAGCTTTATGGATTTTTACTAAAGCTTTTGATTTATAATGGTTAGATATGGTGTTTATGAATCAAATAGTCCAACATATATAATTTTTAAAGAGTTTTATTGAGATTCCCGAATTTGGGTAAACATGGGGTTTTTGGAGGGTTTTGGGTGAGTTTTGGGGGTTGTTTTAGGTGGGTTTTGATAGCCTATTGATAGTACTATGGATAGGGGTTGAATTGGGATCACTTGTGGGTGTAATGGAGGTTGGAAACATGGTTTTTGGACATGGTTTTGGGGCTGTCCGAGTTGGTTAAAAATGGGACTTGTTCATAGCTTGCAACATGGTAAATTGTGATTGAATTGTATTCTGGGTTGGTCTTTTGATGTTGGGCTGATTTGGAATTGTTGAAATGTGTTTGAGGTTGCTTAAAAGTGGAAATTGGTGTTGGAGAAGCTTCAGGAAGAAATCCAGGATTTTGTGAGAGTGGTTGCTTGCTTGGCTTGGAGCTTGGAAGCTTAGGTGAGTGGTTAATGTTTTAATTTGATTTCCAAAGGTTGGTTTAAGCATGTAGATGTGGAAATGTTTTCAAGTATCGTTTTGGTTCAAAGTTGGTTTTGGAAGAGTTTAGTTTGGACTTGAAAAGTCAATTTTAAATTGAAGAGTAAGTTGATGTGAATTGCCTCTTTAATTTCCCCACTTTTTCCATTGTTTTCATTACTTGAGGTGATGTTTTGTTAAGCATGAAATTTAAATACTTTGAGAAGAAGCATGCTTGCTTAATATTGTATCGTTGATCATGTATGATGGTAATAATGTTGATGTTTATATGCCTTGTAAGATGTGTGTAAGTTGGTGCAGGTTGTGCACGAAAATGGTGAGTAAGACCATTTGTGATTGGTAAGGTTGTAAGTAGTAAGTGATGCCTAATTATGGATATTGTTGCAACTTGTTTTGGTTGTGCATGATATAGTGAGTACATGTCGCATGATAATGATTGTATGTTGTGTTGCATGGTTGGTGTCGAACCTCACGTGATGGTTGTCGTTGCTCCGGTGATGTGTAGTCCCGCCGGTAGCGAGTGGTATACGACTCCGGTGATGTGTAGTCCCACCGGTAGTGACTAGTAGAAGAGTACTTTGATGTGTAGTCCCATTGGAAAACTACTAGTCGAAACGGTGATGTGTAGTCCCACCGTGTGTGTTTGGTTATGCTCGTGCATGCCATGTGTGCTCATGTTGTATCTCACTATATCATACTCTTTTATGGTCTTGCTTTAATCTAGGATTATGTCCTTATGCATACCACGAAGTGTAATGCTATGTTAAATGCCTATATTGTTGACCTTGGTTGAACTTGCATGTTAGTAAGAGGATTAGGTAGTTGAATGAATCTTTTGTGCTGGCCTTTATTTTTTTTAAGAAAGCTTTGAACCCTGCATTGTCGTAGTTATGTTTTTGAGCTCCGCTCACTAAGCTTTATGCTTACGCTCTCCCTTTTCCGACAATGCAGATCTTTAGCTTGGAGTTAGCAAGGAGCAAGAAAAGGGCGTCCAAGCGTGTGGTAATGGCTCAAGTATGGTTTATTAAATAATGTAGTAGTTTAGCAATGGGAAATGCTACGTGTCTTAGGAACTTGTATCTAGACTCCGTTGCGTTGGTTTTATGTGTTAATGCCTTATATTGATGGATTGTAAACCATGTCTAAATTGCTTACCTCGTGTGTTGGTCATATACCTTGTGAGAATGTCTAAGTGTGTGTATGTTGAAGTATTAGATTTTGGATGCTTAAATGTCATCTTTGATTCAATTTCATGTTTTCCTTGATGTATGTATATGTTGGGTGTTTGTATGGTTAATCAATGACCTTTAAATGTTGTATGAATGCTTGTTGGGGGTTTAGGGAAGTCCTAAAATGCAAGTAGGGTCGAGTCTTGTTCGTTTTGCTGAGTTTGGGAAGTTTTGTAGTGCAGGGGTATCGATACTGTTGGTCCCGTATCGATACCGCCTTCTTGTTTCAGGCCTCGTGTATCGATACGCGAGGGGGCGTATCGATACCATTTTGGTCACTGGAGCTATTGTCCATTTCGGTATCGATACGGGCCTCTGGTGTATCGATATCGTCATCTTAGCGTTGACCGTGGGAAGTCAACCGTCGGGGAGGGTATCGATACACTCCTTGGGTGTATCGATACGGTCTCTACGAATTGACTTTGACCAGTTGACTTAGTCAAGGGGGTATCGATACACCCCTTAAGTGTATCGATACCGCCTGCAGTTAAAGCTTAAACCTAGTCAAGGGGTATCGATACACCCCTTAGGTGTATCGATACCGCCTGCAGTTTAAGTTTAAAATTGGGTTGTAGCATGATCGTTTGAGTTCGTTTGATTGTTTTGTATATGTTGTTCCGCTGTATGATCACTTAGGGTTTAATATCCATTTAGACAAGATTTTAAAATGAAAAAAATAGGGTTGCTAACCGAGGGGGAATCCTTAGGGGTTTTCACTCGGTTTTCCCCGTGTAGCTCACTTGGACCGGTCATCCGGCCAGACCGGGACGAGGGTGTTACATTTGTTGGTATCAGATCCTGAGGTTTCCGAGACCTCGGGTAGGTAAGTGAGGTAAGTTTGATGTGTTATGTTGTTGTTATGTCTCGGTGAATGTTTTGCCATGTATGCTTAATGTTGTCTTGTTAGTACGGTGTTTGAAAGCATGTGTTAGCATGATGAGTGTGTTGAAGCGTAGCGTCGGGTTCCCATTGCTACTATTACTTATTTGAAAGGATTTTTGTAAAGGAATATACTTGAGCACCTTGGGCCCTTGCTCTTGTTAACCCTAATTATTCTTGCTTGTGTGTTTTGTTTGTTGTTGTATTGTTGTCTTTGGTAAGTTTGAGGCCGAGACGTGGGCCTAGGGCCGGTAATCGTGAATCTGAGGTTTTGGAGGATGTGAACGATGAGAGAGTACGTCGCTTTAGTTCGGGGCAGTATGACCGTACCAGAGTTTGGAGTGCAGTTTGTTTGTTTGGGTCAACATGCACATGAGTTGGTTTCTGTTGAGGGAGAACAATGTGACCGATCTTGACATGAGAGGGTAAGTGAAGTGATGAACTAAGAGTTGGCTTAGGAATGATGTTGATGTTGTAGCAAGTAATTCCTCGATACAGTCTTTGGGCTTGTTTTTCTGATAAATTCTGGATTTACGTGTCCGTGTGTTCGGAGTGAGCATGCGAAGTTGTTGAATCTACCTTGCGAGGTACTAGAGGTAGGTGTTGGTGTTGCTAGCTCCTTTGGGGATGCATTCGTGGTCAGAAAGATGCACAAGGGGTGTCCGTTGATGGTTCAGTGGCACGTGTTTTCAGTTGATGCGACGGAATTGCCTTTTTACGATTTTGATGTGAAGTTGTGCACGGATTGGCTTGTAGAACATAGAGTTAGGGTAGACTTTGAGAAAATGAGCGTTTTCCTAAAGCTTATGGATGAATATGAGATCGTAGTGGTAGGTGGGAATGTGGATTTCGTATCGAATGTTGATCCAGCCTTAGAGGTCAAAGACTGATTGAGTTAGTTGACAGGCTTGCCTAGCAAATGTGATGGATTTGATTTTTGAATGAGGATTAGACCGCAGACTGTTAGAATATGTTGTATTTTCCAAAAATTGTTGGCAAGAATTACCCGGTTTGTCCCTTGTTAGGGAAGAAGAGTTTGTTATTGATACCGTCTCCGAGTTGCTCCTGTTTTGTTTGCTATGTATCTCATGATTCTCGACCGACTTGAGAGTGTTGAAGAATCAACTTCGAGATTGTTAGACCTTAGATTCATTGGCTTAGTACATCATTGTAGAGTATGACAATGCAATTTTTGAAAAAGAAAGAGTTACAGTACGAGAATGTGTTTAGATTTCAGACAGTTGAAACAAGTGACAGAGAATAATTAGTTTCCGTTTCTGAGTGTCAGTGATTTGTTGATCAGTTAGTGTGTGCCTCAGTCTTTTCGAAGATTAGTTTGAGATCCGTTTACTACCAGTTGAAAGTGAGAAAAGTTGAAGTCCCAAAGACAGCTTTAGGGGCAAGATGTGATCACCTTGAGCTCTGAGTTATGCCGTTTTGTTTGACTAGTGTATTAGTTACCTTCATAGAGATGTTGAATAGAATAATTCCCGAGTTCCTTGATCAGTTGTAATAGTTCTCATAGATGACACATGAGTATATTCACATACCGAAGAAGGCCATGACAAGCTTTGAAGTTAGTGTGGTAGATCCTTTTAGGGAATCAGTTGTATGCCAAGTTGTGCAACGTGAACTCCGAGTTAATGAAGATGTTCTCCTAGGACATGTAGATCAGCCGAGTGTGTTAGAGAAAATCCCAAGTAGGCAAAAGAAGATATGAGTTGGAAGAAATTGAAGACTGTGACAGATATCTATAGTTCCTAGGTCTAGCATTGTTACTTTCAGAGAATTGTGAATAGTCTTTTGAAGATAGTTGCTCCATCGATAAATTGCTATAGAAGAATGTTCAGTTGTGTGGTTAGATGCGAGACAATGAGCCCTTGAGAAACCGAAAGAAACTTTGAAGAGAGCTTCGACCTTGAATCAGCTTATATCAGAGAAAGAGTTTGTGAACCATAGTGATATGTTACATGTAGAGTTAGGTTGTGTGCTTATGCAAGACAGAAGATTGTAGCTTATTCATCGAGATAGTTGAAAGACCGAGAGAAAAGTCATCCGATATGGGACATAGAGTTAATTACAGTTGTATTTGCTTCGGAGACTTAGAGACAAAGCTTGTATAGTAAGAAATGCACAGTGTATATGTACGTATCATCAGAACTCGAAATATTTGAAGACGTGGGAATGGTTGAAACTTGAACCGCATAAAGTGTTAGACATGCTTGAAAACTGTAATATCAAGATTGAGTACCATCCGAAGATAGTCAACGTAGAAATCGATGTTCCGAGCTATGTTGTTGTTAGATTAGTAGTTGGGTTGCGAGATGTAATTGCCGAATTTAGTTTACCGAATGATAGTATTCTTGTGGCCGAGTTTCATGTTAAACCTACATTGAGTCAAAATGCCTAAAGAGAAACATTTGCAAGACAGATTCTTGGCACCTCACGTGCAAGACATGGCAGAAAGAAGACCTTCAGAATACAGTTCAGAGATGATAGAATTTGTATTGTTAGAGACAGAACTGTCGTACCGATTGACATAGTGTTTTGAGATGTATTGTGTTGGCCGAAGCATACATCAGTTCACTTGTATTGCATCAGAGTAGTGTGAAGACATATTGTGGGTTGAAGATGAGTACTTCTGGATCGAGTTAATGGGTGATGTGGTTCAGTATGAGAGTAAGTGTGTAAATTGCCAGCGTGTCAAGACCGAGCTTCAGTTTTCTTCTAGTTTGTTACATCCGTGGGAGATTCGTATTGGAAGTGAGTAATAGATTCGAGAGATCTTGTGTCTGATTCGCCTTCGATTTCCTCAGAGAGAACTTTGTTGAGTGATCAATGATAGTTGCACCGAGTGTACTCATTTTATACATGTTCAAGCTACTTGTACCGTGAGTAAGATGGCGGAGTTGTGCCTTAGCAAGATTGTGAGTTGTACAGTGTCTTGAGATCGATAGTTGTCGATAGAGATTCGAGTTTTGACTAGATTTTTGAAGACGCCTACAATAGTGTTTGGTTACCTGTTGGAGTCAGATGATCAGTCAGAGGAAGTTATGAGTCAAGTGTTCAAACAATGCCGTATGAGTTTGTGAATCGGGCTAGTCGTGTTGTTTATCTGTTGCGGTCACCACCAGAGTTAGAAAGATATTTGTGATGTGTCTGTGTATCTATGATTCAGAAGTGTGAGTCAGTTTTGTCCCGTGTTATGTTGATGAAGAGATTGAGTTGAGTTTAAAATGGTCATGTATTGAAGGACCTGTTGAGATCTTGACATCAGATAGCTAATGTTGTATGGTGAGTCTACCAAGTTGGAGAGTATGTTGTGGTAAGAGAGAAAGTGTGGAGGAGCATGTGTCAGTGACTCTTTCTGTCTGATAAATTTCGGGGATGAAATTCCTTAAGTGGGGGAGAGTTGTACCACCCGGGTTTAGGGGTCGGGTGAAAATAATATTTTAATATTATTTGGGCTCGGGTTTATAATTAAAATGATCCTTTAAAATTTCGGGTTTCAAAATAAATATTTGAAATGGGACCAAATTGATTTAATTGCAAGTTGAATAGCTTTTTAAAGAACAAGGGAATAACCATTCATTAATGGCCTTTTTGTAATTTACCCATCATCAAATTTAAAACCCCCTTTATACTAAAATAAGCCTTGTCTTCATCTTTCTTATTTCCCTCTTCTTCATTTTGACGACATGGAAGCCCTCCCCCTCCCCCTTTCACCATTTCATTTCTTCCAACTTCATCTTTGGAGCTTTTCAAAAGGTAAATGTGTTTTTGACTTGGCGTTGGTCTCCTCTTCATTTTGGTAACTTTAGATTTCACTAAAACTATGTATTTTGTAATTTGGGTTTTTGAAAGTTTATGTTAAAGGATGGAGCTTTATGGATTTTTACTAAAGCTTTTGATTTATAATGGTTAGATATGGTGTTTATGAATCAAATAGTCCAACATATATAATTTTTAAAGAGTTTTATTGAGATTCCCGAATTTGGGTAAACATGGGGTTTTTGGAGGGTTTTGGGTGAGTTTTGGGGGTTGTTTTAGGTGGGTTTTGATAGGCTATTGATAGTACTATGGATAGGGGTTGAATTGGGATCACTTGTGGGTGTAATGGAGGTTGGAAACATGGTTTTTGGACATGGTTTTGGGGCTGTCCGAGTTGGTTAAAAATGGGACTTGTTCATAGCTTGCAACATGGTAAATTGTGATTGAATTGTATTCTGGGTTGGTCTTTTGATGTTGGGCTGATTTGGAATTGTTGAAATGTGTTTGAGGTTGCTTAAAAGCGGAAATTGGTGTTGGAGAAGCTTCGGGAAGAAATTCGGGATTTTGTGAGAGTGGTTGCTTGCTTGGCTTGGAGCTTGGAAGCTTAGGTGAGTGGTTAATGTTTTAATTTGATTTCCAAAGGTTGGTTTAAGCATGTAGATGTGGAAATGTTTTCAAGTATCGTTTTGGTTCAAAGTTGGTTTTGGAAGAGTTTAGTTTGGACTTGAAAAGTCAATTTTAAATTGAAGAGTAAGTTGATGTGAATTGCCTCTTTAATTTCCCCACTTTTTCCATTGTTTTCATTACTTGAGGTGATGTTTTGTTAAGCATGAAATTTAAATACTTTGAGAAGAAGCATGCTTGCTTAATATTGTATCGTTGATCATATATGATGGTAATAATGTTGATGTTTATATGCCTTGTAAGATGTGTGTAAGTTGGTGTAGGTTGTGCACGAAAATGGTGAGTAAGACCATTTGTGATTGGTAAGGTTGTAAGTAGTAAGTGATGCCTAATTATGGATATTGTTGCAACTTGTTTTGGTTGTGCATGATATAGTGAGTACATGTCGCATGATAATGATTGTATGTTGTGTTGCATGGTTGGTGTCGAACCTCACGTGATGGTTGTCGTTGCTCCGGTGATGTGTAGTCCCGCCGGTAGCGAGTGGTATACGACTCCGGTGATGTGTAGTCCCACCGGTAGTGACTAGTAGAAGAGTACTTTGATGTGTAGTCTCATTGGAAAACTACTAGTGGAAACGGTGATGTGTAGTCCCACCGTGTTTGTTTGGTTATGCTCGTGCATGCCATGTGTGCTCATGTTGTATCTCGCTATATCATACTCTTTTATGGTCTTGCTTTAATCTAGGATTATGTCATTATGCATACCACGAAGTGTAATGCTATGTTAAATGCATATATTGTTGACCTTGGTTGAACTTGCATGTTAGTAAGAGGATTAGGTAGTTGAATGAATCTTTTGTGCTGGCCTTTATTTTTTTTAAGAAAGCTTTGAACCCTGCATTGTCGTAGTTATGTTTTTGAGCTCCGCTCACTAAGCTTTATGCTTACGCTCTCCCTTTTCCGACAATGTAGATCTTTAGCTTGGAGTTAGCAAGGAGCAAGAAAAGGGCGTCCAAGCGTGTGGTAATTGCTCAAGTATGGTTTATTAAATAATGTAGTAGTTTAGCAATGGGAAATGCTACGTGTCTTAGGAACTTGTATCTAGACTCCGTTGCGTTGGTTTTATGTGTTAATGTCTTATATTGATGGATTGTAAACCATGTCTAAATTGCTTACCTCGTGTGTTGGTCATGTACCTTGTGAGAATGTCTAAGTGTGTGTATGTTGAAGTATGAAATTTTGGATGCTTAAATGTCATCTTTGATTCAATTTCATGTTTTCCTTGATGTATGTATATGTTGGGTGTTTGTATGGTTAATCAATGACCTTTAAATGTTGTATGAATGCTTGTTGGGGGTTTAGGGAAGTCCTAAAATGCAAGTAGGGTCGAGTCTTGTTCGTTTTGCTGAGTTTAGGAAGTTTTGCAGTGCAGGGGTATCGATATTGTTGGTCCCGTATCGATACCGCCTTCTTGTTTCAGGCCTCGTTTATCGATACGCGAGAGGGCGTATCGATACCATTTTGGTCACTGGAGCTACTGTCCATTTCGGTATCGATACGGGCCTCTGGTGTATCGATACCGTCATCTTAGCGTTGACCATGGGAAGTCAACCGTCGGGGAGGGTATCGATACACTCCTTGGGTGTATCGATACGGCCTCTACGAATTGACTTTGACCAGTTGACTTAGTCAATGGGGTATCGATACACCCTTTAAGTGTATCGATACCGCCTGCAGTTAAAGCTTAAACCTAGTCAAGGGGTATCGATACACCCCTTAGGTGTATCGATACCGCCTGCAGTTTAAGTTTAAAATTGGGCTGTAGCATGATCGTTTGAGTTCGTTTGATTGTTTTGTATATGTTGTTCCGTTGTATGATCACTTAGGGTTTAATATCCATTTAGACAAGATTTTAAAATGAAAAAAATAGGGTTGCTAACCGAGGGGGAATCCTTAGGGGTTTTCACTCGGTTTTCCCCGTGTAGCTCACTTGGACCGGTCATCCGGCCAGACCGGGACGAGGGGGTTACACAGTTATTGGTAAGAGCAACATGCTTCCTCAAAAAGATAAATTCGATGCTATGGAACGAGTTCGGGTGTTATATACATGTTTAGGAATTTGGAAAATTACCACTTGGATACATGTTTGATCTCTCTTAGTAAGTTCAGTGGATGTAAGGTGAAGACGATATGCTTTGTTGTTACGCTGTAATCAGTTTTGGAAATGAATGCTTAAGATGTATTTATTTGATTATATTTCAGACTCTGTGTTAATGGTTTCAATTAGGTTAGAGGGACTCGAAAGCTTGATGAGCAGTTAGAATTCCTGAATTCTGTACATCACCATTTATACCTTGTTGGTTCAATTTACCAAATTACCCCCGAAGGTCAGTATGACCAACAATACCCTCGTAAGCTTTAACGATCAAATCACTCTCGATATATCTGAAATCCCAATGATTCTGATGCATCAACTTCCGATGTTGATTCGATCCGTCTTATCGAACTCCCCTATTCGTAGGGACCTCGTTCTGAAATCAGTCCAATTGTCAAATGTCATCTTTCTGATATCTATCAAGTGCCTCTAAGAAATAAATTGGACCATAAAGAGCGTACCATGTATCTGTAAATACTTTCTGTTCTAAACCAAGACCATATGCTTAAAATTTAAAAGTATGATAATGAAATTCGAAAGGAAAGCAATTCTCTGATTTCTGACCTCTGATATGAAAAATATATTGATATATGACATTGAATACGAATAATAATAATGATAATAAAATAAATTTGATATATGTCTTCTGGTATAAAAATAGATTTGATATCTATTTTCTGTAATACTGTCTTCTGAATATAAACTGAAATCATCTGGGGTATATTATCTGGGATACGGATGATGATCTGTAGGCTCAGCGCTGGTAAGTCCTTCTGGACCTAAGCTCCTACGCCCAATGGGCCTAGTGTAAGCCTTTCTGTTAAGCTCCTACGCCCACGGGCCTAGGGTAAGTCTTTCTGGACCTAAGGCATCCCCTTAGGTAGGCTCCTACGCCTCAGGCCTAGGGTAAGACCTTCCGTATGCAGTTCATGGGGACTTGCATTTTGGAGTTCGGTTGGAGGGTAGTTAAGTAAATTAATAAAACTTTCTGACCTCTTTTGAAACATACCCTACTAAATTAATGTATCAAAGTGAACTTTCAGTAAACTTACAATTCGCGCCTAATGAACCACTCTGAACTCCTTGTTTCAACTTCTGAAATCTGAATCTCTTTGAATCTCCGGCGTTAGACTCATCTCCTAAGATTCAGGTGATCGAATAAAGAGCAACTCTGTTACCTTTTGACATGATGATCACAAAATATTGAATCGTAATTTGGGCATAGTTGTACAGTTCTTCACGATGTGTTAAGTTTATCCTATACATGCTTGTGATTTTTAGCACCTATTGGTAGTTTGTATTACTGAGCTTTTCGAAACTCACGTTGTTTTTACCATCACATGTTAAAGGATCGACCAGGTTGCAACTACCGACGTTAGTACGAGAGTTTCTTCGGCTTTCTCGGAGTATGGTATCTGTGTAATTAGGGGGCATGTATGTCACATCTCGTGTTATATATGAGTCTGAAATATGTTTTCGTAACTTGTATCATGATTTTGTTTTATTGTCTGAAAGATTTATGAAATTTTATTTTTAATTTAAAACTTGATTTATGATTTTAATAGTTTAACAATTTGTTTTATTTAAAATTTTAACGTGGGTCGCTCTGGTGGCCCTAATGTAACTTCCTAGGATTCGTGGTAACGCATAGGCGGGTCTAGAGGGTTGCAATGATGGTTTAATTGCTTCGAAAAAAAGTAATGTGGTCAAATCATGACTTTACCAATAGTAAAAAAAATTGAAGTGCAAATTCGGGCTTTTAACTCAAATTCACATTGTACAAAGTCTCCTTCAATGATTAATTTTAAACTTTCGGTTGACAAGCTTCAAAGATAATTGGGTATCCTAAAACCTGTAAAAACCAAGCAAATGTTAAGATGGTGAAGAATCGAACGAATTCACGAACACTAAATCGAGTTCAACACAACGATTTCTTCCCCAATTTTGTGCAGAAGAAATAAAACTTGTTTTGGGTAAAACATGAAAAGAAAGTTCAAGAATCGGGTTAGAATATGGGATGATTTTAATTGAGGTTAAAGTTTTTTAATCGAACCTGTGCAGTGTAGAAGCAAACTCCTTCAAAAATGCTATTAAGAATGTAAAACAAATAACCTGGCAGTGGCAGACAATAGGAGACAAATCCGATTAACTCATGATCTAAAGCACATGTTGCTCTTTGCTTCTACACTGCCCAGGTTCGATTCTCCTTAGCAGCATGTATGCTTAAATTTATTTTTCTCATCTAAATTAGGATTAAATTGAAAGAATGTGTAAATAGTAAGGACCAAATGTGTAATTATACCCTTAATTTTTTAACTGCCACTTCACCCTACCGTTAAACTCTAACGGCTGGTGGTCACATTGTACCCAATTTAATAGTATGATGGTTTAATTGCTTCGAAAAAAAGTAATGTGGTCAAATCGCGACTTTACCAATAGTATGGCGGTCATTTATGTAGTTTACCCTAATTTATTTACACTTATCCAATAATCTTAAATTGTTGTAAAACTCTTTTTACTTTTATAATTGTAACTAACCCTATCCCTAAAATTTATATAGAATAAATTATGCATAAAAAGACATTCCATATCTAAACAATCTCCTCCATTAAAAAGAATTGTAACATTCACGTTTTTAGCATATTTAACCTTTATTATTTATTAATTAAAATCTTGAACCAGTGGAAATAGATTATTATTATTAAACTCTCAATTAAAATAATTGATTTTTTAGGTATATAATTAACTTTTACATTAATCAAAATCTTATTCATTTGAGGTAATTGATTTTTAGGTAAATAAATTAAGTTTTACATTAAATAAATTTTTATTCAATTAAGATAATTTATCTTTAAATGAGAGCACATTCTTTAAAAGGATTAGTCGCTATTTTTAATTGTGGATATTTTAATCTAATAAAAAAAATTATAAAATAAGGTAGATAATTGTTAATGAAATCTGAATTAAGATAATTGATATTAATAAAATAATCTTAAAGAATTAAGGTAATAGATTTGTTTAATCTGAATTAGATAATTGTTAATGAAATCTGAATTAAGATAATTGATATTAATAAAAGTTTAAAATAGATTGAACTCTAGAATTGGACTTTCAAGACAAATACAAATATCTACAGTTAAATATCAGTCCTCAGTCCTCACGGCTATAAATATCCTTAGATCACCCCTTTTAAAATTCATTACTTGAGTGAGTCTTTCTCTATTTCTTCAGTTTTTTTGCAGTCAAAATGGAACTTGATCTTTCTCCCAAGTTGGCTAAGAAAGTGTACGGCGGCGATGGTGGAAGCTACTCCGCTTGGTGCCCCACTGAACTCCCCATGCTCCGTCAAGGCAACATTGGAGCTGCCAAATTGGCCCTTGAAAAGAATGGCTTCGCCCTTCCCCGTTACTCCGACTCTTCCAAGGTTGCTTATGTTCTTCAAGGTATCATCTTTACAGATTTCTCTCTTCTTCCCTTAATCTCTTTCTGGGTTTTGTTCTTACATTACGATGGCTTTTTCTTTGATTGTTTTTCTTCGTTTTTGTTGGATCTTATGTTGTTCACTGTACTATGATCTGAATTTCGTATACTGTTTTATAACAAAGTCTTCTTCGATGTTCGGACTTTGCTGCAATTTCAATTTTGTGTATTTGTGAAAGAGACCGAGTTGATTTTATTCAAACAACTTCTGCTTTTGGGATTTTCTCTTTATCAAATTATTTGTGTTTCTTTACTCTTCATACCCAACTTCCCCCCCCCCCCCCCCAAATTATTCCCCTTTACTGTATAAACGAATATTAGTTTTATATCAAATCGACCCTTACTTTTGATCTTCCAAGGAATGTGGTTCTTTCCCAGATTTGTATTTTTGATATATCTTAGTTTTGACACTGTTGATTGACATTGCTTATTGATACAGGAGCTGGTGTTGCTGGGATTATTCTCCCCGAATCCGAGGAGAAAGTGATTGCCATCAAGAAGGGTGATGGAATTGCTCTTCCTTTTGGTGTTATCACCTGGTGGTATAATAAGGACGACACTGAATTGGAGGTCCTCTTTTTGGGAGATACCTCTAAAGGCCACAAAGCCGGTCAGTTTACCGATTTCTTTTTGACCGGCGCCAATGGCATCTTTACCGGTTTTACGACGGACTTTGTGAATAGAGCATGGGATGTGGATGATGACACTGCTAAGGCCCTCATTGGCAACCAACAAGGGAAAGGCATTGTCAAGCTCGATGCCAATGTTAAGATGCCTGAACCAAACCCCGATCACCGAAAAGGAATGGCCTTGAACTGTGAGGAAGCTCCGTTGGATACTGATATCAAGAATGCTGGCAACGTCGTGCTCTTGACTACTAAAAACCTTCCTTTGGTTGGTCAGGTCGGGCTTGGTGCTGATCTGGTTAGGTTGGAAGGGAATGCAATGTGTTCCCCTGGTTTTTCGTGTGATTCAGCCTTGCAGGTTACATACATTGTCAAGGGCAGCGGTCGTCTCCAAGTTGTTGGTGTCGATGGCAAAAGGGTCCTGGAAACCGTTGTGAAGGCAGGTAACCTGTTGATTGTGCCGAGGTTCTTTGTTGTTTCAAAGATTGCTGATCCGGAAGGTTTGTCGTGGTTCTCGATCATCACCACTCCCAAGTAAGCCACTCGTTTTCGAACTCGGAGTTCAAATCCATAACTCTTTTTTCTTAAGATGTTATATTTTGTGTTGCCAATTGTGAACATAATTTGTGCTGATTGTGAAATGCAGCCCTGTATTCACTCACTTGGCGGGAAGCATAGGGGCATGGAAGGCAATATCCCCTGAAGTTCTACAAGCAGCGTTCAAGGTTCCGGCTGAGACTGAGAAGCTTTTCAGGTCCAAGCGAACAAATGATGCCATCTTCTTCCCACCACCACAATGAAGCAACAATTCTCTTAAGCTTTCTTTTTAGTTTCAGTTTTTCCAAATAAATGGTTTTTAGGGATAGTAAATACATTATATAGAAATTAAGAACTATTTTTTATTACTGATGCATGCATGCATGTCTATTTGAGTGCTTAAAATTTCATGCATAATACAAATCGAAACTGTTTAAATGTTTTTGAAAGTATTGCAATATAATAAAAGATGTTTGTATCGCATGCCTTTAAATGTTTAAACGTTATCGCTATATGTAATGAACAAATTAGTTATTACTATTAACCTTATATACATTTGATATATCTAATACATAATAAGAAATCAAACGTTTGAAAACAAAGATAAATAAAGAAATTGAATATTTGTACTATATATAACTAGTTGATGTACAAAATTATATTATGTATAAATTAAATTATATTAAATAATTTTAATATTTATATTTAAAATTTTAACAATCATCTTTAAAATTATGATATTTTGAATGAAATAATTTAAAATGTTGAATAAATTTATAAAAAAAATATTTAATTTTAACAACCAACGCTAAGGTTGGTGCCACCTCTAATCAAGGGAAAAAAAGGAGCAGCGCCCGAAGATGAGAGCAAAACTAGTATTTAACCATTCGTAATTATACTATAACGAGATAATAATGATGGTCGAGTGACCAGAGTTTTTTTAATCGCTTAATTCCTTCCCTTAGGTCTTCGGTTCTAAACATAGAGGAGCAGTCTTTCTTCTCTTGTTCAAAAAAAATATTGGTTATGAATTTAATTATTTTCATAATTATTATTCAGTATTTTCAAACCTAGAGACATAAACTATAAACATAATAATTTATATAACTTTATATCATAAGCCATCTTCACTAGGGATGTAAAAACAGGTAATCGGATGGGTTTCAGGTCGGGTACTGTCAGGTCATTTCAGGTCGGGTCCATTTGAGGTCGGGTTCTTTTCGGGTCGGGTCAAAATGGGTCGGGTCCGAAGCAGATAATTGACAGGTTAATTCGGGTTCGGATACACTTCAGGTCGGGTTCATTTCAGGTTGGGTGCATTTCAGGTCGGGTAGTTTCAGGTCGAGTAATTCAGGTCGGGGTATTTTCAGGATTGAAATTTGTATTGAGTTTGAGTTCGGTACAACCGTATAAGTAGTCGATAGACTTTATGTTGACCTTCGTCAATCGTCATTGATTTGGAGTTAATTATTTAAAGTCATATCAAATTAAAATTATAAAACATTGAATTAATTAAAAACTAATGAAAATGGGTCAATTTGAACTGAAAAGGGGTCAATTTGGATTAAAAATAAAGTTTCACGGATTATAATGAACAAAAATATCAAATTAAAATTATAAAACATTAGACAAATTTAAAAGAAAACAATGAAAAGGGGTCAATTTGGAATAAAAATAAAATTTTAGGGACTGTAATGAACAAAAATATCAAATTAAAAGTATAAATATTAGAGTAATTAAAAAACAATATGTAGATGTCAATTTAGAATAAAAATAAAGTTTTAGGGTCTAGAATGAACAAAATTTCAAATTAAAATTATAAAACATGATGAATTAAAATATATATAGGGGTCAATATGGAATTAAAATAAAGTTAAGAGACTAGAATGAAGAAAATATCAAATTAAAATAATAAAACATTGGACAAATTAAAAAAAATAAACGTGGGTCAATTTGGAATAAAAATAAAGTTTTAGGGTCTAGAAGATGAAAATATCAAATTAAAATAATAAAACATTGGACGAATTAAAAAAATAATGAATATGGGTCAATTTGGAATTGAAATAAACTTAAAGGGACTAGAATGAACAAAGTACAAATTAAAATTATAAAACATCAGACGAATTAAAAAAAACAATAAATAAAGGTTAATTTGGAATTAAACTAAAGTTTAGGGGACTAGAATGAACAAAATATCAAATTAAAATTATAAAACATCGGACTAATTAAAATAAAGTTAAGAGACCAAAATGAATAAAATATCAAATTAAAATTATAAAACATCGGACTAATTAAAAAATAAAAAGTGGTCAATTTGGAATACAAATACAGTTTAGGGACTAAAATGAACAAATGTCAAAGTAAAATTATATATTATTGGACTAGTTAAAAAACAATTAGTATATATGGGTCAATTTGGAATAGAAATGAAGTTTTAAGGGCTATAATGAACAGAAATGTCAAATTAAAATTATAAAACATTGGACGATTCAGGGTTTAGAGTTTAAAGTGTTTAGGTTTTAGGGAAAATTTATTAATAGTTTAGGGTTCATATATTGATAGATACATACATACTTGCATATATTAGGGTTTAAGATTTATGGTGTAAGGTTTAGGGAATTCATCAAGGGTTCATACATAGATACATACATACATACATACATACATACATACATACATACATACATACATACATACATACATACATACATACATACATACATACATACATACATACATACATACATACATACATACATACATACATACATACATACATACATACATACATACATACATACATACATACATACATACATACATACATACATACATACATACATACATACATACATACATACTTACACACATTAGGGTTTAGTGTCTATGGTTTGTGATTTTAGGGTTTAAAGTTTTGGGTTAAGAGAAAATTCATTAAGGGTTTAGGGTTCATACATTGATAGGTACATACATACATACATACATACATACATTTTAGTCTCAATATTAGGCACTAAAATGAACAAAAATATCATCAAATGATTTATATCTAAAATATTGGAGTAAATTACAAAAATTAAAAATTAATAAGGGTAACTTTTTGTGGAAAATAAAATTTTAGGGCATAAAATGAATAAAAATATCACCATATAAAAAAATAATAAAATTTATATCTACATATATATACACACACATATACATATAAATATATGTATACATATATTATGATATATACATATATATGTATTATTATAATTAATTAAACATATATATATATATATATATATATATATTAAAACACACATGTATACATACATACTAAAACACGTATATATGCATGTATGTATGTAAGTTTTAGTATATATATATTGTTATAATTATACATATATATGTATATGTATAATTATAACAATATATATATATACTAAAACTTACATACATACATATATATATATATATACTAGAACATACATATTCGTATGTATATATGTATACCCCTAAGCAATACCCATAAACCTCAACCCTTAAATCTTGTAATCACTAATAATTAGAGTACAAGCATAGTTCCATCCTTAAACTAATCTCATAACGCCAAATAATTAAGTTGACACATTTATCCCTAAACCCCAAACATGAATATCTAAATCTTACGGACACTATTCATTAATAATTAGAGTGCAAGCCTAATCACATAATCCCTAAACTAATCTCATAGCCCCAAACAATCAACTTGACACATGTACCCCTAAACCCTAAACATAAACCCATAAATCTAATAAACAAAATAAATTGAAACATAAAAGGACAAATCTAAAAATAAATTAAAACTAAATTATTAATTAGAGCGAAAATCATAAATGAATAAAATTATTAAATTTAATTACTTACCAAATCTTTGTACGAGGACCAAATCAAATTTAAACCAGACTATAGATGTGCGTTTCCCTAAGGTGGCGGATCTGATTAATCCTGAAAACAATCAGTGGAAGTATAGTCTGCTTCAGTCTATTTTCGAACCTAGCCTAGTGCAACTGATTTGTGGTATTCCTTTATCTACTTCAAAACCAGCAGATGAACAAATTTGGAGATATGACAGCTCAGGTATCTACTCTCCTAAGAGTGGCTACAACCTCTTAATTAGTGAAGGTACACAGATGTCTAGAGCCCCTATAGAAACTGATCTTAATAATAGTAGGCGTTTTTATTCTAGCCTATGGTGTTTAGTTGTCCCAGCAAAATGCAAGATATTTATTTGGAGGCTTTTCAACAACTATCTACCGCATTATTCTAACTTACAACAGAGGAAAATCCAGGTTAGAAATGCTTGCCCTTGCTGTGAAAATGCTGCGGATACGGCTCATCATTTTGCTGTGGATTGTTCCTTTACAAGTCAGGTGTTAGCGCGAGTTGGAATACGAATAGAACCTGTTGATATGAGTGCAGGTTATAAGCAGCTTATTATGGAGTATTTTCTTCATGCGGATGTAAATCAGAGGATGCTTCTGGTTGTTACTTACTGGGCTATTTGGTATGCCAGAAACCAACATGTTCATGAAGGCACCGAGTGTTCTCCCATTCGTACTTCTATCTTCATTCAAGCTCATGTGGCTGAGTTAAAGGCTCTGGAAAATATTTTATGCCCTGTTCAAATGGCACAGCAAGTCAAATGGACCCCCCAGATGTTAATATTATCAAATGTAATTTTGACGCATCATTTAATCAGTCCACTAATACCTCTGTTTCAGGAGTCATCGCAAGGAACTCTTTGGGCTTAATAATGGCCGCCTGTGTTTACCCGCATCAGGATGTGGCAAATCCTTTCATCGCGGAAGCTCGGGCTTGTCAGGTTGCGGTTTCCCTCGCGTCGGAGTTGGGTTTCCGGAAAGTTCAGATCGAGGGGGATTCCCTTACAGTGATTAAGAAACTTCTATCAAATTCAGCAGATAAATCCGCTCTAAGCCCAATCTTAAAAGACATCAGGGAGTTGAGGAGTCAATTTGTTTACCTCCAGTTTATGTTTGTGAAACGGCAGGGAAATGAAGCTGCACATGTCCTGGCGAAAGAAGGTGGTAACGTCTCGTCTCCCCGGTACTGGATTGAGGAAGCTCCAATGGTGGTGGAGCTAGCGGCCCGTCGTGACCTAGGTCACTGATCTTCGCGGCCTACATGGTTTGTTTGGAGGATATCAACACATTTTCGACTCCAAATGCACACCATTTTCCCCTTCAGCAACGTTTTCAGATGATTATTCCCTGTTGATGGAGTCTTCTGGTTCTTCAGATCATTTATTTTTGAGAGTGAGGAAGGGGTTTTTTTTAGCTTGTTTCCTTCTTTTGCTGGTTTATTTCCTTGGTTGTAACGACAGATGACTTTTGACTGTCGGTCTCCCCTTTGTTCTCACTCTAATAAAATGAAGTCCCAGTTTTACCCTCAAAAAAAAAAAAAGCTTAATAATTAATTAATTTATGAAGCATGACCTAATTAAATGAAATTTAAAGAAACAAAACCAAAAGTTAGGACTAAAAAAACAAACTAAAACCTAAAAAACCTAAACTCTAACCATCTAATTAAGGAATGACTTAAAGGATAATTAACCCCTAAATAAAAAAAAATCACACCTCCACTCCCAATTTTGTTTAATATGGCGGCAAAATCCCCCCCCCCCATTTGTTTGATTGGCGGAAAAATCCCCCTTCCCCCATTTTGTTTGATTGGCGGCAAAATATCTCCCGCCCCAATTTTGTTTGATTGGCGGCAAATCCCCCCTCCCTATAATTTCCTATCAATCAAAAAAAAAAAAATTTCCCCATTAATTCAAAAAAAAACTTCCCCTAAACTAAAAAAAACATGTTTTTATTGTTTTAATAGTTATAATTAAAAATTTTAATAAAATATTTTTTAAATTTAATGATCGCAATTAATAAATTGATTTAATTTTAAATAATTTGTTTTAAATTCATCCATCACATCTTATTAATTTGATAAAACTTTTAAATTTTGAATATTTTTAATAAAATAAATTTAAGTATGTTAATTCCTATTAAACTTCACAAATAATTTATATTGAACGAGTTAGTATTAAATTAATTTAATAAATTAATACTTTACATTTATCATCACTTTAAATTTATCAAATCGTAGACATCTTCAACTATATATCAAGTAAATATCAAGTCAGATCAATATCAGTTCAGGTTAAAAATAGGTCGGGTTCAAAGCAGGTTGGGTCAATTAACAAGTCGGTTCAAAACAGGTCGGGTCCAAAACAGGTCGGGTTCAAAACAGGTCGGGTTCAAAACAAGTCGGGTCCAAAATAGGTCGGGTAATATCGGATCTCGGGTCAATTCAGTCGGGTAAAATCGGTTATCTGTCAGGTCGGCTTCGGGTTCGAGTTCGTTTCAGTCAGGCGCAGGTCGGGTTTCAGGTCCATAGTAACAGGTCCAATTTAGGTTCGGGTCATTTTCAATCGAACGCAGGTCGGGTTCGGTCACTACAGTAACAGGTCGAATTCAGGTTCGGGTCAACAACAGTCGGTTACAGATCGAGTTCGGGTCACTAAATTTTCAAGTCAAATCAGGTTCTAACTCGAGCAGGTCAAATCAGCTTTTTACATCCCTAATCTTCACCGCTTCATTCTTAATTTTTTCTCAATTAAATAAATTCACGTCACTTTTATTTCACGCACTATTAGTTAAAAATTTTAATTATCCTCTTATTATCCCATTTTCTACTACTCAAATTTCCACGAATCAAAATTCCATTTTCCCCTACTCTTTCTTTGATTTTCAAGCCATCATAAATTTTAAATTCACCGTCATAATTAAATTTTAAATCGATACAAACCTCTAAATTCTTCAAATGCATTGTTTTTCATCCTACCTTCTTATAACTTGCAAGAAATATCATTAGAAATAAACCCTACCTATTTTTCAATTTTCTCTCCACCATAGTCGCTTGTTTTTCTTATTTTTCTTTGTATTGGTTATCGATCGTTGGTGATTTATTTTATTTGTTTTCGTTTATTTATCTTGTTTTTTTATTCGCACATTTTATTGCACTTTTCTCTGCCTTTGTGGCACATTTTCTCTGCCTTTATAACAAATCTCTGCCCTATGGCACGTTTCTCTGGTTACTTTTGCAAGTTTTTTGTGTTTGTCCGGTGAGTTTCACATCGCTTGTCTCTGAATCGTGTTTTTCGGTGACCACGTAGAGTTTGATCCCCTTTTGGGTTGTTTGCCGGTGCAATCTGTAGTGAATCATCTTTTTTGTGAATAGGCGTGAAAGGTTGTTGCCGATTTTGAGGATTTCTTCTAGTTCGTGTTTTGACAACTCCCCCATGGACCCTTTCTACAATAGACCACAATAATTTTCTTTGGTACAAAGAGGAAGTATCTGATCTAACTAGTGCAACGCTTATCTTTTCTTTTTAGATTTATAATTTTCTTTTTTGTTGTACTTTTAGATGTTCAAAATCATCTATTATGTTTATGTTTCGGTTTTATTTTATTTATCAATAAAACTGTCTGGTTAAGGATGAGTTTGCCACGCTCGACTAGCACTGATGAGCACCACTAACGACGAGCATCGATGAACATCATTAATGCAATTTATAAATAATAAAAATTTAAAGAACTCGCCGTATAATTATAAATTATTTAAAAATCAAAAGGTAAATTAATTAAAATATATTATTTTATTTTTAATTTTCTTTTAAAAATAGATCAAATACAGTAAAACCTTTATAAATTAATACTCTTTAAATTAATAAACTCTATTAAATAATAAATTTCTCTGGTCCTAACTTGGGTCAATGTAAAAAATCATCAAATTCGATAAGATAATAATATAATACTTTTTTGGAGATCTCCTTTATAAATATAAATGTCTCATCAAAATTATAAATTAATAATTCATAAGTATTACAATTACTACTTTGCTAACTTGCTAAAATATGAATATATTGTAATTTGTTTCTTTTTAAAATTCAAATCTAATTCAATTTCATCTCTAACTTTTCTAATTGCACCCACAAGGTCCCGGAGTTGGTGTTATGATCTTATTATTTTTCTTTCCATATTGAGATTTATATAGTAATTTGGTTCACTTATCATGCATGAATATATTTAATTAGTTACATTAAATCAGTACATAGTTTTTTAACTTATTATTTGATTAATTACAATGAACTTAATAGATACATGAAAATATTCAATTAGTTTCAATGAATTCGTAAATTCGTGAATACAATATTAAATTGAAACAATGAATTATTAAGTACATGCATTAGTCTAGTTAGATATAAATAATTTGATACATGAATATATTTAATAACATATACATGAATCTATTTATTTTTAATTAATTGGAATATTATGTAAAATTTACAATTTATTTGTACACAATATCTTTATCAAAGTTATATTTGTTGAATTTGGAAATTTTCCTTTAATTAATAAATTATTAATTTATCGATATATTAATATCTCTCTAAATTAATAAAGTTTCATGGCCCCAGGGGTATTAATTTATAGAGGTTTTACTGTACCTATTTACCCCTAAATTACAAAACCCTAATTTGTGTTCATTTGAAATTTAAGCCGCCGCCGCCGCCGCTGCCTCTTGCATGGCCACTCCAAAGGGTTGCCAGACTTGACCGGGGAAGGTGAGTTTAGTCAAATGAGGCGACTCGACTCTACTGAAGAAAACCTAAAATCCGACCATACGCGTTTTCCTTCTGTCCAAACACATGTTTGATTTAAACATGATTTAAACAAACTGAAAAATTGAATCAAACAAATTGTTATGAACCTGGACTTTCTTTAGGTAACAGAAAAATAGAGGGAGAAAGAGAGAAGAAGAATTTAGAGAGAAAGGAGAAAGTTCAAGTAATTTCATTCCTCAATAACAGAAAACAACCACACTTTGCAGTAAATAGTATTGTTCCTAGCTAATTAGGATTAGACAAAATCGGTTAACGCAGCAGGCCTTTTTTGTCCCTCGCACTCCAGCGCATGATCTGGTCCTCCTTGGGTTGATTACCCTCTGCCATCACAGGTGAAATGTCCCCTAGCTCCACTCTCCCAGCTGGCCCAAGTTTGGCTGTTGTGCTCGCAACATCACCTTCCCCTATTTTGAAAACCTTGTCCTTAAGGTTCAAGTCTAGAAATTCTGCTAGGAAATCTTCAGTAGCTTCCCAAGTGAATCGGTCCTTTCTTTCATCATCCCATTTAACCAAGAGCTGGTTAGTATGATGTCCATTTTGCGCTTTAGTCCTTCGCTTGATTGTCGCTTTGGGCACTCTTGAGTCGGTACTACGATTCTGGATCAAATGTAATGCATCAGTTGACCCTTGCACCCCTTCAATTGTGAGATGTGAAACACCTAGTGTATGCGAGTGGATTTTGGCAAATCCAATTTGTATGCGACTTTTCCCAACTTTCTGCAGAACTCGGTATGGACCAAAAAAGCGAGGACTTAGCTTCAGTTGTTGTCGCAACCGTAACAAAAATTTTCGATAAGGTTGTAAATAGATGAAGGACCAACTTCCCTCCTCCAGTTCCACCTCTCTACGATGTCTATCCACCTATTCCTTTATTCGATTTTGTGCCTTGAACAAATTGTGCTCAAGTTCCTTCAATAGTTTATCTCTCTATTTCATCACTTACGCAACCTGTAACCCCCTCGTCCCGGTCCGGGCGACTGACCGGTCCGAGTGAGCTACACAGGGATAACCGAAGCGAAGCCCGTTAAGGCTTTCACTTCGGTTAACAACCCGAGAAAACTTTTTCATTTATTATCATCTTGTCTAGATGCATTATTATGTCATATGTGAAAAAGGAAACAACGGAAGAAACAAGCGAGGCAAACAACCAAAAAGCCCAACAAAACAACCCATTTTAAACTTAAATTGCAGGCCGTATCGGAACGCCCAGAGGGTGTTTCGATACGCCTTGACTAGGTCAACTGACCAAAGTCAAGCCGAGGAGACCGTATCGAAACAGGTGTTGACCATATCGAAATGCCCTCATCGGTCAACTTCTCGTGGTCAACACTACGAAGCTCGTTCTGAAACGCCTAGGACCGTTTCGATACTCTGAATTTCTCATCAAAATATCAGATTTCCATTAGCAAAAATGTATCGAAACGACCCCCTTGCGTACCGAAACGCCTGGCCTGAAACAAGAGGCCGTATCAAAACGGGACCAACCGTTTCGATACACCTGCTGCGAACAGACATGTTTTAGCTAGTTTATGGCACAAGGTTGCCTCAAAACACCAACTAAGACCTTCCCCAACACACTTGCATCACTCTAAGGCAAAACCACACACAACGAGCATGCTTAACACACTTCATGCATATAAAAGCAACACATAGATAGGAAGCATCAAATCAACAAAAGATTCATACATTGCATTCAAGATCACATCCTTAGACAAGAGCATACACTTAAGCATCCATAAAAGGCACAAGGCCAACATACTAGGCAAGCAACCTTAAACATAACATCCACATAATAATGAGTCTAACATGCTTCTAAAACAAAATAACCACATAAGTCCCCATTGTTTGACTATTACACCATTAACTTAAAATAGTTCATACTTGAGAATAGCAAAAGCTCAACTAGCACACTTGGAGGCTCTCTTCTTGCACTAGCAACCCACGAACTACGGATCTGCATTGTCGAACAAAAGAGAGCATAAGCATAAAGCTTAGTGAGGGTAAACTCATAAAACAAACCTCGACAATGCAGGGTCCAAGCACGAGCACACAAACAAGGTAGAATGCACGATCTTACCTTCGAACCACATGAGTCAAAGTATAAATGATGCATGGACACAATTATCAACATCATGCCATGCTCAACAACTCATAAGCTCAACACATGGAAATACATATATCAGTGTATTATCAACCACATTCCACAATCTGTATTGGCAACACATATATCAATCCATATTGGCACCTAGCTATGACTCGAATACGCAGATAACCATTGGAACTCACATCCAACCACAACCATTACCTTACGGTGGGATTACACTCATCACCGTTTCACACGAAGGGGATTCAACTCATCCTCACGCCCCATCGATGAGATTCCACTCATCACCGACTAACACACACACACACACATATAAGAATATTTCCGGGCGAACTCGTACTCCATCTTGATGACTACCATCACCAAGACCACGCACGCATTTTGACTCACGTGTGCACACTAAACATCCTAATGATCGATCATTGTACCCAAGCATACTAGTGCCAATACTAAAACATTTCATAACCTTTCACAACATCATTTCATATCAACTTCCGTGCTTAGCACGTACTCACCATGACTTACCGTCATACACAAACCACAATCCAAACCACATGCATTTAACAATGCATCAAAATCATGCCTCAACATACATGTATAACACAATATACATAACCATATTAATCACACTTAATACATGAGGCATAAACAACAATTAGAGTTCAATCAAAGTCTCTAACTAAAGCTTGGGATTAGACTACCAATCTAATCCCAACTCTAGGTGGGTCTACCAAGCCCAACCTAGTCCACATGCTTGAAATCAACACTTGAAAACCATTTAAAAGCATTTAACCACTCACCGACTATTCCAAGCTCAACCACACTAGCCGATCAAGCTCCCAACGGTTCCGGATTCGTTCCCGAGGCTTCACCAACACAAATCCTTGCTTCTAATCATCCTAACACAATCAAAATAACCACAAATCATTTCACAAATCAATGTAGCAAACCTGGAACACAAACTAAGCACAAAACACAAGATTTCAAGCTAAATACAACCCCAAAATCCTCATTCCCGAGCAGCCCTAAAGCACAGTCCAAAACTAATGATTCCAACACTTATAACACTCTCAAAAGCTTCCAAAATAACCATTATACATAGCCTAACCATCATCCAACAAATTTCCACATTAAACACCCCCAAAACTCAACCTAAAACCCTTCAAAAACCTCCATAAAACCCAATTTCGGGAAACACCATAAAACCTTGTAAAAATCGAGTATGTTGGACCTTATAGATAATAAACAACTTATATAACATTAATAAATCAAAATCTTAAGTTAAAGATAATAAAGATGACATTTTTAATCAAAAACCTCAAAACTCCAAATTACAAAACTATGAGCTTTAATGAAAAATAATGGTACAAGCTTGTAGAGGAAAGAGAGGACAAGTCGAATATGAGCTTACCTTTGAAAAATCACTAAAGATGAGGGAGAATGGTGATGGAATACTAGACTTGGGGAATGGGAGTTCTTTTGTCGTGAAAATTAAATGGAAGAGGAGAGAAGAAGATGGTGAATAGTTTGAGTGTTTTGAAATAATAGTGTTTTTATTTTTAAAGTCAAAATATTTACCACTTTTCTATTAATGAGATGGCTATCTCAAAAATCCTAAAAATCCATGGAATTGAGCTTTAAATCAAAACAAGTCCAATGTTGCGTGTAAAATAGTCTATCGCAATTATAGTGCAAGTATACACGACGCAAGTAGTAAAGTGATACGAAGTATCGGATATCGTCTCCACAGGGATTGGGCTAATAGCTTCACCTAAATTCACTGCACAAAGTAAAAGTAATAGTTTGAGAGAATTGTCACGAAAATAGTAAAAACGCAAATAAAAGATTGAGATAACAAGATAGAGAGAATGGGCTGGTATTGAGTTGCTCAGTAGTGTAGGTATTGAATTGCTTAGAATCTCCAGTTCTGTCGTCGCACCCGTCGCCGACAGCACCTGTCGCGGCGTCTGTCCGTTAGCTGTCGCGGCAGCGAACACTAACTTCGTACTTCAAGCTTGGCAAGAATCCCTGATCTGCCTTGCCCTATCCCTAGGCACAAGTCTGTCGATGATCACGTCTTTGATGATACCTCCCGGCGTGAATCGAAGGATGAACATCGATGTGTATGAATTCTTCTTTAGCCACTTAACCTCGCCTTATCCCTAAGCACGAGATGGTTCAACTATAAACTAGAGAACGCGCTCTTATCTCTTTCGTATACTTAACTCTCCCGATGCTAAGTAAATAGATAACCTCACAATGCTCTCCCGATGCTCTTGCAAGATATTAAAACCAAGATAAAAGAACTTGAAGTTTATTTTATTGAACTTGAAAAACCCTAAAACAAAGCAACCCTTGCAACTACTTTACAAAACAACCCGTAGCCCTAGGGGGAATTTAGAACATATCGGTGACAGGTAAACGGCAGGGTTTTGTTTCGGTTATGGGGTAGTCGGCTATGCCCTAGGTTTAATCTATGCCCTTTATATAAGCTTTGGGCTCAAGTTATCTAAGGTAACAAGGATTACAACTTTAATTAAAAGTAAGATTCTAATAAAGACTAAATCTCTAAGGATTCCTACTTTTCAGCCGCCTCCTTGTTTCATGGAGATTCTTCTCCTTGAGCTTTGGCTTGACATATCTTTTGATCCGGGGCTTGGAAAAATATTCGGCTTCCACACGACAGACGAGCAGATTTTTCTCTATCTATCGAGGTCCACTTCACTTTTCCTCTTCATAGATCTGCTGTCACCATGCTATCACGACAGGTCCATGACAGGTTCGTCTTCTTCAGCTGCTTGTCCAGTTTAGCTTTCCTGCTTATCTGCCCTGCGCCTGCCTTCGACATCTACTGTGACAGATACCTGCAAAAATAGCCATCTTTCAGTAGAATCCGTGCCTTCTATATAATTGTGATGTTTTATTAAAAACTAACCTAAATGCAATGCAATGATGCTTGAATGCAGCAGAAATATGGGTTTAAAAAGGTGTAAATGATAGAACTTTTACACACTCAACACACCCCCAAACTCAAGTTTTTGCTTGCCCTCAAGCAATGAAGACTTAAAAGAAAACTGAAAATTTTTATGTTGGCCTTCAAACAGTGAACTGTCCCTTACCTGTCGCTCATTCTCTATGGCGGCAGCAACCTGTTGGAAGGGTTAGGATCTGTCCGGAATTTCTCTATAGCTCTCGTGCAGTGTGTGCATGCTTGTGAACAGTTATATGCTAAGACCCTCTTAGTTTCACTAGAATATTCAACTTCTTAACTTGAATTTTATGCCAAAGTTTACTTTCTTTTAGAAGGCACATTTTCATGCTTCTTTTTCTTCTATTTTCAAGCTAAGTTTTTCTAGAGCCAGTTTTGGGCACCTCTAGTTAGCTTCCTAGAGCCGGTTTCGGGCACCTCTAGGTTTTTGATTCTCTTTTGCTAAACTTCTTTCCTAGAGCCAGTGTTAGGCACCTCTAGGGGCTATCCAAGTTCTAAGCTTCCTATTCTAGTTTGGCTAAAAGAAATCTAAGCAATATAACAGTCACAAAAGTGTTTAAGTTTTTAGAACTATAGAAAGGCTCTAAACTTTTCCTTAACCTGTCCTAAAGATGCTGCCACGACAGAGCCGTCATGACAGGTAAGTTAACTTCACAGTTTTAAGCCAACAGTTTAAATTTTCTTATTTTTCTGATTTTTTTTTAAAAGATAAAAGAAAGAAAATAAATAACTTAATAAGACACAACAATTAATAAAAGATGTACTAAGACTCCATTAGAATGGAGGGTTGCCACCCCCAAACTCGAGGGTTGCATTGCCCTCAATGCAAAATGATATGAAAAATAAAGAAAAACAAAATAAATAAAAGTACATCACAAAAATATAAGGGCAGGCAGCAATAAGAGGAGTAAAAGAAATAAAAACTTAAATTTTATTCGTTGTCCTCGCTGCTGCTGACGCGGATCTGATGGTAGCGTCTGCGTTGGGGAGGTGGCTGGGCATGTTCCGGAGCAGGTTGATCAACAGGTTCATCAGCCTGTTGAGGTGCAGGTTCTTCCTCCGGTTGGGGGACAGGGTCATCAGCAGGTTGAAGGGCAGGTGGCTCCACTAGTCGGACATCAGAACTGCTGCTGTTGTCCCAGCTGCTACTCGTGATGGCTTTGGATAGCCTTCTCTTGTTGGCCACATGCTTAATGCGTTTCACCCGCGTGAAGGCGCTGTCCAAATTCCTCCGGACAAGAGGGCTGTCATCAGTGGCAGCTCACTTGGTGCCTCGAGGGGAGGTGTCTGCCGGTGGGCTGGCGGCTGCTGTCGGGGATGGTGTGGAGGAGGCAGATTCTCCGTGGGGAGAGACAGGTGGTGTGGGAGTGGGGGAGGGGATATTGAAATAATGGGCGGGGAAGGTGGGGAAAATGACATCCGGAAAATTCAAAGTATTGGTAATGAAATTTACCGTTGCATTGGAGAAGTCACGGATGAAAGTCATCAAACCCATCTGGCGCTCCTCTATCCTCATGATGGCAGCAAGGATGTGGGCGTTCTGATCTGCCGGAGCGGTGTTGGTGGCAGCTTCTGGGGCAGGTTCGGTGGCAGGTTCATCATCAGACTCAGCAGGAGGGGCGTTTGGATCGAAGGCGTTGAGGGGCGATACGACGATGATCTCCATGAGGCTGGAGATGTTGCTGTCTGTCCAGCCGCTGCCCTTCTTGATTTTGTCTGAAGGGTCCTCCGGTACGGCAGCGCAGCGGCAGAGGGCAGTGATGGTGAAGGGCAGGCAGAGTCGTGAATCTGATCGGAAGGCACAATCGAGAATGCTGTCCCGCATGTACCTGCCCACATTGATGGGCCTGTCATGCATGATAGAGTGAATGAGGGCCAACCGCTGTCTGTTGACTGTCGTATGGTGCGATGAGGGCAGGATACGCTTTTTGATAAAAGCATTCCATAGTTTTGCCTCGGGGAGTAGCTCTGCCCTATTGACGAAGTTGGGGTTCTTCTTGCTGGTGCTCCAGGTTGTGCCCGCCTCTGTCAACTCCCTCATGACAGCATCGTGTCCGGCAGCGTCGAGGGTGTCCCAAAATTGTTGATGAGCATCGTCATTGGGGCCAAAGAAGAGGCCGAATACATGGTTGATGCTGCTGGCAGTGAAAGGAACTGTCACTCCTCGGACGATGACAGATGTCGCCGTCTTACTTTCGATCGCCGCATAAAATTCCCTGACCAGAGTGTCGTTAAGCTCTGCCGGCTGCTCGGCAAAGTCCTCCCAAAGTTGTGCTGTTATGGCCTTCATAATGAACGGCCGGAGTCCAAAAAGAGGGGCATCTCTGTTATAGATGAAGCTCCGTTCCTCCCATAGTTCCTTGTTAGCGAACGGAGATGCTGCTGCTGAAGAAGAAGCGGCAGCAGCGTTCTGACGGGTTTGTCGTGAAGACATTTTTGGTTGCAAGGGCTGAAAAAGAAAGAGAGTAGATAAAACTAGAAAGGAATAACAAGAGAGAAAATCAGAAGTGATGAAAAATGAAAAGGGGAAGGGGTTTATATAGCGGTCGAGTAGCTGCCCATTTAATGCCACAACGGCAGGCGGGAATAACGGGGCGGCAGATTGGATATTGCGTGTCTGACGTGTCTGACGCGTCTGACACGCATTAATGCGTCTGCTGTGCGTCTGCCGCATGCTTCTTCGTCTGCTGTGCGTCTGTTGACAGCCTGTCAAATCCCTCTGCGCCGGCAGCCGAAACGACAGGTTACCATAAATGGGCTTTATTGGGCTGGTGGATGAGCGGTGGGCTTGGGCCACTTCTTCTTTCACACTTGACTCCTTTATTTCCTAAAAACTGAAATTAAAAACAAAACATTATTAAAATAAATCTAATTCCTAGTAAATAATAATAAAAAAAATAAAATAAAAATAAAAACTAGGTTAAATTAGGGATGCCTTGTGGGGCATCACCTAAGGTAACCACTTCCTGTATTCCTGGGGCTTCAGTCCCCTGATAATGCTTGAGGCGTTGACCATTGACTTTGAATTGGTGCCCGTCCTTTAATGATTGAATTGTAATGGCACCATGGGGGAAAACTTGAATTACTTGGAACGGACCAGACCATCTAGATTTAAGCTTCCCTAGGAAGAGTTTCAACCTAGAATTAATCAACAATACAAGCTGCCCTGGGCAGAACTGACGTGGCAGCAACTTTTTGTCATGCCACTTCTTTGTTTTCTCTTTGTATATTCTTGCGTTGTCGTAGGCCATCGTCCGTATTTCATCGATCTCATTCAAATCTAACAGCCTTTTCTGGCCTGCCTTGTCCAAGTCCATGTTTACTGCCTTGATTGCCCAATATGCCTTGTGCTCTATCTCGACAGGCAGGTGGCAGGTTTTCCCATAGATCAATCGGAATGGAGACATGCCCAATGGAGTTTTGAAAGCTGTCCTGTATGCCCATAGTGCATCATTCAGAAGTAGAGACCAATCTTTCCTAGTTGGTTTAACCATCTTTTCAAGAATGTTCTTTACTTCCCTGTTGGAAATTTCAGCCTGTCCATTGGTCTGTGGGTGGTATGCTGTCGCGATCCTGTGCTTGACACCATATTTCTTCAAGGCGGCAGCAATTACCCTGTTATCGAAATGTCTCCCTTCATCACTGATAATCGCTCTAGGGATGCCAAATCTAGAAAAGATGTTTTTGTGCAAAAAAATTTGGACCGTTTTGGCATCATTCTTTTGAGTTGCGATTGCTTCTACCCACTTGGAGACATAATCTACTGCTAGGAGGATGTAAAGATTTCCACATGAAGATGGAAAAGGTCCCATAAAATCAATCCCCCAAACGTCGAAGATTTCGACTTCTAAAATATTCTGCAGTGGCATCTCGTTTCTCCTCGAGATATTACCTGTCCGCTGGCACCTGTCACAGTTTTTGTAAAATTCCTGTGCGTCCTTATATAGTGTCGGCCAGTAGAACCCTGACTGCAGCACCTTGGCAGCAGTTTTATTGCCTCCTAAGTGTCCTCCATATTGTGAAGCATGACAGTGATGGAGAATGTCTTCTTGTTCTTCTTGTGGTACACATCTCCTTATAACCTGATCTGTGCACATTTTGAAAAGAAGAGGTTCGTCCCAATAATAATGTTTAACATCATTTTGAAACCTCTTCCTGGCTTGATAAGTAAGATCAGAAGGTAATATTCCGCTAACTATAAAATTAACGAAATCAGCATACCAGGGAAGGTTAGAAGGCTTACCTGCCGCCATGGCTGTCGCGACAGCTATTGCGGCAGCAAAGAGCTGCTCATCTGGGAAGGTCTCTAGTATGTGTGTCTCATCTACAGGTAGACTTTGTCCCATCTCCAACCTCGACAAGTGATCTGCCACCTGATTTTCTGTCCCCTTTTTGTCTTTGATTTCAAGGTCGAACTCTTGTAATAGCAACATCCATCGTATCAACCTAGGCTTTGCATCCTTCTTTGCGAACAAGTACTTAA
This sequence comes from Hibiscus tridactylites, assembly GCA_958450335.1. Taxonomy (NCBI): domain Eukaryota; kingdom Viridiplantae; phylum Streptophyta; class Magnoliopsida; order Malvales; family Malvaceae; genus Hibiscus; species Hibiscus tridactylites. The sequence continues at coordinate 43,206,594 of OY288292.1, forward strand.
GGGCAGAATGATCGGTGTGCACTATTACCTTCGTTCCAAGTATATAAGAACGAAACTTGTCGATGGAGAACACCACAGCTAACAGCTCCTTTTCTGTGGTGGTGTAATTCACTTGGGCATCATTCAATGTTTTGCTGGCATAATATATGACATGAAACAGCCTGTCCTTGCGCTGCCCAAGTGCTGCCCCGACAGCATAGTCACTAGCATCACACATAATTTCAAACGGTTGCGTCCAGTCTGGTGGCTGTACTATGGGGGCTGTCACTAGCTTTTCCTTCAGAACCTTGAATGCTTCAGTACATTCTTCATTAAAGTCAAAGGGTCGGTTCTGCTCTAAGAGGTGACATAGGGGTTTCGTGATTTTTGAGAAATTTGCAATAAATCTCCTATAAAAAACAGCATGCCCTAAAAAACTCCTAATGCCCTTGACTGTGGTTGGCGGCGGCAGTTTCTCTATGACTTCAATCTTTGCCCTGTCGACCTCTATCCCACGGAAGCTAATCTTATGGCCTAAAACTATCCCTTCATCTACCATAAAATGGCATTTTTCCCAATTAAGAACAAGATTAGCTTTTTCACATCTTTCAAGTACCTTTTTAAGGTTGCCGAGGCAGCTCTCAAAATCGTCTCCAAAGACGGAAAAATCATCCATGAAAATTTCGAGGAAGTCCTCTACCATGTCGGAGAATATTGCCATCATGCACCTTTGGAAGGTGGCAGGTGCGTTACATAGGCCGAACGGCATCCTCCTAAATGCGTATGTTCCGTAAGGGCATGTGAAGGTCGTTTTCTCTTGGTCCTCCGGTGCAATAGCAATTTGATTATAACCTGAATAACCATCAAGAAAACAATAGTAAGGTTTACCCGCTAATCTATCAAGCATTTGATCAATAAAGGGTAAAGGAAAGTGGTCTTTTCGGGTAGCTTTGTTAAGCTTCCGATAGTCCATACAAACCCTCCAACCGGTCACAGTCCTGGTTGGGATTAATTCATTGTTTTCGTTGGTTATCACGGTCATGCCTCCTTTCTTGGGAACACATTGCACCGGGCTTCCCCATTTGCTATCGGAGATGGCGTAAATAATACCAGCATCTAACCATTTAATTATTTCTTTACGCACTACCTCCTTCATTGCAAGGTTTAACCGCCTTTGGGCATCAATAGTCGGCTTATGATCTTCCTCTAGGAGGATTTTGTGCATACAGATTGCCGGACTAATGCCCTGAATGTCTGCTATCGTCCATCCTATCGCCCTTTTATGCTGCCTCAACATGTCGATCAGCTGTCGTTCCTGTTCCTGCGGCAGCTTAGCAGAGATGATTACGGGCAGTGTGTTATCACAACCAAGATAAGCATATTTAAGCTGCCCTGGCAGGGGCTTAAGTTCTAAGACAGGTGGTTCAACAGTAGAGGGCTTTTGGATTAAATGGTTATCCGAAGTGTAATTCAAGGGTTCGAATAACTTACCTGGACGATGGTCTAACCAGTTTACCTCCTCATGACTTTCAGTATCAGATGTATCGGATTCAGAGGAGTCGCTGTCGTCGGTGCTGTCGTCGTTGCTGTCGTGACAGGCTTGTAGATGGCTGTCGCAGCAGTGACCAAATTTTATATCACGGCAGCCCGACCTGATGCAGGGTTGATCAAAGGTCACCTCAATGATGGCCTTGCATTCCTCATCCACATCAGCATGTTTCATTGCTTGGAGAACATTCAACTTAATTTCTTGATCGTTTACGCGCATGGTGAGTTCTCCTTTCTCCACATCAATCAATGATCTTCCCGTGGCTAAGAAGGGTCGCCCTAGGATGACTGGTGCGTTCTCATCTGCCTCACAATCTAAAATAAGAAAGTCAGCAGGAAATATAAGCTTATCCACTCTTACCAAAATATCTTCAATTTTTCCTTCGGGGTGAACGTAAGAGCGGTCGGCTAGTTGTAGGGTAACTGTCGTGGGCCGCGCCTTGCCAATACCTAGTTTCTGAAAAACAGATTTGGGCATTAGATTAACACTAGCTCCAAGATCACATAATGCCTTACCCACAAATCTGTCGCCGATTACGCAAGGTATGAGGAAGCTCCCTGGATCCTTCTTTTTCTGGGGTGGTTGCCGATAAAGAATACTCATGCAACCTTCTTGCATCCTTACCGTTTCAAATTCCCCAAGTTTAGATTTTTTAGACATGACATCCTTGAGAAATTTAGCATAACCGGGCATCTCCCTAACAGCATCTAACAACGGAATATTGATATGAACCTGTTTAAAAATATCATAAATCTTTTTAAGTTGAGATTCATGCTTAGCTTGCTGTATCCGTTGAGGAAAAGGTGGTGGAGGACGATAATCAGCAATGCGTCCTTCCCACTGCATGCGAATCTGAGGACGATACTCATCTTTTTTCTCCTCTGTCGCTTCTGCTGTCGTGACAGGCTCATCGGCAGCAGTCTGTTTGTCACCTGTCGGGGCAGCTTCCTCGACAGGTTTATCCAAGGCAGGTTCCTTTTCTGTTTCAGCTTCTTTTTCCGGCCCTGGTAACTTTTTCCCACTCCTAGTAGTAATCGCCTTACATTGCTCGTGTGGGGGCGGTCTAGCATTTTCAGTATTGCTAGGGAAACCTTCATTCTGCCTCGGCTTAATATGCTGCGACACCTGACCCATTTGTGTCTCTAGAGATTTCAAGGTGGCCTCATGGTTTGTCATTCTCATCTTGGTTTCATCCATAAAGTCTTTCGTTTTCTTGACAAACTTATTGATGTTCTCCATATACGTACCAGTCTGAGACATAAAGGTGGCCAGAGTCTGCTCCAATATACTACTCGTGGCAGGTGGTGGCTGCTGTTGTTGCTGAGGCGGCAGGTTCTGCGGCTGCGGCTGCTGTCGCGTCAACAATCTAGGACCCCCCTGATTCTGATTATATGCTTGCGGATTTAGGGCATTGTTAGGGTTACTCCAGGAAAATTTGGGATCTTTCCTCCAATTAGGGTTGTAGTTGTTGGAATTGTAGTTTGGCTTGTAATTCCCAACATATTTTCCTTCTTCTATATTTATAGGGCACTCATCCCTACTATGATTTCCCTCACATGTAGCACAAACTTCCTCGACAGCAAACCCTCGTACTTCCTCTTCACTCAATAAGTGTTTCATGGCTTTAGTGAGGAATGCTACCTGTGATTTCATAGTGCTGTCGGCCTCATAATCCTTGACAGCAAGTACCCGTTTACCTCCTCTTCTAGCGGTTGGAAACTGCTCCTCATTCTTAGCCAGATGTTTCAAAACTTGCAGGGCCTCGTCCGGATCTTTATCCAATAATAGTCCATTCGCTGCAGAATCAATTCGAATGCGAGTTTGTAAGTTAGCAGCATTATAAAACTTAGTTACCTGATTCCAGACGGGGAATCCATGCATTGGGCAGTTTCGAAGAAGAGTTGTGAATCTGTCCCAGGCCTCGTGCATTGGCTCGTCATCTTTCTGTTGAAAAGTAGCAATTTCATTACGTAATCGCTCAGCTAAATGTGAAGGATTAAAATGAGACAAAAATTCACGAGTTAAATCTGCCCAAGTCATAATAGAACCCGGTGTAAGTTTATTCCACCAAGTTTTAGCTCTATCCCTCAATGAATGGGGGAATAACCGAAGCCTCAGTATCTCCGGACTAACTCCTGGTAGTCTAAACGAACCACAGATCTCCTGGAATGTTTTAAGATGCTCCCTAGCATCTTCTGTCGCAGAACCACTAAACTGCCCGGCGTTGTTGATCATACTAAACATGACAGGTTTAAGCTCGAAGTTGTCAACATCAATATCCGGCAGCGTGGTCTCCAGCTCTACATGATCATTCAACATGTAGTCACGACATGACCGTCGTCCACCTGCCGCGGGCGGGTCACCGACAGGCGGGATTTCTTCACCGATAGGCTGATTACGGGCCATCTGCTCTAGCTCTTTCTCAAGGTATTCTTTTCGGTCTAAGAGGTGGCGAATCTGTTTCTTGAGATTAAAGGAACGTTCGATTTCCGGATCTAATTTATACTCAGGATCTTCACCTCTTTTCGATCTGCGCATAAACAGGAAAACCTTGTGAAAAGCAAGAGTTTAAAACACAAAAGAAAAATTAAAGAAAATAAAAAATAAAAATAAAAACAAAAACGAAAATAAAAACAAAAACAAAAACAAAAATGCAAGGAAAGAAAGGTGTAGTTATGTTGCCAATCCCCGGCAACGGCGCCAAAAACTTGTTGCGTGTAAAACAGTCTATCGCAATTATAGTGCAAGTATACACGACGCAAGTAGTAAAGTGATACGAAGTATCGGATATCGTCTCCACAGGGATTGGGCTAATAGCTTCACCTAAATTCACTGCACAAAGTAAAAGTAATAGTTTGAGAGAATTGTCACGAAAATAGTAAAAACGCAAATAAAAGATTGAGATAACAAGATAGAGAGAATGGGCTGGTATTGAGTTGCTCAGTAGTGTAGGTATTGAATTGCTTAGGATCTCCAGTTCTGTCGTCGCACCCGTCGCCGACAGCACCTGTCGCGACGTCTGTCCGTTAGCTGTCGCGGCAGCGAACACTAACTTCGTACTTCAAGCTTGGCAAGAATCCCTGATCTGCCTTGCCCTATCCCTAGGCACAAGTCTGTCGATGATCACGTCTTTGATGATACCTCCCGGCGTGAATCGAAGGATGAACATCGATGTGTATGAATTCTTCTTTAGCCACTTAACCTCGCCTTATCCCTAAGCACGAGATGGTTCAACTATAAACTAGAGAACGCGCTCTTATCTCTTTCGTATACTTAACTCTCCCGATGCTAAGTAAATAGATAACCTCACAATGCTCTCCCGATGCTCTTGCAAGATATTAAAACCAAGATAAAAGAACTTGAAGTTTATTTTATTGAACTTGAAAAACCCTAAAACAAAGCAACCCTTGCAACTACTTTACAAAACAACCCGTAGCCCTAGGGGGAATTTAGAACATATCGGTGACAGGTAAACGGCAGGGTTTTGTTTCGGTTATGGGGTAGTCGGCTATGCCCTAGGTTTAATCTATGCCCTTTATATAAGCTTTGGGCTCAAGTTATCTAAGGTAACAAGGATTACAACTTTAATTAAAAGTAAGATTCTAATAAAGACTAAATCTCTAAGGATTCCTACTTTTCAGCCGCCTCCTTGTTTCATGGAGATTCTTCTCCTTGAGCTTTGGATTGACATATCTTTTGATCCGGGGCTTGGAAAAATATTCGGCTTCCACACGACAGACGAGCAGATTTTTCTCTATCTATCGAGGTCCACTTCACTTTTCCTCTTCATAGATCTGCTGTCACCATGCTGTCACGACAGGTCCATGACAGGTTCGTCTTCTTCAGCTGCTTGTCCAGTTTAGCTTTCCTGCTTATCTGCCCTGCGCCTGCCTTCGACATCTACTGTGACAGATACCTGCAAAAATAGCCATCTTTCAGTAGAATCCGTGCCTTTTATATAATTGTGATGTTTTATTAAAAACTAACCTAAATGCAATGCAATGATGCTTGAATGCAGCAGAAATATGGGTTTAAAAAGGTGTAAATGATAGAACTTTTACACACTCAACATCCAACATAAAATCCTTTTTTTTTTGAAAACACGAGGCCCAAAATATTATTTTAATATTTTAAATTCACCCGACCCCCAAACCCGAGTGTTACAACTCTCCCCCACTTAAGGAATTTCGTCCCTGAAATTACCTGACGGAAACAAGTACGGAAACTGCTCAAGCATATCAGCTTTCCTCTCTCATGTGGCCTCTTCCACACCTCTATGTCTCCACAACACCTTGACCAACTCTATGGTCTTGCCACGTAACACCTTACTATCAGAAGCAAGTATCTCAATCGGTTCTTCATTGTAAGACAAATCCGGATTCAATTCTATCTCCTCAACAGACATAACATGAGACGGATCTGATCTATAACTCCTAAGCATCGACACATGGAAGACATCATGGATCTTCTCTAACTCTGAAGGCAATCTCAAACGGTAAGCTACTGGCCCAATCCGCTCAACTATCTCATACGGACCAATAAACTTCGGACTCAACTTGCCTTTCCGGCCAAAACGCATTACCTTCTTGAACAAGTGGAAATAGATTATTATCACTAAACTCTCAATTAAGATAATGTATTTTTTAGGTATATAATTAACTTTTACATTAATCAAAATCTTATTCATTTGAGGTAATTGATTTTTTAGGTAAATAAATTAATTTTTACATTAAATAAATTTTTATTTAATTAAGATAATTTATCTTTAGATGAGAGCACATTCTTTAAAAGGATTAGTCGCTATTTTTAATCGTGGATATTAATAAAATAAATAAAACAATCTTAAAGAATTAAGGTAATAGGTTTGTTTAATCTGAATTAGATAATTGTTAATGAAATCTGGATTAAGATAATTGATATTAATAAAAGTTTAAAATATATTGAACTCTAGAATTAGACTTTCAAGACAAATACAAATATCTACAGTTAAATATCAGTCCTCAGTCCTCACGGCTATAAATATCCTTAGATCACCCCTTTTAAAATTCATTACTTGAGTGAGTCTTTCTCTATTTCTTCAGTTTTTTTGCAGTCAAAATGGAACTTGATCTTTCTCCCAAGTTGGCTAAGAAAGTGTACGGCGGCGATGGTGGAAGCTACTCCGCTTGGTGCCCCACTGAACTCCCCATGCTCCGTCAAGGCAACATTGGAGCTGCCAAATTGGCCCTTGAAAAGAATGGCTTCGCCCTTCCCCGTTACTCCGACTCTTCCAAGGTTGCTTATGTTCTTCAAGGTATCATCTTTACAGATTTCTCTCTTCTTCCCTTAATCTCTTTCTGGGTTTTGTTCTTACATTACGATGGCTTTTTCTTTGATTGTTTTTCTTCGTTTTTGTTGGATCTTATGTTGTTCACTGTACTATGATCTGAATTTCGTATACTGTTTTATAACAAAGTCTTCTTCGATGTTCGGACTTTGCTGCAATTTCAATTTTGTGTATTTGTGAAAGAGACCGAGTTGATTTTATTCAAACAACTTCTGCTTTTGGGATTTTCTCTTTATCAAATTATTTGTGTTTCTTTACTCTTCATACCCAACTTCCCCCCCCCCCCCCCCCAAATTATTCCCCTTTACTGTATAAACGAATATTAGTTTTATATCAAATCGACCCTTACTTTTGATCTTCCAAGGAATGTGGTTCTTTCCCAGATTTGTATTTTTGATATATCTTAGTTTTGACACTGTTGATTGACATTGCTTATTGATACAGGAGCTGGTGTTGCTGGGATTATTCTCCCCGAATCCGAGGAGAAAGTGATTGCCATCAAGAAGGGTGATGGAATTGCTCTTCCTTTTGGTGTTATCACCTGGTGGTATAATAAGGACGACACTGAATTGGAGGTCCTCTTTTTGGGAGATACCTCTAAAGGCCACAAAGCCGGTCAGTTTACCGATTTCTTTTTGACCGGCGCCAATGGCATCTTTACCGGTTTTACGACTGACTTTGTGAAAAGAGCATGGGATGTGGATGATGACACTGCTAAGGCCCTCATTGGCAACCAACAAGGGAAAGGCATTGTCAAGCTCGATGCCAATGTTAAGATGCCTGAACCAAACCCCGATCACCGAAAAGGAATGGCCTTGAACTGTGAGGAAGCTCCGTTGGATACTGATATCAAGAATGCTGGCAACGTTGTGCTCTTGACTACTAAAAACCTTCCTTTGGTTGGTCAGGTCGGGCTCGGTGCTGATCTTGTTAGGTTGGAAGGGAATGCAATGTGTTCCCCTGGTTTTTCGTGTGATTCAGCTTTGCAGGTTACATACATTGTCAAGGGCAGTGGTCGTCTCCAAGTTGTTGGTGTCGATGGCAAAAGGGTCCTGGAAACCGTTGTGAAGGCTGGTAACCTGTTGATTGTGCCGAGGTTCTTTGTTGTTTCAAAGATAGCTGATCCAGATGGTTTGTCATGGTTCTCGATCATCACCACTCCCAAGTAAGCCACTCGTTTTCGATCCTGGAGTTCAATTCTGTAACTCTTTTTTCTGAAGATGTTATATTTAGTTTTGCCAATTGTGAACATAATTTGTGCTGATTGTGAAATGCAGCCCTGTATTCACTCACTTGGCGGGAAGCATCGGGGCATGGAAGGCAATATCACCTGAAGTTCTACAAGCAGCGTTCAAGGTTCCGGCTGAGACTGAGAAGCTTTTCAGGTCCAAGCGAACCAATGATGCCATCTTCTTCCCACCACCACAATGAAGCAACAAATTTCTTTAGCTTTCTTCTAGTTTCAGTTTTTTTATTTTCTTTTCAAATAAATGGTTTTTAGGGGTGGAACATTACATTTTCGTACAGGGCAAGCTAAGTGCAGCCCAAAAATTATCTTTCTTTCTTCATTGTTTTTATTTACAACAGGAATTAGATGTATAAGCAACTGTTCATGCATATGATGATTAGCTTTTATATTACTAGATGCTGATCTTTATATATATAGAGAGAGAAGATATAATATATGCTTACGGATGAGTCTACCACGTGCGACGAACATCGATGAACACCACTAATGATGAACACCGATGAACACCATTAAATTAATTAATAAAAATTTAAAATTTCAAGGACTCATCATATAATTAATAATTATTTTAAAAAATTCAATTAAATTATTTTTATATATATTAAAATTTTATTTTTTTAATAAGGGTAAACTATATGTTTAGTACCTCACTTATTTTCGTATTTCTATTGAACCCTCATTATTTAAATATAATTTAATTTGACCCTAATCGAATCTTACCCTCTACAAATGGTCCCAATCCAAGAAAACCCAACTTCTTGCCCTCTAATCCCTCTCTTGTCTGCTTCAATCATAAGCTTCCGCTCACCAATTCCTTGAAATTTCTTGCCACTTCATCGCCATGCCGACAACGATTTGCTCCTTTATTAAACTACAATAGATACGCGTCGGTCTCGAAATGCCGGCATGGAAATACCCTTTGCAGACTAGGAGGCGAAGATAAGCCGGCTGCTAACAATGGGGTAAGAAGGGTTTTTTTTCTTTACCTTTTTTTGGGGCATAAATGCGTTTAAATGGAGAAGATTATAAAGCTGCAGTTTTTTTTTTCTGCTGCTATGGTGATTGGTGTGAAGGAAAAAATTGAAAGAGTCCCTTATATTATTTGCTAGAAAATGGACTTGCTCAAACAATGATTGGAATTCAAGTAGAAGCTGAAGTGCTTTCGTTTGAATTTTCATCTTTTTATATAATTTTCTTTTAGATATATGGTTTAGGGTATAGGTTTAAAAGTTTAAGGGTTCAAGACTTAATAGTTTAGGGTTTTAGGTTGAGGCTTAAGGGTTAAGTTATTTTTTATAAAGAGTAGGGTCAAATTAAATAATATTTAAATAATGAGGGTTCAATAGAAATACGGAAATAGATAATGTACTAAATATATAGTTTACCCTTATTAAAAAAATAGATTTTTAATATATAAAAATAATTTAATTGAAAATTTTAAAATAATTATTAATTGTATGATAGGTCCTTGAAATTTTAAATTTTTATTAATTAGTTTAATGGTGTTCATCGGTGTTCATCGTTAGTGGTGTTCATCAATGTTCGTCGCCCGTTGTAGAATTTTTCTATACTTACTGTTTAGATTAAATATAAATAATAATTTAGTGGGGAAATAAATCAATAACCATTTAAATATATATAATAAGCTAGTGGACTGGGTTTTTTTTTTCTAAAATAGCAATTGCAGAATCACTCATGTGATCTATTTTTTTTTACTTTCAGCGTTAGATATTACTAATATCGATTTACTTACAAATGATGAAATTGGATCTTTTCTAAATATGAAAATATAGAATATTTACTTTTTTATATTTTTTTCTTCAATATTTATATCTCTATTTCTCAACTATTCATAAATTTAATTGATTTTTTAAAGTTTTTTATTTATTTTACAATAGAGGGGTATTATATTTTTCTTTCAAATATTATACACAAGATACGATAACATGAGAATTTTTGACCACTCGACCAATATTATTTTTAAAAGATTTGACTTACATGGTGGTTAATGGGCTCATTGAATTTTAGAGAAATCACTTTATTAATTATTTAGTAAATAAAGAGGTGTTGTATTCTTATATTTGGATTCGAACTCATACAAGATGAGACAATATGAGCATCCTTAACTACTAGGTTAATTAGTAGAGCTCAAATTATTTTATTAATTATTTTTTATTGTTCATATTATATTCGAATCATATTTAAATTATATTCTAAATATGATTCGAATATAATACGAGCATGATTTGAATATAATACGAAATTACTAATTTAGTATTAAAATATTTGATTTTATTTATTTTTATTAAATATTAACATTTTAATAAAATAATATTATTAATAATAACAAATAATGGACTAAATTATAAAAATTAGAAACAAATAAGGGTTAATTTAAGGAAAAATAGACTTTTCAGTGACTAAATTGAACAAAAAACAAACATGACAGACTTGATATGACATTTACCCTTTAAATAAAACCAGACCAATTGACTTAGTCAATGAGTTAATGACGTGACAGGGTGTTATTGGCTGAAAATTTTTTTAACGGCAAAAAGTAACGGAATTGAGCAAAATAAGTAACGACGAATTGTTTAAGGAGAAAAAGTGGGCAAAATAAAATTTAGGGGGCAAGTTGAGAAATCAGCTATACTTTAGGGGGAAATTGTATTAGGCCTTTAATAAAATATATTAAATTTGAGATGAAATCATTAAGTTTTCATTTAAAATTTTAACTCGTTCCGTCTCGATTAAAATGCCATGAATTAAAAAAATGAACTCAATTTTGTTAAATTTTAAATTAATTAAATTTTACAAAAAAATAAATTTAAGTACTTTGTTCCTATTTTTCTTTCAAGTTTAAGAAATCAATGAAATACTTTTTTTCGAATAATCTAAAGGTGATTAAAATATAGTATCTGTTAATAGATATTCTTAACCTTTTTGACAATGAGCATACATTTTATAGACAAAACGATTTAAACTCGTTTTTTTTAAAATGAGTACCATTCGCTTGTCTACTGAAACACTTGTTAGATTCAATGAAATAAAAAGAAAGCAATAAAATAGTGATGTAAATTGTAGTCATTATTTTAATAGCCACATAAGAGCATATTTTAGACCTAAATTGTAGGGAAACTGTAGTTTTTTTTATAATTACTAATATTCAAGTTATTAGCTGACTAATATGAAGCGAGTATTTTTGAAGTTTATTATATATGCCATCTTTCCATGTTAATTTTTTTCATTCACAACGCCAGAAGTTGAACTTTTAACCTTATTTAATAGTTCTATTGTTTTTCGTAGACCAACTTGTTGGTAAAAAATTACCTAATTATTTCTATAAATTCAAAACCCAATTTAGTATTCTATTTAGGTTATCAAGACGTTTCTTTGCATATCACTTCGTCTATTTTAGTATTCCTAGTCATCTTTTTTTCAATGTTTCGTTTGTTTTAGAGTCAGTTTTGAGAATTTAGAGGCATTGGACGAACTGAAAAATTAGACCCCTAATAATAAGTTTTAAAAATAATTAATAGTAGGTCCCTAATAAAAAATATTTAAAAAATAAATTTTAAAAGTATACCCTAAACAAATATTGAAATTTTTTAATTTTAAGAGTATGTCTCTAATAACAAATGTTGGGGGAATGAATCTATAATAACAAACATTGAAAAATTAGAACCTAAATAACAAGTATTGAAAAAATTGTAGCCTAGATAACAAATATTGAAAAATTGAATTTTAAGAGTAGATCCCTAAAAAATATCAAGAAAAATTGGGCATCAAATAACATGTATTGAAAAAATTAGTCTCTTAATAACAAATATTAAAAATATGAATTTTAAGAAAAGCCCATAATAACAAAATATTGAAAAAATTAGACCTCAAATAACAAGTATTGAAAAAAATAAATTTGAAGAGTATGTCCCTAATAATAAAGATCAAGAAAATTTGGGCCTCAAATAACAAATATTGAAAAAAAAGAATTTTAAGAGTAAGCTCATAATAACAAATATTTGGGGAAAATTGAGTCTCTAATAACAAGTATTGAAAAAATTTGGGCCCCAAATAACAAGTATTGAAACAAAAAATTGGACCCATAATAATAATTATTAGAAAAAAATTAAACTATAACTATTTAAGTTGTAAAAATAATTTTTAAAAAAAGAAGGGCTTCTATTTAATATTATAACCAAATTATTATTTTGTTTACTTGTTATTTATGGCTCAAAATGGAGGCCTATTTTTAATATTATAATTAAATTTTGAGGGCTTTTTTTATTATAATTTTAAGGTAGAAAAAATAAGCTATGGGCGGTCGACCGGTTCGACCTACCCCAGGGCCGACTTTAGTTTGTTTAGCAATACATGTATGTCACTTTAAAAAAAGCAATGAATGGATGCCAACTCATCTTATAATAGTCAAACCAACTCTTATACATAATACATGCAAGGACAGAGCCAAATTTGAAGTTGAGAGTAAACTTAAATATTTTAAAGTGAGGGGCAAATGTACAAACAATTTAATTTTTTAGAAAAATTTCTATATCATAAAAAGTAAAATAAAATATTTTTTTAGTTGGGGGACATCCTGGGACCATGTCCCTCCGTCCCTGAATACACGTACATACCATATTGTAATCTTTCACTTAATAATTGAATAAACGATTGAAGTATCTAAAGTAGCATATATGCATGAAATTAATTAAAATATAATAAATGGAAAATTAATTTCATCTCAAAGTTAATATACAAAATAGAATTAAATTTAAGTATTTTTTGACACATTAACCAGACAACTTTATTGATAAACAAAACCAGAACATAACATAATAGAGGTTTTAAGACATCAAAAAAAAGAGAAAAAATAAAATAGTAAAACTAAAAAGAAAAGATAAACGTTGCACCAGTCAGATAGACACTTCCTCTTTGCACCCAAAAAAAATCTCTACGGCCTATTCGAAGAAGGATCATAGGGAGTTGTTGAAACACGAACTAGATGAAATCTCCAAAATCGGCAATCACCTTTCACGCTTATTCTAAAAGAACGACAATTCTCTCTAGATTACATCGACAAAACCCAAAAGGGGATCAAGCTCTACGTGACCACCGACAAACGCGAATAAGAAAAAACGCTATATGAGGGTCACCGTATAAACACCAAAAACCTGCAAAAGTAGCCATAGAAACGCGCCACAAGGCAGAGACGTGTCATAAATGCAGAGAAAGCGTGTCACAAAAGCAGAAAAAAGTACAACAAAATGTGCGTAAAAACAAATAAAATATGAATCATCAACGGTCGACAACCAGTACAAAGACTAATATCGTCGTCGATAAAACAAAGAAAAAGATGAAAAAGCAAGTGGCTATGTTTGAAAAAAAATTGAAGGAGGGGATAATTAAAATTAAGTACTAAATATTTAACAAGTATTTGCATAATATATTGTTATAAAGTAAACTTATTCATTGTATTTTTAATTTTTTAAAAGTAAACTTACATATTTTTTTTAAAATTGTTTAACATTTGTTTTTTTTTTGAATTAAGAGAGTCCTAAACAAAGGGACTAATATCGATCACCACGAGCATAAGGGGGACCATTGATGTCGCGCTCAAGCAAGGGCAAAACAGACGCCGAGGGCTGCGAGTGAAGATGCAACTGATAGGCCGTAGGGGCAGTGAGCTTCGACAGGGCGTCGGCAACGTGGTTACATTCCCGCGGTATCCAAGTGAAATCGACGTACCAAGCTCTATCGCGCAGCTTGTGAATTGCATGAACAAGGGAGGAGGCACGGGATACGGAGGTGGAGAGGGCAAGATTGACAGCTTGCTTGCAATCAGATTGAAGTTGGAGTCGTTCAGCGCCGATGGACCAGGCGACTTGCATGCCAACAAGAATACTCCACAGTTCAGCTTGAAGAGGAGATACCGAGCCAACTTGCTTGGAGTACCCGATCACCCAAGCACCCTCAGGGTCGCGAATCACGCCACCAATAATCCCTGCATTTGTTGCGCGCGAGACTGCCGCATCAGTGTTCAAGCATAACCAGCCAAGAGGAGGAGGCTGCCATGCGATATTCGTAGCGGCAGAAGCATGCGAAGGGGGAAAGATGCAACTTTGCCCTTCAAAATGCATTGCCCATACAAGGCTTATTCGAAACACATCGCTCAAAGTCAAACACGAATCCGCAAATAAAAATTCGTTACGCCGTTTCCATATTTGCCAAACAAAAGAAGCAAAAAATAAACGCCAAGGAGCAGACACATTACCAATGCTTATCGGAGAGGAGATATTTGCAATAACCCAATCGAGAAGAGGCAAGGTGAAGAAAGTAGCTTGGTGTTCAGCCGAGACAATTGTCATCCAAAAAGCTCGCGTGGCTGAGCAATCGCGCAAGATGTGCATAATTGTCTCAGACGCAGCACCACAGCAGGGACAAGAGGAGTCCGAAGTCAAGCCTCGACGCAGTCTCTCTTCATTGGTAAGAAGACGTGAATGAAGTACAAGCCATAAGAAAGCCCGGATGCGTTGAGGTATCGACATGGACCAAACCGTAGACCAAGCTTTATCCGCAACACCCCAATTCGCTTCAACAAAATTTTTATACGCCCAGCTAAGGGTGAATTCCCCATTAGGCGATAAGGACCACGCGGCCGTGTCGCATTCAGCATCAGAACTTGGCGGTAAGATGCCCATGATGTGCGACATTGCTTCCGGAAAAAACAGAGATGCGAGACGCTCACCGTCCCACTGGTTGCTGTCGATCAACAAATCAGAGAAGTTCAGCACAAGGGGGGCTGTGGAGGGGGCACGACGCCAGTCTCTCAAAGGCCCTAGAGTTGGCACCCAAATATCATTCAAAATATCAGTAGAATTGCCGTCACCTATTAGCCAATGTATATTCCCACGAATCGAATCCCATACATTAGCGATTCCACGCCAAAGAGGTGAGCAATTGGGTCGAGCTATAGAAAGGGGACACAATGTGGCAATTCGATACTTTTCACGAAGAGCCCGAATCCACAAGTCATTAGGCCGGCTAACCAAATACCATGCGAGCTTGGACATGTGCGCCAAATTTCGTTCAAACGAACGTGCAATTCCAAGGCCTCCGAAACACATGGGGCGGGTGATTGCCTCCCAATTTACAAGAGAGATGGGACGAGATGCGCGGGAAGAGCCCCAAACAAAGCCGCGAATCAGTTTATCAATCTTGTCACAAACCCCCATAGGGAGTTTCGCTGTCTGCATGAAATAGGATGGGATGGCGCATAATACACATTTGGCAAGGGTAATACGTCCCGCAAGAGAAAGATAACGGGATGCCCAGCCATTGAGCTTCGATCGGATACGGTCAATAATAAAGTTGTAATCATATAGACGTACCCTTTCATGTTGAACCGGAACACCTAAATACGTGCCAAGCGACAAAGTTTTCTGATAGCCTAGAATCTCACAAATCTGATCTTGGATACATGGATCAGTATTTGGGGAAAAATAGATCTGTGACTTGCAAGCATTAACTTTGTGCCCCGAATACTTCCCAAACTACTGAAGAATGCTCGCAATATTCTGTGCTTGTAAACAATCAGCCTTCGCGTAGAGAATTAGATCGTCAGCGAAGAACAAATGCGACAGAGGTGTGCCATTACGGATCATCTGAAAAGGCTGCCAAGAACCATTATCAACAGAACGACGGATGTCTTGTCCTAGTTTCTCCATGGTGAGGACAAACAGGTAGGGCGAGAGCGGATCGCCTTGGCGAACCCCGCACTCCGGAGTAAAGGTCTCAGAAGGGACCCCATTCCATTGCACTTGCATAGTAGCAGATGTCACACAGTGCATAATAATACGAATAAGGTCCATGGGAAAACCTGCGTCGAGTAGAGTAGAACGAAGAAAATCCCATCGCACTTTATCAAAGGCCTTTTCGAGATCGATTTTAAGGGCCATCCATCCTTTTTTAGTTTTCTTCCCGCGCATTGAGTGAATAATCTCTTGATTCAAGATGACGTTATCGTTTATAGATCTGCCAGAGATAAACCCAGTTTGCGTCGGATGTATGAGTTGTGGCATGACCGACTTCAACCGACGAACAATGATTTTGGTGAGTAACTTGTATATGACCGAACAAAGTCCTATCGGCCTAAAATCCGCGAAGGATTGGGGAACATCTTTCTTGGGAATAAGAATAAGAGCAGTGCGATTCAAGGATGGTTCAATATTACCGCCCCGGAAGATACTTTGAATGGAGCGGCAGACGTCGGATCCAACTATATGCCACTGCTTTTGAAAAAACTCAGCGTGTAAGCCATCAAGACCGGGTGCCTTGAGAGGGGCCATTGCTTGTAAGGCCTCATGAATTTCTTGGTTTGGTGGGACGGCACACAGATTTTCCATAACCAGAGAATCAACAGCGGGAAACATACCAGCAATGCTGTAACTGCCTACAGGCGTGGGTCCAGTTGTGTAGAGTGCGCGGAAAAAATTGGCAGCTTCGTTGCAAAGAATAGCCTCATTGTCGCACCAACTGCCGTCAGAGAGTTGCACAGCACGAATTTTATTTTTAGCCTTACGCTGATATGCTATACGGTGGAAATAAGCTGTGTTCCGATCCCCAGAGCTAATCCATTCTGACCGTGACTTTTGTTGCCAGAGAAGCTCCTCTTGATCAAGGATGGATTCAAGCTCGAGGCGTAAATCATGCTCAAGAGAAATAAGAAAACCAGAATGTTTCCTCTCAAGAGCCTTTTGAGCACCTCGCAATCGAGCCATAATGGATCTTTTTTTGGCACCAATGTATCCAAAAACAGTGGTATTCCAGACGTCCGCGGCTGCTGCAAAGCGATGAATGGTGTTAGACAGCGAAGCGGAAGATTGCCAATTGTCCGCTACCATACGATCAAAATCATCATGTCACTGCCATCCAGTGAAATAACGGAAATGACGCAGTCTAGATGCATGACGAGCGTAGCCAACATGAAGAAGAAGGGGTCTATGGTCCGATCTCATGCGGAATAAATGAGTCACGCATGTTTCGGGAAAATGTTCATCCCAAAGATCGTTACAAAGCATACGATCTAATCGTGCATAAGTCATCCCACGCGACCAAGTAAATTCCGGCCCTTGAAATCCCAAGTCTCGAAGGCCGCTGTTAAATATAAAGTCCTGAAATTCACGGCTAGCGGGAGTAGAACCTTTACCACCTTTTCTTTCCGAAGCATCAAGAGTGGCATTAAAATCGCCCATAAGGAGCCATGGTTTAGAGATTGCTGAAGCTAAATTCATAAGATGCGGCCAAAGAGATTTTCTTTTAGAAGAGCTGGGGCTAGCATAAACAATAGTAACCAAAAAGGAGTGCCCCGAGTGTAGACTAGTAACTTCACAGTGGAGAAATTGAAAATGATGTACGAGGACGGTAACACTAACCGAGTGATGCCAACATAGCCATATTCCTCCTGAGAAACCCAGGGATTCAATCCGATGAGAAAAAGCGAAACCTAGAGAACTGATAACCGAGTCAGCACGTGACCCACTAATGCGCGGCTCAACTATGCCAAGAAAATCAGGGCGATTGTCTCGAAGATACTGTTTAGCGGCTGTCAAAAACTTAGGGTGTCCACAGCCTTGGACGTTCCAACACATAGCTTTAATATCCATTAAAAAAATAAAATGTAGAGGATGGTAACTCAAATCTGCGAAGAAGCCGTAGGGGCAGAAGACGACGCATTGGCAGCTATCGAGGGGGAAGTAGTAGCAACTGACAAGGACGGACTAACCGTCTGTGCGCTTGAAACAATGCTCTTCATAGGGATGGTTACCAACGGAGCCTGCTCAATATGCTGTTTGAGAGGCAAGGAGTCAGGCGGTTTCCGTTGTCTAGGAGTGGGAGGTGCTGGCTGGTTTTGCTGAACATGAATGTTGGGGTCAACATTCTCACTGATCACAATGGATGTGTGCTTCGATTTGTCAAACTTAGATGGAACACGGGCGGACGACACGGGGCGGGAGGAACCGGGGGAAGGCCGCGCTAATGTAGCATTCAGTTTAGAGGAGGCAGGAGCAACGGGTTGCTGTACTTTCAGAGACTTCTTGACAATCACAGGAGCACGAGTCTTGGAAAGGCGAGGATCGGCTGCAACTTTGCCTTTCGCGCGACTCGCGTCTAAGGCGGATGACCCCGAAGGAGATGTATCTGGCAGAGAAATATGCGGAACTGGGAGGGAATCTTGGGCAACCATGTTGTCAGAGATGTGGTCTGCGGGAATGTCCTCGGAAACAGCATTTGGCAAGGAGTCTTCCTCAAAGATTGGGTTGAAATGGGAACCTGTTTTCAGCGTTGTAGGTTGGTTGACATTGTTAGGCGAGTCTTTGCGTGGAGTCCGACGGGGGCGACGCTCAACCTTCATCCAAGGCCCAAATGAGGACGATGTAGGTGATGGCAAGGGGGGGACGGTGGAGCGGTTGGTTCACAGCACATCTCTCCAACCGGGTTGTGCACTAGCGAGCAAATGTCCTGCACATGGCCGTATTTGCCGCATTCAAAACATATTGTCGGCAAGGATTCATACTCAACTAGTTGTAAGCGTCCATTGATGAGTAACTTGGAAACGAGAGGCTTCCGAAGATCAATCGCAACTGCCATTCTCGCAAAACGACCACGACAACCATGCTCGGTTTGATAGTCAAGTTTCACAACCTTACCAATGCTTTGTCCAATTTCAGAGATGATGCTATGTTTGTATAGAAGGACCGACAATCCGGGCAAGCGAATCCAAGCCACAATACGATTGGGATGCGGGTTCGACGTTGAAAAATCAATGGACCAAGGCTCAACAGTAAGATAATGTCCAAAGATCGTCCAAGGACCCCCCGCGATTGCTTCGAGAGAGTCAGCATTGGTTCTGAAGGAGACTAGGAAGTAGTCATTTTCAATGTCCATAAGGCGGAAGGATTGTTTCGGCTTCCAAAGGTCATACAGTCGATTGCGGAGAGTGGTGTAACCGATTTTCCGGCCAAGCAATTTCACTACCACAGTGTGATCCAAGCTTTTAGCAGCCAGATTTTGAATTCTGTCAGAGAAATCAATCGCGATCACGCCATCAACCGTGGAGCGAGTAACGTCGCCTTCGATTATCTCAAGGTCTTCTTCATCAAGGAAGTCGGTTTCAGTAGGGGTAGGCGGTGATTGGTTTCCAACGAGGGAATCTTTATATGAAGGAGGGGCCGGGGACATAGGAGTAGGGTTTACAGGCGAAGCAGTCGGCGGGATAATTGGCGAGGATTGGATCCCTTCCATTGCCGTCGGAGACTGTTCTTTATCGGCAACCGGCTGGCCGGTGTCGGGCGGCTTGTCGTCATCGCAGCGGGCCTTCTTCACCGTGCGATCGGCAGCGATCGCAGTAGGGCGTTTCGCAGTAGGGTCGCTAGGGTTTTCCATATATTTATTTAAATTTATTTTTTAGGAGTGTTTAACATTTGTTTATATTAGAATATAATGAATGTTTAGTGATTTATTTTTAAAGTTAATTAAAATTATATTGTAATTAACTATATTTTTATTACTCAATTAAAAAATATTTAATAAAAATGATTGAAGATAATAAATAGAATAGTAAGTAGTCAGTCAAGTGTAAATTTATTATAAATAAACATAAGGGTACTGAGTATTTTTTATTTTGAAATAAACTGAATTATATTCAAAGTGATAGGATTACAAAGGTATCACACTGTAAATTGAATATTTTTTAACTATAAAGGTAAGTGTATTCTATACCAGACCTCGGGAAGTTAGGTGTCTTTTTACCAAATTATAAAAAAACACATTTCATTAATTATTTTAAATTTTAGACTCGGATTTATTAAAAAACGGTCCATATCAATCTCAAACTATTAAAAATTAATGGCTTAATACACTTTTCTCACTAAACTTGACATGTTTTCCCAGCTTGCCCCTTAAAGTACGTTTTGCCCACTTTTACCCCCTAAAATTTTCACCGTTACTCATATAACCCCAAAAAGAGACGTCATTTGAAAAACATAATAGCCAATAAAAAGTCGTCATGTAACCCATTTTATTTATAATTTCTCATTTTCAGTATATTATATCAAAACAATTTTGAAAATAAAAAAGAGCGAAAATAATAATAAAATATAATTAAAACGATAAACTTAGTACATCCCCAAAACTGTAACACCCGAGTTTGGGGGTCGGGTGAAAATAATATTAAAATATGTTTCGGGTCTCGGGTTTCAGTTTTCTAATTATAATAATAAAATAATGTTTTGGGCCTCGTGTATTCAAAACAATGATTTTTATGTTGAGCTTGTTTTGGTTTTAAAACTCAATTCAATGGAATTTAAGATTTGCCATCTCATTAATGGCAAAATTGTAATATTGGGGATTTTTGTAATAGCCCAATAAAATAAAACAAAAACAAAACCCCATTTCACCATCTTCTTCCACTTTCTCTTCTTTTGAACGTGAACTTCTCCCCATCCTCCCATTTTACTTTTTCATCAAATCTTGCCTTCATTTTTGGAGCTCTTGCAAGGGTAACAACAAATTCTTTTTATCCTCAACTTCCTCTTTCTTTCCATACCATTAGTTTTCATTAAAATTTATTATTTAGAGTTTTGTGTTTTTGGATTTTGGAAGAAAAAGATGCAAACTTTACCATCCATTGTTTGAGTTTTTGATTCTTTGATAATAGATAAGTTAATATTAACCCAAGGGATCCAACATACTAGATTTTTTTTTACATTGTTTTAAATGGATTTTTGGATTTGGGTTTTGAGGGGTTCTTGGAAGGGTTTTAAGGTTAGTTGTGGGTGTGTTTGATGTTGGAATTGGGGGCTGATGGTTATACTATGTTTGGGTAGTGTTTTGAACATGTTTAAGAGTGCTTTGAATGACTACATTGCTGCTTTTTGATGGGTTTTTGTGGAAGTACGAAAATGAGAATTTGGAGAATGAACTTGACTTTGAATTGTGGGAATTGTAGTGGATTTGTGTGTTGGTGTTGAACTTTGGGTTTGTGGCTGATTTTGGAACTAATGTATTGTCTTTGAATGGTTAGAAGCAAGAGAAAACAATGGAGAAGCTTCGGGCTCGAATCCGGAAACTTGGATGCTTGGTAGGCTAGTCGGTTTGTGCAAATGGAGTGGTTGGTGAGTGATTATTGTTTTTAAATGGTTTTTAAATATTGGTTCAAGCATGTGGACCTAGGATGGGCTTGGTAAACCCACCTAGAGTTGAGATTAGGGTGGTAGCCTAATCTCAAGCTTTAGTTAGAAACTTTTGGTTGAACTCCTAATTGCTTATTATGCCTCTTGTTTATTTGTGTTTATGGTAGTTATGTATATTGTGTTATACATGTTGTTGAGGCATGGTTTGGTGCATTGTTATGCATGTGGTTTGGGTTATGAATTATGCATGATAGTGATCATGGTGAGTACGTCCTAATTCATTTTTGTCAAGGGTAGTGGTCGTCTCCAAGTTGTTGGTGTCGATGGCAAAAGGGTCCTGGAAACCGTTGTGAAGGCATGTAACCTGTTGATTGTGCCGAGGTTCTTTGTTGTTTCAAAGATTGCTGATTCGGATGGTTTTTCGTGGTTCTCGATCATCACCACTCCCAAGTAAGCCACTCGTTCTCGAACCCGGAGATCAAATCCATAGCTCTTTTTTCTTAAGATGTTATATTTAGTGCTGCCTATTGTAAAACATGCATGATGTGTTGTGATTGTGAAATGCAGCCCTGTATTCACTCACTTGGCGGGAAGCATCGGGGCATGGAAGGCAATATCCCCTGAAGTTCTACAAGCAGTTTTTAAGGTTCCGGCTGAGACAGAGAAGCTTTTCCGGTCCAAGCGAAACAATGATGCCATCTTCTTCCCATCACCACAATGAAGCAACAAATCTCTGTAGCTTTCTTCTAGTTCCAGTTTTTTTTCTTCCAAATAAATGGTATTTAGGATGACAAGAGCATTGCATTCTTTCCCTAACAATTCAGGTTCGATCCCCCTTGTCGCTAGCTTCCACAATTTTATTTTTCTTATTCCAATTGGTGGTGACATTTGTCACCTGATTGGGGAAGGAAAATAATTTTAATAAATCTAATAAAAATAGACAATTCCCTCAAATAAGGTGGTGACACGTGTCACCACCTAATTGAACAATTAATTTATTTTATTTGATTAAAATTAGAACTAAATTAAATGATTCTATAAATAAAGGGGACTAAATGTGTAATTATACCAATTATTTTAACAGTCTCGTTAACTTTTTCGTTTTTTAACAGCAGGTGGCTACATTGGAACCAATTAAATATTTGTGTGGTATATTTAACACAATTGAAAATATAGTGGTCAAATCGACATCAACCCTATAGTTCGGTGGTCATTATTATCCATATCCATTATTTTCAAACCTAGAGACATAAACTGTAAAAATAATAATTAATATAACTTAATATCATAAGCTCTCTTCACCACTTCATTTATAATTTTGTTTCAATTAATTAAATTCACGTCATTTTTTTATTTCGCACACTGTATTTCTTTATTAGTTAAAATTTTTAATCATCCTCTTATTTATCCCATTTTCTACCATTCAAATCTCCACGCATCAAAATTCCATTTTCAATTAATTTAAAATCATACAAACCTCTAAATTCTTCAAATGCATTGCTTTTCATCCTACCTTCTTATACCCTCCAGTTTTGTCTTAACTAGCAAAAAAATACTATTAGAAAAAGCCTTACCCGTTTTTTTAATTTTCTCTCCATTATAGTTGTTTTCGTTTATTTGTCTTGTTTTTTATTCATATATTTTATTACGTTTTTTTTGTTTCTGCGGCACATTTTCTCTGCCTTTATATCATGTCTCTGTCTTATGCCACGCTTCTATGGTTACTTTTTCAGGTTTTTGGTGTTCGTATGGTGAGCCTCACATCACTTGTAACCCCCTAGACCCGCCTATGCATTAATACGGATCCTAAGAAATCACATTAGGGTCATTGGAGTGACCCACGATAAAATTTCAAATAAACAAAATTTGCTGAACCATTTGAAATCATAAATCAAGTTTTGAATTAAAATACAAATTTAGAAAAACATTTAGACAATGAAACAAAACTCTGATACAAATTATTAATACAAGTTTCAAACTCGAATATAAATCAAAACATGACATACGTGCCCCCTAATTATACAGGTACCATACTCCGCAAGCAAGCCAAAGAAACTCTCATACCGACGTTGACAGTTGCGACAAAGTCGATCTTCTGACCTGTGATGGTAAAAACAATGTGAGCTTCGAAAAGCTCAGTAATACAAACTACCAAGAGATGCTAAAAGCACAAGTAGGTATATGGCAAGCTTTACATTGTCATGAAGAACTGAGCAACGGTAAGCTTAAATTACGATCCGAGATTTTAGAGGAGCATTATGCCAGAAGGTAAATGAATTGTTCTTTGTTTGATCACCTGAACCTTAAGAGATGAGTCTAAAGCCGGAGATTTAAAGAGATTCAGATTTCAAAAGTTAAATCAAGGAGTTCACAGTGGTTCGTTAAGTGCGAATTGTAAGTTTACGGAGAGTCCAACTTTGATATATTAATTTAGTAAGGTATTTTCAGAAGAGGCCAGAAAGTTTTATTAATTTACTTAACTACCCTCCAACCGAACTCCAAAATACAATTCCCCCTGAGCTGCATATAGAAGGTCTTACCCTAGGCCTAAGGCGTAGGAGCCTGCCTAAGGGAATGCCTTAGGTCCAGAAAGACTTACACTAGGCATGTGGGCATAGGAGCTTAGGCCTAGAAGGACTTACCAGTGCTGAGCCTACAGATCTTCATTCATATCCCAGATAATATACTCAATATGATTTCAGTTTATATTCTGAAGACAGTATTACAGAAAATAGATGTTAGATCTATTTTTATACCAGAAGACAGATGTCAAATTATTTTTATTATTATTATTATTATTTCCTATTCAATGTCATATATCAGATATATTTTTCATATCAGAGGTTAGAAACCAGGGAATTGCTTCCCTTTCGAATAACAGAGTTGTACTTTTAATTTTTAGCAGATGGTCTTGGTTTAGAACAAAGAGTATTTACGGA
Organism: Hibiscus tridactylites; assembly: GCA_958450335.1. Lineage (NCBI taxonomy): Eukaryota > Viridiplantae > Streptophyta > Magnoliopsida > Malvales > Malvaceae > Hibiscus > Hibiscus tridactylites. The sequence goes on from OY288292.1 coordinate 43,230,826, forward strand.
TACATAGTACTTGCCTTACAACTCAATTTATTTTTCAGAAACATTCGATAAGTATCAGAAAGAGGCATCCGACAATCTTTGGACAGATTTCAGAACGAGATTGTAGAACTAATGTTTTGATATATAATAATTGAAAAATGTTTTGGACTGATTTAAAAAGTATTTAAAACATTTACAAAGTCCAAACAACTTGAAATTATGTTTAGGGAAGCTTTTAAAAGGGTTTTACAAGTTTTTTCAAAGCCAAACTTCACAAAACCGTCCAGGCGATTCAAAACGCCCTAAGGTGTTTCGAAACAGGGGATTCCAGTAGAAAAAACGTTTCGATACAAGTATCGAAACGGGCTTTCCCTGGATGAGGATTTTTCCCAGCGTTTCGATACGCCTACGTGGCATTGACCACAACGGTCATAAACCCCAACGACTATTTCCCAACTAACTTTTAAATGCAGGTTGTTTCGATACGGGGACAGGCGTTTCGAAACGGGTGTTTCGAAACGGACTAAAGTGTTTCGATACGGGTCCACGTCAGACTGCAGCGGCTCTTTCCACTTAAAGGGTGTTTCGAAACAGGCACGGCTGTTTCGAAACGGAGAGCTGCATAACTGCATTTATGGTGGGAATTAAAGTCCTCAACGGCTCCAATTCAATCCCAACGGCTAGTAACGGCTAGAAACTCATCAAGGAGTATAAAAGGACCTCCAAGCATCAAGTAAAGGCTAATGCTCATATTGTCAAACATCGAATGATCAAGAATTGTCTTAGAGCTTAAATTGTCATTTATTGTATAGACAAACACTAGTGAGCTAAAATTGTCAAATTTGCTCAAGTGTTTTAGGTTTTGGGTGAGTGCTTAATTGTTGAAACAAACACCTATTAGAGGGTTTTAAGTTTGCTTCTTGTTTCTCTTTGTAAGAGAGGGTTTCAATCAAGGCTTTGGGTAGAAAGCTTGATTGTGTATAAGGGTTACCTCCTAAGCCTAGAAAAGGGGACGAATCAATAGTGGATTGATTGGAAATCCTTAGTGGGGAGATAAGGTAGTGGATGTAGACCTTGTTTAGAAGGTTGAACCACTATAATTCATTGTGTCAATTATCATTTTAGCTTCCACAACCCTTCCACCCAAAAATCCACCTCTCCACCACTTGGTGAGCCACATTGGTTGAACGAATCGAGCACCCTACAACTCAACAATTGGTATTAGAGCTTAGCTCAATCGAAGGGGATTTACATCCTATTGAGAAGATCCGGCAAGCTCGATCATTATTTCATCAACCGGCTCAAATGGCACAATCAATCGACAAACCGCTTTTCTTTGACGGAACCCACTATGCCCATTAGAAGACAAAGATGAAGTTCTTCATCAAATAAAGAGATTACTTGCTATGTGATATAGTTGAATATGGTTCGTTCGTGCCTTAAAGAAGCAAAGCGGAGTGGAGTGCCGACGATCGCAAGAAGATGGAGCTTAATTGCAAAGCCTTGCACATCTTGTTTTGTGCTTTTGGCCAAACCATCTATGAGAAGATGTCTTCTTGTGAGAGTGCCAAGGAGGTATGGGACAAGCTTGAAGTCACATACGAGGGGACCGATGAAGTCTAGGAGACCAAGATTGGGCTCCTAACCTTAGAGTATGAGAACTTCAAAATGGATCCGGAAGAGAACATCGAGAAGATGTTTGATAGGTTCTCTACTATCACCAATGGTCTCAAAGGCTATGGAGAAGCCATCCCGGAGGAAAAGCTTGTTCGAAAGCTCATTTACTCACTTTCCGAGTCATGGGACTCAAAGAGGATAACCATCATCGAAGCCAAGAATTTGAAGACCTTGAAGCTTGATGAACTCACGAGGTCACTCTTTACTCATCAAATCATGAAGAAGAATAAAGAAGATTAGAAGAAGAGGGAAGAAATTAAAGCTATGGGAGAGAAGAAAATCAAAGGGCTTGGCATCAATGCAAGTGTCATGGCTCTCAAATCCTCCACTTGTCATCATGTCTACACAAGTGAAGAGGAGGATGAAGATGAAGAGATAGTTCATCTCTTCAAGAAGTGTGCCCCGTTCATGAAGAAAGCTTTGAGAGAGCTTGAACGAGATTCCAAGAAAAATGAGAGGGCAAGCACTTCAAGCCATAAGAAGAAGGCACATGTGGCTACTTGGAGTGATGAGGACTCCACCAACGATGAACAAGCCAACCTTTGCCTTATGGCCATTGAAGAAGATTCAAGGGTAACTTCTAATTCATCTACTTCATGTTCTTACTCTTTTGATGAATTACAAGATGCCTATGATGATTTGGTTTTAGAGTTTAAAAATCACATTTTGAAAAACAATAAATTGATTTCAAAGTTAAAAATTCAAAATGATTTGATTTCTAAAACCAAACTTGAACTTGAAGCAAAACTCAAAGAGTTTGAATTAAAATGTTTTTATTTACAAAATTTGCTTCAAAAAGTTCAAGAAGAAAAGGATTTGATTTCCAAATAACTTGAAAAGAAAAACAATTTTGGAAAATCAAATTATTATGTAAGACAATCTAGTGCCCCTAGATTTGTAAAAAGAAAATGATTTAGAAGTGTTTGGGTCCCAAAAGACTAACCACTTCAATTAAAAAGGATGACATTGAAAAATGGATTCCTAAGGGGACTAAAATTTGTGCTATTAATGTTCATGGATCCAAAGCAATTTGGATACCAAAAATTACTTGATTGTCTTTTGCTAGGTGTGATGGAGATGTTCAACAAGTCAAACATTGAGGGGGAGCTCCATGCACACAAGGAAGAACACTTGAAGAAGGAAGGCTTCAAATCCTACCTTGAGTTCAAGTGTGGTAATATCTAGTTGCTTTTGCATTTAATTGTTTTAATTTTTACTTAATTCAACTAGATGATCATAAATGTTGGACTAACATTTTATTGATGCTTTGAGTAAGGGGGAGCCATTTTAAAACCAAATTCTTATTTTTGTCAATTTTTACCTTTATTGTTATTTTGAACTTAATGTTTTAAATTCTTTTTGATATAACAAAAAGGGGGAGAAATGGTTTGAAAACTGAATTTTCAAATGAATAAGGGAGAGCTTTATTTGATTTCATATTCTTAATCTCTTATTCACATTTTTAAAGTTAAAGGGGGGGGGGGGGGGGAATCCCAAACAATTTTTCAAGTGAGTTTTATTATATCAAAAAGGGGAGATTGTAGAACTAATGTTTTGATATAATAATTGAAAAATGTTTTGTACTGATTTAAAAAGTATTTAAAATATTTCCAAAGTCCAAACAACTTGAAATTATGTTTAGGGAAGCTTTTAAAAGGGTTTTACAAGTTTTTTCAAAGCCAAACTTCACAAAACCGTCCAGACGTTTCGAAACGCCCTAAGGTGTTTCGAAATAAGGGATTCCAGTAGCAAAAACGTTTCGATACGAGTATCGAAACGGGCTTTCCCTGGATGAGGATTTTGCCCAGCGTTTCGAAACGGGCTATGCCGTTTCGATATGCCTACGTGGCATTGACCACAACGATCATAAACCCCAACAGCTATTTCCTAACTAACTTTTAAATGCAAGTCGTTTCGATACGGGGACAAGCAGACTAAAACGTTTTGATACGGGTCCACGTTAAACTGCAACGGCTCTTTCTACTTAAAGGGTGTTTCGAAACGGGCACGGCTGTTTCGAAACGGAGAGCTGCAGAACTGTATTTATGGTGGGAATTAAAGTCCTCAACGGCTCCAATTCAATCCCAACGGCTAGTAACGGCTACAAACTCATCAAGGAGTATAAAAGGGACCTCCAAGCATCAAGTAAAGGCTAATGCTCATATTGTCAAACATCAAATGATCAAGAATTGTCTTAGAGCTTAAATTGTCATTTATTGTATAGACAAACACTAGTGAGCCAAAATTGTCAAATTTGCTCAAGTGTTTTAGGTTTTGGTTGAGTGCTTAATTGTGCAAACAAACACCTATTAGAGGGTTTTAAGTTTGCTTCTTGTTTCTCTTTGTAAGAGAGGGTTTCAATCAAGGCTTTGGGTAGAAAGCTTGATTGTGTATAAAGGTTACCTTTTAAGCCTAGAAAAGGGGACGAATCAATAGTGGATTGATTGGAAATCCTTAGTGGGGAGCTAAGGTAGTGGATGTAGACCTTGGTTAGAAGGTTGAACCACTATAATTCATTGTGTCAGATATCATTTTAGCTTCCACAACCCTCCCACCCAAAAATCCACCTCTCCACCACTTGGTGAGCCACATTGGTTGAACGAATCGAGCACCCTACAACTCAACAGAGATACCTACGAATAGGAGAGTTTGATAAAACGACTTAGACCAAGCATCGAAAGTTGATGCATCAGGATTATCAGGATTTCAGATATATCGTGAGCAAATTAAACGTTACAACTTACGAGGGTATTATGGTCGTTTTGACCTTCATGGGTAATTTGATAATTTAGACAAACCAAGCATAAGTAACGATACAAATAATTCAAGAATTCGAGTTGCTCTTTAGGTTTCGCAGAATTGACCACAACGTACAACCAAAAGTAGTTCTCCTTTCACTAATCGCCCGCTAAACTTATTACCAGGAATCGAGCATATATTCGAACGGTATTTTCCAAGTATTCGAACATGTGCATTACTCTTGAACTCATTCCAAAACATTGAATGTGCCTTAAGAGAACAGATCTCTCTTACTATTAACTATGTAATTTCTCCCAATAAATTGTACGCCTTCATATGGTATTCCTCCAATATCATCTTAGTATCAGAAACGACCAACAGACACGGGTCGTATATTACCACTTTTTATTTAAGACATTACATGGTTGGCTTTATTTGGAGTTCTCAATTTCATGTCTTAGAAATATTCTCAATCACTATAATATCTGAGGGTATTTCAGACAATTTGATGCTCGAAGGTGCTACGATTGTTCAGAGTCTTCCGGTCCTTCCAACTATTCATTCATTTAAGTTCTCGAGGGTAAACCATCATTTTGATTAATTTGGAAACTAGTGCCGAAGATAGATTATTCTTTTTGGTCATTATGGATATTCTGATCAGTTCAACATCATTAGTATTTCCAAATATTTTTGTCATTTTAATCAATTCAGCAATTTACGCAATTTTAACTAATTCAACATACAAATATTTTCTCCCAAACGTCTTCAGAAATTTATTCGGTTTCAAAAAGAATTTGAGCAATTTACAATATCAAAGGTGAATCATCTTTATTATAACTTCTCAAGCCAGTTTCAAGATTTTCAGAGGAATTAATTGATATACCGAATCTAGTGTAGATTCCTAGACCACTTTCAATGATATGAGTATTTTAGTCATTTTCATACATCAAGGGCATTTTCGTAATTCATTAGTCAACATAATCAAATTTGGAGATCAACTGTTTCTAGTAATCGCTTACTGAACTCGAAAGCCCTTTCGATTTATCAAACCTCTTATTCGAGTATTTGTACTGGCCATTATCATTTTTATCTCATAAATGATCGACATAAGCGGAAGTAATCACATGCTCAAACATGGTCGTGCAAGCATTAACCAATTACCAACATGTTACAAAAGCATGCAGAAGGTAGTGATGTATTACCTTGAATCCTTGTTGTATCGGTTAACCCTCAAACGACATTTGAACACCCTTGAACCCGGATTTGACGTCCCTCCACCATTCGTATTCAAGGAATTGTGAGTACCTTCAATCACACAATATCTCATTTTTGTCCTTATTCAGAGAACACTTAACTTTATAGATAAATACATAAAGAATTTCGGATTCAAGGTCATATTTGGAGGCTTTCGGGTCAGAATTTTACAAAACGGGCTTCAAAATCAGATTCAGGGCGTCGAAAAACATAAAACGGAAGTTTTCGGAAAAGTTGACTTTTCGGTCAATGGTCAAAGTCAACGTCGACGTCAGTAGTCAAGTCAACGATGACGTCATCGGTCAAGGTCAACTGAATTGACTCGACGAGTTGACTCAACCGGGTCGGATGCGGGTTAGAGGCGGTTCGGGTCGGACTCGGGTCAGGACGGTTCGGGTCTGGGTCATGGGCCGACCGGTTTAACCGGTCCAGCCGGTTCACTTACCCTAAATCTCAGGTCGCCAGAAAAATGGTCATCGGAGATCTCGACGGACACGATTCTGCAATAAAAATATAGATCGATCAACCACAATTTCAACCCATACAAATATAACGCGAAAAAAGCCGGAAATCTATCGAAAATTACCTATCTCGCACTCGAACGGCCAAAAAATGAAGAGACTCCGATGAGGAGCTTGCCGGCGTCGGACATGCAAGCGGTCGGCTGGGTTTTACTCGCTGTCACATCAGGGACCCGGATCTTGTGCCCATTTCACAAACGGCCGGCAACCGAGACCGGAAAAGCAAGAAACATCGGCGATGTTTGGGTTTCTCGCAGCCGCTTCAAATGGGGTTTGTCGGCGAAAGGCGGCTCGGCTACGCGCGTGGTGGTTATGGCTGGGATCGTGGCGACGCGACGCCTTCGGCGATGTAGGCAGTGACCACCACCACCCGACGGTGACGGAGATGGACGGCGGCCGATCGGGAAGGTGAAAGGTCGCTTTAAAAAAACTAAGCAATCTGATTTTTTTTATCTAGAATGTGCATTGGTTTTGGGTAGGTGAGGAGTCTCACTTTTATTCGATTTTGAATTAGACAATTAATCCATAGTCAAATAAAAACAGGAGTAAACTAAAGCCATGAATTGCCTTAGCTCAGATTGTTAAAGCTTGGGTTTACCAAGCATGTGTTATGGGTTCAAGCTTTCACAGCCACACTTACCAAAAAAATTTTTACTTGCTTTCCCCTTTTAAGCCTCTACTTTTTATTTTAGGGTGTTACATCACTTGTCTCTGAATCGTGTTTGTCGGTGACCACGTAGAGTTTAATCATCTTTTGGGTTGTTTGGCGATGTAACATATAGTGAATTGTTGTTTTTGTGAATAGGCGTGAAAGGTTGTTGTCGATTTTGGGATTCCTTTTAGTTCGTGTTTTGAGAACTCTCCCATGGACCTTTTCTATAATATATCGCTATGATTTTCTTTTTAGATTTATGATTTTGTCTTTGTCATTCTTTTAGATTTTCGGAACTCTAATGTTTATGTTATAGTTTTATTTTATTTATCAATAAAAATATATGGTTAATGTATAAAAAATATTATTAAAAAAATTAAATTGCAGAACTGTAAACAAAACAAAAAAAACTCTGCTATGCTTTTGCTGTCCAAGTCCGTAAAATTGAACATTTAATCTCGATTTATGTTGAAAAAATAGGGTAAATTATACTGTTAATATTTAAATTTTAAATGTTGTCTCATTTTGATATGAAAAAAAGTTATAATTATTTTTTTTCTTATGTAATCTAATATTTCTCTAATCAAACATCATAATTTTAATCTCTCAAATCAACCAAATTAATATATGCCCTATTTGGCAATTAGCGGATAGCTGATAGCGGATAGCAGATTACATTAGCTGATAGCTGATTGCATTAGCTGTTTTGACTAGCGAATTGTATTAGCTAATTGTATAAAAGTGTTTGGTAAAATTAATTAATAGCTGGTAGTTGTTAAGTTATTTAAACAAGCAAAATGACATATAAGGACATGATTATATTCAATACTTGTTTGAATAGTTTATTAGTTATCAATATTTTGTATCTAATTATTATTAATTAGATCTATAAAATTATTTTTAATATAACTTTTCTAAACATATTCAAATTATTTATATATTAATTTATTATTTATATAATTATTTTAATATAATTTAATTAATTAATTAATTTAAGGGTTATCTTCACCAGTGATCCCTTTTGTTTAGGGTGTGTTTTATTTTGGTCACCAAAATTCAAAAACGTGTATTCTGGTCCCTCACATTAAAAAACGTTTATATTTTAGTCACCCAACCGTTAGTCTCCGTTACTTTGCTAACGGGTGGCTGACATGGCTCGTTAAAAAAACAAAAAAAAACCACGTGTTTAGGCCATGTCACTTCACCTTCTTCTTCTTCTTCTTCTTCTTCTTCTTCTTCTTCTTCTTCTTCTTCTTCTTCTTCTTCTTCTTCTTCTTCTTCTTCTTCTGTTTTCTCTTCAATTTGATTGTTTGATTGAGAAACCTCATTATATCTTTGAGTCCTGAAATCATTAAAAGAATACATAAAAACAAAACATAATTTTCATTGTTTTAAAACACAAAGTGAAAATCTGGGTTTTACCTGGAGAAAACTTTGCTTAAGAACTCAAACAGAGCAGAGATGAAGACCTAGAAAAATCCACAAAGATTGAACATCTTTCGAAAGAGAAATGCATTAAAACAACTCATAATCATCACATTAAAAATGGGTTTTCATCAAATATAAACGTTTTCTAGAGATCAACATCGTTTCCGCTGAAGACCTCGCTCCGGTCTCCAAAAACATGAAGACCTACGCGGTCGTTTGGGTCAAATCGGACGAGAAGCTCGCCACCGGAGTCGACCAGAGAGGCGGAACTGATCCGACGTGGAATGATCGGTTCACGTTCAAAGTCGACGACAAGTTCGTGAACTCGGAGGATTCAAAGATCGTTGTTGAGATTTACGCGGCGGCGTGGGTTAAAGATGCTTTGGTTGGATCGGTTAATGTTTTGATTAACGATATTTTCCATTTGCGATCTGTTACCGAAGCCACAATCAATAACAACGCCAGCAGGACCGTCACGCTTCAAATCCGCCGCCCTTTTGGCCGCCCTCAAGGGATTCTTATGATGGAGGTTGCTCTCGTTGACAGTACAATGCGAAGCATGCCTCGATTAGAAAACCTTAAACCGGAAACGACAAACGGAGGCGGCGCCGACGGCCATGAGAATCATGACACAAATGCTTACGCCAAGATAAGCCGTTCACAAAGCGACCGATTTACTGAGTTAACAATAGAGGAAAGCCCGTACCACAAAAGGGGTGACAAACTTTCGACTATTCAATGTGGAAGCATCGTGAACGGTGACTCACTTTGTAACTCGGACGTGGGGCCATCGGCTTCCGTTGTGGCGGCGGCCATTGCGAAAGGGTTGTATCAACCGCCGGTTAACGATCGACCTCAGACGACTGAAACGAGTAAGATATCGGAATGGACAAAGAAGGAGAGGGAGGAGGAGCTGTCGATGAAGCTAGAGAGGTGGCGGTCGGAAATGCCGCCTCCGGGCACCGGGAACGGGAGCGTGAAAAGATCGAGGAAAGGGAGGAGGTCGAGGAACAGAAGGAGCGGTGGGTTCAAGTTGTTTTCATGTTTCGGCAATGCTTTCCGGTTTTCTAGACACGTGGATTTTTTTATTTTTTTAACGAGCCATGTCAGCCACCCGTTAGTCAAGTAACGGAGACTAACAGTTGGGTGACTAAAATGTAAACGTTTTGTAACGTTAGGGACCAGAATACACGTTTTTGAATTTTGGTGACCAAAATAAAACACACCCTAAACAAAAGGGACCACTGGTGAAGATTACCCTTAATTTAAATACACATATAAATATGTGATAATAAAAAAGTAAATAGGATTAGCTTATAAATAGAGTGAGAAAATATTTAGTTCAAGTTATTTTGAGATTTTTGGTAACTGATAAGGGTAAAAGAGTCTTTACAACTCTAATATCAAACCTCTAATCTCAAAAAGCTCATATTATTAGTTTTTTTTTTCAAAATTAGCGGTTTCATTCTAATCCGCTCTTTCAATCTGTTGTTTACCAAACAACAATATTAGCGGATTTGACTAGTCAAACCTCTAATTATGCCTTAAACCTCTAATTTTTGCCCAAACCCCTCTTTACCAAACATAGCAATAATATTTTCAATAATATACTAAATAATCTTACATTCAATGTACCATATGTTGCACAAAAATCTTCTGCATTTTTTGACGCACCTTTATATATCCTAATATTAAAAAATCAAATATGAAGTTCTTACACTAAATTCTAAATATTAAACCCTACAAATATACCTTACACTCAATACTCTAAACTTTAATCGTAAGCCCTAACTTCAAACTTATTTTTTAATGTTGAAGTATAAATAAAAACACAGAAAATAAACAAACAATTTTTGCACATATGTTCCCTAAATAATTTGATACGTGACAAAACTAATACATATGAAATGAATTAAAATACAACACAAATAAATAATTATGTAAGAATATATAAATTATATATATATATATATATATATATTTATAAACAGTAGGTTGAAAAAACAATGAAAACTTAAGTCATTCTTCTATGTTAAATTTCTCCGGTTTATAGTTTTCTCGGTAAGTTTTTTTTTTATCTCATTTTTATTTAATCAGTAGTGATAACCGGTTTTAGTACTAATTGTCGATTATCGGTGTCTATTATTTTTCTTGCTTTTTCATATTTTGTTTTTTAATTTTAATAAAAAAATTTGCTCTTATGGCACGTGTTTCCTTTACTTTTGTTGCACGCGTTTTATATGCTTTTGTGGTTCATTTCATCTGTCGTTTGGCACGATTTCAGCGTACCTTAGCGGTCGTTTGGTGCTCGTATAGAGATCCTCACGATGCTAGCTTTCTGATTTGATTCCGTTGGTGGTTATAGAAAATATTGATCCTCACTCGTATGATGGCTTATTAGCCGATGTAGTCAGAATTGTGTAGCGGAGCAACCTGCCTGATAAAGGGTTGAGATTATAAATATCGGTTGTTCTAGAGGGACGTCTTGTTAAATTCCTTAAACAACATTTACGATTCAAATGTTGACATTGTGAATGAAGCAAATTAAAATATGAAAGTCAACCAATAATAAGTATGTGTAATAGTTATTTCAGATTTATGATCAATAAGTCAAATATTGATTATAATATCAAAAATTGAAAAATGAGGTCTTAGTCCTTAACTATCCGTATCCGAGTTACAACCTACACAATTTGATATGTGAATATTTTAATTAGTTTCCTTATGATAATTAAATTACAGTAAAATATTTATAAATTAATACTTTTTAAATTAATAAACTCTATTAAAAAATAAAATTTTGGAAAATTTATAACGGGCGACGAACATTGATGAACACCACTAACGATGAACACCATTAATTTTTTTAAAAGAATTTAAAATCTAAAGGACTAAAATTATAATTAAAATTATCTCTTAAAAATAAAAATCAAATTTAATAGTTAATTTATAATATTTTTTTAATAGGTTAAAATCAAATATACTTAATTCTCCTAAATCTTAACAAAATCAATCTCTTAAAAAATAGAAATCAGTTTATAATTTTTTTAATAAATTAGAATCAATAATACGAGAATTGAGTATATTTGATTCTAATCTATTAAAAAATTATAAATTGATTTCTATTTTTCTAAGAGATTGATTTTGTTAGGGTTTAGGAGAGTTGGGTATATTTGATTCTAAGCTATTAAAAAAATATTATAAATTAATTATTAAATTTGATTTTTATTTTTTAAGAGATAATTTTAATTATAATTTTAGTCCTTTAGATTTTTAAAATTTTAAAAAAATTAATGGTTCGTTGTTCATTGTTAGTGGTGTTCATCAATGTTCGTCGCACGTGGTAGACTTATCCTAATTTTTTTTGGTCCCGATTTGAGCCAATGTAAAAAATCATCAAATTCGATAAGATAATAATATAATATTTTTTGAAGACCCCTTTATAAATATAAAGGTCTCATCAAAACTATAAATTAATAGTTCATAAATATTACAATTAATACTTTAGTAACTTTCTAAAATATAAATCGATTGTAATCTGTTTTTTTAATTCAAATCTAATTCAATTTCATCTCTAACTTTTCTAATTGCACCCACAAGTTCCGGTGTTGAGGTTTCCAACTACAATAAAAAGTTGTGAAGAGTTGTTGCCGCATTCAATGCTTCCTTTAACATGACTAGTTCAAGTGGTGTTGAATCATTTTCAACTTCATCATTAGTAGAACTTTCAACAATATTAGCCACAATTTCCTCTAAACTTTAAACTTTTTTTGTTCAAATAGTAACTTTCCATTAAAATAAAAACAGCCATACACTGCAACACCAGTCACCACCAACAACAAGGGCACTTGAGAGGCATGCAAACCAATCATGCATCCAAGCAAAGGCCATGCAAGGCCGACACCAAAACGCATAAAGCGTGAACAACTCCGACCAGTCACCATAAGAGTAACCAGAAAACCAACAATAGGAAAAAACAGACTTAAGACCGAACAACCTACAAGGGACCCGGAAAGAAGGCCTAACACAAAACTTAAAGGGCTTAAAAACAAGCCGACTAGACCACAACCAAGGCACAATTAACAGCGATAAGCGACGGAAATAAGCAGACCAATCAGAATATCTTCCAAGCCAGAGTGAGAGATGAGCTGGGACACCCAGACAGACACTTCCCGGACGATACCACCAGGACGATACTGGAGAAGACAATGACGCCATAAACTCTTCCCGGAATGACTGACAGTATTCGTCCCTGAGAGCTCTATCCAGAGGCAGGCTTCCAACGTGAAAATGTTGGCCCTTATCCCAGATGTGAAGAATGTCTGAGTTCACTGATCGTCCTCCCAATCCTGGTTTATCGAAAACGAAGTCACCCAACCGGGCTAAGAAGAAAAACCGACAAGATTTTAGCCAATGATCATCCGATGTCGAAAGGTATACTGATAGGCCTCCTGGATCCCATCCGCGCCTTGTGGCAATAGCTTTTCTTGAGTTGTCAGATCTCCACTTACCAATTTTATGCTTAGATCCGGAACTTTCTGCGAGATATAGCCTTAAAAAGAAAGATAATAAATGAATCCCACTAAAACCGGAAAATATTTAACTAGTTTTAATGAATTCGTAAATTCATGAATACAATATTAAATTGAAACAATGAATTATTAAGTACATGCATTAGTCTAGTTAGATATAAATAATTTGATACATGAATATATTTAATAACATATACATGAATCTACTTATTTTTAATTAATTGGAATATTATGTACAATTTACAATTTATTTGCACACAATATTTTTATCAGCACGAGAAGCCGTCTGCTGGGATTTTTGCGCCTAGAGTGCCGGTTGTTTGGTCTTGCCCGCCGTTGGGTTGGGTAAAGCTCAATTTCGATGGGGCTCATCGTTCGGTGTCGGGCGAATCGGCCTGTGGAGGAGTTCTCCGATCATCGATGGGTGAGTGGATTCTAAGTTTTTCTAAATTTGTGGGTATTTGCTCGGTTCTTGAAGCGGAATTGTGGGGAGTATTAGAGAGGCTGCAACGAGCATGGTATTTAGGTTTGCGGCAAGTGTGGATTGAAGTTGATAATCCCGATGTGGTTAGGATTTTGAAGGACAATGATAGGCGGCACTGGTATTGGTCGATTGTGCATCATATTGGGCGGTTATTACGCTTGGATTGAGAGATTCGCTTGACTCATATTGGCAGGGAGGCCAACTTGGTAGCTGATGCTTTGGCGAAATATGGCTTAGGCCTCGATGGTGGTGAGATATGATTTGTGGCATCGTCGGTTATTGCATGTCAGGCGTTCCAGTTGGATTGTTCTCATTTATCTTTTTAATTTTTTATGCTTTTTCTTGTTATTTAAGTTACTAGGTGTACTCTTTTGCTCTATTTAGGCTTACAGAGGTTTTTAACGAGGCACCTAATTAACTCTATCTTTTTATCAAAAAAAGTTATATTTACTGAATTGAGAAATTTTCTTTTAATTTTATAAATTATTAATTTATCGGTATATAAATATCTCTCTAAATTAATAAAATTTTATGGTCCCAAGAATATTAATTTATGCAGTCCAATATTTATAAGGATTAATTTCTAATTATAACTTCTGCCGTAAATAAAAGTTGTAATCCAAAAAAGAATAAAATGAATTTAAAAAAATGTATGTTTATCCCATGCGTTAAAAAAAGCCTAAATTGATTTGATATATAAAAAATGAAGAATAAAAATTGAGATACAATTGGCCAAAAAGTCAACGTTTAAAAAAAATAAAAAAAAGTTTATATGATAAATAAAGATATAAATACAATATTTGATTCGAATGAGTTAGTCAATAAATTAATTACTAATAATTATAAAAAAGAAAATATATGAGATCCACTAATTGACTTAGTAGCTAAGGATACTCATATTGTTCTATCTTGTATAAATTTGAATCTTTGTGTGAGAATATAATATCTCTCTATTTAATAAAAAAAGAAAATATATGATATACTAAACATATTAAAAAAACTTAAAATAATATAAAAGATTAAATTCTACAACAATAATTAATATAAATAAATAAATTAACTAACCGGCTATATGCATTTGCTCGTGAAATAAATAATTATAAGATAGTTTATTACCTTTCTGCATTTGATCTTATGCAAAGTCTAATGTTATAAAAATAATATTATTCATATATCTATATATATTTACATTTGATCCCTAAATAATTTCTTCGGTGATAAAAGATAATATTATTCATACTTTTTAATATACTAAACCATTATTATTTATTTATTTATTAAAATATTAAATTAGTTAAGACATGTAATTGTTATACAATCTCAATTAAAATAGGATGAGTCTACCACGTGCGACGAACATCGATGAACACCACTAATGATGAACACCGATGAACACCATTAAATTAATTAATAAAGATTTAAAATTTCAAGGACCCATCATACAATTAATAATTATTTTAAAAATTCAATTAAATTATTTTTTATATATATTAAAATTTTATTTTTTTAATAAGGGTAAACTATATATTTAGTTCCTCACTTACTTCCGTATTTCTATTGAACCTTCATTATTTAAATATTATTTCAATTTGACCCTATTCTTTATAAAAAAATAATTTAATCCTTAACCTAAAACCCTAAACTATTAAACCTTAAACCCTTAAACTCTTAAACATATACCCTAAACCATATACCATTAAAAATAATTTCACAATCATCGCTTCAATTCAATTCAATGAATCGTTGAATTCTTCTAAAAAAATTAATTAAATTATTTTTTTTATATATAAAAATTAATTAAACTCGATAATTAAATAATGAATTCTGAACGCCTTAGGGTATATGCAAGCTTCAATTAAGCCTCCCATCAGCAAACCCCAGATTATCAAGCTTCTCGATGATGCCAAGTCGCCACGCCAACAGGTAAAGTGTCTCAAGAGGCTTCAATCAATGGCTTCTCAGAATGTTACAAACAAAAGAATCATGGAATCTTCAGGCGCAATTGAGTTCTTGGCTTCAATTGTGAGTACTAATAATCACTCTACAGCTGATCCAATACCACCAATTGACGAGGCTTTAAGCATTCTCTACAGTCTCCAGCTCTCGGAAGCTGGTCTGAAGAATCTTATGGCCAAAAATGGTGATTTCATAGTGCCCTAACGAGAGTAATGCAAGTAGGAAGCTACGAGTCTCGTGTTTTTTCGGTGCTGTTGTTGAAATCAATGCTGGAGATAGCTGATCCAATGCAGCTCATCGGCTTGAGACCGGAATTATTCATTGAGTTAGTTGGAGTTTTGCGTGATCAAATCTCTCGACAAGCCTCGAAAGCTACTCTACAACTGTTGGTACATATCTGTCCACGGGGACGAAACAAGATCAAGGCAGCTGAAGCAGGGGCAGTACCGATCTTGATCGACTTGCTTCTCGAATCATCAAAGAAAAGGGATTGTGAGATTATTTTAACAGTGCTGGATGCAATAAGTGGATGTGCCGAAGGCAGATCCGAGCTGCTAAGCCATGGAGCAGGGCTTGCAATTGTTTCAAAGAAGATACTTAGGGTCTCTCAGGTTGCAAGTGAAAGGGCGGTGAGGATTTTGCTATCGATATCTAAGTCCTGTGCCACCATTAATGTGCTTCAAGAGATGCTGCAATTAGGTGTTGTGGCTAAACTGTGCTTAGTGCTTCAACTGGATTGTGGATACAAGACTAAAGAGAGGGCTAGAGAATTGCTGAAATTGCATGCCAAAGTGTGGAAGAATTCCCCCTGCATACTTACTAATCTGTTCTCTTCTTATCCAGCTTGATCAGTAGGAAAAAAAACAGATAGATTCAATATTTTGAATTACCAATATACTTCTATACATAATTGTTCATTGATAAATTAAAAAGAAACATTGGTAGCAAAATTCAGCATACTTTGTCTGGACATAAGCTCATATAGAAAATGTACAAATATCCGGCATTCATTCGAGTATAGTAGCATAGCTGCTTTGTTCATATACTTGTATTGTTTAATCACAAATATTTTGATTTATACGTAAAAATAAGAAAGAAACAGTGACGTAGCAAAGCGTAGTGCACATGCATTTCCCTGATCAAGTCGTGGAGAAAGTATTATGATTCATTTATCACGATACAAATCAAATGGATTTCAATTACCAAACAGTTGATTCGGATGATGCGTTTCGAGTTCTAGGACTGCTTCTTCTGTTGCTTGCAAGGGTGGACTCATGGAGGACTGAGAATTGGACCACGGTATTTCTTGAGTCGAGAAATCATCACCAGGAAATGGTGGCAATGCGTAGTTACCAGAAGAGTGTATGTGTTCATTGTTGTTAAAATGGTTTTCAGTCGATAAATCTGAACGAGTAAGGCATCCAACTAGACCATTTTCTGCTGGTAACTGAATACTCGATTCCATGTTGGCGTTCGATAATCTTGAAAACTCTAGAGACGGATCAAACTCCCTACGCAACTCCGGGACTTGGAAGCCGGACTTGTTTTCCTGTTGTTGATTACTCAAGAAGTTTGCATAAACGAGTAAGGCATCCAACTAGACCATTTTATGTTGTTAATTAAACTCGATAATTAAAAATTAATTAAATTTTTTAGAAGAATTCAACGATTCATTGAATTGAATTGAATGGTGAAATTATTTTTAATGGTATATGGTTTAGGGTATATGTTTAAGAGTTTAAAGGTTTAAGGTTTAATAGTTTAGGGTTTTAGGTTAAAGGTTAAATTATTTTTTTTTATAAAGAATAGGGTCAAATTAAAATAATATTTAAATAGTAAGGGTTCAATAGAAATACGGAAATAAGTGAGGTACTAAATATATAGTTTACCCTTATTAAAAAAATAAAATTTTAATATATATAAAAAATAATTTAATTGAATTTTTAAAATAATTATTAATTGTATGATGGGTCCTTAAAATTTTAAATTTTTATTAATTAATTTAATGGTGTTCATCGGTGTTCATCATTAGTGGTGTTCATCGATGTTCGTCGCGCGTTGTAGAATTTTCCATTAAAATAATTGATTGTTAACCTATACTAATCAAAACCTTGAATCAATTAAGGTACTTAAATTTTTTTGAATTAAAATCTAAATAATTGATAGTATTAATCAAAATCTTGTGGTAATTGATTTTTCAATTCATATCTGTTAAGTTTGTTAAAATTCTGAAGATATATGTTTGTTGAGAATAACAACTGAATGATTTGTTTTAGAAGTTGAAATTATAATTGAACTCTAGAATTTGACTATCATGATAACTACAGATATCTACATCTCAGTGTTCTTCACGGCTATAAATATCCTTCTATCACTCTTCCGAAATTCATCACTCCAGTGATTCTCTCTTCTTCAATTTCTTCTTTTTGCGTTTAGGGATTTTGGGTTTTATTTTTTATTTTTTGTGAATCAAGAAGATGGAATTAGATCTTTCTCCTAAGTTGGCTAAGAAAGTGTACGGTGACGATGGTGGAAGCTACTCCGCTTGGTGCCCCACTGAACTCCCCATGTTGCGTGAAGGCAATATTGGTGCTGCTAAGTTGTCCCTTCAAAAGAACGGCTTTGCCCTCCCTCGTTACTCTGATTCTTCCAAAGTTGCATATGTTCTTCAAGGTATTAACTTTACAGTTTCTTTTCTCCTCCCCTTTCTGGGTTTATGTTGTTTACTGTAATATGATCTGAATTTTGCATTGATTAGTTTACTATTTTATCATAAGGTCTTTTATGATGGTATGGCTTTGCTGCGAAATCTCATTTTTTTTGTGTTTGTGAGAGAGACAGACTTGATTTTATTCAATCAAATTCTTGTTTTGGGGTTTTCTTTAATCTTCTTGTGTTTTATTCTTTTGTTTTTTTCCCTTTAATCACTGCATGTAGGTTTCTTTCCGAGAATTGTGTTCTTGTTATAGCTTAGCTTTGAAAGTTTTGGTTGTAATATCAATTTGCAATAAGTTGAATTGTAATCTTTTTTCTTTATGTATGATCTCTTGATATAGGTGCTGGTGTTGCTGGGATTATTCTTCCTGAATCTGAAGAGAAAGTGGTTGCAATCAAGAAGGGTGATGGAATTGCTCTTCCTTTTGGTGTTATCAGCTGGTGGTACAACATGGACGACACTGAATTGGAGGTCCTTTTTATGGGTGATACTTCTAAAGGCCACAAAGCCGGTCAGTTTACTGATTTCTTTTTGACTGGCTCCAATGGCATCTTCACTGGTTTCACCGTTGACTTTGTGAAAAGAGCATGGGACGTGGATGATGAGACCGCTAAGGCCCTCATCGGCAATCAACAAGGCAAAGGCATTGTCAAGCTTGATGCCAATGTTAAGATGCCTGAACCAAAGCCTGATCACCGAAAAGGAATGGCTTTGAACTGCGAGGAAGCTCCGTTGGATACTGATATCAAGAATGCTGGCAACGTTGTGCTCTTGACTACTAAAAACCTTCCTTTGGTTGGTCAGGTCGGGCTTGGTGCTGATCTGGTTAGGTTGGAAGGGAATGCAATGTGTTCCCCGGGTTTTTCGTGTGATTCAGCCTTGCAGGTTACATACATTGTCAAGGGCAGCGGTCGTCTCCAAGTTGTTGGTGTCGATGGCAAAAGGGTCCTTGAAACCATTGTGAAGGCAGGTAACCTGTTGATTGTGCCAAGGTTCTTTGTTGTTTCAAAGATTGCTGATCCAGAAGGTTTGTCGTGGTTCTCGATCATCACCACTCCCAAGTAAGCCATTTGTCCTCAAACCCGGAGTACAAAACTATAATTTGTGAATCAAAATTAGTATTGCCAATTGTGATCCATAATTTGTTTTGTTTTGTTTTTTTAGCCCTGTATTCACTCACTTGGCTGGAAGCATTGGGGCATGGAAGGCAATTTCCCCTGAAGTTCTACAAGCAGCTTTCAAGGTTCCGGCTGAGACTGAGAAGCTTTTCAGGTCCAAGCGAACCAATGATGCCATCTTCTTCCCACCACCACCAAAATGAAGGAACGGATCTCTTAAGCTGTCTGCTAGTAGTTTTTTTCTTCCAAATAAATTGTGTTTAGGGAATAGTGAATTGGATGTTTAGCGAATAAACGCTTTTTCTTTCGGTTTATGTTTGTGACATTATTATGAATGAATTAGAAGGTTTTTAAGTTTTCATAATATGAATCTTTCAGTTTCATGATCTCCATCATTTAGATGATATGCATCAGCCATGGTTGAATGGAATTGTTGGTAAAGCCAAAGGGTCTCACCTAATTTTGCTGTGATATTTTTTCTAATTACAATGATTAAATTGATCACATTGGAGAGTAGATCTTACACTGAAACTAAATTATTCCATTCTGTTTTTTTCATATGGTGGATGCGTTTAACACTTGTTTAGTAATTGTTGGTGCGTTTACTTAGGCAGTGGATTTGGTATTGTTTTATGCATCCACCATATGTAGATAACATTTGAGAGCATCTTATTTCAACAACAGCAGCAAAAACGAAGTTAGGGAATAAAGGCTAATTACTATTGAGTTATGAATATGCTAAACTGCAAAAGCGTGTCGATACCATCGGTGGTGTACTGATTTGTGTGGTGGAGGGTCTCTATTATGGCAAACCCTTGTGCATTTTCATATTTTCCGGTTCCACCTACTATAGCTATAGGAGACTCGACTGCAGCTGTACGGTGCACCCCAAAGAAACTGATGGCATCGTCTTTATCGTGACCGTCTTCATCATGGAACATAGCAGTGAATGCCATTGTATGGCTGCTACCATCCATTGAACTTGCCAGATAAAATCCCTGTGCTTTGCCTATTATGGAAGACCCTAATTCATGTCCTTGGGTCAATTCGTCATCGATCACGGTTACGGTTCCGAATAAGAGCTTCTGTGAGGTAGCTCCTTGTGTGACAACTGGTAGTTTTTTGCCTTTAATGGTGCCACTGCGTTTCTTGGAGAAAGGGATACCTTTGACTTGGGGGGTATCGGGGATGATCCCGCTCACGACCCTTACTGATGGAGATGAGCCACCGAATATGTCATGCATAAAGAATGACAGTGTGAGTTGATCACTTGTTCTAGGGGTAGCAGGACCTACTACCGGCGTCGTGTTAGCTACGGGTGTTGGGACCGGGTTGATTGCTATTGTTCCGGACGATGGAAGAGGTGGGAGTGTGTCATCATCAGTGACGGCTCTTGCTCCATTGGAATAATATTTCATGGTGATGGCTAAGAGCAAGAGGTACAGTGTGCCCTTAATACGTAGCTCTTTGACCATTGTAGCATCTCCAAAATGACAAGAAATGAAGGGGTTTTTTTCCTTAAGGAAACATGGATTTGTAAGGCTTATATATACATATAGTTGTTGAATGATGATGGATGAATGGTGGAGTAGCGGGAAATGGCGTTTGGAGTGGTTCAGAACTTTAGGCAAATGGAGTTGTTTAGCGGCTTGGAACTTTGCTTTGGGTTAATTAGAAATGGCCCGTTTCATCTATACACAAATTATTTGGACACCCAACATACACAATCACATTGATGAAATCTGCCGAGCAAAAATAAATCCCTTTGTCAAAGAAGCAATCTCATAGTGTTTGCACCTTTTAAGGAATAAAATTAACATTACTCTTTTTATTTCATAGCAATAACAAAAATTATATTAAATAAATTAATATTTGTTTCTTTATTTTGAAATGAAATTAATCTTATTTAAATATTTTTACTTTATGAAGTATAACTAAACTAAGAATTTTTTAAAAGAGTTAAAGGTCAAATTGACCCTTAATGAAGACTTAAAAATCAATTAAGTTTTTATAAAAGATTTTTACCCAATTAGCCTTAAAAATTTAAATTGTACTCAATTTAGCCCCTCCGTTACGTTGACCGCGTTGAGCGTCAATGCCATTTAATGGTCAAAGATAAAAGGACACGTCGCACGCTCTGAACGTGCCATCTCATTAAAATCATTTATAAAAAATTGCAAAATTATAAAAAAAATATTATGAAAATTCATATAAATTATAAAATTAAAAATATAAAATTAATTTAAATTTTTTTTTCTCATTTTCCTTTGATTTTTTTATAAAAAACATAAAATAATAAGATTTTCTAAACCCCCAATTATCATTTCTTTCACACAAAAAAATCCCATAAATCCTTAAATCAAGTATTAGAGTCGATTCAAAAATTAGATATTTTAAAAATTTTGAGGATTTAGAGGTTTTGGGAATGTAAGGTTAGGGTTTGGGAATGTAGGAAGGCAAATTTAAATTGATTTGAAGATTTGTAAATGTAGGGTCAGGGTTTATGGTTAGGGATTTGAGTGTTGGGCATTTTGAAAAAAATTTAAAATTTTGGGGATTTATAATTAAATATATATTTTTAAAAAATATATAATTTTTAAATATTATTTCATTATAAATATATATATATATATATTAATGATTATTACAATTATTTTTTATATTTTTCGATTTTATGTAATTTTTTTAATTTTATACATAATTTTACGTTTTTACACATTTTTATATTTTTTAGATTTTTCTTAAATTTTTAATTTTTTATAATTTTAAACATTTTCAGATTTTTTAATTTTTTTTTTAATTTTAAATATATTATTTAATAATTTTAAATATTTTCTAAAATTTTTAAATATATTTACGTGTTTGATGACATGTCACGTCCAGAGTGTGCTGCGTGTCATCATCATTATAATTACTTTTAAATTAACGGTCAATTTAATGGAAGGGCTAAATTGATCGCAATTTAAATATTGAGGACCTAATTGATTGTAATTAAAATTTTGAGAGCTCAATTGAGTGAAATTTTTTTATAAGGGAAAAATTAATTTTTTTAATTTTTCGTTAAGGACCAATTTGACCTTGAAGTCTTTTTTAGATAAGGGAAAACTACTCCTGTGACCACCAAACTTTGGGGGCATACCTATTTTGACCACCGAAGTATCAAACCCGTCAATCAGACCACCAAACTTATTAAATCAACTTATTTTGACCACCGCCGTTAAAAAATTGACGGATAGGGTGATGTGGCACTTAACAACAGTTAACGAAAATTTATAAAATTACACATTTAGTCCATGTTATTTACTTATTAAATCAATTTGATCCTAATTTTATTTATTAAATAAAATTAATCAACCAATCAGATGATGACATGTGTCATCACCCAATTGGATTAATTTACTCAAATTTTTTATTAAATATTTAATATATTTCCCCTCCAATGACAACAAAATATATTAAATATTTAATAAAATTTGAGTAAATTAATCCAATTGGGTGATGACACATGTCATCATCTGATTGGTTGATTAATTTTATTTAATTAAAATAAAATTAAGATCAAATTGATTTAATAAGTAGGGATGGGCACAGAACCCGGACCCGACGGGTTCCGACCCGACCCGACCCGATCGGGTTCGGGTCGGGTCGGGTCGGGTTTTTGTGTAGGGTGAGGTCGGGTCGGGTTCGGGTTTTAGGGTGAAAAAATCCTACCCGACCCGACCCGGGACTAATTGTGTAATTTCCCCCTAAATTTTTTAGGGATATTTGTAATAATACCCCTCTTATATATTTTTTTATAATTAGGTCCTTAAAATTGATTTTTTTATTTATATTTTAGTCCTTAAATTTATTATTTTTTACAATTAAGTCTCTTAAAATTATTTTTTTTACAATTTAGTCCCTAAAATTGATTTTTTTATATAGGTCGGGTCGGGTCGGAGTCGGGTTTAAGGTATTTATTTTCGGGTCGGGTCGGGTCGGGTTCGGATTTAGGATTAATATTTTCGGGTCGGGTTCGGGTGGGCCAAAAAACCGGCCCGACCCGACTCGTGCCCATCTCTATTAATAAGTAAATAACATGGACTAAATATATAATTTTATAATTTTTTGTTAACTGGAGTAGTTTTCCCTTTAGATAATCTAATTGGATTATAAGGAGTAAGCCCAAAGTGATAGATTGAATTTGGATATTTTAAAATTAACACCATCCTCTATTTTCATGTGATCACTCGTTGGTCATAAAGATTTAATTTTTGACATTTCATGAGTATTTTTGGTCCATATGTCCCTTAGGTTTATTGTTGTCAGTTTTTTTTTCAATCTATCACTTACTCCATTTTCGTCTTACTTCCTTATTATTTAATTAATAGATTTTTATTTTATGCATTTATATATTGTTAATTCAATGAAAATTTAATTAAAATTTCATCAAAAAAGAAAAACTTAATTAAAAATTTTTATATATATTCATTTTTTAATTTTATTAATAATAGTGTCATCTAATTCATTGATATATATACATGTTTTTTTAGATCGTTGGAGGGGTGAAACGGGTGGATGAGATTAATAGTAGAATATGTGAAGATTATCACTTGGAAAAAAAAAGTAAAGAGTTAATCTCAGACATTCATTTCCCTCATCCAACGATCTAAAAAACGTGTAAAACTTAAAAAAATTTACACTGTGTAAGTTGATCCTAACATAAAAATTAATGTCAATAAAGATAATTTTAACATAAATACTTTATTATTACACCACACACTTTTTTTTTAAAGGTAACGGGCCTCATTAAAAACCCCCTCTACACCTAGATAGGAGGAAAAGAGTGCCCAACTTTATTTAATTTAAAGTAAAGTACAAACGATTAATACACCACAATGAGATCCATTCTTGTCCACCTAACGTGAACTGATACAAGATAGCCTTAAGTATCACACAGGGTTTGCCAGCCCTCAAAGGGGTCTAGTCATCCCCCCAAATACATGTTGAAAACAACTTGAGAATTTACCCATCACTGCTGCCTAATGTCCAATCGCCAACCGTCCACAGTTTCTTCCTTCCACCGCCAAGTTATGTGCATCGACATTCTGCTCCCTAAACACCTGTTTTATAACGAAATTAAACTCTTTGCACATTGATCTGCATCTTGAAATTGCCTCCTTGAAAGACACCGGGCATTCCACCTCGTCCATAATCCACCGAACCGCCAATTGGCTATCGGACTCAATGATAAGGGAGCAGTTTCCAAACCAAATTGATCGAATAAAGCTCTGACCTGCTTCCAAGATTGCGTTAATTTCTGCACCAGTCGGGTCCGAGAGACCTCCATATTTCGAGAATTTCATCAGAAGATGACCTTGATGATCCCTCAAAATTCCACCTAAACCACTAGGGCCATACCCGCCCTGTACCGACGCATCAACGTTGAACTTGAGTTTACCCGGCGGCGGAGCAATCCACAAATCGTTACAAGCCAGCCGTTTAGTTTTTGATCGGACGCTTAGCAGGTTTGGGTGCGCCAGAAAGTCTAAGGTAGAAGTAAAAGACTCCGGCCATTTACATTTACACCAAAACGCGATTCTTGCTAGTGCCGATGTAAATAAACTTTCCTCATCTATTGAAATGTTCCTGAAAACTCTCTCATTTCTATACAGCCAGATAGACCAGATAAATCCGAACAACGACAAAATCCACACTGGTCTCACCCTCCAATCAACATGTTGGTCATACCAGATTTCAATGAGACTTCTTAGATTTTCCGGCAACACTAAAACCATTCCCCAACATTTCCACCATCTCTGCCATATCTTCCAAGTAAACACACAACCACAAAACAAATGACTCACTGTTTCGGCCTCCTTAGAGCATAGCACGTAAGTTCCATTTCCAATGTTTCGAATACCGCGCTTTAAAAGATTATCGACTGTCGGTATTCTGTTAAGAACCGCTCTCCACACAAACAATTCCACCTTAGGTGGAACCAAGTTTACCCAAATTTTCTTCCAAAAGTTGTCCGATAACGCACTGCCTCTGCACTCAAGCAAACAGAAATCTTTGCTTTTATACACTCCAGTCGACGAACCACACCATTTAACTTGATAGTTTCACTAGTGGACCTTGACGCTCTAGCTAAGACTTCTAGGAATTCATTCCAAATAGGACCTTCCCATTCGAACAACACTCTTCTAAGGGTGATTGTCCACTGCCACTCATTCTCCAGTTTATATCCATATTCACAAACCAGGCCATTAGGAATAGAGGCTAACCTGTATATTCTGGGAAAAGCATCTTTCAGCGATCTGACTTCTGTCCAATGATCAGCCCAAAATCTGATTGATTTGCCGTCTCCCAGCACCCACCTTAGGTTGGATGCAAAATTGTCGTTTGCATTGCGAAGAGGAGTCGTGATATTTCTCCAAACCCATGAGGTAGCGTTGTTTGGAGATAAACTGGGTAACCAGGAGCATTCATCCAACTTGTATTTGTCTACAATCAGTCTACGCCACAGCTCATTCTTTTCCGATCCGAAACGCCAAAGCCACTTATTTAGAAGAGCTCGATTATTAACTTTAGTATCAACCAAGCCTAACCCTCCACAATCTTTCGGCCTGCATATTTGTTCCCAACAAACCCAACGAATAGGTCTCGAAGAGGTTGGACCCCAAATGAATCTGGAAATCAACGAGTTCATTTTAGCTTCCACTCCAGCTGGTATCTGAAAGATACTAAGAAAATACACCGGCATACTAGCGAGAACTGATTTGGTCAGTAAGATTCTTCCAGCAAGCGATAGGAAAGCTCCCTGCCACCCTTCAAGTTTCGCTTGCATCTTATCAATGACAGGTTGCCATAGGGAAGGGCAGTTTCTTGGTGCCCCCAGCGGTAAACCTAGATAGGAGAACGGGAGAGAACCTACGCTACACCCGATTACATCGGCCCAGGTTTTTGTTGTATCTTCTTCAACATTCACCCCTATTAAGCATGATTTTCTGAGGTTCAACGAGAGACCTGAAGCTAGCTCGAAAATACGTAGCAGCCTCTTGATGTTCCGAACTTGTCTTTCCTCTGCTTTAACAAAGACGATCAAGTCGTCAGTATATTGAAGGTGAGAGATGGACAATCCATTGTTACCAACTTCAGCCCCCTCAAAGTATCCTTTCCGAACCGCTTCACCAATTAATGAACTAAGAGCTTCACCGAAAATATTGAACAGATAAGGCGACAGAGGGCATCCCTGTCTTAGGCCTCGACTAATCGGAAAAAAAATTAGAAGGAAATCCATTCACCAGTACTGCGATTTTTGCCGACGAAACACATATAGAAATCCATTTGCGCCATCTATTTCCAAAGCCCATTTTCTGTAGAATCAAGTCCAAGAACCTCCAATCAACCGAGTCATATGCTCGCTTGAATCTGCCTTGAAGACAACTAAGCCTTTCTTTTTTCTTCTCATGTCATCCACCACTTCGTTTGCGATTAAAGCGCAATCAGAAATTTGCTTACCAGGTGTAAAAGCAAATTGGTTATCACCCACAACTTCTTTTATACAACGAGCAAGGCGTCTGGATAGGACTTTCGCCACCACCTTGTAGAGACTGTCGATAAGAGAGATGGGGCGATAATCCTTGATGAATTTAGGACAAGGTATTTTGGGGATTAGTGTGATGTATGACCTATTGAAACCCTTATCGCCAACTTTCCCCTGGTAAAAATCATCAAAGAATCTCATCACAGTTGCCTTTAAAGAGGGCCAGAATTTCTTGAAGAAATCTAAATTAAGTCCATCCGGGCCAGGAGCCCTGTTGCCCTCAATACTGCAGATCGTATCCCAGACCTCCCCCTCTGAGAATGGAGCTTCAAGGTCTTTGGCTGCACCATCACTCAACTGCTTGAAAGCACAATTGAACTTCTTAATCGGCAACGTTCAAGAATTGTTGTATTGTAGCTTAAAGAATTCCAGAAATTCACGAGCAATCTGCTTAGAGTCAGAGAAGATCTTGCCATTGTTTTCCAGCGCAACAATTCGGTTTCTGCAGCGTCTAACTGTGGCCGACAAGTGGAAAAATTTAGAGTTTTTGTCGCCTTCATTAAACCATCTAATTCTCGATTTCTGATGCCACTCCCGCTCATCCCGCCTATACTTCTCCCATAACACCTTCCTCCACTTCTGAAGTTCAGCTAAACTGTTCTGATTGACACCACTCACGAGCATCTGTTGTTCAATAGCCTCGATCTTCAACTATGCTTCCTTCACCACACGACCCTCCTCTTGTCTAAACAGTTTAACCCAGTCCTTGATCGCCACCTTAGCCACCTTTAAGGTTTCGGATACATCAGCTGCTCTCATACTCTCTAATGCCGATTTGGTAAGCTGGAGTACCTCCGGACAATTAAGCCAGTGGGAAAAGAGCTTGAACGGCCTGGCTTTTGAATTATCAGAATATTCCTTTAAAATAACAGGCTTATGATCTGATAAGTTTCGCGGTAAAGAGACTTGGGTAATACTTGGGAACCAAACCAAGAACTCAGAAGACATGAGAAAGCGATCTAATCTGCTTGCAGACGCACTATGACCACCACGGAACCACGTAAAGCAATCGCCTACCAACGGGAGATCCACCAAATTATTCCTTTGAATGAAGTCAGCGAATAAGTTCACCGATGCAATGTTTGGTTCCATCCCTATCCTCTCCTTTTCATTTCTCACACAATTGAAATCTCCCCCCAATATCACAGGCATCTTTAAATAGGATATCACTTCAGAAATTTCCTCAAAAAAAGACCTTCTGCTGCCCAAATCATTCGGCGCATACAGGTTCATAAAACAACACATATCATTGGAACACTCAATTTGCCCAATTAAGCAAACCCAGCGGGGATTGATTATGGTTTTAGAAACTTTTAACCAATTTCCTTCCCATAGTACAACTAAACCACACGAGGCTCCAGAAGACGGAGAAATAACGATATCACTAAACCCAGCTTATTTGAGTCTCCTCACCACCACTGGTTTTAGACCAGGAACTTTAGATTCTTGTAGAAATAGAACTTTGGGATTGCAAGATTTAACCGCACTAATCACGGCACGTATCTTTTCCGGTCTGCCAAGACCGCAGATATTCCAGGAGAAAATAATACACTTCATAGAGAGGTAAAATTAACACGAAAACAGAAAACAAACAAGCGAAGACCAAGGAAAATGAAGAAGCTTACTGATCCTCAGCTTCCACCTCGAACAATCTCGCCGCTATAGAACTTGGGGAAGCTTCAAATTCTACCCCCAAATCAACCCCCATATTCAGCAACAGCCTGACCTCGCCGTTTAGGTCTGAATTTCCATGCACCTTCGAGGTTCCGGCAGCATACTCCGGACAGAGGCCCTCCAATACAAAGGTAGACTTTTTAGCCAACGTCTTTAACTTGCGATTCTGATCCACCGCCCTTTTCTGGGTTTTGCTTTTGACTCTCTGTGTGGTAGACTCACGCTTTGTCTTGTCCGACCCAGGAGAGGGCCCAGACAGACCCGGGTGGAATAAAGGAGATAGAAACTCCCCACACTCCTTTTCCACGGTTGCCAGACCAATTTCAACGCTATGCAATTGAGATCCATTCGAGATATCCGGCCCAGAGTCTCTTATGAGGCCAGTAACAGGCCTGACAGCGAAGCCCAAGTTTGGGGGCGTGTTTGAATCGGAAATTATTTGAACCTCATGCAAATTGCAACCACTAGACTGATCACGTGCTTCACATGGCTCACTTCTAGAAGCCAGAAGAATATCATCCGACGCACCTCTGAGATTTGGGACGCCGCCATAATCATTAACTATCCTGTCAGAGTCGTTATTTCTTGAGCCGCCATCCTCCTCAAACCCAAAACCCTCCTGCTGCACTTCTTTATCCTGCCGTCCAACCTTAGTCGACAATTCTAAAAGCTACAAATTCATATTCAAAAAAAAAAAAGCTACAACTTCATTTAATACCAAGGAAAAGAAGAAAAAAGAGAGGATAAATACAATTACTCAAATCATCAATGTGTTCCACTCTCACGTGAAAATCTCTAGATTTTTTTAACTAATTATAACCTTCAGTTTTATTAGAAATATCATACAATTATAAAAAAAGATTTATAAAATTATAGTAGATTAAGAGTTCTTCGATGCACACATTATGTGAATTAAAATTTATATAGTTTTATTAATTTAAATTTTAAAATTCAAGTGTCCCAGTGAAAAAACGGATGATGTTCTTTTTAGGAGACACATGTTCAAATCGCATTGTCTACAAGGTTTATGTGCATTGTTAAAGGGTTAAGAATATGTATGAACAGATAATACCTTGTAATCACCTTTAGACCATTCAAAAAAAATTCTAAAATTCAAGTATTGACATTACAACTTTAAATTTTAAATTCTAAACATAAATCTTAAATTTTAAACCTAAAATCAAAAGTCTTAAACTCTGCATTCTAAACTAAACCCTAAAATAGAGTCGGTTCAAAGATTTAGGGCGCCCTGTGCAATTTATTAAAGTAAGGTCCTTAATTTATAGTTTGTAAGAAATATTTTTTTCAAAAAAAAATAACATAATACAAAAAATTATTTACTTACCCTCTTGAATAACAAAAGTTCACTTATAAACATCTAAAAATCTAACATTTTTACTTAAAAGTGTCGCTCTTTTACATGTTTTAAAGCAAAATCATTTATAACATTTACAATATCAACTTCTTCTAAAAGATTACTCTCGATTGTCATCAAAGCAAGTCCATTTAACATTTCTTGCGACATTATTGTCTGTAAGTATAACTTCAACAACTTCAATTTTAAAAAAAATTGTTCTGTAGAAGCAACAATAATAGAAATAGTCAATAAAATTCTATAAGCAATTGTCACAGTTGGGAAGCAATTAAAAAGTTTTAAATTTTTTAATAAATTACCTTTCTTAAGAGTATTTTTAAAATTATTACAATGAGTTTTGAGATTAACGGCGTCCAATTAATGTGATTTATCAGAATGAAACAAAAGCCAAAAATATTGTCATATACTTCTTCCGTCCCACACTTTTTGTCCCTTATTGACTTATTTTTTGTCAATTCTTTTCAACTTTGACTCATAATTATTTAAAATGTATCATTGATAAAAATATAAAAAAAATATTTTAAAAACCCCTAATCGAGTAGTTTTCAAATATATATTTTATAAAATTTAATTATTTAAATATTTAATATAATAATAGTCAAAGTTTAAAATTTTTTACTTTCAAAAAGTCAATAAGGGACATTTTTTATGGGACGGAGGGTGTAATTGATATTGTTCAAATCTTGTATCCAAAGAAATAATGGCTTGATTGAAAATGTACAAGAAGTATTCGATTCTAAATGATTCCTTAGGAGATATTAATGTTCGTATTATGCAATTAATTTGAAGGACGTTGTAAGTTGTTAATTATCGAATATAAAAATTTAATTTATGTTTGGTCCTTAATTTTGGGCCTCTTCTTTTTCGGGGCCCTGTGCGGTCGCTCCACTTGCACATGTCCAAAACCCCCACTGCGGCCTAAAATAGACAAATTTGTATAAAGTTTATACGGCCTGTATATAAAAAATCGTAGATTAATCACATCAACTAATCATTTCTCCTGAAATCATCAAAGTGCATAAGCTAACCACTAAAAAAATAAAATATGTCATACAAAAAAATGGTTAAATACCCAATTAAGTAATCTGAAAATGATAGATACAAATAAATCACTGTCGTGAAAGGATAAACATCATCAACACTAACATAAAAATATATAAAAAAATTACGACACGTTGGTAAATTATCTTTATCACAACTCAATCACATTTTATATTTGGTGGCTGTGAGCATCTATTAATATAATATAACAAACTTGAGGGTCTAAAGTAGAGATAAATTAACAAGATAATCAAATAATCATCAACTGAAGAGGCATTGTCAAATTTAATCATGAGAAAAGAAAATAAGTGCTATAAGATCATATAAAAAATATCTTATAAGAGTAGGTAAAACCATCCATCATTTTTCATACGAAAATAAAAGGATTAATTAAATAAAATAATATAATAGAAAATCATATAGAAAGAAAATTATAGTAAAATTTACAATAACAACATATTTTTTTTAAAAAATAAAATAAAAACAAGAAAAAAACAAAAAGAGGAAGAAAAAACAGGTCGTAAAAAGTTAGCCCCACACCTTGGAAAAACTGGACATGGAGTTGCAACCAAAAGTGGGCTTCATCATTTGCTTTAATATGTGGGGAAGGCATGTACAATAGTTGCCCAACACTTGGAAAATGATATGCCACCAAGGTTTAACTAAAGGCAGCCTATTTCATGTCTGCTTTCTATACTTCTCTCCCCGCCAAAGGTTAGGACGTTAGTCCAAAAAGCCTAGTCACCTAGTGCACTAATGTTAGGGTGGCAATCTGGTGCAAAATAACCAAAAAAAACGTGGTGATTTAAATTGATGGGTATAGAGAATAATCAAAATTTTCACTTACGGCAACGAGGACGGAAGAAGTTTTATCATTGAAACTCAAATAGGGATGAGGACGTGAAATATTATATTTGAACCGTACCCGTATAAATTATCGAAAAGATTCAAAAAAAATATATGCAAGGACCTGATATTTTACAATAGTCTACAAAGTTATATGGCTATAAGGGTAATTTACCCATTTTCTCACAAAAATATAATCTCCTATGACCTTGAGTATGGTCAATTGTTAGTTGTAAAATTTGCTCAAAAACATAATATATATTATAGTAAGTTTGAAAATTCTCCATAAATTTTATAAAAAATTAAAAAGTAGTCAACACATCGTTATAACCGTGATTCAGTCTAGTTTTTCTTAGAAAAAAGTATATCGATTTAGATATGTATTTTAAAATATATATAATTTTGAGTGTTGAAAAGTCCTAAAAAACTAGCAGCAAAAAACAGTTTTAGCATTGACTTTAAAAGTTTACCGAAATTTTAAAATATA
The DNA here is from genome assembly GCA_958450335.1 of Hibiscus tridactylites. NCBI lineage: Eukaryota > Viridiplantae > Streptophyta > Magnoliopsida > Malvales > Malvaceae > Hibiscus > Hibiscus tridactylites. The sequence continues at coordinate 43,262,893 of OY288292.1, forward strand.
AATCAGGAAGTGAACCTTATATTTCTATAGCCATACGAAAGTCTATATTCGTTTAAATCAAACGGTTCTTAATTTCGAGTTATATATTAAGACTTATTAATTTTTGAGTGAGCAAAGATAAAAAAAATGCAACATATTGTTTCCAAAAATAACAATGACAGTGAATTAGAAATTTCATAAATCGTACAAGTAAAAATAGAAGATGTAATTTATATGGTTAGAAATATTATTGAATTTAGTTCCTTTTGGAACAAACAAATCATGATTTGTAAGTGTGGATTATTAGTTACATATTTTCTTTTAGGAAAATTCTACAACGTGCGGCGAACACCGATGAACACCACTAACGATGAACACCGCTGAACACCATTAAATTGATTAATAAAGATTAAAAATCTCAAGGACTCATCATATAATTAATAATTATTTAAAATAAAATCTCAATTAAATTATTTTTCATATATAGTATTATATTTTTAATCTTTATTTTCAAATAATTAGATCAAATATCTACCATAATCAACCTAAATTCCCAAATTGAAACCCTAATTCTCAAATTAGAACCCTAAATTAAAACGCTCACCTCGTACCTAAATTCTCAATACTGTTCTTTTATATTATGACTGAGAACCACTTTCAAGTCCATGATCAGCAATTGAATCCTAAACTCATTCTGAGAACTACTTTCAAGTCCATGATCGACAATTGAATTCTACACTCATAGTCAATTGAAATTTTACTAATAGAGAACAATATTGATAATTTAGGTACGGGTTGAGCGTTTTAATTTAGGGTTTTAATTTGAGAATTATGTTTTTAATTTGAGAATTTGGGATTAACTATGGTTGGTATTTGATCCAATTATTTAAAAATAAAAATTAAAAGTTTTAATATATTTGAAAAATATTTTAATTAAAATTTTATTTTAAATAATTATTAATTGTATGTTGAGTCCTTGAGATTTTTAATTTTTATTAATCAATTTAATGGTGTTCAACAATGTTCATCATTAGTGATGTTCAGCGATGTTCGACGCACGTGGTAGACTCATCCCTTCTTTTAAAGGTAGTGCAAGTTGTCATGTAACACCCTCGTCCCGGTCTGGCCGGATGACCGGTCCGAGTGAGCTACACGGGGAAAACCGAGTGAAAACTCCCTAAGGAACTCTCCCTCGGTTAGCAACCCTATATTTTTTTTCCATTTTAATCTTGTCTAGACGAAAATTACATCCTAAGTGATCATACAGCGGAACGATATTTACGAAGCAGTCAAACGAACCCAAACTAACATTTAAAAGCCCAATTTTAAAGTCAAACTGCAGGCGGTATCGATACCCTAAGGGGGGGTATCGATACCCCTGGACTAGGTCAACATGGTTTGGTCAACTTGAGGAAATAGTATCGATACCCTCAATGAGGGTATCGATACCCTCTCCTAAAGTTGACTTCCTACGGTCAAAGCTAAGACAACGATATCGATACCCTAGGGGCCAGTATCGATACCGAAATCGACAGTGGCTCCAATTGCCAAAAAGGTATCGATACTCCCCCTCGAGTATCGATACACGAGGCCTGAAACCACAAGGCAGTATCGATACCAGACAAACGGTATCGATACCCCAGCTACGAATCTGCAGGTTTGAGCTGATTTAGAGCACAAGGAGGCCCCTAAATCCCTCTAACACATAAACCAACACACTAACATCAATCCCTAAGGCAAACCAACCATAAAGCATGCTTCCACAAGGCTTAAACATGTATAAAACAAAGGCAACAATCCACATCATGCACTCATTCATACTATATCCAAACACATGTAAAACTCTTAAGGCAATGGCTAACAATTCAAGCAAGTAAATAGACATGAGTTAACACACACATCATGGCAACACAACCATGCAAAAGCAATACATATAAAGGAGTCTACACATGCTCCTATCAACCAACAACCACCACAAAACACTCATATCCCATTGCTCAACCATTACATGTCTAATATTTTAAACTCATACTTGGGGAAACTCAAGTCACAAACACACTTGGAGGCCCTCCTCTTGCCCGAGCAACCCACGAACTAAGGATCTGCAATGTTGAACAAAGAGAGCGTAAGCAAATAATGCTTAGTGAGGGCAAGCTCTAAAAACAAACCTCAACATTACAGGGTCCGAGCACGATCTAGCCGAAGCAACACACGTATAACAAAAGTCCACAAGATATAGATGCATGAGCAATTATCTCACATGTATGTCATAATCATGAGCTTAACACAACCAAACATGTAATCACATTTGACATCCAACAACTCATATACTCCAACACATTGATACACATATCAATTAACATTGGCACTTAGCTATAACCCAAATACGCGGATAGACTCGTTGGAAACTCATATCCAACAACCACATTACCTCGGTGGGATTCCACTCATCACCGGTCTCGCGGAGGGGATTCCACTCATCCTCACGCCCCGTCGATGGGATTCCACTCATCACCGACTATGTTTAAGTACCATTTCCGGGCGTACCCGTACTCCTCCTTGGTGACTCAACGCCACCAAGGCCACGCGCGACTTTAGACTCATGTGTACACACTAACATCCTAATGATCGATCATTTGTATTTAAGTATACTAGTGCCAATATTTTACTCATTCCACAACACACATTTCAATCATTCCCGTGCTTAGCACGTACTCACCATGGACACAACCATGAACCATCACCATGCATGCTTTAAGCAATACAATCCATGCCACAACTCACATGTATAAAACAATATACATAAACATTCATATCACATGGCATACGAGGCATATACATTCACACAATTGAGTTCATCCAAAGGCTTAGATCAAGCTTAGGATTAGGCTACCACCCTAATCCTAACTCTAGGTGGGTCTACCAAGCCCAACCTAGTCCACATACTCGAACCAACTAATTTAAAATCATTCAAGGAAATCAACCACTCACCTAAGCTTTCTAGCTCCAAGACCACGCAAGCGACCGTTCTTCAAATTCTCGGATTCCCTTCCAAAGCTTCACCGACGCCCAAACTCGGTTCTAATCATCCTCAAACACAAACAAAACATTCATAATCAATATCTCATCAACGGAAACAACCCGGAACAATACTTCAAGCACTCAATACCCAAACCAAGTCCCAAAAACAGAATTCCCGAGCTGCCCTTAAAGCCCACCAATATCTTCCATTTCAAGCATCCAAATAACCATCAAACACACCCAAAGCAGCCCTCATATATCCTACTAACATCAACCCTCGAAAACCGACATTGAAACACCCGAAAAACCATTTTAAAACCCTCCCAAAACCCCCTTGGTACCCAATTCCGAAAATTGGTTAAAATCACTTGAAATTCACATATATCATACCATTTGACTTCTACATAACTTATCTAAACATATTAAATCAACACATTTACTTTAACAACATAAAGCTCCCATTTTTATTCAAACTTCCATAAATTTCCATTTTCTAAAACCCTCACGAAAATGAAAATAGAAAGTACTTCTAAGGAGGGAAAGATGAGGACAACTCAAAAACATCATTACCTTTCAAAAATCTTCAAAGGTGAAGCAAGGAGATGATGGAATAGTGACCATCCATGGTGGGGAGAAGACACCGTGAGTTTTGAAAGAGAGAAAAGGGGAGGAAGATGTGGGAAAAGTGGGGTTTTAGGTGTTTTGTTTTATTTTAAAAGCCAAAAGTCCTTTGTACCCTTAATGAGATGGGGTATTCTCAATAGTATGAAAACCATGGTCCATTGGGGTTTAAATCTTAAAACATGATCAACCCAATTTATAATTTTGAAACAAAACCCGAAACATTATTTGGAGTGTAAAACCGAGCCCAAACTAATATTAAAATATTATTTTTGTCTAACCCCTAAACCCGGGCGTTACAACTCTCCCCCACTTAAGAAATTTCGTCCCCGAAATTACCTGGTGGAAACAAATACGGGAACTGCTCAACCATATCAGCTTTCCTCTCCCACGTGGCCTCTTCCACACCCCTATGTCTCCACAACACCTTGACCAACTCTATGGTCTTGCCACGCAACACCTTGCTATCAGAAGCAAGTATCTCGATGGGCTCTTCATTATAGGACAAATCCGGATTCAACTCTATTTCCTCAACGGGCATCACATGCGAAGGATCTGATTTATATCTCCTAAGCATAGATACATGAAAGACATCATGGATCTTTTCTAACTCAGAAGGTAACCTCAAACGATAAGCTACGGGCCCAATCCGCTCAACTATCTCATACGGGCCAATGAACCTCGGGCTCAACTTGCCCTTACGGCCAAATCTCATTACCTTCTTCCACGGAGATACTTTCAGAAACACTTTCTCACCCACTGTGTACTCAATCTCTTTCCTCTTCAAATCTGCATAAGATTTCTGACGATCCGAAGCCGCTTTCAAAGGGTCACAAATCAACTTCACTTTCTCTGTGGTTCCTTTAAGCAAATCTGGCATAGGTAACAACCTCTTACCTGTCTCAGCCCAACAAATCGGAGTTCTACACCGTCTTCCGTACAAAGCCTCATAAGGAGCCATCTGAATACTAGACTGATAACTGTTGTTGTAAGCAAACTCAACCAACGGTAAGTGCTTCTCCCAAGAACCTTGAAAATCAATCACACAACAACGAAGCATATCCTCTAGAATCTGTATCACTCGCTCTGACTGCCCATCGGACTGTGGATGATAAGATGTGCTGAAATGCAGACGACTACCCAAAGCACTATGCAAGCAACTCCAGAACCTCGAAGTAAATCTAGGATCTCTATCAGAAACTATAGACTTCGGAACTCCATGAAGTCTCACAATCTCACGAATGTACAAGTTTGCCAACTTGTCTAAGGAATCCGTAGTGTTCACTGCTAAGAAGTGAGCACACTTAGTGAACCTATCCACAATCACCCAAACTGAATTCTTCTTCGAAGGAGACAAAGGCAACCCCGATACAAAATCCATGGTGATTCTCTCCCATTTCCATTCCGGAATCTTCAAAGGCTGTAGCAAACCTGAAGGAACCTGATGTTCTGCCTTCACTCTCTGACAAACCATGCAACGGCTCACATACTCGGCTACATCTCTCTTCAAACCAACCCAGAAATAATCATTCTTCAAATCTCGGTACATCTTGGTACTACCCGGATGCATAGAAAAGGGACTCGAATGTGCTTCACTCAAAATCTGTCGCCTCAGCTCAACGTCTTCCGGTACCACAATTCTATCCCTAAAGCACAACAAGCTCTCACCACTGAAACTATACTCAGTCGGTCTTCCTTCGGCTATGTCTTGAACATGAGAAACTAAGCTTGCATCTTGTAACTGCTTCTCTCTAATCAACTGAATCAAATGAGGCTTCACTTGCAACTCGGTGATCAAACCACCATCATCGGACACACTCAATCTAGCAAACATAGCTCTCAGCTCAACGACCACTTTTCTACTCAAAGCATCGGCTACTACATTTGCTTTACCCGGATGGTACTCAATAGTCAAATCATAATCTTTTAACAACTCTAGCCATCTCCTCTGTCTCAAATTCAATTCCTTCTGTGTCATCAAGTACCTTAAGCTCTTGTGGTCGGTGTAAACAACACACTTCTCACCATACAAGTAGTGACGCCAAATCTTCAATGCAAACACAACTGCGGCTAGCTCTATGTCATGAGTAGGATAGTTCTTCTCATGAATCTTCAACTGTCTAGAAGCATAAGCAACAACTTTCCTATCTTGCATCAAGACACACCCTAGGCCTACGTAGGAAGCATCACTGTAAATCACAAACTCCTTACCTGAAACTGGTTGTACTAGCACCGGAGCATTTGTCAGAGCTTCCTTTAACTTCTCAAAGGCCTTTTGTCTTGCATCTGACCATTCAAACTTGACTCCCTTTTGCAACAACTTAGTCAAGGGAGCAGCTACCCTAGAGAAGCCATCAACGAACCTCCTATAGTAACCAGCTAGTCCTAGGAAACTCCTAATCTCGGTCACGGACTTAGGTTGTTTCCACTCAACAATCGCCTCAATCTTCGATGGATCAACTCGAATGCCTTCGGCCGAAACAACATGGCCAAGAAATACAACCTCTCGAATCCAAAACTCACACTTACTAAGCTTCGCATACAACTGATTGCTCAACAACCTCTGTAGGACAAATCTCAAGTGCTCATCATGCTCTTCTTCTGTCTTCGAGTACACAAGGATATCATCAATGAAGACAACCACAAACCGGTCTAGATAGTCTCTAAAAATTCTGTTCATCATGTCCATGAATGCGGCTGGTGCATTCGTGAGCCCAAATGGCATCACGAGAAACTCATAGTGACCATATCTAGTCCTAAAAGCTGCCTTCGGAACATCACACTCTTTCACTTTCAACTGATAATACCCGGATCTCAAATCTATCTTCGAGAACACTGAAGCACCTCTCAACTGATCAAACAAATCATCTATACGCGGCAATGGATACTTGTTCTTCACAGTCAACTGATTCAGCTGTCTATAGTCAATACACATGCGCATGCTACCATCCTTCTTTTTCACAAACAACACTGGAGCACCCCATGGAGAACTACTAGGCCTAATGAAACCACGGTCTAATAATTCTTGCAACTGGCTCTTCAATTCCTTCAACTCTTTCGGAGCCATACGATACGGAGCTATCGAAACTGGGTTAGACCCTGAAACTGTCTCAATCACAAACTCAACATCTCTGTCAGGTGGCAAACCCGGCAACTCTTCAGGAAACACATCTGGAAAGTCACACACTGTTCTGATATCTTTCGGTCTAGCTTCACTCATATCCGGATTCATAACATAAGCCAAATAGGCCCCACATCCTAAGTCCATCAACCTATGGGCCTCTAAAGCTGACACCACATTAGACAAGAACTTAACGTTCTCGCCCACTACCACTATCTCGTAATCATCAGAGAGTTTCAAGGAGATTCTCTTTGTCTCAAAATCCACACTAGCCCGATGCTCAACCAACCAATCCATACCCAAAATGATATCAAAACCATAAAAGGGAAGTTCCATCATGTCAACTGAGAACACATGACCCTGAATCTTCAGTGGACACCTCCTATACATACGTCTAACTACAACTGTCTCACCAAAAGAACTAGTAACATGCATACCTACATCTAAGATCTCAACAGGAATATCTAACTTCTGTGCATGCTTACTCAAAATGTAGGAATGCGTTGAACCCGAATCAACCAAAGAAAGCAAGGACATAGACTGCAACTCAAAATTACCTGCTATCACATCGGTGTCGTTCCCGGCCCCTCTCTGAGCATAGACCCTCGCTGGTCCTCCCGCCTCTGGCTGCACCGCCACAACATGAGCAAGGTTCCTCTGAGCATCTACCCTAGGTGCATCAGCCCTCGGCTGGAAGTAGCCACGACCGCGCCCACGGCCTCTCTGAAAATCATTACCTCTCGCAGGAGCCTGAGCTAAGTTCGGTGCCTGAGCTGCCTGACGTGGACAGTCCCTCCTAAAGTGGTCCCTCGAACCACAGTTCCAACAAGCATGAAAGTTACCCCAGCACTCTCCAGTGTGCTGTCTCCCACATTGCGCACACTCGGGCAAGCGCCCTCCTCCTCTATGGCCCTGATGGCCTCTACCATGGTGGCCACTGCCACGTCTCTGCTCAAACTGATGTCCGCCACCTCTGTGCCTCTTAGCATCTCTACCATCAAAGTGGTTATGCCTCTTTCCAGAACCACCAGCTCGTTTGGCTGAGCCCAAACTATGCTCCAAATCCTTGGCCCTCGCGACCAACACATCAAAGTCTGAGTAGTCAGAAGCCAAAGTGTACCTCTTAACCTCTTCATTCAATCCGTATCGGAATCGTTTGCAGCGTTCCACTTCAGTAGGAACCAACTCTGGGGCATACTGACTCAAGCGAACAAAGCGGATCTCATAATCAGTCACTGAAGCATCTCCCTGAGTGAGAGCCATGAACTCTCTCTTCTTCTCATCTAGGTACCTCGGTCCTAAGTACCTCTTCCGGAAAGCAGACTCAAAGAAATCCCAATCTATCTCGGCCTCTGGGATCCCGGTAGTGATGGTGACCCACCAGGTGTAGGCATCACCCTGAAGCAGTGAGATCACACAACCCAATCTACGTGCGCCCGCACAACCCATCTGAGCCAAAATACGAACTGTCTTCTCTAACCATAACTCCGACCTCTCCGGAGTAGATCCTCTAAACTCCTCGGCCCCTAAGCTACGGAGCCTCTCCAACGGTAAGCTAGCATCATCACCCCTAGGCTGAGCTGCAGCCTGGGCTCCCGCGACTGCGGCCTGGAACGCTCCCGCTATTGCTTGCACAAGCGGAGTCATATCAATTCCAGCTGGACCTTGGCCACCTTGGCCACCTTGAGGTCCATTTCCCCCGGCTCCATCCTCGCCCCCAACTCCCGGTGGAGGGGGTGGTGGTGGTGGAGGGGGTGGAGGAGCGCCAACTCCCGCTGCCCCTGGTCCTTCTATGTGAGCTCCCGCACCAACTACCGGCTCAACGGGAGCCACAACTCGCGGTTCCTGACGAACCAACCTCGGTCTACCTCTCGGTCTAGACATTGCTCTCTCAGATATTAACTACAACCACAACAACAACACACAAATTGGGTTAGCAAGGTGAGGCTCCCAAGTGTCCAAGTATGTTTCCTCACTTAAAAATCATTTTTTTCCAATGTAATAGTAGCAATGGGACCCACACATACATGCTTAAAAGTAAAACAATCAGCATACTTGTCACATAAGCAACCATTCTTGCAGAACAAGCAAACACCGTGCAATTCAACTTAAAAACTTAAACTTACCTCACTTATCTGCCCAAGGTCTCGGTAACCTTAGGCTCTGATACCAACAAGTGTAACACCCTCGTCCCGGTCTGGCCGGATGACCGGTCCGAGTGAGCTACACGGGGAAAACCGAGTGAAAACTCCCTAAGGAACTCTCCCTCGGTTAGCAACCCTATATTTTTTTTCCATTTTAATCTTGTCTAGACGAAAATTACATCCTAAGTGATCATACAGCGGAACGATATTTACGAAGCAGTCAAACGAACCCAAACTAACATTTAAAAGCCCAATTTTAAAGTCAAACTGCAGGCGGTATCGATACCCTAAGGGGGGGGTATCGATACCCCTGGACTAGGTCAACAGGGTTTGGTCAACTTGAGGAAATAGTATCGATACCCCCAATGAGGGTATCGATACCCTCTCCTAAAGTTGACTTCCTACGGTCAAAGCTAAGACAACGGTATCGATACCCTAGGGGCCAGTATCGATACCAAAATCGACAGTGGCTCCAATTGCCAAAAAGGTATCGATACTCCCCCTCGAGTATCGATACACGAGGCCTGAAACCACAAGGCAGTATCGATACCAGACAAACGGTATCGATACCCCAGCTACGAATCTGCAGGTTTGAGCTGATTTAGAGCACAAGGAGGCCCCTAAATCCCTCTAACACATAAACCAACACACTAACATCAATCCCTAAGGCAAACCAACCATAAAGCATGCTTCCACAAGGCTTAAACATGTATAAAACAAAGGCAACAATCCACATCATGCACTCATTCATACTATATCCAAACACATGTAAAACTCTTAAGGCAATGGCTAACAATTCAAGCAAGTAAATAGACATGAGTTAACACACACATCATGGCAACACAACCATGCAAAAGCAATACATATAAAGGAGTCTATACATGCTCCTATCAACCAACAACCACCACAAAACACTCATATCCCATTGCTCAACCATTACATGTCTAATATTTTAAACTCATACTTGGGGAAACTCAAGTCACAAACACACTTGGAGGCCCTCCTCTTGCCCGAGCAACCCACGAATTAAGGATCTGCAATGTTGAACAAAGAGAGCGTAAGCAAATAATGCTTAGTGAGGGCAAGCTCTAAAAACAAACCTCAACATTGCAGGGTCCGAGCACGATCTAGCCGAAGCAACACACGTATAACAAAAGTCCACAAGATATAGATGCATGAGCAATTATCTCACATGTATGTCATAATCATGAGCTTAACACAACCAAACATGTAATCACATTTGACATCCAACAACTCATATACTCCAACACATTGATACACATATCAATTAACATTGGCACTTAGCTATAACCCAAATACGCGGATAGACTCGTTGGAAACTCATATCCAACAACCACATTACCTCGGTGGGATTCCACTCATCACCGGTCTCGCGGAGGGGATTCCACTCATCCTCACGCCCCGTCGATGGGATTCCACTCATCACCGACTATGTTTAAGTACCATTTCCGGGCGTACCCGTACTCCTCCTTGGTGACTCAACGCCACCAAGGCCACGCGCGACTTTAGACTCATGTGTACACACTAACATCCTAATGATCGATCATTTGTATTTAAGTATACTAGTGCCAATATTTTACTCATTCCACAACACACATTTCAATCATTCCCGTGCTTAGCACGTACTCACCATGGACACAACCATGAACCATCACCATGCATGCTTTAAGCAATACAATCCATGCCACAACTCACATGTATAAAACAATATACATAAACATTCATATCACATGGCATACGAGGCATATACATTCACACAATTGAGTTCATCCAAAGGCTTAGATCAAGCTTAGGATTAGGCTACCACCCTAATCCTAACTCTAGGTGGGTCTACCAAGCCCAACCTAGTCCACATACTCGAACCAACTAATTTAAAATCATTCAAGGAAATCAACCACTCACCTAAGCTTTCTAGCTCCAAGACCACGCAAGCGACCGTTCTTCAAATTCTCGGATTCCCTTCCAAAGCTTCACCGACGCCCAAACTCGGTTCTAATCATCCTCAAACACAAACAAAACATTCATAATCAATATCTCATCAACGGAAACAACCCGGAACAATACTTCAAGCACTCAATACCCAAACCAAGTCCCAAAAACAGAATTCCCGAGCTGCCCTTAAAGCCCACCAATATCTTCCATTTCAAGCATCCAAATAACCATCAAACACACCCAAAGCAGCCCTCATATATCCTACTAACATCAACCCTCGAAAACCGACATTGAAACACCCGAAAAACCATTTTAAAACCCTCCCAAAACCCCCTTGGTACCCAATTCCGAAAATTGGTTAAAATCACTTGAAATTCACATATATCATACCATTTGACTTCTACATAACTTATCTAAACATATTAAATCAACACATTTACTTTAACAACATAAAGCTCCCATTTTTATTCAAACTTCCATAAATTTCCATTTTCTAAAACCCTCACGAAAATGAAAATAGAAAGTACTTCTAAGGAGGGAAAGATGAGGACAACTCAAAAACATCATTACCTTTCAAAAATCTTCAAAGATGAAGCAAGGAGATGATGGAATAGTGACCATCCATGGTGGGGAGAAGACACCGTGAGTTTTGAAAGAGAGAAAAGGGGAGGAAGATGTGGGAAAAGTGGGGTTTTAGGTGTTTTGTTTTATTTTAAAAGCCAAAAGTCCTTTGTACCCTTAATGAGATGGGGTATTCTCAATAGTATGAAAACCATGGTCCATTGGGGTTTAAATCTTAAAACATGATCAACCCAATTTATAATTTTGAAACAAAACCCGAAACATTATTTGGAGTGTAAAACCGAGCCCAAACTAATATTAAAATATTATTTTTGTCTAACCCCTAAACCCGGGCGTTACATGTCATGTTTTAATAGTTAATATTTTAGTCATGTTTTAAGTTTTGAAATAATTTGTTTATTGTTGGCAAAACTAAATTTATCATTTATGTTTGTAATTTTTAAAATTCAATTTAAGTATTTGTTTTAATGTATTAAGTTTTATTTATTTTTTACCTACGAAGATCGTAAAAGATGAGTATGAGGACAAAAAAAATACCAAAACATTTAATATTAATTTTTCGAAAGAAAAATAAATAAAAAATTCAAAACCGTCTCAGACATGTACCGTTGCCCGTAATAAATGCCAGTTATTATCACAAATTTGATCTCTAAACGCAAAGATGTGGGGAATGAGTGCTTTACATTTGTTATTTAACGATCCAGAATTTTGAGCAGGAGTTTAGATAATGATTATGACTTCATGATAAATATTCATCGTTTTCATCATAAATGTTTACTGTTTATCGTATCTGAAATCAACGTGAACAAGATATGATGAAACGCAGAAGGAAAAAGTGGCAAAAAAAAAGGGGGTTTGATTCTGTCACCAACTGCAGACACTTCCACTACATTCTTCGAGTTATCTCCACCGCACCGCACTTATCATTACAGTAGCAGTTCACGCGAGAAACTCAACCTCATGCTCGGGGGACCAACATTATGTTGTTTCATCTGTGTCTCTGAATATGCAATTAGCCTTTTAATCTAATCCTGAATCCCAAATCATGCAACCTTTCTTCTGCAAAATTTTCAGACAAAGGGTATATTTTGTGATGATTATATTTATCAAATGTCTCTCATTTAAATAAAAAAAAAACTCATGTTCTGACAACAGTCCACCAAAAAGCTTACATTTGATTAGTATCTAGACAAGGGAAATACACAAACAAACTGCTGGTATGTCGTAGTTCATACTCTTTTAAAGAAAAAAAGAAAGAAAACCCTAGTGCTTTTTATTTTTTATCTGCTGCTTGCTGTTGCAGATGGCCAGAGCTGTGCATTCTTCACCCTGGAAACGCTTGCTAGAACACTTGAGGGAGTTACATCTCCAATTACTGTCACTTTCTTTGTGGCCAAATCTATACTAAAAGATGTCACTCCTGCATATCACTATCCTTCTTAGAGTTTGTTTCATGCTTAATTAACTGATGAATGTAGGCCATTTTTCTATCTGTTGAAAACTCACCTTCCATTTTTGAGATGTGTTTTCTTACTTTCCCTTCACATCCTTTGCAATGGATTGAAACCCTCAAAACAACTACCTGCTAGCAAGAATCAAGAGATTTTAAGTGCTCCTTTTTACCCTTTTTGGAACCAGAACAGGAGACAGGGTTAGACTAACCTGGTTACGAGACCGGGCCGGTGAACGGTTTGGCTTTGCTGGATGAGGCGGAACCGATGGTGAGACGCGGTCGGAGTCCGATAACCATTCGATAAAAGGTGTATCGCCTAGAAGATATCTGGAGGAACCAGGTGGACTCTTTAGATCATGGATATCAGCTGAACTTTTTCGACGTACACCACTTGGCTTAACAGGGCTCTTTCCACTCTTTTCATGGCGAGGCAGCCCTGGAATGATGGGCAATTCTGATGAACAAGGTGCATAAGGCTTAGAACGTTGGCGGTCGATTGGCCGGTGGCCACGACGGACCATGGAACGATGGTCCAGGCTAGAGCAGATGGCTGTTGAAGCTTGAGAAGCACAGAAGAAATCCATTCTTTTCATTGTTTGGAGAAGATACAAGTTTTTAAGGCAAACTGAAACTAATAGAGTTGAGGCACATTAATCTTCTTTTAAAGTAGGTGGATTAGGGAGAGAGAGGGTATTGAAGAAAAAAAATGCAGCAGTTAGGTCCCACTAGAAAAGTGTCGAAATGTGATCAAATTCTGGACCTTCAAAGTTGTGATTAACTTTTAGACGTTTTTTTAATGTATTCAACTGTGTATGACATGATTAGTACCACTACTAGTCTCATGGGGGCTATGGATTTTTGAAACTGATAAACATGTATCATTGGTTATTTGAGAAAGGTTTGGTGAGGGGTGTTTATCGAAGGGTTTGGTAAGGGGTGTTTATCGAGTGGGTTGATCATGAGTTGAGTAGTGTTAGACTCAATTTGATACTTGATAAGTTTAATAAAAAATTTGCTGGATTTGTGTTCGTTAAAAAAATTTTATTACTTGTTAAGCTCGTTAGAATTTGACTATGTTTTTTAATTAATAATATATAAGGCTTAATATAAACATGAATTAAAAAATTAACAAAAGAAAAAGAAAACAAAATAGTGTGAGAAATAATTCCAAAATCTAAACTCTCAAGTAACAATCCATAAATACACCAAACTAACATATTATAAAAAAAAATTAATAAGTTATTTGCGAACTTATCTAGTCGAGTTGGGTCTTGTTCGACTCAACTCTTTAAAGTTTTGAGCCGAGTTAACTAGAGTCCAATACTACGAGTTTTCTCCGAATTGAACTCAAATTACTTGTGAGCTATTCAACTCAGTTAACACCCTTAAGTTTGTATAAAATCATAAGCTTATGATCTTCATATCTTGCGTATGAAATCTTATAACCTCATAGAACAATAGTATTAAATCGCAGCCGCAACACAGTGTAACGGCCGCATCGTAACGATTTTAAAAATCGTTGCGACATTGCAAACCACAATTGCATTAAAAATTATATTTATTTTCAGAGAAAAATTACGCCGCAATGGCCGCAACATCTGCAATCGCGACGTTATAATTGCATCCGCAATTTATATAACAAAAACACGAAGATGAACCCAACAAGTTTCTCAGTAAAAAAGCGGATGATGTTCATCCTTGATAACATGAGTTCAAATTGTTTTGTCTATATATATATATATGCATATTGTCAAAAGATTAAAAATATTTATGAATAAATACTATCTTTAGATTATTAAAAGAAATAAAAGCACAAGATTGATGGTAATGATTATGGCTAGCATTAATGGGTGAGGTGTTTCCACTTTCTCATCAGAAGAAGGCTGGTGGGTCCTTTTACAACACAATGAGTTGAAATCCCAAGTTCCATCGCCTTTGCCAAATTGATTAGTGCCGACCACTTTATCAGCTTCACATATTCATCTCCTACTCTGCTGACTTTGCAATATGCATATTTCTAGGAAGCATCCAGTATATGTATAAATATAATATGGGGGAAAACGCTTTATTTACACATGAATGAAACATCAGCCCCACAAATTACAGCTCCTTGATTATCAAAGATAAAACTTTTTCGTACCAATAATTAATTGGTCCAGTAAGATAAGACACTAGATTTTTTAAGTAAGATCAGGAGTTTGTATTTTAATATTATGAATGGAGAAAATTAAGCTAGGAGGTTTGCTTCCATAATGAACTTATGTAAAATTTGATAAGAGTTAGTCGACTAATGAATCAAAAACTAATGGTTAAAAAAAGAACTTTTCATGAGACCCATCTAGACTTTTTATATATAAATGAGAAGTTCATCATGAACACCTATAAGATAATTTGCATGATTAGCATATCATTTTGGAAGTTTTGAAATGATGATGTTTCTTTTAGGAGCAATTAATGAAACTAAAAGCCTTGGTTAATTTTTTATCCAGCTTTTAAGCTTACCCGGATTCTTTCGTTTGTCTTTTATTTCTTTGGAATCATCAATCTCCTTTGCCCTATATATCTCGAGTATTTGAATTTGAATGTAAGTGTTAAATATAGACATATTCAACTTTTACTTTCATCCCACACGTCAGAATATGCGTTAGAAACCAGAAAATCCGAATAACAAACTTATCCATGGCACTGTGGCAGTTATGTGAGTCTCATAATTCAAACTATTACTTTTCAAATGGCATAATATATAAAAAAATAATTTTAATGTTTGTCTATATAATTACACTCGTTCTTTTTTAAGCACTTTAACACTAATTTATTTTAGACCAAAATAGTCTTTTAATAGATGAAAATTATTAGTCAATTAACAGTAAATTACTTAAAATTATATGAAGACAAAGGTAATGGCTTGACAAAATGATACACTAGTTAAAAAAATAAATTTATATAAAATATAAAAAAAATTATGCTGACATTAGCATTATGTCAAGTCATTTCAAGTTATTTATTCATAGTTGACTAACAGTTTTCATATATTTTTAATTAGAGGAAAAGAGAGAATGTCGGGGGAGAGGGTACCAGGAGCGAGAGGCGAAGAGCATCCGGCAGCATGTCCGGCAGAGCGTCAAGAAGCTAGGTCGGAAGCCAGGGTAGAGGCTAGACCCACAGCCCGGCCAACAGGTAGGCCGGAGGTAAGGTCGGGGGAGAGGGTCGGTGAGAAAGTGGTGGAGGAAGGTCAAACCTCTAGGTTTACTGCCAAACCCCTTTCCGATGAGCGTCAGTGGTCGGTCTTTGTGGATAAGTTGAGCCGGAGGGTTTCCAGAGGAGCGTTGTGGGAATTATTTAACCATTATGGAAAGGTTAAGAAGGTCTACATACCAGTGCACAACAACAGGCCGAAATATAAAGAACATACGTTCGACTTTGTTCATCTCGACAGTTACAAGGATATGATGAAAGTGATCTCACTGTTCAACGGTTCGAAGATCGATGGTAAACAGGTGGTGGTATCGAGAGCCAGATTTCCTCTCAATGATTTTAACAAGCAGGATTCTAGACGGAAGGCGGATATTCAGGGTACTGCAAATAGGTATAACAAACAGTCAAACGGCAAGGAGGAGGAGAACATGAAGTTCATGTCGAAACCTAGAGACCATCGCTCATATAGGGAGGTTTTGAACTGTCCGAAAGTTGCAGACGTTAATCCTGCTACAGCGAAATGGGGAATCGAGTCTGATAGTGATAGAGAATCTCTAATTCCTAGCATGAATGAGTTTTCAATTGCGAATGAGGATCTTCTATGGATAAATCATTCGGTGATGGGTATTCTAAAACAAGGTTTCGAAAAAGAGTTTGTACAACGTGCACTCGGTAACGACGGTATTATTGTTCAGATTGCCAATTGGGGGAACTTGCACAACTCATGTATCGTTACTTTCCGTTCGAAGGAAGAGATGGAACAAGCCTGGTCAGTGAAAAGAGGGGATCTTTTTTTCTGGTTTGAACTATTGGATAAGGAAATCCTTGTGGACGGTGTCCCCTTGATGTTTTGCTCAGTTTCGATCTCCGGGATCCCAATACATTGCTGGAATGACAGTTTCTTTACCAAACTAGCTAATCGTTGGGGGCGTCTTATTAAAATTCATGAAGCTACGAGGAAGAAAACCGACTTAACCACAGCCTACATGATTCTACGAGTGGCAAGCCAATACGATATTCCTTCTGAAATCAAGATCCGTGTGAATGGTAGAGTTTTCAAAGGGGTTATCAAGACGGATGGCATTTTTCCGGAACCTCCAGACACTGATTCTTCGCCGGAGAGGAGTTCGCCGTGTGATTCCGGATCAGATAAATTTTGTGGGGTGGAGAAAGATACATCTTTTAATGACTCGGCGGTCCCGCCGCCATCGGAGAAGCACGACCGGCCCAACTCCAATGAAGGGTTGTCGGAATCCTCGTCATACCCCACGACTACTGGGAATTCGGGGGGTCAGAACCAAAGCGTCTCACACATCTCGAATTCCAAGGTTGACTTAAATGATAAGGCGCCAACTTTGAGGCAGATTCAAAGTGCAGGGAATGTGGCAGGGTCTATGATAGGTCGTGGATATCAGCGTGTATATTCGGAACCAGTTTCTTTTGCTCTTGCCCCATTTGGTGTGGGCTCATCAATTCATGAAGCCCAAAATTTTTCTTTTGATTTCACCGGACTGGGTCTAAACAACAGGTCATTTAGGGTCCAAATTCCAAACCCTCCCAGGTCCTTATCAGACTTACCCCCATTCCCCCCAAACCAGTCTATTTCCTCTTCCGTTAATAACAAAGTTTCCCCATCAACCAACCTGCTATCTGCCATAGTCCCCGACAGTTGGGATTTGCCATCTCATAGTCCGGGCTTCCGTAATCAAGGTGTACCGGCGTCCGTGAATCGGACTATTGCTCAGGAAGCTTCCTCTGAGGACAAAGATTTTTTCAATCCGGGCGTTAGAAGGGCAATCAGAAGTAAAGTCAGGAACTCCTTGGAGGCTTCAGATGGGAAATTGCCTGATGAGTCGATAAACTCGGATCAAAACTCAATTCATCTCAGCTATATAGAGGAGGCTTTGGCAGTGTGGGGTGTCAGCAACATATTGGGAATTTCATTCAAAGGGGGTAAACATGCAGTGGTTAATAGGGTTGTGGAATTGGAAAGGAATTAGTCAAGCTTCTAGCTTCACTCGGTTATAGGGTCATAATCTGTTTACATGAATCTGTCAATATTATCATGGAATGTTAGAGAGCTTGGCAAAGGGGAAAAAAGAAGAGCTGTGCGCAGGATTATTTTGAAGGAAAAACTGGTTTTCATTTTCATTCAAGAAACTAAAATCAGTAAGGAAAAGTTTGTGTTAAGAAGAAGCTTGGATTGCGGCAACAATATGATTTCAGTGGCATCTCCAGCCGTCGGTTTTGCAGGGGGTCTCTTCAGCGCGTGGAACCCGGATTTCTTTGAAGTTACAGATAAGTTTCTGTTTAATAGATTTTCGGCATTCATTGGCATTGTAAAACATAATCAGTTCTCATGCGGGTTCATCAATATTTACGGCCCTGCTGTTGATAATGAAAAGGAAGAGTTTTTCGATGAGTTGTCTAGGTTTATGAAGAGCAAGGTTATTCCATGGTGTGTAGGCGGGGATCTCAATATTTATGCAGACCAAGATGAAAAAATTGGATTCTCACACAATTACTTAGCCATCCGAATTTTTGATAAATTCTTGCAGGATACTGGACTAGTAGACCTTCCATTATTGGGAGGTAAATTCACATGGTCGAATTTCCGCGATCCTCCGTCCTTTGTTAGACTTGATCGTTTTTTGCTGTCGCCAGAATTTATACTGAACTTTAAGCCTCTGTCTCAAACGGTCCTGCCTAAATCAGTCTCGGACCATAATCCCATTCGCCTGTCCGAGGATGCCACAAATTGGGGCCCGAAACCTTTCCGGTTGTTTTCTTATCTATTAGAGGAAGCCGATCTAGTGGAGTCGATTAAATTGAATATCCTACAAATGAAGGCAAAGAACAGTCGAGTGGGTATGATCGGCATGCTCAAAGCCTCGAAGAATCTGATTAAGTCTTGGACATCCGAAAGAAATTTGAATACTGGGGGCCGTATTCCTATCCTTGAAGCTGAAATTTCATTGCTGGAAGGTAAACTTCAGTCTGGCTCCCCATCCCCTAGTATTTGGAATAAGCTGAATCATTGTCGACAAGATTTGTGTGTTCATTTAAGGAGAGAGGAACAAATCTGGCTACAAAAATCCCGGTTAAAATGGTTTGTGGAGGGAGACCGGAACACGCGTTATTTCCATCTTGTGGCATCGAATCGCAGAAGATCAAATCTTTTACCCCCGATTATCCACGATGGAATCACCATTTCAGATCTGTGCCTCCTCAGGAATAAGGTGATGGAATTTTTCTCAAAGGCTTATTCTAGTAAACCTGTTTTGGAAATTGAAGAACTTGATTTGAAATTCCAGAAAATCTCTTCGGATCAAAACTGCAGACTCGAGAGATCCTTTTCCGAATCTGAAATTTGGGAAGCTATTGCCTCAACTGATAGCTCTCGCGCCCCGGGGCCGGACGGGTTCAGCATGGGTTTTTTTAAGAAATTCTGGCCAGAATTGAAGGGTGATTTTGTAAGGTTTTTTGATGACTTCTTTCACGGCAGAGAATGGGAGAACGGGGTGAATCATGCTTTCATAACTCTGATTCCCAAGAAAACAGGAGCATCTTCACTGGAGGACTTTCGCCCTATTAGCTTGGTTGGAGGGGTTTACAAAATTCTATCAAAAGTGCTCTCTCGACGGCTTAGGGAGTGTGCGGACAGTGTGATAAGTAAGACTCAGTTTGCTTTTCTACCAGGGAGACAAATTCTGGATTGTGCGTTTATCGCCAATGAGGGAATTGACTTCATCCGTAACAATGGATTGAAAGGATCGGTATTCAAAATAGATTTTAAAAAAGCCTATGACTCTATCGAATGGTCCTTCCTCATGAGGATATTGAAGGAGATGGGATTCGGAGATCGCTGGTGTAAGTGGATATTCAAATGTATTTCTTCAGTTTCAATTTCGGTACTTGTTAATGGTGTCCCGACGTCTCAATTTTCTATCGCGCGAGGTCTTCGCCAAGGATGCTCGCTCTCTCCCTTACTATTCAACTTGGTTGGAGAGGCCCTTCATTTGATGCTTGATAAAGCAGTGGAGAAAGGTTTATTTCATGGTTTTCAAATCGGCAAAGTCAACACCATGCCTCTGTCGCATCTACAATTCGCAGATGATCTAATCATCTTTTGTAGTGCGGCTTTGGGCGAAATCAAGAATGTGAAAAGAGTCTTGCGGATATTCGAAATTGCTTCTGGTCTACAGTTAAACCTTCAGAAGAGTGTGTTATATGGCATCAATGTTAGCTACTCGTCAGTGTCGGAGTGGGCAACTAATATCGGTTGCTTATCCGGTCATCTTCCTACCGTATATCTGGGTCTTCCGCTCGGATCCAAAAGGAATGGTTTAGCATTATAGGAGCCTATCGTGAGTAAGTTTCAGAAGTCCCTAACAGCATGGAAGGCTAACAATCTCTCCTTGAGTGGTAGGTTGGTTCTAGTAAAATCGGTACTTTCTTCCCTTCCCATATATTATCTATCTCTGTTTAAGATGCCAATTTCTATTGTGAATAAAATCAATAGCATTATGTCTGGGTTTTTATGGGGTGAGACTTCGAATTCGAGAAAGATTCATTGGGTTGGTTGGCCTCACGTGTGCAAGCCATTGTCGAATGGAGGCTTAGGTGTGAGAAATATTGAACAGCAGAATCGTCTTCTTCTCTTCAAATGGGCATGGAAATTTTCTTCTGAAATAGACAGTTTATGGAAGAAGGTGGTCTGCAAAGCTAATGATCTGGACGGGTCAGCAATTGTGTTGCCATTGCAGTGGGGCAGACAAGCATCTAGCATTTGGAAAGGCGTAGTCGTGAACTACTCTAATTGTGACTCAATGGGCGAAAAGTTAAGAAGCAATCTAATATTGCGTGTCGGGGATGGTAATGCCATTTCCTTTTGGCATGACATTTGGATAGGGGATGCTCCCTTGATGGTTAACTTTCCGCGTATCTTCGCGCTTGCGATCAACAAATCGGGCAAAGTTGCGAAATTTGGTGTCAAATCGGGAAACGGTTGGACTTGGAAAATTGAATTGAGACGACAACTATTCGATTGGGAGCGCTCCCAATGGAATGTATTGATGGATTTTTTAAATAATTTCAGGTCGAATGGGTTCAATGTGGACTGCCTGCAGTGGTTTGGGGCTGGTAACGGGTCCTTCTCGGTTAAGGAGGGATTTAAACTCCTTGCAGCAAAGGACGAGGTTCAGTCAGTTTGGCAAAACTCAGTATGGTTAGGCTTTGCCCCTCCCAAGGTTGAGGCGTTCGTTTGGCAAGTGTGTTGGGGGCGTATTCCCGTTCGAGTGGAATTGCGCAAGCGAGGGGTCACTGCGATTTCTGATACTCGATGCCCCCTTTGTTTATTGCAGGAGGAATCAGTAGCACACTTAATGTTTCATTGCCAATTTGCGTGGTCATTATGGTCTAGATTCGCCAAAGTCTGGAATCTGAGTCTTTGCTTCCCGAAGGACCCTTGCTCCTTCTTGGTCAGTTGGCACGATGCTTGTCCTAGTGTTAACAAAAAATCCATTTGGCACTTCATCCCTGCTGCTGTGA
Source organism: Hibiscus tridactylites (assembly GCA_958450335.1). NCBI lineage: Eukaryota > Viridiplantae > Streptophyta > Magnoliopsida > Malvales > Malvaceae > Hibiscus > Hibiscus tridactylites. The sequence goes on from OY288292.1 coordinate 43,284,512, forward strand.
TGTGGTCGATATGGCTCTTACGGAATGATGTCGTCTTTAGGGAAGGGAAAGTGGATGTGCACAATCTCCACTTCATATCCCTGTTCAGGTTAATCTCTTGGTTTAAGGCCAAATGCGTAGAATCTACAGCTAGCTTCGACGATTTGATGGCCAATCCCGTGCTTAGGGACGCCAGTCGTGTATCAGCAAAACAAGTGCTTGCTGCACCGGCTTGGTCCCCTCCCCCGCACGGCTTTCTTAAGCTAAACGTAGATGGTGCTATGTCTCGAAATGGGAACGGGGGAGGTATCGGGGGTATTTTTCGGACTGCGGATGGATGCTCCGTTCTTTCCTTCTTAGAACCGACTGGTCCGGGGCCTCCTATGCTAGCGGAGCTTTTAGCGGTTAAATTTGGCCTAGCTCTATACGGGTCGGTGTTGAGTGTTAAATTCTCAAGGTTGATTGTCGAAGGGGACTGTAAAACTGCATTCCAGTGGATTAAAGATTATGCGTCATGCCCGCCGATGTTCAAAGGTATAGTGCAAGATATTTCCAAGCTCAGTTCTTTATGCTCATGTAATTTTAGAGTTATTCCCAGATGTAATAATGTTGAGGCGGACGGTTTAGCTAAGGCAGGTATTGGTTAATCCGTCATTGTAATTGAACTTTTATAATTCGTTCTTTTTAATAAAATACGGTACTCTTTTCCTCCTTCCGCTACCGCCCCTTGATCCTCCCGGATTTGGGGTGCAGCATGAAGGGGGTTTTTAATGAGACCACCAATTCCTATAAAAAAAAACTAACAGTTTTCATCAACGAATGGTTATTTTAAACCAAAATAAAACGTTAAAGGTTAACTTGCTTCAAAAATAGAATAATCGGGAAAATGACTATCGAGCAAAACAATATGGTAATTTTTTTCTTTACGCTTTTTAATATATATATATATATATATATATATTATTTTATCATTGATTCAACATTCTTATCACGTTTATTTTGATTACTAAAGTTTAAAAATTAAAAAATTTATTATTGAACCTTCTAATTGCTCATATTTTATACAGTCAACTTTTAAATCATAAAAAGTACGATGACATATCAAACGGTTTGATAATGCACCAAAATGATGTTATTTAGGATCCCTATAAAAAAATATAAAAAAATCACTTTATTTTTCTCTTTTTTTCATTTCCTTTACTCTCCCTTTACTCAAACAAACCCAGATTCTGGTCATCGTTGGCCGCCTTCGCTAATGACTGTGAGTCCTAAATTTCTCACAAAATGTGTTCTGTCATAATGAACACGAATTTAATGTTTGTTTAACTGAAAAAATACTTCGAACTTCATAAATTTAACGTTGAGTGCTTCGATTTTTTGTTCTTCAATCTCTCCCGTTAGTCGTTGAATGAAGCACAAACAAAGATACGTTGCTTCCCGCCCTAAGGTGACATTTTCACCATTTTTAATCTTCAAATGGCGTTGCCCCACCAATTCGACAAGTCTCTTGTTGCTTATAATTCACATTCTAATGGTTCATTTTTGGATTATGTTCCACTTATGTTACGTAAAATTCACAAAATTTTACATTAATTTAACATTATTAGATAAATGTAAATTAATGACTAAAATTAAATCTTTATCTTTTCTCTCTTAAAAGTTTCCATATTTTCAAATTTAACCTCAACTATTAATTTAATTCGTCCAATGAACTTAAATTAATGTAAAACTATATAATTTTACCAGAATATATATATATATATATATATATATATATATATATATATATATATATATATATAGTGTAAAAGTTTTTTAGGTTATACAGGTTTTTTGGATCGATGGATGGGGGAAATGAATGACTGAGATTAACTCCTTACTTTTTTTCCAAGTGATAATCTTCACATATTCTACTATTAATCTCATTCATCCATTTCACCTATCCAACGATCTAAACAACGTGTAAAACTTAAAAACTTTTACAGTGTGTAACATGATTCTATCCCATATATGTATGTGTGCGTGTGTGCGTGCGTATGTATGTATGTATGTTAGGATCCACTTACATGGTGTAAAACTCATTTAATTTTACACTAATCCATGCCCATTGGATGAGTGAAATGAATGAATGGGATGAAAAGTTGAAAATAAAGAGATTTTTAAGGATAAAAAAATAGGAATAGGAGTGTTTAATCTCATCCATTTATTTCACTCATCCAATGATCATGGATTATTGTAAAACTAAATGAATTTTACACCATGTAAGTGGATATATATATATATATATATATATATATATATATATATATATATATATATATATAGAGAGAGAGAGAGAGAGAGAGAGAGAGAGAGAGAGAGAGAAGATGTTCTTACACTATGTAAAACTTGAAAGTTTTACACTTTTTTAGACCGTTGGATGAAGGTAAATGGATGAATGAGATTAACAATAGAAAATATGAGGATTATCATTTGAAAAAAATAAGAAAATATTTTTAACTATTTATTATAATCATTCTTTCAATTTTAGAGTTTAGTTTAAGGTTTTAAGTTAGGGTTTATGGGTTTAGTGTGTAGGGTATAGAATTTAAGGTTTAGGGTTTAAGGTTTTGAGATTTAGGTTTTAATTTTATAAAAGAAATTTGCAAATTTTTTTTACACGAACTTGTATACCAAAATGTATCTATATATATAAATCAGTTTTTTTGTATGATATAATTCTAAGTCTTTTCCGGGTGAAGTTTCCCTATCAGTCATCTCTTGTTATAATATATAATTGAAGGAATCTCTGTTGTCACATGCATTTTACTTGTTTATGATTTAAGTACAGGATGAACTGCACCATCCAATAAACTACTAGAATGCAACTCACTGAATGGGTTGAGTGTTCAGCCAATCGAATTAGCTCATTCACTTTCTTTTAAACATATCCAGGAAAATCATACTTGGATTTCAAATACAAACATGTCTGAAATTAGTATTGTTTTTAAAATTAATTTTATATGAAACTTATTAATTTTTTATCAAACACTTTATTGGATCAAATGATAAAATATTTATTCAAATATTGTGAAAGAAGAAAAAAAACTTGCTTTCAGTTGAGAGGTTCAACCCAACTCGAAACTAGATTTAGAAAATTTGATATGGAATTTGATATCAACTCGAACATTATGATCCGAAACTTAAAATAAACCAAATCGAACCGAAACTGAGCTGAAATTTAGTTGAACGAAAATGGACTCAAGCCGAAGACAACCCGAAATAAATAATATATATTAAAAAATAAAGAAAGATATGATGTGAACCTCGCACAACTCACTAAAAAGTCAAATATATCGGCTTTATAAAGCCATATAGGAGTGTAAAAAATTGACATGACCTGAAAATCCGATTGACCTGCCCCGACTCGGAATCAAACGACCCAATATGACCCGACCCGATGCTCAAATCGAATCACCATAAACTCGAACTAAAACGAAATCAAACTCGAACTAAAATGATTTGAACTAAAACTGATCCGAATGACTCGTTTACCCCTCTACTTGAAACTAGATTTAATAGGACTGAAATGTGTCTACTGAATATCGGAATATGAGAAAAAGGAAGTTTCACCCTTTTCACTTGAACAAAATAAAATTGGGCTTTCATAAGCGCAAAACATCTCAGAGTCCAAAGCCTTTGAGTATTGGCTCAAAAAATTAAACTATCTTTTCACCCGCGTTACCAATTAAGGTTTTGTTTGCAAACTTGCACTATTAAAAGTTAGGGTAAACTACTTAAAAGACCACCATACTATTATTTAAGATTCAGTTTTATCATTATACTTCTAATTGTAACAATTAAACCACTGAACTATTAAATTAGACTCAATGTGTTCTAACTGCAAGTGTGACGTGGCAGTTAAAAATAGGTATAATTATATATTTGGTCCCTGTTATTTACGAATTCTTTTAATTTAATTCTAATTTTAAATTAATAAATTAATTAATTATTATTTAAATGATGACAAATGTCAACACCGTATTGGAGGATTTTAATTATTTATATTTGATATAATAAAATTATTTTCCTCCTCCAATTAGGTGGTGACACGTGTCACCGCCTATTTAGAGGAGAAAAAATAAATTCTCCAAACCTGCACTGGGAAGGATTCAAACCTGGTGAAGCATGGGTAAAGAAAGTGGCTTAACCACTACACCAAACATAATCTTGTAATTTATATCACTAAATAAGATATATATGCCTTATTGTTTCCACTTATTTTTTATTTAATATATATAATAATCAAATTAATTTCATATATATAATCCTAAACCCCAAACTCTAACACTAAATGCTAAACACTAACCCTAAATGTGGCAAACTACATTTTTACTACTATACTATAGATTAAAATTATATCAAATTATATTCAAATATATAAAATTAAAATTATATTCGAATATATAAAATTAAAATTATATCAAATTATATTTGAATATATAATTTAAAATATAAAAAATTATATCGAATATAATTTAAAATTTATAAAAAATTATATCTAATATAATTTTAATTTTTTTTATTTTAAATTGTGCACTAACTATAAATTATATCGAATACATTTTTGATTTTAAAACGAATATAATTTAAAACATAAAAAATATAAAAAATTATATCGAATATATTTTTTATTTTAAATCAAACATAAAGAAATTATATCGAATATAATTTATAGTTAGTGCACGATTTAAAATCAAATTATATTCGAATATATTTAATATAGTTTAATATATAAATTTTGATAGAATTTTAATATAATTTTATTTTTATATTCAATATAATTTTTTATATTTTAAAATATATTTGAATATAATTTGAATATAATTTTAATTTTATATATTTGAATATAATTTTAATTTTATATATTCGAATATAATTTGATATAATTTTAATCTATAGTATACTGGGAAAAAATGTAGTTTGGCACATTTAGGGTTAGTGTTTAGTGTTTAGGGTTATAGGTTTAGGGTTCTATATGTGAAATTAATTCGATTATTATATATATTAAATAAAAATAAATGGAAACAATAAGGCATATATATCAGATTTAGTGATATAAATCACAAGATTGTGCTTGGTGTAGTGGCTAAGCCATTACCTTTACCCATGCTTCTCTCAGGTTTGAATCTTACCCAATGCAAGTATGGAGAATTTGTTTTTTTCTCCTCTAAATAGGTGGTAACACGTGTCACCACGTGATTGGAGGAGAAAAATAAATTTATTATATCAAATATAAATAATTAAAGTCTTTCAATATGGTATTGACATGTGTCACCATCTAATTAAATAATTAATTTATTTTATTAATTTAAAATTAAGATTAAATTGGAAGAATGCGTAAATAGCATAGACCAAATATGTAATTATACCTATTTTTTAACTGCCACGTCACACATGTCGTTAGGTTCTAACGGCAGGTGGTCAAATTGAGTCCAATTTAATAGTTTAGTGGTTTAATTACTGCAATTAGAAGTATAGTAGTAAAATTGAATCTTAAATGATAGTATGGTGATCTTTTAAATAGTTTACCCTAAAAGTTAAAACCGCGAAACTATGAAAACTAAGCACTCTTGGGACCTTCTTCACCGCAAGCAGAGAAACAGAGGCAGGCACCCATGGGTATGGATGATAATAATAGTAATGGAAACCCCATTTTTTGTTCAGTTTGTGATTTGGATATATCAATTGTTTGATGATAATAGTGATAATCTCTTTTTAACTTTTCTTGTGTGGTTGTTTTTTTAGCAAGGATTAAGGAACAAATCGAAGACAGAGCTGTTGAGCCAGCTCAAGGACTTAAAAGCTGAACTTTCTCTACTTCGTGTAGCCAAGGTCACTGGTGGTGCCCCCAACAAGCTCAAGGTGGTGAGGCTATGGATTGCACAAGTGTTGACGGTGATATCCCAGAAGCAGAAGGCTGCATTGAGGGAAGCCTATAAGAAGAAGAAGTTTTTGCCTCTTCATCTCCGTCCCAAGAAGACCAGAGCCATTTGCCCCTGTTTTCGGCCTCCTCCTAAACTATGTTTTGAATTTTCTGCAGGATGGTTAGTTTGGCATTGAGCTCTTGTGTTTTGTTTTATGCAGTAATCTTTGAAAACAGAGAGGGAGAAGAAGAGGGAGATGTACTTTCCAATGAGGAAGTATGCCATTAAGGTGTAAGCTTGAAATTTACATTATCAGGGATGCATTCTATTCTAAATTTAAATTTTCACTTCACAATAAATTATTGGATCTTAAAAGAAGAGTTTTGGTTGAGACTTTTTCTTTTATAATTCAAGGGTTGATGATAGGGATGGGCATTTTACACCAAGCCTGATCGGGTCGGGTCGAATTTTTTAATGAGAAATCGGGTTGTTTTGTTTCCCTAATCTACCTTAGCCTCTGATGGCCAAAATCCAATATCTGGTTCAGGTTTGATGGTTTCTAAAACTCTGAACCCACTTTCTGAATCTGATATATTTCGGCCCATTTATATGGAGTATCAAAGGTTGACCAGGTGGATTCAGTTTATATATTTTCATAATTCAATTTATAAAGTTTTTTTAATAGTCTAATGGTGAGTACACGGTAGTATCTGTTTATACGTATTCTTAACTTTTTGACAATGCGCATATAATTTGTAGATAAAGCGATTTGAACACGTGCCACAATTTAAATTTAATTTTTTTATTTAAATGTAGCCCTTAAAAGAAGCACAAGTTTAACTGATGGATTTTTTTTTCAACTCATGATGTCGGTTAGTTTTACTGAATAAAGAGGAAATATAGCGGAATTAAGGTGAGTTTAGTAAAATAAGAGTAGACTAATAATATTAACTAATATTTCTCATAAACTACCAAAGAGTTCAAATTAATAACTGAAAAGATAAAATTGGACCGAATAAGAAAATATTAAAATTGAATCAAACAATTTGAAGAAAAAAAATGATAAATACATGTAAATATCATTGTTGTAAGCCAAGGATAAACATTAACATAATAATGTAACTGGGTTTTGAATTATCCACTCATCATTAACAAAATAGTTTGAATTATGAATTTTTTTTTCATTCAACTCTACGAAATCATATATTAATTAAAAATGAAGGAATAATGTATAAAAGAAGATGAAATATGTCCACCGATTCGCAAGATTTTGTATGTCCACTCCTTCCCTTCTCTTCAAACCCTACAAGATCCATCATTCATAGTTTAATCTCTTACGAAATTCTTCTCACTTGACATAAACCCTAAAACTTCCTTAATCTATTAGTTTCGAGCACCGAGGGCAGGCACATGGTTCATAATTCAAAATTGGGTCCCTAATATTGAACTAGATTATAAAAATTAGAAACAAATATGAGTCAATTTTGGACTAAATAAAAATTTTAGGGACTAAATTGAACAAAATAAAACTATATTAAAAAAATTAGAAACAAATGGGGTTAATTTTGGATTAAATAATTAACTTTAGGGACTAAACTAAACAAAAATAAAATTATATTAAAAATATCAAACTAAATTATAAAATTAGAAATAAATAGGGGTTAATTTTGTATTAACTAAAATTTTAGGGAGTAAACTGAATAAAAATAACACTATATTAAAAAATCAGACTAGATTATAAAAATTAGAAATAAATAGGGGTAAATTTTGGATTAAATAAAAAATTTATGGACTAAACAAAACAAAAATAAAATATATTATGTTTATACAAACATTGGTTAATTTTGGATTAAATAAAAAAAAATTATGACTAAATTAAACAAAACTAAAACTATATTAATTTCAATTATAATTTAACACATATATCATTTATGTTAAAAATACGGTTAAAACCACTAAAAATCTTTAGAGATTGTTAACATAAATATCATTAAATTTATATAAATTAAACAAAAATAAAACTATTAACATTTTTGGTGGAGGTGTGCTATGTACCAATCTTTGGCTCACCGTGTGTTAGTATTTCTATTGGCTTTAATATGTGTATTTTTTTTCTTTATTTAAGTTTAAAGAAGTTTTTTAATGAGGCACGTATCAAAGTTACAATTATTGTATCATTCCCCGTTTAATCATACGTCCTTATTTTTCAAAAAAAATATGTAAATTTATTTTGTTGTTCCGTCATTAATTTCGTTATCAATTAACAGTATGTGGTTTGATTGAAACCAAATTAAAATATTAGTAACCTAATTAAAAAAGATTCAATAGTTAAAATAAATTAGACCTCAAAATTTAGTGACCTTAAAAGTAGTTAATGACGGAGCCATGATTTAACTTTGAGGGGATAAATTGTTTCACTTTGAAAAGAATAAAGTCTTAAAAAATAATTAAAGTATTAAAATTAAGAGACTTAGAATTTTATTTTACTAATTTTAAAATTAAAATGACTTAAAAATGATTAAATAAATTCGACCCTTTGATAGATGACATTATCTTTGAGGTTAAATTCATTTCCTTCTGGTAACTACGTAAACAGTCAGTATAGTTTACCTGGTAAACTAATGCCCATATTTGCGGTTCATATAAATTACAATTACAAACAGCCGAAAACCGTGGATGAAGAAGCCGAACACCGCCGAAAAGACTATGTCCAACACTACCGGCTAAAAGGAGACTCATTCTCTCCTCTCCAAACCCCTAAACCATCAACAATTACTTATAAAATTCTCGATCAAAATTAGTTATATATAAATATTACTTTAACAAAATTAAGTGATTCGAGCTACAAAATAACCACCGACGGAGCTATTAAGGGGTGGAGAGGGGCAATTGCCCCACTCTTAATTTTTTTTCACTTTTGTCTTTTTATATAAATCATTTTAAAAATTTATTTATTTTTGAATTTACTCCTCACTTTTAAATATTTATGTTTTGCCCCCTTAACCCTAAATTTTGGCCCCGTCTCTGAAAGTAGCTAAGTTCTAAACGGTGAATTAAGGAACTTATCTAGTGATTTCAAGTAGGGGTGTTCATGGTAGGTTAACCGTACCATTTAGCATAAATGTTTGGTTAACCGTTATAGCGGTTATTACACTGTAACCTAACCATTAAGAAATAGTTAACCATTAAATTTTTAAACGGTTAACGTTATAGCTGTTAACTGCAACTTAACGGCTCAGTTACAGGTTAACTTGTATCCTATTACAATTTTTTTCAAATGTTCACTAATTCTTTTGAGAATAATAAAATTATCTCTCCGATAAATATTGTAATAAAATTTTCAAAAAAAAATATTTAAATAAAAAATTCTAATTACAAACTTCATTTTATGTCTAAATAATTTCATAACGGTTAACCATTAACCATCATTTTAATGGTTGGTTAACCGAAACTGTTTAAACTTTAAAGGTAGGTTAATTGACCGGTAAAATTTATCAATTATACCGATTAACGGTTACGATTTATTTTGTACACCTCTAGTTTTAAGTTTCAGTGATTTAAGGTGATTTATCCCTCATGTAGCTCTAATTCGAACATTGGTGTTTGTAGGAGATAGGATTAAGGTGGTTTAGGAATGTTAAAAGAAATGTGAATTAAACAAATTGTGAGTTAGATAATTAATTATTATGATTATAGCAACGTTGCTTTAATGCCCTTTGTTTTTTTTTTTTTTTTTGGATACGTCATGAGGCAGTTTGTATAGAGTTTGATTGGGTCAACAAATCATCAAAACCATATAATATTTTTTTAAAATCCTTTTTAGTTTAATTTTTCATCACTATCGAAGGAGTTGGTGATGTTTAATTAGTGATCTTATGACACGTTTTATATTTTTTGTAATATAGAAATAATGATGGAACAGGTCAAAGAAACTCACATTATATAATTTGATTTCCAAGTAACTATGAATCAGAATATAATACCTTACTCAAACAGCCGGTTCTACCATTCTACAATGAATGGGTTATGGAGATGCCGTTTTCTAGCCACAAGTCTATTTGTACAGATAATGTTTTTGGATTAATTACCTTAATTTACATTTAGAATTAGTCAAATACTTAATCGATTGATTTAAGTGGAACAAATATTGATGTTCTTTGTAAGAGATTAGAATTTGAGATTTTTGCTTATAAGGTGTACGAATATTTTATTAAAAACTAAAAAAATAAAGTGATACTAATGTATTGAAACCATATCAAGGAGGTAAAAAAATCAAATATTATATTTGATACAAAGTGTTTAAGTAAACTTTGCATTTTTATTCATTTATTTTGAAAGGATTTGTTTGTTTTTCATATCGTCTCAACATTCAACCCTACCTAATCAAAGGAAAGTAATAGACACAAACCCATAAATAAAGTTAACCTAATGTGACATGTCCATAAGTTTATATTATTAATAAAACGGTTAATTGAGCAGTTAAATGATACCAATTCTAAATAAAGTAATAGACACAAACCCATAAATAAAGTTAACCCTACCTTATCATGTTTCTTTCTCTACCTTTTAGTATTTTTTTTTGTCTTTATTGGTGGTTTTTTTGTCATTTTTTTATTTTTTAAGTTAGCTATAACATCGTCTCGACTTACCAAGATAGCATTTACTCACGACGTTCGGTTCTGATTTGTAGTTGTTGGTGGTCTTTCAGTAGATTTAATCCTTTCTTGTGGTTCGTTTACCGCAATCAGATTTGTTTGTATATATCTTTTGTTCGAGTCTTTTGATTGAATTTTTAAATCTTTTTATTATATGGTCTTTGTATGATCTAAGCTAGTTTCCTATATCATTGGTTATTGAAAAATATCTAATTATGTATTTAGTTTACATTTATAATTATATACTCTCATTCCAATTTAAATATTTTCTTTAAAAATACTAGCTACTTATGTAAAAAAAATTACTTTTTAATATAAAAATTATACTAATTTAATTTTAGAAAAAGCATGTTAACCGGGCTAATACTTTACATGATTTTATAAAGTATATTTCAATATAAACCACCTAAATCAGAATATAAAATTATTAAGTATATTTAATAAACTCAACTTTCAATATAAACCAACTTGCCTAAGTGGTTAAGGGAACGATTGTTGTGCCTAGAGCTCACGGGTTCGAGCACCAACAGCTGCAACAGGGTGATTGAGCGTTCATTGTCAAATGGTTGAGAGTATATTTAGAACATATACTACTTGTAATCACTCTAGCTTTCATAAAAAAAAAAACAGGGACAGACTCAGAACTTTATGTTAGGGGGCGAATTTATAAAATTTTAGGAGGACCGAACTTATAAAATTTGGGGGGGGCGAAAATAGATTTTCAATAAGAAATACATGAATTTTTTAAAAAATTCTAAATCATATATGAATTTCAAATTTTTGGGGACGACTGCTCCCTCCAGCCCCCTCTACATACATCCCTGCTTTTAAATTAAAGGATGTATACTCATTCTCAACCTTATTCAATGCTTCCTCTGTCATTTTCAATTTCTTTTTGATGTTGTTTTTGTCTTCCTTGCAGGTTTGGGGGCTGTGAGTTGGTTATAGTTTGCTGTTTTTCGCAATTCACAGTTTGGGGCTGTAGTTGAGAGGGCTGTGTTAAGGTTGATGATGTGGTGATTGTGAGGTGTAATAGTAAAAGTTTAGGATTTAGAGCTTAAGTAAGGTGTTGACAGTGAAATAAACAGTCGTTGTCTTACCTATGTTGATTTCATAAAATTGTCATTTTGGTTCTAAAATAATGAAGTTATATACTAATTTAATGATGAATTCATGTTTTATCCTCTAATAATTTACAATAAAATTGTTATATACTTTTCTTTTGGAGAAAACTTTATATACCCGGTACCCATTGAGTAGTTTACCCGGTTTGGGTGGACTTTTCTTGACATATTCATTTAATTTAGCATGAAAATCAATAATATTGGCCTTGAAAGTTAAAATTTGTTATTTGAAGAGTTGGAGTTTCGTAAAAAAAAAAAAAGCTTGACCGCAACCAGGAAAATTAAAATCGAGAGATTTGAGAAGAGGTTTAATTGTGGTTTCAGTCCCTATACTATGTTAAAATTAGGAATTTAATACCTCTACTTTTCTTGTTTTAATTTGAATGATTTAATCGTTTTATTTTATTTTTGGTATCATATGTGTCCATTTTAATACCCATGGTTAAGATTTATGATTACATCTCTCAAAATGTTATCTCCAAAGTTTAAATTTAGATTACTTCGTTGTGAGTGCGATGTGTTGTACAATTACATCCTACCATGGGAAAACTAAAACTAAAGGGTAAAATTCATAGTTTAGTACTTTGAATTTTAAAGTTTTTGAAAAAAGTTATGGTAAAATTCATAGTTTTTTAAAAATGATAATTTCCAATTTCATCATTTTAAAATTATGAATGATAATATTTCGATTTCATCATTTTGACCTAAATGACAATTTTTCAATTTCAACCCTTTAAAGTTTTATAATTTATAATTTATTCATGTATATTACACACGTAGAATTTTGAATAAATTAAAAATATTTAACTATATATTGGGTGTAAAAAATAAACTATAAATATATGTTAATATTTTTTGAATCGATAATTAACTTGATTCAAACATCATGTGCATAAAAAATAAAATTATATAGTTAGATGCAATGGTTGAATTATTAACATATACATCTTACAAAAAGCCGCATTATACTAAATTAGGTTACGTATTCTTGCTAAATGCCCATCAAATTAAAGATCAATCTCTTGGACTTTGTTAATGTGTTATTAATAGTTGCCAAGAACTTTGTTAAATATTCCAATCGATTACTTTGTACCATAATACTACCTTATTTTGGCCGAAAACAATCCATCAATGCTTTTGTTTTCTCCACCCGCCCCCCTCAATGTAAAAAAAAAAAAAAAGCAAACATGTTTATCTTTGTGATGTTATGAATTTAAGGTTGCAAGAAACATGTGTTGCCACCAAATTTGCTTCCCAAATGTTTATTATTGAAAATTTTATTTTTATCGACTTTGATTGATATTATATTGATTTTAAATTTTTTTGAATTCTCAAATGTCTTGTACAAGTTATGTTTATTTTTGTGATGTTTTCATTTTAAAGAATTACTTTTTTGGTGATTTGTTTACTGATATGATATATTAATTGTATTGTATTTATAGTCTTAAAAATTATTTATTGGTAAAAAATATATTATTAATAACTTTGTATTACCCAATGAAGCTTTTTAAAAATATTTTTTTCTTAACTCATATCTCAATTCAGCTGCATGTCATGTGCCACATCAGCTGGCAGATGACTCAATGGGTGGATATAACATTAGCTTTTTTATTCTTTTAATATTTATATTTAAAGCTCTTTAAAAAATTACTTACCTCATTAATGGGTTATCTTATTGTATTTAACCAACTATTAAATTAAAATAATTCTTTTTTATTTAGAGGTTCGAATTTGGATTTTGTATTCTTTTCGCTAAGCCAACATTTCTTTATTAATTAAGGTTTTTTTTTGTATCTAGAAGCGTAGTAAAGACAACGATATAATTACTATGATTAAGAGAACGCAGGCACCTTTGCTAGACGCGTAAGAGTTGTCAATGGCAATGCATTTTGTTGATAAAACATAGGATTGTTGATTTATTATGTTCAAATAAAGATAAATCGAATTTGAATCCGAAGTAATTAAATCATATTTTCATATTCGAATGAAAATTGACAAGTCTAGACCCAATCAATGCAACATTAACTAATTACATCAATATTTATACGTGTAGCTAGCTAGGCGTATTTTTTTTTGCTCGTCAAATAATAATTTATTAAAAAGTTAAAAATTATAACCTAAGACCTAAGTTGAGAGTCTCATTAAAAACTTTACTAATCATAAATAAAAAAAAGAGTACACTCGTTTAGATAGCGCTAAAATACAACTAAAATTAACACAAGCGAATGTTTAATTAGCAGAACAAGTTCTGGAATAACGTATTTCTGTGGGTGAAAGGAGAATAAGAGTTTGAATTTAATGGGTCAACTTAAATTCTTGTGGGCAAATTATACCCTAGAAAGGAAAAAGGGTCAAATATCATATCCTGTTGTCTGTTGCCTCTCATGATATTCCACTATTCTGACTTTGTGTTTATGAATTCCGAAGTTAATTTTGCAGACATAAATTGCATGAGCTGGATGGTCATTGGCATTGTAATTTGAAATTGTTATGAGCTGGAAGAAACGCCAATGTTGATTGTTGAAACCGTTGTATATAATTTTCAATACGGACTTGTTTGTCAATGTTGCAAAACCCGAGGCGGAAACCCATTGTAAAAGCCGTTACCCTGCATGGATTTGTGGTTATGTTCTCTCTCAATAAAGAAGAAAATGCAACGGTAAAAATAAAGGAATACATGCATGCAATATTTGAGTAGCTCTACGGATTTAGCACAGCTCTGCTTTTTTAACTATTGGTTTTTAATCTATTGATGGAGTGATTCTGATCGGGTTTTGCAAAGATACATTATGGGAGTAATTCATCCAATTTAATTCTTTTCATTCACAACGTCAGGATTCGAACATTTGGTCTTGCTTAAGGGATATATAGTACATTGACAGAGCCATGATTTTCATATAGTGAGGTCAGAGTAGGATATAGAGTACGAAAAATTATCATGCCACTGCAATAAGTATTGTTGACCCCATACTCAACAAATTAAGTAGGGTGAATTTTAATATTTTCTATGAAAACTCTGGTACAATTCTAATATTTTCATACAATAGGTATATTTTAGTGGGGTCAATTAAACTCTAATTTTTCCATATAGGACTATGACATCATCTCACTAAACCTACTGATAATAGCATAAATATATAGTAATACCCCTGACCTGCTTTGTCTTAAATGGGTAGATTTTTTGTACGTGTGCTAAATATATATAGTAATACCATATATATGTATATCGGAATTATGTTTATAAAAGAAGTATAAATATTGTATTTTTTAATACTAAAATAAAAAAATCACTTACAACATAAATTCAGTGACACATTATAAAAGGATGTAAACATAACAAATATCCACAAAAATAAATATTTTTATTGTCTATATGAACATGAGATGCATGTAAATAAAACGATCAGTGACTCACTCTGTTACCATCTCTAACAATGATGGTTTTATTTCTTATTGTTTGAAGTTGATGTTTGAGGTATTAATACGCCAAATGCTTTCAAACAAGACACGTGTCATATAATTTTAGAATCAGACAACCAATAAAAACACGAAAAGGTTAGGTTGTCTAAAACAAGAAAGATTTACATATATATCGTAATTAATTGAAAAGATCCTTTTAAATTTAAAAGCCATCAAAATGGAGAAACATCAATTTATCTTTCAACATTAAATCCAAATCTCTACCTTGATTTTAATACATTAACAAAAAGTAACCTTCTAGATTATATATATTTATATATAGCTGTAAATATAAACATTCAAACCCTTAATACTTTTAATTTATCATATTGTTTATATATAGCTGTAAATATAAACATTTAAACCTTCAAGAAAGAATTGTTTAAAAAAATACTAATTTTTTGTATTACATTAACTTGTAGCTTAAAAGTAGAGATATTTTATGTTAAAAGTAACTATATGATTCTAAGCAATTAAATTTCCATCTAATTCCCTAGATCGTTACTACCCTAGAAAACATCAGAAGGGTGCGTAAATGGAAGGCAACGCCGAGTATATTTAATTATAACAGAATAATTCAAAAGTAATTCTTAAACAACAAGAAAAGTTTTATTAACGATGGATTGATTTAGTGAAATAAAACGTTAAATCTTTTAAGTAAATATTTGAATTATAATATTGTGAATGAAAAAAGAGTCGTTTTTATAATAAATTTTTATAAAATTTTAATTTGAAATAATGAGTCAATGAATCAGATACATATCGATTTTATGAACAACCAAGAAAGACTTAAAAAAGCAGCAGGCCATCGTAGAGCCGGAGTGTTGAGACTGTTGGCTGATTTCAACGATTCTCTTATTCTATAATCAATAATTTAAGAAATAGAATGGGTCATTGTCAACCCCTCGCGTAATTTCAACTAACCCTACTATTTGATATTTCCAATTCCATCCCACCGCGTGGACTCTTTACACACCTCTATATATACCCCCGAACAACCCAATTTCCCTCATCATCATCATCATCACTGCTCTGCAAAAACAATCTCCAAATTCCACTTCTTTCTTCGTCTCAGTCTACTTTCAAACTCCATTTAACTCTCTCTTCTGCTCTGTAAATGCCCAGAAAAGGAATGAGGACCATCTTCTTCAAATCCCCATCTCCTACGAGGATGACTCCTCCTCCTTCCCCGCTCCACCATACCTTTTCCGACTCATTAATGGAGGAAAACATTGAAGTTGCCGAGTTTATCATCACCAAATGGGACACCGATGTTGCTTCTCTTTTCTCCGATAGGGAGGAAGCCAGACAATATCTGGGTTCCATTAAGAAACTGCAGAAGGCTATGCAATACTTGGTTTTACACCACTCGAGTTCGGAGAAACTCGTCCGAGCTCAGATACTGATGCAATCCGCCATGAAAAGGCTCGAGAAAGAGTTTTACCAGATTTTGAAGTCCAACCGGGCTTATCTTGACCCGGAATCTGTTTCTGTTTCAGCTCACTCGTCTTCGAGACCATCAGCTTCGAGGTCTAGCTTCTCGGATTTCGAAGAATAGGATTTTGAAAACGAGTCCAGGGACGAGAATGATTCAATACCTGAAGTCGAGAGAGTGTCGTTGGCTGCCATGGCGGATTTGAGGGCCATTGCGGAAGCCATGATTTCAGCTGGGTACGCCAAGGAGTGTATCAAAATTTATAAAATTATTCGAAAATCGATCGTCGATGAAGCTCTTTACCATCTCGGAGTTGAACGGGGGCTCACTTTCCAGCAGGTTCAGAAGATGGAATGGGAGGTTCTGGAGGTTAAAATCAAGGCTTGGTTAAGCGCTGTTAAAATGGCGGTTAAAACGCTGTTTTATGGAGAGAGAATCCTCTGTGATCAAGTGTTCTCCAATTCGGCTCCCATCAGAGAATCTTGTTTCACGGAAATTTCGAAAGAAGGAGCTTTGGCACTGTTTGGTTTCCCGGAAAATGTAGCCAAGTACAAGAAAACTCCCGAGAAAATGTTCCGTGTCTTGGATTTATACGAAGCGGTTTCCGATCTTTGGCCTGAGATTGAATCAATCTTCAGCTTCGAATCAACCTCGGCCGTACGATCAACGGCGGTTAACTCATTGATCAAGCTCGGTGATGCCGTTAGAACGATGTTAACGGACTTCGAAACGGCGATTCAAAAAGATTCATCCAAAACGACGGTTCCAGAAGGTGGTGTCCACCCCCTCACACGCTATGTAATGAATTACATATCTTTCCTCGCCGATTACAGCGGGATCCTCTCCGATATTTTCGCAGATTGGCCGTTAACGATTCCATCAGCTTTACCGGAATCTTATTTCGGCAGCCCCGACAACGAGGAAACCATTTCGTTGCCGATTTCTGTCCGGTTAGCCTGGCTTGTCCTCGTCATGCTATGTAAACTCGACGCGAAAGCCACTATGTATAAAGACGTGGAGCTTTCTTATTTGTTCTTAGCAAATAATCTCCAATACGTCATCGGTAAAGTCCGTCATTCGAATCTGAATTTCCTCCTCGGCGACGATTGGGTGATCAAGCACGAGCAGAAAGTGAAACAGTACGCTGCGAACTACGAGAGGATCGGATGGAGCAAAGTGCTTGCGTCACTGCCGGAGAATCTAACGGCTGAGATTTCAATGGATCAGGTGAGCGATCATTTCAGAAGATTTAATTCCGCCTTCGAAGAAGCTTACATGAAACAATGTTCTTGGGTCGTACCCGACGCGAGACTCCGAGATTATATCAAGATCTCGTTGGCGAGACGGATCGCGCCGATCTACAAGGAGTTTTACGAGAAATACGGTGTAGTGCAGCCGAAGAAGGGACCGTGGGTTGAATCACTTGTCAGATATACCCCTGATGATTTAGGAAATTACTGGTCGGATTTGTTCTATGGAAGCAGAAGCTCAGGGAGCGTTTCGTCAAGTTCAAGTCGAGGTGGTAGGAGTCGTTGAACTGATCTTGTTTGCGGCCGTGGAAAAAACCGCCGGCCACGTAGGAATTTACGCTCGTGGCATTTTGTGGATAATAAGACAAATAAGCGTGTATTGACACGTGTATACTTTTAAAATTGAAATATACAATTCTTTGATTTATTAAGTAATTTTTATACTATCCCAATTGTTTTGTTGTTTATGTCGTTTTTTTTAACTTCATGTGCTTGTTTTTTTATGGTTTTGGACTGATTTTAATTAATTAATGAATTAAATTAAAAATTAGGTTCTAGTTAACAAGATGTTGATAAAGGGGTAAATGGCAAAGAAATGATTCAGTTTTTACACGAATATCATCTTTTCATTAATTATTTAAGAGTATAGCATCAAAAATGGAGAAATTGCTCCAATATCGCAGCTAGGGAAAATATTTCCCCGAGTGTTGCATGTCTCATTTTATTTGCAGATCCATGACATCTTTTCATAGTAGAGTTCTCTTTCACCCAATTTTAACTTTTTAATTCAAAAAATAAAACAATGTTCATAATAGGATTGTAAGCAATATCCAAGTTTAAAATTAATGTAGAAACTGCAGTAGATCCACAGATGATTGAGGAAGTACTAGAGGTGTCAAAAATACTCGATTCGATTGACTCAGCTTGTTAACCCGCCGATCCGAATCTTAAAAAACTAGACAATTCTTTAAAAAAAATACCCGACCGACCCGGTACTTTTAATATATTTATTTTTTAATTTTAAATTATATTTTTACTTTAAGTCATTAATATTTTTACCCTAAAATTAAATTTAAATCTCTAAATTCATTCTATGTTTGTATTATGTACTTTTAAGTTTAATTTTTTTTAAAAATATTTGTATTAATTTGTTAATGAAAGATTCAAAATAATAAAAATAAGATTAACATTTTTAATATTTTTTTGGTGATAAACTTTAATATATATATATCAAAATATTTCTATCTTAAAATTAACTTCAAATTACTAATTTTTATGTTTGAATTATGTATTATGAACTTTTAAATTTTATGTGTTTTTTTAAACTTTAAAATTTATAAATAAATAAATTAAAAAATGAATTGGGTACTTGATATCCGATTTTACGGGTACTTGATAATTACGGGCCGAAACCGAGCCAAAAAAATCTAATACCTAAAGATTTAGTACTCGAAAAAAGTCGAGTACTCAAAAATGAACACCCTTAAAAAATACAACATTTTTTTAAAGAATCTAAAGTGCAATATCGAAACAATACTAAAGTTGACATGAAGTGTCATGTATACAAAAAAAAAGGTCTTGTTAGATGTGCTTATGAAAAGGACCATTAACAGTGTGCGAATTACATTTACTAAATGTTAAAATTTAATGTGCTGCTTTTTTATAATTTGATATATATATATATATTATACATTTTTATATTTTTTTTATTTTTCTGACCGGATATTACTTTGATAATGTGATTTATATTACACTAAAATTAATTCTATAATAATATGTTATAAAAATATAATGTAAACATTAAAGAAGATGTTAAGTTACCAAACCAACATGTGTTGAATGCATTGTTAAGATACATTGCACTTATAGAGAGAGGACGGGAATTCAAACTTTAAAGACGACACCGTTGGAAGGGGCAGTTTTGCACTCCGAACATGTATCATAAAATAAACATGTATATTAAAAAAATGTTAAGTTTATCTATATTTAGTATTTTAATAATTACAAAATAGCTAAAATCTGCGGTTAGAAAAGGTTTAAACATTTTTAGAAAAATTAAAAATAAGACTGGGCTTAAAATAGGAAGTTTTGGTAAAACCTGAAGTCCATATTTCAAATCTAGCTGGATTTAGGAAAGCATAAAATGTGTGTAAGTTTGATATGGTCATGAATACAACTAATCATTATTATAAACAAAAAGATAACAACGTTTGTTGTCGTTGTTAGAGTAACGACGATAAAAAAAATTACTAATTGATCGAGTAGTTAAAAATATTTATATTATTCGTATTATATAAGTTCGAATCTTAATATTTATCATGAAAATTTAATTATTTATATTTTTTGATCGAAACCATCCATACTTAATAAAAATAATAAAGACAATAAATTTTCAGTTTTATCATCATTTGGTCATACAGTTAAGTCATATGAAAATCAATTAACCATACACAACTTGTAATAAATTTTGCATATAAGTAGAATGCTTAAAACTCTTTTAAGAAATAAAATTTTAGTCATGTTTGGTAAACAACGGTTTGAGTTAAAATTAAAGATTTGATCGATTAAATCCGTTAACTTGGATGTTTGATGAATAACGGATTGAAATAGTAAATTAGGGTAAAACTTCTAGTTTTGAAAAAACTGTTTATAGGGGTAATTTTTTGGTGAATAATCTAACTCCAAGTTAAAATTGAGGAAATATGGTATGTGAGAGGAAATTTAAAAATTTATAACAAAAGCCACAAGGATTGGGGAGGATGCCACCTGCAGGTGGCGTCTTGATTTTTTAAAATATATTTGGCTGTAACTTAGTTGTTGCATGGCTCGTATGGCCCACGTAAAAGCATGAAAATAAACGAAAAATGCCACCTGTAGGTTACATTCTTCCACACAGACAAAAAAATATAAACAAATTGAAAATGTCGCTTGCAGGTGGCGTCCTCTCTAATATTTAAATTTTACAATAAATCCCCAAATTTCTCCCCCACATACCTTGTTTTCCAATATTAACTTGGGTTAGTATTATCCACCAAATTTTACCGTTAATAGGATTTTTTAAAATTAGAAGTTTTGATGTTAAATTATAAAGATCATTTTAGCCTTAACAAATATTAAAATTCTCTAAATAGCTTAAATTTAACATTTTCTGTTTTAATTCTTCACCCTTGCATAGTTACATTGTGATATTTGTAAACTAATACTTTTTGTTTTTTTTTTCTTTTTATTCTCACCTATTTATATTTATATTTGTATTTAAATTTAATAATTAATTGTATTATATTAAAAATAATTATATAAATTAATATATAAATCCTTCAAATATACCTAGTAATGTTATATTAAAAAATTATTTTTTAAAATCTAATTAATATTAGTAGATACAAAATATTGATAGCTTTTTTATAAAAAAATAATGATAATTAATAAACTATTCAAACAAGTATCAAATATAATCATGTCCTTATATGTCATTTTTGCTTGTTTAAATAATCAAACAACTATAAGTTATCAATTAATTTTATCAAACACTTCTATACAATCAACTAATACAATCCACTAATTAAATCAGTTAATACAATCAGTTATCAACTATCTACTATCTCTAATTGTGAACTATGGACTTTGTTGTCAGGTTCTTTAACTGATTGGACATTAGTTAAATTTACCTTATTATCGTTGCAATATCTAAAAAATTGTAAATTTGAGTTTATTTAAATACAATTTTTTTTATTTAAGGGTTGATGTTGTGAATGGGTTATACATTATTATCGTTGCAATATCTAAAAAATTACTCATTCCCTTATGTCCTGGTGGTAAAGATAGATGTTCATCATCCCCTGGGATTTGGGTTCAAGCACCTATAATGTATGATGTGTGTCGTTTTTGAAAAGATTAAAAAAATTAAACATGTGTTATCATTACATCACACCAACATATTAAAAAAAGGGTAAACTACATAAATAATCCCCTGACTATACTCTAATTATCTTTTGCATCCCTCGACTATCAGAAGTTACATACTGGTCCCCTGACTTTAAAAAGGTAACATATTAGTCCCGTGCCGTTAAAAATTTAACAGCTGATGATGTGGCAGTTAACCAAAGTTGGCATAATTACACATTTAATCCTCAACTTTTACACTTTATTTTAAATTGGTCTTAATTCTAAAAAGTTTAAATAACTTATTTAATTTTTTTTTTCATTTTTTTCTCATTATCTTCTTCCTCCCAAAAACAGTAAACAATCTGTTAGATTTCCAACTTCAGAAGAATAAACATTGCAATTTACTTGCAGCAATTTCTGATGAATTCAAAGCATCATATGATTCAACAAACGGCTGCCTTGCTTTTTGAGGTTTTCAAATTGTATGAATTTTCTTCTTTTTTTCCCCTTTTTACATTCACATATGAGAAGATTTTATAGCAGAACAAACCCAACAATTAGCAGACTGTCCAACCGTAACAAATCGATGCAACATAGAGATTTTTTGCCCATTTTCCTGAACAAAAACAACGAACAATCATCCGGTATTCAAAAATATAAACTCCTCGAAGCAAGGGTGCTAGGAAAGGCAGATGTGCGAAGAGTTTCCTGGGTTTCATCCATTGTTTTCCGTTTTGGAATGCTTAGTATGAAGGCCGCTTGATCTATCGTTGCAGCCATTGATGTTATCAGATAACCACTTTCCCACCGCCGATGTATCCCTTCGCTTGGATACAAAAAGTCAAGCTCCACAACCTTGATCATTGACATAAATATAGAATGAAGTTACAAACAGCTACTTTTGGAAATGGAGGGCAGTGGGAAAATCGAAGACATACATGAAGAGCAAAAGAAGGAATACCTGATCATCATCAGGTATTGAAAAAAAAATTAAATAAGTTATTTAAACTTTGATCGATGACAAAAAGTCAAGCTCCGCAACCTTGATCGATGACATTGATGAAGGATGACTAGGGTTATGGGAGGAAGAGGAAGAAGATAATGAGAAAAAATTGAAAAAAAAATTAAATAAGTTATTTAAACTTTTTAGAATTAAGACCAATTTAAAATAAAGTGTAAAAGTTGAGGATTAAATGTGTAATTATGCCAACTTTAGTTAACTGCCACATCATCAGCTGTTAGATTTTTAACGGCACGAGACTAATCTGTTACCTTTTTAAAGCCGGGAGATCAGTATGTAACTTTTGATAGTTGAGGGATGCAAAAGATAATTAAAGTATATTCAGGGGACCATTTATGTAGTTTACCCTAAAAAAAACTACTTTAAGAATTCTATCATTTTTAAAGACATCAACCAGCTATATTTTTTTTGTTTGTAAAAAAAAACTAGCAATATTATTAATTTAGATCTACTCCTCAAAATACCTGAATTAAATTTCAAATGTATTTTTTAAATAACCGATATAAACTCATTTTTTTAAAAAAATATCACTTAAAAATACTATTCTCCAAACTTTTTTTTTTTACAATTAGGAATCTAATATTTTTTAAATGACAAGCGTTCATTCTTAGAATTTTATAGCCTAATTTCTGAATGTGTAAAAATACTATACTTTAACTAAACAACATTAAAAGGTATAAGTGTGAACCAATCATAATCAAACTAATGTAATTAATTTGTTTTTAATAGAAAAAACACCAATGTAATTAAAATATTAGGTACCTAATTTCACCCCAAAAATTAGATATTTAATTGCATAAGAAAACAGATACTGAATTACAGTTACACCATTAAAAGAAAGTTTAAGTACTTAATTGCATTAAAAATAAAGATTAAAGATCACATTGCGCATAAAATTCCAAAAGTAGAGTAGTAAGTTTCTATTTACCCTTTTTCAAAATTACCCTGGAGTCGGATTGTATAAAGATTTCCCGTATAAGGATCCGATCCAGTCCATCCGGGTCACTCACATACATATATATACATTTTGAAGAAACGTAAGTTGTATGTAAATGTAATGGTCTTGTTCCCCGCTTCTCTAAATTTCTCCCACTCGCAGGTCTCCCATCTGGTTTCCCTTTGAACAAAAGCCAGGAAATCCCTGCGCCAAACGCAACCTTAAACAATCCCTAGCAATGGAGGACGACAGCGAGTACGATCCTCAACTAATGGACGACGAAGAAGAAGAGGAGATCACGCTGGAAGACGCGTGGGCGGTTATTTCCGCTTATTTCGAAGAAAAAGGTTTGGTGCGTCAACAGCTCGACTCCTTCGACGAGTTTATCCAAAACACGATGCAAGAGATTGTAGCTGAATCGGCCACTATCGAGATCAGGCCCGAGTCACAGCATAATCCTGGTCACCAGTCTGACTTCGTGGAGGTTCTTTCTTTTACTTTCTTTAAATGAGCGTAAGAATCTTGGTTTCTAGGGTTGTAGACTTGTAGTTGGTTCTTATTGGATTGCATTGTAGGTTAATTGGTTGTTTGGATGAAAATCTAGAGTATAGGGGACCGGTCTGATCGGGCTCAACGGTTTTAAAGTTTTTGTTCCTTAAGTTGGTTGTTTATTTTGTTTGGTTTTCTGAATGTCAGTGCTTATCTGCAGACTATATATGAGATTAAGTTTGGTCAGATCTACCTAAGTAAACCTATGATGACCGAGTCGGATGGTGAAACTGCTACTTTATTTCCAAAAGCTGCAAGGTTGAGGAATCTCACTTACTCCTCTCCATTGTATGTCGATGTAGCCAAAGTAGTTAGGAAGAAGGGGCATGACGGCGAAGAAGTCACCGAGACTCAAGATTTTTCCAAAGTGTTCATTGGGAAGGTTTGGTTTCTGAATTTTCTAGTTGCGAATGTGCAAATTTAACTTTCAATATTGACTATCATTTTTCCTGTTTTGCATGTTATTAGGTTCCCATAATGCTTCGTTCAAGTTATTGCACACTATATCAAAATTCAGAGAAGGATCTGACTGAGCTTGGGGAGTGTCCATATGATCAAGGTGGGTATTTTATCATCAACGGGAGTGAAAAAGTTCTAATAGCCCAAGAGAAGATGAGCACAAATCATGTGTATGTCTTCAAAAAGAGGCAACCAAACAAATATGCCTATGTGGCAGAAGTTCGGTCCATGTCGAAGTCCCAGAACAGGCCACCAAGTACCATGTTTGTGCGGATGCTTTCGCGGACCAGTGCCAAGGGGGTAAAGCTAATTACTTCTGGCATTTGGATGCTCTTCTCTACCATCCAATCATTCAGTGCAGTAGTTAAGTTACAAAAGCAAATGATTTTGCATTTTTGTTGGTTTCCATGCATAAACTGCAGGGCTCTTCAGGGCAGTACGTTCGTGCTACTCTTCCATATATTCGAACTGAAATTCCTATCATAATTGTGTTCCGGGCTTTGGGATTTGTTGCTGATAAGGACATACTAGAGCATATATGCTATGACTTCTCTGATACACAGATGATGGAGATGCTTCGACCTTCCTTAGAAGAAGCATTTGTGATTCAAAACCAGCAGGTTCTATTCTTCTTCCTTTTTCTTTTCAAAGTTCTGACTTGAGGTACTGCTCAGGTTGAAAGATTGATTACAGTGAGAGTTATCATTGCTCCTGTCTGAGATGTTCTTCACATTCTAGCACTTCCTGGGTTTATGTTTATGGAAGTTGCACCTTTTTGGTCTATCCACCTGAAGTGTTAAGTGTATGGAGTATGGTTATGAGATGGTTTAAAGTAGGGCATGAATGATCCTATTGAGATGTTAATAACTTCTTCTGCTTGTTGCTCCATTTGGCTTACCTTATTGAACCCTGCTAATGTAGTTATTCTTGTACCTCAGGTTGCACTAGATTATATCGGTAAAAGAGGAGCAACTGTTGGTGTTACCAAAGAAAAGAGGATTAAGTATGTACTGTGTTAGCAAATTTATGAGTGATGAAATATTAAATGTGAATGTTTATAATGCTAAGTGAGAAGCTTATGAGCATCTTCATTACAGGTATGCTAGAGAGATCCTTCAAAAGGAAATGCTTCCTCACATTGGTGATGAAGAGTATTGTGAGACAAAGAAAGCTTATTATTTTGGGTAGGTATATTGGAAATTGTTGGAGTGTGTTATTGTATTATGATTCATTTTAAATTATTGCTCTTTTTCCAGGTATATCATTCACCGGCTGCTTCTTTGTGCACTTGGCCGAAGAGCAGAAGATGATAGAGATCATTATGGCAACAAGAGGCTGGACCTTGCTGGTCCTTTACTTGGGGGCCTCTTTAGGATGGTCTGTTTTTAGTCTGATAGTTATTTATATGTCCAATACTCATCATCATCTGATCTTTGGTTTTGGTTGTGATTTCTATCGCTGCAGCTTTTTCGGAAGTTAACTAGGGATGTGAGATCTTATGTGCAGAAGGTTCTTTCCAATAATAATTGTTTTCTAGATCTCACTACAATTTGCCTTTTTTATTTTTCCTGGGTTTGTGCTCAAGGATTTTATTTCTGGATGGTAGTGTGTGGATAACGGAAAGGATGTGAACCTGCAATTTGCTATCAAAGCAAAAACTATTACTAGTGGTCTTAAATACTCACTTGCTACCGGAAATTGGGGGCAAGCAAATGCAGCTGGTACAAGAGCTGGAGTGTCACAGGTTAGAGTTGATTATAGAGTTTATTTAGTGTGAGTTTATACTGAATTTTCCGCATCCCTAGACTTTTTCCATAGCATAAAGTACCTGTACCTTGATCACATACCCCTTCCCCTGTCGGAAGTCCTCATGATGTTCACATGTGTTCTTTCTAGGTGTTGAACCGTTTGACATATGCCTCCACTTTGTCACATCTGCGAAGGCTCAATTCTCCTATAGGACGTGAAGGTAAGACTTGCTGCTGTATATTAGTATTCCTTTGTCCTGCCTACTTCAGCATGCATTGATTGGCCTCATTTGACAGATTTTATCTTGCGGTCCTTAGCTGATTAAGGTTTTGTTTACCAGGGAAATTGGCTAAGCCGCGTCAGTTGCATAATTCTCAGTGGGGAATGATGTGTCCAGCTGAAACACCAGAAGGACAGGTGACTATCTTGCATTTTAAGCAAACTTCCAGATTTATCTGTTGAATAACAGTCCCTTCTTACCATGTTTCAATCATAATTGTGGTTGTGGTTGCATTAGGCCTGTGGGCTTGTAAAGAATCTTTCCTTGATGGTATACATAACAGTTGGATCAGATGCAAAACCTATTGAAGAATTTTTGGAAGAATGGGGTACAGAGAATTTTGAGGTGCATACTCATCATATTTTTCTAATGAATTATCTTCTTTTATTTTTCCCCTCAGTATTTTTTTACCTAGTTTGACATTTTCATTCAATTTTCAGGAAATTTCACCTGCAGTTATTCCTCAAGCTACAAAAATTTTTCTCAATGGTTGTTGGGTTGGTGTGCATCGGAATCCTGATATGCTTGTGACAACATTGAGACGGTTGAGAAGACGGGTATTGTATTCTTTGTGTACTTGCTATCTTTCACATACAACTTTAGTGAAAACCTGTTGCAATAATCTTTCTGCTTAAGGGGAATTTCATCTCGAGAAATTGTTATGTGGCTAGCAAGTTAATCATGTTGTGGAGTTTTGTTATTAGTTTTATGCAGTATTGGCTGTTGCAACATGGAGTTCCAGCTTCCAGCATGATTGAGAAGCATTTTTTTTGACATAGTACATTATAATTTGAACAGAATGCTGTTTATGTGTTTGGTCGCTGATGGATCTTTACATGTGTAGGTTGATGTCAACACTGAAGTTGGTGTTGTTAGAGATATTCGTTTAAAAGAACTTAGAATATATACCGATTATGGTCGTTGCAGTCGCCCATTGTTCATTGTGGAGAAGCAAAGGCTTCTAATAAAAAAGAAAGACATTCTTGCTTTGCATCAAAGGGTAAGCCATGTGTAACCTTCTATGTCTTCTTGGACTTAGCTAGCTTTATCTCCTTCCTGTATATTCATTGGTTGTCCTCTTTCAGGAAAACCCAGATGACAGTGGCTGGCATGATCTTGTAGCAAAGGGATTTATTGAATATATTGACACAGAAGAAGAAGAGACAACAATGATTTCCATGACAATCAATGTGAGAAACGAGAGTCTTATTGGTCAAAATCTAGAATAAATTGTAAATGCACCTCAGCTTCTTGGGAACACAAGGCAAAATCATAAATTTAATTGCTTAAAACTTCGTTCAGGATCTTATCCAAGCTAGAGTCAATCCAGAAGAAGCTTATTCTGAAACTTATACCCATTGTGAGATCCACCCCTCGTTGATTTTGGGTGTTTGTGCTTCAATTATACCATTCCCTGATCATAATCAGGTATTCTTATGTTTGTGATGAACATCACCTGATTGAATTTGTTTAGATGTTTGTTGCATTTTACTCGTGTATTATTCATTGTATCAGTCCCCACGTAATACCTATCAATCTGCTATGGGTAAGCAAGCAATGGGTATGTATGTCACCAACTACCAATTTCGAATGGTATGTATGCTTCTTATTTACATGATTATAACTCTGCCCAACCTGGAAAATATCATCATTTTCCCTTCCTTTTGTTACATAGGATACATTGGCCTACGTGCTCTACTATCCCCAAAAGCCACTTGTTACTACACGAGCTATGGAACATCTCCATTTTCGGCAGCTTCCTGCTGGCATTGTAAATTTGAAATATCTATGATCTGTTTTCGTAGTTACTTCACTTTTTGCTATACCCTTACAATTGCTTCTTTGCATCGTTTTTCTTTCTTAGAATGCTATTGTGTCCATTGCCTGCTATTCTGGATATAACCAAGAAGATTCTGTTATTATGAATCAATCATCAATAGACCGTGGATTCTTCCGATCACTTTTCTTCCGTTCTTACAGGTAAGATTATGTCGAGAATTCATTTAACTCCGATCTGAGCCTTTTGGATCACATACTAGAGCTTGTCTTTACTCCACATCAGTGTTCACTGTAAATTTCCATTCTTTGCACTTTGCAGGGACGAGGAGAAAAAAATGGGGACCCTTGTCAAAGAGGATTTTGGCCGACCAGATAGGTCTACTACAATGGTGAGAACTGAGCATGGCTTCACTTGTTTGCTGATTTTTGCCCCTTCAAATGTTGCAATAACATAAAGCCAAATTTAGTAATTCAATTTAAAATAAGCAAACGGTTTCAAATGGGAAACCAATTCAATTTGAATTCTTCTATTTATGTAGTATTAAATTGAGGATTGAGTAATACCTTGGAAGAGGGTATTGGCATGGACAAAAAGATTTCAATTTGTTGTTTGTCACTTATTTGAGTCTTGGCATATGACACAATTTGCTTTTTGCAGGGAATGAGGCATGGCTCTTATGATAAATTGGATGATGATGGCCTTGCACCTCCTGTAAGACCAAAATTTAGCATGCTGCTTCTACGTTCATCTCATTGTCATACAAGATTAGTTGACTTAACCATACTTACCTGAAAATAAATTATTGTTGTCCATTAGGGAACAAGAGTTTCAGGTGAGGATGTAATCATTGGAAAGACCACACCTATTTCACAGGAGGATGCTCAGGGTCCCGCAGCACGCTGTACAAAACGTGACCATAGCATAAGCTTACGTCACAGTGAAACAGGCATTGTAGACCAAGTAAAGTCTTTTCAAATTGTTGTTACTAATAGTTTTAAGTGGAGATTATTCCACTTGTGTTTGTTATCATGTTAAATAATGTGTAAATGGATTAGGGGCCTGTGTTTGGTGATTTTGTCGTTGTACTGACCATTTCTATTCGTGTGTAGGTTCTATTGACAACTAATGCTGATGGGTTGCGATTTGTGAAAGTAAGAGTACGATCTGTTCGGATTCCCCAGATAGGAGACAAGTTTAGCAGTCGGCATGGTCAAAAGGGAACTGTCGGCACGACTTACACCCAGGAAGACATGCCTTGGACCGTGGAAGGCATCACACCTGATATTATTGTGAACCCTCATGCTATTCCTTCCCGAATGACTATCGGTCAGCTTATTGAGTGTATCATGGGAAAAGTTGCAGCTCACATGGGCAAGGAAGGGGATGCTACTCCGTTTACAGATGTCACTGTAAGTTGCAATCTTTAACTTTTTTTTTTAATTATTTTGATTAATTAGGTATTTTCTCAAATCGTGTGAAACGCTTATACAGTTATACCTGCTTTGTAATTAGTAATGGTGGGCACTACTTGCACTAGGTTTAACATTTAGAGACTATGGATGATACATTTTAGTCCTTTTGGTTTGATGTTATAGGTCGATAATATCAGCAGAGCACTTCATAAATGTGGGTATCAAATGCGTGGTTTTGAGACAATGTATAACGGGCACACAGGCAGGAGGCTTACTGCTATGATATTCTTGGGACCAACATATTACCAAAGACTGAAGCACATGGTTGACGATAAGATCCATTCACGAGGTCGGGGTCCTGTTCAGATTCTAACGAGGCAGCCCGCAGAGGGACGATCCCGTGACGGTGGTCTTCGTTTCGGAGAGATGGAAAGAGATTGCATGATTGCACACGGCGCTGCCCATTTCCTCAAGGAGAGATTGTTTGACCAAAGTGATGCATACAGAGTCCACGTTTGTGAGAGATGCGGGTTAATTGCTATCGCGAATCTAAAGAAGAGCTCATTCGAGTGCAGAGGATGCAAGAATAAAACTGATGTTGTACAGGTAACCCGTTGGTTTCCCATATTTAAAATAACAAGTGGAAGTTGAAGCTCATTTATACATTATTGCTAATTTGCTGGATATTTTGGGGTCATGATTATAATTATTATGCTTACAGGTTTATATCCCCTATGCCTGCAAACTGCTCTTCCAAGAGCTTATGGCAATGGCGATTGCTCCGAGAATGATGACAAAGGAACAGGAAAAAGACCAAAAGAAGAAAGGAGCGTGATCTAGGCGGGTCGGATCCTGTTTTCTTTCTCTTCATTATGAAAGCAGTGGAGATTCAGATTAATTTTTTGTAAAGTTATATTGAAACTATACTCTTCCTATAGTGTTATAATTAAAAATAAGCTAATTCTTCATACATCCGAAATTTACTTTATCATTGCTCTTAGACTTGAAACGAAATATTTGATACACAATAATCTCGTTAATTGCAAATAATTTGTATGTTTAACACAGACACAGAACACAGTAATGCTACTACTAAAGTACATGTGTTTTGGGTAAGAAAAAATATGGAGCATGCATGAAAATGATGGTACGTCCTCAGCACTTGTATCACAAACAATATGGTTCTGAGAAATGAAACTTGGAGCATATCTAAAGAGTACGCCTGAAACGAAAATTAAAATTGGTTTGGAAAAAATAGCTGCTGGCTTTTCAAAAACTAATAATAATGTTGCTGCCCAGGGTCAAACTGGCTTTTTCAATTAGTAGGATTAAATATTTAATGCAATTTTCATTTGAAGTTAATATTGGTTTGCATGTCGGTGATTTGCCCTCAGTTTGATTCCTGTTTTTGATTGAATTTCTTTTCCTTCAAGTTTCTACCTTGCCTTTCGGGTGTTGAGGACGTAATATTGCATGTTATTATTATTAGTATTTTTTCATCGTCAGAGTATGATTTTCTTAAAAGTAAAATCATACAAACCAATGTTATAGCATGTCTCCTTAAATACCTGTTTAAATTTAAATGGAAAAAAATACACACTATAACATAAACAAGCACAAACACCAAAACAAAGGACCAAGAACATGAAGCTCGATAACAAACACGCAGCTAACAACACCAAACTCCATGCACGCACACACGGCACCCTCCAGCCAATCAGCTTCATCCCCTAGCTCGCCCAAAGCAGCCAGCACAAATGCAACCCTCAGAACCATATATCAGTTCCATAATTGCACGCAGGGACGGAGCTAAGATTTGAGGTTAGGAAGCAAAACATAAATGTTTTAAAGTGAGGGGGACAAATTCAAAAATAAATTAATTTGTAAAGAAATTTATATAAGAGAACAAAGCTGAAAAAAAAAATTCTTGAGGGTGGGGGCAATTGCCCCTCCCTACTCCCACGTATCTCCGTCACTGCTTGCACGGCAGGAGTTTCATCAACCCCACTCTTAGCTAATACATTGTAAAATTATTTGCTTTTTAGAAAATATTAAAAAAACAAACACCATATGCCTCATCAATTCGCGAGAAATACTCTCATAGTCGTTAAGGACGACGCTCGCGATGTAACACCCATAATACGACCGCAAGTGAGTCAGATTCAACCATAATAGGCTGCTCTTGTCACCAAATAGATCGCACCACCATGTCTAAGGCAAAGTCAATGGCTTGGAGTTCCACCTCATAAGAATCCATCACACCCTAAGGGCAGGAAAATATAGTCAAAACATGACTATCCGAATTACGAAGAACACCCCACAACCTATCGGCCCGATTTACTATGTGCCGAATCATCCACGTTAAACATTCAAGAACCGACAATGGATGGACACCATGTAATACTAGAACGAGCGGCCACATCCCCCACGTGGCGTACACAATAACAGACACTCCCACCATTGAGCCTCTAGAATTAAACTTACCACAAGTGCTATGCGCCTATGCTTCCAGATGAAACAATCCTCGCTAGCTGCAGCCAAAGAAACAGACGACACAACAGCTTTGAGCTCACGCACCTGGCGAATTTTGAACAGCCGCAAGTCAACAGTCGCTAATTTATTACTTGCCACCCGAAACAGTCGCAGAAATAATACACACAGTGCATCATCCGAACACCACAAGTCGTGCCAAAAAAAGCACCACCTTACTGCCAGTCCCAATCAACCACCGAAAGTGATGCATATTCATAAAACGTTGCACGCACTCGTCTTCTTGAACTTCAATAATTTGACGTCAAACCGCAGACATATGTCGATGACCACTCGAATTCATCTTCCATGATAATACTTGTGTCCCATATTTAGCACAAATCAAAGACATCCATAATGATTCATTCTCGAAGGCATACCGCCATGCCTATTTGGCTAGCAATGCCAAGTTACGAAAGCGCAAATCCACCACTCCCAACCCACCCGCACGCTTCGGGCCACATACATTAATACTCCCTTGACTCTTATGTAATTTGCATTTTAAATTCACATCCCCCCATAAGAAAGTGCGACTAATCCGATCTAATTGACGTACAACCCCTTTAGGAATTGCAAACAGTCCCCTGTAATAAAGGGGCAGCAAAGAAAGAACCGAATTGCAACCTCGCAGCCATGGACAAAGAATTTTTTTTGCATCCCGTGAGACGTTGTTCATAAACTGGTTTGTAAAATATTGGAATAAGAGAAGGAAAAATGAAATGGTTGAGATGATTACAAAGAAATTGAATAAATGAGTGTTGGAATCCATTTCTAGGAAATGAAATTTGGAGCATATCTGAAGAGTACGCCTGCAAAGTGCAAACCAAAAACTAAAATGGTTTGGAAAAAGGAGCTGGAGGATTTGGTGGCAGCTGCTGAGCAGTGGAGGCTCATGCTTTGCTCTCAAAAAGGTGAAAAACCATGTTGCTGCCCAGGATCGAACTGGGGACCTTCAGTGTGTAAGACTGACGTGATAACCACTACACCACAGCAACGAGACATTCCTATTTTCGCATACTACATTTATAGACATGAAGAGTTCTCTCCAAGAACTCTTGACAAAATGGGTAACGCATATTAAAAAGTTTGTAGATATCTAAATTAATTTTTACTGAATTTAATTAATTTATACTCTAATCCGAATAGTAATACTCATATTTAGTTTGGATAAATAAACAAATTCATATTTAAGCTTTGTAAAAATATAGAGATATCTAATTCATTGTTATCTATTAGTTATGTCTATCTTAATCTAATGTAACTTTCATATTTATTTTTTGGACTGTTGAGTGAATGTAAATGGATGACTGAAATTAACAATAGTAAATAAGAAGATTATCACATAAAAAAATAAAATAATAATCTTAGCCATTTATTTACCCTCATCTAATGATTCAAAAAATATGTAAAAATAATTAAATATTTCACAATATAAGTAGATCCTAACTCATGTATATATTACGAGTTAATTCGACATTAAGTCAGTCAAACAATTTTTCAGACTAAATTAAATCTCATACTAGCAGTTATATTTTTTTTACTATTTGGTTGTTTTTGGCACAATTATTTATATTATAAGGTAAATTACACTAACTGTCGTCCAATGAGGGCGTTTTTTATTTTGTAATTTTTTATTATGGGCACTAAATTTTTAGTATAACAATAAAAGATATCACGATTACAATGTATCTAAAAAGAATAATAATGAGATTAATATACTTAAATTTTTTACAACCCAAAAACAAAGAAAAGTGAACAACTTCTATGAAAATATGCATACCATCAAAATTCAGAAACTCCCTGAATCTCCTTGTCTCTACCGAATCGGGAATCATAACGGATAAAAAGGAGTGGTGAACGATCCAAACTATCAGGTAAAATGTTCCACTACCCAGAACTGATTACATCAGCAAACAACCATCAACCGAGTGGGGATTTAACTTTCCGTGACCACCGAAAAAATCCTAATCAGGAACTAGCGTCGATTACAACCTTTATGCGAGCAACAATCGACCGCTAGGATATGTTGAATCATACCACAAGACCAAATGAAACAAAACCACAAAAATAAAGAAAACATGTCACAAGGACAGAAGAAAATGTGTGTCACAAGGACAGAGAAAATGCGTGTCATAAAGACATAAATTCTTATTAGAAAATAAAAAGTAAAAAAATAATAAAAACCGACGATCGACAACCAATAGCTAGATGATTGTCGATCGCCGGCTAACGTAGAAAAATTGAAAAAACTTGCAGGCGACGCAGGGTTGTTAGAGAGAAAAAATATTATTTTGTTATTATGTTAATTTTAAAAACTAACACCTCATTTTTTGTCTACCATTAAATGCTATTGATAAAAAAAAGCATAAAACTAAAAAATGTCCATAACGTTTGATTGAATAGTCACTTTGGCCCTTATTCTTTTTAAAGCAATTAAGCCCTCAACGTTTTATTTTGGGTCAAAATAACACCTCTGCGGATGAAAACTGTCAGTCAATTGACGGTAACTGACATGAAATAACGTGACAAACTTATATGGCAGTGCACGCTGATATGGTAGTATCATATAGACAAATGTGTTGACTTGAAAAAACGTTACATCAGTCAAAAAATAATTTTATAAAATTATATAAAATACAAAATAATTTTTCTACTGACTTATCATTCTGTCAAGTCATTTCAAACTATTTATCGTCAATTTTCTTACAATTTTCATTCGCAGAGTGGCCATTTTGACCCAAAATAAAACGTTGAGAGTTGAATTGCTCAAAAAAAAGAATAAGGGTCAAAGTGACTATTCAGTTAAACGTTGGGAGTATTTTTTGACTTTATACTAAAAATAAAACTAATTAGTTGAATGAAAATTTTATAACTTTTTAAATTAAATGACAAAATTTACCCATGACAAGTATAATGATTATGAGTGTAATTTATCTTTTATTAATTTTGCTTTTTCTTGTGAACACTTTTTACTTAGGAGAAGTAGAATTTGTGCCTAATGAGTTTTGAATCTATAACCTAGAGAAAAAGAAGAGTGTTAAGTGAAAGTTTTAACCGTTTACTCTAGATATTGTTGACTATTATTTTATTTATTTGAACATTTATCTCTCGAAGAAAATCATATCTTTGTTTCACATATAATCAGGTCTATCGATGATAGTCAGAGAAACTAGAGCTATAATAAGAAATTATACGAATATTTAAGAATTTTCATCGTAAATGCACATTTATAACAAATCTAAGTTTTTATTATCTCGAATTTACATTCTCATAGAATACAACTATGCATTTAACACAAACGTAATAAATTTGTAAAACAAAAATCATATATTTGAAGAAAAAAAACATAACCAAAGATTTAAATGTCGACCACAAGTATTTAAATTAAGATAATTTTAACCTTTAACGTTTATAATTTTTACCGTTTTGGTCCTCATCATTTTTGAGTATAAATCTAAACTTCAACCTATATTATTTTTGTCAATTTATTCATTTTTTAACTTAAATATTGATTTTACTATTAAATAATTAACGGTGATAACATGACATATACATATAAAATACATTTAAATGACACGACATTAACCTATTACATCTTTACATGTAAAATATAATTTCAATTTAATAAAGTTTATATGAGAAATACAAAAACTACTTTTTAATGTAAACCCGGTTGAACCTTTATTAAAATAAAGAAACACAAAATTAATTAAAATTGAAAAAGGAAGAAAAAAAAACTTGAGTGATTGTTTATTGCTTCACCTTCTTCCTCAGCTTCATCCTTCCTTCAAACCGTTCTTTTAATGGTGTCTATTTGAAAATCAGAAACCAGAAAATACTTGAATACCTTACAATATAATCGGTTAACAACTTTTTATAACTTAAAAATATGTTTTTCTTTTTTGCATGAACCAACTTGCTTCAGTGGTTAAAGGAACGGTTGTTGTTCCTAGAGGTCACGGGTTTGAACACCAGCAGCTGCAGCAGGGTGATTGAGCGTTCATTGTCAAATGGTTGAGAGTATATTTAGAACAGATACTAACCGATTTACTATGTGCCGAATCATCCACGTTAAACTTTCAAGAACCGACAATGGGTGGACACCATGTAATACTAGAACGAGCGGCCACATCCCCCACGTGGCGTACACAATAACAGACACTCCCACCATTGAGCCTCTAGAATTAAACTTACCACAAGTGCTATGCGCCTATGCTTCCAGATGAAACAATCCTCGCTAGCTGCAGCCAAAGAAACAGACGACACAACAGCTTTGAGCTCACGCACCTGGCGAATTTTGAACAGCCGCAAGTCAACCGTCGCTAATTTATTACTCGCCACCCGAAATAGTCGCAGAAATAATACACATAGTGCATCATCCGAAGTCCGAACACCACAAGTCGTGCCAAAAAAAGCACCGCCTTACTACCAGTCCCAATCAACCACCGAAAGTGATGCATATTCATAAAACGTTGCACGCACTCGTCTTCTTGAACTTCAATAATTTGACGTCAAACCGCAGACATATGTCGATGACCACTCGAATTCATCTTCCATGATAATACTAGTGTCACATATTTAGCACAAATCAAAGACCGCCATAATGATTCATTCTCGAAGGCATACCGCCATGCCCATTTGGCTAGCAATGCCAAGTTACGTAAGCGTAAATCCACCACTCCCAACCCACCCGCACGCTTCGGGCCACATACAATACTCCCTTGACTCTATGTCATTTGCATTTTAAATTCACATCCCCCCGTAAGAAAGAGCGACTAATCCGATCCAATTGACGTACCAACCCTTTAGGAATTGCAAACACGCCCCTGTAATAAAGGGGCAGCGAAGAAAGAACCGAATTGCAACCTCGCAGCCATGGACAAAGAATTTTTTTCTTTTCCATCCTGTGAGACGTTGTTCATAAACTGGTTTGTAAAATATTGGAATAAGAGAAGGGAAAATGAAATGGTTGAGATGATTACAAACAAATTGAATAAATGAGAGTTGGAATCCATTTCTAAGAAATGAAATTTGGAGCATATCTGAAGAGTACGCCTGCAAAGTGCAAACCAAAAACTAAAATGGTTTGGAAAAAGGAGCTGGAGGATTTGGTAGCAGCTGCTGAGCAGTGGAGGCGCATGCTTTGCTCTCTAAAAGAAGAAATCACCATGTTGCTGCCCAGGATCGAACTGGGGACCTTCAGTGTGTAAGACTGACGTGATAACCACTACACCACAGCAACAACACATTCTTATTTTCGCATATTATTTTTATACAAATAAAGAGTTCTCTCCAAGAACTATTGACAAAATTGGATAACGCTTATTAAAAAGTTTGTAGATATCTAAATTTATTATTTATTTATTTTTACTGAATTTAATTAATTTAGACTCTAATCCGAATAGTAATACTCATATGTAGTTTGGAGAAATAAACAAATTCAATTTTTTTGTAATATGTAATTTTATTCCTATGACTTATTAGGCTTAATCCCGATGCCTCGTTAAAAAACTTCCCTAACCTAGATTGGAGGAAAAAGAGTGCATACGGGATTAAGTCAACATGGTACAATGAATATCTACGCATGTTAATCACACATACAAGAACACACTTTATGACTGTTGCAGGGATTAATCAACTACCACCCCTGCATTCTTAGTTTCATCACGACCAAGTGTATGCTATTTCTCTAATGCCGATATCAATAACACGCCATAATGTAGGATCGCAACCCATTTGTCTCACGCTGCATCTCTGCAAACTGCACAAAGGTTCTTGTTTACCTCCCCACCTTGAAAGACACAGGCACGATGTCCCCCACTGAGAACAGCATCCTTATAACCCCTAAAGCGCATCCTCCGGAGAGTCCAAGGTTAAATAACTAATTACCAAACATGGCTAAGGTTAAATAACTAAGCAACTAATCTAGTCCAGTAAAATCAATTAATACAATTCATTATCAGCTAATGTAATTCACTATCAGTTATTAGAAACGTAAAAAAGCTGACCCGACTCGGAAGCCCGACTGAAACCTGCTCGAGTCAAAACTTGTTTTGACTTGAGAAAGTGATGACCCGAAACCGACTTGTAACCGGCTGTTGTTGATCCGAACTCAAGTTGGACCAATACTAGAGTAACCGAACTCGACCTGCACCCGACTGATACGGACCCGAACCCGAGACTAACTTGACAAATAACCGATATAACCCGATTGAAATGACCTGAGATCCGATTTACTCGACCTATTTTGAACCCGACCTGTTAATTGACTCGACATGTTTTGGACCGACCTGTTGTTAACCTGAACTGATATTGACTTGGCTTGATATTTACCTAACCCGTAACTGAGGAAGTCTATAATTTGATGATTTTCAAGAGAAAAATGAAGTATTTGAAAAATTATGAATTTATTATATTATAATGTGAAAAACTAATTTTTCAACATAAAAATGAAACTAGGGTTTCGACTGAGTTTATAAGGGTACATTTATCGTATAGGTTATTGAAATTTAAATTAATAATTTTTTGTAATTTTGATTAATAATTATAATGTATTTAATTAATATTTAAATTAAAATTTAAATAAAAATCATAATTTAAATTAATATTCAAATTAATATTTAATTAAAAATAATAATTTCAATGTATTTAAATTAATATTTAATTTAATATTTAAATTATTGTAATTTTAATTATAATGTATTTAATTAAAATTGAAAATAAAATTCATGGTTTGGATTATGAGATTAGTTTAGGGGTTTGAGGTTTAAGGATTAGGCTTGCAATTTAATTATTATTGTTTGTAAGATTTAGGTATTGAGGCTTTAGGTGTATGGGTTATAAGTTTCAAATTGAGTGTTCGGAGTTATGGGATTAGATTTGGGGATTAAGCTTGCACTTTAATTATTAGTGTTTGTAAGATTTAGGGGTTGAGATTTAAGACTTATGGTATATGTTTCAAGTGGAATGTTTGGGGTTATGGGATTTGTTTAGAGATTTAAGGTTTAGGTGATTAGGCTTACACTTTAATTATTAGTGATTGTAAGATTTAGGGGTTGATGTTTAGGGTTTATGGGTATATTTTTGTTCATATTAGTCCCTAATTTTTAACAGAAATTGACCATTATTTATTTAAATTTTTGTAATTTAATTTAATGTTTTTAGTATGATGATATTTTTGTTCATTCTAGTCCCTGAAACTTTATTTTTAGCCAAAATTGACCTATATATATATATTTCCATTTGTGGTAATTTAGTCGAATAATGTTTTTGTTTATTATAGTCCCTACAATTTAATTTTTAGTCAAAATTGCACCATATTTATTTATATTTTTGACAATTTAGTCCAATAATATTTTTATTTATTCTAGTACCTAAAATTTAATTTTTAGTCTAAATTGACATTTTTGTAATTTAGTCCAATATTTTTAATATGATGATATTTTGTTCATTTTAGTCCCTAAAATTTTGTTTTTAACCAAAATTAACCCTTATTTATTTTATATTTTTGTAATTTAGTCCAATATTTTTAATATGATGATATTTTTGTTCATGTTAGTCCCTAAAATTTTATTTTTAACCAAAATTAAGCCTTATTTATTTTATATTTTTGTAATTTAGTCCAATATTTTTAATATGCAAATATTTTTGTTCACTCTAGTCCCTAATATTTTATTTTTAGCCAAAATTGACCCTTATTTATTTTTAATTTTTGTAATTTAGTCTAATATTTTAAATATGATGATATTTTTGTTCATTGTAGTCCCTAATATTTATTTTTAATGTGACTCGTGTTCGGGAAAGGCGTTAAATAATTCACTCGAAATGACCCAACCCAAAGTCTATCGACTATTTGTACCGAACTCAAACATAATACGAATTCAAAACCCGAATTAACCCGACCTAAAATGAAACCGACCCAAAATGAACCCGACCTGAAGTTCACCTGAGCCCGAATTAAACCGTCAATTAATTGATTCGGTCTTGAACCGTTTTAACCCGACCTGAAATTAACTCGCACCGACTCGAGTCGAGTCGAAACATCAAATCAACCTGAAATAACCTGTAGCCAATTTGACCCGACCTGAAACTCATCCGGTTACCTATTTTTACATCCCTATCAATTATTAGTTAATTACCAAACATGACAAAGATTAAATAACTTGGCAAAATAGAATGATATTGCATCCCGTCCTTTGCTGGAGGAGGCGGAAGCATGTGAGGCGGGGGAGCATACTTCAGCTTCACAAGAATGTTCGCATTCTCGAATGTTTATCTCATTTGCAAACATAATATTGCAGTCATTGCAGTAAATGTCGTCGACGGAGAGAGTCGAAACCACAAAAATAGCAGTTATAACAACTGTAATGAAGATGTCCATGTTAGCTAAAGCTTTTGGGATACCAATTTAGTATTTATTCACCCATTAAGCCATGCATTGTTGTTCTAATCTTTTTCAGCTTCAACATTTCCTCTAAACCTAGGGGCGTCTCATGCAAACCCCATTAATAAGTCTTTGGTTTGCATGTGAGAGGACATGTAGAAACTTCAACAAAATATTTGGTCGGATCCTTTACTCTCTGTTTAAACTTTTGAGAAAACCAGTTACCAACTTAATAATTCAGAACAAAGAATTTAAAACATTATGATATTTGTTTTGTTCGCAATTATGCAGGCTAAGATAAGATTAACAACTTCGAATATTAATTAATACTACCTGAAATTAAAAGAAAAGATACATATAGGAAATTGCTTAGATTACATGCACTAGGCTAAATGACTTTTAAGTAATTAAATATTTCTTAAGCACTCTACAAAATAACGTTGCTTCACGATCCCAAAAACAAGAATCGCAACAATGGCCAAAGTCATTGCTTGTTTCCCAAGATTTTCCTTCTAAAGAACTCGAACATATTGATTTCTTCTTAATTCCACGATCACAATTACAATCGACTTGTTTCGGCTCGGTCAAGGCGAAATACACCCACATGTTACTCAAAAACCTCTCGATTTTCGAACGGCAATTAGCAATGATTCTTGAACTTCTTTTACTAGAATTAACGAGGTTGAGAGATGACACGATTTGAAGCCCTTGTTTTCTTAGATCACCTCCCAAACAAATCAAGATGATTCCGTAGGCGTATACGGCTTCGACGTGACCTTTTTCGGTCACTTTTTTTAAACAACGAAGACCGGATTCCGACTTCCTTCGACTGAAGCAATCGACCATTCCTTTTCTATATAATGCTTCGGCGTTCTTGGCAGCTATACATCTTTTCTGAAAAACTCTCTCGCTTTTACGCCATGGGACAAAGTTAAATTTATCCATCGAAACATTCTCGAATATGTTATCGTAGTTTGATGCTCCATGAAAAGCCTTGCAACTTAATCCGGCGTTGACAAAATCGGTGATAGAATTGGACGCTGCATGCCTGAGAATTTCCGACAATAAATCCTCCGGAAGAGATATCACGGTGTTGTTTGTAATCTTCTTGGACATGTTTTCGTTAGAGATCATGAAGAAACTGCCGTACAATGCAAATAGTATATGTATATATAGGAAGGGAACTAGAGGCGGTGCCATTAATTGACGCGGATTAGGAAAACAAAATCCTTAATTGGTAGGATTAAATATTTAATGCAACTTTTATTTGAAGTTAATATAGGTTTGCATGTCGGTGCTTTTGCTATTAGTTTGATTCTTGTTTTTATTGGATTTCTTTTCTTTCAAGCATTTATTGGAAGTTAATATTTCTTTGTTTATTTCTTTTCCTTCAAGTTTCTACTTCGACTTTGGGACGTTGAGAACGATATGCCTGTTATTATTACTAATAGGGTAAACTACACGGAATACCACTCAACCTTACCTAATGACTCGAACATACCAATAAACTATAATTTGATACTATTATACCACTAAACTTAACTTTTGGCTTCAATGCAAGCACTCGACCGTTAACTTATAACGGGTCGTTAAATTCAAGACGGTGTCATTTTGGTTTCGTTGTTTTGAAGCCTAAGATAGGCCAAAACGACGTCGT
Organism: Hibiscus tridactylites; assembly: GCA_958450335.1. Lineage (NCBI taxonomy): Eukaryota > Viridiplantae > Streptophyta > Magnoliopsida > Malvales > Malvaceae > Hibiscus > Hibiscus tridactylites. The sequence continues at coordinate 43,326,961 of OY288292.1, forward strand.
TTTGTTAGTAAAGAAAACAAAAAAACATTGCATTTTGGGAAGCTTGAACCCAAGACCTTTAAAATAAAAAGCTTATACCAAACCACCAAGCCAACTTAAATACTTGATATCATTCTAACGAAAATAATATATAAATAATAATGCAGTTGAACTTAATTTCTTTTATCCCATGATATAATTTTATAAATATATTAACTTTATAAATAAATATTATTTATAATATATATTTTTTAATCCATATAATATATATAATTAAATCCTAAACCCAAACACTAAACCATGTATATAAATAAATCCTAAAACCTAAACCATATATATAAATATATTAAATTTATAAATAAATATTATTTATATATATACGTGAATAGATATTATATATAATTAAACCCTAAACCCCAAAACCCAAACCTTAAACCATATACATAAATAAATCCTAAACCATAACCCCTAAACAATATATGTAACTAAACCCTAAACCTAAACCATATATTACAAATCATAATATATATTATAAATAATATTTTAATTTTAGGATTTTGGGTTTGGGATTTATGATTTAATTATGTTTAGGGTTTATGGTTTATTATTTAGGGTTTGAGATTTATTCATATATATGGTTTAGGGTTTTAGTTAATATATGGTTTAGGGTTTGTATTTTTTAGGGTTTCAAGTTTGGCATTTTAATTAATATTTGATTTAGGGTTTGAGTATATATATGGTTTAGGGTTTGGTTTTAGGGTTAAATTATATATATTATATCTATTAAATATATATATAAATTATATATATTTATAAAATTATATTATAAATATTATAAAATTATATCACGAGATAAATGAAATTAAGTTCAACTGCAGTATTACTTATATATTATTTTCGTTAGAATAATTTTATTTATTTAAGTAGGTTTGGTGGTTTGGTATAGGCCTTTCATCTTAAAGGTCTTGGGTTCAAGCTTCCCAAAATGTAATGTTTTTTTTATTTTCTTTACTAGCAAAACGACGTCGTTTTGGCCTATTTTAGGCTTCAAAACAACGAAACCAAAATGGCGCCATTTTTTATTTAACGACCCTTTATAAGTTAACGGTCGAGTGCTTACATTCAAGCCAAAAGCTAAGTTTAGTGGTATAATAGTATCAAATTATAGTTTAGTGGTATGTTCGAGTCAAAAGGTAAAGTTGAGTGGTAATTCGTGTATTTTACCCTTACTAATATAGTATTAGTTTTTTTTTTGTTGCCCTATCGGTTCTTGAGGGTTTTACTCCGACTAATCCAGATTAACCCGTGTCGTTCACCTGATTTTAGTGGGTGTGTCTTCCAACAGAGATTTGGTGCATTCACAAGGCCTCAAATTCGAGACTACTTAAGCGATATTAATATGCTTATCACTTGGACCAACCCGCTAGTAATCATATTAATATATTATTAGTTAAAATATGCTCAGTCACTGTATTCTTTGTGATATTTAAAATTTACTTCCCCAATTTATTTCAGGAATTTAAGCCTTCATTTTTCGGTTTTAAATTTTTATGTGCAATTATTAGCACTTGATAATTAAACTTAGGGGTGTAAATGAACCGAGCTTGAACGAACAAGACTATGTCCATGTTCATTTGTTTATTTTTAAAGGTGTTCATGTTCGGTTCATGTTTGTTTAAATTTTTAATATTTTGCTCGTGTTCGTTTCTTTAGTGTTAACGAACGTGTTCGTTTATTCGTTCGTGAACATGTTCGTTCATATGTTAAAAAATATTAACTAAATTAACAATAAATAAATTAATTTGTAAAGAAATTTATATAAGAATATAAAGTTGGAAAAAAATTCTTGCGCGACAGAAGTTCCATCAACCCCACTCTTAGCTAATACATCTGCAAAATTATTTATTTCTTGAAAAATATTAAAAAAACAAACATCACATGCCTCATCAATTCGCGAGAAATACTCCCATAGTCGTTAAAGAACGACGCTCGCGATGTAACACCCATAATACGACCACAAATGAGTCAGATTCAACCATAATAGGCTGCTCTTGTCAACTCAATTTGAGAGTTGCTGTCAGAGTAGAAGATCCCCTGAGAACGGGATTCGTGCTTAACAGAAAAAATTACAAGCCTGTTGAAGTGTCTTTTAAGTACGAACGCCTGCCCAAATTCTGTTACAAATGCGGTAGAATCAGCCATGGTGAAAAAGAATGCTGGCATGACACCATGCTCTTCAAGAATTCTGGAAGATTTGGTCCATGGCTAAGAGCGTCGCCAACCTAGGAGAAAAAATCAACGAGATTGTCAAATCAACATCGCCAGAACAATACACCAGGTAGCACTTCCCGACACACTTCTACGCCGGATGCGAAAAGCAACAGAGACAACCTTGCAGACTATGGCATCAAATCCAAGGATACCTCTTTTACTCCCCCGAGGGTACGAGGTTATCAAAACCTATGAGGAAAGAAATTTCTTCTCCAACTAAGCAAGTAATTGTCGGAAAAGGTAAGGAAGGAAACGAGATTGTTTCCTCTAATGGCAAGTCTATAGTTGACTTTTAGAACTCTACGGTCAACGATGATGATCTAACACTTACGGAGACTAAGGAGATTGAGGAAACAACAAGTCACACCTTAGTCCAGTCCAATCCAATGTGTTCTCAACCAGACGAAATCCTAAGCAATATGATTATTGAAGGGGTAGGAAACTTAGATGTGTCGAACAAGCAAAAAAGGAAAAGGGATGAGGCACAAGAAGATTCGTTCTTCGTTACGAAAAGAAGAGATATCTGAAACAACATCGAAAGACAAAGAAAATGTTACTCCTGTAAATCAAATCGCCTCACGCTGATCAAACAGGCAACAAGAAAGAAGCATGCCATGGAAAAGACAAGGGTAATGCTTGATCGTGTGGGCATTGTTGAATTGGGGATTGACCCTTTTGGGAAGAAAATTACAAAAATGGCGTCCATGTTCCTCGACAGCAATTGCTCACTCAATGAAGAAATAGTGTTCAGTGACGAATAAGCCTCTACCACACCGGAACTGGTCATGCCCCTAGACGAATCAGGCTACATCCTTTCTCGTCAAGCGGATAGTTCCCTTTGGGGCTATCCGCAGATGCCATGAATCTATTATGCAACACCTCTTTCATAGGGAAGGTGTTGAAGAGGGTAGCGTTATTCTAACCTTTCCCTAAGATCATATGGTGCTATCGATGCCATGCTGATCTAAGGTCTTTAAGTCTTAAGCTCGTGTCTCCCTGTTGGTTCAGTTCAAAGTACAAGACATTGACGGTTGCTGGCGTCTACTTTCTCGCGATTCATTTTCTAATGCATGGCATGATGTTCTCCCCGTCCCAGTTGACAAGACCCTCGTCGGACAACGAGAGACCCTGCCTCCGGATGGATCTCTCACTAGGATTATGTGATAGTGTCCATAGTCCAGTTTCGGAAAAGGCGAGATGTTGTCTTTTTTCAAGTTGTCTTTCTTTTTGCATGAGATGATCGGATTCATCCATGTCGTGGCCTTTGCCTTTGTTGGCTGTTTGCCCCTTGTTTGTGCGTGTTTTGCCAACCTTTTTGTTGTTTCTGGTAGTTGGCACGGTCTAGGGAGTTCTTCAGCTCTCCATGTTTGTGGTTGCATGCTTGTGCATGCCATTTTGATTAGCTCTCGTATGTTTTGGAGGCTGTATTCCCCTTGCTTTGATAAAAAAAAGATTAAATATTTAATGCAATATTCATTTGAAGTTAAATTTGGTTTGCATGTCAGTGATTTGCCCTCAGTTTAATTCCTGTTTTTGATTGAATTTCTTTTCCTTCAAGTTTCTACCTTGCCTTTGGGGTGTTGAGGACGCAATATTGCATGTTATTATTATTAGTATTTTTTCATCGTTAGAGTATGATTTCCTTAAAAGTAAAATCATACAAACCAATGTTATAGCATGTCTTATTAAATACGTGTTTAAATTTAAATGAAAAAATACACAGTATTATATAAACAAGCAAAAACACCAAAACAAAGGACCAAGAACATGAAGCTCAGGATCAAACACGCAGCTAATCAACACCAAACTCCATGCACGCACACACGACACCCTCCAGCCAATCAGCTTCATCCCCTAGCTCGCCCAAAGCAACCAGCACAAATGCAACACTCAGAACCATATATCAGTTCCATACTTGCATGTAGGGACGGAGCTAATATTTAAAGAGGGCAAAACATAAATGTTTGAAAGCGAGGGGACAAATTTAAAAATAAACTAATTTATAAAGAAATTTATATAAAAAAATAAAGTTGAAATTTTTTTTTGGGGTGGGGGTCAATTGCCCCTCCCCACCCCCACGTACCTCCGTCACTGTTTGCACGGTAGAAGTTCCATCAACCCCACTCTTAGCTAATACATCTGCAAATTTATTTGCTTCTCAAACAATATTAAAAAACAAACACTATATGCCTCATCCATTCGCGAGTAATACTCCCATAGTCGTTAAGGACGACGCTCGCGATGTAACACCCCCATAATACGACCACAAGTGAGTCAGATTCAACCATAATAGGCTGCTCTTGTCACCAAATAGATCGCACCACCATGTCTAAAGCAAAGTCATAAGAGTCCATCACACTCTAAGGGCAGGAAAATATAGCCAAAACATGACCATCCGAATCACGAAAAACACCCCACAACCTGTCGGCCCCGATTTACTATGTTTCGAATCATCCACGTTAAACTTCCAAGAACCGACAATGAGTGGACACCATGTAATACTAGAACGAGCAGCCACATCCCCCAAGTGGTGTACACAATAACAGACACTCCCACCATTGAGCCTCTAGAATTAAACTTACCACAAGTGCTATCCTTCCAGATGAAACAATCCTCGCTAGCTACAGCCAAAGAAACAGAAGACACAACAGCTTTGAGCTCACGCACCTGGCGAATTTTGAACAGCCGCAAGTCAACCGTCGCTAATTTATTACTCGCTACCCGAAACAGTGCATCATCCGAAGTCTGAACACCACAAGTTGTGCCAAAAAAAGCACCACCTTACTACCAGTCCCAATCAACCACCAAAAGTAATGCATATTCATAAAACGTTGCACGCACTTGTCTTCTTGAACTTCAATAATTTGAAGTCAAACCGCAGACATATGTCGATGACCACTCGAATTCATCTTCCATGATAATACTAGGTGCATACTTTGCTCTCTAAACCAAGAAAACACCATGTTGCTACCCAGGATCGAACTGGGGACCTTCAGTGTGTAAGACTGACGTGATAACCACTACACCACAGCAACAACACATTCCTATTTTCGCATATTAGTTTTATACAAATAAAGAGTTCTCTCCAAGAACTATTGACAAAATTGGATAACGCTTATTAAAAAGTTTGTAGATATCTAAATTTATTATTTATTTATTTTTACTGAGTTTAATTAATTTAGACTCTAATCCGAATAGTAATATTCATATGTAGTTTGGATAAATAAACAAATTCATATTTAAGCTTTGTAAAAAAATTAGAGATATCTAATTCATTGTTGTCTATTAGTTAAATCTTATCTATTTTGATCCAATGTAACTTTTATATTTATTTTTTGGACCGTTGAGTGAATGTAAATGGATGACTAAAATTAACACTAGAAAATAAGAAGATTATCACACTAAAAATAAAGGAATAATCTTAGCCATTTATTTACCCTCATCTAATGGTTCAAAAAATATATAAAAATAATTAAATATTACTCAATGTAAGTGGATCCTAACTCATGTACATGGAGTACGAGTTAATTCGACATTAAATCAGTCAAACAAATTTTCAGTTTAAATTAAATCTCATACTAGCAATTATATTTTTTTTACTATTTTGTTATTTTTGGCATAATTATTTATATTATAAGGTAAATTACACTAATTGTCGTCCAATTAGGGCGTTTTTATTTTGTTATTACGTTAATTTTAAAAACTACCACCTCATCTTTTGTCTACCATTAAATGTTATTGTTAAAAAAAGGAAGGCATAAAACTAAAAAATTCCATAATGTTTGACTGAATAATTATTTTAACTTTTATTTTTTGAACAATTTAGCCTTCAACGTTTTATTTTGAGTCAAATTGATCCCTCTGCAGATAAAATTATTATTATTAGTTGACCAATATATATTTTTATTTTTGGTAATTTAGTCGAGTAATATTTTTGTTTATTCTAGTCCCTACAATTTAATTTTTAGTCAAAATTGCCCCATGTTTATTTATATTTTTGATAATTTAGTCCAATACTATTTTTGTTTATTCTAGTACCTAAAATTTAATTTTTAGTCAAAATTGACCTTTTTGTAATTTAGTCCAATATTTTTAATATGATGATATTTTTGTTCACGTTAGTCCTTAAAATTTTATTTTTAACCAAAATTAACCCCTATTTATTTATATTTTTGTAATTTAGTCCAATATTTTTAATATGCTGATATTTTTGTTCACTCTAGTCCCTAATATTTTATTTTTAGCTGAAATTGACCCTTATTTGTTTCTAATTTTTGTAATTTAGTCTAATATTTTAAATATGATTATATTTTGTTCTAGTCCCGAATATTTATTTTTAATGTGATTCGTGTTCAGGAAAGGCGTTAAATAATTCACTCGAAATGACCCAACCAAAGTCTATCGACTATTTGTACCGAACTCAAACATAATACGAATTCGAAACCCGAAATTACCCAACCTGAAATTAAATCGACCCAAAATGAACCCCACTTGAAGTCCACCCGAGCCCAAATTAACCCGTCAATTAACTGATTCGGACTCGAACCATTTTAACCCGACCTGAAATGAACACGCACCCGACCCGAGTCGAGTCAAAACATCAAATCAACCTGAAATAACATGTTTCCGATTTGACCCGACCTAACATGACTCGACCTGAAACCCATCCGGTTACCTATTTTTACATCCCTATCAGTTATTAGTTAATTACCAAACATGACAAAGATTAAATAACTTAGCAAAATAGAATGATATTGCATCCCGTCTTTCGATGGAGGAGGCGGAAGTATGTGAGGTGGGAGAGCATGCTTGAACTTCACAAGAATGTTCGCATTCTTGAATGTTTTTCTCATTTGCAGACATAATATTGCAGTCATTGCAGTAAATGTCGTCGATGGAGAGAGTCAAAACCACACAAATAGTAGTCATAACAACCGTAATGAAGATGTCCATATTAGCTGAAGCTTTCAGGATACCAATTTAAAATTTATTCACTCATTAAACCATGCATTGTTGTTCTAATCTTTTTCAGCTTCAATATTTCCTGTAAACCTAGGGGCGCCACATGCAAATCCCATTAATAAGTCTTTTGGTTTGCATGTGAGAGTGTTAGACTAATGAGTTAGTTGTAATTGATTTAGTTTGTTATTAATCAGTTGGGCTTGTTAGTTAGTTAGGCTGATATTACATTGGGTTATAAATACCCAATATCATTGTAACTCAAAGGTATCCAATCAATTAATAAAGTTTTCAGATTACTCTTATCCTTCTCTAACCCTAATCACCATTTACCTTCCTCACTCACACTCATCGTCGTTCATCGCTATCTCCGACAACCATGCCTGAATTCTCACATGGTATCATTTGCCATTAACGGTCCTGACACCGTTTTACTTCTGCCGCTTCATTTCCGTTCATCATAGTTTTGTTCTCCAATAGCCTTCTCCGTTATTTCTTTCCTCTGCTGCAATTTCACTTCTAACATCGTTGTCACTGATTGCTGATTTCAAATCTCTCAATGTTGTTTGTTGTCGTCGCATGATGTTCATCAATTTCTAAATCTAAAAATCTCCAAAAGCAGTGTCTCTTGATTCCCTCATCGTCAATTCTGACGATTCTTCACAGTCGTCTCATTCATCTATTTCAACCTTTATTTTCGGGTTACAATTTCATTGTTCGGGAGGAAGATCTACTCAGCAGACCTGTTCATCATTGTTCTCTACGAGATCTGCTTTTTCTGGTGAGATTTGGACTTTGTAAGTGTGGTTATGTTGTCGAAGAAATATGGATGAGATATCTAATTCATTGTTACCTATTAGTTAAATCTTATCTAACTCATACTTGGTTTCCTGCTCGACCAATATGTTGAATGCGAACTATCCATTGTCTTTCACGTAGATCAACAAAATAATTAAACTAAGGATATCACGCTAGAAAGCGTGACTCAATCCGAGAAATATCCACAACTTCCAAATTATCCATCTCAAGAATAATCAAACGATAACCTGCCATAATTATATTCTACTATTTGGTTGTTTTGGGCATAATTATTTATATCATAAGGTAAATTCGTCCAATTAGAGCGTTTTTATTTTGTTATTATGTTAATTTTAAAAACTAACAACTCATCTTTTGTCTACCATTAAATGCTATTGATAAAAAATAATGGCATGAGCAAGCGTTGATAAACCGGTAGAGCTGTTCACCTGCTCTCTTTCTCTTCCTCTTCTTTAGGTCTCGGGTTCATGACCCAGCAGGAGCATTCCTTCCCCTAGAGTATCTCCCTCCCCCCTCAAGGTAGAAGTAAAAGTAGTATTTGTCAAAAAAAATGAAGGCATAAAACCAAAAAATGTTCATAACGTTTAACTAAGTAGTCACTTTGACCCTTATTGTTTTTTTGGAGCAATTCAGCCCTCAACATTTTATTAATTTTACCGTCAGTTTTCTAACAATTTTCATTTGCAGAATGGTCATTTTGACCCAAAATGAAACATTGAGAGTTGAGTTGTTTCAAAAAAAAACTAAAGTAACTATTTATTCAAACGTTTGAGGTAGTTTTGACTTTATACCAAAAATAAAACCCAATAGTTGAATGAAAATTTTATAACTTTTTAAATTAGATGACAAAATTTACCCATGATAAGTATAACGACTATGGGTGTAGTTTATCTTTTGTTAATTTTACTTTTTCTTGTGAATAATTTTCACCTAAGAGAAGGAGCATTTGCGCCTAATGAGTTTTGAACTCATAATTTAAGGGAAAAGAAGAGTGTCAATCAAGATTTTTAACCACTTGCTCTAAAAATTGTTGGCTATTAATTTTACTTATTTGAACATTTATATGTTAAAAAATAATATATTTATTTCCCATATAATCAGGTCTATCGATGATAGTTAGAGAAACTAGGGTTATAATAAAAAATGATACAAATATTTAAGAATTTTCATCGTAGATGCACATTTATAACAAATCTAAGTTTTTATTATCTCGAATTTACATTCTCATAGAATACAACTATGCATTTAACACAAACGTAATAAATTTGTAAAACAAAAATCATATATTTGAAAAAAAATCATAACCAAAGGTATAAATGTCGACCACAAATATTCTAATTTCATAAAGATAATTTTAACCCTTAACATTTATAATTTTTATCATTTTGGTCCTCATTATTTTTTTAGTATAAATTTGATCCTCAACCTATACTATTTTTTTGTTAATTTACTCATTTTTTAACTTAAATGTTGATTAGAATATTAAATAATTAACGGTATGACATGACATATACATATAAAATACATTTAAATGACACGGCTTTAACCTAATACATCTTTACATGTAAACTATAATTTCAATTTAATAAAATTTATATGAGAAATACAAAAACTACTTTTTAATGCAAACCCGGTTGAACCTTAATTAAAATAAAGAAATACAAAAGGCTTAAATATACATTTGGTACCCGAACTATACACCTTCTCTCAAGTTGGTACCTAAAGAAATTTTACTCCCAAGTTGGTACCTGAATTAAGCATATTCTCTCAAATTGGTACTTAAAGAATTTTTACTCCCAAGTTGGTACTTGAACTATGCACTTTCTCACAAGTTGATACCAAACTTATACATTCTATCAATTTGATCATAATTCAAAATAATTCAATAAATTTAACCCTTTATATTTAGAAATCTTATCAATTTACTCTTTGTTATGTTCTTAAATTGTTTGTTTTTCTCCTGTAAATGTTTATATCACTTTCCCAGTATAAAATTTTTAACAGTAACTTGATGTTATTTTATGGTAGAATGCAGTTATCTCATTGTTTTTTGATCCATTATGCTTGTTTAATTTGAAAGTATCATAAAAATGACTAAATTGATGGTATTTTTAAATACACATGGGTAAATTTATTGAATTATTTCGAATTAGGGCCAAATTGATAGAATGCATAAGTTTTGGGACTAAGTATGTTAATAAAAGTATTAGAATAGTTGATGGAATTAAAGTTTGGGTCTCAAAATGGGAGGAAAAACTCTTTAGGTGTCAACTTGGGAGAAAATGTTTAGTTCAAGTACCAATTTGGGAGTAAAAATTCTTTAGGTACCAACTTGGGAGAAAAGATATAATTCAAGTACCAAATGTATATTTAAGCCAATACAAAAATAATTAAAATTGAAAGAAAAAAAACTTGAGTTATTGTTTATTGCTTCACCCTCTTCCTCAGCTTCATCCTTACTTCAAACCGTTCTTTTAATGGTGTCTATTTGAAAATTAGAAACCAGAAAATACTTGACTACCTTACGATATATTCGGTTAAAAACTTTTTATAACTTAAAAATATGTTTTTTTTGTCCTAGACTTCTCTTTGCATTGAACCTCAATTGATTTGTTTCCTAAATTCTAGGTTATACAAAAATAGAGTTTGACTATGGTGCTTGTTAACTAGTGGGATGATTATTTGTTTTTGACAATTGAAAGTTAAGATTAAGTGTTTGTGTTTTCATCTTGCCTTACCAAACATGCCAATGATAAATAACTAATTACTAAACATGGCTAAGGTTAAATAACTAAGCAACTAATGTAATTCACTATTAGTTATTAGAGATGTAAAAATCTGATTCGACCCGAAAACTCGACTGAAACTTGCTCGAGTCAGAACTTGTTTTGACCCGAGGAAGTGATGACCCAAAATCGATTTGTAATCGACTGTTGTTGACCCGAACCCGAGTTGGACCTATACTATAGTAACCGAACATGACCTGCACCAGACTAATACGAACCCGAACCCGAGACTAACCTGGCAAATAACCGATATAACCCAATTAAAATGACCTGAGATCCGATTTACTCGACATGTTTTGAACCCGGCCTGTTAATTGACTCGACCTGTTTTGAACCGACATGTTGTTGACTTGAACTGATATTGTAACACCCGGGTTCGGGGGTCGGGTGAAGTTAATAATTTTAAAATAGTTCGGGTTTCGGTTCCAAATTTTTTATAATAAAATAAAGGTTGGGCCCCAGGTTTTAAGACATGTAAAATTTAATTGGGCCATTTCCTAAACAAACCCAAATAGCTATGGGTGTCATCCATTGTAGTTATCTCAAGTCATTAAGGGTGTTTTGGTCATTTGACTTCCCCATTTTAAACAAACATAAAATAAACCCTTTTGGCTCATCTTCTTCATCTCACCATCCCCATTTGACGTCAAAGAGCTCCCCACCCCTCCTAGACACTATTCCATTCCATAACTCATCCAATCGTGAAGATTTTTCAAAGGTAAGGCCGTTTTTGACTTGCACTCATTGTCCTCTACGAGTACGTACCCTTATTTCCTAGAAAACCCATGATTTTTGTAACTTGGGTGTTTTGAAATATTGATTAAAAATGTCATTTTTAACATCCTAAACTTAGGTTTTTGATTTATGAATGTTATATGAGTTGTTTTAAGTCTAAAGGGGTCCAAAGGGTATATTTTTACAAGGTTTGGGGTGATTCCCGAAATAGGGTTTTGGGGAGGTTTTTGGGAGGTTTTGGGTTGAGATATGGGGGTGTTCTATGTAGAAATGAGAGGGCTAATGGTTAGGGTATATGTAAGCATTGTTTTGAAGGCTTTAGGGAGTAATTTGAAGGTTGAAATCAATGGTTTTAAGGGGTGCTTGAGGGCTGCTCGGATTTTGGAATTTTGAGCTTGTTTCAATGGAAAAATTTGATGTTTATGCTTGGTATGTAATTCGGGCTGATTAGTTTGGAATATGGACTGATTTGAGATTATTTGCTTGGTGTTGGAATGGCTAGAAACAAGAATTTTGGTTGGAGAAGCTTCATGGACAAATCCGGGGATTTCGGAGTCTTGAGCTTGGTCTGCAATCTTCTCTTGGGTAGCAACGGTGAGTAGAATTATTGGTTTTTACTTTGTGCTCGATATGGGTTCTTTTGAGGTTTGGGTGGAACCTTGAGAGGTCACCTAAACCCGTGTGTAAGCCTCTCTACTCTCATGTGGTTGTGATATGTTGATTGTGTAAACGTTGTGATTATTTGAATGCATTTTAAGTTGTTAATGTTGTAGTCGTGTTGAGTTCGTGCCTCACGTGATGGTGGTCTAAACTACGGTGATGTGTAGTCCCACCGGTAGTGACTAGTAGGGTAGTACTTTGATGTGTAGTCCCATTGGACATCCACTAGTCGAAACGGTGATGTGTAGTCCCACCGTAGGTGTATGTTGGTTGTGCTTGTACAAACCAAGTGTTGTGGTTGAAATAGACCCTTGTGCATCCATTGTTTTCTCGCATATAAATCGTGTTTTGGAAAAACTGCATGTTGTGAATTGTAGAGCCTCTCTCACTAAGCTAGATTGCTTATGCTCTTTTTGTTTCCAACGTGCAGATCGTTAGAGTTCGGGAGGCGAGCGGGCGAGGGAGGAGCTTTTGGAGTTCTCAAGCAAGTTTAAGTATGGTTTGCTTTTGTAATAATGCCTAGACAATGGGGTATAGAGTTTAGGAGTTGGGGTCAAACTCCTTAGGAGATTATGTTTGAGCATGTTAAACTCATATTTGGTTATGCTTTTGCTTCTTGGATTGTTGGCCTATGAATGTTTTATGCTTGCTAAGTATGCTTCTTTGTGGAATTGTATGGAGTCTTGATTTGTATGTTTTCGTTAGATTAAATGCCTCTCATGTCAAGTCCTGATCGTGGTTCGTTGTATGTATGATTGTGTGTGCTTAGGAGTGTCCAAATGTGCATCTAGAACCTTATGTAAAGTTACCAAGTAGTAAAATGAGGAGTTGCAGAGTAGGGGTATCGATACGGTTAGACCCGTATCGATACGGCCTTCTTATTCCAGGCCATTCGTTTCGATACGCGGGGAGACGTATCGATACCATTTTGGATACTGGAGCTACTGTCCAACTTGGTATCGATACCGGTCTCAGGCGTATCGATACCATTTTGGTCACTGGAGTCACTGTTCAACTTGGTATCGATACCGGTCTTTGGCGTATCGGTACGGTCATCTTAGCGTTGACCGTGAGAAGTCAACCGTTGGGGAGGGTATCGATACACTCCTTGGGTGTATCGATACGGTCTCCACGGGTTGACTTTAACCTTTTGACCCAGTCAAGGTGTATCGATACACCCCTCAGGTGTATCGATACCGCCTGTAGTTTAAGTCTAAAATTGGGCCGTTAAACGTTGGTTTGGGTTTGCTTGACTATCTCGTGTTTGTTGTTCCGTTGTATGATCACTTAGGATTTAATACAAATCTAGACAAGATTTAAAATGAAAAAATAGGGTTGCTAACCGAAGGGGAGCCTTAACGGGTTTCACTTCAGTTTTCCCCGTGTAGCCACTTGGACCGGTCATCTGACCAGACCGGGACGAGGGGGTTACATTTATTGGTATCAGAGCCTGAGGTTTCTGAGACCTCGGGCAGGTAAGTGAGGTAAGTTAAGGTATTATGAGTGTTTTGCCATGTATGTCTAAATTTTGTTTTTAGCACGGTGTATGAATGCATGTTATGGTGACCTTGTTGTTGTTTTAAGAGTTGGTTCGAGTCCCCATTGTTAGGCATTGTTGTCAAAATAAAAAGGGAAAATTGTTTTGGTTTAAAGAGCTTGAGAACCGGAGTCCTTTGCCCCTTGCTAACCTAACGTTTCTTTGTTGTTGTGTGTTTGTTGTTTTAGATTACTTTAATTGCTATGGTGAGACCGAGGGGACGGCCTAGGGCGGGTGACTAGGCACCCGCGAACGCGCCTCCTGCTCTTAATGCTCCCGGTGGTAATGGAGGGAACGTCGGAGGTGATGGTAATGGGCCTCATGCTGAGGCTAACGCGGGAGGTAATGGGGCTCAAGCGGGCCAAGGTCAAGCAGGCCCAGATGTGGCTCATTTGATTCAGACTATAGCCGGAGCTTTTCAGACAGCTTTGGCTGGTATGCAAGCTGCAGCACCACCTCAGGGTGCGGGGACAGGATTACCCCTAGAGCGGCTTCGTAATTTGGGGGCAGTTGAGTTTCGTGGGTTGTCTCCGGAGGGTTCGGAAGGGTGGCTTGAGAGCACTACTCGCATCTTGGGTCAAATGGAGTGTTCGGATGCCCGCAAGTTGGGATGCATCGTCTCATTGCTTCAGGGAGACGCTTATACTTGGTGGACCACTGCTATTTCTGGTATGGCCGAGACGGATATCACGTGGGAGTTTTTCAGGAATGCCTTCAAGAGGAAGTACCTCGGGGTTCGGTACTTGGATGAAAAGAAAAGGGAGTTCATGGCTTTGGTTCAAGGCAATAGGACCGTGTCTGAGTATGAGATCCAGTTTGTGAGGTTGAGCCAGTATGCGCCAGAGTTGATTCCGGATGAGAAGGAGCGATGTGAGCGTTTCAGATATGGGTTGACTACTGATGTGAAGACCTACATGTTGGCCTCCGACTACACTGAGTTCGATGTCTTGGTTTCTAGGGCCAAGGATGTAGAGCAAAACCTAAGCTCTAGAGCACGTGCTAGTGGGTCTGACTCCGGGAAGAGACATGCGAACTGGGATAGAGATCATGCCAAGAGGCATAGGGATAGGAGGTACCAGCCGGATACGAGGCCTAGAGGTGGTAACCATGGTCAGGGCCGTCAGGGCCAAGGGGCGGTTGGGCACATTCCGGAGTGCTCTAGGTGCGGGAGACGCCACCCAGGTGAGTGTATGGGTATGTTTGGGGCGTGTTGGAACTGTAGCTCCCGAGACCATTTGAGGCGTGATTGTCCACACCCAGTTAGGGGAGGACCGGCTCCAGCGAGGGGTTTTGTGCATCAGAGAGGTCGTGGGCGCGGCCGTGGGAACTTCCAGCCGAGGAATGAGGGTCAGAGGAACTTGGCTCATGTGGTAGCAGTCCAGCCCGAGGGAGGAGGACTGGCTAGGGTGTACGCTCAGCGAGAGGTTGGGAATGACACTGATGTCATTGCAGGTAATTTCACATTACAGTCTTTGAGTTTGCTTTCTCTAATAGATTCGGGGTCAACACATTCGTATATTTTGGGCGAGCATGCAAAGTCATTAGGATTACCTTGTGATTGGCTAGAGGTAGGTGTAAATGTCACTAGCTCTTTTGGTGATACAGTGGTAGTTAGGAAAGTGTATAGGAGGTGTCCCTTGATGATTCAGGGCCGCGTATTTCCGGTCGACATGATGGAGCTACCCTTTTATGGTTTTGATGTGATCTTGGGCATGGATTGGCTTGTAGAGCATAGAGCTAGGGTTGACTTCGAGACTAAGAGGGTCTCTTTGAGGCTTACCGATGACTTTGAGGTTGTGGTAGTTGGGGAGAATGTCAAGTTTTTGTCCAATGTGGTTTCGGCTTTGGAGGCTCAGAGGTTGTTGAGTTCAGGGTGTCAGGCTTACTTGGCTTACGTAATGAACCCGGATATGAGTGAGGTGAGACCTCAGGACATCAGGACTGTGTGTGACTTTCCGAGTGTTTTTCCGGAAGAGCTACCAGGCTTGCCTCCAGATAGAGCAGTTGAGTTTGCTATTGAGACCTATTCTGATTCTGCACCGGTGTCGATTGCTCCGTATAAAATGGCACCGAAAGAGTTGAAAGAGTTGAAGACACAGCTTCAGGAGTTGACTGACAGAGGCTTCATTAGGCCTAGTGTTTCCTCGTGGGGTGCTCCGGTGTTGTTTGTGAAAAAGAAGGATGGTAGCATGAGAATGTGCATAGACTATAGACAGTTGAATAAGGTGACGGTGAAAAACAAATATCCCTTGCCAAGGATAGATGACTTGCTAGACCAGTTGAGGGGTGTTTCTGTGTTTTCAAAGATTGACTTGAGGTCTGGGTATTATCAGTTAAAGGTAAAGGATGTGGACATACCGAAGACAGCTTTTCGTACACGTTACGGGCATTATGAGTTTTTGGTGATGCCTTTTGGGTTGACCAATGCTCCAGCAGCCTTTATGGATATGATGAACCGGGTGTTTCATAAGTTCTTGGATAGGTTTGTGGTAGTGTTTATTGATGACATTCTAGTGTACTCTAGGACCGAAGAGGAGCACGATGAACACTTGAGGTTAGTGCTTCAGACCTTACTTGAGAATCAGTTGTATGCCAAGCTAAGTAAGTGTGAATTTTGGATTAGGGAGGTGGTCTTCCTAGGTCACGTGATCTCAGCTAGTGGGATTAGTGTAGATCCCAAGAAGATCGAAGCCATTGTGAATTGGAAGCAACCGAAATCAGTGACAGAAATCCGCAGTTTCCTAGGTTTGGCGGGATACTATAGGAGGTTTGTTGAGGGGTTCTCAAGAATAGCAGCTCCGTTGACTAAGTTGCTACAGAAAAATGTTCCGTACGAATGGTCGGATGCAAGACAAGAAGCGTTTGAGAAATTGAAGAAAGCTTTGACCGAAGCTCCCATTTTGATTCAGCCCGAGCCGGGGAGAGAGTTTGTGATTTTCAGTGATGCATCTTACGTGGGGCTAGGTTGTGTGCTTATGCAAGAAGGTAAGGTAGTGGCATATGCTTCCCGACAGTTGAAGGTTCATGAGAAGAATTACCCCACACATGACATAGAGTTGGCTGCAGTGGTGTTCGCGTTGAAAATTTGGAGACACCATCTTTATGGTGAGAAGTGCAGTGTGTACACCGACCACAAAAGTTTGAAATATTTGATGTCCCAGAGGGAGTTGAATCTTAGGCAACGAAGGTGGTTAGAGCTCCTTAAGGATTATGACCTTACCATAGAGTATCATCCGGGCAAGGCAAATGTGGTGGCCGATGCGTTGAGTAGGAAGGTGGTCATTGAGTTGCGAGCAATGTTTGCAAGGTTGAGTGTGTCTACGGATGGTGGGTTAGTGGCCAAGCTTCAAGCTAAGCCGTCATTGGTTCAGTTGATCCGTGAGAAACAGTTGCGAGATGAGTCTCTGGCACCTCACATGCAAGACATAGCTGAAGATAGGCCTACCGAGTATTGCTTTGTAGAGAATGGGATCCTATGTTTCAAGGATAGGATAGTGGTTCCGGAGGATGCCGAGTTGAGGCGTACGATTTTGAGTGAGGCTCACAATAGCCCTTTTGATATGCATCCGGGTAGCACGAAGATGTATCGAGGATTAAAGGAAGAGTATTATTGGGTTGGTTTGAAAAAGGATGTAGCCGAGTTCGTAAGTAGATGCATGGTTTGTCAGAGAGTCAAGGCTGAGCACCAGTTTCCCTCAGGGTTGTTGCAACCGTTGAAAATTCCATAGTGGAAGTGCGAGCGTATTTCTATGGACTTTGTGTCAGGACTTCCGTTGACTCCTTCGAAGAAAAATTCAGTGTGGGTGGTTGTAGATAGATTCACCAAGTGTGCTCATTTCATACCGGTTCATACTACCTATACATTAGACAAGTTGGCCGAATTGTATATTCGTGAGATTGTGAGACTACATGGGGTACCGAAGTCGATTGTGTCAGATCGAGATCCGAGATTTACCTCTAGATTTTGGGAGTGTTTGCATCAAGCCTTAGGCACTTGGTTGAACTTTAGCACTTCGTATCATCCGCAGTCAGATGGGCAGTCTGAGAGGGTAATTCAGATATTGGAGGATATGTTGAGGTGTTGTATCATTGACTTTCAAGGGTCATGGGAGAAACACCTACCATTAGTGGAGTTTGCGTATAACAACAGCTTCCAGTCGAGCATCCAGATGGCTCCCTATGAGGCCTTGTATGGTAGGAAGTGTAGGACCCCGATTTGTTGGGCCGAGGCCGGACAAAAGCTTGTGTCGATGCCCGAATTGCTTAAGGGAACCACCGAGAAGGTGAAGTTGATATGTGATCGCTTGAAAGCGGCTTCAGATCGGCAAAAGTCCTATGCCGACTTAAAAAGGAAGGAAGTAGAGTACTCCGTGGGGGATAAAGTATTTTTGAAAGTCTCACCTTGGAAGAAGGTGATGAGGTTCGGGAGGAAAGGCAAGTTGAGCCCAAGGTACATAGGGCCTTATAAGATAGTTGAGAGAATTGGTCCGGTTGCGTATAGATTGAGACTCCCAATTGAGCTAGAGAAGATTCATGATGTATTTCATGTGTCGATGCTTAGGAGGTATAGATCGGATACATCCCATGTCATGCCAGTGGAAGAAATAGAGTTAAATCCGGACCTGTCTTACAATGAGGAACCAGTTGAGATACATGCTTCTTATAGCAAGGTATTGCGTGGCAAGACTATAGAGTTGGTCAAAGTCTTATGGAGACATAGAGGTGTGGAGGAAGCCACGTGGGAGAGGAAAGCATACATGCTTGAGCAGTTTCCGTATTTGTTTCCGTCAGGTAATTTCGAGGATGAAATTCCTTAAGTAGGGGAGAGTTGTAACACTCGGGTTCGAGGGTCGGGTGAAGTTAATAATTTAAAAATAGTTCGGGTTTCGGTTCCAAATTTTTTATAATAAAATAAAGGTTGGGCTCCGGGTTTTAAGACATGTAAAATTTAATTTGGCCATTTCCTAAACAAACCCAAATAGCTATGGGTGTCATCCATTGTAGTTATCTCAAGTCATTAAGGGTGTTTTGGTCATTTGACTTCCCCATTTTAAACAAACATAAAATAAACCCTTTTGGCTCATCTTCTTCATCTCACCATCCCCATTTGACGTCAAAGAGCTCCCCACCCCTCCTAGACACTATTCCATTCCATAACTCATCCAGTCGTGAAGATTTTTCAAAGGTAAGGTCGTTTTTGACTTGCTCTCATTGTCCTCTACGAGTACGTACCCTTATTTCCTAGAAAACCCATGATTTTTGTAACTTGGGTGTTTTGAAATATTGATTAAAAATGTCATTTTTAACATCCTAAAATTAGGTTTTTGATTTATGAACGTTATATGAGTTGTTTTAAGTCTAAAGGGGTCCAAAGGGTATGATTTTTACAAGGTTGGGTGATTCCCGAAATGGGGTTTTGGGGAGGTTTTTGGGAGGTTTTGGGTTGAGATATGGGGGTGTTCTATGTAGAAATGAGAGGGCTAATGGTTAGGGTATATGTAAGCATTGTTTTGAAGGCTTTAGGGAGTAATTTGAAGGTTGAAATCAATGGTTTTAAGGGGTGCTTGAGGGCTGCTCGGATTTTGGAATTTTGAGCTTGTTTCAATGGAAAAATTTGATGTTTATGCTTGGTATGTAATTCGGGCTGATTAGTTTGGAATATGGACTGATTTGAGATTATTTGCTTGGTGTTGGAATGGCTAGAAACGAGAATTTTGGTTGGAGAAGCTTCGGGGACAAATCCGGGGATTTCGGAGTCTTGAGCTTGGTCTTCAATCTTCTCTTGGGTAGCAACGGTGAGTAGAATTATTGGTTTTTACTTTGTGCTCGATATGGGTTCTTTTGAGGTTTGGGTGGAACCTTGAGAGGTCACCTAAACCCGTGTGTAAGCCTCTCTACTCTCATGTGGTTGTGATATGTTGATTGTGTACACGTTGTGATTATTTGAATGCATTTTAAGTTGTTAATGTTGTAGTCGTGTTGAGTTCGTGCCTCACGTGATGGTGGTCTAAACTACGGTGATGTATAGTCCCACCGGTAGTGACTAGTAGGGTAGTACTTTGATGTGTAGTCCCATTGGACATCCACTAGTCGAAACGGTGATGTGTAGTCCCACCGTAGGTGTATGTTGGTTGTGCTTTTGCAAACCAAGTGTTGTGGTTGAAATAGACCCTTGTGCATCCATTGCTTTCTCGCATATAAATCGTGTTTTGGAAAAACTGCATGTTGTGAATTGTAGAGCCTCTCTCACTAAGCTAGATTGCTTATGCTCTTTTTGTTTCCAACGTGCAGATCGTTAGAGTTCGGGAGGCGAGCGGGCGAGGGAGGAGCTTTTGGAGTTCTCAAGCAAGTTTAAGTATGATTTGCTTTTGTAATAATGCCTAGACAATGGGGTATAGAGTTTAGGAGTTGGGGTCAAACTCCTTAGGAGATTATGTTTGAGCATGTTAAACTCATATTTGGTTATGCTTTTGCTTCTTGGATTGTTGGCCTATGAATGTTTTATGCTTGCTAAGTATGCTTCTTTGTGGAATTGTATGGAGTCTTGATTTGTATGTTTTCGTTAGATTAAATGCCTCTCATGTCAAGTCCTGATCGTGGTTCGTTGTATGTATGATTGTGTGTGCTTAGGAGTGTCCAAATGTGCATCTAGAACCTTATGTGAAGTTACCAAGTAGTAAAATGAGGAGTTGCAGAGCAGGGGTATCGATACGGTTAGACCCGTATCGATACGGCCTTCTTATTCCAGGCCATTCGTTTCGATACGCGGGGAGACGTATCGATACCATTTTGGATACTGGAGCTACTGTCCAACTTGGTATCGATACCGGTCTCAGGCGTATCGATACCATTTTGGTCACTGGAGTCACTGTCCAACTTGGTATCGATACCGGTCTTTGGCGTATCGGTACGGTCATCTTAGCGTTGACCGTGAGAAGTCAACCGTTGGGGAGGGTATCGATACACTCCTTGGGTGTATCGATACGGTCTCCACGGGTTGACTTTGACCTTTTGACCCAGTCAAGGTGTATCGATACACCCCTCAGGTGTATCGATACCGCCTGCAGTTTAAGTCTAAAATTGGGCCGTTAAACGTTGGTTTGGGTTTGCTTGACTATCTCGTGTTTGTTGTTCCGTTGTATAATCACTTAGGATTTCATACTCATCTAGACAAGATTTAAAATGAAAAAAATAGGATTGTTAACCGAAGGGGAGCCTTAACGGGTTTCACTTCGGTTTTCCCCGTGTAGCCACTTGGACCGGTCATCCAGCCAGACCGGGACGAGGGGGTTACAGATATTGACCTGGCTTGATATTTACTTGACCTGTAATTGAGGAAGTCTATGATTTGATGATTTTCAAGAGAAAAATGAAGTGTTTAAAAATTTATGAATTTATTATATTATAGTGTGAGAATCTAATTTTTCACCATAAAAATGAAACTAGGGTTTCGGCTGAATTTATAAGGGTACATTTATCGTATAGGTTATTGAAATTTAAATTAATAAATTTATTGTAATTTTGATTAATAATTATAATGTATTTAATTAATATTTAAATTAATATTTAATTAAAAACATAATTTAAATTAATAATCAAATTAATATTTAATTAATTCAATGTATTTAAATTAATATTCAAATTATTGTAATTTTAATTATAATGTATTTAATTAAAATTAAAAATAAAATTCATGGTTTGAGTTATGAGATTAGTTTAGGGGTTTGGGGATTAAGCTTGCAATTTAATTATTATTGTCTATAAGATTAGGGGTTGAGGTTTGATTGTATGGGTTATAGGTTTCAAGTTGAATGTTTGGAGTTATGAGATTAGTTTAGGGATTAGGAGATTAAGCTTGCACTTTAATTATTAGTGTTTGTAAGATTTAAGGGTCGAGGTTTAGGGTTTAGGGGTATATGTTTCAAGTTAAATGTTTGGGGTTATGAGATTAGTTTAGGGATTTAGGGTTTAGGTGATGTAACCCCTCGTCCCGGTCTGGATGACTGACCGGTCCGAGTAGGCTACACGGGAAAAACCGAAGTGAAACCCGCTAAGGCTCCCCTTCGATTAGCAACCCTATAAAAAATTATTATTATCTTGTCTAAATGGTTTTATTAAATCCTATATGAAGGGTCAACAACGGAAGCAACAAACAAGGCAATCAACTCAACATCATTACAAAACAATCCATTTTTAGCTTATTAAGCATGCCGTTTCGAAACACCCAAGAAGTGTATCGAAACGCCTTGACTTGGTCAACGAGCCTAAGTCAACACGAGAGGACCGTATCGAAACGGTGGTCAACCATTCCGAAACTCCCCCAACGATCAACTTCTCGTGGTCAACGACATATTGACCGTTTCGAAACACCAAGACCCGTTTCGGTACCTCAATTTATCGGCAAATTCTCAGATTTCTAATGGCAAAATTTTACCGAAATGGCCCTATGCGTATCGAAACGCCAGGCCTGAAACAAGAGGTCGTATCGAAACGGAACCAACCGTTTCGAAACGCCCTTTGTCTGCAGATTGGTTCTAGCTAGTTTAAGGCACAAGGCTTTCCCCAAACACAACTAAAACCTCACACAACACACAAGCATCAACCCTAGATACAAGAAATCCTATACGAACATGCTTAACACACATCAAACACATAAAGACCATACATTTAGAGATCAACACAACCACATAAGATTCATACATAACATTCAAGATTCAAGCCTTAGACAAACATGCACATAGCAATTCATAAAAGGGATATAAGTTTCAACCACAAGACAAGCATGCATCAAGTAAATATGGTTTACAATCCATAACATAAAGGCATACACATAGCAATTCATAAAAGGGATATAAGTTTCAACCAAAAGACAAGCATGCATCAAGTAAATATGGTTTACAATTCATAACATAAAGGCATACACATAGCCAACATAAACTCAACAAATCAACATGCTCAACAAACACATCATCAACTAAGGAGTTTGACACCAACACCTACAAGTCTACACCCTCATCGTCTAGGCATTATTACAATACATAAATCATACTTGAGCTAAATTTGAGAACTCCAAAAGCTCCTTCCTTGCCCGCTTGCCTTCCAAACACTAACGATCTGCATGTTGGAAACAAAGGAGAGCGTAAGCTAACTAGCTTCGTGAGAGAAGCTCTACAATTCAACAAGCATGCAGTTTTCAAAACACTTTTCACAATTCACAATGAAATCAATGAATGCACGAATGATCATCACAACAAGACTACACATGGCTTGCACAAGCACAACCAACATACACACGGTGGGACCACACATCACCGTTCGACTAGTACTTTTCCGATGGGACCACTCATCACCTTACTCTACTACTAGTCACTACCGGTGCGACCACTCATCACCGTAGTTTAGACAACCATCACGTGAGGCTCAACTTCTACACGACTACACAACAACAACAATGTAAACAACTCAAGATGCACAAGACCACATCATACAACCATTCGCCAACACATAACAAGATGTAGGAGGATTAACTTACATTTGGGTTTAGGTGAACCCTCAAGGTCCCACCCAAACCCCCAAGAGTTCCGATTCGTAAACAAATCAAAGTTCGACATTTCTACTTACCGTTGCTACCCAAAAGAGAGCCGAAATCCAAGCTCAAGTCACTGGATTCTCCGGATTTGTCCTCGAGGCTTCACCAACAAGATTCCTTGCTTCTAATCATCCCAACACAATCAAAACAATCATAATTCAGTCCACGATTCAATGTGGCAAACCCGGAACATAATTCAATCACATAACACAAGTTTCAAGCTAAGAACAACTCTAAATTTCTTCATTCTCGAGCAGCCATGAAGCTCAGCCCAAAACTCTTGATTTCAACCTCTTTAACACACTTAAATGCTCCCAAAACAACCTCTCATCCCTCAAATTCCAACACATAGCAACCCCAAAACCAATCTTAAAACCCTTCAAAAACCTCACTTAAACCCAAATTCGAGAAGTACCATAAAACTCTTTAAAATTCACATATGTTAGACCTTATGGTTATAAACAACTTATCTAACATTAAATAATCAAAAGCTTTTGTTAAAGACAATAAAGTTCTCATTTTTAATCTAAACTTTCAAAACACCAAAATCCAAAAACTAGGAACTTTAAGAAAAATAAAGGTACTAGCTTGTGGAGGGAAATGAGGACAAGTCAAAAACGAAATTACCTTTCAAAAAGCACCAAAGATGAAAGTGTATGGTGATGGAATAGTGAAATGGAGATAAGAGAGCTTCTATGTCGTGAGAAATGAAAATGGGAGTGAGGAAGAAGATGACAAATGCTTATTTTAATAAAAGTGGGTTTTAATTTGAAAGCCCACTTAATTACATCTTTGCCATTAATAAGATGGCAATCTCATTAGCTCTAAAATCCATGAGAAAATGAGTTTCAAATTAATTTTAGTCCAACATAAAATGTTTGCTTTGAAAATACGAAGCTCAAATAATATTTTATTATTTTAAATTTTGAAATTGAAGCCCGAAACATTATTTTAATATTATTTTCACCCGACCCCTAAACCCGGGTGTTACAGGTGATTAGGCTTACACTTTAATTATTAGTGACAGTAAAATTTAGGGTTGATGTTTGGGGTTTAGGGGTATATTTTTGTTCATATTAGTCCCTAATTTTTTAACAGAAACTGACCCATATTTATTTTAAATTTTTGTAATCTAGTCTAATGTTTTTAATATGATGATATTTTTGTTCATTCTAGTCCCTGAAACTTTGTTTTTAGCAAAAATTGACCTATATATATTTTTATTTTTGGCAATTTAGTCGAATAATATTTTTGTTTACTCTAGTCCCTGCAATTTATTTTTTAGTCAAAATTGCCCCATATTTATTTATATTTCTGGTAATTTAGTCCAATAATATTTTTGTTTATTCTAGTACCTAAAATTTAGTTTTTAGTCGAAATTGACATTTTTGCAATTTAGTCCAATATTTTTAATTTGATGGTATTTTTTTATGTTAGTCCCTAAAATTTTATTTTTAACCAAAATTAACCCCTATTTATTTATATTTTTATAATTTATATTTTTAATATGCTGATATTTTTGTTCATTCTAGTCCCTAATATTTTATTTTTAGCCGAAATTGACCCTTTTTTATTTCTAATTTTTGTAATTTAGTCTAATGTTTTAAATATGATGATATTTTTGTTCATTCTAATCCCTAATATTTTTTTAATGTGATTCGTGTTCGGGAAAGGCGTTAAATAATTCACTCGAAATGATCCAACCCAAAGTCTATCGACTATTTGTACCGAACTCAAACATAATACGAATTCGAAACCCGAATTAACTCGACCTGAAATTACCCAACCTAAAACCGACCCGAAATGAACCCATCAATTAACTGATTCAGACTTGAACCATTTTGACCCGACCTGAAATGAACCCACACCCGACCCGAGTCGAGTCGAAAGATTAAATCAACCTGAAATAACCTGTATTTGATTTGACCCGACCTGACTTGAAACTCATTCTATTACCTGTTTTTACATCCTTATCAGTTATTTGTTAATTACCAACATGACAAGATTAAATAACTTAGCAAAATAGAATGATATTGCATCCCGTCCTTTGCTGGAGGAGGCGGAAGCATGTGAGGCGGGGGAGCATACTTCAGCTTCACAAGAATGTTCGCATTCTCGAATGTTTATCTCATTTGCAAACATAATATTGCAGTCATTGCAGTAAATGTCGTCGACGGAGAGAGCCGAAACCACAAAAATAGCAGTCATAACAACCGTAATGAAGATGTCCATATTAGCTGAAGCTTTTGGGATACCAATTTAGTATTTATTCACCCATTAAGCCATGCATTGTTGTTCTAATCTTTTTCAGCTTCAACATTTCCTCTAAACCTAGGGGCGTCTCATGCAAACCCCATTAATAAGTCTTTTGGTTTGCATGTGAGAGGACATGTAGAAACTTAAACATAATATTTGGTCGGATCCTTTACTCTCTGTTTAAACTTTTGAGAAATCCGGTTACCATCTTAACAATTCAGAACAAAGAATTTAAAACATTATGATATTTGTTTTGCTCGCAATTGTGCAGGCTAAGATAAGATTAACATGTTCGAATATTAATTAGTACTATCTGAAATTAAAAGAAAAAATACATATAGGAAATTGCTTAGATTATATGCACTAGCCTAAATGACTTTTAAGTAATTAAATATTTCTTAAGTACCCTACAAAATAACTTTGCTTCACGATCCCAGAAACAAGAATCGCAATAATTGCCGAAGTTATTGCTTGTTTCCCAAGCTTTTCCTTCAAAAGAACTCGAACATATTGATTTCTTCTTAATTTCACGATCACAATTACAATCGACTTGTTTCGGTTCGGTCAAGGCAAAATACACCCACATGTTACTCAAAAACCTCTCGATTTTCGAACGGCAATTAGCAATGATTCTTGAACTTCTTTTACTAGAATTAACGAGGTTGAGAGATGACACGATTTGAAGCCCTTGTTTTCTTAGATCACCTCCCAAACAAATCAAGATGATTCCGTAGGCGTATACGGCTTCGACGTGACCTTTTTCGGTCGCTTTTTTTAAACAATGAAGACCGGATTCCGACTTCCTTCTACTGAAGCAATCGACCATTCCTTTTCTATATAATGCTTCCGCGTTCTTGGCAACTATACATCTTTTCTGAAAAACTCTCTCGCTTTTACGCCATGGGACAAAGTTAAATTTATCCATCGAAACATTCTCGAATATGTTATCGTAGTTTGATGCTCCATGAAAAGCCTTGCAACTTAATCCGGCGTTGACAAAATCGGTGATAGAATTGGACGCTGCATGCCTGAGAATTTCCGACAATAAATCCTCCGGAAGAGATATCACGGTGTTGTTTGTAATCTTCTTGGACATGTTTTCTTTTGAGATCGTGAAGAAACTGCCGTACAATGCAAATAGTATATGTATATATAGGAAGGGAACTAGAGGCGGTGCCATTAATTGACGTGGATTAGGAAAACAAAATCCTTAATTAGTAGGATTAAATATTTAATGCAACTTTTATTTGAAGTTAATATAGGTTTGCATGTCGGTGCTTTTGCTATATTAGTTTGATTCTTGTTTTTTATTGGATTTCTTTTCTTTCAAGCATTTATTTGAAGTTAATATTTCTTTGTTTATTTCTTTTCCTTCAAGTTTCTACCTTGACTTTGGGATATTGAGAACGATATGCCTGTTATTATTACTAATATATTATTAGTTATTTTTTGCCCTATCGGTTCTTGAGGGTTTTACCCTGATTAATCTAGACTGACTTGCGTCACTCACCTGACTTTAGTGAGTGTGTCTCTTAATAGAGATTTGGTGCATACACAATGTCTCAAACTTGAAACTACTTAAACGATATCAAACTGCTTATCACTTAGACCAATCCCGCTGATAATTATATTAATATATTATTAGTTAAAATATGCTCAGTCATTGTATTCTGTGATATTTAAAATTTAGTCCCCCAGTTTAATTCAGAAATTTAAGCCTTCATTTTTTGGATATAAATTTTTAAGTGCAATTATTAGCGTTTGATAATTAAACTTAGGGGTGTAAATGAACCGAGCTTGAACGAATAAGATTATGTTCGTGTTCATTTGTTTATTTTTAAAAGTGTTTGTGTTCGTTTAAATTTTTAATATTTTGCTTGTGTTCGTTTCTTTAGTGTTCACGAACGTGTTCGTTTATTCGTTCGCGAACATGTTCATTCATACGTTCAAAAATGTTAACTAAATTAACAATAAATAAATAAATAAAAGCAACAAAATAAAACTTATATTTCAACATGAACTTATATAACATCATTAGCAACAACAAAAAGTACTATTTAGATACATCCACAAGCATTTTCATCCTATAAACGAGCTTGTTCGTGAACATAAACGAACCAAACACACCTATGTTTGTGTTCGTTCATTTATTAAACGAACATAAAAAAAATTTGTTCATACTCATTTATTTAGCTTAATAAATGAACATAAACAAACGTTATATGAACGGTTCGTCGAGCGCTATGTTCATTTACACCCCTAATTAAACTTGGATTTTTAAATTTGAAAGTTCGAAAGACTAAATTCTAAAACTATGAAAATTACAGAAATTTGGAACATATTTTACTCTTTTTATTAGTAGTAGTAAAGAAGAACTAGAACACGGCACATCTTGCAAATAAAATTTCTCGAACTATGGTCTCATAAAGTGACAGCATTATTAGAGAAGAATGGCATTAACGGTGATGTTGTCATGGAGGCATGGGTCTTAGGAAAAGCTCGGTAACTTCAGCTTATACTCAGTGCTGCAGAATTTCAACATGAGTACGAATGATTTAGCGCTCGATTGAATTTGGAGAATTACTTGTCCAGAGCACATCAGGTTCTTTATTTGATTAGCTTACCTTGATCGTTTAAATACGAATCATACTCTAAGAGAATGCCACATTGCCTTTTCAGGATTGGCTACATCAGAATTGGACAAATTCTGGTATATGCCAAGAACTTTGTTGCTGATACTGCTAAAGCGGTGAATCAATCACCCCCAAAGCTGGTGCTTGGCCCTCGGAGGGTATGCTGGCTTAAACCATCGCCAATGGTTTGGGTGCTGCACACAGATGGTTCAGCGAGGGATCAACTGCTGGCTTACTTCGTGATGACAAAGGCGAGTGAATTGATGGATTTATGCTCAAGATCAGCTGTGAGGGGTGCGAACTGGTTTATGCCTTACGAATGCTCTTGGTGCAGTGAAGGTGATTGTTGAACTCAATGCTTTTCTAGTTGCACAGTTCCTAGAACGCCCGTATGATGGTTATCATCCTTTGAACACCTTGGTGAATGATTGCTTGGACTTGATTCGAGAGGGTTGGGTTTCACAGATCCAACATATTTTGCGCAAAGGTAACCGTTGTGCAGACCATTTGACGAACTAGGCGCAAGACCTTCAGTTGGGCGTAGACGAAGTTCATCTTGAGGAACCTCCGCCAAGTCTCATACCCTTGATGTTCGCTAATGCTAATAATGGCCAAGGGACAGTTCGCCCTAAGATGTTAACCAATCTCTTGTACCCCAAAAAATAGATTTGTCAAGGCGTCATCTTAAAATCAGTATCGCCTGCAACTATGCATATTGACCAATGTGAAAGGGAAACTATGTATCTAGGACCAATAGAAATATTATTAATCCAAAATGGCTGTGACAGAAATAGAGGCTAGAAAAGCTGGTCATTGGAATTAGATAGACAGACATGCTGAAAGTTGGTAAATATTCCAAAACTACACTAATGTCCTAATGATTGAGTTACAAACACATACTTTAGCTTTACATCCTTACTTATGAGGTGGGGAAACAACCTTGCTAATGTTGAGGTAAAGCTGGTCTCTTTTCCACATGCTCGTAATGGACAACAAAGTTATCCTGCAGTTAAAACATATAGTCAGCAACTAGAGTCGTGAATAACAATAAAAAATAGAAAGCAACATAATAATGAATTAGGAATATTGTAGTTCTGACCTTGCGTATTGTTTCAAATGATTTCGGATTAAAACAGTGATAAGAACCTCTCTCATATGTGTTTGTCTTCACTAGCGGCTCAACATTGGGAACCCTTATGAACCACGTTCGATGCTCCTTGTGATAAAACCAGCCTCTATTATAACTGCCAACAAGAAGTGTTAAAATGAGGGCTGGAAGAAAAGAGAATGCATAAAGATGTCAACACAATTCATTCAGTCGAGAGCTTACAGTTCATTTGCAGCGTATAACTGAGCTTCGTCTTTTGGCATGCTGTGTTAGAAACAGAGAAATTCAGATAACTAAAATAAAATCTTAAATTAAACAATAGGGAGGCAACAAATGTTAAATTGAACAAACCTGTAAAATATATAGAACAATGTCTCCACAGAGAACTTTGAAAAATAACCTTGCTGCATGCATAGAAGGAAATCAGAGTTCGGAACTAGAGGAAAATCACTAATTGAGACAATCGCCTCGAGTAACCAAAATACGAAAAGTGAAAAACAGCTCACATGTAAAGCAGGTGGCTGCTTAGCATAATAACTTTGTGGCACAGTGAACTCTGGGTCACCCTTAGCTTGTTCATCAGACCATGGAGAACCAAAAGTCTTGTGAAGATTTTCCGATGAATTCAAATTCAACCCAAGTGTTGTCAGATCAATTCCAAGAGCAAGGGAAGTCAGATCAGGATCAGTCATCTTTATTACACTTAGCAAACCAAGTAACCCAAATGGGTCGGGATTAGACTGCGTAGCCTGCATTGATTTCAGGCCAGGTTCCCTAAATGACTGATTCACAGCTGACATCTGTGGAAGACGAAACTGCGACAGGTTTTGGTGTTGCTGATATTGTTGGATGAGCTGGTCATAACCCATACCAGAAACCGTATTTGATGAATTTAGAGTTCTTAGCCCAATCCCAGGTGGTCCACTGGTCTGAACGAAAGATAAAAGAAAATGATAAAAGTCATTCTTTCTTTTTTTGAAACTGCCGTTTGTTTATTAATAAAGAAAGAAACTGAAGTCTTGAAACAAGCATTAAGTAACGTGAAAGCAGTAAAAGCAACAAAATAAAGACTAGCCAGCTAAGCAAATGTAAAGCTGAAAACAAACAGACAAATAAAAGTAAAGCTGAAACACAAATAGAAACTCTAACTCAAACGGCAAAGAATTATCCCTCATCCTAAGAACTTGATGAAGCATGTCTGAAGTGGAGAACGAAGAGGAATAAGCATGGGGTTTCCTGAAAAGAACTTAAGGTGAATCCCCAAAAAACACGAGAAACTGAAGGCAAAGGTCTTCTGAAAAGTCATTCTATTATCTATCAACTAAGAAAACATTGATGAACAAATAAAATGAATGACTGAAATATGTCCATCCTAAGGAAGTCAAACCAATTTCTTCGACTTTCACTTTATACTTCTCTTCACATGCTGTTAAAAGAAAAAGGGGCAAATTAAACAGTCTTCCGGTTCGATCAAGAGTGAATCTCAATTCAATCCAGTGATGTGGATGCTTTTATTGGAAAGCAATGTCAAAGAAGGAAGTCAACAGACAACAAATATATAGAGGCAGCAAAGTAGAGTTTCTTTTTTTTTCTTGATAAGTAATTAGAGTTTTATTTGTTTCCTCTATTACATTAGATTTTTATTTTTGTTTCCTTTATAACATTAGCCTTGCAAATCAAGATCATATATGTTAAGGATCTTTATTTTATGTCCATTAGGACTCTTTCCCTTGTCACTACCATAAAAGGCTGCCAATATGGAATTAAAAGTGTTAGGAAACTAGGATAATACTTCAATAATACTTTACTGCCAATGGCAGATCTGGTAATACCAGCCCACAAGGTACTTCGAGGGACTTTTTTCCTCCCAAAACTAACCCAGAAACTGACCTGAAAAAAAACCTCCTATGTTTTCCCTTCTTCCTAGTATAAATAACCCACCAAAGTAACCGTTAGTAACTACTAAGGATCCCACTAAACAACATAAATTAAACACACAATAACCGGTGGTAACTACTAGACCATCAATGCATAATAATAATAAACAAACAGTGTGCTAAATCCTATCCTAAAATCTGCAGATATCTAACAAAAAGAAATAAGCAATTATTCTATCATAAATTTTATTCTTGGAGGGGGTTTAGTCAAAGGACAAATCTGCCTCTCTGATTAACCATAGGTCAGAGCAAGAATT
The DNA here is from genome assembly GCA_958450335.1 of Hibiscus tridactylites. Lineage (NCBI taxonomy): Eukaryota > Viridiplantae > Streptophyta > Magnoliopsida > Malvales > Malvaceae > Hibiscus > Hibiscus tridactylites. The sequence goes on from OY288292.1 coordinate 43,358,487, forward strand.
CTTTCACACCTAGACCTGTGACTAGATCCTACACAAAGCTCATAACATCCAGCTGCTAAAACACTCTCAAATATGGATTTTCAAATTAGTACTGAATCTCTTCTCCCAAGTACCATTAGAGAAAAATGCAATCTATAGAGATCCGTGTACCTCATTATAACCACTTGGTTACATTTGCAAGCAACCATTTACAGCACCGGATTACCATACCTGTGAATGGTAGCTCGAATGTGAAGATGGGAAAATATCTGAGCCATGTAAATGGAGAAGATCTTGGTTGTTTACAGGTGAAAAGGAGGCTGCACTACTACTGGCTGATGGAGCATGTTGCTGTTGCTGCTGTGGGAGATGTGATTAATAGGATCCACAAGTATTAGATAAACTCTCAAAATATATACATCGTGAAGAAAACAAAACATACTTTTCTAGAAAATGAAAAGGAAATAAATAGCTGACAGTAAATACAGCATTCAATTACTTTAAAAGTCATATATGAAAAAGAAAATAAACCATAAATTTTAAATTTTGTAAATGTAACTCACAGAGAAGTGCTGAGATTGCATCATCGACATGGTATTGTCATGAAGTTGTTCTTTCTGGTGCATATCCATTGCATAATCAGCATTACCACCTATACATTATCTAATAATAAGGTCAAGAACATAATAATATTTTACTAAAATAACAGCATCATGAAGATGTTAAATGAACAGAACAGTGAATAAATTTCAGTAGACAGAAAATATACTAGATTGATCAAATTAAATACAGATATAACTTAAAGCTGGACTTAAAAAGTGAGAAAGAAATACATTTATTTCTGTTAACAGAAAGTAACATGCATTAAATCAAAACCAGATCAAAGAATATTTGTGCACCTTTAAATCCTGGTAAAGCAGGGAAATCCTCATTTTGAATGCTAAATTCTTGGTTTTGTTGAACAATGGGACTAAGACCTTGTTTTCTCAATGAGCCTGCAAGTTTAACTTACATATTAGGAATTCAGCAGCAGGAAAAAAGACAAATGAAGAATCAGAAAGTATCTTTCTTCTGTTACCCAGTTGTCCTTGAGGCCCTCCAGCAGAACTAGGACGACTTGTTAGCTGAGGAAAATCATTATTTATGTCAAAAGGATAGTTGTCATTTGGGTTCAAGTCATTCAACATTCCCATGGAGCTAAGGTTGTTCACAGCTTGAACATGGCTCTGGGAAAGAGAACCCCCAACAGAAGGATAAGAATTGCCTAACATTGAAATCATCTGTGGAGATCCTGAATACAGAAAATGTCATTCATGTGAACAACTACAGCTAAATTAGTAAATCTACAAGATGCATATTCTATCAAACAAAAGTAACAATCCATAAATATAAAACATGTATTCAGGATCAACAAATAGAAATCAAACTACAAGAATAGGAATCAAACTAAATTCTAATAATATGAAGTGGCAAGAAAAAAAACAAATAGAGCACGAGAGGTGGTAAATTAACCAAAAATTCTGGTCATCATACTCATTTGTACCCAAGGGCAACACAGGCAAACAGAGTCTTCTTTTCAAGCCAACAACAAAATCTAATTCTAGGGGTAATCGTTCAAGGTAGCATACCCTGAGGAAGCACACCACTCATCAACCGATTCTGTCCCTGCACACTTAAACTTCCAGATCCACTATTGGCATTCAAATTCAGACGAGATGCAAGACCAGGTACAGATAATCCACCACCAGAGCTTATGCTCCTCCCAATGTTTCCCCCACCAACCATGTTTCCTATTGAACTTGTTAACCTTGTACCTGCATTTCCCAAAATTGGGGATACTCCCAATCCTGGGGCAGCATTGCGGTTACCAATTGCAGCAGAGGAAGGGAAAATCCCAGGTATAGAACCACCAACTCCATTTGTGTTACTACTAAATCCAGGATTTCCTACAACACTAATACCTCCTCTATTTGCTACTCCTGAATGTCCGTGGGAGCTGCCATGAGATAACTGCAAAATAGCATCCATAAGAATACGCAGTACGTATTACAAGAATGTAAGATTTTATTTCTTCCTATTAATTTTCATTTTTGTGTTTTTGTCCCAATGACATGCATGAAGGGTGAAGGAAACATAAATAACTTCTATTGAAGCAATCATAGAAAGTCAAATCACAGTATGATTTATAAGCACCTGAGAAAGAGCAACAGGAAGATTATTTGATGCAAATCTTCCACCAGATAGGCTCCCAGTAGGTTGTTGAACCCCAGCAGTTGGAACATTACCTAATGTTGAGTTTCTTGATGTGAGTGTACCAGGCATATTGGGAACATTAAAGCTACCATGAACATTATGTAAGCCCTGAATATTGCCTGCAAAACAAATAATACAATTGCATGAGTTTCAAAGAACATAGTTGTGAGGAAATCCAGTAAAATCTACCCACCAGCATGATGGAAAACAGGAGAGGCTGCACCAGACTGACCAGAAAAGGATGTTGCAAAAGAACGCCCACTACTGTCTGGAAGATTTGATGCTGATCCGTTGATAGAAGACTGAAACCAGATACACATTGTAATTTCCAGTTAATAGAAAAACATGTAATACAGAAATAAATAATAATAATCTAACAGGGAAAATAATACTGACAACAGACACGAATCACATGACACATCCAAATTTGATTTTAAGTTGCAATTAAAAAGACGGTAGACTGCAAAAGGAAGAATTTTTCCAAACACTCCATCATTAATGATGTACAATTACTAATGTTTCAAACCAATTGACATTTAATGGAGCACCATTGACCTATATAATCAATACATTTGTACTCTAAGTTCCTAAAGCCAGTATGCCAGAACGTATTGATATGGGTAAGTCACATACGCATAAAAACAGAAGCAACAGAATCCAATCTGTTGCATCTACAAACCAGGAAAATATAGATCAGGTTATAGTCCGCTAAAACAACTAAATTCACCTACAGAAGCCACATACTTCATTTAGACAAATGAAAAAGGGAAGTCCAAAAACAAGATTGATGTTCTAAAAGATTGCAACTCCAAATAAATTGTTTTCAGTTGAAGTAACGATACATTTAGCAAACCCGACATTTCACAAGTGTGTCAATAGGTCATGCAAAGAACCACTCCTCGTTGAGAAGCAAACCAGATTTGAGAAACTGGTACAGTATATATAGCCTGAAAAGGAAAAATAGTTGTGAGAAGCTAACCCCAGAAAGACGAGGTTACATGTGTCCATTCAGAAGATGCTGAACCAAACCCAATTTTACTAGCAAAACAGACCCAAAATACTTCACCCAAGTAAAAAAAACAATAAACTAAAACTATTTTCTGCGACTTTCAATAAATGGCACCAAGAAAATGATGTCCAGCTAAGCTTATCGACATCGCATTTCGCTACATACCACTGTCTTTTTCCACGTTTCACTTCTAAATAATGATTGTACACTGTATTTTCTCAAATAAATGTCAACCGGAGTATAAAAACTCAAGAAAAATAGTACAATGTAACATGTCTTACTCTTTGTTAAGTTTTAAAAGCGGGGGAAAACCGTATGGCATTAATTCAAAAACTTTGGGCCTTGAAACCTTTTCACAGTATTCAAATTAAGGAAATTTTGTGTAGTACGAAAAGACTACAATCCCTTAACAACCCATACAAATAACATCAGTAAAACAAAACCAAATCTGCACCAGCCATACTAATGCAAAACTTTTTAGGCTAAAAGACGAAAGCAAAAGAAAAACAGAAATAATCAGTGTAACTGATTCACCATCATCTTAAACAAGCTAATCCTCCGTATTTTCTTAAAGAGGAAATGAGGGGTAAGGGGAAAGACAATTAGATATCGAAGATTTTCTGGGGATCCATAAATCTCATTTCCAAGAACTAAGATTTCAATAATTATAAAATAAATGAATGGAAAAAATACACTACTATTCAGGTCAGTTCAGTTGAACTAATCGACCGTCTCCACATTTTCCAGGGTTTCTCAGTACCTAAACAGAAAATAAAAAACACAGAGTCCTCTATCCTATTAAAATCCTTAAAACAATATATTCAGGAAAATCATAAGATCGAATTTCAGAAGAAAAAATCAGTGCGATTGGAGAACGAACTCAGACACAATTCAAGATCGAAACTCAGGTAAGAGTGATAAAACCTGAAAGGTAGATCAACGAGCGAGATGGATCTTTAATTTTTTTTTCTTCCTGTGAGCTGAGTCAAAGAGCGAGTTCTTGCGTTTTTGCTTGGGTCCAGTTTTTCTGCGTTTGCCCTGAATCGAATGTGCCAAAAAGAGATGGCGGAGCGGGGAGAAATAAAATACGCTGTCGTTCGATGATGTGTAATTGAAGACGAATAATGTTTTGCCTTGGCCAAATTTCAGCCCAATTCAAATACATTGGGCCTCCTTTCAAAGCCTATAAGTTTAATTTAATATAATTTGATGTCTAAACCCTAACATCTAAATTCTAAATTAAACCCCTAAATTAAACCGTTTGTAGAAGCTAAAATTTCTACCACCAGCGTATAAAAAATAATCTATAATATTGGTTTTTACGTTATTTTTCTTAAGAGGATCCAAATCATAAGATTGAGCTGGGATTTTTTAAATGGCAAATTAGTGAATATAATTTCAACTTCTAAATTTTTAAGGAATTTCAAGTTTTTAATAAAAATTCACAATAATTATATTAGTTTGAAATATTGAATTAATTGTAATTTGAATTTTGACGTCGTAAATGAAACATGTTGAGTTAAAAAAGTCTTCATTCAAACTTACTAAATTAATCAATTAATGGATCATATACTAATAGTTATATAAAAACAATTATTTTAAATTAAAATATATAAATTAAATCACAAATTTGAGTACCATGCATACACAAAAAGCATATTTTACCTAATTTAGGCCTCTTTTACCAAAGGCTTAAATCAAAAATATGTGACTAAGTATATTTTTTAACTTTAGGTGCCTAAAGTATTATTTTGTAAAAATAGTTACTCGAAGTTTTAAAAGTTATAATTTTAGGTGTCTACCGTTAATGGGTGTTAAAAAATCTTTAACCAATCAATGCTTGACACGTGGCACTAATTTGATTTTTTTAATTTTTTAAACAAAAACACCCAAAAAAATTCAGTTTATCATAAAATCCCGAAATTTTAAAACTTTTACAAAACAATCCCTAAAATTACCCAAACTTAAACCCCCAAATCGTCGTCGCTTCCACCACCGGTCGCCGCCCCTGAGTACACCCCTTTGGTCTCCGGACCAAGGCGGTCATTTCCCTCAACACGTCGTCACCAGAAACGGCGTGCGAGCTGAACGTCGATTTCGCGTTCGACGTCCGGTGACGCCGTGTTGGGGGAAATGACCGACTTGGTCCGGCGACCAAAGGGGTATGCTCAGGGGCGGCAATCGGCAGCGTAAGCGGTGGCGATTTGGGGGTTTGGGTAATTTTAGGGATTTAGGGATTGTTTTGTAAAAATTGTAAAGTTTTGAGATTTTATGGAAAACAGAAAGATTTTTGTTTTTAATTTTAAATTTTGAAAAAAAATAAATTAAATATATCACGTGTCAAGCATTGATTGGTTAAAGATTTTTTTAACACCCATTAACAGTAGGCACCTAAAATTATAACTTTTAAAATTTCGGGCACATATTTTTATAAAATAATACTTTATGCACATAAAATTTAAAAAATAAATACTTTGTGAACCTATTTTTGGTTTAGACCTTCACCAAAATGCACAGGAGCTTGGGATGGGCTTGCCATTTGCTGATATTTATGGCTCATATTTTCACCTCTAAAATGTAATGTGTTTTCTTAATTAAATGGGTTAATACCAAAATAAGTGTAAAAATTATCTCATTTTTTAGGTGTTTACTTTTTTTTACTTTTAGGTGCCTCAACTATTATTTTTTGGTTAAAATAGGTGTCTTAATTGATTTAAAAAAAAAAGCAAAAAATAATAGCTTGGGCACCTAAAAAGACCAAAAAAAAAATTTAGGCACTTAAAAGGGAAAAACGGGATAATTTGGACACTTATTGATATTAAACCTAATTAAAAAGATTAATTGTTTTTATTAAATAAATATCACCCGATCCAATCAGATTTCGATCCGACTCGACTCGATTGAGTAGTATTCTTTTGTTAAAAAAGGCGTCGATTTGGGGTTTAGGGTGAAAAATATCTTACTCGATTCCACCCGAGACTAAAAGTGTAATTTATCCTATACTTTTTAGGAATATTTGTAATAATACCTCATCTTTATATTTATTCTACAATTATATCTTTAAAATTAATTTAAAACATTTTTGATATAATAAAACATTTTCAAAACATTTGAAAAATTGAAATAATAAAACTAACTTGAAAAATTGCTTGGGATTCTCCCCCTTTAAATTTAAAAAAATGTGAATAAGAGATTAAATGTATGAAATCAAATAAAGCTCCCCCTTATTCATTTGAAAATTCAAAATTTTCAAAAACATACCATTTCTCCCCTTTTTTGTTATATCAAAAAGAATTTAAGACATTAAGTTCAAAATAGCAATAGAGGTAAAGACTTTGACAAAAATAAGAATTTGGTTTAAAAATGGCTCCCTCTAACTCAAAGCATCATCAAAAATGTTAGTCCAACATATACGATCATCTAGTTGAATAAAATGAAAATAAGACAAATTAATTCAAAACAACTAGAAATTTTACCAACACTTGAACCCAAGGGAGGATGTGAAGTCTTTCTTCTTCAAGTGTTCTTCCTTGTGTGCATGGAGCTCCCCCTCAATGTTTGACTTGTTGAACATCTCCATCACACCTAGCAATAGACAATCAAGTAATTTTCGGTATCCAAATTGCTTTGGATCCATGAACGTTAGTAGCACAAATTTTAGTCCCCTTAGGAATCCATTTTTCAATGTCATCCTTTTTAATTGAAGTATTAAGTCCTTTTGGGACCCAAATACTTCTAAAACATTTTCCTTTAATAAATCTAGGGGCACTAGATTGTCTAACATAAAAATTTGATTTTCCAAAATTGTTTTTCTTTTCAAGCTCTTTGGAAATCAAATCTTTTTCTTCTTGAACATTTTGAAGCAATTTTTGTAAGTCAAAACATTTTAATTCAAACACTTCAAGTTTTGCTTCAAGTTCAAGTTTGGTTTTAGAAAGTAAATCATTTTGAATTTTTAACTTTGAAATCAATTTATTGTTTTTCAAAATGTGGCTTTTAAAATCTAAAACCAAATCATTGTAGGCATCTTGTAATTCATCAAAAGAGTAAGAACATGAAGTAGATGAATTAGAAGTTACCCTTGAATCTTCTTCGATGGCCATAAGGCAAAGGTTGGCTTGTTCATCGTCGGTGGAGTCCTCATCGCTCCAAGTAGCCACATGTGCCTTCTTCTTATGGCTTGAAGTGCTTGCCCTCTCCTTTCTTTTAGGTTCTCGTTCAAGCTCTCTCAAGGCTTTCTTCATGAACGGGCACACTTCTTGAAGAGATGAACTATCTCTTCATCTTGATCCTCATCTTCACTTGAGTAGACATGATGACAAGTGGAGGATTTGAGAGCCATGGCACTAGCATTGATGCCAAGCCCTTTGATTTTCTTCTCTCCCATAGCTCTAATTTCTTCCCTCTTCTTCCCATCCTCTTTGTTCTTCTTCATGATTTGATGAGTAAGGAGAGACCCCATGAGTTCATCAAGCTTCAAAGTCTTCAAATTTTTGGCTTCGATGATGGTGGTCCTCTTTGAGTCCCAAGACTCGGGAAGTGAGTAGATGAGCTTCCGAACAAGCTTTTCTTCCGGAATGGCTTCTCCATACCCTTTGAGACCATTGGTGATGGTGGAGAACCTATCGAACATCTTCTCAATGTTCTCTTCCGGATCCATTTTGAAGTTCTCATACTCCAAGGTTAGGAGCCCAATCTTGGTCTCCTTGACTTCATTTGTCCCCTCGTATGTGACTTCAAGCTTGTCCCATACCTCCTTGGCACTCTCACAAGAAGACATCTTATCATAGATGGTTGGGCCAAATGCACAAAACAAGATGTGCAAGGCTTTGCAATTAAGCTCCATCTTCTTGCGATCGTCGGCACTCCACTCCGCTTTACTTCTTTGAGGCACGAACGGACCATCTTCAATTACATCCCATAGCTTGTAATCTCTTGATTTGATGAAGAACTTCATCTTTGTCTTCCAATGGGCATAATGAGTTTCGTCAAAGAAAGGCGGTTTGTCGATTGAATGTGCCATTGAGCCGGTTGATGAAAAAGTGATCGAGCTTGCCGGATCTTCTCAATAGGATGTGAATCCCCTTCGATTGAGCCAAGCTCTGATACCAATTGTTGAGATTTTGGGGGCTCGATTCGATCAACCAATTTAGCTCACCAAGTGGTGGAGAGATGGATTTTTGGGTGGAAGGGTTTAGGAAGCTAAAAAGATAATGACACAATGATTTATAGTGGTTCAACCTTCTAACCAAGGTCTACATCCACTACCTTAGCTCCCCACTAAGGATTTCTCAATCAATACACTATTGATTCGTCCCCTTTTCTAGGATTAGGAGGAAACCCTTACAACCGATCAAGCTTCTACCCAAAGCCTTGATCAAAACCCTCTTTACAAAGAGACAATAAAAGCAAACTTAAAACCCTATAATAGGTGTTTGTTTGCACAATTAAGCACTCACCCAAAACCTAAAACACTTGAGCAAATTTGATAATTTTGGCTCACTAGTGTTTGTCTATACAAGAATTGACAATTTAAGCACTAAGACAATATTTGATCATTTGTTGTTTGACAATATGAGCATTAGCCTTCTCTTGATGCTTGGAGGTCCCTTTTATACTCCCAAAAGTGTTTGTAGCCGTTACTAGCCGTTGGGGATGAATTGGAGCCGTTGAGGACTTTATTTCCCTTCATTAATGCTGTTATGCAGCTATTTGTATCAATACACGTGGAACCGTATCGGTACGTCCTTCATAGGAACTAGCCATTGAGCTCTTGCCAGCCAAGGCGTATCGATACGCTTGAGGGCGTATCAGTACGGGTTCACATTTAAATGGCCGTTGGGAAATAGCCGTTGGGGTTGGTTGAAAGGGGATCGGTACGCTTACCTGGCATATCGAAACGATCCAGATCCGTATCGAAACGGAAAAGGCCTGTATCGATACGGGTTTTGACAGTGGCCAAACTGGGGCAAAAAGGTATCGGTACGGGTACAACCGTATCGATACGGGTACTCTGAAAACACAAGTTTGGCTATTAAAAACATGAAAAATCTTTGCTAAAAACCTCTTACAATACCTCAAACATAAATTCAAGTTGTTTGGACTTAAAAACAAGTTTTAAATTCTTTTCAAACTAGTCCAAGACATTTTTCAATTATTATATCAAAACATTAGTTCTACAAGAGTCATTCTAGCTAAGTCGGTTTTGGCGGCATTTCCAGTGTATACATTGCAATCCACAATGCTTCCAAAGAATGTATGTGATGAATTAGAATGCATTATCCGAGACTTTATATGGGCCATTTAGGGGAATCGAGAGGTTTGCATCTTGTTAATTGGGAGACTTTATGCACACCTATTGGCAAGGGGGATTAGGTTTCCGTAATCTTGTACAAGAAAATGAAGCGTTCATCATGAAACCAGCCTTTAATTTTGTCTCATGCACGGACAAGCTTTGGGCGAAAGTGCTCCGCGCCAAATACAAAATTCATGAGCTTGTTCCAGTTTCTCTTCTGCACGGCCGATGTTCTTGGATTTGGCAAGGCATTAGTCTCGTTTGGGTGGATGTCTGACGCTCGATTTTGTGGAGTCTTGGTGATGGATCCTTGGTCGACTTTTGGAAGGATGTTTGGGTCGGCAACATTGGTCCGTTGAGGCCATACATTTCGAGTGGTTCTAATGTTAGTACCCAACATGTTCCGGTGAGTGCCATGGTTCATGAGGAGGGGGATTGGTTGTGGAATGACCTTGAACAATTGCTTCCTCTAGATATTCTTCTGAATATTGTTGCGATTAAGCCCCTAATTTCAATGCCTTCTACGAATCTTTCAGGCTGGATTTTGGAAACATCGCGTAAATTCTATGTTCGCTCCACTTATAAGTTGCGTGCCAGTTTTGTTGATTCGACTGATGATAATAGATGGATTACTATTTCTAAGTATAGCAGACTGCCACGGATCAAGATGTTTTTATGGACTGTTTTACATGGTCGAATTTTGTCAAATGCTGAGCGTGCCAGAAGACATTTGACTGATGATACTTGTTGCTTGATGTGTGGTGCTGCAGTGGAGGACGATTCGCATATCCTGGATCAATGTTTTGAAATTAAGGATTTTTGGAATTAGCTTATAAAAGCTAATAGACTTGATGAATTTCATGATTTGGCGATGGGCGATTGGATTTATAAAAATATGCATGATCCAAGTTATTTTTTGAAGTCGCCCGAAAATTGAGATTTGGTTTTTGGTTCTTTGCTATGGTCTATATGATTGAGCCGGAACCAAAGGATTTTCTCTCCGGATGTTAGCAACTCGACAAGCTTACTGCAACAAGGTAGACGGATGTGTGAAGAAGCTATCCGCACCATCGCTACTCTACCGATTTATCCGTTGTCTAGCATTCGGGGTTCGTTCCTGATACATTAGTGTAAGCCGTCTCCTAATTTGATTAAAGTAAACATAGATGTCGCTAGGAACTCTTTTACGGGCTTTGCAACTTGTGGTGGAGTTGGGAGAGACGAACATATGCGTTGGTGTTTTGGTTTCTCTAAGAAAATTGGTATCTGCTCAGTCTTTGAAATAGAACTATGGGTCGTCTATGAGGGGTTGTCGACAGCTTGGTTCCTTGGTTATTCTCGTGTAATTATAGAAACAGATAGCAAGGAGGTCTATGAGTGTTTGATATCCAATGACCCAAGTCGAATTGGTTCTTCGCTTAGGATGCACATTACTAAACCTCCCCAGCAAAGATTTGGATGTGAGGTTTCGGTGGGTGAGTCGCAGGTGTAATCTTGTGGTCGATAAGCTAGCTCACTTGGCTAAAAAGCTTCCAATAATTTACTACAGGTTTCTTGATCCCCTACTTTGCTTAGCTGATCTCCTTTATGATGATGCGGCTGCGGTCAATGTCGTTAGTAGTGCTGTTGCGATGACTATCACGGTTAATCTTGCTTTGTTTTCTTGCCTTTTGGCTATGATGGTCCAATGTTATGTTGTTCTTCAAGCTTGACTATGTAAAATGTTTTCATGAGTACTCTTTTCCTTCACCTAGGTTAGGGAGGTTTTTAATGAAGCTCTTGGTTACATTCATCCCCTTCATTATAAAAAAATAGAGAAATAGAAAGAAAAAAAATGAAAACACAATATAAATTGGATAAAAATTCTATGCCCTTTTTCGGTGCCTCTACTTATGCCCCAACACTAACAACACTAAAAAACACTACAAAATTAAATTTTAAGCCCTAACTCCAAACTCTAAATCTTAAACCTTACACTCTACACCCTAAAAATACACCCTAACCTAAATTCCCTAAACTCTAACCATAAACGCTAACCTAAAACTCTAAACCCTAAATCGTAAACCTAATATTAAACGTAGGAACATAAGTAAAGACACCAAAAAAGAGCAAAAGATTTCCATCCATATAAATTGCGACAAAAACAAAACAAAAACAACAACCGCTTAACTAAAATATTGTCACCAATAAATTTTTGGTTTTTTTTTTGAAAAAAAAATAAGTTACGAAATCATGTAGCATTTTCAAATCATGAATGTGAGAAATGTAATCGTAAAGGTTTTATTGACTTTTGTAAGTAGTCAAATTATGTGTGTATTTTTTTAAGTAAATTAGGTACGTATTCTCTCAACAGTAGACACATGGCTTATTCACCTTCGAGGCTCAACGTCACAAATTAACGAAGATATAATATAATACGCGGCCGGTTAATTAACTTTTTAAGAATTACGTGTTTAACTCAAACCCGTCCATCTGTCACCGCCAGTCTCTCAACAACTTTCTTTGATTAGATCATCATTATTATTAAGGAAACTACACATCTAGTACCTCTACTATGCTCATGTTACTGTTTTAGTATTTCAACTATTATTTTTGGCAAAATGGTACCTAACGTTACGTTTTAGTTTTGTTTTAGTACCCGGGTCATTAAAAACTAACGAAGATGATGATGTGGCTTAGTACAATTACAGTTTTAGTCCAATATATATATATATATATATATATATATATATATATATATATTATCAATTTAGTCTAAAATCCATCAATCTAAAACACCATCTTAATTTTTACAGATTTTTGTCTCATTCATTTTCCAACCTCTCGTATTCTCGTCGGTATCCTGATAATGGGGTCTGGGGTCCTCCAATGGATCTCGCATTATCCCCCCTATTGATCCGTAAATCCTAAAATTTTAATTGTCCCTAGCATGTTTTTAAACTCCAAAATCCAAAAAGGTGTATGACTGGAAGAGGAAGAAGAAAATAAGTAATTTATAATTTTAACCAAAAATTATAATAATGTTTAAATTGATAGAATTTTAGACTAAATTGATAGATTGTATAAGTTTTTTGAATAAAAATGTTATTAACTCGAGCCATGTTACCATTTCCGTTAATTTTAAACGACGGAGGTACCAAAACAGAACAAAAACGTAACGTCAAGTACCATTTTATCAAAAATAATAGTCGGGGTACCAAAACAATGACACATGCATAGTTAGGGTACTAAATATATAGTTTTACCTTATTATTATTAGCTTTAGGGGTAGAAGTGATAATGGATTCATTCGGATAGGGTTCAGGTCGAGTTGATTGTCGGTTCGATTTGTTTTTGGTTCAAGTTCAATTCAGGTCGGATCGAATATGATTCGGATTTAGTTCGAGTCTATATTTATTTCGGTTTGTGTCGAGTATCGAGTTGAGTCAATACCAGATTGGTTGATTTTCGGGTCTGATCAATATCAGATCGGTTAAATTTTCGGTTTAGGTCAATATCGGATCAATTACTTTTTCAAGTCAGTCAATATATGAAGATGGTCGTTTAAAGGAGAAATGATTATATTAAACCATTAAATTATTACTAAAGTTGGTTGTTAATTAGTAATATAATACAAAAAGATAATAAAACATACATATTTGAGCAAATTAAATTCGTATTACTTTCAGTTTGTGTTACTTTTATTTCGAATTATTTTCGATTCTAGTTATTTTTTGGTTCGATTTACTTCCGAATCAAGATGATTTTCCGTTCAAGTTGCTTTGGTTCAAAAAAAAATTCTAGTTACATAATCTCATCCAATGAGGATTCCTAGTAATAATGGAGAAAATTAAATATAATGATATTTTTGAACTAGAATTAAATATAACGATAACTAATTTGTTATTGTTTTGTTGCAAAAATAATTAAAGGGTAAAATTCCGATAGGTTGTGTAGATTTTACACCAGTATGCATATTTATATTATAAAACTTTAATTTTAAAGCATATACCTTAAATTTTAAATGTTTAATATTAAAATAAGTGTCTAAACTATCATGTTTTTTAGGTGCATAAACTTTTTATTTGCTTCTTTTAAGTGCCCAAACTATCACATTTTTCTCTTTAGGTGCCTAAACTTTTTTTTGCCTCTTTTTAGGTGCGCAAACTATCATTTTTTGTCAAAATATGTGTCTCGGTTTGACCTTAAAATGGACAAAAATGATAGTTTGGGCACCTAAAATAGAAAAAAAATAGCTTAGGCACCTAAAAGGAAAAACGTAATAGTTTGGACACTTATTTTGGTATTAAACCAATTCTAAATATTAACCTTAAATTTTAAACCCTAAGCCCAACATCTCTAACATTAAAGCACTAACTAAACTCATAAAGTTAAAATGCTTACGTAAATTAAAGTTTGTACGGGCTGTATCAAAGTTTCTTTTTAGATAAATGATTGTGTTATATTATCCAAAAAAGCATAGTCTGCTACAAAAGACGTATACAATCAAATGAAAAGACAAGTACTACTGACTCCCCCAAGTTGTATACAATTGTGTAGTAACTCTATTTTTTTTGAAAATGAAACCATTAATTTTATTAAACGGGGAAAATCCGAAAATACAATGAAAGCTTATCCCTGAGTAAACAAACACCTAAATCCGGATAGAACCCCAGAAAATTAAAATAGCGGCTCTAGATCATAAAAGGAGCAAACAAGGAGCAGGAAAGAACCTACTCCAAAGACTCGAAACAAAAGGTGGATACAAACATCCCCAAGTCAACGATTATGGTAAAACCATCAACAAACAACATTGACAAATGCATATTATAGTGATCAAACGTTGACAATAAGGTAATTACCACAACTCAATCGCTAATAAACGGTAGATGTAATCACGTATCCAAACCCGCTTCAAGGGTCCAAGACAGGGAGATCAGCAACATAATAAAAGGAGCACCATCTTGATCAGTCGTGGTGACATCAGATCCAACCTTGAAGAAGACAAATAAACAAAAAGCGTGCTAATAAGCAGAGAAAAAGCGTATCAAAAGGTAGACAATTTATTAAAAAAAGACTGAAAATCAAAAGAAACAGAATAAACAAATAAAAAGACAAGTAAATAATGGATCTGACAGTCGATAACCAACAAAATTGGAAACCGCCGCCGGCTACTCAACGAGAAAAGATGAGAACTTGCGGCTACACTTTGTTGGAAACCGCAGCCGACTACTCTATTAGAACTATTTATATGCAAGTTATTTTACATACTATCAAAAATAGTGTCACTCGATCGAGTGATATTCCTGTAGTGTCTATAATTCCTTTATTTTCATATGTAGTATAAGAATCGGGTTCATGGCAATCTCAAGATTTGAACCAAGAGAGACTTACCCCTGTGTCAAAGTTTTTTCATAATTAAATGTGATAAGTCTTCTCCTTGCAAAACAATAACACACCGTCCACGTGCTTTCCTCCATTTTCAATTATTTGTTTTCCCCACTTCTGATTGAAAATGAAAGTTTGCCTACAAATTAATTGCTTGAATAACTATATAGATAAAGCTAATAATTAAGATACAAGGTTAGGCCACACGTCCCTCAACAGTCTTATAATTCAATTTCGAAGGAATTGAGTTTTATTGATTTTATTTTGTTTTCCTATATGAAAATCAGACAATTTTATGTATTCAATATTATTTTTATGTAATATAAAATTTAAAGTTTTATATAAATTTTGACTGTGTTAATAATTTTATCTCATTATATCTTTAATTTGTTGGGAAAAAATAGATAATTTTGAAGCTTTGAATAAGAAATTGATTTAAATGTTGTTGACGAAAATGTAAAACTATTTGTTGGTTTGTAAATGTGCAAACGTGCACGACATGGGTAGCACAAATGATTGAACCGGTCTGGTCCTTCGTGGTCTTGGATATATTTTGACCCAAATTTAAAATAAATTTTTACCTCAAATAAGAACATATATTTTCAAAATTTTATCTTGTAATTGAAAGAGTAAATATTAAAAGTTGCCTTTAATTCATATAATAATTTTGAAAATTGCTCTATAGAAGAATCAATTGATTCTCAATATTAAATGCTCCATTAGGTCAAATTTTCACTTATACCCTATTGACACTGCTATAAATAGAGAGTAAACCTTCTAGGTTTAAACACAACTCAAAACCACAAAAAAATTATTATTTTACTCCGTAGATTTTACTCCGTAGATTTTACAAGTGATTTTCGGTGATAGGAGAAGGCGAGGTTACAATTCGTTGATCAGTGCAGACGTGCTACTGTTGTGCTCATTATGTTGTTGTATCTTGGGAGATAGACGTCCGACGTTTCTGAAATACCATAGGAACGAGCGAATATTAAGGAAACTACGTTTGTGCAGACCTCAACATGTTTCTTTTAGTTTTTCGTTTTAAATCACTTTGATTTACATATTGTTGCATCGTTCGTAATTTTGTACTATTCGTTTAAATAATAATATTTTATCTTATTATTTATTCTTAGATTAACGATTTTCTAACAATTTTAAAATAAATTTTCGGTGTTTAATCCAAGACAAACATTGTGTTTATCGTAAGCAGTGTTGCCGGTGTACAAGTGTTTACCGCTGTTGTACCGCATGTTTATGCTTGATGTATCAACATCAATTGTTCGCATATTTATATGTTAACAAATTTTTTTTCCCTTTAATTATTTCCTAACGTGATTTTCACATGTTTATATGGGAAAGGTTAAGTCATATATTTCAAGCCGTGGGAGCATACATGGAAAGCACGTTCATATTTGCGTGGGTGAGAAGATTGGGTGGCTGCCAACTCTAACCCTATTCAAAGTAAATCCTTAAATCACGGTATAAGGTAAATCCTTAAATCATGGTATTATTATGACAGGTTTTTTAAGGTAATTATTCCTTAAAAAAAATTTGGCCTTTAATACATATGTCATGGAAAAGAAATATCTGATGTCATAATAATAATTATTATATGTGATAATTAATATTTTCTTCGTACTAATAATTTTCTTTTGAGAAATTTTATAGTGACGAACATGATACTCAAGCGAAATCGTGATTTGTTTTGAAAACAAAAGTTTTAGAAATAATTTGTTTCGAAAATTAATTCTCGCCGTTTTAACGGGTTTACTTGATCTTCCAAACAAGAATCAATGGAATTAAAATCGAAAAATTAATTCCTTTTAATTTATGTTGGTTAAACAAAATTAAGTTGAATTGATATCTCTCTTGTTTAAAATAAGATATAACAAAAGAAATAAATTATTAAATTTATTTTTATGCTAGAATCATACCTTGATCCTAACTTGTTAAGGGAAATAAATTGTTGAATTTAATTTCGTAGGAATCTAGAATGATTCAATCTTGGAATAAATTGGTGAATTTATTTTGAACAAAGAAAAACTCAAATTTATTATTTCTTAAAGAATCAAATATGATTCTATTTTGAAAATAAATCGGTGAATTTATTTTGGGAAGTAACATTTATTACCAAATTTAAAGCGTTGATTCCAATTGAGGTCTCAAATATGATTCTATGTTAAAATTAAATTCTTAAAGTCTATTCTGATGCATGCTGTGAAGTGCACATTGTTTGAAAATGGCTAAAGAATTGTGGGGTCATTAGACCATAAATGAAATATTTTAAATTGTTGTGAATCAAAGGTGGTGATTTTAATTGATCACTCATTCTTGAAATGATTTCAAGAATAGAATCCATAAACTGATGATTGAAAGACAATTTGAAAATGCATGAATAGGATTGGTTTTTTGAGAGGCTTGATACTTAAGCGTGCCTAGTGCACCACATCTATTTCATAAGTTACCTACCTGGTGCACTGTTTATTATTATTCTTTCTATTAAGACTGTGTGAATTTTTGTATTGGGGTTTACTTTACTAAATTCTTGCTGTCTAACAAAAGATATAAATTGTGTTTCTATTTCTGGTTTTAGTCTTTGATTAAATTTCTGATGGGTGACAGATTCATAATACTTTGATTTTTGGATTGTGACTATGTGACACAATGAAAAAAAATCAGTGAAACTTATTGGAAAGAATTTCAAACGTGGCAACAAACGATGTTGAATATTTGACCATGATAAACATGGTCAAATATCTGAAGGATGATCCGCCTATGATTAGAAAGGATAAGATAAAAATTGTTACCACCTTCAAATGTTACTAAGGTAAATATTGTTAAGAAAAATATTACCATGACAAACGTAATGAAAGTCAAAAATAACTTCAAACCGCAAAATTAGGCGGTGTGGTCAAAAAGCAAAAATTTCTTAAGAAATGTTTCAATTGCTATAAGATGGAGAACAAATCTTTGGACTATAGAATTCCAAACATAGTCAAGGTTAGTGGTGTAACAATTGACGTGGCAAAATATTGCTTGAAGGAATACATTTATTACCTTCATTGACGATAGCACAAAAATAGTGTTATGTGCATTTGCTTAAAAGAAAAAAAAAGCTATAGAAAAAAAATGTTTTCTATGAGCATGTTGTTGAAATCCAAACATAATTAAAGGATTAAGACGGAGAAAAACTCTATATGAGTAACGTTGGTACTATAATGTGCTTAACATGTGAGGAAGCTGTTCTATAAGTTAATTACCTTTTAAATAAGATTCTCCACAATTAAAGAGATAAGACACCATATGAGCTATGGAAGGGAATAAACCTTTCCTTCAAGTACTTAAAAATGTGGGGTGTCTTACAAAAATAAACGTACCAAAGATTTGTCAATTCAAGATTGACATGAAAAATATGAGATTGACAAATTTAATTTTGGGCATCCAAATCAAACGACATTTGAAGATCTCATATTGACGCAGTCACACTATGTGGACAAGAAAGTTTGGTAAGGATGGTTCTGACATAGCTAGAACTCCAATAAATGCATGCCAATATTTGTCCAAGAACAAAGACCAAAGTGTTGACCAATTAAAATATGCAAGGGTCATAGACAGTTTAATGTACCTCATGAGCTACACTAGACGAGATATTACTTTTACTGTGAGCGGCTTAAGTAAAATCAGAAGCAATCCAGGTAAAAATCACTAGAAAGCAAATAAGTGATTGCATTATTCCAAAATTTTGTTGTCCTAGAATGATTCTCCGGTGCTAGTTGAACATCTTATATTCAAGATATCAATGGCACAAGTGGATGAAAATTTTCAAGACGAACGGTTATAACCAGATCCTTAATAGAATATGAGTTTATAGTTCTAGACAAGTCTAGAGAAGAAGTCGAACGACACAAGTGGATGAAAATTTTCAAGACAATTTGCATTCATTGTGATGACCAAGTGAAAATTGGTAGAGCATAAAGCTTTGTGTATAACGGTAAGTCGAGACATATGCATCACCGACATAATACCGTTAGATAATTGATCTCAAATGAAGTTATCTCTATTGATTTTGTGAAATTAAAGGATAACGTTGCAGACCCACTAACCAAAGGGTTAAATCGAGATCAAGTTGAGAAAACATCAAAAGGAATGTGACTAATGCTCAAGAAAATTTAAGGTGCTATGTGAAGGAAAACCCTACCTAGTTAACTGGAGATCCCAAGATCTAAGTTCAAAGGGACAACCTAATTGCATAGATCTGTGCGGTCACTGTAGGGGTTCTTATCCCCAAGTCCATTCATGTGATGTAAACAGTGATTAAAGTGGTTTAGGCTAAGCAATACTTTTAATGACCATTGTGTGCTTTGGTGAGTCAAACAATATAAGTCACCTATGTGAGAGTGAAGTGGGGCCGCTTCAAGAAGACTATTGGGGCATAGGTCTCTTAAACTTTTGCAGAACCAGGAAGATGTTCACAACCATATGAACATAACCATGAGAACTAAAAACCTCGTCAAGGAGGTAGTTGTGTGAGGTATATCATTGTTTACACAAACGACAAACAGTTCAAGGACATCACGTCTACTAATCAGCTAGTAAAGTAAATATACTTTCACAAGAGAAGGTTCAAGGGTGGATACCTACCTATCCTATACAACTATCGATCGTAGAATCTATCACCACATCGAGTTAAAATATTTTGATTAAATCAATTTCATTCATGTGGGGGATTGTTGAAAAAATTCGATAATTTTGGAGCTTTGAATGAGAAATTGATTCAAATGTTGTTGAGGAAAATGTGGAACCATTTGTTGGTTCGTAAATGTGCAGACGTACACGACATGAGTAACGCAAATGTCTGAACCGGTCTGGTCCTCTATGGGCTTGCAGATATTTTGACCCAAATTTGAAATAAATTTTACCTCAAATAAGAGCATATATTTGCCAAATTTTATCTTGAAATTAAAATGATAAATATTAAAAGTTGCCTTTAATTCATATAGTAATTTTGGAAACTGCTTTATTGAAGAATCAATTGATTCTCAATAAATGCTCCATTAGGTCAAATTTTCACTTATACCCTCACGACACTCCTATAAATAAGAAGTAAACCTTCTAGGTTTAAACACAACTCAAAACCACAAATTTTTTTATTGTTTTACTCTGTTGATTTTACAAGTGGTTTTCGGTGATAGGAGAAGGCGGGGTTACGGTTCGTTGATCACTGAAGGCGTGCTACTGTTGTGCTCACTATATTGTTGTATCCTGGGAGATAGACGTCTGACGTTTCTCAAGCACCATAGGAGCGGGCAAATATGTCTTAAGAAAACTACATTCGTGCAGGCCTCAACACGTTTCCTTTGATTTTTCGTTTTAAATCGGTTTGATTTACGTATTGTTGTATCATTCGTAATTTTGTATTGTTCGTTTAAATAATAATATTTTATCTTACTATTTATTCTTAGATTAATGATTTTCTAACATAATTTTCTTTTATTACAACGTTTTATTAATATTATTGTCAATATAATACACAAAAAGATGTGAGAGATAAAGAGCCTGATTAAAAAACACGTTAAAAAATCATGAATTTAAAAACAATTGACTCCTGCATACTTTTTTTTGGATAAGTATGAATCAACATAATTGTCATTAGTTATTAGTTTAAAAAAAATCCATCCGGAGACTTCTATAACCTAAGATCGTGCCGGAAATGAAGTGATTGAAAACAAATTAAGAAAAAAAAGTTGCAAAAGGATATATAATTTAAAATTTATAAGAAGATGCATTACAATTTACACTGACACATAAATCTATAAAAATATATACCTAAGCAAGACGAGAATCTTAACCTTTATAAAGCCATTCTGTTTGACAATTACAGATTATTATACGATAAATCACATGTATCGCTATTTATTATTAATTATATGTATCATTATATATTATTAATTATTTTAATTATTTTTAAAATCATGGGACCGAAAGTATTATTATTCTCTTTTAATATAAAATCTAAAAAAATAATTTTTAGATATTTTTGGGTAAAGTACACAAATGGTAACTAAACTTTGTATATTATTCAATTTGATAACTAAACTTTCAATTGCTTCAATATTACCATTAAACTTTTATTTTTCTCAAATTGGTCACTAACCCATTAATAATCGTTAAAAGTGTGACATGACATTTAAAATATTTTGTATAATAATACATTTAGTCCTCCACGCTTGCACATTAAAACAATTTTGTCATAATTCAAAAAATAATAAATTTAACCCTCATTATTTATATATTATTTCAATTTCACCATATTTTAATTAAAAATAATTTAACCCTAAACTCAAAACTTAAACCCATAAACCCTCAATAATATGGATTATGTGTCGGTGGGCTCTGTTTTTTGGAAATGAAATAAAAGACAAGATGTTCGTTCATCAGGCAATTTATGTGGTTAAATCTGCTTCTGTTTTTCACCATTATGCTCTATCAAGATTTAGATTTGTGATTTAGGATTTGTGGCTTTTGAATTTAGCTAGGGTTTCTGACGAGAATAGAAAAGAAATTGAATTGGGAATTTTTCATTTAGGAAATAGAAAAGTCAATACACTTTGTTTGACCCGAGGTCAGACTTTTATACAAGGTAAAAGTAAAGAAACTGCTTAAAGAAAATACAGCTGTAAAAACCTAACTTTCTAACTAACCAACTAACCAATATTCCTAATACCCCCCCTCAAGGTGGAGCATACACATTATGTATGCCCAGCTTGGAAATGAACCGAGTGAAATCAACAGCAGGCAGGGCTTTAGTAAAACAATCAGCTAATTGGTTCTTTGAAGAAACATGAAAGAGCTTTATTGTGCCTTGTTGGATCTTCTCTCTAATCAAATGGCAATCAATTTCTATATGTTTTGTACGCTCGTGTTGCACAGGATTTTCAGCAATCTTTATGGCCGACTGATTATCACAATAGAGATGAGCTGTTTGTATGTTAACCTGCAAATCAGAAAGGAGAAAGTTTAGCCACCGTAATTCACATGTAACAGCAGCAATAACCCTATATTCTGCTTCAGTTGATGATCTAGAAACAGTATTTTGTTTCTTTGATTTCCAGGAAATAAGAGATTGACCCAAAAATATGCAATAACCAGTGGTAGATTTTCTAGATTCTGGACATGAAGCCCAATCTGAATCAGAAAAAGCTTTTAATGTAAAATCACTGTCAGTGGGAAAAAAAGATACCCTGTCCAGGACTATTCTTTAAGTATCTAAGCACCCTATGTGCAGCAGTAAGATGAATAGAAGTAGGAGCAGACATGTGTTGGGATAATTGTTGAACAGCAAAACAGATGTCAGGTCTTGTATGAGTTAAATATAACAATTTTCCCACAAGTCTTCTATAATCAGTAACATCTACTAAAGTTTATTCTGAATTAACAACAGATTTTGAAGTAACTACCATAGGGGTGGTAACAGGTTTAGAACTTAAGAAATCATAATCTCTTAATAAATCAAGAGTATATTTCCTTTGACAAAGGTTAATTCCTGAATGAGATCTAGTTACTTCCAATCCTAAAAAATACTTAAGAATTCCTAGATCCTTAATTTTGAAGATATTATCCAGAACAGATTTAATATGGACTATTTCATCCATGTTAGGGCTAGCAACAATGATATCATCCACATATATTGCAAGAGCTATAAATGAAGCACCAGCACCTTTAATAAACAAGGAAGAATCAGAACTTGCTTGTTTAAAATTTAAGGACAAAAGAAACTCAGTTAACCTTTCATTCCACTTTCTGCTTGCTTGCTTTAAACCATACAAACTCTTTTCTAATTTGCAAACTAAACCAGAATTAGGAGGATTAAAGTCAGGAGGAAGTTCCATATAAACTTCCTCTTGCAGAAAGCCATGCAAAAAAGCATTGTTAATGTCAAGCTGGTGCAAGTGCCATTTGTTAACAGCAGAAACAACAAGTAAAGTTCTAATAGTATTTAATTTAGCAACAGGGCTAAAGGTGTCAAAATAATCTATTCCAGATTGTTGAGTGAAACCTTTAGCAACTAAACGTGCCTTGTATCTTTCTAAAGAGCCATCAGATTTTAGTTTTGTCCTATATACCCATTTACAACCTATAGTTTGTTTCCCTGGTGGAAGAGGAACTAACTTCCAGGTTTGATTATGTTCTAAGGCATTAATTTCTTCCTGCATAGCTATTTTCCAACATTCATGCTTAATGGCCTGATTGTAAGTTTTAGGCTCATTCAAAACAGAAACATTATTAACAAAAGACTTGTGATTGGCAGAAAGATTAGTAGAAGAATCAACCTTATCAAGAGTATGAGAAGAAGATCTTACTTTGGGCATAGATACATCAAAATCTTTAAATTTTTCTGGAAACTGTCTCTGTCTAATAGGCCTTGAAGAAACAACTCTCTGTTCTTTAGAAGGACTTAAAGAACTTTGCTGTTTATTTAAAGAATCAACAAGAATAGAAGGATTTTGATTTCTATTTAACTCAAAATTGCTACTATCAACATGATCAGAAATAGCAGTATGATTATGTAAATTTTGAGAACTAACTTCAACAGCATCTTCAGGAGAATTATCACTTTCAGTAGAAATAACTCTATCAGAAGCAAGACAGTTTTCAGAACTAGAACTGGCAAAAGCATTTTCAGTAGTTTGTAAAATATTTTTATGAAAAACAACATCTTCAATATTGTTGTCTAAATTAGGAAGAACAACAGTATTCTGAACATCCTTAGAAAATTTGAAGGGAAACTCATTTTCACAAAACTTGACATCCCTGGAAAGAAAGACAGACTTAGTCTCTAAGTCATATACCCTATAACCCTTAGTATTTTTAGGATACCCTAAAAAAATACATTTGTAAGCACGTGGGTGCATTTTGGTTTTGGGTTTAGGCAAGATAGAAGCATAAGTGAGACAACCAAACACTTTTAACTCACTCAGGACAGGTTTAGAACCATACAACAATTCATGAGGAGTTCTATTTTCAAGAACAGGTGTAGGAGTAACATTTATAAGATAAGCCGCATGAAGGACACAATCAATCCAAAATATTAAGGGAAGATTAGCCTGAAATCTAAGAGACCTAGCAACAGACAGAATATGTTGGTGTTTACGCTCAACAGTACTATTCTGTTGAGGTGTGTAAGTACAAGATGTCTGATGCACAATGCCTTTGGCTTTGAAAAAAATCTGACATATCAAACTCCTTAGCATTGTCACTTCTTATGCATTTTATCTTTTTAGAAAAATGAACCTCAACATAAACATAGAACTTGGTAATAATATCTCTTACTTCAGCTTTTAGTTTTAATGGAAAAATCCATAAAAATCTGCTTTTATCATCAATGACAGTAAGGAAATACGAATGACCATATAGACTCTTAATTGGGAATGGTCCCCAAATATCTACATGAACAAGATCAAACAAGTCACTGCTGACAGAAGTGCTAATAGGAAAAGAAGGTCTCCTATGTTTAGCTAAAGGACAAATTTCACAATTAGAAACACAACCAACAGGAATCTCAGCACAGATTTCAGAAAAAAACTTCATCCTCTTTGCAGAAGGATGCCCTAATCTAGCATGCCAAACAACCAAAGAAAATTTAGAAACAGAATTTAAGAGAGAAACCGAGTTTAAAAGCTGAAGATGATAGAGTCCACCAACTTGGCTAGCTGTACCAATCATCTTCGAAAGAGCAATATCATGTATACAACAAGAATTCTGTGAGAAAATTAATGCATACTTATCTCCTTTAACCAACTGAGAAACAGAAATGAGATTAAAACTAAAATTTGGAATGTAAAGAACATCTTTTAAAAACAAGACAGAATTTAAGAAAATATCACCAATACTTGAAACTTGAACAAGTTCATTATTTGGCAACTTTACAAATTTATTATAAATTGTTCTACTATTTTGAAAAAGACTTAAATCATTAGTTATGTGGTCAGTGGCACCTGAATCAATAATCCAGGTGTCACTAGAACCATGAAAAGCAGAAAGAACCATACATGTGTCTGGAACAGCGCTCTCAGGAACAAAGTTAGAAGAAAGAGCATTGATTTGAGATGTATGCATAGCACTTTCAGAAGAAGAATTCCTTTCTTGAAGCATAGAAACAATACTTTCATATTGTTCTTTAGTGAAAACATGAGAGGGAACAATATCTTGATTCCGAGAAGAATCATTAGAAGACTCATGAGAACTAAGCTGATTAGACTTAGAAGATTGGTATCTGGTTTTATAACCAGGAGGGAACCCGTGTTTACGATAACACTTATCTACTATATGACCAGAAATCCCACAAAAGGAACAAACAGGCTTTTTAGAAGCAGAATTATTGTAATACTTCTTATTATCAAAATTGGAACTGGAAGTAGGAGGTTTTTGTGAAGAAAACCTAGAAAAATTCTGGGAATTAACCCTTCCAGCCAAGAAAACCGCAGAATCAGAATTAGAAGTAGATCCTAGGGTTCGCTCATGTTAAAGAACTAAAGCAAAAATTTCATTTATCGAAGGCAAGGGCTTCATCATCAAGATTTGAGATTTTTGGACTGAAAATTTTTCATTTAACCCTCTTAAAAACCTAAGAATGAAATTCTGTTTCCTATACTTGCTAGCATCACAAGAACACGAAATTAAAGGTCTAAGATTTGAGATTTCATCCCACAATACCTTGAGTTGAGTGTGATAAGCCGTAACAGAAGAGGAACCTTGCTGATGAGAATAAAAATCTTGTAACAAGTCCGAAACACGAACAAGATCCCCTTGGCTAAACCGGTCGAATAAATCGGACCACAACTCACTGGCGTTGTCGATCCAAATGACACTCTGCGCGATCTCAATACTCAACGCGCGCTGCAACCAGGACAAAACCAGGTTGTTGCATTTAACCCAGGCACCATACGAGGAGTCGTCTTTACTGGGTTCTTGAATCGTCCCATCTACAAACTGAAATTTGTTCTTCGAGATGAGGGCCATCTTCATCGATCGAGCCCAGCCATGATAATTGTTGCCGGTAAGAAGAGCCGACGTCAAAACGAGAGAAGGATTCTCGTTGGGATGGACATAGAACTCGTTGTTCGGATCATCGATGCGAACAGAACAGCCGTCCAACGTCTCAGAGGAACGCGGATGCATAGAGTCAACTGATACCATATCAAGATTTAGATTTGTGATTTAGGATTTGTGGCTTTTGAATTTAGCTAGGGTTTCTGACGAGAATAGAAAAGAAATTGAATTGGGAATTTTTCATTTAGGAAATAGAAAAGTCAATACACTTTGTTTGACCCGAGGTCAGACTTTTATACAAGGTAAAAGTAAAGAAACTGCTTAAAGAAAATACAGCTGTAAAAACCTAACTTTCTAACTAACCAACTAACCAATATTCCTAATATGCTCGTACAAGCTTGTTTGTTTGTATGGTTAAAACTATAGACCTGAAATCTTATGTACTTTGTATGGTTTTCATATTTTATATCATGTCATAAGTAAGGTAAAGTTAAAAAATAACATAAACTTTTGAAAAGTTAGTTTATAATTATCGCAATATAATTTTACAATTACTTTTAACTGTACCCCCCGATCAATGGTTATTCACCAAGATTAACAAAGCGGAATTTTCCATTTTTGGTGGGTTTAGGGTTTAAGTGTTTAAGGTTTACATTTCAGGGTTTAGTCAAATTATTTTTAAATAAAATAGTCATAAATTGAAATAATGTGTAAATAATTAAGGTTAATTTTTTTGAATCATGACAAAATTGTTTGAATGTGAAAACGTCGATGACTAAATGTTTTATTATACAAAATATTTTAACTGCCACATCGTCCTTTTAACGGATGTTAACGAGTTAGTGACCAATTTGGAGCAAAACTAAAAGTTTAATGATAATATTGAAGCAATTGAAAGTTTGGTTATCAAATTGAATAATTTACCAAAGTTTAGTTACCATTTGTGTACTTTACCCAAAAAGAAAAAATCTGAAAAAGTAATATAAAAGATATTTTTAGATTTTATTCTAGAAATGGATAATAATGCTTTTAGTCCCTATGGTTTCAAAAGTAATTAAAATAAGTTAATGGTACATAGCGGTACACATAATTAGTGGTATATAGTTGTACATGGTGTTTATTGTAGAATCATCCGACAATTATCGGATAATTGATAGTGGATTATATTAACCGATAGTTGATTGCGGATTGCATACGTTGATTTGATTAGTGGATTGCATTAGCTGGTCCAGATAAACCATTTGATACAATTAATTGATAGTTGATAATTGTTTGATTATTTAAACAAACAAAATGAAATTTAAGTACATGGTTATTATTCAATACTTGTTTGAATAATTTATTTACTATCAATATTTTGTATCTATTATTAATTAGATTACAAAAATTATTTGTTAATATAACATTACTAACAATATTTGAAGGATGTATATATTAATTTCTTATTTATGAAATTGTCTTTTTAATATAATTTCCTTAATTATTAAATTTAGATTTATATATTAATTTTTTATTTATTAAATTATTTTTTTAATTTCATTAGTTATTCAAATTTAGGTTATTTAGAGAAAGTTTTTGCAATTAACATATAAAGGACAAAAAAATCTTTACAATTCTTATATTCAATCTTCTAACCTAAAAAGCTCCTGAAAATTTTCAATTTGAGAGGTTTCACTCCAATGCGTTGTTACAATCCTCTACTAAACATCCAATTAGCAAATTTGACTGATTAAATCTCTAAAAAATAATTCAAAATTTTAATTTTAGCTCAAAGAACCATTAACCAAACATGACCAATATTATATTCGAGTTAGTGGTAAGATATATTCAATAAGAAATTTATTCAATTTCAAAAATTACATTATTGAAAGAAATAATAACAAATGAATAAAAAACAAATATAGCAAAATTGTTAATTAAGGTGGAATGCCAACAATTACAATTTGTTAAGCATATATCATTATTGCTTGTGAAAATGAGATGAGGTAATTTTATGGGGTTCATCTTTATTGATTTGGGTGGACGATCGCGATCGATGTTAAGGTGCGGGGGAAGGGAGAAAAAAGGAGTTGGAGAAGAAGATGTACTCTAGATTCGAGATTTGGCCTTCTCTTATACTAAACTTTGTGGATATAAATATGTTTGTTAGGCGGAAGTGTCAGGCCTTGAGATTAGTAGGCAATGATGACTTAATAGTGTAGCTCTGACTTTCAGATAATAAAATCAACTGATGAGTTAAATAGATTTGATAACCATCATGTCACATTGCAGCTCTCTGACAGAATCACGTCATAAAATATTTTATGACTGTCAGATAATGGAGTCAGCTGTTCTGAAGGATTTGAAAAGGACCACGTTATAAAATGCTTTATGACTGTCAGATAATGACGTGAATCAAGACTTGTGATTGAGATCTAGCTTATGATCATTGTGATCGTTATAATGAAGTGTGTCAGTTGTAATTATAGAGTTGTTTCTTAAAAAATCATCATGAGTGGCTTTTGGTTGATTTTGAAATTGCATGTGTGTCATTCTGTTATTGGTGCGAATTAGAGTGGATTTTGAAAGGTAGCATCCTCCGGTTAAAAGCGGGAAAGTTAAGCCTAAATTTCCACTACCATTTTTTGCTTTGTTTTCAAATTCTCGACGATTTTTCTGTGAAGTCACTTTTCTTCACTTTAAAGTTTTCTCCTCTCTATTTTTCTTGAAAATGGTAAAGAAATTGTAGGCAAGGCTAAGAGTTTTCTGGGGGGAATAGAGGCAAATCAATCGCGTCTGATGGTTGGATGCTCTTTTGAGTGTAACATTAGGCAGAACGAGACGAAAAGGTTGTTGTCGTGTCGCAGTTGTCGAACTATATGTTCAATTTTGAGATCTCTAATGGGACTCACTGCTTGAGCGATTATAGCAAGGAGGAAAAAAGAAGACAAGAGTGGTTTTACCATTCATTTTTTCTGTTGGAGATTGAGTTCCATCATTCGATGCATGAGTTTATAGAAGACGTTTTGATCATCTATAGGATGAATTCAAGTCAACTGAAAGAGACATATTACTTTTTTTTGGAATGGTCTAAAGGTGATTACAAGGTAGTATCTGTTCATACATATTTTTAACTCTTTGACAATATGCATACACTCGGTAGACAAAGCGATTTTAACACGTGTCTCTTAGGATAAACATCATCTGATTTCCACTGGGGCACTTGTTGGGTTCAACAGAGACATATTACTTGATTATAGAGAGAAACTTAAATAATAATAATAATAAAATTCATAGGATAAGAATTCATACTATTAAGAATATCAATTACATTACACATACTTAATAATCAAATAATCTAGAACCAATAAAATTAATTAGAATCTTAAATAATAATAATAATAATAATAATAATAATAATAATAATAATAATAATAATAATAATTTAAGTCATTATCTAACAAATATGATCGTAATAATCAATTAGACATACAATATATATGTATATAGGATGACTCTAGAGCGGGCGGCACACACCGCTGTATACTATTAACGTAATACACTGCTGAACACCATTAATTGTTTTAATGACTCTTAAATAATAATTAAAAATCTGAAGTACTCGACATGCAATTAATAATGAAAAAATATCCTATGCACTAGCGGTGGAAACGAAATGTTCCCACAAGCGTCTTAGTTTTAGGGTGTAGGGACTCAATTTAGAGTTTAGGGGTTTAGGTGTGTTGGTTTAAAATTTAGGGTAATGGTTAGGGATTTAGGTTTTAACGTATAATCCTAAATTTTAAGCATGAGCCCTAAATTCTAACTACTTCTCCTAAATTTAAAACTCCTAAACTTAAACCCTGAACACTAAACAAAGTCCATAAACCCTATAACTGAGACGTTTGTGGAAACAAAGTTTACACAAGCATTTGTGCATTGAATAATTACCCATTAATAATTATTCAAAATAAAATTAGAATTTAGATTAAATTACCCCTCATTAATTTTTATTTTATACTTTTTTTTATAAATAAAGAGAGGGGACTATAATACCAAACGCCTCGTTAAAAACCCTCTTAAACCTAAATAAGGGAAAAGAAGTGCGCTTGATAGTACTTACAAAGCCACAAAAAACATAAAACAACAGACAACGTGAATTCACGCCTATAGGGGCAACAAATCATCAGACAACAACGTGCTTATTTAAACTGGTGGAACCGAAAAAATACTAGGGATAAACCCCACTTCATCGAAGGGAAGGATACCATGAGCCCGAGCCAAGTTGGCTAAACCAATAGCAACTTTATTCGCTGGGTAACAAATATGACAAACTCTCACCTCTTAAGGCCGATCAAGCAAGTCACAAATCACATGAACTAAAGATGCCAAACCACCCCCTTGTCGTCGCTGCAAGATACGGACCACGTCCAAGCTGTCCACCTCGAGAGAGATCTGGCGAAAGTTGTTCGCCCAAGCAAGAAGAAGGCCTTCGACAACCCCCCAAAGCTAGGCTTCAACAACTAAACAAATCCCCACAAACTTGGTAAACCCAAGCAGCCATTCTTCATCACTATTCCGAATCACCCCATCACATGAAGCAAGTCTCGACGCTGCCATCCAAGATCCATTTATATTTAAATTAAACCACTCAACCATAAGCCGCCAACGAGCAACATGCTCGCCGACTGTGCACCCAATGGGGGCTGTAGTCGAGAAAGCCACTAAACATTGATCATAGACATGGTGGCTTTCCTCCCAAACACAAAAATCGTCATGTTTTTTAGGGTTGAAAACATAAAGATTTCGATACTTTCAAAGAACCTACACCACCGAACCATAAAACAAATCTCAGTGTTGTACATTCAGACCAAAATGAGAAGGGAACATCAAATTAATACGAAACCACTCATAGAAATCCATAGAGAAAAACTCACCAGCCTTGTCCGCTCTTACTTTCGTAAGCCACATTGCAGCAGCCGTCGAGCATTGCCACAAAATGTGATCAATAGTTTCTAACTCACAACCACAAACCACACAAGCCATGTTATCTAACATACGTTGACGAGGCCTTTCCATATTTATGAGCACTCGGCCGCTGGCAACAAGCCAAAGGAACCAACGAACGCGTGGAATACCCTTAAAACGAGAAATCACCTTCCACAAATTGTTGCCGTTAGACCTATGCTCACTGGTGCGCATAACATAGGCCGACTTGACCGTAAAATCATGCGAAGTAGTCCATTGTCAACTCACCCCATCAGCCTCATCAGCCTGACGTGGCGTCATACAAGCCGCGAGACGATGCAAGATTGAGATAAGGAGCAGCCCGACATATTCTTGCCAACACCAAGACCCCGCGTGATCCACCATGTTACTCACCGACACCTTGAGAAGGCTCGACACGAGCGATTGATCCACAACGTGATGTTGCAAAGGGCTGATATCACCCATCCACGCATCTCTCCAGAAATCGATAGAACGCCCATCCCCAATTGTCCGAACGAGACTATCACGAACGCTAGACCAAACTAAGTTGATACCCTTCCAAAGATGCGAACAATTCACTCGATGTAAATCGTCTGGTATGACATCGTGCCACTTGTACTTCGTCTTTAATACTTGTACCCACAACTGATCAGGCTGAACAACAAGGTTAAAGGCAAGTTTCATCAAGAAAGCTTCATTCTAACGTTCTAAAACCTTGAAACCCAAGCCGCCATTGAAAATCAGAGAACAAACACGATTCCAATGAACCAGATGCACCCCATGACGCCCCTCCATATGTCCCCAAAGGAAGCTTCTAATAATCTTTTCTACTTCAAGACAAACACCTTTTGGTAAGAGAGTGGACTGCATCGAGTAGTACGATATGGAGGATAAGACTGACTTAGCTAAAACCACACGGCCGAAAGATACCTTGCTGACCACCCATTCAATTTATCCTGAACACGTTGAATCACATATTGATACATCACTTTAGTCACTCTGAAATGTAATAACAGGACCTCCAAATATCTCCCTAGATCAGAGACCTCGCGAAAGCCAAAACTAGAGTTGATACTCAAGCGTAAAGACAACACAATGTTCTTGGAGAAAGAGACATTAGTCTTCACCACACTAATTTTTTTACCAGAAGAAACATAGAAGTTATTCAAAATGTCATCATTAATGGATACCTGAGTCATCAAAGCCTCAACAAACAAGAACATGTTTTCGGAAAAAAACAAGTGTGAAACCGCAGGACCTTGTCGAGCAAGCCTGACCGGTTTCTAGACCCCACTATAAATTGCATGGTGTACCGACTGCGCCAATCTTTCCATACAGAGCACGAAAAAATAAGGCGACAGAGGGTCCCTCTGCCTAATACCATACGAAGGAAAGAAAACATCCAACACCAATCCATTCCAAAGAACCTACATAGAGACTAAGGATACGCAACACATGATTAAAAGCTGAAACTCATAAGGCAAACCAATATCTCTCAATGTGTCATCGATAAAGGCATACTCAAGCCTATCGTAGGCTTTTTCCATGTCAATTTTGAGCGCCATGTAGCCAACTTTCCCTTTCCTATTGTGCATGGAATGGACAACTTCTTGTGCTATCATAAAATTACCGTGATTGAACGACCATACATAAAACTTGTTTGATTCATCGAAACCCAATCTGACAAATACATTTTTAGCCGATTCACAATTGTTTTAATGATGATTTTATAAAGAACAGAGCATAGGCTGATGGGGCAAAACTGCATAATGTTTTCAGGAAATTTGACCTTCGGCAAAAGCACAAGAAGAGTATGGTTCAAAGAAGGTGAAAGAGGATGCCCTGCAAAAGTATCTCGAACCAACTTACACATTGACGGACCCACAATACTCCAATTTTTCTGATAAAAAATCGCGTATAGGCTATCAACACCTAGAGCCTTTAACAACCCCATATCGAAAACCACACGCCACACCTCATCGTCCAAAATTGGTGCCAAAAAATCTCGACGCATATCCTCACTACACTGCTGGAATTGGACCCTCGTCAAAGTACTAAGATCAATACGGGCATAACTCGTGAATAAACCCTGATAGAACTGCACAATCATGCTCCTCAAGCGTGCTTGATCGGTACACCATACCCCATTCACATCCTTAAGGGCCGAAATAAAGTTCACTCACCTCTGTTGCATAGTATATCTGTAGAAATAAGAGGTATACCTATCCCTAAATCTTGCCCAATTTACTCACGATTTATGTAGCCAAAGACTCTTCTCATGCCGCAACACCTTCTCTAATTCAGCTCTTAACTTTAAATCTAGTTGAACAAGGAAATTTGAATGATTGGCACGCAAATCCTGATCAATACCTCAGATTCGCACACAAAGCTCTTTCTTCTTTCGACCAATTGCCCAAAAATCGCATCATTCCATTGGCGGGCCTTCTCAGAAAACATACGCACATTGGACTCGACATCACTATTCACGTCCTAACTATTCTGAAGAAACTCCTCAAAATGAGGATGGTCATGCCAAGCAACAATAAAGCGAAAGGGTCTACCCTCGCGACTACCATCTTGATGCGAATAATGGACAAGCAAAGGACAATGATCGGAACCCACACGGTCCAAATGAGAGACAAGCGAGTTCGAAAAGCAATTTTCCCACCCTTCATTAAAAAGACAAAGACCCAAGCGCTTACGAACTAGGCCACGTTTCCAAGTAAACTCATATTTATGAAACTATGCCTCTATCAGACCATTATCAAAGATAAAATCACAAAACAAATGACTAATACCATTCCCCCGAATAGAGCCACCATCACGTTCCTCCGAGCGCAGGATGCAACTAAAATCTGTAACCCCCTCGTCTCGGTCTGGCCGGATGACCGGTCCGAGTGGGCCACACGGGGAAAACTGAGTGAAACCCGTTAAGGTTCCCCCTCGGTTAGCAACCCTATTTTTTTTCTTTTTATTTTAATCTTGTCTAGAGGAATATTAAGTCCTAAGTGATTCACAACAGCGGAAAACGTCCAAAGAAAGATCACGTTCGAACCACAACCATACATAACTAGTCCATTTTTAAGTTTACAGGGCAGACCGTATCGGTACCCTAACTAGGAGTATCGATACGCCCTGACCAGGTCAACCCAAAGAGTCAACTCCGGGAAGACCGTATCGATACAGCCATTGAGCGTATCGATACGCCCTTCTCGGTCAATCCTTTTTGGTCAACAGAGTAGACCCGTATCGATACGTGTGAACCCTGTATCGGTACGCCCTACTCTCCCCCACTTCTCCAAGTTCCAGTAACTTTGGAGGGTATCGATACCCCTAGGGTATCGGTACGCCAGGCAAAAATCGTGGCATTTGGGCAAGGCCGTATCGATACGGCCCTCAGGCGTATCGATACGCCCTGCTCTACAATTCCACCATTTTCAACTTGGTGACCTCAAACATGACTCTAGATGCATTTTTAGACTCTCCTATGCACACACAAACATCCAAGCAATCATACTAAAGCCCAAGGAAGCAATCAAACATGAAACAAGGCATCTAATCATGGCATTCATACAAGGGCAATATTTTAGCATAAATGGGCATACATGGAAGCTCAAAAGGCCAAAATGGCACAAGTCAACATATAAGAGGTTTGCACTCACTAACAAGGTAACCTAAACATCTAAAGGCATGCCACCACACACAAACATTCATCATAGCATAACATGCTTTACAAACCATAGTCAATCCAAAACGTCAATATATCAATGAGTCGTACGTAGCTCATACAAAACACCCTTGCCACATTGCTAACTAATACGTAATTAACAACCGTACTTGAGCCACAAACTTGGAAAGCCCTTCTTGCCTTGCTCCGAGCTAACACCACGCTAATGATCTGCATTGTTGAAAATTGAGAGCGTAAGCTATAAGCTTAGTGAGGATGCTCTAAAACGAAAATATCAACAATGCAGGGTTCAAGCATGTAAATCCTAATCTCACATACAACTTACATTGGTAAAGTAATCGAGTAGACCTAGCTAGTCTTTCAAGAGGCATAATATGGCATCTTACATCATACTAAGCTCTATCATCATAT
Source organism: Hibiscus tridactylites (assembly GCA_958450335.1). Lineage (NCBI taxonomy): Eukaryota > Viridiplantae > Streptophyta > Magnoliopsida > Malvales > Malvaceae > Hibiscus > Hibiscus tridactylites. The sequence goes on from OY288292.1 coordinate 43,393,509, forward strand.
ATCCACATCATGTATCAACATCATAAATTGCAATCATATAAACAAGTTAATTGGCCACTATTAGTTACCCGGATGTGCAGATTAAATCTCAACGATCACTTTACCTCGATGGGATTACACTCATCACCGGACCTTGCATGGGCGGGATTCCACTCATCGCCACATGCCCTACGGATGGGATTCCACTCATCGCCACATGCCCTACGGATGGGATTCCACTCATCATCCCGTAGAAATATATAAAAGCTTCCGGTGGAATATTACATCACCGTACTCCTCCTTGATGACTTAACGCCATCAAGGCCACGTACGTTTTGACTCAATTTGTGTGCACACTAATCCTAATGATCGATCATTTACACCCGATAATTTATTAGTGCCAATTTTCATTTATCATAACACATATCCATCACCACATCTCATGCTCATCACATATACATATCATAGAATACATGTACCAAACAACCACATATTACAAGAACATAAATAGGCAATACACATAGGCATTTAACGGAGAACAATGGCTAAATTAGCAACTTGAATTGTAGAAATGGCCTACCAAGCACATTTCACTCACACACTCGAATCAAACTTTAAAACAAGATTGAAACCACTCACTGCCCTTCCTTAGCAACCAAAACAAAACTCCTACGAGCCCAGATTCGGTCCCAATGCCTCTCCAACGCTTCCTCTTGCTTCTAGCCAAACAAAACACATTCATTACTTCACAATTCAATGCTAAAACTCAACCATCAACTCACTTCATAAACACAAGCCAACTTCAACCGAATTCCAATCCAAAATACCCATTTTCGAGCTTCCCCAAAACCTAGCTGAAAACTCCACTTTCAACCCTCCAAATGACACCCAAAAGATCCCAAATCACCTTCCTAACATACCTAAACCATCAGCCCTTTAATTTTCACTCAAAACCCACCCAAAAATCAAGTTTTGACATTTCAATTTTTGCTTTAAGAACCCACTTCGAGTTTTCAACAAAACTCAACCAAATTGACATATATAATACATCTTAATGTGATTAAGATAAAACTTAACTTCATTTTTCAAAACAAGATGAAAATCCTCATAAAAACCCAAACTTTAAACCAAACCCTATTTTTCAAAAGTTCATGGTTTGCAAATCTATAACTATGTATGTATAGGGAATGAAGAGGAGAGTTAGAAAACATTATTACCTTTGAGAATGGCCTTGGGAAGAGGTTGGAAATTAATGGAATAGTAACTTGAAACTTGGGAGAGTTTGAAGATGGAGTTTAGGTACCAAACGTTGGAAAGGGGTGGGTTGGGGAGAGAAGATGACAACTTTTGAAAAGTTGTCTTGCTTTTAAAATCATTTGGGTCAAATTACCCCTTTAGTCCCTCCCATTTTTACTAAAGCCCAATTAGATCTTAATTTAGGTTGAACTGATTTTATTTAATTTTATTGACTCGGACTACAAACCCGACTAACTCCTAACCCAAAACACGGGCGTTACAACTCTCTCCCACTTAAGGAATTTCGTCCCCGAAATTACCTGATTGAAAGAGATACGAAAACTGCTTTTCCATATCCTCTTTCCTCTCCCAAGTGGCCTCGTCCACACCTCGACGTTGCCACAGCACCTTCACCAACTCAATCGATCTACCCCGCAACACCTTACTGTCAGAAGCTAAGATCTCAACCGGTTCTTCCTCATAAGTCAAATCCGGTTTCAATTCAATCTCCTCTACGGGCATAACATGTGATGGATCGGACCTATACTTACGAAGCATCGAAACATGGAACACATTGTGTATCTTCTCTAGATCAGACGGCAAACGCAACTGATAAGCAACCAGACCAACCCTCTTCACAATCTCATACGATCCTATGTACCTCGGACTCAACTTCCTCTTTCGGCCAAATCTCATCACTTTCTTCCACGGAGACACTTTCAAGAACACCTTCTCACCCACTGAGAACTCAACCTCCTTCCTCTTCAAATCGGCATAGGACTTCTGCCTATCCGAAGCAGCTTCTAAACGATCACAAATCAATTTTACCTTGTCAGTTGTCCCCTTGAGCAAATCCGGCATAGGTAACAACTTCTGTCCCACTTCGGCCCAACAAACTGAAGTCCTACACTTTCGGCCATACAAGGCCTCATACGGAGCCATCTGAATGCTCGACTGAAAGCTATTATTGTATGCAAACTCTACTAGAGGGAAATGCTTCTCCCAAGTACCCTGAAAGTCAATGATACAACAGCGCAACATATCCTCTAAGATCTGAATAACCCTCTCTGACTGACCATCTGACTGAGGATGATAAGACGTGCTGAAGTTCAAACGGGTACCCAAAGCTGTATGCAGACACTCCCAAAATCTAGAAGTAAATATTGGATCTCTATCTGACACAATGGACTTCGGCATACTATGCAGTCTAACAATCTCACCAATGTACAAATCGGCCAATCTATCTAAAGTGTAAGTAGTATTGACTGCCAAGAAGTGAGCACACTTCGTAAAACGATCCACTATCACCCAAACTGAGTTCTTCGTAGGAGTCAAAGGCAAATCCGAAAAAAAATCCATGGTGATGTTCTCCCACTTCCATTCCGGAATTCTCAACGGCTGTAACAAACCTGAGGGAACCTGATGTTCCGCCTTCACTCTATGACACACTAAGCACTTACTCACAAAGTCGGCTACATCTCTCTTCAAGCCAACCCAAAAGTACTCATTTTCAAATCACGGTACATCTTCGTACTTCTAAGATGCATAGCAAACAGACTACTGTGGGCTTCAGTCAAAATCGTACGTCTCAAGTCACTGTCCTCCGGCACAACTATTCTATCCTTAAAACACAAAACCCCATCAGTACTGAAACTATAGTCTGAAGATCTACCTTCGGCTATATCTTGCACGTGAGGTGCCAAAGATCTATCTAAGAGCTGTTTCTCTCGAATCAACTGACCTAGAGTAGGTCTAACCTGAAGCTCGGCTACAAAGCCGCCATCTCCGGACAAACTCAATCTAGCAAACATGGCCCTCAAGTCCACGGCCATCTTTCTACTCAACGCATCGGCCTTACCCGGATGGTACTCAATGGTAAGATCATAGTCTTTTAGCAACTCTAACCACCTACGATATCTGAGATTCAAATCTCGCTGAGTCATAATGTATTTCAAACTCTTATGATCGGTGTACACTGTGTATTTCTCACCGTACAAATAGTGCCTCCAAATCTTCAGAGCAAACACAACTGCAGCTAACTCTATGTCATAGGTCGGGTAGTTGCGCTCATGGGTCTTCAACTGTCTTGAGGCATAAGCCACTACTCTCTTGTCTTGCATCAGGACACATCCTAGCCCTACATAAGAAGCATCACTGTAGACTACATAGTCCTTCCCGGACTCTGGCTGAATCAAGATCGGTTCTTGGGTCAAAGCTTCTTTCAATTTCTCAAAGGCTTTCTGTCTTGCATCTGTCCACTCAAACTGAACACTCTTCTGAAGCAACTGTGTCAATGGAGTGGCTAACTTAGAGAAACCCTCTACAAATCTCCTATAGTATTCGGCTAAGACTAGGAAGCTACGTACCTCTGTTACAGGCTTCGGTTGCTTCCACTCAACAATGGCCCCAATCTTCTTCGGATCAACTCTAATCCCATCGGCTGACACTACATGTCCTAAGAAGACTACCTCTCGGATCCAGAATTCACACTTGCTTAGCTTCGCATACAACTGATGATCTAGCAAAGTCTTCAAAACTAGTCTCAAGTGTCGGTCATGGTCTCCTTCGGTTCGCGAGTACACCAAAATGTCATCTATAAACACAACTACAAACTGATCTAGATACTAATGAAAAATCCTATTCATAATGTCCATAAAAGCAGCCGGTGCATTAGTCAACCCAAATGGCATGACTAAGAACTCATAGTGACCATATCTAGTCCTAAAGGCCGTCTTCGGTACATCAACCTCTCTTACCTTTAGCTGGTAGTAACCCGATCTCAAGTCAATCTTTGAAAAGACCAATGCTTCTCTCAACTGATCAAACAAGTCATCAATTCTAGGCAACATATATTTATTCTTCACTGTCAACTGATTTAACTGTCTGTAATCTATACACATTCTCATGCTTCCATCTTTCTTCTTCACAAACAAAACTGGTGCACCCCAAGGTGAAGAACTAGGCCGGATAAAACCTCTATCTGTCAATTCTTGTAACTGAGTCTTCAACTCTTTCAATTCTTTCGGTGCTATGCGATACGGAGCAATCGAAACAGGTGCTGAATCAGAATAAGTCTCAATGGTGAACTCTACTTCTCTGTCCGGTGGTAACCCTGGCAACTCTTCCGGAAACACACTAGGAAAGTCACATAATGTCCGGATGTCCTGAGGTCTAACCTCTCTCATGTTAGGATTCATCACATATGCCAAGTATGCTTCACACCCCAACTCAACTAACCTCTTAGCCTCTAAAACTGAAACCACATTAGACAAGAACTTCATGTTCTCACCCACCACTACAATCTCATAGTCATCTGTGAGCCTCAAAGAAATCCGCTTAGTTTCAAAATCTATCCTAGCTCTATGCTCTGTGAGCCAGTCCATACCCAGAATCACATCAAAACCATAGAAAGGAAGCTCCATCATATCCATTGGAAACACATGTTCTTGAACCATCAACGGACACCTTCGGTACATCTTTCTAACTACTACCGTGTCCCCAAAGGAACTAGTAACACTGACTCCTACCTCTAACATCTCACAAGGAAAATTCAAAGACTGTGCATGCTCACTCAATATGTAGGAATGTGTAGACCTAGAGTCAATCAAAGAAAGCAAACCCAAAGACTGTATCGAGAAGTTACATGCGATCACATCGGTGTCATGCTGATCTCCACGCTGAGCGTAAACTCTGGCCTAACCTCCGCCCTCCGGCTGAACTGCAACTACATGTGCCATGTTCCTCTGACCATCGTTCCTCGGCTGGAAGTTACCTCTACCGCGCCCGCGGCCTCTCTGAAAGTCATTGGCTCTAGCTGGTGCCTGTCCCACCTGATGTGGACAGTCACGCCTAATGTGGTATCTAGCCCCACAACTCCAACATGAATGAAAATTTCCCCAACACTCACCGGTGTGGTTCCTCCCGCAAGTAGCACATGTGGGCAACTTCCCACCATCTCTCTGCCCTGATGGCCCCTACCGTAGTTACCGCCACCACGTCTATGATCATAATGATGTCTGTTGTCCCAATGCCTCTTGGCATCACCTCTATCAAAGTTGCTGGACCTCTTACCAGAACTAGATCCACTAGACCGCCTGGTCAAACTCAAACTGTGCTCTAAGTCCTTGGCCCTCGCGACCAAGACATCAAAATCAGTGTAATATGAAGCTATAGTATACGTCTTGGTCTCTTCACTCAGCCCATAACGAAAGCGGTTACAACGCTCCACCTCAGTAGGAACAAGCTCAGGTGCATACTGACTCAATCTGACAAATTGGATCTCATAATCTGTCACGGACATACTCCCCTGAAGCAACGCCATAAACTCCCTCTTCCTCTCATCGAGGTATCGCGGACCTAGATACTTCTTACGGAATGCTGTCTCAAAGAACTCCCAAGTGATCTCGGCTTCATCCATACCCGTAGTAATGGTGACCCACCAAGTGTAGGCATCACCCTGAAGAAAAGACTCAACACATCCCAACTTGCGCTCACCAGTACACCCCATCTGAGCGAGGATACGGACAGTCTTCTCAAACCACAACTCTGATCTCTCTGGAGTAGACCCTCTGAACTATTCGGCCCCAAGGCCCCGAAGTCTCTCTAAAGGCAATCCAGTGCCCTCACTCTGATGATGTGCTGCCTGACCCCCAGCTACTGCAGCCTGAAATGCCCCGGCTATCGCCTGAACCAACAAAGCTAAGTCTATTCCGGCCGGTCCTTGGCCACCTTGGCCTCCTTGAGGTCCCTCTCCTTCGGCCCCGGCCTCGCCTCCCACTCCAGGTGGAGGAGGTGGTGGTGGTGGAGGTGGTGGAGGAGCTCCAACTCCAACCACAAGCTCTCCCACTTGAGCCTCAACCCTAACTACTGGCTCAACTCCTGGAGCCGCTGCCCGTGGTTCCGGTCGAACCATCCTAGGCCTCCCACGTGGTCTCATGATACAGCTAGCAAGGTATAAACTACAACAACAAACAGATAAGGATTACGTTAGCCAAAGCAAGGGTCCAATAGCGCTCAAGTACTCCTTTTTCAAAAAATCTTTTTAAATTAGGTAATAGTAGCAATGGGCACACACTCTACACCAGACACAACAACTCATGCTTCAATACATCATGCGATCAATCAAATATCAAGAATTCATGGCAAGACATGCATCGAACAACACAATCATTTAATACGTCAAGCTTACCTCACTTACCTGCCCGAGGTCTCGGTAACCTCAGGCTCTGATACCAACAAATGTAACCCCCTCGTCCCGGTCTGGCCGGATGACCGGTCCGAGTGGGCCACACGGGGAAAACCGAGTGAAACCCGTTAAGGTTCCCCCTCGGTTAGCAACCCTATTTTTTTCTTTTTATTTTAATCTTGTCTAGAGGAATATTAAGTCCTAAGTGATTCACAACAGCGGAAAACGTCCAAAGAAAGATCACGTTCGAACCACAACCATACATAACTAGTCCATTTTTAAGCTTACAGGGCAGACCGTATCGGTACCCTAACTAGGGGTATCGATACGCCCTAACCAGGTCAACCCAAAGAGTCAACTTCGGGAAGACCGTATCGATACATCCCTTGAGCGTATCGATACGCCATTCTCAGTCAATTCTTTTTGGTCAACAGAGTGACCCATATCGATACGCGTGAACCCCGTATCGATACGCCCTACTCTCCCCCACTTCTCCAAATTCCAGTAACTTTGGAGGGTATCGATACCCCCAGGGTATCGGTACGCCAGGCAAAAATCGTGGCATTTGGGCAAGGCCGTATCGATACGGCCCTCAGGCGTATCGATACGCCCTGCTATGCTATTCCACCATTTTCAACTTGGTGACATCAAACACGACTCTAGATGCATTTTTAGACTCTCCTATGCACACACAAACATCCAAGCAATCATACTAAAGCCCAAGGAAGCAATCAAACATGAAACAAGGCATCTAATCATGGCATTCATACAAGGGCAATATTTTAGCATACATGGAAGCTCAAAAGGCCAAAATGGCACAAGTCAACATATAAGAGGTTTGCACTCACTAACAAGGCAACCTAAACATCTAAAGGCATGCCATCACACACAGACATTCATCATAGCATAACATGCTTTACAAACCATAGTCAATCCAAAACGTCAACATATCAATGAGTCGTACATAGCTCATACAAAACACCCTTGCCACATTGCTAACTAATACGTAATTAACAACCGTACTTGAGCCACAAACTTGGAAAGCCCTTCTTGCCTTGCTCCGAGCTAACACCACGCTAATGATCTGCATTGTTGAAAATTGAGAGCGTAAGCTATAAGCTTAGTGAGGATGCTCTAAAACGAAAATATCAACAATGCAGGGTTCAAGCATGTAAATCCTAATCTCACATACAACTTACATTGGTAAAGTAATCGAGTAGACCTAGCTAGTCTTTCAAGAGGCATAATATGGCATCTTACATCATACTAAGCTCTATCATCATATATCCACATCATGTATCAACATCATAAATTGCAATCATATAAACAAGTTAATTGGCCACTATTAGTTACCCAGATGTGCGAATTAAATCTCAACAATCACTTTACCTCGGTGGGATTACACTCATCACCGGACCTTGCATGGGCAGGATTCCACTCATCGCCACATGCCCTACGGATGGGATTCCACTCATCATCCTGTAGAAATATATAAAAGCTTCCGGTGGAATATTACATCAACGTACTCCTCCTTGATGACTTAACGCCATCAAGGCCACGTACGTTTTGACTCAATTTGTGTGCACACTAATCCTAATGATCGATCATTTACACCCGGTAATTTATTAGTGCCAATTTTCATTTATCATAACATATATCCATCACCACATATCATGCTCATCACATATACATATCATAGAATACATGTACCAAACAACCACATATTACAAGAACATGAATAGGCAATACACATAGGCATTTAACGGAGAACAATGGCTAAATTAACAACTTGAATTGTAGAAATGGCCTACCAAGCACATTTCACTCACACGCTACACACACTCGAACCAAACTTTAAAACAAGATTGAAACCACTCACCGCCCTTCCTTAGCAACCAAAACAAAACTCCTACGAGCCCAGATTTGGTCCCGATGCCTCTCCAAAGCTTCCTCTTGCTTCTAGCCAAACAAAACACATTCATTACTTCACAATTCAATGCTAAAACTCAACCATCAACTCACTTCATAAACACAAGCCAACTTCAACCGAATTCCAATCCAAAATACCCATTTTCGAGCTTCCCCAAAACCTAGCTGAAAACTCCACTTTCAACCCTCCAAATGACACCCAAAAGATCCCAAATCACCTTCCTAACATACCTAAACCATCAGCCCTTTAATTTTCACTCAAAACCTACCCAAAAATCAAGTTTTGACATTTTAATTTTTGCTTTAAGAACCCACTTCGGGTTTTCAACAAAACTCAACCAAATTGACATATATAATACATCTTAATGTGATTAAGATAAAACTTAACTTCATTTTTCAAAACAAGATGAAAATCCCCATAAAAACCCAAACTTTAAACCAAACCCTAATTTTCAAAAGCTCATGGTTTGCAAATCTATGACTATGTATGGATAGGGAATGAAGAGGAGAGTTAGAAAACATTATTACCTTTAAGAATGGCCTTGGGAAGAGGTTGGAAATTAATGGAATAGTAACTTGAAACTTGGGAGAGTTTGAAGATGGAGTTTGGGTACCAAACGTTGGAAAGGGGTGGGTTGGGGAGAGAAGATGACAACTTTTGAAAAGTTGTCTTGCTTTTAAAATCATTTGGGTCAAATTACCCCTTTAGTCCCTCCATTTTTTACTAAAGCCCAATTAGATCTTAATTTAGGTTGAATTGATTTTATTTAATTTTATTGACTCAGACTACAAACCCGACTAACTCCTAACTCCAAAACACGAGCGTTACAAAATCCCTACCAAAAAGCCATGAAATATCATTCCCCAGATTAAGATCCGATAACCGATCCCACAACCCTTCTGAATAGCAACATTAGGGCTCGCGTAAACCGCAGTAAAGAAAACCCACCTAACAGAACCGATAAAACAAACCATGCCATGCACAAATTGATTAGAAATCTTAAAAATATCCACGTCATTCCAAAACAACCAAATCCCGCCACTAAGATCACTCGCCTCTACCCGGAACGAGTTAGAAAAACCAAATCGGGAGATCACTCTGTCAGCTCAAACACCACTAATACGAGGCTCCAACAACGCCACCAAGTGGGGATGATGTTTCCTAAAAAAATCCTTAAAATAACAACGAAATTTAGAGCTAGCCGCTCGATGGAAATTCCAAAAAAGAAACTTAATCATTGATAAAAGAAAAGCATAGGAACGAAGACACTTGACTAACTACGAGCCACGGACACCAGACTATTCCCAAGGTTAGTAGCTGTAACATCCATGACCTCAACATCGGTCACCTTCCCAACGCCCTCATCCCTGCTCAAGTCTACAATGGGCGGTTTGTTGGACCCGAATGCATCCGAAGAGCTAGCACCCCCATGACCAAAACCATGAGGTATCAAATTTGTAAGAAGTAGTCATGCCGGGGGATTGTTCTTGTTGAGTGGATCAATGAAACAATATAAGCCAAGAGGGGGTGAATTGGATTTTAGAACTTTGGTGGTGGAATGGAAAATTAAAAATGATAGACAAGAGGATTTAGAGTGGTTCAAGTTCCAATCGAACTCTACATCCACTACCTTAGCTTCACTAAGGATTTTCCAACAATCCACTAATTGTTCTTCCCCTTTCCTAGGCTAAGGAGGTAACCTTTACAATACCGGTCAAATTTTCTACCCAAAATTTGACCCAATCCTCACACAAGAAATACAAAGAAGATGAAGGCTAAAACAAGTATCTCTCAATACAAAATGTAGCCCTATTACAAGCACTCAACCCAATTGAATAGATAAGAATGGAAATTACAATTTCACAATTGGGGTTTACAAGAAATAATGGGATTTTGGCACAAATGCTTGGCTTTGATGTTTGGATAATGCTTTGGAGATCAATAGTAGTTGTTGGAGCTTTTAGAGGTCCCGTTTATACCTTCTCATTGAATTCTAGCCGTTGGGGTTGTTGCATTCATCAATAGAGCCGTTGGGATGTTATCTTCCCTCCATAAATGTAGTCTGCAACTACCCGTTCCGAAACGCCCGATCTTGTTTCGAAACAGACCAAAATAGAAAGAGTCGTTGGGGTGTAATAAATATATCGTACCGAAACGGGCACGATCGTTTCCATATGCTAAACACTTTGCCACTGTCAAATCCTGTATCGAAACGGCTTAGAAGCGTTTCGATACGCCTTAACGACAATCTTAAAATCAGTTAAAAACTTCAATGGTCATATTTTTAAAACCAAGTTTGAAATCCGTTTCGAAACGTTTGGGGTCGTTTCGATACTACCGTATCAAAACGGGTCAAATCGTTCCGATGTCCTTCATCCGTTTCGAAACCAGTTCTGAAACAGAGGTTAACAGTTTCAAAACTATTCCGAAACGCCCAAAGGTCGTTCCAAAACGGTGACTCGAAAATCACTGTTTTGGCTTGATAAACACTTAGAAAACATATGACAAGTTGAGGCTTTGACTTAAACATTTTTCTTTAAATATATAGAGAGGTTTCGAGGACTTAAAAATTCGTTTTCTCCTTTTCAATTTAGTCCTTAAATTCTTTAGTTATATCAAAACCAATTTATCGATTTCACAGTTCTTCTTCCCCTTTTACACCTTAAACCTTGTTTTGGGCCATCCCCAACACTTTTCCTTGTACTACTTTGCTTACCTCCACTTATCACTAGTTTTTGCCTCCTTTTCTCATTCGCGGTGTCTAGAATTGAAACCGCAGCATGATTACCGACAATATTGTGAACCTTATGCGACACAACCTGTGGATCCTGAGTCCCTCCCGAAGAAACAACCCGCATAGAAACTTGATTATTATCATTGACCTCCGGTAAAGCCCCACTACCCTAAACTAAACGACCCCCGTCAGTCTCAACAGGAAGAACAAGAATGGTTAACCATGAACCAGCCTTAACTCGCGACCTAGTGTCGCCAGCATGACTCAGGTCTCTCTACGCTAACCCCGCTGCATTTGCCCTATCATGACCACTGCTCAATCCCAGGTCTGTACCATCTCCTTCAAAACTGAGAAACGAGACTCTTCCGAACCAGTTTCCAACTATGCCATACCTTTGTTCCTTCTTGTATCCTTACGTAGCTATCGACGCATAGTGTCAGTGACCATCAGTGACCCATAAACCTCATTCTCAGGATTATACATGCAAGCAGTGGCTACGGAGGTAGATGTATCCAAGTTCCACTCTTCACGAGTGTCATCTAATTGCTTACCCTCCACAAACATCTCCGACGAATGGCCATAAAGGCAACAAGTAAAGCAAATTCGTTGGAGACTCTCATACTCAAGATGAAAAACTTTCCCATCAATTTTCACACCCGAAATGAAAGGACTTTTAAGCGGAACCATCACCGCAAGTCTCGCGAAACGCCCCTGATCACCCATGTGTGTGCTATAATCAATCTTCACCACTTTTCCAATCACGCCAGCAATGTGTCGAAATAACGCTTTAGAGTAATACCGATACGGAAGACCCGGAATCCTTACACAACCCATAATTTACGTCAGGAATGACTCAGACGTGGAAAACTCCCTTGTCCACGGTCGCACTATAAGATAACTCCCAAAGACAGTCCAAGGCCTCCCTGTCAGTACATGCTCATAATCATACTTGTTCTCAAACATCACCATGTAGTAGTCATTAGTGAGGTCGACAACTTGGAAAGCCCCTTGCGGTTGCCAGAGAACCCTAATCCTACCCATCAAAGTCTTATACCCAATCGAACGACCAAGAAGTCAAACAATGAGAGAACGATGCATACTATGATCAATTCGCTCATGCACCCTTTCAGAAAAAGTCACCGACGGAAACTGGCCACTTCTATCCACTGTAACATCTCCTGACTCCACGATCACATCGTCCAAGCTTGGCATTGGGTCCTATACGACGTTCTTACCCGCCCAGAGACAATCCCAACGTAAGATGTTGTCAGAGTAGCAACACCCTCCTTCACGCCCTCACCCAATACAGCTGAACCATCACCACTGGGAGCGACCACTAGGTGATCATCAACCTTCATGCCCTTCATCAAGTCCGTGTTCACACCTGCATCAACAACCCTGTCTTTCTTTGACGTCTGCTGATCAACAACTGGCAGAGGCGAACCTAGATGTTCAAGCGGTGGGAATTGCACCCCATCCACAACCATCACCCTCACATCAACAACCGGCGTATGTGATCTAGGAAACTGGTTCGCAAACCCAGGGTCTGCCGGTAGAGCCAGATTCTCCAGAGGGCGTGCATTGGAATCATGTAAAGCTTTTTTCGAGATTTGTGGAGGATAAGAGAACATAACTAGTATTTTAAAATAACAGGATCAGATTCTCCACCATATTCAAACCCTAAACAAATAAGGATTAAAAATATTGTAAAATAAAAATAAGATATGTAATTTAGTATAAATTCTAGTTTTAATTGAATAATTATTAATTGCATGTCAAGTACTTCATATTTTTAATCATTATTTAAAAATCATAAAAAATAATGGTGTGCAGAGGTATAATGCGTTAACGATGTTTAACGGTCCGCGTTGCTCATTCTAAAATTTTAATTATTAGGACCTTCATTTGATAATATGCAGTTCTTTTTATTTCTTGTTTTTAACACTTTAAAAACGTTAAATAGAAAAATTATTATATGGTCTTGGCTTACCACGTCATTCATGGTTTCGTTCACTAAAAATGGCCATATAATTTTTTCATGTGATTTTTTAAAGATAATATTGACCTTTGTATGCCATGTAAAAAGGGAGTGTGTGGTTACATAGAAATTTATTATGAATGGATTAGTGCCATGAAAAAAGAAGATTAGTAAGCTGAATTTTAGTGGATAAAGACCATGAATGATGTGGTGAGCTGGGACCAGGGGCATACCTACCATAGTGCATGATAGGTCACTTGACCTACCATTAGTTTTTTGGGTAAACTACATTTGTGGTCACCAATATATTGCTTTTTTCATGTTTTGGTCACTAAACTATTATTTTTAATAAAATCTCACTAATTTTACGTTTTTCTTACTTTGGTTACTAATATTACGTTTTTCCTGTTTTAGTCACTAACCTATTGTTTCTTTTTTGTTTTTTCCACTGAAATATTATTTTTCCTGTTAATTTTTTAACGATGAGTGATCAAAAACAGTAACTTTAGTGACGGTTTTGCAAGAAATAATAGTTCGTGATAAAAACTGAATATTTTTAACGGCAGTGGCCGTAATAAAATTGAATTAAAATTTTATTGACTATAATGAAGGTTTCTAGATTCTAGTGATCAAAGTGAAAGCGTACTAAAAGTTCAATAACTACCAGTGCAGTTTACCCTAAAAATATTAAGCATTTTTTAAAATGAATAATCAACTCTTTAGTATTATTATTATTATTATTTAGAGCTCCTAAATTTTTTAGTCAAAACAAATATTTAAACTAACCTTCTATAATTATTTTAAGTATATTTATCGGTTTCGTTAAAAATATATGTTAAATAAATTCACTCATGTCAAATAATTTTTTTTCTAGTAATGCAACTCTTTTCATTTGGAAAAGCTCTTCTTGTTCGTACAGTTTTGAACCTTAAAATCTTCTTCATTTTTTTTGTTTCCGATAAATTAAAATCATTTGAGTTTTGAAATCTAAAACGATTTCGATTTCGTACTTTATTTTGAAGAAAAAAAATTAGAACTCCAAATCGGTTTTGAAATATAAAGTTCATATTTGCTTGAACAATAATTGTCACTATCAATACATAATTTCACTCGAGTAAATTTTTTATTCTCTAAAACACAATTGCACAAGTGCAAAATAGTTATAATCTCTCAAACATATTTTTTTTGACATAAAGGGGCCGGGTGTTTATTTATTATAATATCTGAAAAGCAACTGACAAGACAAGATAGCTTAATAAAACTAAAGAAGCAAAAGAAGGCCAAACGACCTCAAAGCAAAGCCAAACGGCAGAAAAAGGAAAAACCCACAAACCAACCCAAGCTCTCCCTCAAACACAACATAAGCTTTCAGGAAAAATCGAAGGAGAAAAAATTGGGGAAAGTTCTATAGAGAACTGATCGATGATGATATTCCCACTTTGAAGAGATCCGACGGAGCTAGGAGGTACATCGCACCGACGGAATGAGATGAATCGCTCAGCCGAACGGTCAAGGAGGATCTTCGAACCGTCGATCGGAATCTGCGACATGCAATACAGCCACCGGGGCCTCCTCCATCCAAAACTGATCGTGGCCCAAACGTCGTCCTTCCGCCGCCATCTCATGAGCCACACGGTTTTGAGACCGGCCGCAGAAAAAGAAACGGCAAGAAACGAAACCCTAAGCCGCCCGTTGAATGTCTCTGATGATCATGCCTATCTCGGACAAATCAGGTTCGTCAATCCCTAGCTTTTTGATTATCGTCTTTGAGTCATTCTCCAGTTCAATCTTGCTAAAACCACTTTGTTTTGCGAAATCGAGTCCCTGGAATACAGCTAAGGCCTCCGCCTGGAACACCGTGGAAACCCTAATGTTTGCTCTGGTGCATGCCCCGATTACAAAGCCGCCGTCCTCCCGAATCACCACACCTGTGAAAGACCTTTTATCGGTCCCAGAGAAGCTCGCGTCCACATTCACCTTCACATACCCCTCCGATGGCCGTTTCCAGCGCTCATTCACATCTGGATGAGGATGTTGCAACCTTGAGGTAAGGGAGTTGGTCTCTGCACAGTAACTTTGTATAAAAGTTGTTATTTCATATAAGCCCTGTGATATGCCCTCATGTACCAGTTTGTTTCGCGAAAACCAAATAGCCCAGATTGCTATAACTATAATCTTCTTCCTTTTCCCATAACAGCCACTCGTAAAACGAACCTAGGTTTAAAGAACTAGGCCACGAAATACCCAAATTGCTCCATACTTGTACCGCATAGAAACACCCCCAAATAACATGGGACGTGTCTTCTGCTCTCAAATATATTTATACCGTGTCGATTGGTTCTTCAGTATCAATATGTCTCTAACTATAAATCATGTTTGCTAGCACAACAATTACCTATTATTAATATATTATTACACTGATATAAATTGATTTTATATTACTATACTGGTTGGTGAACTATCAAGTTAAAATTCGTCTCTAACCGAGACTATAAAATAATTTCTGTCAAATAGACAATTTTTATTCCATTTGTCATTTTTTTGAATATCCATCTGTCATTTTTTATTTTTATTGAAACGTTGAAAAAAGTATTTTGATTAAAATATGACATCAATGATCAACCAACTAAATGCCTTTTCCCAGGCATTCTTTGAGAAACCCAACCCAACCCAACTAACCTTTCCATTATTTGAAAGTTTAAAACTTTATTTTACCTACCACCATTAGAGCCGTAAAAAAAACAACCGTTCTCCAATCTCCATAAATTTCCAAGCTTTAAATTACACCCCCCCCCCCCCCCCCCCCCCCTTTTTTTTATTTTATTTTATGATTCATGTCCGTTTTATCCTGTTTAAAACTCAACACTCGTTAGAAGTCCTTTATCTTATCTGCATTAATAATACTGATTCATTATATTCACTTATAACTTAAAAAAACTTTCATCCAACATTGATTTACCAAACTTGGAATTGCAATCTAATAAAGTTGCCTTTTTTTCTTTGTCCTCCATATTTTCATTTCTGTTTTCACCATCTTTTGACACTTTATTTCCTGTTTGATTTATTCATTTAGGTTCCCCATTTATTTATCATTTAAGGACATATAACAACAATAAAAAAATATAAAGGAATCTGTCAATGTCTAAGGTTGTCACCCAGTTCAGACCAGCTTGTGCCTTGTGAGGTTTTTGCAGTCTTTTTCTATATTTAAATTCCAATTAGAACTGTCAAATTCCCAGAGGTGCTTCAAATATTTTATTTTTCACTCAGGGGGGCCTCATCTCAGCTGCATTTCTCTCTCTCTTGGAGTTCAAAGGTTCCATCTTTTCTTTCTTGATTCAGTTCTCTTGATGTTTCTTCTGCTTCATTTTAGCTGCTTTTGTGATTCAGTTCTCTTAATTGGTTCTTGATTTCTGTTATGCTTTGCTATTGATCTATAGTTGTTTCTATAAGAACCCTAGATTTCACCTCCTATTTAAGCACAAAAAAGATCCAGCCTTTATTGTTCAGTTAATTTCTGGATTTTGAAAAGATGGGTTGTAAAGTACTTGGATTTCTGTTCTGGGTTTCTTCAATCTTGTGTTTAGCATTGTTTGCTAGAGGGTTTACACCTGCAGACAATTTCCTTATTGATTGTGGATCAACTATTAATACTACAGTGGGGGATCGAGTTTTCATGGCTGATAACTTAGCCTCAAAGCTCCTTTCTGCACCTGAGAATGTTCTTGGAAACACTTCAAAATCTGTCACCTCCTCCGATGATTCGCCACTCTATCAAACGGCGAGAATCTTTACTGGTGTTTCTAAGTACACATTCTCAATCAGCCGGCGTGGAAGACACTGGATTCGCCTTTATTTCTATCCATTTGTTTATGCTAGTTATAATATGAGTATGGCAAAGTTCGATGTTTCAACCGAAAACCATATTCTTCTCGGTAGTTTCAGTGTTCAATCTCTTCTGGTCAAAGAATTCTCTGTTAATGTAACCACCAATACCCTTGCCATCACATTCAGCCCTTCAGAGAATTCATTTGCATTTATAAATGCCCTGGAAGTTGTTTCAGTCCCTGATCAGCTCATCCCAGACACCGCCGGCTCCGTGCAATCTTCATTGGGATTCCAAGGTCTAACGCGGCAGGCACTAGAGACGGTTGCTAGGGTGAATATGGGGGGATCTACCGTCTCCTTCCAGAACGATACTCTTTGGCGAACATGGGTGCCTGATCAGCGTTTCCTTGTAGGAAAAAACCTTGCCTTAAATGTATCAAATATTAGAGCTGTCAAGTATGTTGATGGTGGATCAACGGAAGACATGGCTCCAAATTC
Organism: Hibiscus tridactylites; assembly: GCA_958450335.1. Taxonomy (NCBI): domain Eukaryota; kingdom Viridiplantae; phylum Streptophyta; class Magnoliopsida; order Malvales; family Malvaceae; genus Hibiscus; species Hibiscus tridactylites. The sequence goes on from OY288292.1 coordinate 43,410,877, forward strand.
TGTCTATGGTACCTGCACCAGGATGAACTCCGTGAATGATTCCAGTAGCAACTTCAATGTGACATGGGAATTCGATGTGGATCCCGGATTTCAGTACCTTGTTAGGTTTCACTTTTGCGATATTGTCAGTGATGCTCTTAACCAGTTGTATTTCAATGTCTTCATTGACTCCTCAATGGTTGTTCGGGATCTTGATCTGAGTACATATTTGGTTAATGTTTTGGCTGCTGCTTATTATATGGACTATGTCACAGAGTCGGCTACTAGCAATAAGCTTCGAGTAAGCATTGGCCCTTCTAATTTACATGGTACCAATCCGGATGCCATACTTAATGGGCTGGAAATCATGAAAATGAACAACTCTGATGGCAACCTTTCTGGCTTTGGAATTGTAAACAGTTCTAGTTCAAGTTCAAAGAAGAAAGTTGGTGCTATTGTAGGTGTGAGTGTCGGCCTGGCTTCTGGAGTGTTGTTGGCTGGAGTTCTCTTTATGCTGTGTAGAAAACGAAGACAATTGGCGCGCCAGAGACTGTCAAAGACGTGGGTTCCTTTCTCTATTAATGGAGGAACTTCCCACACCATGGGGAGCAAATACTCCAAGGGGACGACTGTCAGTCTCAATTCTAATATGAGCTATCATGTTCCTTTTCTGGCTGTTCAAGAAGCCACAAACAACTTCGATGAGAGTTGGGTTATTGGGATAGGAGGTTTCGGTAAGGTGTACAGGGGAGAACTCAATGATGGTACAAAAGTTGCTGTTAAAAGGGGAAATCCACAATCCCAACAAGGACTTACTGAGTTCCAGACTGAAATTGAGATGTTATCTCAGTTTCGTCACCGGCATCTGGTTTCGTTGATAGGTTATTGTGATGAAAAGAATGAGATGATTTTGATCTATGAATATATGGAGAACGGTACACTCAAGAGTCATCTCTACGGCTCAGGTCATCCTAGTTTAAGCTGGAAACAAAGGCTCGAAATATGCATTGGAGCTGCTAGAGGACTCCATTACCTTCACACAGGCTATGCAAAAGCGGTAATTCATCGTGATGTGAAGTCGGCAAACATCTTACTTGATGAGAATCTCATGGCCAAAGTTGCTGATTTTGGGCTGTCAAAGACAGGTCCTGAACTTGATCAGACCCATGTCAGTACGGCAGTTAAAGGAAGTTTTGGATACTTGGATCCCGAATATTTCAGAAGGCAACAACTGACAGAGAAATCTGATGTGTATTCATTTGGTGTGGTTTTGTTTGAAGTTCTTTGTGCAAGACCGGTGATCGATCCCACTCTTCCAAGGGAAATGGTAAATCTAGCTGAATGGGCGATGAAATGGCAGAAGAAAGGACAGTTGGAGCAAATAATTGATCCTAGACTCAAAGGAAACATCAGGCCTGATTCTCTCAGGAAGATTGGAGAAACTGCCGAGAAGTGTTTAGCTGATTTTGGTGTCGACAGGCCCTCTATGGGAGATGTTCTATGGAACCTGGAGTATGCTCTTCAACTTCAGGAGGCTGTTGCTCAAGGTGACCCCGAAGAAAACAGCACAAACATGATTGGGGAGCTTTCTCCACAAATCAACAATTTCAGTCAGCTTGATTCCAACAGTTCGCCACAGTTTGAGGTACCAAGTGTGGATGACCTCTCGGGTGTTTCAATGAGTAAAGTGTTCTCACAGCTGGTGAAGTCTGAAGGAAGATGATTCGAAGGAGACCGAAAATCCATTGAATTAAGCTTCTCTTTTACAATGCTTACATGTTTTTTTTTTATCTTATCCGACACAAATTCCTTTGTTTTTTTTCATTGGTAACGGTAGTATGTCAGCTCGTTATCCTTTACCATAATGTTCAAAATTATTTGTGTTCTAAAATGTTTTTGCATAATGTGTTGTGTGAGCTCTTTCGTGTACAGCAAGGTTCTGGAGTTTCTTCTGAGCTTTAGGAAGTTAACAGAAAGGTCTCAATTTTACAAATTTCTTCCACTTTATCTGTTCCGTTGCTTATAATTTAATTTGCTCTAAGGTGCATTTCAACTTTTGTATTTCTCGGTTACGCATCTAAATAACTCGAATGTGTGATATTTGATGACTTTTGCATGAAGAAAGAGTTGGCATTTTTGTTTGTTGAAAAATTTTCATCCCCTATGAAATTGATTCTTCTACTCAATAATATCTGAATCTGTAGATTGCAGTATGATTGTTACCGAGGTTCCTGGTTTTGGTATATGGGACAACCCAAAAACCAGCTGAGTTATGAAATAAGAACCCTGCTTTCGAAATTTGCTGATAAATTTCATGCTTTTATTAAAAGAAGGGAAATCATAATCATAAAGAACACTCGAACAACATTACTAGACCAGATTTGCCATCAATTTTTATGGATCTAGTCCAGTCTTGGGACTATTGTAGGATAGAAATGAGCAAAATCATGATGAAAGCCAGGATCTGACTGTCTGATCTGCAAATGAGTACCAACACACTTCATTTGTTCCGAGGATCCGAAAAAGGTTTTGGACATGAGTGTCAGACACGGTACTTGAATGAAAACGAAGAGTCAGAGTAATATAGGTTATCTCCATTTAGTTTAGAAACATTCACAGATTGTTTATATTTTCTTACCTCATATGCCACCTCCATGCTGTCTTTTGTTCCCACATCCCTATCAATATTGTACATTCATTGTCATTATTAATTTCAATAGTGTATTAGATACAGGGACATGTAGTTTTATGGTATTTTCTTAATTTAAAACGTTAAAAAGGCTTGGATTTGAGGACATTATATGTAGCTGTCAGTTTTTTTAGGACACTTATCTCTGCAACTTGGCCCAGAGCTAGATTTGATAACAACGTGATCACACGATGTTAGATAACATAACACGAACATGATAGGAATACACGAGTCGTCAAATTTATCTTATTTCCTTAGGAAATATTGTACTCAAACAGTCTCCCTACTCTCCCATCATCACCATAAGAAATTTCAAGTTCAGCTATGCCATTTTCATCATTGTATTTGTCATATTTCCTTTCTGTTGCATGTCCCACAATATTAAGGGGGAAAACAAAAGTTAAGCCATAGGCAAATCCCTGGAGATTTTGTAATAACTGATCTGTTAATTATACAGTTAAATTAGAGATATTATATTCTATTAGCATACAGCTCTCCACACTAATTTTCAGTTTGCACATAACTCAAGCAACTTCATAAGTTAACTACAAATCCCCAGAACGCTTAGCAGATATAATTACAATCCATGATGTTTTAGCATCATATATAATTATAGATTAACCGAAGAAAACTTGCTTTGTACGTATTGATACTCTCTTTTGGTCCCATTTACACTAAAAATAGTTTTCATGATTAATCCCCCAAACCTCTTTTAGGAGCTGCAATAGTCAAAGAAAACTCCATGCCCTGCAACTTACAAGGCTTATATAAGTATAGTCTGACCCACATTTTTTCAGCTCAAATATATTAGGGTAGCATTTGGAAACTTGAAATTCAGAATTTGGAATTAAATTTCAAAGATAGTGTAAAACTATTTGAAAGTTATTAAAAAGAAAGGAAGCCCTGAAGGCTGAAACTAATAAAAGTAATGTTCAACCTCATTGATCAGCCACATCCACCTTGGTGGTGCAGAGCAAAAGCCTATGGAACACGGCCAATAGGGCGGGACAAGAGACCGATTTGGCCGTTCTGAGTGCCACAAACTTCTTCTTGGCAACAGTTTCAGACTTGTTTTTACTTCCAGGACTCTTGGCCTTTTCCTTATGAAATCTTCCAAAACATTTTGCCTTTTCGGGGTCGGTTCGATCATCATCGTTCCTATGAAACGTGTAGCTCCTCAGGTACATTTGCCTGCATGAAATGCTATCAACAACGGTGGGATGCGCATGACCGCCTCGGTTACTGCCGTTGGATCTCAATGACCTCACAAACTCGGCATCTGATTCTGGCCACTTGTAGAGGTTTGCATAGGTTGGCCTGATCATGACCTTACTGTTATCAATGCAGGTTGAAATACAGATTGAGGTTGAGGCCATTAGGTGTATGTAGGAATCAGGGTTTGAAGTGGTTAATATATATGGAACTTCCAGGTTTCCGGTTTATAGAAATAGTGAAAGACTGCTTCAAATGAAAGATACAGAAGAGATATATAAGTTGGAAGTTTTCGTATAGGGAAGTTATAAATTGATTTTTTATGTGAAAAATGTAATGAGTTGGCATTATTTGGTCAGTGTATGCATGGAACAAAACCATTTTCATTTTGCTGACAATCCAAGTAATTTGGATTTTGGATATAATTGTCAACACAAACTTACCTGTGTCATTATTATTTAAAAATGAACTTAAACAGTGATGCTGGTAGGGTCTGAGTTGCGGCTTTTGCCCAGCTTATTGGCTTGAATGTTTCAACATGATGTACACATTTCTATATATTGAAACCTCTTATTATAAATTAAAAGAATAATGTATATGTGTTTGAATTCGTGTCTTTCTAAATATTAAATAATTATTCATTATATCAACTAAATTAATATTTTCTTTTGATGAAAAGGTATGATTAATAGATGAATCATACACTTGAATAGCTACCGTATGTCTCGTTAAAATTTTCTTTAGACCTAAATGGAAGAATAAAATTACATACGATAGCACTAAAGAAACCAAAACAACAAAAAGCTAAGCAACCACCCATCGAACCTTAAACAAAACTAAAAAAATGCTAACCAACCTCGTGCCCCAATCCATCAGCCATAAGCAACTCTTTCAACTCATCAGGAGGGTATTCAAGGACATGCATATCAAAATCCGAGGAGAATCAGCCATAACCAACCTCGTGCCCCAATCCATCAGCCATAACCAACCTCGTGCCCCAATCCGATGCGTATTTTATCCGAAAAATTTAAAACCGAATCGAATATTCGATCTAAAAATAAAAATCAAATCAGATATTCGAATTTGCAGATCAGATCAACGAATAACCAGATCGGTCGGCTGGATATTTTTGAACACCACTAGTGGGATCCAAAGGAATCCTTAATAAGGAGAAATTATAGTCATGTTTAGTAATTAGCGGATAATTAATAGCTGATAGCGGATTACATTAGCTAATAACAGATAGTTGATATCTAACAGCGGATTACATTAGTTGATAACGGATAGTTGATTGCATTAACTGATTTGACTAGCGGATTGTATAAAAGTGTTTGATATAGTTGTTTGATTATTTAAACAAGCAAAATGACATATAAAGACATAATTATATTCGATACTTGTTTGAATAATTTATTAGTTATCAATACTTTATATCTATTAATATTAATTAAATTATAAAAAAAATATTTTTTTAATATAAACGTGAATAATTAAAATAGAAAAGATTAAATTTAGGTTATTTGAAGATTTTTTTATAATTGTTAAGGGTAAAACGATCTTTATAACTTTTATGTCAAAACCTCTAATTTCAAAAGTCTCCTATTATTAGCTTTTTTAAATTAGAGGTTTCACCTCAATCCGCTATTCCAATCTGTTATTCACCAAACATCCAAATTAGCAGATTTGATTGGTCAAACCTCTAATTTTAGCTCAAACAGCTATTTAACAAACATGGCCTATATCATAAGCTCGGCTTGCCACGTTATCTATGGCCCTAACCAATAAATATCATTCAGTTTATTAATTTTTTCTATGTCATTTTCACTTATATTTACTGTTAATTAAATTAAAAAATAATTTATTTGATAAAAAGATGATATAAAAAAATTAATAAAATAGACGATTTTTTAATTGGTTACGACAATGTAACGAGTCAGACTTATAGTATAATTTTAAATAAATAAGTCACACATGGCTCGTCTATACAGTCAGGTTTTAATATCCAAATTTAGTAGTTCTTTAAAAGCAAGGAAATCTAAGCATTTAATTAAATAAATATTAGTAGTTAAAATGTGAGATGAGGTTTTTCAGCAATTGAATCGCTCTTCATAAACCAGATTATTTATTTAAGTTTGACTGCACAAAAGAAAATGAATGAGTAATAGCTGAGGATTCTGGTAAGCAACCCAAATTCCTCGTTGCCTTTGATTAATTCAGTGAAAGTAATGGATTTATTAGGGTTCTGATTTCTAACGTGTAGCATGTAAAAAAGTGGAAGCTTTTGGCTTAGATTAAGAACTACGGGCATTGTAAGAAAAAGGGTATTCTTTGTTTTCATTTTTATTGCTTTCTTATTATCTCAGTGATCAAAACATGATTTATGGGTTTTTGTTTGATTTACTTTGTAGTGATCATGTTGTTTCAATAAATTTCATTGCTTTCGGTTCTAATATTGAAAAAACATTCATAAAGTTTCAGATTTTATCTTCAGCTTCTCTGATATTTCTTCAATTACATGCAGAAAATTGTTCTTTGGCATTGGGTTTCAATGGGGAGAGGAGGGGAAGACCATGGCACCAGAGAAAATGTCAGTGCTGCCTCGTCCAAGCAAGAATTGTTTCCAGCTTGGGCAACAGATGTGAAACAATGTGAAGAGAAGTACCAAGTGAATCGAGAATCAGGATTATCGAGTGCCGAGGTTGAGAAAAAGAGGCAGATTTATGGATGGAATGAGTTAGAAAAGCACGAGCCGACATCGGTATTTAAACTACTTTTGGAGCAATTTAATGACACATTAGTTAGGATACTCTTGGCTGCTGCGATTATATCGTTTGTGTTAGCCTGGTATGATGGTGAAGAAGGAGGGGAGAAGGAGATAACAGCTTTTGTTGAGCCACTCGTTATTTTCTTGATCTTGATAGTGAATGCCATTGTTGGAATATGGCAAGAAAGTAGTGCGGAAAAAGCATTGGAGGCTTTGAAGGAAATTCAATCAGAGCTTGCAAATGTAATTCGAGATGGTAAAAAGGTCTCTAATTTGCCTGCAAAGGAACTGGTCCCAGGAGATATTGTGGAGTTGAGAGTTGGTGATAAGGTGCCTGCGGATATGCGGGTTTTGAGTTTGATAAGCTCAACTGTAAGAGTTGAACAGGGGTCATTGACCGGGGAGAGCGAAGCTGTGAGCAAGACGGTGAAGGTTGTTCCTGAGAATTCAGATATTCATGGGAAGAAATGTATGGTGTTTTCTGGAACAACTATGGTCAATGGAAACTGTATTTGCTTGGTCACCGAGATAGGCATGAATACAGAAATTGGGAAGGTGCATTCACAGATTCATGAAGCATCACAAAGTGAGGTAGATACCCCATTAAAGAAGAAGTTGAACGAGTTTGGAGACGCTTTAACTTTGATAATTGGACAGATTTGTATATTGGTTTGGCTTATTAATGTGAAATATTTTCTTTCTTGGGAATATGTCGACGGTCGGCCAACAAACTTCAAGTTCTCATTTGAGAAGTGCACATATTACTTTAAAATTGCGGTGGCATTGGCTGTTGCTGCAATTCCAGAAGGTTTACCGGCAGTTATTACGACATGTTTGGCACTGGGAACCCGAAAGATGGCTCAAAAGAATGCACTTGTCCGCAAGCTGCCTAGTGTTGAGACTCTTGGTTGTACAACCGTTATCTGTTCTGATAAGACAGGAACTTTAACTACCAATCAAATGTCTGTTTCGAAGCTTGTTGCTATAGGTTCAAGGTGTGGCACTCTGCGATCTTTTGACGTGGAAGGGACCACATATGATCCTTCTGATGGGAAAATACAAAGCTGGCCTATTGATGGAATGGATGCCAATCTTGAAATGTTAGCTAAGATTTCTTCTGTTTGCAACGATGCGGGTATTGAGCAATCTGGGAAACATCATGTTGCCATTGGAATGCCTACAGAGGCAGCACTAAAGGTGAGAAGCCCAATTTCTGAAATGGAACCCTTTTAGTTTGTCTATAATGCATCAGTTTGAATAAACCCATGCTAACATGAAGCTGGAGCCAAAACAGAAACTTAACTTTTAACCTTTTCTCGTAGCACATTTTGAATATAAATTATGTTCTTGTAAGTAATAGAACAGGAATGCTGCCTACACATTGGCATCAACAATTTTATTGGGTCAGAAGCATGCTGCTTTATGCTGTATTAAATGCACGGCTTGTTGAAATTTTCAATGTGCCTTTATTAGTGTAAACATACAAGTATATATGAAAAGTTCGTGTTGCGTAGTTTCCTCTCACAGAGTCATTCCTATGTTGTTCATTTTTCGTTTCAGGTTCTTGTCGAGAAAATGGGAGTGCCTGAGAAGTATGGTTCCTCTTCAGGTCAAGGGGATACTCAACGTATGTCAGCTGGTTTATTTCCTATAATTTGAATGTTTCATTAGGTGATGATATCATACTAAGCTTTCCCTTTTATTTTATCATGCAAAACAAGGCTGTTGTCAACTGTGGAGCAAAATGGAGCAAAGGATTGCAACACTCGAGTTTGACCGTGATCGAAAGTCCATGGGAGTTGTTGTGAATTCCAGCTCAGGACGCAAGTCATTGCTAGTAAAGGTTATTCGTCTCTCTTTGCTTTGTAACATGGACTGATCACTTCTTGATTTGTTTATGTTGCTCATGTGTTCTCTTCCAGTATCGTTTATTTCTTTCCTTCTCGCTACTGGTAAATTTCATCATGATGCTTTCTTCAGGTTAAGGTTTATTTGTACATCCTTTCCATATGTCATTCTAAGTGAAACACTTAATGTTGCAGGGTGCTGTAGAGAATTTATTGGAGAGAAGCTCTTTTATCCAACTACTTGATGGCTCTATCGTAGAACTAGATCGATATTCAAGGGATCTCATTTTACAGATTCTTCGTGAAATGTCAACTGATGCATTACGTTGCCTTGGTTTCGCATATAAGGAGGAGCTTCATGAGTTTGCAACATATAATGGTGATGAAGATCATCCAGCTCATCAGCTTTTGCTTAATCCCTCCAATTATTCTTCAATCGAGAGCAACCTTATTTTTGTTGGTTTAGTTGGGCTAAGGGTAGGTTGCTTCGGTTTTTATTTGCATTTAATGTTTTCCTACTTTTTTCTAACCTCTTATCTGACCCACTTGAACAAAAACTATTAAGGATCCTCCTCGGAAAGAGGTTCGTGAAGCAATTGAAGACTGCAAAGCAGCCGGGATTCGTGTTATGGTCATTACAGGAGACAATAAGAACACAGCAGAAGCTATTTGTCGCGAGATCGGTGTATTTGGATCTCGTGAAGATATCAGTTCAAGAAGCATAACTGGAAGGGAGTTTATGGATCATCCTGATCAGAAAAATCACCTGAGACAGAGTGGAGGTCTATTATTTTCTCGGGCCGAGCCAAGGCACAAACAGGAAATAGTGAGGTTACTGAAGGAGGATGGTGAAGTGGTTGCAATGACTGGCGATGGAGTTAATGATGCTCCTGCCTTGAAGTTGGCTGATATTGGAATAGCAATGGGCATCTCTGGGACAGAGGTATCCACCATCCATTTCTGTATAATTTGATGGATTGCATTTTCATATCCATGTCATATATTCGTACTCCATTCTCTTTCTCCCCGTCAATTTTCGATCGATTCTTTCCAGGTTGCAAAGGAGGCCTCCGACATGGTGTTAGCAGATGATAACTTCAGCACTATAGTTGCAGCAGTTGGTGAGGGAAGATCCATTTACAACAATATGAAGGCTTTTATAAGGTTATTATTGTTAATGATTTAGTATATCTTCATGGTCTGTACTCGCAAAATATTTATTGGAATGATTCCAAAATATTCGGTTTACTCGCAATTGCAGGTACATGATCTCCTCCAATATTGGTGAGGTTGCTTCTATATTCTTAACAGCTGCTTTAGGTATTCCAGAAGGCATGATCCCAGTTCAGCTTCTCTGGGTTAATCTTGTTACCGATGGACCTCCAGCAACTGCTCTCGGATTCAATCCCCCGGACAAAGATATAATGAAGAAGCCTCCCAGAAGAAGCAATGACTCATTAATCACTACTTGGATCTTGTTCCGCTACCTCGTAACTTGCTTTATTCTCCTTTGCTATTGGTAATGACCATGAATGACCAAAGATGTGAACTAACTCGCTTCCCTCGTTGATGCAGGTGATCGGATCCTATGTCGGCTTAGCCACGGTTGGGGCATTCATCATATGGTACACACACCATAGCTTCATAGGTATTGATCTAAGTGGAGATGGGCATAGTCAGGTCACTTACACCCAACTTGCCAACTGGGATCAATGTTCTTCCTGGGAAAACTTCACAGCGTCACCATTCACAGCAGGTTCCCAAGTATTCAACTTCGACACGAACCCGTGTGATTATTTCAAATCCGGGAAGATCAAAGCCTCGACACTTTCACTCTCCGTTTTGGTTGCCATTGAAATGTTCAATTCCCTCAACGCCCTGTCGGAAGATGGAAGCTTATGGACAATGCCTCCTTGGGTGAACCCATGGCTACTTTTGGCCATGTCGATTTCATTCGGGCTCCATTTCATGATTCTGTACGTGCCATTCCTTGCACAGATATTCGGGATTGTTCCACTCAGCCTCAACGAATGGCTGCTGGTATTGGCAGTTGCTTTCCCGGTCATTCTAATCGATGAGATCCTCAAATTCATTGGAAGAAGTACAAGTGGATTACGACATTCTCCTGCAACTAAGGCTTCAAAGCGTAAAACTGATTAGAACTTTTATAAGCGCTTTCACCTGTTCTTATTTCTCTTTGAAGTTGCCCAGACTTCAATTTCTTGTTTTGGTTTTAGTTCCCCTTCTATGTTGAAATTTAGTGTTTAATTTCCCTACTTTAATTAGGCATAATCTAGATCTTTTGTTTTTATAATTTTATTAGTTAGTCTAAATTGTCAATACTCGTAATATTATTATGAATAACTATCAAATAAAATTAAGAGCAATAAAAAATTCTTAAATTGGTTAGAACATGACGTGTTCTAAATGTTCTATTTATTTTTATTTTTTTATTTTTAAATATACTTAAATAGTTAAATGACACAAGTCAGCATTATAATCTTATTTGTATAATTTTTATTTCTTTTATTAATAATAATATACTAAATTATATTCCAAATTAATTACTCCAAATTATTAATACCAATAATTACTTTATAAAAGTGTTGACATATTTCTTTAAATACATTACAAATCAAAAGATGAGGTTTTTTTTTTGGATAATTCAAAATTTAAATATTATAATCTATATATGATCTATTTATTTAATTTTTTGAATATTAGATTCAAATAATCCAAAAATGAAAAATAGATTGGTATCTAAGTTTTCATATTAAATCATCACATAAATAATCAGATTTTTTTGCACAACACTAACAATATGTTATTGATAAAAACAACAATAAGATGATTGCAACAAATTACATGAGATTTACGAGAGAATAACCAGTAATTAAAAAAACATATAACTTAAAAAAAGAACAAAGTCTAATGTGATGTAGTTTTTAAATATTAAAAATTAAATTTATAAAAATCTTTTTAAATTAGGATTAAATTAATAAAATATTAAATTTTTAAGATGAAAATATTATTATATTATCATGCCTCTCAACCGTTTTTAACATCGATATGTTTGTATTAATTTTCTAATTTCATAACTAAATCGTAACTTATTAAAAACATACTAATAATTAGAAATGTTAACAACTTTACTTTAAACTATAATTATAACTTTTTAACAACATTTCTTTTTTTCCTTCCAATCTCATTTTCAAAACCAATAAACCAGAAAAGAATCAAATACGAAATAAATAGAATACTAAATCTAACAATATCAAGTGCCAATTCCATTGAAATATGCATTTGAAAGCATGAAATACAAATCACGGAAGCAAATAAACAAGTCCGGACATATAAATTCTGGACAACCCCAATAAACCCCCTAATTACAACCATAACCCTAGAACCGAACAATCTTGAAGAAAGACTTCAAATTCCCCCAAACACCACCCTTCTCAAACCCTAACCCGAAATCATCTAACCCCCAAATCCATACAATGTCCTGCCCTGCCTCTTCAGTGCATAAACCACGTCCATAGCAGTGACAGTCTTTCTCCTCGCGTGCTCGGTGTAAGTGACGGCATCGCGAATCACGTTCTCCAAGAAAATCTTCAAAACACCACGGGTTTCCTCATAGATTAAGCCGCTGATACGCTTGACCCCTCCCCTACGAGCCAAGCGCCGAATTGCCGGCTTTGTAATACCCTGGATGTTATCACGGAGGACCTTACGGTGGCGCTTCGCACCTCCCTTTCCCAATCCCTTGCCGCCCTTTCCTCTTCCTGACATTTTGATTGCTAAACGGAGATTGAAAGAATTTTGTGGAGACTGATAATTTGATGACTTAAAGCAAATATAGTGGGATATTTATAGGAGAAATGCAATATGTGTGAAAATGAATTGCAGCCGTCGATAAGTTGAAATGGAAAGTTGAGATGAGAAGAATCGACGCGGATCGATGAGCTGGAAAAAATTAGGGGTTAATTTCAAGCGCCTTTTGTCTTGCCAGTTGAAAGTCAAAAATGCTTTTTTGAATTGGGCTTTGGAGGTATAATTCGGCTAAATATGTGGATCGGCGCGGCGGCCCATATATGAAAGGTTAGTATAAATAAAATACACTAAATGCCAAAAAAAAATTAAATAGTTATTTTGGTTTTTATTTTTTAATTAATTTAATTTTATTATTTATTTTGGATTAACATAGTTTATTTGCGGATGAAAATTATTAGTCAACTAACAATAAATTGTTTGGAATGACATGACAGAATAACACATCAGTAGAAAAAAAATTATATTATATATATATATATTTTTATAAATTATTTTAACTGATGTGACATTCTTTCAAGTCAAAACATTTGTTTATATGACATTGTCATAACAGTATGGATTGTCATGTAAATTTGTCACATCATTTTAAGTCATTTATTGTTAATTAACTCATAGTTTTCATCCGTATATAGATTATTTACCTAAAATAAAACATTTAGGTCAAATAAATCCAAAAAATAGGTCAAAATGACTATTCATTCAAAAGTTAAGCATATATTTTGACTTTTGTGCCAATATAAAGTTGATATCTTCATCAACGTTTTATGTATTAAAGAAAGCAATTGATTTTTTTAATAAATCTTAATCCTAATTCTACCTAGAAGGGAAATGGAAAGACTTTAAAAGGAGGAAGAATGTGCTTTTGGTGGGTCTAGAACCCATGACTTAAGAAAAACGAGAGAACAAAGATAAGCATCTTGTTTTAGATGTTTGAGATTTAATTGTTTTTAATATTTTACAAAAAATATTTATTTTTAATTGTTTTATATTACGTTGATATATATATATATATTTAAATATGTTGGTGTGATAAAGGGCAACATCTGTTTAATTTTTTTTATATTTTTTTAATAAAGCACACACGCACCATGCAAAACTAGTACTTGAATCCGGATCATTTGGATAAATTACATCATCCTTTGTCACTAGGACAACAGAACTATGTTCATATATTTGATTTAGCTTTTAAAATTAAGAGTATTTATAAGTATTATATTAAAAAATCATATGATTGATGTTTGTAATTCATTATAATAAATTACAATCGGATTAACAATTGAATTATATTCAAAAAAATAAATTAAAATCTACACTAGTAAACTACCTTACTGAGGCCGAAAACATAGCTTGTAAGGAAAACCAATTGAGGCCCGTTTATTTTGGGCCAATTCTATCGGCTAAACCCGTGAAGAATTGAAGTCCTGAACCACTATCCAGAAGGTTCTAGCAAATCCCAGCGTATCCTGTTCCACACTTCCACTGCAATGTTATTCTCGAAATTACCAGAGCATTCTTGTAACGCCCGTGTTTTGAGCCTAAGAGTTAGCCGGGTTATAATTCGAGTTAAATTAAATTTAATTAAAATAATTCAACTTCAAGTAGTGACCTAATTAAGCTTCAATTGAAAGGGGAGGGACCAATGTTGCAATTTTACCAAAAACTTTCAAAAAGCTAGACAACCTTTTATTAAGAGCAGAAAATTTTCTGCTCTCTCTCTCCACTCCTCCCCTTTTCACGTGGAAACCATCTCCCCCCCCAAACCCTCTCAAAAATATCAAGCTACTATTCCATCAATTTTCCACTCATTTCCAACACCATTTTAAGAGGTAATCATGTTTTCTAAACCTCCTCTTTATTCTCTATCTATCCATTGTTGTAGATTTCAAAAAGATGGTGTTTTGAAAATTAGGGTTCATAAGAAATTTGGGGATTTTGATGGGGCTTTTTAATTCGTTTTGTTAAATTAAGTTGGGGGTTTGTTTAACCATGATAAAATACACCACATACTTAAATTTGGTTGAGTTTTGATAGAATTTCGTAGTGATGTCTTAGGGCTAGATTTAAGGTTGTAAAACTTGAGTTTTTGGTGGGTTTTGTGTTGAAAATGAAGGGCTGTTGGTCTACCTATGATATGAGAGTGTTTTGGGATGATTTGGAAACCATTTGGATGTTTGGAAATTGATTTTTCAGCAAGTTCTTAGGGGAGCACGAAAATTGGGTTTTTAGGAGATTGTGTGATTTGAGAAATGGAAGAATTTGGGTTGTGATTGCAAAGTGGGTTGAAGGTTGAATTAGCATTGAATTGAGAAGTAATATACGTGTTTTTGTTTGACTAGAAGCAAGAGAAAACGCGGAAGAGGCTTTGGGACCGAATCCGGGTGCGTAGGAGGATTGTTCGATTTGCTAAGGAAGGACGGTGAGTGGTCCTAACTTGTTCTAAAGTTGGTTCGAGCATGAGTAGTGTGTGTGTGTGCAAGTGTGCTTGGTAGGCCACTTCCTTTTAATCCAAGTAGCTAACTTAGTCTAATTTCCTTAAATGCTATGTGCTTGATGACTATGCTCAAATGCTTGTGATTAGATGGTACATGTATATGTATATCATGATGTGGATATATGTGTTGAGCATGAATGTGTTGATGATATGTGGTTGGTGATACATGTTGTGGTTATAATAATTGGCACTAAAAATTACCGGTTGTAAATGATCGATCATTAGGATAGTGTGCACACAAATTGAGTCAAAACGTACGTGGCCTTGATGGCGTTAAGTCATCAAGGAGGAGTACGGTGATGTAGCATTCCACCGGAAGCTTATTATATTTCTACGGGATGATGAGTGGAATCCCATCCGTAGGGCATGTGGCGATGAGTGGAATCCCGCACATGCAAGGTCCGGTGATGAGTGGAATCCCACCGAGGTAAAGTGTTGTCAAGGTTTTAATCCGCACAATCGGGGTAATTAAAGTGGCCAATTAAACTTGTTCATGAATTGTGATATATGATGGTGATATGTGGTTTTGATATATGATATTGCATGATGATCTAATGATGCTTAATCTTGCTAGGATTGAGAGACCATATTTGCCACTCGAAAGACTAGCTAAGTCTACTTGGTTATGTGCAATGCTTGATATGTAGGAGTTTAGGATTACATGCTTGAGCCCTGCATTGTTGTTGTTTTTCGTTTTAGAGCACCCTCACTAAGCTTATAGCTTACGCTCTCAATGTTCAACAATGCAAATCATTAGCGTGGTGTTAGCTCGAGGCAAGGCAAGAAGGGCATCCAAGTTTGTAGCTCAAGTATGGTTACCGATTTTGTAATAGCTAGCAATGTGGCAAGTGTCTTTGTATGAGCATGTGTAACTCATTTGATGGATGTTGATTTTGGTTTGATTATGGATTGTATGCATGTAATGCCTTGATGATGGTTGATGTGTATGATGGCATGCTTTAGGGTGTTTAGGTTGCCTTATGTATGGATGCAAACCTCTTGAGTTTGACTTGTGCTTTTAAGACCATTTGAGCCTTCAAGTATGCTTATTAATGCCTATATCGCTCATTAAATTGAATGCTATGTATGATTGCTTAAATCCATGTTTGATTGACTCCCTTGACTTAAATATGCATGCTTTATGGTTGGCTTGCCTTAGGGATTGATGATAGTGTGTTGGTTGAAGGGTTAGAGGGATTTAGGGGCCTCCTTGTGCTCTAAATCAGCTCAAACCTGCAGTTTCGTAGCTGGGGTATCGATACCGTTGATCTGGTATCGATACTACCCTGTGGTTTTAGGCTTCGTGTATCGATACTCGAGGGGGAGTATCGATACCTTTTTGGCCACTGGTGCTACTGTCGATTTCGGTATCGATACTCCTCTCAAGGGTATCGATACCGTTGTCTTGGCTTTGACCGTGGGAAGTCAACTTTAGGGGAGGGTATCGATACCCTCATTTGGGGTATCGATACTGTCTCCTCAGGCTGACCAAACCTTGTTGACCTAGTCACAGGGGTATCGATACCCCTCTTAAGGGTATCGATACCGCCTGCAGTGTAACATTAAAAATGGGCTTTTAAGTGCTAGTTTGGGTTCGTTTGATTTCTTCGTAAATTTTGTTCCGCTGTATGATCACTTAGGATGTAATTCTCATCTAGACAATATTAAAATGAAAAAAAAAATAGGGTTGCTAACCGAGGGAGAGTTCCTTAGGGAGTTTTCACTCGGTTTTCCCCGTGTAGCTCACTCGGACCGGTCATCCGGCCAGACCGGGACGAGGGGGTTACATTTGTTGGTATCAGAGCCTGAGGTTACCGAGACCTCGGGCAGGTAAGTGAGGTAAGATTAATGTGTTAAATGCTTGTGTTGTTCGATGCATGATTTGCCATGAATCCTTGATGATTGATTGATCGTATGATGTTTTGAATGCATGAATGGTCGTGTCTCGTGTGAGTGTGTGCCCATTGCTACTACTACTTAATTAAAAAGGATTTTTGAAAGAGGAATACTTGAGCACTATTGGACCCTTGCTTTGGCTAACGTAATCCTATTTGTTTCTTGTTGTAGTTTATACCTTGCTAGTTGAACCATGAGACCACGTGGGAGGCCTAGGATGGTTCGACCGGAACCACGGGCAGAGGCTCCGAGAGTTGAGCCAGTTGTGAGAGTTGAGGCTCAAGTGGGAGAGCCAGTGGTTGGAGTTGGAGCTCCTCCACCACCTCCTCTACCGGGAGTGGGAGGCGAGGCCGGGCCCGAAGGAATGGGACCACAAGGTGGCCAGGGTGGCCAAGGACCGGCCGGAATTGACTTAGCTCCGTTGGTTCAGGCAATAGCCGGAGCGTTCCAGGCTGCAGTTGCTGGGGGTCAGGCAGCTCATCATCAGGGTGAGGGCACCGGGTTGCCATTAGAGAGACTTCGGGGCCTTGGGGCCGAAGAGTTTAGAGGTGCTACTCCGGAGAGGTCAGAGATGTGGTTAGAGAAGACCGTCCGTATCCTTGCTCAGATGGGGTGTACTGGTGATCGTAAGTTGGGCTGTGTTGAGTCCTTGCTTCAGGGTGATGCCTACACCTGGTGGGTCACCGTTACTTCGGGGTTGGATGAGGCCGAGATCACTTGGGAGTTCTTTGAGACAGCTTTCCGGAAGAAGTATTTGGGTCCGCGATACCTCGATGAGAGGAAGAGAGAGTTTATGGCATTGTCTCAGGGGAGTATGTCTGTGACTGATTACGAGATTCGATTTGTCAGACTGAGTCAGTATGCACCTGAACTTGTACCTACTGAGGTGGAGCGTTGTAACCGCTTCCGATATGGGCTGAATGAGGAGATCAAGACTTATACTCTAGCTTCTGATTACTTTGATTTTGATGTCTTGGTCTCGAGGGCCAAGGACTTGGAGCACAGTTTGAGTTTGACCAGGCGGTTAGGCGGATCTAGTTCAGGTTATCGATACTGTCTCCTCAGGCTGACCAAACCTTGTTGACCTAGTCACAGGGGTATCGATACCCCTCTTAAGGGTATCGATACCGCCTGCAGTGTAACATTAAAAATGGGCTTTTAAGTGCTAGTTTGGGTTCGTTTGATTTCTTCGTAAATTTTGTTCCGCTGTATGATCACTTAGGATGTAATTCTCATCTAGACAATATTAAAATGAAAAAAGAAAATAGGGTTGCTAACCGAGGGAGAGTTCCTTAGGGAGTTTTCACTCGGTTTTCCCCGTGTAGCTCACTCGGACCGGTCATCCGGCCAGACCGGGACGAGGGGGTTACAATTCTTTCCCTCACTATATATACCCACTCTATTGTTTCATCTTTATCATCAAAAATTCTAAGAAAGCAAAATTTCTTAAGCTAGTTTCTCGGCATCCAAACACTCAATTTCGCTCAAATAATGGCAATGATTCCTAACTTCTTCGGCAATCGACGCAGCAGCAGCATTTTCGACCCATTTCCGATGGATTTATGGGATCCATTCAAGGACTTTGATTTCCCAACGGCAACACCATTCCCTCAACTTTCCCGAGAAAATTCCGCTTTCGTTAACACCCGTGTGGACTGGAAGGAGACGCCGAATGCGCACGTGTTCAAGGCGGACCTACCAGGGCTGAAGAAGGAGGAGGTGAAGGTGGAGATCGAAGACGATAGGGTGCTTCAAATCAGCGGAGAGAGGCACGTGGAGAAGGAAGACAAGAAGGACACGTGGCATAGGGTGGAGAGGAGCAGCGGGAAGTTTTCGAGGAGGTTTAGGTTGCCGGAGAATGTGAGAATGGATGATGTGAAGGCTTCGATGGAGAATGGGGTTCTTACCGTTACTGTCCCTAAAGTTGAGAAGAAGAAAGCTGAGATCAAATCTGTTGAAATTTCTGGTTAGAACCGGAAACATGGAATATTGTCGTTTGCTACATTTTGATTGCTGTCTCTGCTTTAGTTCTGTTTGAAGGTTGCCTCTTGTATGGTTGCAATAATGTAAAAAAGTTTAAATCAATGTGATCATATCATATGTTTTGAGAAGTTCTCAAATGATTGCACAGAATAATCTTCTAAGCTTGGCGAACCACTGAAGCTGGGTTGGGTTGAATTGAATATTTAAAAATATAATTTGTGTCGATGAATCCCAATACTCAATTGTTTCTTCCTCAAAATTAATGAAATCTTTGCTTACATAATCCTCTGTGTTCCCATTTATGCTCTGGGCATAAAAAGCAAGAAGATTTTCTTCCATACTTCAATACCCAACCCAACAATCGCTTTCTCCTCTCGCTCTCGTTAACATGAAATATTCGCATTCTAAATCAAATCCAAATTGAATAAGCGTATGTGGTTTTAATAAGGTCGTCAATCACCCTCCTTTTGCAGGTTTGCAAGTAATCTTCTCCATCTATGAAAAATATTGTAGATTTACATAATTATCAAATTAGAGACTTAAAATATCTCGGTTGGTATCAATATTTTAATTTTTTTAAAAAAATAACAAATTAGTATACAGGTGGTAAATGGGTCGTTTGTGATGATGGATGGAGTTATTTTGAGTTTGATTGCAATTGGTTTAGGTTTAGTTTGATTTTAATTCGAATTTATGGTGTTTCAATTGGTTCAGGTCATATTAGATAATAAGAGATCGATTAGATCGATCAGTTTCAATCGGGTTTTTAAGTCATGTCGGTTTTTTACACCTTTATATATTGCTTTATAAAGCTGGTATATTTAGTTTTGTGTAAGTTGTGTGACAATTCACTGCCTATCTTTTTATTTCGAGTTATCTTTGGTTAGGGTTGCTTTCGGTTTGCATAAAATCGATTCGAGTCTATTTAGTTCAACTAAAATTCTGGTTAATTTTTGTTCGCTTTATATTGGGTTTCAGATCAAATTTGAATTATCATGTTCAGTCGATATAAGGGTCAGATAAATTAGTTCGGTTCTTGGGTCACAATTTCAAGTCTGGTATACATGGATAAAATTCATAACCTATATATAATATGGGGACTAATAGAAGAATTTGACCAATCTCCTGCATTCACTTGGTGGTGGGATTTTTGAAGCCTGTCTTCGTCTGGACTAAGACTATGCAGTGATGATGAGCAAAAAGCTTGGGTTTAGTCACCAAAATAACATAATTATGCTCTGTTTCTTGCTCTTATTCGGGACTAGTCATGCTAATCATCAAGCTCCAAATTTCATTAGCATAACTTAAACCAATATACAGATTTCTACGCTAACAATCAACGAATAAAAACATTTTCTTTCACTCTTTTCCACTACGTTTTCAATCATCACTCTCACGAGGAAGTTAAAGTTGCCACGACACAGCTAAAGTACTCGTCTTTTGATCCAACCCAACTTTAGAGAAAATTGTTCATTCTCAGTAATGCTCTATTTAAAATGACATAATTCGAATATCTAACAATTTGGGTATGCAATAAGATTGTACATTTATTTTGATCTAATTTATAAAATTTGATAAGGGTGAGTAAAGCTCGAATCGATTCGAACCATTTTGGAGCTGCTTTTGCCAGAGTATCGAGGGCTTCACCTTCTTAACAAGCATAAAAAGCAATAGGAATGTATCTATACAACGACCAAAAAAACTTGAAATTTTAACCAATTCAATGGCCAAAGATCAGAATGGAGAACCAAAAGAATCCACCATTGAGCAAAATTCTAATATGTCGGTGGCTCTAAAATCCACCTTTGAGTTTTATCCACCATTTTATGCTTCCTTGTTTTAACTGCAGAATCTCATGCAAACTACAGAAGCAATGACTAGGAACCATAAATTGTAGCACTACACTAAAAATGAAAGCTAAAATGAACAACAAAAGCAGCAGCAGTTGGTCTTCCTGGTAGAAATTGCATTCTTAGTGAACTTTGGCTTGAGGAACTCATTCCTCATTGACTAATGCTACCTGGTGTGTGTCCGCATAACGCAAATAGGTTCCATCGGAAAACAGTATCCGGTCCCTGCAGCCGCCATATTTATTCGAAAGCCGATTATAATTTCATTCTACTACCTTTATTTCGGAATATTATTCAGTATTTGAAGGGGGGAAAATCCAACTTACAAATGAAACAGATACCATCCTTCAAACACACCCTGGTTAGGCGGATTAGGTACAACCTAAAAACAGTAAGCACACCATTTGTTAATGTTATTTAAGGTACGAAGGCACTGAGATTGTGTCTGTAAACAATGAAAAGAACGAACTTACGAATCTCTCGCCGATGTGTTTGTTGCATCCATTGCAACTGACACCCACCACTGGCTTTTGATATTGAAACCGAGGAGACATTGTATCATCGGTTCGCACATTGTCACTGTATATCAATGAAGCACACAGATTAAATGACACACAATGAAATGCAGTTTGGGGGGATTGTTTTCTTCAATGAGAGGTATCTTACGCGGCGCGGCAGAGCATTCCATCCACCGTCCCTTCTGCAAACTGAAAATTTGGTACACAGTAAGCAAGTTTCTGAGTTTTCTTGCATGACAAGTCAGTTGGAAGTTGAATCCCACGCAAAGAACACAATCAAGAATTGAAGTTCCGGTAGCAAAAGAACAATATATATACATATATATAGAGAGAGTTTATACGCGGCCAAGGTTGTTGTGAGCAGAGACGATGTGATTTCTGCAGAATCTGCATCCCAAGCAACGATTCTGAGTGTACAATTGAGATCTGATGGTGTTTGAAGGCCCCGCCATAGGAATGGGAATAATGATGTAGTTCGACTGTTCCAGCTGAGTCCAAGAAACGCCAAGAGTTATATCAAAAGCTCCATACTTCAGAGGGATAGCCAAATAGTTAAAAAGAAACAAGTGGTTTCTTGATTGTGAGTTCTTACCGGTTTTGATCTGCTGAAATGGTTGAAGCTTCTTCTAAGGAGAAATATGAATGGTTCAAGGGGTTTGTATAAAGAAAATAAAAGCATATGCCAATGGGCCATTGTTTTTTTAGTATGCAATACGGGTTAGTCCAAATTAACCAGCACAAAACACTAAAAATCGGAAGGACAAAATAAATGTGATATTTTAATATTATATTTTATTTTTAGATGATATTTTGAACAAATATGATAATTCAAAAATTAATTTAAGATTAATATTTGACCGACTTGAAATAATTATTTAATATTTTTATTGACTAATATTAAAATAATTTTGTTACGCTATTAAAAAAACAATTTATTTTGTAAGGATCGTTGCTCGTGATAATTTAAAAATAATATAAAATTATTTTTCAAAAATGATATTTTAGGATTAATATTTCACTAACTCGAAATAATCATTTATTATTTTTATTGATACTAATTTTAAAATGATTTCTTTAAAAGGATTGTTACCTGTGATAATTTAAGAATCATATCGGTATGTATATTAAGTTGTCAAGAGATTATTGAAATATGAATTAGACCAAGGGAGAAATTTAAAAGTATTTTTTTATATGATCAGTAAAATTTATTTTATTTTTATTAGCTCATTTATTTTATATTTGAATATTATATTTAATTTAATTAATCACCTGATAATTCATTGATCGATTTAAAATTTATATCAAACTTATTAAAGAAACAATATTTGAAAAAAAAAATAAGTTTCACTCTTTACCAATCCTCGCAAATGTAGTATACTGATATATTCAAATTATAAAAATAATTAAACTAATTATCTAATTTTTCTTAGAATTCCGGCCAATGGGAAGAAAATTCTAGTATGATTACAAAATAATTCAACAATATTTGTTGAATTTGTGTCATCCCACAAAATAAATGCCTTTCACTGTAAAATCCTTGTTTTAACAGCAGAATCTCATGCAGCCAACAGCAATTACACTACAAACCAAAAGAGGAAGCTAAATTAAAAAACAGTTGCTTCTCCTTGTAGAAATCGCATTCTTAGTGAACTTCAACTCGAGGGACCGGACCGATTCAGTCATCCGAGACTGGCATGCGAGTGTCAGCATAAATCGACCGGGTTCCATCCCAATACAGTATCCGGTCCCTGCAGCCGCCATTTTCATTCAGAATCAGAAACCAACTTCCTAATGTAGTTGTAGTAGCTATTATTTCAGGAACTTACGAATGAAGTAAAAACCTTCCTTCAAACACATTATGGCATTGGCGAGGCAGATTAAGCGCAATCTGGAAACAGTAAGTGCAACACAATTATATATTACAGGCAGTCAAACTCAAATAGTGTTTGTAAACAGAAAGGAACTCACAAATTTCTCGCCGAGGTGGCTGTTGCATCCGTTGCAGTAGATATTCACAACCGGCAGACGAAATAGAAACCGACGAGACGATATATGATTGGTCCGAACATTAACACTAGACATCAACGAAGCACAAAGATTAAATCATAATTCATTACACCATCGAATTTAGTTTGGGTTATTGTTTTCTTGGATGAGAAGTATATATATATATATATATATATCTTACGCATTGCGGCAGAGATATCCATCTATCGTCCCCGCTATCTGAAAATTTGATTAATGTTGCACTTTAAGTAATAATCTTACATCTCAGTCTGAACTTAAATACATATATCCGGCAAGAAATCAAGAATTGAAGTAACAAAATTGAAATAAGAATCTTGATATATATATATATAGAGAGAGAGAGAGAGTTGATACACGTTCAGTGGTGGTATTCATTTTGGCAAGGTGGTTTCTGCAACGACGGCATAAGAAGAAGCGATTCTCATTATTCATCTGATATCTGACGGTGTTTGGAGGCGTCGCCATTGAAATAGAAGAAAGAACTTTGACAAAATGTGTTACGGCTGAGTGAAAACAACAGGAGGTTTCTTGATTTTCGGAAATGGATTTATACGTACCTGTGAGGTGATCTCGCGGGAAAATATTGCTGAAACTTTAAACTACATAATACATGGTGAAAGTACCTGTTTGGTCCTTTTTTATAGGATTATGTCAATGTAATCCTTCTACTATTAAATTGATCAATTTAGTCCTATACTAATATAGAAAGGGTAAAGAACACCATTACTCACTAAACTTTGATTGTATTTCTATTTTGGTTCCTAAATGATAAAATGTTGCAATTCTAGCACTAAACTTTTCAAATTCATGTTTTTAGTCACTAGACTGTTAATTTTAAAACATTTGGATGACATGGACTTCTTTTTGCTGATGTGGAAGCTAATGAATTTTTATTCATTTTATTTGATGTGGCAAAAATAATTCTTTTTTTATTCATCTTCTCCAAAATTAGCATTTTCCCTCCCATTTAAAGTCATTGTCAAAACCATCAATTTTAGTTTTTTTTTTCTACCACTCTAGACACAAATG
This sequence comes from Hibiscus tridactylites, assembly GCA_958450335.1. Taxonomy (NCBI): domain Eukaryota; kingdom Viridiplantae; phylum Streptophyta; class Magnoliopsida; order Malvales; family Malvaceae; genus Hibiscus; species Hibiscus tridactylites. The sequence continues at coordinate 43,434,994 of OY288292.1, forward strand.
AACTTATCTTATTATCCTCTTTCACTATATTGGTTTAGAATTGGGGTCTTGGAGTTGTTGTCTCGTTTTGTTGCGTGTATGTCTTTAGATATGTTAGATGTTACTCTTAAATATTTTTTGGTGATTATACGAATCAACTAAATTAAATTCATAGAAAATTAAATTAGAATACCACCCCAAGGAACCAACGCCATTCATCGAAATAAGAAGAAAAACGGACCCCCTTCGGTAGGTGGAACAAGAAAAATTTAATAACAATGTCAAAATATGAAAAGTTAGTGTCGAATTTAAAATAAAATAGAGTTTGTTTTTGAAATATAAAACACTAATACCCTCATTTTAGATTTCCCCTCTGAAATTCAATCAATCCCTACTAGACCATTATACATAATCAGGAAGCAACAAAATCTGATTCGCACCGACAAGAAGTAACAAAAGCATAACAATCTAAACCTGACGCAGACCATTCTCCCCGAAGAAGCATGCATCGGAACCCCAACTTCTTAGCTTCCCTAAGAACAACTCATCTGAAGGAGATGCCTTTACCACTTCCGTATGGATCGGATTTTCATATAAATCGGGGGTTGACTTGAATTCCAAGCCCTCAAACTCGCTACTACTTATGTCGCCAATGCACAAACACGAAATAAATTAAGATTGGCTTAAGAGAGATACACGGCCACCGCAGTTGTTCATGTTGGCGACATAAGAAGGAACGAGTTTGATGATCCCTTGGAATTGGTATTGGAATGATGGTTGGGAGCCTCGTCATTGGAATGGAAGACAAAACTTTGAAGAGAAGTTAATGATTCTCTAAATTAGGTTTAAGCTTCTTTGAAGGAGCATTGGGAATGGTTTCATGGGTAACTATCGTAGCATATATTTTTTCAATGTTTATATTATAAAAAATTTAAAAATCTTGAATTTATAAAAACCTTAAAATTCTTAAAAAAATCCCAAATATTTAAATTTCTCTCCTTCCACCATCGATTCAATCATCATCAATACCCATGCCTTTATCGGACCACCACGACTAAAAATCTCATCATCATGTGGTTGAAAATCGACGAATAAACCGTCGACGGGCATCCAACAATAACAAAAAGAGGTTGATTAGGTTATGACCACCGACTAGTGGTGGGAGATATCAAACGGTGAGATACGCGACGCTTGGGTGGTGAATAGTGAACCACCGACGTGTGGGGATGTCAGACGGTGAGAGAAATATGGTCTGCATGTTTCATTTGTTGGTAAAGTGAACTGCAAAACAGCTGTTAGTACTGACTGGAAAAGTAAGCAAAAACAGAACGTAAAATGATTGACCGTGTCGTGGTATGGTGGCCACTGCCTTAGAAACAAAACTGCCCCGAACAGTGTAGTCGCTTCACGGGCAGGCTGTCCCCCGAGGTGCACACGGACGCTCCTTGAATCGTACACTCGACTCTCGGAGTGAACAACAGTGGAACGGCTCGAACAAATGGAGAGAAAACAGAGAGAAGCTGGAATGTGTTTGATTGTTGTGTTGTTCAAATGCTGCATGCAGCAGCTCTATTTATAGGCTGAAAACCATGTCTATAAATGACATTTCACATGCACAATAATTACAGAAATTAATCTGTATAACAGCCATCTTAATTCTGCTGTAACAGACTCTAATAAACACTGTTTTAATTCTGTAATAATCATGATGTTACAGTTTGAACCTGACTGAAAAACAGTCTATATTCATCCACTGAACAGACTGTATTAATTCGAATAAACTGCACTGTTCTGAACGTTCGAATTAAATCAAATAAAATTCTGAACGTTCGAATCAATTCAAACAGTTTTATCAAGCCTATAAATAAGAAAAAATTCTTTCACATATAATCTTTTATTCATCAGAAAATTCCTACGAATTTTCTCCAAAAAGAATATATACGCGCGCGTACGTGTCAAAGACACGTGTTACCCTTACCCTTACCCGGGCCCGGCCGGACGGCGGCGGCGGCGGTGCGCGAGGACTTCCCTTGTTCTTTCCCACTCAACAAGGGAGGGAGGAAGCATGGGTATAAATACCCTTCCCTAGCTATTTTCCCAACCAATGTGGGATATAGCTTTGCCTTTGGTAACTCCTTGAAGCATTACCAACATCATTGAAAGAAATTACAACTTTAAAATTTTTAAAGAAATTCAAAAATTAAAATAATTAAAAAAAACATGCCACATGACATATTCTGATTGGATGACAATTTTTTTAGCGGTTGTTGATAGAAAAACCTTATTTAAGTAACGTAAGGAAACATTAGACACTTATTTGGCCCAAAAATAATTCAAACACCTAACCGAAAAAAATTGTATAGTTTGAGAACTTATTTTACGGTTAAACCTTATTTTTTTTTATCTCATTCTTAAAACGTAATATTTATATACGAATCTTTTCCAATTTCAGATAGAAGTTAAACAAATAACAAGATTCTTAAACAAGTCTTGTTTCTTTTTTCGCAAAGAGAAATATTTTATATTGATGAAAGACACATCGAAACATTAGGTAAAATTTAGAGACAAATTTGTAGATAAAAACGATATCTAAACACAAAAATAAGTCGCACAATACACCTCACACTCAATCTAAAGCAACAGGAAAACGACTCCTCAAATCACACATAAAACAGTGCAAACTTATTACACAAAATCAATCACTGTTGTCAACAATTTCTAGAGTAATTAGTTAAAGCTCTCAGTCGACACCCTTCTCTTCTTCTAAGATGTTAAGAATTGTTTAAAAAAATCAACTATCACTCGTTCTCTACATAACATGCACTCACAAGCATAGCAATGCAACAATGCCTAATAAACCGAAAAATATCACTAATAAGATCACCATGTGCCCAAATATCCTCACAAAATAACCAAATAAAAAAGACACACCAGCCCCAATAAGACTGAAAGAACAAATCTCATTCGACCCGAAATCGGACCATATTGGAGTCTCCCAAAGAGAACAAATGCGCCCTCCCTTAACACTTCAACGAGCTTCACCCTATATGACATTAAAGCAAAACTCAGCAAGACGACCAACACCATACCGCCTCCCAGGTTATAATATGGATGATTCAAAAACCGTCCAACCTTGCCAATTCATAAACCAACCCTCTTTGCTTCTCTTAAAATCACTTTTCTCGGCAATAGGCCTAAAAGCCACCAACTCACAACCGTCGACTTTCTCATGACACCAAAGGGCAGACGGTCCTTCTAAATTAAGATCCACATCCTCTCTGGTGCTTTCAGGTTGAGGACGTGGTTTGTGCAACCATTAACACCACACAAGGGTGGCCTGTAACATATGGCCTAGCAGTCTTCAAGAATGTGATGCAGATGCTTGGATAGTTAGGTTTAGTCTTAAGAAGCACATTTTTGGTTTGGACAGGGGTGATGACAAGTTTCTCGGTCTCCAATGGTTTAACAACAGTGACTGCGTGGTTTCAGCTGAAGAACAAAAGAAGAGAACATCTTTGAGTGCAGCATTGATTAGACGAAGAAGGTTTCACCTTCAACTTAAATGGTTTATCTTTCGAGTATGAACCTTTTGTTGCAAACATAGCAGTAAAGAGGAGCAATTATTATATACTAAACTCAAAACTGTGTTTTAGAGCGCAACAAAAATGCTCACTTCAATTAGTTCGCCTGCACTAAACTAAACATCCCTTGTAGAATTTGTGACCTTCCACTTTAATTTTTCTCAACATTTCGTCTACTCCGAATCTTCCTTTTCGGTTTTGGTTTCCTTATCGTTGGCGGTTCCTTCGTTGGTTTCCTCATCGGCGGCTCCCTCGTTGGCGGTTCCTTCGTTGGTTTCCTCCTCATCGGTTTCGGTTTCCTCATCGACGTTTCCATCGTTGGTTCCCTCATCTGGGTATGGGCCAGTGCCAGTGCCACTATAACGCAACTGGGTTCCATCAAAAAATATCAGCCGCCTGACGTGCTCGCCTGTGTCAGCTTTAACCAACATCTTTCCATTCCAAAATAGCAACCGATTCCTGCAACCGCCATTTTCATTCAGAAACCAACTTCGGTCCTTATATCGGAAATTCGGAATATGATTTCACTATTTGAAGGGGAAAAAACTTACGAATAAAAGAAAACCTTTCCTTCTAATGGATAAGGACGAGGCGGATCATTCTCACCGGCCGCCACCTGAACTCGGTAAATGCGAAAAGGCACTCAGATAGTGTTCGATTCGATCGACCAAAGGAAACACAAAACAGAGGCATAAAAAGAATGTAAACAACTTACAAATTTCTCTCCAATGTGTCTGTTGCAATCCTTGCAATGGACATTGTTGACCGGCAAATCATAGATAAACCTATAAATCGTATCATGGGTCTTCACATTGAAACTATATATGAACAAAGCACAAAGATTAAATTATAATCACTCTTCTTTATTACGCAATGAAATTAAAATGCAGTTTGGGTGATTTGAGTTCTTACGAATGGTTGCCGAGAGGTCCATGCACCTCCCCTCGTATCTGAAAATTCGATTCAAAGTAAGCAAATTTTTAACTATTCATTTCCAAAGAAGTTAACTTAAATCCCACGAACAACACAATCAAGAATCTAAGTTCCAGTAGTGAAATAAGAACATATAAAGAGAGAGTTGATACAGGGCCGAGGCAGTTGATTGGGTGGAGGACGGGAGTTCTGCAAATACGACATAAGAACCACCGAGTTTGAGCATTCAGATGATGTAGACGGCGGATTGGGATTGGGTTTGGGTATGGAGGGTTCGCCATTGGAGGAAATGATCTTCTTTGATTGTTTCTGCTGAGCCTGAGTCCAAGAATTGAAACACCCAAAGTTATATTATGAAGATGAGAATTCAGAGGTTTCTTGATTCTGACTTCTTAGTCTTACCACTTTGGATTTTCTGAATGGAGTTTAAGCTTCTTTGGAGGACAAATGGGAATGGTTTCACTTTCATGAGCTTTATATAAAGAGAATGAAAGCAGATAGGTTCTTTCTCGGTTATAACTGTCAATAGTGAAAGGGATCTGGCGGGAAAACACTCCTAAAATTAATCATATCACATTATCAAAACGTACTAGGGATGGAAATTATCTGCCTCTAAGTATGCCCATATTTGTGCCTCCACTTTAAAATAGTGAGTTTAAGGTTTAGGGTTTGGGGTTTAAGGTTGGGGCTTAGGGTTAGGGTGTAAGGAATTAGGGGTAGGGTGTATTTTTTAGGGTTTAGAGTTTAAGGTTTAGATATGAAAATTAGGGTTATGGGGTAAGATTTAATTTTTAAGTATTTTTAGACAGGGGCATAAAAGGAGGCATGGTTAGGGGGCAGGAGATTTTTAACCACGTACTAGATTAAACCCATAGGAAAACTAAATTTTGAGGTACACAACATACATATGGTATATATTTATACTACAAATGGCAATACACACAAACATCCCCTAATGTAAATGTTCAACTCATATCAAGTGCTTCAATAAAAGTAGATAACATAAAAACACTAGTGAGAAATTGCAAGGAGAGCTTGTGATTGCTTCTCATAGCGGAACCCATTTCTCTTAGAGTCATCTGCAGACCAAATAAATATCCATGAAGTTTGTTCTAACTTTTGAGCCTACTGCAGGCAACAAAGAAGCTGTTTTTCGGTGTCAAGCCACCGCTCCCGTCACTTATAAAGCTGGCTAAAACATTACCACCGTTATAGTTAGAGCTTTGGGTGTTGAAGTAATTGATAAACTAAGAGACGGTTGTTCCTTGATTATAGGCATAAAACTGGAAGTTGACATAGTCTATGAGGTCACCATAGCTTTTCCACAAGGCCTTGTAATGGCTTTGAACATTATCATCATCAAATGGAGCTATGGAAGTGAAAGAGATCACTTCATTCTTCTTGAGGGTTTTTATAAGTTGTCCAATGCACTCAGTGAAAGTTTAGGGTCGACATTGAAGTGCTCGTAGTCAATATCGATCCCGTCCAAGTTGTATTGTTGAATGATATATGTGAGTGAAGAATGTAACCCCTCGTCTCGGTTTGGACGACTGACCGATCCGAGTAGGTTACACAGGGAAAACCGAAGCGAAACTCGTTAAGGCTCCACTTCGATTAGCAACCCTAGAAATTTTTTCTTTAATTATCTTGTCTAAATGTATCGTTAGATCCTAAGTGTGAAAATGACAGCGGAAAAAGATGACAAGACGATACAAACGGAACGTAAGGTAATTTAAATTTACCAAGTGACATGTTAGTCCATTTTCATGCTTAACGACCCAAACTACACATAAACGATGCATACGAGATTCACAAGAAAGCTTACAACAAACAGAACCCAAGCCTAACAATTCGAGAACCTTTAAAGATGCCAAAAGCCCAAATTACAGGCATGTGTTTCGAAACAGGCTTTCCCGGTTCGATACACGGGCCCCAGTTTTAAAAGCCAGACCAGCCGTACCGATATAGTCCACCTCGTTTCGATACATGGGTCCATTTCGCCTAAGCGTTCAGAAACACGTTCCGTAACAGGCCTTCACAGTAGCAAAACCGTTTCGGTACGCGTATCGGAACAGGGGCTCACAGTGTCAAACCGTACTGAAACGCGTTTCGATATGGGCATCCCTGGAACCACACCCGTTTCGAAACCACTTCACCCGTTCCGAAACGCTTGCAGTTTGTGTGTTCTTAAAATCCGTTTCTGCATCTCCAAAAGTTCCCAACATGCCTCAAACAACAAGAAACAAGATACAATATGCATACACAAATTCTAGAGGCATTTCACCCTACTTCAAGCATGACCAACACTTATCATACATCCAAGACCCAACCATTCAAAAGGACATACATCCAAGGCTAACCAAAGCTAAGCATACCATACTACTTAACCAACAATCAAGGCAATCAACACAAGATAAACATTTAGATAGAAACTTGCATACAAGCATGCATACTAAACCACTTCATTCATAGAAAACAATCACCTACCTAAACATTGCATAACATGGTTTTCATGCCTTCAACATAAGAACATAAGCATCTCATAAACACATGGTTAAAAACCTTCAAATACAAAACACTTAGGCATCAACATAAACATGGTTTACAAATCCATCAACACAAAGCATAACAACATAAAGCCAACACAAAGGAGTCTAGATACACGCTCCTAAAACACGTAGCATTTCCCATTGCTAAACTACTACATTATTTACCAAACCGTACTTGAGCAACTACCACACGCTTGGACGCCATTTTCTTTGCTCCTTGCTAACTCCACGCTAATGATCTGCATTGTCGGAAAAAGGAGAGCGTAAGCATAAAGCTTAGTGAGCGGAGCTCGAAAACATAACAACGACAATACAGGGTTCAAAGCTTTCTTTAAAACAAAAGCCAACACATACAATTCATTCAACGACATAATCCTCTTACTAACATACAAGATCAACCATAAGTCAACAACATAGACATTTATCATGGCATCACACTTCATGGTATGCATAAAGGCATAATCTTAGATTTAAAGCAAAACCATTAAGAGGGAAATGATATAGTGAGACACAAACATGGACAATACATGGTATGCACAAGCATAACCAAAACACAGTGGGACCACACATCACCATTCGACTAGTAGTTTTCCGATGGGACTACACATCACCGTACTCTTCTACTAGTCACTACCGGTGGGACCACACATCACCGTAGTCTTCTACTAGTCACTACCGGTGAGACCACACATCACCGTAGTAACGACAACCATAACGTGAGGTTTGACACCAACAACGACTACATAACAATATTAAACAAAGAGTAGAAACAATCTAAAAACATCATCACATCACACATATCATGAGAACCGAAAATCAACCAACAACGAGATTATGTGAACTTACTCTTGAGTTTAGGTTAGTCTCCAAGACTCCACCCAAACCCCAAACCTTCGTCGAACATAAATAAGATTCCACCAACCATGCAATACGATATACAAATCACCATCATGCAACATGGATACACTATATCATGCATGACCAAAACACCTTGTAACAAAATCCACAATTATGCACAATCTTACTTCTTACAGTCTTACCAATCACAAATGGTCTTACTTACCATTTCCGTGCACAACCTGCACCAACTTACATATATTTTACAAGGCATATCAACAACACCATGCATGATCAACAACATAATAACAAACAACATGCTTCCTCCCAAAGTATTGAAATTTCATGCATAACAAGTTATCACCACGAGTAATGAAAAACAAACGGTAAAAAGGGGAATTTAAAGAGGCGATACACATCAACTTACTCTTGAGTTTAGATTGAACTTTCAAGCTCAATCTAAACTCTTTCAAAACCATCTTTGAACCAAAACGTTGCTTAAAAACATTTCCACTCACCATTCGCACACCAATGCAAACCACAAGGTCGTTTCAAGCTTCCGAACTTTCCGGGACCGCGTCCGAACCACCCAAGGCCAAATCTGCTGTTTCTAACCAATCAAAAACAATGTATTAACCTCTTAATCAACCACAAATTTACTGTTATACATCAGCTCACAATTCCATAATATTTTCTCAACAATTCAAAGCTTAAATCCTCCCAAATAATCTCATTTTCGTACTCCAGCAAAACCCAGCCAAAAACTCACTTATTTCACTTCTAAAATCCACCCCTAAGACTAGTTTCGGGTATACTATAATTAAGCAACATTTTTAACATGTTATGACTTCAAAATAAACTTTAAAAACACCCCAAAACACTGCCCTAAAAGACCTATACATGATTTCACCCAAAATCCCCACTTTTCATAAATCTTGAAATTTCAAGGTTGAGAATTAATGAGTTTTGCAAATCCAACTTTAATTTAAGTTAAATTTAAGTAAAACAAGGAAAAGAAAAAGAGGATTTACCTTCAAAGGTCTTCAATGGAGGAAAGGAGAAGAAGATGAGAGAATAGGGTTTTTGGAAGAAGATGAGTGGTTTTGATTTTCAAAACCCTCTTAAAATTTTCATTAATGGCGTTATCATAAATATTGAGAACTTTTATAAAAATCAGCTCTTTAATTTAAATTTAACCCGAAACTAATCCTAGATCAAAACCGATAACTCCCGGGCCTAAAACCAGGGTGTTACAACTCTCCCACACTTAAGGAATTTCATCATCGAAATTACCTGACAAAAAGTGATACGGAAACCGTTTCTCTATATCTTCCCTTTTCTACCCAAGTGACTTCTTCCGCACCTCTGTGTCGCTACTTAACCCTGATAAGCTCGATAGATCTCCCACACAACACTAAAGGTCAACAATGCACATCTCAACACGTCCTCTAATATTTGAATATCTCTCTCTGACTAATCATCGGACTGAGGGCGATACGATGTACTAAAATTCAGACGGGTACCCAAAGCACTAAGCGAACATTCCCAAAATCTAGCTATAAACCTCGAATTTCTACCTAACACAATCGACTTCGACACACCACGCAAACTCACAATCTCACTGATGTACAAATCGACCAACCTATCTAGAGAGTAGGTCGTATGAACGGTGTTGAGTGTGCAAAAGTTCTATATTTTACCTCTTATTTAACCCATATTTCTGCTGCATTCAAGCATAATTCATTGCATTTAGGTAAAGTTTCACATATGCATCACAATTAGATAAAATAACACAGTTGTTACTAATTTTGGCTACTTTTGCAGGTATCTACGGTGGCAGACTCAGGACAACGAAGGAGCAGAGCTGGAACACAGGGCTGGAGTCGAGAAGCAAGATGCTACCGTGGCCACTGCCGTGGCAGCCATGACGACAACATTGGTGAAAGGGAAAAGTGAAGTGGAGCTCGACAGATAGAGGAATTCAAGCCGGTCTATCGTGGACCACTCCTATATTTTTCTAAGCCTTGAGGCAGAATGAAGGTCAAGCCCAAAGTCCAATGAAGAAACCCAAAGAAAGAAAAGATGACGAATTAAAGGCATATACTCAGAAGATTTAATCTACAATAGAGTTGTACTTTAATTTAAACTTGTATTCTTGCCATATTAGAAAACTTGGACCCAAGGCCTATATAAAGGCATGTAATTCGACCTAGGAAGGGATATCTCATCTCTAGCCGTCTTCCCCAAAACCCTTGTCGTTTTTCCCCTTCTCATCATGTTCTAAACTTCCTCTAGGGCTAAAGTTTGATTCTGTAAAGTAGTTGCAAGGATTGTACTGTTTTAGGAATTTTCTGTTCAAAGCAATAAAACTTTAGGTTTATTTATTCTGGTTTTCACATATCGCAAGAGTATCGGGAGAGCATTGTGAGGTTATCTATTTGTTTGATATCGAGAGAGTCAAGCATACAAACGGAATAAATACGAGTTTTCCAGCTTATGGTTAAACTATCTCAGCTTAGGGATAAGTATGAGGTTAAGTGGCTAAGGAAGAATTCAACAACATTGGTGTTCACCCTTCGATTAACGCCGGGGGTATCATCTAAGAAGTGTTCAGCAACAGCACTTGGACCTAGGGATAGGACAAGTCATAGCAGGGATTCTTGCCAAACTTGAAGTACAGAGTTGTGCGATCGCTGCCGCGACAACAACAGACTTCTGTCGCGACAGGGACGACGACATAACATAAGTTCTATTCAGTGCAACACCTGCACTACCGAGCAAATCAATACTGGCCTATTTCTTAAACCTGATTTATTACTCTTTTATTCTAGATATTTCTCAAAGATTACTTCATCATTTAATTGAATTCTCTTTCTCTCTCTTGTGCAACAATTCAAGGATGGAGCTATTTCCAGTCCTTGTGGAGACGATATCCGATACTCCAAGTATCACTTTACTACTTGCGTCGTGTACACTTGCACTACATTGCGATAGGACTTTTGACACGCAACAAGTTTTTGGCGCCGTTGCCGGGGACCGACAATATATCTTTACCCTTACATTTACTGCACTTTTTATTTTTAACTTTTATGTTTTTTTTGTATTGTTTACCCTGTGCTTTTCACAAAGTCTTCTGCTTGCTTATGCGCAGATCTAGACGAGGCAAAGAACCTGAGTACGAACTAGACCCTGAAATCGAACGTACGTGCAACCTCAAGAACCGAGTCCGCCTCTTGATAGCAAGAAACGACTATCTTGAGGAACAGTTAGAAGCAATGCACAACAGGGTAAATAATGACCAGAGTAATGCTGAAGATCCTCCCCTAGATGACCAGAATGGACGGCCTGTCGCTGCCGCACGACAGTCCTGCCGCGACTACATGATCAATGATCATGTTGAACTGGAGACCACCTCACATGATGTGGAAGCTGAGAATTTCGAGCTGAAACCCGTTATGTTCAGCATGATAAATTCCGCTGGCCAATTTTGTGGTGCTGCAACAGAGGATGCCCGAGAACACCTGAAAACGTTCCAAGAAATCCGTGGATCGTTTAGATTACCAGGAATAAATTCGAAAATACTGAGGCTCCGGTTATTTCCTCATTCATTGAGAGACAGAGCTAAAACTTGGTGGAATAAACTAACGTCGGGTTCAATACGAACTTGGGCAGATCTCTCTCGTGAATTTTTATCTCGTTTTAATCCTTCTCACCTATATGAGCGATTGCGTAATGAAATTGCTACTTTTCAACAGGAAGATGACGAACCAATGCATGAGGCATGAACAGGTTTACAACTATTTTAAAGAACTGCCCGATGCATGGTTTCCCCGTGTGGAATCAGGTCGTTAAATTCTACAATGCTGCCAATACACACACCCGAATGAGAATAGATTCAGCAGCAAATGGACTACTATTAGATAAAGAACTAGACGAGGCAATGGTAGTGTTGAAAAATCTAGCAAAGAACGACGAGCAATTCCCTACAGCAAGGAGAGGTAAACGAGGGATAACTGTAAAGGATTATGAAGTCGACAATTCCCTGAAGACACATGTTGCATACCTCACAAAAGTAGTGGAAAATCTGTTGCGGAAAGATTCTAAACCTATATATTCTGCAGAAGAAGTATGTGAAACTTGCAGTGGGAACCACAGTTCGGAAGACTGCCCGTTACAATTAGAAGAAGGGATGTATGTTGGAAATTACAACAAGCCAAGAAATTATGACTCCAACAATTACAATCCCAACTGGAGGAAAGATCCCAAGTTTTCTTGGAGCAATCTAAAAAACGCACTTAATCCTCAGATGCAGAATAACCAAAACCAAGGGGCACCTAGAATAATGTCGCGAGAGCAGCCACAGCAGCAACCGCAACAGCAGCCGGTAGCCGCACCTAGTATACTGGAGCAGACATTGGCCACATTCATGTCACAAACAGGAGCTTACATGGCAAACATGGATCACTTTGTCTAGAAGGCTGAGTCATTCATGGACAAGACAGAAATGAGGATGACAAACAATGAGGCTACACTGAAATCCCCGGAGACAAAAATGGGCCAGGTTTCTCAACATATTAAGCCAAGGCAGAACGGAGGATTCCCTAGTGATACTGAGGTCACTAGAAAACCCACACATGAGCAGTGTAAAGCAATTACAACTAGGAGTGGGAAACAACTGCAAGGGCCGGAGATGAAAACCATACCAATTGAGGAACAAACCCTAGATACACTTGCCGCGGACACTGCCCCAACAAAAGAAGAGCAACCTACTATCGACACACCTGTTACGACGGTAGAAGAGACAGAGGCGCAAGAAGAGGAAGCTAAAGAACCTAAGCCTCCTCAGATCCGAATACAATGTGAAGGACGTCTTGAAGATTATCGTCCTCCACCTCATTTTCCACAGCAGTTACAAAAACAGAAACATGAGTACCAGCTCAAAAAGATTTATGATATTTTTAAGCAGGTGCACATTAATATACCGCTGTTAAAGGCCATCAAGCAGATGCCCGGTTATGCGAAATTTCTCAAGGACACCATGTCAAAAAGGTCCAGACTTGGGGAATTTGAAACAGTAAAAATGACAGAGGGATGCATGACTATCTTGCACATGCATCCACCCCAAAAGAAGAAGGATCATGGGAGCTTCATCATACCGTGCATAATTGGTGACAAATTCGTGGGTAAGGCACTTTGTGATCTTGGTGCTAGCATAAATTTAATGCCAAAATCTGTATTTCAGAAATTAGGTATTGGACGAGCACGACCCACGACAGTCATACTGCAGCTGGCAGTTCGCTTTTACGTACAACCAGAAGGGAAGATCGAAGATATTCTGGTAAAAGTGGATAAATTCATTTTTCCTACTGACTTTCTTGTATTAGACTGTGAAGCAGATGAAAACGCACTGATCATCCTGGGGCGACCCTTCCTAGCCACAGACAGAACTGTGATCAATGTTGAGAAAGGAGAACTGACCACAAGAGTAAATGATCAAGAAATCAAACTCAATGTTCTCCAAGCAATCAAAAATGTTGATGCAGAAGAAGAGTGCAAGGCCATCACTGAAGTAATCCTTGACCAACCCTGCATTAGGTCGAGCTGCCATGACATAAAGTTTGGTCACTACCACAGCAGTCATCTGGAAGACTGTCACGGCAGCAACGACGAAAGTGACTCCTCCGATTCAGACATATCCGACACTGAAGGTCATAAGGAGGTAAATTGGATAGGCAATCGTCCAGGTAAGTTCTTCGAGCCCCTAAATTATACCTCGAATGAATATATAATCCAAAAGCCTTTAATTGAAAAGCCATCTGTTTTAGATCTTAAATATGTTTTTCTTGGTTTAAATGTTACGTTGCCCGTAATCATCTCTTCCAAGTTAATACAGAAACATGAGCAACATCTAATTGGAATGCTACAGCAGCATAAGAAGACTATTGGATGAACGATAGCTGATATCTAAGGCATCAGTCCGGCATTATGCATGCACAAGATTCTCTTGGAAGATGATCATAAGCCAACTATTGATGCCCAGAGACGTTTAAACGAGGCTATGCGAGAAGTGGTGAGAAAAGAGATTATCAAATGGCTTGACGCCGGAATCATATACGCCATCTCAGATAGTAAGTGGGTGAGCCCGGTACAGTGCGTACCAAAAAGGGAGGAATAATTGTGGTGACCAACGAATAAAACGAGTTAATCCCAACCAGAATTGTGACCGGTTGAAGGGTTTGTAGGGATTACCGGAAGCTTAACAAAGCTACCCGGAATGACCATTTTCCCCTACCTTTTATTGATCAAATGCTTGATAGATTAGCGGGGAAACCTTACTATTGTTTTCTTGATGGTTACTCAGATTACAATTAGATAGCTATTGCACCGGAGGATCAAGAGAAAACTACCTTCACATGCCCATACGACACTTATGCTTTTCAGAGAATGCCATTTGGACTCTGCAATGCACCAGCAACCTTCCAAAGGTCATGATGGCGATATTCTCCGACATGGTGGAGGACTTCCTAGAAATTTTCATGGACGACTTTTCTGTCTTTGGAGATAGTTTTGAAGGTTGTTTAGGCAACCTACAGAAGGTGCTTGAAAGATGCAAAGAGGCGAATTTGGTCTTAAACTAGGAAAAATGCCACTTCATGGTGGATGAAGGGATAGTCCTAGGCCACAAGGTAAGCTGCCGCGACATCGAGGTAGACAGAGCAAAAATAGAAGTCATCGAAAAGCTGCCGCCACCCACCACAGTCAAGGGAATTCGGAGTTTCTTAGGACATGCCAGGTTTTATCGATGATTTATTACCGATTTCTTAAAGATTACTAAACCCCTATGCCACCTATTAGAGTAGAATCACCCCTTTGACTTTAATACTGAATGTACTGAGGCATTCAGAATTTTGAATGAGAAGTTGGTAATAGCCCCGATCGTACAGCCACCAGACTGGAGTTTGCCATTCGAGATAATGTGTGATGCCAGTGACTATGCTATCGGGGCAGCACTAGGGCAGAGGAAGGATAAGCTCTTCCATGTGATTTACTATGCCAGCAAAACACTGAATGATGCCCAAGTGAACTACACCACAACAGAAAAGGAACTATTAGCAGTGGTGTTCTCAATCGACAAGTTCTGTCCGTACATACTTGAAATGAAGGTGGTGGTCCATACAGACCATTCAGCACTGAAGTATCTGTTCACGAAAAAGGATGCAAAACCGAGACTGATACGTTGGATTCTGCTACTACAAGAGTTCGACATTGATATCAAGGATAAAAAGGGAACAAAAAACCAAGTAGCAGACCACTTGTCGAGATTAGAGACGGGAAGTAGTCAATCAACAGATAAGACCAACATACTGGAGACCTTCCCGGATGAGCAACTGTTTGCTGCCACAAGCACTGCCACGACAGCCATGGCGGCAAGTAAGTTTTCTAAAACCCCTTGGTACGCTGATTTTGTTAATGACATTGTTAGCGGGGTACTACCTCGTGAACTTAATTACCAAGCAAGGAAGAGGTTCCAAAATGATGCAAAATATTATTATTGGGACGAACCTCTTCTTTTCAAACACTGTGCAAATCAAATTATCAGGAGATGCGTACCACAGGATGAACAGGAAGCTGTGCTTCACCACTGTCATGCTTCACCATATGGAGGACACCTAGGTGGAAACAAAACTACTGCCAAGGTTCTGCAATCTGGTCTCTATTGGCCCACACTGTTCAAGGATGCACAAGCCTTCTACAAAAGCTGTGACAAATGCCAAAGGACTGGGAACATCTCGAGAAGACATGAGATGCCACTGTAGAACATTTTAGAGGTTGAAATCTTCGATGTATGGGGAATCGACTTCATGGGACCATTCCAGCATCTTGTGGGAACCTTTACATCCTACTGGCAGTGGATTATGTGTCCAAGTGGGTAGAAGCGATCGCCACTCAGAAAAATGACGCCAAAACTGTTCAGAGATTTCTACACAAGAACATCTTCTCCAGATTTGGTATCCCCAAGGCGATCATTAGTGACGAGGGGAGACATTTCGATAACAGGGTAATAGCTGCTGCCTTGAGAAAATACGGAGTAAAGCACCAGATTGCAACAACATACCACCCTCAAACCAATGGCTAGGCCGAGATATCCAACTGGGAAGTAAAGAACATACTTGAGAAGATGGTTAAACCCACTCGAAAGGATTGGTCTCTACACCTCAATGATGCACTCTGGGCCTATAGAATAACGTTCAAAATCTCCATTGGGAATGTCACCCTATAGACTCATTTATGAGAAAACATGCCACTTACCTGTTGAGATAGAACACAGAGCTTACTGGGCTATCAAGGCAGTAAATTTGGACTTGGATAAGGCAGTACAAAAGAGGCTACTGGATTTGAATGAAATTGAAGAAATTCGAGCAATGGCCTACGACAACGCCAAGATCTACAAAGATAAAACCAAAAGATGGCACGATAAAAAACTGCTGCCACGACAATTCTGCCCAGGGCATCATGTGTTGTTGTTTAATTCTAGGTTAAAACTTTTCCCAGGAAATCTTAAATTTAGATGGTCCGGTCCTTTCCAAGTTGTCCAGGTTTTCCCCCATGGTGCCATTACAATCAAATCCCTAAAGGACGGGCACCAGTTCAAAGTCAACAGACATAGACTAAAACATTATTAGGGGACTGAAGCCCTAAGGATGCAGGAAGTAGTTACTTTAGGAGATGCCCATCAAGGCATCCCTAATTTAACTTAGTTTTTATTTTAGTTTATTTTATTTATTTATTAGGAATTAAGATTTAATTATTTTATTTTTGGAATTAATATTTCATTTATCTATTTTTAGGAAATAAAGGAAATAGGGCGAAGAGAAGGAATGAACCAGCCCACCATACCCACAGCAGCCCTAAAAGCCCAACGGACGAATCTGTCGTCATAACCTGTTATCAATTGTCGCGACAGACACGGAGAAGACAACCTATCACCAAGCTGTCGTGACAGACACGCAAACGCTTAACAGATGCGTAGCAGACACAGAAACGCGTGACAGACGCGTCAGAAACCGCATAACAGCTGACCACGTTATTCACGCATGCTGTTACAGCTCTAACGGGCAGAAAATCACCCATCTATATAAACCCCCATTCACTATTCATTTCTCACCTCATTCTCATTTTCTCAACTTGTTTCCTCTATTTAGATCTTTAAAAAAATTTCTTTACATTTTCTACAGTCCTTGCAAAAATGACTAGCAGACAAACCCGCCGTAGTGTTGCCTCCAGTTCTGCTGCAGCAGTCTCCACCCCAAGCCATAACGCCATTCTAGACCGCTTCGCCTCCACCCACTCCGCCGCAAGATACTACAGCTCCTTTCAGAAGAGGGAGATGTGGGAAGAACGGGGGTTCCTCCACACCGAACCCACGGGAGACCTAGGGCTTGAAAGCTTCATAGCAAGAAAAATCCATGCCCTCAAATGGCAACAGTTTGCAGCCCAACTGGAAGAGATGAACATCACGCTCGTCAGGAAGTTCTATGCTGCCGTCGACAGCAAAGACACTACGATAGTGACAGTTCGAGGTAAACAACTCTCCTTCGAGCCTTCCTACATCAACACCCTCTACGGCTTATATATGAGTAAGAAGGATGACTCCCACAAAAGATTCGTCAATAGTCTGTTGCCGGCAGACTACGACGCGGTCATAGCAGAGCTCACTGAGGAGGGGACAAAATGAAACACCGACCCTAAACACCGATGAACGGTGAAGAGAACTCAGTTGACTCCACATGCCAAATTGTGGAATCACTTTGTGAAGAAGTGCATCATGCCATCCTCCCACAACAGTACCGTCGACAAACCAAGGTTAGCCCTTGTACATTCCATTTTAAATGAAAGATCAATAAATGTCGGCCGCTACATACGGGATGGAATAGTTGAGTGTGCCCTCCGCCCGTCGGGTCTCCTTGTCTTCCCATACCTCATCACCACCATCTACCGGGGCCACAAAGTACCGGAAACTGCCGAAGACGTTAAAGTCAAAGGCAAGGGATGGACGCAACAGAACATCTTCAGCCTAATGGAATTAAAAGCTGCCATCCCGTTGTCATACTTCAATCCTTCTGCCACGATAGAGCAGACGGTAGACCCCAGTCCCACAGAACCTGCTACAGCAAAACAACAGCCAACGACAACAGCACCACCACCAGACGCCTCCGCCCAGATTCTGTCGATGCTGAAAAGAATGGAGGAAATGCAGCTCGGACTGATGAGCTACATGAGGGATTTCACGATAGAAATGGTAAACTTTATTCATAATGATTTACATTTTGCACATGTGTCGTTCCCCTCCTTCCCAGAACAGTTCTTTGCTGCCCCCACACCTACTCCTACCCTTGCTGCGAGCCCTAGAACTCTATCTGTTGCCTCTACACCTACACCGGCCACGACAGCTGAAGGCGGCAGACAATCTGCCACTGCCAGAGGCGAGAAAAGAAAAGAGCCCCTGCCGGAACTCAACAAAGAATATTTTGAAGGGTTCTCCTCCTCTTCTGTCTGCCAGGATTCTGACGGCGAGCCCTCAGTTTCCCGAGACATCTCCAAGGACTTCACACCAATGAAAAGGAAGAAGCCCAACGAGATTGGCGAAGGACCCTCCGGCCAAGGCAGATCTGCCAGCAGCAGCAGCTCCAACGATGAGGTTGAGGTTTTGGACAAGCCCTCACACATCTCACCAACACGTGTCCAACCACCTCGGGAAGCAAAGAAGAAGACAACCTCTGCCTCCCCCAACACATTGTCAGCCCCTGCCATGAAAGTCACTACCCGACGGCAACTCCAGATCAGCAGCAGCAGCGACAACAGCTCCTCAACTTAAGTTTCTATCCTATAATTGATGTTTTTGCTGTTCTATTTATCTTGTGATGTATTTTGTTTTTCTGTTTTTATTTTCCATGTTGTCATGCATTGAGGGCAATACAACCCTCGAGTTTGGGGGTGACATCCATCCATTAATGAAGTGTTAGTTGTGTCTTAAATATGTGTCTAAGTATTAGTTATTATTTAGTTTATTTTTGTGTTCAAAAAAGAAAAATAAATAAAATTTGGCTTAAGTCTTTGAACTAAACTTACCTGCCGCGACATACTATGTCGTGACATTGCCTTTAGGAAATTTTAGGATATTTTTAGAGCCTTGCTATAATTCTGATCTGTACAACACTCTTTGTGACTCTTATGCTATCTAGATTTCTGTAGTGCACTGGAATAGGAATGTTTACCCACTTGAATTTGCCCATAGAGGTGCCAATTACTAGCTCTAGAAAAACAATAAAAGAAAAAAAATTTAGACTCATTTTGCTTGCAAAACTGCCTTGCACTGATTGTAGAAGATTCTTTTTAAGCTTAAGTTAGAAAATACTAAAGGAGCCTAAGAATTGCCTCCAGAAAAGATGCAGTTAAATCAAGAGTTAGAAAAAACTAAAGGAGCCTAAGAATTGTCTCCAGAAAAAAATTGAATTGGCATAAACTCAAGTTTGTAAGCATGACTATTCTGGTACACTAAAGAAGTCTAGACACATAGTTGTTCACAAAACCTGCACACACCGCACAAGAAGTATAGCATGGTTCCGAATAAACCCAGAGATACCCGACAAGGTATTCCTCTTGATAGAGAATAAGTGGTAGGTAATGAAAGGTTCACTGAATTAAGCCAAACCAAAAAGCTTTCATTTTTAGTTAGGTCATATTTGCTTGAGGGCAAGCAAGTACTCGAGTTTGGGGGTGTGTTGAGTGTGCAAAAGTTCTATATTTTACCTCTTATTTAACCCATATTTCTGCTGCATTCGAGCATAATTCATTGCATTTAGGTAAAGTTTCACATATACATCACAATTAGATAAAATAGCACAGTTGCTACTAATTTTGGCTACTTTTGCAGGTATCTGCAGTGGCAGACTCAGGACAACGAAGGAGTAGAGCTGGAACACAGGACTGGAGTCGAGAAGCAAGATGCTACCGTGGCCACTGTCGTGGCAGCCATGACGACAACATTGGTGAAAGGGAAAATGGAAGTGGATCTCGATAGATAGAGGAATTCAAGCCGGTCTGTCATGGACCACTCCTATATTTTTTTGAGCCCTGAGGCAAAATGAAGGCCAAGCCCAAAGTCCAAGGAAGAAACCCAAAGCAAGAAAAGAGGACGAATTAAAGGCATATACTCAGAAGATTTAATCTACAATAGAGTTGTACTTTAGTTTAAACTTGTATTCTTGCCATATTAGAAAACTTGGACCCAAGGCCTATATAAAGGCATGTAATTCGACCTAGGAAGGGATATCTCATCTCTAGCCGTCTTCCCCAAAACCCTTGTCGTTTTCCCCCTTCTCATCATGTTCTAAACTTCCCCTAGGGCTAAGGGTTGATTCTGTAAAGTAGTTGCAAGGATTGTATTGTTTTAGGAATTTTCTGTTCAAAGCAATAAAACTTCAAGTTTATTTATTATGGTTTTCACATCTCGCAAGAGTATCGGGATAACATTGTGAGGTTATCTATTTGTTTGATATCGGGAGAGTGAAGCATACGAATGGAATAAATACGAGTTTTCCAGTTTATGGTTAAACCATCTCGGCTTAGGGATAAGTACGAGGTTAAGTGGCTAAGGAAGAATTCAACAACATTGGTGTTCACCCTTCGATTAACGTCGGGAGGTATCATCTAAGAAGTGTTCAGCAACAACACTTGGACCTAGGGATAGGACAAGTCATATTAGGGATTCTTGCCAAACTTGAAGTACATAGTTGTGCGATCGCTGCCGCGACAGGTGTTGCCGCGACAGGGACGTTGACAGAACAAAAGTTCTATTCAGTGCAACACCTGCACTACCGAGCAAATCAATACCGGCCTATTTCTTAAACCTGATTTATTACTCTTTTATTCTAGATATTTCTCAAAGATTACTTCATCATTTAATTGAATTCTCTTTCTCTCTCTTGTGCAGCAATTCAAGGATAGAGCTATTTCCAGTCCCCGTGGAGACGATATCCGATACTCCAAGTATCACTTTACTACTTGCGTCGTGTACAGTTGCACTACATTGCGATAGGACTTTTGACAAGCAACAAACGACTATGAAATGAGCACACTTTGTGAAACTATCAATAATCACCCAAACTGACTTCTTCTTAGAATGAATCAAAGGCAAACCTGATACGAAGTCCATAGTAATATTTTCTCACTTCCATTCTGAAATTCTCAATGGCTATAAGAAACCAGACGGAAATTTACGTTCTGCCTTAACACATTGACAAGCCATGCACTTGCTCACAAAATCAGCAACATCTATTTCAGACCAACCCAATAGTACTCATCTTTCAACCCACGATACATCTTTGTACTATCTGGATGTATAGCCAATAGACTGTCATGAGCTTCACTCAAAATAGTACGTCTCAAATCACCGTCATTCAGCACAACTATTCTGTCTCTGAAACACAAAACCTCGTCAACACTGAAACTGTAGTCCGATGGTCTACCCTCGGCTAAATCTTGCACGTGAGCTGCCAAAGATCTAACTAACAACTGCTTCTCTATAATCAACTGACCTAAAGTAGGTCTGACCTGAAGCTCGGCCACTAGACTGCCATCACCGGAAAAACTTAATCTAGCGAACATAGCTCGCAATTCAACTGCCACTTTTCTACTTAAAGCATCGGCTACTACATTAGCTCTCCCAGATTATACTCAATCTTGAGATCATAGTCCTTAAACAATTTTAACCACCTACGTTGTCTAAGATTCCACTCTTTCTGTGTCATCAAATATTTCTAGCTCTGGTGATCTGTATACACTATGCATTTCTCACCATACAAGTAATGCCTCTGAATCTTCTTCAAAGCAAACACAACTGTAGTCGACTCTATGTCATGTGTCGGATAATTACGCTCATGAGTCTTCAGCTGTCTTGAGGCATAAGCCATAACTCTCCCATCTTGCATGAGTACACAACCTAATCCTACATATGAAGCATCACTGGAGATCACATAGTCCTTCCCCGACTCTGGCTGAATCAAAATCGGTGCATTGGTCAAGGCTTCTTTTAATTCCTCAAAGGCTTGCTGTCTCGCATCTGACCACTCAAATTGAACATTCTTCTAAAGTAACTTTGTCAAAAGAGCAGCTATCTTCGAGAAACTGTTCACAAACCTCCTATAGTATCCGACTAGCCTAGAAAACTACGAATCTCTGTCACAGACTTCGGTTGCTTTCTGTCAACAATGGCTTCTATCTTTTTCGGATCAACTCTAATCCCATCGGCTGACACTACATGTCCTAGGAAGACTACTTCTCGGATCTAGAACTCGCACTTACTCAACTTTGCATACAACTGGTTGTCTAACAAGGTCTGCAAAACTATCCTCAAATGCCGGTCATGGTCTTTCTCGGTACGCGAATACAGCAAAATATCGTTTATGAAGACTACTAAAAACTGATCCAAGAACTCAGGAAATATTCTGTTCATCATATCCTCAAAAGCAGCTGGCGCATTAGTCAAACCAAGCGGCATAACCAAGAACTCATAGTGACCATATCTAGTCCTAAAAGCTGTCTTCGGAACATCACCTCCTCTACCTTCAACTGGTAATACCCGGATCACAAATCTATCTTTGAAAAGACTGATGCCCCTCTCAAATGGTCAAACAAATCATCGATACGCGGCAAGTGATACTTGTTCTTCACTGTCAACTGATTCAACTATCTATAATCGATGCACATTCTCATACTACCGTCTTTCTTCTTCACAAACAATACAGGTGCGCCCCAAGGCGAAGAACTCGGACGAATAAAACCTCTATCTGACAACTCTTGCAACTAAGTCTTCAACTCTTTTAATTCTTTCGGTGCCATACGATACGAAGCAACTGAAACAGGAGTAGAATCATATTATGTCTCAATAGAAAACTCTACTTCTCTGTCAGGCGGTAAACCAGACAATTCTTCCGGAAACACTTTCGGGAGATCGCAGACTGTTCTGATATCCTTTGGTCTGACCTCGCTCATATTCAGATTCATCACATAAGCCAAATAAGCCTGACAACCCGAACTCAAACAACCTCTGAGCCTCTATAGCTAAAACAACATTTGATAAGAATTTCACATTCTCACCTACCGTTACAATCTCATAGTCATCCGCAAGCTTTAAGAAAACTCTCTTCGTCTCAAGGTCTACCCTAACTCTATGTTCTACAAGCCAATCCATGCCTAGTATCACATCAAAACCGTAAAAAGGCAATTCCATCACATCTACTGGAAACACGTGACCCTGAACCACCAACGTACATCTTTTGTACATCTTTCTAACCACAACTGTATCCCCGAAAGATCTAGTAACACTAACACCTACCTGTAGTACCTCACAAGGTAAATTCAACAACTTTGCATGCTCACTCAAAATATAAGAATGCGTAGATCCAGAATTAATCAGAGAAAACAAACTCAATGTATGTATCGAGAAATTACCTGCTATAACATCGTCATCATTCTGAAGCCAACTCATAAGTCTTCACTTCTTTCACCAACTCATATCAGGATCGGTCACATCGTTCTTTCTCAACAGAAACCAACTCATATGCACGCTAACCCAAACAGACAAACTATACCTCAAACTCTGGTACGACCTTACTGCCCTGAACTAGAGCGATGAACTCTCTCATCATTCACATTCTCTGAAACCTCAGATTCATGATTACCAGCTCCAGGCCCACGCCCCGGTCTCATACTTGCCAAAAGCAATAATACAACAACAAACAAAACACGCAAACAAAAATATATGAGGTTAGCAAGAGCAAGGGTCCAAGGTGCTCAAGTACTCCTTTACTCCAAATCTTTTTAAATAAGTAATAGTAGCAATGGGAACTCGACACTATGCCTCAACACAACAACCATGCTTCCAAACACCATGCGAACAATCAAACAACAAGCATACATGGCAAAACATTCACCGAGACATAACAACAACATAACACTTCAAACTTACCTCACTTACCTACCCGAGATCTCGGAAACCTCAAGCTCTGATACCACCAAATGTAACCCCCTCGTCCCGGTCTGGAAAAACTGACCGGTCCGAGTAGGTTACACGGGGAAAACCGAAGCGAAACCCGTTAAGGCTCCACTTCGATTAGCAACCCTAGAAAATTTTTCTTTAATTATCTTGTCTAAATGTATCGTCAGATCCTAAGTGTGAAAACGACAGCGGAAAAAGAGGACAAGACGATACAAAGTCGTCCTTGCTCGAGTCTAGACGCAAGCATGTGGAGACGGAAGGTCACGTTGCTTGAATCTGGACCGTCAGATCCGGATTGGATCTGACGGTTGAGATGCCGCGGTGCTGAGGAAGAGTTAGGCCCCCTAGGGTTTTTGCTCCTGGTGTGATCTGGACCGTCAGATCTAGATCAAATCTGACGGTGGAGGATGGGGCGGCTGCAATAGACAAATAAACAGATTAGGGTTTTCTTATTTGGGCCATCGGGCCTTGTAATTTTTTTGGGGTTTTTTTAATATGTAATGGACTCTAATATTAAATAAACTTTGGGCTTTATTACTATTATTAATATACTGGGCTTTTATTATATTTAATATGTGTTCATATATATATATATATAATTTTTGTGTTTTCAAATTCAATAATAATAATAATGATAATCAATATACCAAAATAATATAATAATAATGATGGATGATATTAATGTAGATAATAATAATAAATAGTAATGATAATAGTGGGAGATGATAATATAAATAATAATAAACTATAATAAGAGTAGATGATAAATAATAATATTGATAACATATAATAATATGATAGACAATAATAATAATAGCAATATATGACACTTATAGTGATTATAATAGATGATAATAATAATAGATAAAGATAGTAATATAGTGATAATAATTATAATAATGTTGATGGATAATAAGAAACAATAATAATAATATAATAGATAATACTAGTATACGATAATAGTATAAATAATAGTAAATAGTAATAATAGATACTCTAAGGAGGCGTTTGGTTCGCGAAAAAGATCATTACCAGGGGGAATAATTTTTTCCGGAATCACATACTCACGTTTGGTTCAAGAGTATTCCCTCCCAGGGGTAATAAAATATTCCCAACAGTAGTTATTTTTGGTCTTTTCCCAAGAATGTCATTACCTCCCTTTTCTTAGGTATTAGACAATTCCCTCCCTTTTGGACAAAAATACCCCTAAAATATATAGTTAATTTAAAATGATCTTTCCTTTTTTATATAATTACAAAAGTATAAATCTATTTTATTTTTAGTGGTTTAGGGTTTTAATACTTATTATAAAATAATATGATGCATATAAAATAAAAATATATCATATTTTTATTTTATTTCGATTTTTTTATATATGTGTTTGATTCAAATTTTATTATTGGTATGTATTTTATTACATTTATTATTTAGGATCAATTTTTATAAAAAAAGGTTTTCATATTATATTTTTTATATTTTCTATGAATTTTTATGTAAATATTTTGACTTTAATCTTAAAACTTCAGTCGGTTAAAAAAGAAAATATATTTTAAGGACAATTTGGTAAAATATGCATTTTTCTTATCTTATATTCCTTCAACCAAACAATGTAATCTTACATTCCTGCCAAACAAATCAAACAAGGTAATACAACATTCCGGGTAATATGTTAAGTAATGTAACATTCCAGTAATCTCATTCCCAAAGGTAATCTTATATTCCATGAATCAAACGACCCCTAATAGTAATAATATATATATACATACTGTTTTTTTTAATTTTTATATTTTTTATCACAATATATAAAGTCCATTATTATAAAACGAAATTAAAGAGGTTAACCCGGATAAAATTAGTGATTACAAGCTTGTGTATCAAAATATTTTCCTTATAATATTGTATATTTTTATCTGTTTATACTTTTTCCACGCACATGTGCTTAAATCCAGAAATCCCATAATAAACATCAGACTCTTTTCTCTTAAGCCACTCGATAGGTTCTAAATTTTTATCAAATTTAAACTTTAAGGTATACTATAAAAATAAGGCTTAAGGGCTATTTTTCCCCTGTAGTAGTACCAACTTATCGATTCTGCCCCTATGGTATTTTTGCATCAATTTGGCCCCTGAAGTAGTCGAATTGCATCACCGTTTGCCCCTTGACTAACACTCTAACCTTAATTTCTAAATCTCAAACCCTAAATCCTAAACCTTAATAAAAAATTTTATCAATCTAAAGTGATTATGAAACATAAAAGTATTCTTAAACCCTAAACGGTGATGCAATTCGACTACTTCAAAGGCCAAATTGATGTGAAAATATCATAAGGGTGAAATCGATAAATTGAGATTACTACAAAGAAAAAATAGCCCTTAAGCCTAAAAATAATATAACAAAATATTTGTAAAATTTTGAAAATGAGTGGCCTAACTCATGTATTGATTGTTAGAGGTCAAGACCGACCCATATTTTAAACATGGTTATTTTTTAATTAACCGTCAGAAAAATGTCCAAACTATATCATTTTTTCCAGTTAAATACTTAAACTATTTCATCGACCAACATTGTGTCTAATGTTTCATTCCGTTACTCAAATAAGGGTTTTTTTTACGATGGTTAAAAAAATTCCATTATCAAATTAGAACATGACATGTGGCATAAGTCTGTTATTTTCTTTAATTTTTATTTAAAGAATAAGAAAATCTTTAATTTTATAAAAACCCCCAAAAATCTTTAAATTCTTTAAAAAAACCCAAAACCCTAACCCCAAGTCCCTAAATTCCTCCCATCCTACAACCGATTCAATCACCACTAGTCACCCATGCTTTTGTCAGACCACCACGACTGCAAATCTCATCTTTCTGTCGTCAAATATTGACGAGTGAACCGTCGACGGACATCCAACAATGAAAAAAAGAGGCTGATTGGGATGTGATCGTCGGCTAGAGGGTGGGGATGCTGAACGATGAGTACGCAAGGCTTGGGCGGTGAACGGTGAACCATTGGCGCGAGAGAGATGTGATTCGAGAGTTTAATTGAAAGAAATTAAGACTTTCAAATTTTTGAAAGAAATTCAGAAAATAAAAAAAATTGAAAAAAAATAGGTCACATTACATATTCTGATTGGATGACAAATTTTTTTAACGACCTTTGATGTTAAAACCTTATTTGAGTAACAAAATGGAACACTAGACACTTATTTCGCTTAGAAAATAGTTTAGACACCTAACTGGAAAAATGATTATAGTTTGGACACTTATTTTACGGTTAAACCTTATTTTTTTAATCTCATTCTTAGAACGTAATACTTTTATACAAATCTTTTCTAATTTCGGATAAAACTTAAAACGAATAACTAGATCTTTGAATGAGTCTTGTTTCTTTTCTCGCAATGAGAAATATTTTAGGATGAGTCTACCACGCTCAACGAGTACCGATGAGCACCGATGAGCACTATTAATTCAATTTATAAAGATTAAAAATCTAAAGACTCACTGTATAATTATAAATTATTTAAAAATCAAAAGGTAAATTAATTAAAATATATTATTTTATTTTTTATTTTCTGTTAAACCTAGATCAAAATACATATATACCCCTAAATTATAAAACCCTAATTTTTGTTCATTTGAAAATTTAAGCCGCCGCTGCCGTTATTGCTTTGCCACGGATGAGGCTGTAATTTTTGCTCATTTGTACGTAAACTTAATATATTAAATTAGATTCTCCGACCGAAATAACACCGTCTGTCAAAAGGCATCCAAATTGAATTACAAAACCGAGAATTTTAACAGTCAAATGGCATCCAATTCGAATTACAAAACAGAGAATTCCAACTGTCAAAATGCATCCAAATTGAATTACAAAACCTAGAATTTTAACAGTCAAAAGGCAGCGGCGACGGTAGCAGCAAACAACGACGATGGCGGCGACAACAGCTTGAATTTCAAATGAACAACAATTAGGGTTTTGTAATTTAGGGGTAGATAGATATTTTGATCTATGTTTGAAAGAAAATAAAAAAATAAAATAATATATTTTAAATAATTTACCTTTTGATTTTTAAACAATTTATAATCATACGACGAGTCTTTTAAAATTTTAATCTTTATAAATTGAATTAATAATGTTCATCGGTGCTCGCCGTTAGTGGTGCTCATCGGTACTCGTCGAGCGTGACAAAATTTTCCAACATTTTATATTAATGAAGGGGCCCATTGAAACAATAAGTAAAATCTAGAGACAAATTCGAAGATACAAATGATACACCTAAACAAAAAGATAAGTCACACAATACACCTCGGACTCAATCTAAGGCAACAAGAAAATGACTCTCACACCGTACATAAAACAATCTAAATTTATTGCACAAAATCAATCATCGCTCGTTCTCACCTACAACTGCGTTGGCTGTGTATCAACCCCCGTCTCTCTCTTTTTATATGTAAAGATTCTTGTTTTACTATTGTGTTCTTGGTAGGAAGACTCGTTTGAATCTCCTTTAACAGGTATAATACAAGAACAAAAGTCGCACTTTTTGTTTTTATTTATGAATCCTTTCTCATTGCTTAAAGTTGATATGGTTAGGTTTATTTTCAGAAGTTGATTTGTTGTAGAATATATACATATATTCATTTTGTGAGTGGTGGTTTCTGTCATGATGCCATAGGAAGAACGCTTCTCATTAATCATTTGATTTATAAGAGAGGGTTGATAGTATACACTGCCAACGTAGTTGTTGATGTTGGGGACGCGGTTTGTGCAACCATTACCACCACATAAGGGTGGTCATTATTTGAGGAGGTTGATTGTCTGATAAAACAGGTGGGTAAAGTTCAGTTCCTTCAGATTGCATATGTTTGCTCTGTTATAAGCCTGATACTTGGGGGAGGGGTACTATGAAATATGAATTCGTTCAATGTCTGTTGCTGAGTTTGTTTCAGTTTTGTTCGAATTTTTTAATATCTTATGAACTGCCGTTTATGTGTTGTACTCTTTTCCTTTATCTAGGTTGAAATTTGCAGGGTTGACATTTGGATTCCAATAACTCTGGCCTTCAACGAAGAAGTTGAACCCGTGTAGATGAAAAGGAAGCACTGCTACATTTGCTCTAAAAACACCAGCAACAATTGAATTGTCAATTGTTCCTTTCCTTGGTCTGTAACATATGGCCTAGCAGTTGAATCAAGTTGAATGTATCTTCCAAAATAACCTGTTCCAAGTTGAATCAAGTAACTCTGCAATATGTATGGATTAATTCAATATTGTAGCTGTTTTTATACCTTTGGCATAGCAGTTTTGTTTGAATACAAAAAGGTAGAAGAATCTCTGAAATCTAATAGACCACAAACAGCTAAATGAGACACATTAACCACAAGTAGCATTCCCAAGACACAAAAGTGTGATAAAACAGGTGTGCAACCATTATCGGAGGCGTCGAATGGGCAGAGCTGAGTCCAAGAAACAAAAGTTATATTATGAAGATGAGAATTAAGAGGTTTCTTGATTCTGAGCTCTAGATTAAACCCATAGAAAACCAAATTTTGAGGTACACAATAGACATCTGGTATATATTTATACAACAAATGGCAATACACACATTACGTCCACATAATGTGAATGTTCAAACTCATATTCTATGCTTTTATAAAAGTAGATAAGATAAAAATACTAGTGGGAAATTGCAAGTAGAGCTTGTGATTGCTTCTCATACCGAAAGCCATTTCTCTTAGAGTCATCAGCAGACCAAATAAATATACCATGGAGTTTGTTCTGGCTCTTTAGTCTACTACAGGCAGTAAAGAAGCCGTTTTCCGGTGTCAAGCCTCCACTCCCGTCGCTAATAAAGCTGGCTAATACATTACCGCCGTTATAGTTAGAGCTTTGGGTGTTGAAGTAATTGATAAACTGAGAGACGGTTGTTCCTTGATCATAGGCATAAAACTGGAAATTGACATAGTCTATGAGGTCACCATAGCTTTTCCACAAGGCCTTGTAATGGCTTTGAACATCATCATCATCAAATGGAGCTATGGAAGCGAAAGAGATCACTCCATTCTTCTTAAGGGTTTTTATAAGTTGTCCAATGCACTCAGCGAAAGTTTCGGGGTCGGCATTAAAGTGCTCGTAGTCAATATCGACCCCGTCCAAGTTGTATTGTTGGATGATATCTGTGAGCGAAGAAACCGCATTGGAAACCCATGAATCTACAGAGGAAGGGTTGAAATAAGCAGAACCATCTCCCACACTATCTCCACCTAAGCTTAAAGCTACTTTAACATTTGAATGGCTGCTCTTAATGGAAGAAACTTGGGAAGGACCGAGGTTATCAGAGTCCCAAAAGACATTGAACTTGCCATTTGTAGGAGAAGGAGAGCTTGAGGAGTCATAATCTATGGCAAAGGAGAGAATAAAGTGGAATTCGACATTTGAATTAATTGGAACATCACTGAATTTAACGTTATTGAATTCAGCTCCTATGTATTCTCGAAAGAGGTTCGAGTTTGCAGGAGCTGCTTGGATTAACATGTTGCAAGGGAAGAAAACTTGGGAAATGAAAAGGGCAATGAAAAGCTTAGAAAACTCCATTGGTTTAGAACAAGTAGATTGGTGTTGTGATGTAGGCTGAGTTGAAGAATTACTCTCGTACAAAGGTTATTATATAGGCATCAAAACACAAAACAAAGTTTTGCAAAAACAATCCCGTTGCCGTAGTGATGAGTCTGACATATTTAATCACAACAAATAGACTACTATTTTGGCGCTTGAGATCTCTCACAAATTACCAGTAATATAAATTATTAGCAAGATTTCTTACGTTAAGTCAAAGATTATTATTATTATTATTATTATTATTATTATTATTATTATTATTATTATTATTATTATTATTATTATTTGAAAATTTTAAAATATTCTTATTAACTAACAGAATTTTTCCAACAAACAGTTACTACGGACGCCTATTTGAATAACGTTAAAACTATTAAGCATCTGTTTAGAAAAAAACACTAGTTAATTAAGCCAAGAACTAATCGATCTTCTTGACGAATAGTGATTTGCGTGACAAGGCACGCGAGAGTAACTAACAAATTTGTTTACCTATGAAAAATATGTTTTATGTGATTTTAAAGAACCTGATGCTCTTAGGCAGGATAAGACAAAATGAAAGTCAAAATAAACCAGTAAACATAACCTATTATTATATAATAAAATAAGAAAATTACATATTTAATACCCTAATTATGCTCGCATTACTGTCTTAGTATCTTAACTATTATTTTTCGCATAATAGTACTTAGCGTTACATTTTTGTTATATTTTGGTACCCGGCCGTTAAAAACTAACATAAATGATGATGTGGCTTGATATAATCGCAATTTTAGTCCAAAACACTTATATGTATTATCATTTTAGTCCAAAATCCATCAATTTAAAACATCATCTTAATTTTGATAGAATTTTATCTCATCCTTTCCCACCCCCGCATCAGCCCCCATTAATCCCCAAATCTTAAAGTTTTGATTGTCCCTAGCGTGTTTTTTAAACTCCAAAACACAAAAAAGTGTTCGATTGGAAGAAGAAGAAGAACAAGAAGAAGAAGAAGAAGAAAATGAGGAATTTATAATTTTAAATGCTTAAATTGATAGAATTTTAGACTAAATTAATAGGTTGTATACCTTTTGGGGCTAAAACTGGTATTAACCCAAGTCACGTCACTATTTCCGTTAATTTTAAACGGCGTGGATACCAAAACATAACAAATACATAACATTAGATAATATTTTACCAAAAATAATAGTTGGGGTACCAAAACAGTAACATATACCTACTTAGGATACTAAATATGTAGTTTTTTCTACTAAAATTGAAAGTTCCCGTTATCAATAGTGTCCCCATATTTCTCTATGATGCTTCAATCTTTTAATTCTCAAACAATACCAGTACAAAGTCAAAGGATCGGAGAATTTCTTTTTACATTTGTTTACTCAAAATTCAAGGATAAACCTATGAATCGTATTATATGCTCTCACATTGTTATGGATGTTATTCATGGTTTTGATTCGAGCTCACACATCAAATACAATCTTTGGCCGAGTGATAACTATATGCACCGTAGAGCTCCAACTATACTTTTGTACACAATTATATTATCAATTGGGGTATAGTCGACTACTAAAGGAAGCACCATGTGTAATCGTTCAGGCCCCTAACCAGATTAAAATTTTTAAAAATTAATGGATTATTATACTATACACTGAAGATGGAAATTAAAAATTTTCACAAGCGTCTTAAGCTTTGTTTAGCATTGCTTTTCAAACCAGCTTTTGGTTTCAAAAGCTGATTTGAGGCCAAAAGCTGTGCTAAATAGTTAGCTTTTGGAGAAAAATCTGCTTTTGAAAAGTGATTTTTAACCCAAACTCAAAAGCTGAAATTTTTAGCTTTTGCGGTTGTAAAAGTGATTTTGAGAGCTAAATTATAATTTTAACTTCCATTTGTTATTGTGTTTATTTATAATTTATAAATTTATAATTCTTTACGAAGATATAATTATATAATTAATAATTTTTTTTTAATTTTAAAATGATTTATATTTATTCTTGTCAAGTTTTTTAAATAAAATATTTCAAATTTGTTATATTTTCATGGAACACGTATAATTGTTAAAAAAATATATTTATTAATAAAAATATTTTTTTTATATTTTTATAATAATTTAAGCTGATATATTTCATATATTATAACATTAGAGGATTTGAATATCATATATATATATATATACACACACATATATGACTTACAATATCATGTCCAAAATAGTCATTTATCTTCTTAAAAGCACTTTTTGACAGCAATGATGAACACTAAAATCTTACAACTAACTTTTTAAAATTTCTTTTCAAAATCTCTTTCTAACATCACTTTTAAAAATCACTTTTTCAAAAGCAATGCTAAACTAGCCCTTAGTTTTAGGGTTTATGGGCTTAGTTTAGAGTGTAGGGTTTTAGGTGTAGGGATTTAGAATTTAGGGTTTAAGGTTAGAATTTAGAGTTAAAGGTTAGGGTTTAGTTTTTAGGGTGATATGGAAACGATTAAGGTTTTAATCTATAAATCCTAAATTGTAAATTTCAAATGCTATCCCTAAATTCAAAACTCATACACCAAAAAACTAAGTCCTTAAACCCTAAAACTAAGGCACTTGTGAAAACTTTTAGTTTCCACCGTCAGTGTATCAAATAATTACCAAAAATAATTAGGAATCTTATTTTTAAATTTATCAAATAAATAAATTTATCTAATGGTAAAATTTATTTCTCTTTCCTAAAATTTAATTCTCTCCCTTATTTGTCTCCAATATAATAGAAAAAATAGGCATGTAAACAAACTGAATTAACACAAGCGAGTGTATGTTTATGTTCGTTCATTTAATTTTAACCAAACAAATGACGAACACGAACAACTAACCGAACATAATTTCTTGTTAGTGTTTGTTTGTTAAGGAATATAGTTTGTTCATGTTCGTTTATGTTCGTTAATTTAAATGATAAACAAACGAACATAAAAGGACATATGTAAATAAATTTAAACGAACATAAACAAACAAACTTATGCGAATAATTTTAATCACAACAAATAGGTTACTATTTTTACCCTTGAGATCTCTAACAAATTACTAATAATAAAATAAATTGTTTTTATACTTATTATTATATATCTTCTGTCACTTTTCGGTGCCCATTTATATGTTTTAACACTAAAAAAATTAAATTCTAAACCTTAACCCTAAATTCTAAATCAAAACCCTACATAATAAAAAATACATCATACCCCAAAATTAAACCCTAAATCTAATTTTTAATGTGAGGACATAAATTTAGGCACAAAAGGTAGATGATTTCTATTATAGTAAATTAAGCCAAAAACTAATTAATTTTCTAGACAAAGAATGACTTGCCTACAAGGGTCACACCCTATTGTTGAAACGAACAAATATCGACTAGATAGTATGTGTACAAACTTATTGTACACGTAATAATTAATAAAAACAAAACTATTATAATTATTGTAATTATAGATAATCTCGTTTATATATTTTTTAATAATAGATAATTATTGTAATTATCAAACACTATTAAAATATATATATTTCGGAAGAAACCTAAATAAAGTAGAATCAGATTCTATATATTTAATTGTATATTTAATGAATTCGAATTAAAATAGAATTAGATTCTACATATTTAATTATATTTAGTTAAAAATATTGTATATTTAATGAATCTGAATTTGCATAAAGTCTAGCAACCAAATTATGTTTTTCATGAAAAACTCTCTAATAGTTAGAGAAGAAAAAATATTGTTTATTTCGTTCAGGTGAAATGCGTAGAGGTTGAAGCGCAATTGTGACTACTCAGATTCGATTTGGTTATCGTAACTCCCTACGTATATCAAGATACTAGATTTATTAAGGTAATATTTTATCCTTATTCACCTCGAGTTCATCCCTTGTACATGGATCACTGGCGAAATTCGCCGGATAATTTTTGGCTGTGCCATGGGGTATACCGACGTTTCCCAACAAACCTTACCCCTAAAAATACACCAAACCCTAATCCTAAACCATAAACCCTAATCTTAATTTTTAATGTATGAGCATAAATAGGGGCAACAAAAAGGGTAGATAATTTCTATTCTAATTAGACAAAAAACGTATGCTCCTTTTAAGAGCACTTTCTATGCCCCAACACTAAAAAATACTAAAAATTTAAACTCGACGCCCTAAAAATATACCTATCCCAAGTTTCCTAAACCCTAACCATAAACCATAAACCCTAATCATACTTTTAGTATGGCACATAAATAGGGGCAACAAAAAGGGTAGATGATTTCTATTCTAATTAGACAAAAATCATGCTGCCCTTTCTTTGCCCCAACACTAAAAAGTTAAACCCTAAATTATAAATCCTAAACCCTACACCCTACACTTAAACCATAAACTCTAACACTATTTTTTAGTGTAGGGTATAAATAGGGGCAACAAAAAGGTAAATAATTTTTCTATTCTAATTAGACAAAAATTCTTTGCCCTTTTCGGTGTTCCGACACTAAAATACTAAAATAAATAAATTCTAAACTCTAACCCTAAATTCTAAGTATGAAACCTTACCCTAAATTCTTTAAACCTTTAACCCAATTTTTAGTCCAAGAGACATCCAAAGTTATATTATGATGTTTGTTGATTCTGAGTTCTTACTACTGAGTTGACTTGTCAGGCTGCGAACTCAGTTGAATTCAATATTATTTTGTCTTAGCGCAATGCTCTCGGAGCTCGTGGGTTTAGAAGAAAGTCTGTGATGCTTGAAGTGCAGTGTAGAATAAGATTTAGTGATTCACCCGTCGTAAGACGTGCGGAAAGCCTTAATAAATTTCCAAAGGTATATGACGGAAGTACAACAAAACTCATAGAGAAATTGAATTTGATGTACCCAACAAATATCCGGTATATATATTTATTCAACAAAAGGCAATGCGGATATAACATCCCCATAATGTAAATGTTCAACTCATATTTAATGCTTTTATAATAGTAGATGACATAAAAACACTAGCGAAAAATTGCAAGGAAAGCTTGTTATTGCTTCTCATAGCAGAAACCATTTCACTTTGAATTATCCGCATACTAAATAAATATAAGTAAACTATACTAGTGACCACCGAATTAATTAGAGATACTTATTTTGACCACTTAATTAAATAAAAATTAACAAATTTAAAGAAATGGCAATAGAGTGAATTGAACTTGGGAAAGGTGGGTTTTAAACCCAAGATTTTACCACTACACCAACCATTATTCAATAACATAAATTGCACTTATTTAGATACATATGTTATAATGCAGTAAATGTTAGGGAAAAAAGAAGTAAAAATGGTTGAAATGAGATTTGAACCTAGATTATTTGGGATGTGTATGATCACACAAACATTCAATTTAAATTAAATCTGAAAATTGTTAAATATTCGATTTTAAAAAAATATTTGATTTAAAAGAAAAGAAATTTGATTTAAAATATTCAAAAAAAAATTTCATATTTAAATTAAATTGAATATTTATTAAAATATTAAATATTTATTT
The DNA here is from genome assembly GCA_958450335.1 of Hibiscus tridactylites. Taxonomy (NCBI): domain Eukaryota; kingdom Viridiplantae; phylum Streptophyta; class Magnoliopsida; order Malvales; family Malvaceae; genus Hibiscus; species Hibiscus tridactylites. The sequence goes on from OY288292.1 coordinate 43,471,067, forward strand.
AAAAATATTTTATTTAAAAGAAAAGAAATTTGATTTAAAAATTGAATATTTTAAATTGAATTTAGAATACTTTAAATATTTGATTTAATTTAAATACTTTAAATATTTGATTTAATTTAAATACTTTAAAAATTCGATTTAAAATATTTGAATATTTTTTAAATCAAATTTCTTTTCTTTTAAATAAAATATTTTTTAAATCAAATATTTAATATTTTAATAAATATTCGATTTAATATAAATATAAAAAAATATTCGAATATTTTAAATCGAATTTCTTTTCTTTTAAATCGTATATTTAACTATACTTTAACTATATTTAAAATATTTTAATTTATTTTAAAAGAATTGACTTAATTTAGTGGTTTGTATATTTTTACACATCCAAATGACCTAAGTTCTAATCCCCTCTCAATCATTTTTACTTCTTTTTCCCTATTGTATTTAAGATATATACAAAAGGGTATAATTTATATAAATAGAAATGATTTGGCGTAATGCTAATAACATGGCTTTTATCTTTTCAAACCACAAGCACATTTCTTATTTCTTTGATTTTCCTTTAACCAGGAGGTGACACGTGTTACCACCTGGTTGAAGAAAAATAAATATATTAAGTAAAATAATTAAAAATTAAAATAATTTGTCCAATTTATTTTATAGGTAAATAACATGGATTAAATTTAATTAATTATATTAAAATTAGGACTAAATTAATATTTTAGGTAAATAATATGGACTAAATGTGTAATTTTACAAATTTTTGTTAAATGTCACGTCACTCGTATGTTAATTTTCAAAATAGGCCAATTTAATAAGTTTGGTGGTATGATTGACGAGTTTAGTGGTCGAAATAAGTATCCTCAATTAGTTTGGTAGTCATTAGTGTAATTTATACATAAATATATTATGGAGTTTGTTCTAACTCACTGTGTGCATTAAAGAAGTTGTTTTCTAGTGTGAAGTCTCCGCTCTCGTCACTTATAAAACTGGCTAAAACATTAACATCGTTATAGTTAGAATTTTGGATGTTGAAACAATTGGTCAACCGAGAGACTGTTGTTCCTTAACCATAGACATAAAACTGAAAATTGACATAGTTTACGAGGTCACCATAGCTTTCCACAAGGCCTTATAAGGGCTTTGAACGTCATCGTCATCATAGCAAACTGCCTAAAAGCAACCCATCGGAACAAACGACTCAAAAACACACACAGAAAAAAAAAGCAAATCAATAAATAGCTGATTGGCGCGCCATAGTTTTCGACACGAAAAATCGTCAACCAACAACCGAAAGGGATCCACTCAATAATAAAAGTCGACATCCGTATTTCCGTCCTCATAATCGTAAATACTTTTTACTTTCTTAATTAACTATGTCAACAGCCATTCTCTCGACTAATTAACACATGAATCTACATATAGGGATGGAGCCAGATTTGGGGTTAAGGACAAACTTAAATATTTTAAAAAGTGAGGGGGGCAAATGAACAATTAATCTATTTTAAAAAAAATTTATAAATGTAGATACTTAAAGTCATATTTCACTTTTTGTTCCAATAAATTTGCCTTTCCTTTGCGATCTGTCCTACTCACTTCAATTTGATGCAATTGAGCTCCACTTCTTCGACATGCTTAACTTCATTATGGTATCGAAACTTGAAATGATAAAATTGCTCGTACTCAAGTCTCTTAAGATAAATATTTTCTTTTTTACTAAGACTTTAACCCTTTTATTTTCCATCTTTTATCAAACTTGAATTTTTGAGCAAATGCACCAAATTATTTAGGAACTAAATCCAAAAATTAATTTTGCATCAACATGTAATATTATCTAAATCCAAATACATACATACATACATAGTTTTATACGAAAGAAAGAAAGAGAAAATAAAGCAGTAAAAAGGAGCAATATTATATACTAAACTCAAAACTGGGTTTTAGTTTAGAGCGCATAAAAAATGCTCACGTGCATTAGTTCGCCTGCACAAAACGTTGGCTTTGGCTACGTACTAAACTAAACATGAAAAACATATCCAGCAACAAGTTTTTCCCTTGAATTTTTTAACATTTCGTCTACTCGGAATGGAACTGGGTTCCATCAAAAAATACCAGCCGCTTGACCAGCTCGTCTGAGTCAGCATCAATCAACTGAGTTCCATTCCAAAACAGCAACCGATTCCTGCAACCGTCCAGCTTTCTAATATCGGAATATGATTTCAGTATTTGAAGAAGGGAAAACTTACCAATACAACAAAACCCTTCCTTCCAATGGATAAGGGCGAGGCGGATCAGTATCACCAGCCACAATCTGAACTCAGTAAGTGCAAAAAGGCACTCAGAAAGAGAAAACGGAGGCATATAAACTACAAAGAATGTAAAGAACTTACAAATTTCTCTCCAATGTGTTTGCTGCAATAATTGCAACAGACATTGTTGATTGGCAATTCATTGAAAAACCTATGAATCGTATCATGGGTCTTCACATTGAAACTATATAGTATATATCAACGAAGCACAAAGATTAAATTATAATCACTCTTCTTTATAACGCAATGAAAACCAGTTCGGGGTGATTGAGTTCTTACGGACTGTCGCAGAGAATTCCCTCCACCTTCCCTTGTATCTGAAAATTCGATTCAAATAAACAAGTTTTTTAGTTTTCTTTCAAAGGGAATATGTGCATATATCCTACAAGAAATCAAGTCAACTTTTTCTTTAATTTAGTATATTCATTTCCAAACTTAAATCCCACAAAGAACACAATCAAGAATCAAAGTTCCAGTAGTAAAAGAAGAATATTGGGATATACATACATACATACATACATACATATAGAGAGAGAGAGTCGATACAAGGCGAAAGATGTTGTCGGGGTCGAGGACGGGGGTTCTGCAACGACGACATAAATAGTAACGAGTCTCAGCATTCAGATGATATAGAAGGGGGTTTGGAGGGAATCCAGCATTGTTTGAAGAGCTCGCCATGGGAGAAAATGATCTTCTTGATTCTGAGTTCTTAGTCTTACCGCTTTGGATTTTCTGAATGGGGTTTCAGCTTCTTTCAAGGACATGTGGGAATGGTTTCATGCGCTTTATACAAAGGAAATGAAAGCAGATGGGTTCTTTCTGGATGGAAATCTTCTACCCCTTTTCGGTGCCCCTACATATGTCTCCACGCTCAAAATTAACTTTAGGGTTTAGGGTTTAGGGTTTTATGTTAGGGGTTGTGGTTAGGGTTTAGGAAATTTAGGGTAGGGTGTATTTTTTTAGGGTATAGGGTGTAGGGTTTAGGATTTAGAATTTAGGGTTAGGGCTTAAATTTTAATTTTGTAGTGTTTTTTAGTGTTGGGACATATGTAGGGGCACCGAAAAGGGGCAGACGAACTTTATCCGTTCTTTCTCCATTATAACTGTCAAGAGTGAAAGGGATCTGGCGGGAAAACACTGCTAAAATTAATCATGTTACATAATTTAAACGTAGTTAGGCCGGATGGATTTGGGCCTAATCTATCACAATCAAGGTTCAACCCATTTGTTGAAACGAGCTACGACGCATGACTTAACAAGTTTAGGGTGCATTATTTAGAGGTATAGGTCTATAGGTTTAGAATTTAGGGATAATGATTATAATTAAGGTTTAGGGTTATAATTTAAGGTTTCTATGTTAAAACTTAAATTCTCACCGTATTACCTTAAAAACTAAGCCTTAATCTCTAAACCCTAAATTTAAACCTTAAACCCTAAAATCTAACCACTTCCCCTAAATTCTAAACTCATGCATCTAAACTCATAAACCCTATATGGGTTTATATAGAGAGGAGATCCTCTTACACTATGTAAAACTTGAAAGTTTTACACTTTTTGGGACAGTTGGATGAAGGTAAATGGATGGATGAGATCAAGAATAGAAAATGTGGAGATTATCACTTGGAAAAAAAAATAAAGAAATAATCTTAGCCATTTATTACAATCATCTACGGTCCAAAAAGAAAGTGTAAAAGTAATTGAGTTTTACATATATAAGGGATAGGATCTTCTTACGCTATGTAAAACTTGAAAGTTCTACACTTTTTTGGACTGTTGGATGAAGGTAAACGATGGATGAGATTAACAGTAGAAAATGTGAAGATTATCACTTGGGTAAAAAAAGATAAAGAAATAATCTTATCTATTTATTACTATGATCTAACGGTCCTAAAAAAGGTATAAAAATAATTGAGTTATATACAATGTAAGCAGTGGCGGATGTACATATAACATAGCGTGGGCCCGTGCCCACCCTGAACTTTTTAAAGTTCACACATTTGCCTTCAATTTTCTTAATTTTTTAAATTAGTCCTTAAATTTTTGTAATATTTGTGATTTGTGCCCACCCTAAAATTTTGATATTTTATATGTGCCCACCCTCAAATATATTTCTGGATCCGCCACTAAATGTAAGTTGATCATTATATATATATGGGATGGCACATATTTGCCCCAAAATAAAATTTAGACACATATCTGGAAAAAAAGTTTGAGAACTTATTTAACTGTTAAGCCTATTTTTAAAGTTAACAAAACTTAGTACCAAATCGTAGAGGAGGTCGGAGGTTATGGCTTTTATTCGGATGAAAATTTTCTGCCTCTTTTCGGTGCTTATACTTATATCTCATGCTTAAAAATAGGTTTATGGTTTATGTAACGCCCTGGTTTTGGGCCTAGATGTTTTAGAGGTTGAACCGGGCTAGTCGGGAACGGTTCGAACCCTTTAAGGTTGGTTTAGGGAACACCTAGTTCAGGATGCTTTAAAAATGTGGAAAATATCTAAAAATCCTCATTTATTATATAAATATTTATGGTGAAAATAATTTTACAAAATGTGATTTGGAAATATTACATTTTGGTGTAGTGACCAAATTGCAGTTTTTGCAAAAATTGACTAGTGGCTGTTTTGTAAAGGATTGAAACTTTGAATCTTTAAGGAGCTAATTTTACCAAATTGGCTTTTCATCAGATTTCTCTTTAATTTGGGAGTTTTAATAATGATTTAATTAAAGGAATTAAAAGAAAAATAATATGTTGACTTTTTATAACTACTTTACAATACTTTTCCCTCTTTTCATTTTCTCCCAACTTCCACTCAGCCAAACACAATTCCCTCACCAAAGATCTCTGGTTTTTATCTCTTTTGCTGAGATTTCATCTTCCTAAGAATTTTCAATCTTTACTTCTTCAAAACCTTTTGTTTTTATTTTGGATTTTCAAGAAATCTTGCCCAAATTGAGGAGAAATCAGCCATTAAAGGTAAGCTTCGTCCTTCTCCTCTAATGATCACCTCTTTACTGGAATTCTCAAGTTATCAATCCTTTGTTAATGATCTTTAAGTTTTTTTAATGTTATAATCAAGAAATAGTTGCTAAATTCAAGGTTCTTGATGTGATTTTGATGATTTTTGTATTTATGAGTTAAACTCTGTTTTGAGGTTGATTTCTAACATGTTTTGGATGATATTTGATGTTGAGATTGAGGTTTTAATAAGTAAATCCCGAATAGGCTTGGGTTCCTAAGTTTTAGATGTTAGATTTGTGGTTAGGGATGGGCACGGGTCGGGTAGGGTCTGGTTTTTGGCCCACCCGCACCCGACCCGAAATTAAACACCCTAAACCCGCACCCGACCCGACAATATTCTTTAAAAAATATGACCCAACCCGACCCGAAAATAAATATACTGAATCCTACCCCGACTCAACCCGACCCAAACTATATAAAATAAATTAATTTTAGGGACTTAATTGTAAAAAAATAATTTTAAGGGACTTAATTGTAAAAAAATAATTTAAAGGACTAAATTATAAATAAAAATTCAATTTTAAGGACTTAATTATAATATATATATATATATATATATATATATATAGAGGGGTATTATTATAAATATCCCTAAAAATTTAGGGGAAAATTACACTCTTAGTCCCGGGTCGGGTCGGGTCAGATATTTTCCACCCTAAACCTGAACTCGACCCGACCTATAACACCCGGGTTTAAGGGTCGGGAGTTGTGTGTATGAGTCGAGTTCGAGTCGTTAGACTCGGTCTAATTAAAATGAGCTTTGGTTTTATTCCATTAAGACTTGAATTTTAGTAATGGTATTTTCGTAAATATTCCAAAGTAAGGAAAAAGATGAGCCTTTTTGAAACAAAAAAATGGTCTTCTTCTCCCTTGTTCATTTTTCAACGACCTAAAACCCCCAAACCCCATAATTACTATTCCATCAAGGTTCTTCCTCTTTTTAAGTGATTTCTACGAGGTAAGATCGTTTTGACTTCTCCTCTCTATTCCAAGCACTTCCATGGTTTTAGATTCTTAAAAGTTTCATCTTTTTAGTTTCCTAGTTTTAAATTTTTAAAGGAAAGAGAGAGGCTTTATGGGTTGACTAGAGATGTGAAGACCTACATGCTTGCATCTGACTACACTGAGTTCGATGTTTTGGTCTCTAGGGCTAAGGATATTGAGCAGAACTTGGGCTCCAGTTCCCGTGCTAGTGGGTCCGATTCCGAGAAGAGACACACGAACTGGGATAGAGATCATGCCAAGAGGCATAGGGATAGGTGGTATCCGCCTGATTCGAGACAGAGGGGTGGTAACTATGGATGGGGCCATCAGGGCCAAGGAGCTGTGGTGCACACTCCGGAGTGCACTAGATGCGGGAGACGCCACCAGGGCAAGTGTATGGGTACCTTTGGGCCATGTTGGAATTGTGGCTCCTGAGATCATATGAGGCGTAACTATCCACACCCGGCTAGGGGCGGACCGGCTCCAGCTAGGGGTTTTAAGCATCAGAGAGGCCGTGGGCACGGTCGTGGAAACTTTCAGCCGAGGAACGAGGGTCAGAGGAACTTAGCTCATGTAGTGGTAGTTCAGCCCGAGAGAGGAGGACCGGCTAGGGTGTATGCCCAGCATGAGGCTGGGAATCACACGGACGTCATTGCAGGTAATTTCTCGTTACAGTCTCTGAGTTTACTTTCTTTGATAGATTCGGGGTCGACACATTCATATATTTTGGGTGAGCACGCAAGGTCATTGGGGTTACTATGTGAACGGTTAGAGGTAGGTGTGAACGTTACTGGCTCGTTTGGTGATACAGTGGTAGTTAGGAAAATGTATAGGAGGTGTCCCTTGATGGTTCAGGGCCACGTGTTTCTGGTCGATATGATGGAGTTACCGTTCTATGACTTTGACGTGATTTTGGGCATGGATTGGCTCGTAGAGCATAGAGCTAGGGTTGACTTTGAGACCAATAGAGTCTCCTTGAGGCTTACGGATGACTTTGAGGTTGTGGTAGTTGGCGAGAACGTTAGGTTCTTGTCCAATGTTGTTTCGGCTTTGGAAGCTCAGAAGTTGTTGAGTTCGGGTTGTCAGGCTTACTTGGCTTATGTGATGAATCCGAATATGAGTGAGGTGAGACCGCAAGACATCAGGATAATATGTGATTTTCCGAGTGTCTTTCTGGAAGAGTTGTCAGGTTTGCCTCCAAATAGAGCAGTTGAGTTTGCTATTGAGACGTATTCTGATTCTGCACCAGTGTCTATTGCTCCGTATAGAATGGCACCAAAGGAGTTGAAAGAGTTGAAGACACAACTACAAGAGTTGACCGATAGAGGTTTCATTAGGCCTAGTATTTCTCCATGGGGTGCTCCGGTCTTGTTTGTGAAAAAGGACTGCAACATGAGGATGTGTATAGATTATAGGCAGTTGAACAAGGTGACAGTGAAGAACAAGTACCCTTTGCCTAGGATAGATGACTTGCTTGATCAGTTGAGAGGTGCTTCCGTGTTTTCGAAGATTGACTTGAGATTCGGGTACTATCAGTTGAAGGTAAAGGATGTGGATATACCGAAGACAACCTTACGTACACGTTATGGGCACTATGAGTTCTTGATGATGCCTTTTCGGTTGACTAACGCTCCAGCAGCTTTCATGGACATGATAAACCGTGTGTTTCATGAGTTCTTACACAGATTTTCGGTAGTGTTTATAGATGACATCCTAGTGTACTCAAGGACCGAATAGGAGCATGATGAGCATTTGTGGTTAGTGCTTCAGACCCTATTAGAGAATCAGTTGTATGATAAGCTAAGCAAATGCGAGTTTTGGATTAGGGAGGTAGTCTTCCTAAGTCACGTGATCTCGGCTATTGGGATTAGTGTGGATCCCAAGAAGATAGAAGTTATAGTAAATTGGAAACAACCGAAGTCAGTGACAGAAATCTGCAGTTTCCTAAGTTTGGTGGGATACTATAGAAGATTTGTCGAGGGATTTTCTAGGATAGCGGCTCCTTTGACTAAGTTGCTTCAGATGAATGTTCCGTATGAGTGGTCAGATGCAAGGTAAGAAGCGTTTGAGAAGTTGAAGAAAGCTTTGACCGAAGCTCCTATCTTGATTCAGCTTGAACCGGGGAGAGAGTTTGTGATTTATAGTGATGTGTCATACGTAGGGTTAGGTTGTGTGCTTATGCAAGAAGGTAAGGTGGTAGCATATGCTTCGAGACAGTTGAAGGTGCACAAGAAGAACTATCCTACCCATGATATAGAGTTAGCTGCAGTGGTGTTCGCTTTAAAGATCTGGAGACACCATCTTTATGGTAAGAAGTGTACCGTGTATACCGACCACAAGAGTTTGAAGTACTTGATGTCTCAGAGGGAGTTGAACCTTAGGCAGCGTAGGTGGTTAGAGCTTCTTAAGGATTACGACCTCACGATAGAATACCATCCGGGTAAGGAAAACGTAGTGGCTGATGCTTTGAGTAGAAAAGTGGTCGTTAAGTTACGAGCTATATTTGCGAGATTGAGCGTGTCCGATGATGGTGGATTGATAGGTGAGCTTCAGGTTAAGCCTTCATTAGTTCAGCTGATTCGAGAGAAGCAGTTGTGAGATGAGTCTTTGACACCTCACGTGCAAGATATAGCCGAAGATAGGCCTACCGATTATTGTTTTGGGGAGAATAGGATTCTATGTTACAAGGATATGATAGTGGTTCCGGAAGATGCCGAGTTGAGACGTACGATCTTGAACGAAGCTCATAATAGTCCTTTTGTTATGCATCCGAGTAGTACGAAGATGTATCGAGGATTAAGGGAAGAGTACTATTGGGTTGGGTTGAAGAATGATGTGGCCAAGTTTGTGAGTAAGTGTAAGGTTTGTCAGCGAGTCAAGGCCGAGCATCAGTTTCCTTCAGGGTTGTTACAACCTTTGAAGATTCTGGAATGGAAGTGGGAATGTATCACCATGAACTTTGTGTCAGGTTTACCGTTGACTCATTTGAGGAAGAATTCTGTGTGGGTAATAGTGGATAGATTTACTAATTGTGCCCACTTTATACCTGTTCACACCACCTATACTTTAGATAAGTTGGTCGATCTGTACATCTGTGAGATAGTGAGACTACATGGGGTACCGAAATCGATTGTGTCGGACCGAGATCTGAGGTTTACAGCTAGATTTTGGGAGTGTTTGCATCGTGCCTTGGGTACTTGGTTCAACTTTTGTACTTCGTATCATCCGCAGTCAGATGGTCAGTCTGAGAGAGTGATTCAGGTGCTGGAAGATATGTTGAGATGTTGTATCATCGATTTTCAGGGGTCTTGGGAGAAACACCTACCGTTAGTAGAGTTTGCGTACAATAACAGTTATCAGGCTAGTATTCAGATGGCACTGTATGAAGCATTGTATGGTAGGAAGTGTAGAACTCCGATTTGTTGGGCCGAAGCGGGTCAGAAGTTGTTACCTATGCCGGATTTGCTTAAGGAGACTACCGATAAGGTGAAATTGATTTGTGATCGCTTGAAGGCAGCTTCAGATAGGCAGAAGTCCTATGCTGTTTTGAAAAGAAAAGAGATTGAGTTTTCAGTGGGTGAGAAAGTATTTTTGAAAGTGTCTCCGTGGAAGAAGGTAATGCGTTTTGGCCGGAAGGGCAAGTTGAGTCCGAGGTTTATCGGTCCGTATGAGATAGTTGAGCGGATTAGGCTTGTAGATTACCGTTTGAGATTGCCTTCAGAGTTAGAGAAGATTCACGATGTTTTTCATGTACCGATCTCAGAGATATAGATCGGATCCGTCTCACGTTATGCCCGTTGAGGAGATAGAACTGAATCCGGATTTGTCGTATAATGAAGAACCAGTTGAGATACTTGCCTTGGATAGCAAGGTATTGCGTGGCAAGACCATAGAGTTGGTCAAGGTGTTGTGGAGACATAGAGGTGTGGAAGAGGCCACGTGGAAGAGGAAAGCGGATATGCTTGAGCAATTTCCGTACTTGTTTTCGTCAGGTAATTTCGAGGACGAAATTTCTTAAGTGGGAGAGAGTTGTAACAACCGGGTTTAGGGGTCGGGAGTTGTGTGTATGAGTCGAGTTCGAGTCGTTAGACTCGATCTAATTAAAATGAGCTTTGGTTTTATTCCATTAAGGCTTGAATTTTAGTAATGACATTTTCGTAAATATTCCAAAGTAAGGAAAAAGATGAGCCTTTTTGAAACAAAAAAATGGTCTTCTTCTCCCTTGTTCATTTTTCAACGACCTAAAACCCCTAAACCCCATAGTTACTATCCCATCAAGGTTCTTCCTCTTTTCAAGTGATTTCTACGAGGTAAGATCGTTTTTAACTTCTCCTCTCTATTCCAAGCACTTTCATGGTTTTAGATTCTTAAAAGTTTCATCTTTTTAGTTTCCTAGTTTCAAATTTTTAAAGGAAATGAAGAGGCTTTATGGGTTTTTTGTTTATCTTTTGATTTGATAAGTTCATTTGTGTGTTAATCTAGTCCTTAGATGCTTTATAACTTAAAATGGAAGGGTTTTGGTCAAAATCCCGAAATGGGTTTTTGGGGACATTTTAAAGGTGTCAAAACTTGTATTTTTTGGGTGGTTTTGTGAAGGGTTGAAGGGCTGATGTTACAGTGATGTTAGAAAAGTGTTTTGAAGGTTTTTAAAGGCAATTTGGGTGTTGGAAATGTTAGTTTTCTGCTGGGTTTATGGGAAGTACGAAAATGGAGTTTTGGTTGATAGCTTTGGCTTGAAAATTGTTGAGAAATGGATTGGGGTTGAAATTTGAGTTGTAGCAGTGTTTTGAGGATGTTTTGTGTAGTAATATCTTATTTTTTATTGGTTAGAATCAAGGAGAAACATTGGAGAGGATTCGGGCACGAATCCGGGGAATTTGGAGAATTGAGATCGGTGTTCGGCTTCCGTTTGGGTTGCAAAGGTGAGTGGAAATGTTTAACCTCGTTTTTGCTTTTGAAATTGGATTCTTGGGGGTTTGGGTGGAGCCTTGAGAGCTCTTCTAAACTCAAGTGTAAGTTTACTAATCCTACCTTAATGGTTATGAGATGATGTGTGATTAATTGTTGTGTTACAATGTGCATTGTGGATTGCTTTTACATCCGTTGTTGTTGTGTAGTCGTGTTGATGTTGAGCCTCACGTGATGGTTGTCAGAACTACGGTGATAAGTGGTCCCACCGGTAGTGACTAGTAGTAGAGTAAGGTGATGAGTGGTCCCATCAGAAAACTACTAGTCGAACGGTGATGTGTGTTCCCACCGTGTGTGTGTTGGTTGTGCATGTGCAAACCATGTAGTTGTATTATCATGATACCTTCCATGAATTCAATGGTTTACTTATCATTTAAGAAAAGTATTTTTGAAACTGTATGATTGTTGAGTTTTAGAGCTTCGCTCACTAAGCTACTAAGCTTACGCTCTCCTTTTTGCAACATGCAGATCGTTAGAGTTCGGGAGGTAAGTGGGCAAGGGAGGAGCCTGTTGGGAGTTCTCAAGTAGCACATGTATGATTTATGTCTTTGTAATAATGCCTAGACGATGGGGGTACTAGACTTGTATGGAGTTGGTGTCAAACTCCTTAGTTTGATTTTGTTGATGTTCTAGCATGTTGAGTTGTTGATGCTATGTGGGATATGTTTATGCTTCTATGTCGTGGGTTGCAAACCATGTTTGCCTTGTTGCTTGAATGCTATGCGTGTTGAAGGTTTAGGACCTTTTTCCATGGATGCTTGTATGTTTGTTAAAAAGCATGAGAAACCTTGTTATGGAATGCTCAAGTGTGTGTTTAATTGCCATGTATGTATTATGCTAGTATTCTACCTAAATGCCTATCTTGAGATGTATGGCATGTTAGCTCGTTTAAGTAGTCTCGCATGATTGATCTTGCTTGTTAAATGTTGTATGAATGTTTGATTGTGGATAGGTGAGTCTTAAAAGGCATCTAGAGTTGAGTTTTGGTCCGTTTTGCATCTAAATTGAGTCTTGCAGTGCAGGGCCTACACTCTGGGGCTCAGTTTAAGCCTAGCGTACCGATACACGGGGGTGTATCGATACGCCAAAAGCTCTTTGGAAATCTGAGATTTTGACGAGAATTTGGCGTATCAGTATGGGTCTAGGGTGTATCGATACGATTTCATATCGTTGACCAGTGAGGGCATATCGGTGCGGTCAACCAGTGTACCGATACGGTCTCCCTATGTTGACTATGGGTTGTTGACCTAGTCAAGGCATATCGATACCCTCTTCAAGAGTATCGATACGGCCTGCTGTGCAAACTAAAATTGACTCCTTTAAATTGTTTGCTTGATTGTTCGCATCGCTTGTTGTCTTTCCGCTGTCGTATCACATATAGGATGTATGAATGCCTCTAGACAAGATAATAGTTAAAAAGAAATTTCTAGGGTTGCTAACCGAGGTGGGGCCCTAACGGATTTCATTTCGATTTTCCCAGTGTGACCCATTTGGATCGGTCAGTCGTCCAGACCGGGACGAGGGGGTTACATGACCCCAAGTATACCTTTAGCAAAATCCCGATCAGACCTGACCCGAACCCAATTTTTTTATTAAAAAATCCGACCCGGTCGGATTGGGTGTGGTCGGGTCGGAACTCGTCGGATCCGGGTAAAATACACATCCCTATTTGTGGTTTTTGGGGTGTTTTTGGTGATCTGTTGTTGCTGGAGATATAAGGACGTGTTTGTGATGATTTTTGATGTTGATTGAGGTTTAGAAGTGGTTAGAATTGATAGATCTTGGCTGGTCTTTGTTTTGAGGAAGTTTGAAGGTGATTTCGGTTATTTCGGATAGCTGGAATGGTGTTTTTGAGTAGTGCAGCGAGTTTGAATGAGTGGTTGGTGATTTCAATGCATGATGATGCATTAATCCTCTTATCTTATGTGTGATGAACAGGGAAGACTTCATCAGACGGTTTTGGTGTTGATCCGAGAGTGTTGGAGGCCTAGAAATCATTTCGGCAAGCAAACGAAACGTAATCGGTGAGTGTAAATAGTTTTAGAAGTCCTTGAGGGACAAGAAAACAAGGTTTTGGGATTTAGGATTGGTTTGAAATATCATCCTAAGTCCGAAAGTAAGTATGTTTAGAATTTGCTCTCAAAAGTCGTTGATGCCCTAAATATTTTTAACATGCTCGTGATTTGAGATTGACAAATTCCTACTGTTTTATGCATGATTTATAACAAGAGATGATGTTATTTGTTTATCCTATGAGATATCGTGACTTTATAAAGAGCTTTGAGATTTTGATTAAATGCTATGCATGAATTGTGGTTTTGAAATGGGATGAGTTAGATTTGAGAAATGTTGCATCAAAACAGTAGGTGAGACGATGATTTTAATGTAATATATTAGCATAAATGATGAGATGATTACCGAATATAATTGGTCGACCAATAGGATAAAAGTACACTATAAACTAAAAATTCGTATGTGCTCTTTGGAGTCGGGCAATGAGGGTAGTGTCAACCCGATCCAAAGTGAGAATCTGATGATGAGAGATACCATCGGGGTAGGTCTTGGTGAAACATCCAAGCTTTGTGGCGAAGAGAGATATCGTCATGAGAGTCCGGTGATGTGAGATTCCACCGGGGTAGGACTTGGCTTTAAGTCAAGCTAATCCGCATATTCGAGTAAAGATGTAATATAAAATGCCAATATATGAGACTGTATTTGATTCACATGTACCAATGTTGAGATGTTTTATGCTATGAGAAATGCATATGAGATTTGAGGTTTATGATATGTTTTTATTTACATCAAGCATGTGTATGGCTTTGCCAAGAGATTTGCATTGGTTGAATGCATGAGTTATATTGATGGAACATGTGATTTTCGAATGGAGATTTACTTTGAATTGGTTTTCAAGCATGAGAAAGAAAGAGCATGTTATGGAAATGGTTTTATTTGAGAAAGAGTTTTTGCTAAACTTGCATTTTTATGATTTTAGAGCATGTCTCACTAAGAAATTGTGCTTACGCTCTCTTTTACCAACAATGCAGATAATTGAGACACTTTGGGCAGCAAAGAGACTAAGGATTTCCAAGGAATTGTAGAGCTATGGTGATGTTTCACGTTTACTTTAGTAATGATAATCAGCAATGGGAACCAATAGGTTGCTTTGGGAGATGTATTTTGAACTATCTGTGGTTGTTGCGAGTTTTATATGGTTTATGTGGTTTGTAAGAGGCTTTTATGGTAGTTTCGGTGCTTTATGTTATCATTTGGTATGTTCGTGGATTATGTCATAAGCATGCTTCATGGATTGCCTTGCTATGCTTGAGATAGTCAACCAAATGTTGTTATGTGTTGGGAATTGCATGTCTATATGTTTGTGTGGATGCCAATAGCATGTATGCATCATTTGTGGATGATTTGTTGAAGTATGAAGTGTTTTTGAGGCTGTTTATAAGACAGTTCTGGTATGCGTATCGATACGCATAAGTCAAATTTGTGCTTTGCTGCACAGGCATTTCGGTACGTTTGCGACGTGTTTCGGTACGGACTTGAAGGGCGTATCGATACGCGGGGAAGCGTATCAATACACTTTTGGTGACTTTGGTCACTGCCATTTCGCGTACCGATACGATCTCAAGCGTATTGATACGCGGCCGTTAAATTCAGTTAAAGGCATCTTTTTAAGTTTGATTTTTGTTACATTTTAGTCCCCGAAATTTATGGATGCAATTGAATGAGTTTGGAATGTCTGATTGTGATGAAAATTGACAGAGTGGCATGAAATGGGACTTATTGAATATTGGTAACCTTAAAATCAGTAAATCCCTTGTAAATTATAGAAATTACATTTTGGTTCTTAAATGTCTATTTTGTATCAATTGAAACCCTAAACGTGGTCCGATCGTTGTGTTGTTTCTTGCTATGATCTTTGGTGGTCAGATAGGTTTAATGTTGCATTTAGAAAAGATAAAGAGGGAAAAAAGGTCGTCAACCGGAGTTAACTTTAACGAGTTAGCTTTGGTTTTCCCCGTGTAATCACCTCGGTTCGAGTCAACCGTCTAGACCGAGTTAAGGGGGTTATAGTTTAGGGTTTTAGGTTAGGGTTTATGGTTAAGTTTAGGGAATTTATGGTAGGGTGTAGGGTTTTAGGATTTAGAATTTAGGGTTAGGGGTTAAAATTTAATTTTGTAGTATTTTTTAATGTTGGAATATAAATAGGGGCACCGAAAAATTCATAGAATTTTTATCCCTTTTATTCTTGGGAAAATGGTTGAATCTTTATAAATGAGCGGCTTTCTACACATAATAGCCTGCTTCATTCATAGAACATTAACAATACAAAGAAATAGACAGTGGAAACACACCCAAGAGACAATAACAAGAACACAAACCAAAAACATGAAGAACACACCCAGAGATAATAACAACACAACAAAACATCAGAGACAACAACAAACCAAACACATAGGTCAAAATGAAAATAACACAAAACATCAGAGACAAAAGCAGGAAAAAAATAATGCACAACAGGGAAGGAGTAAACAACAACCCCAAACAACATGTGGCAGATCTAAAAATATATTTGAGGGTATACACATATAAAATCTTAAAATTTCAGGAGGGACAAAAGTCATAATTCTTACAAAATATTAAGGATTAACTCATAAAAATTAACAAATTGAAGTTAAATGTGTGTACTTTAAAAAGTTCAGAGTAAGCACGGGCTCACCCCACATTACATTTGGATCCGCCATTGCAAACAACAATGACCGAAGCTCAGAAACTAAGCCTTCGTCTTTAATCTTCAACTGCATGTTATTCTAGGGGGTAACGAATGATGAGCTCGTGTGGAGAAATACTGTGAGACAATCATCGACCAGTCAACGCTAGTCGCTAGGGATGGGCATTTCACTCGACCCGATCGAGTTCTGACCCAACTCGTTCATGTCAGATTTTTGTTAATTTAATCGGATTTGGGTCGAGTGGGGTTTTTCTTAAGGGTGATGTCGAGTTCGAGTTTAGAGTGAAAAATATCCGACCCAACCCGGGACTAATAGTGTAATTTTCCTTGTACTTTTAGGGATATTTTTAATAATGTCTCATCTTTATATTTGTTTTACAATTAGGCTCTTAAAATTGAATTTTTTTTATTTATAATTTAGTCCTAAAATTAATTATTTTACAATCAAGCCCCTAAAATTAATTTATTTACAACTAAATTCCTAAATTATTTTTATAGATCAGATCAGTTCAAATTGATATATATAATTTTTTAATTGAGTCGGGTTTAGGGTAATTATTTTTGGCTCGACCAAAAACCCGACTCATTCTTGTCCTTAGTCAACTCGCCAAAATTTGAGTCGTCATGACGGATGGATCAGAAGGAAAAGGAGTCGGAGAACCTTACAATTTGTCCTTAGTCACTTCAATTTGATGCAATTGATCTCACTTCTTAATAAATACCTTGATGATGATGTGAGCTAGTCAATAGTTGTTTCTAATCGTTGAAAGATCGGGGTGATGTACATTTCATTTTTTACGAAGGGACGAATTGAAAAGATTTGATGTAATCGAATTGTGTTATAAGTTGAAGGATTAATTTGAGATAGATAGGATTAATATTGATTTGCTAGAAACTTTTTTTAATATGAGTAATTTAGTTTTATTAGATAAAAAATATAAAAAAAAACATAATAAAAGCTTATAATTAAGATAAATAAATTTTATCTGATCATATTTTTATAAATAAAGAAACATAAAAATTGTCTCTAGATCCTAAACAGGATTGCACAAAGAACAGGTAAAAGTTATAACTCAAAGACTTGAAAGAAAATAGATAAAAACATCACCGAAGCTCGACGATGAAAGGTAAAAATTAACAACAAACAACATTAAAAAATACATATTACAATAAGGCACGTTGACAACACAGTCATTACTACAACTCAATCGCAAATAAGAGCAGTAACTGTGCACTAGTATTCAAATCTAGTTTGAGAGTATAAAATAGAAAAATCAACGGAATAATCAAAATAGTGTCATCTTCATCAGTCGACATGAAATCCAACATTAATAGAAAATTAAATGAAAAAAAAACAGTCGAACGACTGAGAAGGTAGAGAAAAGCATGTTGCAAGTATAAAATTATTAAATTTAAAAACTAAAAACAAAAGACGTAACAAAAAAATATAATTATCGACGGCCGGCAACCAGCACCAAGACTGGTGTCGCCGTCATCCACTTAAAATAAAATCTCTTGTTGACACGTGATAATTTACGCGACATAAATTTGAGTAGATAAAATTTTAATCTTAACCATATCCGAAAAATGAGTAACTATAACAAATAAGAAAATTTCAATTAGATTAAAATTCCTTGATTTATCACTCGAATTATCCTTGTTATGAAAATAAATGTGATTCAAAATAAATCCTATAAGCTTGACAAAATCGACAGCCTTGAATAATTAGGAGTCCAAGTTTCCATACTCTCTTTATAGGGTTACATATTAACCTTTTTTATTCTTCTTCAATCTCTCATCAAGGTAAATACATTAATTTAGGGAAAATATTTATCCAAGCTGAATTAATTTGCACCAACATGTTATATTTCTAAATCCAATACATAGTTGTATAAGAAAGAAAGGGAAAATAAAGCAGTAAAAATGAGCAATTAGTATATACTAAAGCAAAACTGTGTTTTAGAGCGCTTCAAAAAAAGCTCACTTGAATTAGTTCCCCCGTGGATTTGGGTACGTGCTCTACTAAACATGAAAAACAAATCCAGCAACAATTGTTTTCCTTGTAGAATTTGTGACCTTTCACTTGAGTTTTTCTCAAGGTTTCGTCTATTCGGAATGTTCCTCGTCCGTTTCGGTTTCCTCGTCGGTTTCGGTTCTGTCGTCAGTTTCGGTTTTCTCATCGGTTTCGGTTTTGTCGTCGGTGTCGGTTTCAGTTTTCTCATCCGTTTCGGTTTTTTCGTCGTACTCGGTTTCGGTTTCGGTTTTGTCGTCGGTTTCGGTTTCCTCGTCGCCGGTACCCTCGTTGATTTCCTCATTTAGGTACGGGTCACTAATACTAAAACGCAACTCGGTTCCATCCAAAGACATCACCAAGTTGATCAGCTCGTCTGAGTCAGCATCAATCAACCGTCTTCCATTCCAAAACAGCAACCGATCACTGCAACCGCCATTTTCATTCAGAAACCAGCTTTCTAATTTCAGAATATGATTTCACTATTTGAAGGTGAAAAAACTTACAAATAAAAGAAAACCCATCCTTCCAATACATAAGGGCGAGGCACCGGCGGATCATTATCACCAGCCACAATCTGCACTCGGTAAGTTCAAAAAGGCACTCAGATAGTGTTCGATTCGATCGACCAAAAAAAAGAAGAAAAAAACAGAGGCATAAAAAGAACGTAAAGAACTTGCAAATTTCACTCCAATGTGTTTCCTGCAATGATTGCAACGGAGATTGTTGATTGGAAAATCATAGATAAACCTATGAATCGCAGCATGGCTCCTCACGTTCAAACTATATATGAACGAAGCACAAAGATTAAATTATAATCACTCTTCTTTATAACGCAATGAAATTGAAATGCAGTTTGGGTGATTCAGTTCTTACGGATTGTCGCCGATAGTTCCATGCACATCCCCCATTATCTGAAAATTCGATTCATTTGCAAAGAAGTTAACTTAAATCCCACGAAGAACACAATCAAGAATCAAAGTTTCAGTAGTGATAGAAGAATATAAAGAGAGTGTGGATACAAGGCCAAAGACGTTCTTGGGGTCGAGGACGGGGGTTCTGCAACGACGACATAAAAAGTAACGATTCTGAGCATTCAGATGATATCGACAGGGGTTCGGGTTTGGAGGGCATCCGCCATTGTTTGAAGGACTCGCCATGGGAGGAAATGGTCTTCTTTGATTGTTTCTGCTGAGCCTAAGTCCAAGAATTGAAACACCCAAAGTTATATTATGAAGATGAGAATTCAGAGGTTTCTTGATTCTGACTTCTTAGTCTTACCACTTTGGATTTTCTGAATGGAGTTTAAGCTTCTTTGGAGGACAAATGGGAATGGTTTCACTTTCATGAGCTTTATATAAACAGAATGAAAGCAGATAGGTTCTTTCTCGGTTATAACTGTCAACGGTGAAAAGGATCTGGCGGGAAAACACGGCTGAAATTAATCAAGGTACACAACAGCTATATGGTATATATTTATACAACAAAAGGCAATATACGTATTACATCCACATAATGTGAATGTTCAACTCATATTCGATGCGTTTATAAAAGTAGATAACATAAAAACACTAGTGAGAAATTGCAAGTAGAGCTTGTGATTGCTTCTCATAGCGGAACCCATTTCTCTTAGAGTCATCTCCAGACCAAATAAATATACCATGGAGTTTATTCTGACTCTTGAGTCTACTGCAAGCAGTGAAGAAGCCGGTATCCAGTGTCAAGCCTCCGCTCCCGTCACTTATAAAGCTGGCTAATACATTACCGCCGTTATAGTTAGAACTTTGTGTGTTGAAATAATTGATAAACTGAGAGACGGTTGTTCCTTGATCATAGGCATAAAACTGGAAATTGACATAGTCTATGAGGTCACCGTAGCTTTTCCACAAGGCCTTGTAATGGCTTTGAACATCATCATCATCGAATGGAGCTATGGAAGCAAAAGAGATCACTCCATTCTTCTTAAGGGTTTTTATAAGTTGTCCAATGCACTCAGCGAAAGTTTCGGGGTCGGCATTAAAGTGCTCGTAGTCAATATCGACCCCGTCCAAGTTGTATTGTTGGATGATATCTGTGAGCGAAGAAACCGCATTGGAAACCCATGAATCTACAGAGGAAGGGTTGAAATAAGCAGAACCATCTCCCACACTATCTCCACCTAAGCTTAAAGCTACTTTAACATTTGAATGGCTGCTCTTAATGGAAGAAACTTGGGAAGGACCGAGGTTATCAGAGTCCCAAAAGACATTGAACTTGCCATTTGTAGGAGAAGGAGAGCTTGAGGAGTCATAATCTATGGCAAAGGAGAGAATGAAATGGAATTCAACATTTGAATTAATTGGAACATCATTGAATTTAACATTATTGAATTCATCTCCAATATACTCTCGAAAGAGGTTCAAATTTGAAGGAGATGCTTGAATTGACATGTTGCAAGGGAAGAAAACTTGGGAAATGAAAAGGGCAATGAAAAGCTTAGAAAACTCCATTGGTTTAGAACAAGTAGATTGGTGTTGTGATGTAGGCTGAGTTGAAGAAGTACTGTTGTAAGTAGGTTATTATATAGGAATAAGAACACATAATAAAGGTTTAAAAAATGTTGTTTGTTTTCGGCTTTTAAACACAAAAATTAAGCTTCTACTTTGGCCTTTGAGATCTTTCACAAAATACCAGCAAAAGGAACATAAACAAGCAGTTTCATTTCAATTGAAATAAAGTACATTATCATGATGTTCAACCATTTTCAACTTTCAAAGAAACTTGTTTCCCCTACCCATGAACAATACAAACAAAAGACTACGACCCTAACAATAATATAAATCTATAAACGAGAAAAGGCCTAGTAAGAGTTTCTGAGAAAATTAAGCTTTCTTGGGGGATTTAGTAGCCTTCGATGGAGATTTGGGTTCTTTGGAAGCGGCCTTTTCAGTCTTCTTTGGGAGAAGAACGGGATTGATGTTCGGCAAAACACCACCGTGAGCAATTGTAACGCCGGCGAGAAGCTTTCCCAGTTCCTCGTCGTTCCTCACGGCGAGTAGCAGGTGCCTTGGAATGATCCTGTTCTTCTTGTTGTCACGTGCGGCGTTTCCAGCCAATTCGAGAACCTGGATTCAAATTTTCAAATCCAAATCATAAGCTACAAATGAAGACAGCAGAAATTAACTAATTCGATTACTTAATGCAGCTCTCAGTTACCTCAGCGGCTAAGTACTCAAGAACTGCGGCGAGGTAAACCGGAGCTCCGGTTCCGACACGCTGCGAGTACCTTCCCTTCTTCAAATAACGGCCGATTCTTCCGACGGGGAATTGGAGTCCAGCTTTGACGGACCTTGAAACTGGCTTCTTCTTTGGACCGCCGCCTTTCCTTCCACCAGCACCCTTCTTCGCTTTACCTCCGGCATCCATTGCTTGAGACAGAAGTGGGATATTGGCGTCTACGCTTCAAGGAGTGAAGTTTTTAGATTTGAAACAAATAGTGGCGTAGAAAACAATGCGAGGTTGGCCTGTTTTATAGCCGTGGTTTAGGTGGACTGAAACGAGAGGGGAATGAGAACCGTTAGATTGAGAACTTACCGACTGCTGGAGATCTTTCAAGGATGGGGATCCGTGTGGTTTTGAATGAACCAATGAGGAGCGAGTTTGGGTTCTTAGAATAAATTTTCCGCCATTTACAAATTTTTTTAGTTCCCGCTTCTTTTCAAACATGGGGTTTTGGAGGCAGTGATCGTTTTTTACTCGAATATTGCGAAAAGCCCTTTAATCCTGTCGCGGGAGTTGGGTGAGAAAAGCTTGATTATATTAAAAAGAATTGAATTTCTCAATTCGACTTCACTTCAATCATAATTTTATAAATTTAATTTGAAAAAAAAAATTAAGTAAATTTTGATTTGTAAAATAAAAATTTGAATAATTCAATTTTTTTAATAATTAAAGGATTAGTTTTTAAGCTTGAATCGAGTTCTTTAAATATGTCTAATATATGTATATCGCATATGTAGAATTGTATTTATATATTGTATATGGTTATAGAAAATAGTTTAAATTAAAATTAAATAGTATAATAACATTATAAATTTGTATAATTAAATTTGAACAAAAATTAGAACAACTCAACTCAAATCGAAAAAAAATCAAATAAAGTTGTATAATTAAATATGTCAAATTAATTTGTATTTTGGATAGAAGTGTTATGGTGTTATATTCTTAACGATTGGAAAAAAAAAACATATAGAAAGGTTCAATAAGGTTGATGTGTTATGGTAATTGAAGATAGAAATGGCACTGATCATCAGTTTTGTCTTTTGTGTTGTGTGTGATAATGTTCGTTGTGATACAATTGTAAACAAAGTTGGCATTCCTTGGACTTGGTTAATGTTTATTGTTATTAGTACGTTTGGATCACATAATATAAGATTATTTATTAGAATAAGAATTTTTATAACATTACTTGACGGATTATTAAGAATTCTATATTACCTTTTTTGGTTTAATTGACACGAATATGAAATTACATGACGTTAGTTGACTGAGGGAATATAAGATTGTTTGAAAGAAAACTTGATCAAAATAGCCTTTTATTATGTATTTGTCTTTAAACATGCTAAATTTTTCATATATAATCGAAAATATTTAAATGAAAATGCATATAACTATTTTTTGTGGAACTATGTACATTTTGAGAGAGAGAAATATGTAACAAATCTTTAATAAAACTAGTATATTAAACATATATTTTTAAATAATTTACATAACTATTAAATTTATTTTTATATGAGAAATAATATAGTATGAGAAAAAAATAATATTGTTGTCTAGAGTGCATAAAGATTTTATTTTTTAATGTATAAGATTCATTTTAATAATATTATTCAATCTCTTTTATATTGTGGGAACATTTGATAAATTTATATTTTCAAATGTTTAAAAAAAATTACTAATTATTCATGGTAATAATCCTTAAAAAGTGAAACCAACAAATGATGTTTAAAGTGTTATTTTATGTTTTTATATAAATATAATTGTGTATTTTTATATCAGTAATAGTTCAGAATATGCAATTTATTTTATAAAACATTTGTATATTTATAGTTTTTTTTCTGAACTTTCATGTACTTATATTGTGCGTAGTGGATTTAATGTTGTTGTGTTACCTGCTTTGCAATCACTTTATCGTGTTATATGAAATACAAAATGTCCTATCAAGGTGAAGATTTTGATATGAAAATTTACATAGAATTATGTTCTTATAATGCAAAACTTATATTCAAGAAGCTTGTTAATGCTCAATTATGCCTTAATGGTAATGCCTATAATGAGGACAATGCCCATGTTAGTTTAAAATGTACTTTTGCACAACATATATGAAATTTTTAGGGTTTTCATTTGCCATTTCAGATATCACAATGGATTTTTTTCAGTTGGCTCAAATGAATGATGGATAATTATAAGGATAAGAAACACTCTACAACACTTATAATAGTATGGGCAATTTGGTTCTCCGGAAATAGAATGATCTATGAAAATTATGTTCAGTCCATACTTGAAATTTCAGCTTTTGATAAAGGGTATGTTGAGGAATTCAATTTTAAGTCTATGAGCTTTTCCCATTTGAATGTTAGAGCTAATGTTCGATGGTGTTCTCCCTCGTCATCGTTTGTTAAGGTTAATGTTGACGTATGTGTTTCTCTTTCAAAAAACAAGTCAGTTTCAGAATTAGTAATTAGGGATAATAAATGATATGTTTTGGGTTCATCTTGTCAGATTAATCATAATATTTAGTTAATTTTTGAAGGTGAGGAGTTGGCTATTCTTCATGGGCTTCAATTTGAGGGAGATATTGAATGCACAGACATTATTATGGAAGTAGATTCGAGATCAATGATTCTAAAGTTAAATTACCCAAGGGACGACTAATTTATTATCAGGCCAATTTATATCTGATGCTAAATCAATCTCAAGAAGATTTAGAAGATGCACATTTACTTTTGAGGGGAAAATGGTAATCAGACGGCACATGCAATGGTGGTGACATGCAAAGGGGCGACTGAAGATGACTTCTGGATCGAGGATGCTCCTCCTTTGGTGCTTCTCATGGCGAATTCAAATCGGCATTGGGTCGACCCTCCTTAGGCTTCTCTTTTTTTGGGCATGATAGAACTGGGATGGATAAAGTGATGTCTGAAGATTGGCAAAGTAGCGGCTCTCTTCTTCTCTTAGTCCGAGCTTCTATTTGTTTTGATGGTGGGTAACCAAGGGTTCGGATCAATTGAGCTTTTGTTTTTGTTTGATTGTGATTTTTTGATTTATTTTATGTTTGCTGGTCTTTGGTTTGTAAACTTTGTATGTTTTTTAGTTTCGTTTCTTCGTTAATACTATGCTCAACCGATACTATTTTTTTAAAAAAAGTATGCCTTATTTTATAACCCAAAGTAGTAATTTAACCTAAAAAGGGAAGGACATGGCCGAAACGTTTCTATTTTACCAATGGTATTTTTGTCTTAAATGCAAAGAATTGTCAAATACTAAAGAAGAAAAATGGAATATGATTTTCGACATAAACTCAAGAAAGAGCTATTGTTAGGAATGAAGTATTACCCCTAGTGGGAATCCTCCCAAAGAAACGTAGATTTGAGATTTCTGAAAAACTCCTTTCCCCTTAGTAATTTTATTTTACGCGATCCAAACGTCTTCTTAAAGTTTTTTTTTGGGAAAAGTGAAGAATAAGTTTTTCATACATTGTGAAAATTTATTTATTTTTCTATTGTGTTCGTTTAGATTTTTTTGTTGAAATCGTATCTTTTATACTACATACACTTTCGCAATTCATGTCAAGCAACTCCAGACCCTCATTAAGGTGTGCGAGGTCACGTCGCCCTTCAAAAATTTTAAAATTGTTATTATATTTGAATTTTTGAATAGTTTTAAATAAGTATTCTCATAAAACATTTAAGGCATAATGTAAAAAAAACACTAAAACATTTTACTTAATAGTCATTTTGGCTCATTTTCTTTTTTAAAAGTAATTTAGCCCCCAACGTTTCATTGTTGGTCAAATTGGTCATTCCGTGAATGAAAACTATTAGTTTACTGGCGATAAACAACTTGAAATAACTTGAAAGAATGACACGTGAGGATATTTTTTTATATATTTTGTACAATTTTATAAAATTATTTTTTGATTGTTGTGTCATTCTATAAAGTCAACATATTTGCCTCTATAGCATTGTTATCCTGTCTTGCATCGTCATGTATGTTTGTCACGATATTTCAAGCCATTTATTGGCCATTTTGACCCAAAACAAAACGTTGAGTGTTAAATTGCTTCAACAAATAGAAAAAGACTCAAATAACTATTCTATCAAACGTTAAGGGTAATTTTTTAGCAGTATGCCAATTTTTAAAATACCTCATTATGACTCGAAATTTTTAAAAACTTTAAATTAGACATTTTTAGTTGTTTTTGAATAATCCCATCAACCTAGGTTGTTAAGATCTATCCCTAATATAAAGGTAAAGATTTAAAGCGTGATTTGAATATGTCTTAATCCAATTTAAAATGTTGTAATGCGATCCAATTGACGAAAGGAAAATTCTATAACGAGCGACGAACATTGGTGAACACCACTAACGATGAATACCGACGAACACCATTAATTTTTTTAAAAAAATAAAAATTTAAAGGACTAAAATTACAATTAAAATTATCTCTTAAAAAATAAAAATCAAATTTAATAGTTAATTTATAATATTTTTTAATATGTTAGAATCAAATATACACAATTCTTCTAAACCCTAAAAAATCAATCTCTTAAAAAATAGAAATTAATTTATAATTTTTTAATAGATTAGAATCAATAATATGAGAATTGTGTATATTTGATTCTAATCTATTAAAAAATTATAAATTGATTTTTATTCTTTTAAGAGATTGATTTTGTTAGGGTTTAGAAGAATTGAATATATTTGATTTTAACCTATTAAAAAATATTATAAAGTAATTATTAAATTTGTTTTTTATTTTTTTAAAAGATAATTTTAATTAATGGTGTTCGTCGATGTTCATCGTTAGTGGTGTTTAACAATGTTCGTTGCACGTAGTAGACGCATCCTTAACGAAAAAAAACCAAATTATAGTAGATTTCTCACCTATAATTTTTTTCTTTGTAATCAAGTAAATATTCTGTAAATATTTAATATTATTTTGGGTTTTAGGTGTACAATTCCCGTACGCAAATATTTAATATTATTTAATTTATCATGTTAGTTTCTCCTCGACCTCGCAAATTTGACCCGAGACCTGAACCGAAACCCGATTTTGATCCAAATATGATAATCTGAAGTTGACCCAAAACTCGAAATAAACCGAACTGAACTGAAATTAAACCGAATTTTTTTATTGAACCGGAATAAACCCGAACTGAATGTTACCCGAACATAAAGCTGAACCGAATATCGACCCAATTTAACCCGAAAATTAAGGTAAAATAAATGAATAATTTATTTCTAATATTATCTATTTTTAACAATATAATAAATAATAAAATAAAATATGTTTTATTATTTTTTTGTACTATACTATGGAAGAGACCGTTGCTCTTGTCAAAGTTGTGGTATAATAACATTTTTTGTCATTTTACGTTTAAATATTTTTTTATAAGAATTTTACGTTAAAATATTAATTAAATAAAATTTTTGTCTCTACAAATTTTTAAATCTAGAATTTTAATGTACTATTTTCTCTCCCAATATTTAATCTTAAGCCATAAATCCTAAACAATATACCTTAAGCCATATAAATTAATCTCATGAACCAATAACCTTAAACTAAACCATAAACCCTAAATCATTAACACTAAGCCCTAAAAACCTATACGGTTAACCTTTAAGCCATAGAAATTAATCTAAAATCAATAACCTTAAACCATTAACACTAAGGCCTAAACCATAAACTGGAATTAGAGACCATCTTGACGATTTGAAAGTAGAGAAATTTGAGAGCTTGGCGACCAATTTTATAATTTACCATAAAATATAGCATAAAACTGAAATTGTGGACTAAATTGACAATTTGGAAGTGGAGAAATTTGAGAGTCCAATAACCAATTCCATAATTGTACCATATAAATAAATAGAGGTCAATTTTGGCTAAAAATTAAATCTTAGAAATTAAAATGAACAAAAGTATCATTATATTAAATTAATAGACTAAATTACAAAGATTAGTTGATTTTGACTAAAAGTAAATTTTTAGAGATTAAATATCACTATGGGGAGAGAATTTCTATATTCGAAGTCTAAACCGTGGTTATACTTGTGACTAAATTAAATTAAACTAAAACTTAAAGTTGAATATTAGTACTAAAATGTAATATTTTAAATATAACATGACCTAAAAAGTAATTAATCTCTAGCTTAAATAATTGGTGGCTTGCTTCCCTCCAAAATTTTGTTTTTTCCCTCTCTATTTTTACCAATATTCTTTTTTTTTTCTTTTTTCTTTTTCAATCTAGCTTAAAAAATTGGTGGCTTATTTCCCTTCAAAATTTTGTCTTTTCCCTCTCTATTTTAACCAATTGTTTTTCTTTTTTATCTTTTTCTTTTTATTAATTTAATTGAGTTTCAATTTAGATTAATTTAATTGAAATTTCACATTTAGTTTTAGAATTATTTTAATTATGTCTCTGATTTATGCTTCTAGATTTTAGTAAGCTCAATTAAATCCTAAGTTTAATAAATTAATTCATTTCAGACATTATTATTATTATTATTATTATTATTATTATTATTATTATCATTATTATTATTATTATTATTATTATTATTATTATTATTATTATTATTATTATTACATATAATAAACTTTGATTTAATATAATTATACACAAAATTTTGATATGGATACATGAAGCTTTGATTTAAATTTTTAATCAAATTCAAATGCATAGATTAACAAGTTGAATCAGAATTAATCTCATACACCAATAACTCTAAACTAAACCATAAATACTAAACCTCAAACCCTAAACCCAACTCAAACCGAATTGACCAAAAAAATTCAAATGTTGACTCGACCCGAAATTGACTCGATTTTGACCAGAACCGAAAGCAACTGATCTGATATTGACCCGACCCAAAAACAACCGTTCCGATTTTGACCCGATCCAATACCCGAACCGGATCCGACTCATCATAGACTCAAATTAGACTCGAACCCAAACCGAACGACCTGAACCGAATCTAACCAATTCTAGATAGATCCGAAACAACCCAAACCGAACGACCCGATTGCCACTTTCTCCCAACAATAAAAACCGGTAGTAATTACACTAAACATTTAAAAAAATCTTTTGAATATTTTCTATTGAAATGTTTAGAAAAGTGGAAAAGATGAAAATAAGGATTTTTAAATTTTAAGTCTATTTAACCTGAGTTCGAATCATTCTAATGTCAATTTTAAAATTTTGGTATATTTTATTTTTATATAATAATATTTTTCTAATAACTATATTTTAATTTAACTATTTAATGAATAAATATTTATTTATTTTTATTTTGAAAAAACTAGGTACCACACACATTTTCACTATTTTCATTTTTAAAACTCAAGTTTTTGTTTTTATTAACCAGACTCTAAACTTTTCGGTGAATAACTCTATGTCCCAAATGAAGACTAGACCGTTTAAGAATGTCGTCCACAATATCTGCATTGGATAAGCCAGCCTTCGCCAAGAATAGAGAATCTAAAGTGCCGCAGGATAAGGCACACTAAAAAACGACGATTTTGAAATTTGTTCAAGAAATTAAATGTTAGGTTTGTTGAGAATATTTTAAATTTTTTGGTAATTTTTAACAAATTTCGATACTTAATTTTTATAACATTTCGCCGCTTTGGTCACTTTCGTTGATAATTGATGGCTCCGACTACCTTTATCTCATTCTCCTTCTTTCCAAGATCGACAATTACACTAGTAATTAGTTCCTTCTCATCGACTGCGGCCTATGAGGCATTTCTTGAAGGTCATTAATGAAATTAGACCGAACGATATTTCTTCAGTAGCCTAAAAGCTTATATATTCTAATCTTACAATGGCATCATATGAGAATGGTAGTTCTGTTTAGTTAAAAATTTAAAACACCAGGTTTCATTTGTTTATTATAGAATGCAATTTTAAAGGATTAACTCATTGGTTCGCACATAGTTTGATTGGAATTAGTTTTGGTTTATATATATGACAGAACGTGTGAACATGTTGAAAGGAGAAGGAGATAGAGGTGGTCAGAATTATAATTCATAAAAGAAAGTGGCAAAACTAATATATTTTTTAAAATAGGTGATCAAAAAAAAAATACAGTCCAAATAAAAGGACCTCCGCTAAAATTTAGCCTTAGTTTTAATTTGTTTTGAGAACCTTTCAAATATTTTTAGGGACTAATGACATTTAAAAAAAAATGAAAGATCAAATGATAAATTTTCATTGTTTGAGAGAACCATGGCCCCACCGATGGAAAAGAGAATAAATTTGTCAGCAGAGAATAATGTGACGAATATTAAAAGCCGTAATATAAGGTTAATGGAATAGAGGATCACATTTCAAGCATGTTCAGCCAAACAACAAACTTTAACTTAAATCTTAAATTTCGTAGGCAGAGCATCTTGTGCAGAGCAAAATTCCCAGAAAGCAGTAAAAGAAAGGACAATAATGTTTTCAAGATAACAGAAACGAGTAGTTTCATTTCCACTGAGATCATACAAATCTAACAAATGAGATCATAATCTTAATGAATTTAAGCTTTTTTGGGAGATTTAGTAGCCTTTGATGGAGATTTTGGTTCTTTCGAAGCGGCCTTTTCGGTCTTCTTTGGGAGAAGAACGGGGTTAATGTTCGGCAAAACGCCACCGTGAGCGATGGTAACGCCGGCGAGAAGCTTTCCCAGTTCCTCGTCGTTCCTCACAGCGAGTAGCAAGTGCCTTGGAATGATCCTGTTCTTCTTGTTGTCACGTGCTGCGTTTCCGGCTAATTCGAGAACCTGGATTCCAGAATTCAAAACCGAATTACGAACTACAAATAAAAATTAAATCATGTGATAACTTGATTTAGCTTGCAGTTACCTCGGCAGCTAAGTACTCGAGAACGGCGGCGAGGTAAACCGGAGCTCCGGTTCCGACACGCTGCGAATACCTTCCTTTCTTCAAGTAACGGCCGATCCTTCCGACGGGGAATTGGAGCCCGGCTTTGACAGACCTCGAAACTGGCTTCTTCTTTGGGCCGCCGCCTTTCCTTCCGCCTGCTCCTTTCTTTACTTTAGCTCCGGTATCCATTGTTTGAAAAAGATGAGGGAAAATGACGTTAACGCTTCAAGTAGTGAAAATTTTCAGGTTTGAAACAAATCGTCGTGTAGAAAATAACGCGAGGTTGGCACGTTTTGTAGCAGTAGTTTAGGTGGAGTGGAGCGAGAGGGGAATGAGATCCGTTAGATTGAATACTTATCGACGGTATAAAATCATTTCGAGGCGATCCGTGTTATTTTGAATAGACCAATGAGAAGAGAGTTTGGGAATTAGAACTTAGAAGCCTGCATTTGTAAATTAAATATTTCTTGTTTTGTTAATGCCGCCAAGGCCCAAGAGTATACGTGGACTTGGTTTTATAAAAAAGATTCTACGCATTTGAAGTTAAAATTATAATATTAAATCTGCCCCATGGAGAGAACCCAATTAAGACTGTGTTTTGTTCCTAAAAATAATAATTTAAGACTGTGTTTTGTATTGTTTTTCTAAAAGTGTTTTGAGATTGAAAATATCGTAAAACAAACATTTCTTTAGACTAAGAATCTATTTTTAATTTGGTTTAGAATGTATATTTTAAAAGCTCAAATTTTAAGTTTTTACTTTTCTTTAGAAATTTTAGTAATATTGTTCATTTGTCTTTGTTTAAATAATTTTTTTTCATATTTTACAAAATATTATCAACAACTAATTGGTCCAATACATTTAAATTTAATAATAAAAAAACAATAGAGACATGGTGTTGGTAAAAAGAGTCCTTTCAACATAGCCATTTTTAGAGTGAGGAGAGGAAATGAGAGCCGGCAATATGAGTAGAGCAAACGGCGGAGGCGATGCCTGAAAGGATTCCGGCGTAACAGAGGTGAATCATCAGAGAAATTATGATTAGACGATCTTTATTGACAATCTTAGTTGGCGGGTTTTAAGACAGGCTTTGAGGGAGCTTTCCAACCATTATGGTAAGGTGTTTAGAGTTTTCATTCCCTTGGTTAATACAAGGAAAAAGAATAAAGTTACGACTTTCGCTTTCGTTTCATTGGAGAGTCGAGTAGATATAGAACGAGCGATTACAGGTATAGATGGTTCTAAGATTGATGGATTCATAATTAAGGTTTCTCAAGCGAAATTTCCTTTACAGTCAAAAGGCGATTTTAATGGAGTGAAGAGGGTTCCTGAAGAGCCTGGCAAATATAGACAACAGGCAATCAATGATAAAACAATACCTACAGAGAAGGGAAAAGGCTTCGGTAACTTTTGGATCTAAAACTTATAAAGAGGTGCTCCAAAGCAATCCAACGGTGAAGGCTATTGATGGTTTGGTTTCGGATTCTACTGGTTCGAAGGGTAATGGGATGAAAACTATGAATAATTTGCTGGACTTCAGATTCCCGGCCAGTAAAAATGAATGGCTAAAACACAGCATGGTTGGTGTCTTTAGAAATAACTTCGAACATGATTTTGTGCAACAAGCTCTCTCCTATGATGGAATTGAAGTTCAAATAAGGAAATTAGGTTTAATTTTGACTCATTTATCATCTCTTTTAAGTCAATTGATGAGATGTAAGCTACTTGGAGATTGAAAAAAGAGGAACTTTGCTACTGGTTTTTACACATTGGTCCGCTGTTAGTGATTGATATTCCTCAATATTATTGTTCTATACTACTATATGGCGTTCCGCTTTACTGTTGGCATAAAGAGTTTTTTGAAGCTTTGGGAAACCGATGGGGTACGTTGGTTTGTGTCTATGAGAATTAGATCCAAAATTCTCGTCTGGATCTAGCAAGAATTATCACTCCAGTTGCAAGCCCCACGAACATTCCAACTAGTATCAAGGTCCTATTAATGGGTGTGTCGTATCTAATTAAAGTGAAAGTAGGGAATCTTAGGGATGATGGTGTTGCTCCTAATATGCAATACCCTATGGATAATGTTGTTGAAGAGTGGCCAGAGTCGGACGATGATCGGGTAATCTCCTGTGAAGAATTGAAAGTTGATGAAACTTCTGGTCCGGCTGGAGTCTCAGCTCGGAGAATCGAGAAAGACATTCCTTCCGATAATCCTCGTTCTCAGGATTGTTTCGGTTTAACAAAAGAAGACATAAATGTAGTGTGGGGCCCTCCCAATATTCCGGCTTTCAATAATAGTGCTGGTAATGATATGGAGAATGTTGTTCACGTTAATTCATGGGTGAAAATAGTGATTCTGAAGCGTTTGTTACAAGGACATTGAGAGTGGGCCTAATGTTGCAAAAGGTAGTGGGCTTGATAGGGGCAATGAGCTGGAGTCCAATGGTTCGAAGGGGAATTAACCTTTTCCTCCTCTGGGTTTAACCGACCCATTTATTCCAAACAATTGTCGGCTCCCCAAATTTTTCAGACAAGCGTTCACTCTATTGACATAGTACCCGACAATTTTGAAGTTTTAGGCATAGTGGGTATGAGACCTATCCCTTTTTTTGCTTTTCATCCTATCCCCCATGAAACTTCCAATAATGCCTCTCATTGAGGCTTTTTCAGAGCAAGTTCAAGGAGAATCATACGACATCTAGTTCGCGATTCACTAGAAGATGGGATGGTAAATCAGATTGAAGCCCAAAACCCCCTATCGGCAGAATTGGGCGACTCAGTGGTTGGGTTGGAAGCATAGTCTGTTTGGGAAATCAGTAAGATGTTGGAGATTTCATTCAAAGGTGGGCGTGAAACGGTGATTAGTAGAGTCCGGGAATTAGAGGTCGAATCGATGGAAGCTTGTTAACTCGGTTTGCCATGTATTATCCGCAAATTTATATGCATTTAAGTCTTATATCTTGGAGCATTAGGGGAATTAGACGTAAAAAAATCTATAGTTGTCAAGAGGTTAATTGTGAAGCATCAGCAGAAATTTGTCTTTATTCAGGAGTCTAAAATTTAGCAATTTAGTATTTTTGATGCTCGTTGTTTCTTCTGCAAGAATTTAGTCTAAAATTTGTCTTTATTCAGAAATTTCGTTGTTTCTTCTGCAACAGGTTCAGCGGGAGGTTTAATTAGTATGTGGGATTCTGAATTTTTCACATTTGTGGATAAAATCATTAGGCCTCGTTTCATTGTGTTGATTGGTTGCATCAAACACATGAACTTTGATTGTGGTTTCTTAAATGTTTATGGTCCATCCCTTGAAGCTGAAAAGGGGATTTTCTAGAGGAGTTACTTGCTTTCTTGCAGTATAATAAAGTACCATGGTGTCTAGCCGGTGACTTTAATATTTTTTTGGATCCGTGCGAAAAAATGGGTAAATCGGTGAATCTTTCTTCTATCGCTATCTTCAAATCTTCTATTTTTGATCCTAGCTTGATCGATCTACCGTTGATGGGAGGCAAGTATACAATGGGTAATAATAGAGAGGAACTAACTTTTTTCAGTCTGGATAGGTTCCTTGTATCGCCTGAATTTTTAGAGTGTTTTCTTAACGTAGTGCAAAAACTACTGAACAAGTCGTTGTTTGACCACAATGCGATTTTACTTTCAAAAGAGCGTAAAGATTGGGGCCTGAAACCTTTCCGTTTTTCAATTACTGGAGGATGATGTTGGGTTTGAAGAAATTGTGTTGCAATCTATTGAAGAGTTTAAAATGAAGAATTCAAGGGTGAAGATAGGGGGCTTGTTAAAAATCTCAAAAACAGCAATTAAAAACTAGGCTGCTGTAAAGAACCAAGTTGAAGGAAGCTGTATTTAGAGTTTAGAACAGAGGATATCAGAACTAGAGGGTAAATTAAATGATGGTAAGGCAAATTCTAATTGTTTTTCTACAGCTCTTAAGCTCAGATCAAAACGTTGGTCGGCATATCGCAGATAGGAGAGTAAATGGCTTCAAAAATCTAGGCTTCGCTGGTTCGTTGAGGGAGACAGAAATACACGATTTTTTTCCATCTTACAACATCCTTGAGAAATAGGAAAAATGCCATCAACTACATCAAAAGTGGATGCAATTTGATATCTGATCCTATCTTAGTAAAGAAGCACATTAATGAGCACTTTTGTAGCGCTGATAACAATAATAAAAGCCTTGATGTTGCTGAGTTGCATTTAGCCTTTAAAAATATCAGTTCAGAGCAGGCGGGTTTACTGGAAAAGAGCTTTTCGGAAAAGGAAGTTTGGCACGCTCTATCCTAGATTGACAGTAACCGTGCCTCAGGCCCGAACGGTTTTAACACGGGCTTTTTGAAACAATTCTCACATGCTTTAAAAGAGAATGTTATGGCCTTTTTTGCAGATTTCTTTCTTGAGAAAGAGTGAGAGATGGGAACTAATCACTCCTTCATCACTTTGATTCCCAAAGTTAGTAATCCCGAGTCCCTTGATGAGTTTCGACCCATTAGTTTAGTCGGGGCATGTATAAATTATTTTCTAAGGTTTTGGCTCGAAGACTCAGATTAGTGATGGGTGATCTGATTGTCGAGACCCAGTTTGCATTTTTACCCGGAAGACAAATTATTGATTGTTCTCTAGTAGCTAATGAAACTATCGATTTCGTTGATAAAGATGGGATCAAAGGTGTGGCGTTCAAAATTGACTTTTAGAAGGCTTATGACGCGGTAAGCTGTGAATTTCTAATCAAGATTCTTAAGAAATGTGGATTTGGTGATAAATGGTGCAAATAGATTCACAAATGTATCTCGTCAACTACAATTTCCATCTTAGTCAATGGTTCACCAACCGAAACTTTTTCGATAACTAGAGGGATCAGACAAGGTTGTTCACTCTATCCTCTATTATTCAATTTTGTTGGTGAAGCTCAGCATTTGATGCTTGATAAAGCGGTGCGACTTGGTTTATTTAATGGATTTAAAGTTGGTCGGTCGGAGATTACAATGGATATCTCTCATATTCAATTCGCCGATGATCTTCTGATTTTTTATGGTCAGGAAGAAAGACAAGTTCAAAATGTTAAACGCGTTCTCCGAGTATTTGAATTAGCTTCAGGCTTAAAATTGAACTTGAGGAAAAGTAAATTGTTTGGAATAAATATTGTGGATGATACCCTGAAAGTATGGGCAAAAGGGGTGGGTTGCTCCTAAGGTTCATTTCCGACAGATTATTTGGGTTTACCATTGAGCTCTACCCGAAATTTAGTGTCTTTGTGGGAGCTAGTCCTAAATAAATTTGCCTCTCGTCTAGTATGATGGAAATATAGTTCTTTATCTATTTGTGGCAGACTTAATTAAATATGTTTTAACTATTTTGTCCACTTATTATTTGTCTCTTTTCATGATGCCAATGACAGTCGCTAACCGATTAAATAGTCTGATGTCTTTCTTTCTTTGGGGAGATTGC
Organism: Hibiscus tridactylites; assembly: GCA_958450335.1. Classification (NCBI taxonomy): domain Eukaryota; kingdom Viridiplantae; phylum Streptophyta; class Magnoliopsida; order Malvales; family Malvaceae; genus Hibiscus; species Hibiscus tridactylites. The sequence continues at coordinate 43,506,700 of OY288292.1, forward strand.
AATGACAAAACGAGAATACACTGGATTAACTGGAATATGGTATGCACTCCTTTGAAAAGTGGTGGGCTTGGAGTGGTGAATTTGGATATCATGGATCGATCTTTATTGGGGAAGTGGATGTGGCATTTTGGGAATGAAGCTTCCAAACTCTGGGGACGGGTGATTGATGCAAAAACTTCAGGTAAATCGCGAAATCTTCTTCTAGAGCTAGTTCCCCCTAGATCAACATCGTGGGTTTGTAGAGGTATTGCTAACTCATTTTTTTCTAATGACAATTTTGGTAATCATATCGTTCAAATTTGGTTATTCAAATTGGAGATGATCATTCTGTTTAGTTTTGGACAGATGTATGGGCTTGTGATATTCCTTTGAAAGAGAAATTCCCTAGGATTCATGGTCTTTCTCTAAATAAAACTAGTATTGTGTCGAAATTCAGTATTAAAGGAGCAGATGGTTAGAACTGGTCTATTCCCTTATGTTGAAAATTATTTGATTGTGAGCAGCCTCAATGGAATGAATTGTTATTAGTGCTTAGGAATGTCAAAGTCCGCGTTTACGATAGAGATTGGGTGAACTGGAAGGGTTCTAATGATGAGTCTTTTTCAGTCAAGTCTCTTAGAAGTCTTATTGATAATGATCATGGAGTAAATCCTTTATGGAAAGACTTAGTGTGTTGCGTATTCGCCCCTCCTAAAGTGGAAATCTTCATGTGGCAGGTCTTTTGGAATCATATTATGGTTCGCACGGAGTTACTTAAGAGGGGCGTGTACTCCCTTGAATCCGTTTGCTGCCTTTTCTGCAAAATGCATCCTGAAACTACGACCCATCTGTTTATTAATTGTTATGGTATATGGCGTTTATGGGCGAACCTCTGTGGAATTCTTGGTGTCTCGACAGTACTACTGGGGGATCCTTGGTCTTTTCTTCTAGTTTGGAAGGATGTAGTTAGCTCTTGTAAGGCTTATTGGAGCATGTATATTCCTGCAGTTGTCATTTGAACGATATGGCTATATCGTAATGATGTAATTTTCAAGGAGAAGAAGGTTGATTGGCTGCAAATAGACTTCTTAGTAAAATTTCGCATAGCATCTTGGTTGCTTGCTAAATTCCTGAGTGGAGATATGACTATTGATACTTTGGTAGCAGATTTGTCCTTGGCTTCTAAATTGTCTTTTTGTAGGAAGCGGAGCTCTCTACCACCGTGTTGGCAGCCTCCTCCCGTTGGTTTCTTGAAATTAAATATTGATGGGGCGGCAAATGGGAGGACTGGGCAGAGTGGGATTGGAGGGGCCATAAGTGATGCAAAGGGCTCAATCATACTGGAATTTTCAGAACATTCAAGCAACTCCCTCCCGACATTAGTTGAATTCGAAGCTTTAAAAGTGGGGCTTGATAGGTTCCTCTCGCCTCATTCGTCCGTGTCTCACCTTTTGATTGTAGAAAGTGATTGTAAGTCAGTCTTGAACTGGTTACATGGCTCGGTTGAACCTTCTTCATTGATCGCAAATGAAGTATTAATGACAGCAGAAACAATCTTGAGTAAATGTATTCGTTTAAGGTTCATTCCAAGGTCTTGTAATGTGTTGACAGATTCACTTGCCAAAAAAGGAATTGGCTAGAATGTCCCGTGTTTTTCATTGAGTCGGTGCAACTTTTTGGAATTTTTGTTTGCAATCTTGCTGCTAATGAACTGTGGTACTTTGTAGTTCCTTTATTATTAATATAAATTAGTTGGGGTACTCTTTTCCCCTTCATTAGGAAGAGGGTTTTTAATGAGGCCCAAAACTTTTCAAAAAAAAAAACTAATTGGTCTAGTGAGATGAGACACTAAATCTATTAAGTAATGTTAAAAGTTTGAATCTTGACGTTGTGAATTGAGCAAATTGGATTGGGAGGCTCACCCTCGTAGTGAATCTTTACAATACCTGATCTGAATAGTTAGACAATGTGTTGATTAATAGGGGTGGCAACGGTGCGGGTCAGGGACGATTTTGCATTTCTCGCTTCATCCCCAACACCTGTAGGGACTATTTCGGGAAGTTCCCATTAAATGCTTCAAGAATTTTTTTTCCATCCTCATACCCTCCCCATATGGATCCTCACAGGTTTCAAGGAATATCCATAAAAAATATAAAAAACTTATTAATTCACTGACCAAAATATATGGTCAATTTCAATTTTGTAACATAAAAGAAAATCATTCATTCAAATGAGAAAAAGAACAACAAACACGAGGACTTTGAGCAAACAAGCCAACCAACCAGGTAGCAAGCAAGCAAATCGACCAACAAAGGAGCCGAAAGCGAATTTAACAAAACATAACCAACAAAGAAAAGGAAAATAAAAGACATTCAGCGAAAACATAGAGGAAACTGAAGCACATGAATCAATCAAAGGTTTAATCAAGTGGCACTTCTGTGAAAGCTTCATTTGGAGGCATGCTTCTTTTCTCATGAGAGTAAAAGATCGTGTCATCAGAAATGCTAAGGGGGCCAGATTGTGAGCATGGGATAGCACAAGGTTGGGGTCAACCACAAACAAGAGGTGAGTACCAATAACAAAAGGAGAAGGAAAAAAGCAAGATAAGACGCTCATACGAAAAAAACATGGATTAAAGGACATCAATATCGAAACAAAAGGAAAGAGGATGATTCATAGGGAAGGAGAAACATACACTACTATCACCTTAACCTTCCTACAAACAACGATGAAATGAGCAACATCCTTCATTCGGATTGTGGGTGATCATCGATATATTCCACCAGTGATTCATGTACGAGGAATGAATTCAGGGTGAAAAGGGATGAAACGTCAACTTAATTAAATCTAGAAAAACCACAGAGAGTTAGAAGAATCAAATTCTTCTAGCACGATATTGAATCCAAGTCGTTACAACAACGTTTCAACCTCTCGTAGTCCACCCGAATAAAACAGACAATATTTTTTCTTCTCTAACTGTTAGAGAGGTTTTCGCAAAAGCATGTGTTTGGCTGCTAGTCCTTATGTCTGTATATAGCATTCAAAACCCTAATTCTAATTAAATTTTGATTCTTTAAATAAACAATATATTTAACCAAATATAATTAGATATCTAGAAGAATCAAATTCTTCTAGCATGATATTGAATTCAAGTCGTTACAACAACATTTCGGCATCTACGTAGTCCACCCGAATAAAACGGACAATATTTTTTCTTCTCTAACTGTTAGAGAGGTTTTCGCAAAAGCATGTGTATGGTTGCTAGTCCTTATGTCTGTATATAGCATTCAAAACCCTAATTCTAATTAAATTCTGATTCTTTAAATAAACAATATATTTAACCAAATATAATTAGATATATAGAATCTGATTCTACTTCGATCAGACTTCTTTAGGGGTATATATACATTTTAATGGTATCTGATAATTACAATAATTATCTACTATTAAAATATATATAAATGAAATTACCTATGATTACAATAATCATAATAATTTCGATTTTCCTTATTTTGTGCACAACAAGTTTATACAGATGTTATCTTGTCGATATTTGTTCGTTTCAGTAATATCTAGAACAAATTCTAATATTATAAGCAATGAGTGACATTTAGCAATACATCATTGCTACCTAAGTTACAGGAAGTCGTGGTTCAACATAACCTTTTTCATGATTAACTCTTTTCATGTATTACATCCTTTTTGTACTTATATCTCAATCAAACACAAGTCATGAAATAGTCATACTTGTATAGTTCATTTAATATTTCTTGATATCTTGAGCAGACTATTATAAATGAATAACTATGATATCTCATATCAATTTATTCGAGCATTACCATGCATTTATAGTCTCACTCAATCAAGTGGCATGCGATATTACTCCTATTATGTAGGAGGGACAAATTCTATCTTGATCAACCATATTTCGCTACATAGATTGCAACATATCCAATATCAATCTTTATAGCGTAGTCAGATACAACACACGTTTGATTGTATCAAAACATGTCACCCACAATGTTGAAATAATGATGATCTCAAGTCTGAAGATCATACAAGTAGTTATCACTATGAGCAATGTTTTGACTGTCACGTAATAATCCAAGAAACATGCTCCTAGCGGGTCGGTCCAGTATGTCATCAATCAACTACATATTAGTCTTAATATATTATTATTGTCCATGCCCACAACAATACTCGACCAAGGACATTTAAGAATAACTATATTATTATAAGGACTTTATTATAATTCAGTTTATTTATAAACGCACAAAATAAGACATAATAATGATGACTTTATATTAATAAAACAAGATAAAATAAGTATGTCTTTTATAATCATCTTATGATTGGTCTTTGGGCATACTCCAACTGAGATAATGCATGCTATTTCACTGATAACATTAGAAAAGACTGATGAAACCTCAACCAATCCAGAGATCTAATTTGTTAACCTTTACAGTCAATTTCAATCATTAGTTTATAACTACTTGCCCAATTAGAAGCTAGAAATTTTGTTAACCCACTTTTCACAGCCTCTAATTACAACAAAGTCAGAGACCATTGCCAAAAGATTCTAAAAATTGGAGTAGTATATTGCCTTTATTGTCTTTAAGAAGTTCACCAATCCCACCCATGGATAGTGCCTCATCAACATTAAGTTTTAAAAAGCTACATGGAGAAGGGTGCCAACACAGCATTTTGAGAATTTTTTTGAGTTTTGTTTACATAAAATCTTAGCCAAGAATGATCCAGAATCAAATTATTCAAAGAAATATCACAACCAGAAAACTTAGATTTTATCCATGTAACAAATCGAACAATAACCAAGAATTCCAGTTGTAACCAATCAACAATCTATCCTTTAAATTTTATATCATTTCTAAATAACCACACAATCTAAAAAGAATATAAGAGAATCAAGACTTACTATCATGAGGTATCAGCTCGTTTCAGACTTCAAGAAAGTTCACCGGGACCATAGGAAAGGATGTTAAAACTCCTAAAATAGCACAATAATTTATTCATATACGTCAGACACTTTTACAAAAAAATAAAATAAATGAGATACAAATTCCAGAACACTCTGACATAGAGGGCAGAATGTGTTCCAATTGACAACACCCCATGTTAAACAGTTCAACCCTAACTAAAATACGACCCCACATCACCATCCACACAAATATTTCCACGTTCGGAGGAGCAAAGTTCAGCCATACTATTTTGTTCCACATCGAATTATTTGGAAGAGTATTATCAATCAAAGATCGCAAAAATTTCACAACAAACACACTATCACTAGATCCCAACCATCTTACCCAATCATGATCAAGATTACTCGACCTAAAATTACCCAGCAATCAATCAGTTCAATCCATTGACTTAACTCCTAATCAAAAAGAGAACACCGTAGGGGAATGTCCCAAACCCAACCAAAGTCTACTTTACTATCAAAATTAACAATGAAACCATATTTATTAAGAGCCAAAGCAAAGATGCACGAAAAATCTCTCCCTTAAAGGACCATCTCTGATCCACACATCCGGTCAGAATAAGATAGATTCATCGTAACCCACCTAAAAATCAAGATTGTCTCGAATTGTTTGACCTATAATATCATCTTTGAAGAAGTTTTTCGAAATACCATTTCAAATCCAGGCTGAGTACTTAGGAGGAACATTTATTGGTAGAAGACTTGAGTTACCTCCCGGGACTTTAGCAGAAATTACATGTCTCCATAAACACATAGGCTCATTCACAAAACGCCAAACTCATTTACTCAACAAAGCATGATTCAAGAGATTCAAATTAGTCATACATATCCCCGCCATGCTTTGGGGAGCATATTTGCTCCCAATTGGCCCAGTGTATTTTTGATTTGTCGTCGTCCCCACCACACAGGAAAGAAGACATCAAGCTGTTTAATTGAGAGACCACCAACACCGACATCTTAATACACTAAAACAAATATAGGTAAATGAGAGGTATGTATATGTGTATATATTGTAAAATATCGAGATCTCTATGGATATTTTTTCAGGGATTTCCATTGAGATTTATACGAATACAATTTCGGGATCCTCACAGTGCGGATATAACAATCTCTATCCTCATTTTCATTTGAGTTTTGAGGATAAAATTTTTCTTGTTCTCGTCTCCGTAGATGAAGATTTCGATTATTCCTCATCACGTCAGTTTGGATCTCCATAATTATTTTTTATTATTTCCCACGTGATTATCATCTCGATTGATTACCTTCACAGTAATGTCAAACATTTTAATTTTAAACCAACAATCCAATTTTTTTAAATATATTTTCTTATTGTACTTTTAGGAAAACCCTTAAACAAATTGTTTTCTTTAGAATTATATCTAAATTAGTAGGTCAGTAAATCAAATTATGATTTGATTTGTGCCTTGTTTTTAAGGGATGTGTCTTTAAAAGTATATAATTTTAACATATTTATATAAATTCGATTAATTCAATTACTAATATAAAAATTGACCACGGACCAGCAAAACATATTTTAATAATTGAATTAATCAAACTGGTTCATTCAAATTAAATTGATTTAATCGAGAGTTTGATTTTAACTGAATTTTAATAACATTGACGGTAGATGAAATAATTTTCCAAAGAAAAATGAAAATTCAATCAATTTTATTTTTCTAATAGTCTAAAGATGATTACAATGTAGTATATATTCATAAATATTTTGAACAATTTGTCAATGCACATACATCTTGTAGACAAAGCGATTTGAACTCGTGTCTCTTCGAATAAATGTCATTCGTTTTCCACTGGGACACTTGTAGGTTCAAAATTCAATCGATCAATTTCATAAGCCAATGTTTTAAAGGGTATAGAATATATTGGGTTTGTTTTCCAAGTTTCGCTATCATATTTGTATTGGGCTCGGTTTTCATATCAGGGGCGTTAGAAAATCGAGTAATCGACCACGAAAAGAACCCTCTGATCACGTCATCTATGGTTTTATCTAATGATTTTTTTTTATCTTTTTTAAGGTGAATCTTTTATCTTTCCTACGTGTAATTAACGATTGGGTGGTTACTTGGAAGTAACGATCAGATGTATGTATGTTATTGGATGGACCATAAATGACGTAGTGAGCCGGATTCATCTAATAATTTCTCCTCTAATTGAGACATATCGAATAATTCAAATAAGTCGCCTGTTTTTTTTATCATTTCACATACTATTTTCTAAGGTTTTCGTTCGACGATAAATTGAAAAACAACATTTGGTAAAGTCGATTTTTATTTTTTATTTTTACGTTTTACAGTTTTAAGGTTAAATCTGGGTTTCAAATATTCGTTTTGTATGTATGGCGTGATCGTTCGATGTTGCTTCTACGTTTAGCAACCCAACGGAAGTTTGAAATAGGGGTGTTCAAACGTTTAATTCGGTTAACCGAATGAACCGAATTAGCTAAAACTCATTATCTAATTTTTCTCTCTCTTTAACCGTTAATCGAGATCGATTTTTTTTAATAACCGAAATAACAATGAAAATACCTAAAATATTTTGAATCTAATTATTAAGCATCAAAATAACAATAAAACATCACATATAAAATAGTTTGTATCTATTATAAATATTAAAATAACAATAGACAATATATAGAATAACAGTTAGCATCTAATTTTTGGGTTATGCTTAATATATATATATATATTATTTAATATTTTTGATTAATTAATCGATTTTGAACTAAATTAACCGATATTGATGTAACATCTAATTATCTGACCGATTAACCAAACTAAATTTAATTTGGTCGGTTAATTCAATTTTAATCAAATAATGAACACCTCTAATATGAAAAGCATTTTTGAACGAAGTCTAAATTTCGTTGTCTCGAACGTCTTTGCATCATGATATTTAGCGTAGTGGAGTCCAAAAAAAATAATAAAATAAACGTGTGAAGTCCTCATTTTTTTTGTTAATTTTTTTTAACAATTGAATTTTCAAATTAAAAATTAAAATTTTAAAATGAGAAATTAAATTAATTAAATTTTTTATTAATTTTGATCATTACATTTTAAATAAAATTTTTAAAATAATACTATTATGAGACATATTACATTTCTATTACGTGACATTTATAAATGTTTTTTAATTTTTTTTATAAAAAATCTAAAAGCCTTTTTAAAATTATGAAAAATATAAAGTTTTGAAATTGTCATGCGCGTCACTTAAACAATATTATATTTAATAGTGATCAACGATGTGAATTAGTAAAATTTTAGTGTACATAGATTTAATTGGTTGTAAAAAATTCAAGTGATTAATTTCCCCCCAAAATTTAAGAGTTAGAATACCTTAAGCCTAAAATAAACAAGGGTAAACTACTTAATTAGTCATTAAACTATGAGAACAATTTTATTTTGACCGATGAACAAAAATCTGATCAATTAAATCATTAACATTTCACTTTTGTGTCAATCTAATCACATGTTGTTAAATACTAACAGGGTTACGACTTATTAAACGTTTTATTAGGATGATAACAATCTCAACACCTCATATCTACACATTTATCAACTTAGTCCCAACTCTTTTAATTTTCCCCTTCCTTTGAATCAAAAGACCACAAACATCGTAACCTAAAACTCCAACTCTCTTTTTTTTATCAATCCATTCTATCTATATTTTGTGTGGATGCTTTAAATCTTTTTCCCCCTCCCTTTTAAGAGAATGGAAGATTTCAACATGATTTTTAACGCATGTTGAGAATTGGGGAGGAGCAATCAACATAGGAAGGAGACAACGTTGACGTATGGTGGTAGGTTGCATCAACAATCTAGATTAAGAGAAGCGTAAAAAAAAAACAATGCAAAAGAAAATTTTAGAAAGGGGCGGTTTAAAGATTTTGGAGACCCTGTGCAATATATTAAAATGTGGCCTTTAATTTATAACCAATAAGAGATAGTTGTTTTTTTCAAAAAAAAAATAATCTTAATACAAAAAATTAACTTATATATATATATCTATAATTTTTTTTACAAATATTTAATTTGATTTAATTTAGGTTCTCTATTTTGGGCCCCTCTCTATTGGGGCCATGTGCGGTCACTCTTATCGTGTCTGTCCAGAACTCTCACTAATTTTAGAGATGCTATATTTGAGCACGGATAAAAAACAAACAAAAAAGTGTTAAAAATGAATCATAGAATAAAACATTTTGGAAAGAAGATGTGAATAGGAAGTGTGTCAATGACTTAATAGTAACATGTTATTCTAAGATTATAGTGAATATTTTTTTTATAGTTTTAACGCGTGTGTCGATGATTTTAGGATATGTGTGTTGAAACTCACTTAAAATCAAAACAGTTTTTGACTCAATCTCCAACACTATCAATTATTTTCTTTAAACTCGATTTTTATTAAAAAAGAAATCAAAAAAGATAACTAATACTTAATTTAAAAAGTTTGTGCAGGTAAAGAAACTATAGTCTATAATGGTCACCCTTCGGTTTGTCATCGTCTTTGGTTTTATAGGAGATTTGCACTATAATGGTTTAAACCGAATTTTACACTTTTTTTTTGTTTGTCATAAAAAAGTGTTCAAGGCCTTTGCTTGGTTGAGTGAAGATAAGTGGTTTGAGAGATGCTATGTCAAATGAGATGATTAAATTGTTTGGATGTGTATATATGAAGAGTTGTGATTGTTCTTTTATTATCAACAACTAATTGGTCTAGTGACATAAGACACTAAGTTTTTTAAACAATGTTAGATGTACGGATCCTGATGTTGTGAATGGATAAAATTGGGCTGAAATTGTTGTTCTCATATTCAGCCTCTGCAAAACCCAATCCGAATAAGTCGACCAACGAGTGTAATACAAGTGGTTAAATAAAAAAATATTAATTTATTTAAAATTAAGATTAAATTGATATAATGCGTAACTAATAATAATTAAATGTGATTATATAAATTTAACAACTGTGATATCACCATATCTATTAAGCGTTTAACAAACAATATCAAAATAGAATGAAAATATAACATTAATATCTGATTGATAAAATATTTTCTTCAATGATAAAATTTTAATTGAACTTATAATTTAATGATTAAAAACTAATTTACCCAATAAATTAAATAAAACACACTAAAATATCTCACTTCAAATATCTCACTAATTTACCCAATTAATTAAATAAAACACACTAAAAAAAGGAAATTTCTATTATTTATTTTAAAAATAAAACATTTATCCCTCACAGAGTCACAGTCTATTGAGAAAGCCCAACAATTCCCTCTTCCATTTTCATTTTTAGATACTCTTGTTGCCCTAGATTTTCTCTCTGTAAGTTCTACCAAGACTCCAAGAGAAACCATGGTGAGTTTTTCTTCTTCTTGTTTTTGGCTGTTGTTTTCTTTTCCAGTTTCAGCTCAAGTCTTTTTCTTCGATCTAGTCTTCTTTGACTTGCTTAGAACACTTAATTTATTTTAGATCTGATTTGCTTACTTTCTCTAACGGATGGTTTTTATGAAAGCAATAAATGTTTCGCTCTTCGATTATTGTTTGATCTCCCTCTTGATGCTGTGTTCGCGTTTTGGATTGTTACACTTGAATGAAATTTGAGAATTTATTATGGATAAAAAGATTGCTGAACTTAATCTTTGTTGATCTGCCATTTTGATTCCTCTGAAAATTCGTGTTTTCGGATTAACATTAACGAACTATTGATCGTTTTGTAAATAATTTTATTAATTCGTAATCCGTAATTTTTATCCCCACAAACGTATGTGCATCATTGCTGAAGCGATTTATTGTTGCTGATCTTTGAAATGCCTTCTCAACTACCTTTATCATTATTTTTGTTGCTTAATTTCATCACAAAGAAAGTAATTAGGTTAATCTCTTAGAATGGTCCCAGTTTGTTAATAAACTTAAGATTGGAATGTTTCATTTAAGCCTGATAAATGTTCAAGTATTTTGTGTAATTTCAAATTTATGGTTCATTGTCCAAACCCTGAGGGGGGGGGGGGATTGGATCAATGGGGTTGACCTGGTTGTTTTGAGTCATTGATCTGTCTCTGTTCTTTTTTTAAACGAGGGAGAACTTGAGAACATGTTTTTAATCAGCCTGTTTATTTCATTTCTTGGGAATGGTAAGAAATGAGAAGAAAAGCTGATGGATTAATCGGTCATATCGAATTCGAATTGGTCATTGTTGTATGAAAGCTTATGTACTCTATGAACCGTTCCGTTACAGGCTAATGCAGCTTCTGGAATGGCTGTGCACGATGACTGCAAGTTGAAATTTCTAGAGCTGAAGGCTAAAAGAACTTATCGATTCATAGTATTCAAGATCGAGGAGAAACAAAAGCAGGTTGTTGTAGAAAAGCTTGGTGAGCCAACTCAAAGCTACGAGGATTTCACTGCAAGCCTCCCTGCTGACGAATGTCGATATGCCGTATATGATTTTGACTTTGTGACTGCTGAGAATTGCCAGAAAAGCAGGATTTTCTTCATTGCATGGTATATATTACATGCTCAAAACTATTAGTACATTTTTATTATTCTCAAGCTGTATACATTCCAATCATTGCTGTTTATGTTTTTGACTTTTGTTGTCTATTTCAAGGTCTCCGGACACATCGAGGGTGAGAAGCAAGATGATTTATGCAAGCTCGAAGGACAGGTTCAAGAGAGAGTTGGATGGTATTCAAGTGGAACTGCAGGCAACCGACCCAACCGAGATGGGACTCGATGTTATTAGAAGCCGGGCCAACTAAATCGGAGTCTCCAAGAAGCAGGAATAATGGAGATGGTGAAATTCTCTCTGCTTTTGTTTGATGTGAAATGTTAATAGGTGGTGGGGTGGTATGATTTTGGTTTGTTGTTCAAATGTTACTTTCAAGTCTTTGTCTAGAACAATTTTAGCAATTTCCATTTAAATCTCATGATTTTGTTACGCATGCGTGAGGTTATTAGGCGGGATGTCTTGCAGTTGGGTATCTGATACACTCATTTTTGAGGTGTATTTTTTCATTGCAACTATGAAAAACGGATGTTTTGTTACTTGCATATATCTCGGTCAAATTACGGTTTTGGTCCTTCTATATTTAAATTTGACAACATAGTTTTATAGTGATCCAAAGTATGGCATACTACGTGTTACATTAAGTGGCAATTCGTTTATACGTTAAACGCCTCAAATTATTAACAAAAAGGTATTTAATTAAAAAAGCCAATATGATTCAACAACAAATAAAAAGGTATTTAATTACATTATTTAATTAGAAAGGTTAATTGAAGGTTAAGATAAAGATTTGAGAATAATCTACTCGGATTAATTTGAGGCAAATCGTTTGGAGATACAATGAGTGTAAAAAAAAATCAAGATAAATAACGGTCGATAGTAAGCGACATAATATGATTGTGAAAAAAAACGATCTATTCATATAAATTTGAACGTATGTCTTGTATATTGTTTTGTACTATACCATATTTTTATTATTTTATTGTTATTTCTATAAGTATAATGTTTCAACTAATTCATGTTTCTCTTAAGGACCTATCATACAATTAATAATTATTTTTAAAAATTTAATTAAATTATTTTATATATATATATTAATTTTTTTAATAAGGGTAAACTATATATTTAGTACCTCACATATTTCCGTATTTCTATTGAATTCTCATTATTTAAATATTATTTTAATTTGACCCTATTCTTTATAAAAAAATAATTTAACCCTTAACCCTCAACCTAAAACCTTAAACTCTTAAACATATACCCTAAACCATATACCACTAAAAATAATTTTATCATCATCGATTCAATTTAATTCAATGAATTGTTGAATTCTGCTAAAAAAAATTTAATTAAATTATTCTCTTTGTGCTTATGACTGTCTCCTCCAATTTCTCGAGACCCTCGTCTTGATCTGCTTGAAAACGCACCATCAAAAGTAAAGAAACGCCAGAATCCAACAGTTTACTGGCAAGAACTAAAAAAATTGCCTTTCATTATTTGCCGTTGAAGACTGACGAGGTCGGTATTGTTCAAATCAATTGTTCTGCTCATAGCATCTGGCTTAGTTTCCGGCCCCATCAAGCTGTTTCTGTTAACAATGTTATACATGTTGAATGCCGAAGCTATCTGATTCAATTTCAATCTTAAATTTAAAGCCATGTCTTTGCGGCGATTTGTCTCCTTCTCTATTCTGAAACTAACGTATAGAGAATCAAAAATAGTCAAACCCAAATTATTGTTCATCATAAAACGTATTCGAACTTGCAATTGAACATTAGAACATTAATCCAACAGCAAAGCTAGTTTCTCATTCATGATAAATTGCAATCGAAAGTCGAAGTTCCATATCTTATAAACATAAGAGATACATGATAAAAAAAAAACACTAATCCAACATCAATTCGCTCCTATAATCCAGCATCAAAGGTAGTTTATCGTTCATGATAAAACATATTCGAATTCGTGATCGAACATTGAAATACCACCGTCTTATAAATACCACAAAAGCCATATGATCAAAATACTAATCCAACATCAAAGCTAGTTTATTGTACATGATAAAACATATTCAAATCTGCAATCGAACATTCGAATTACCATATCTTATATCCAAATGAAACCATGAACATATAAAAAATAATTTAATTAAAATTTTTAAGAGAATTCAACAATTCATTGAATTGAATTAAATTAAGGTAGTGAAATTATTTTTAATGGTATATGATTTAGGGTATAGGTTTAAGAGTTTAAGGGTTTAAGGTTTAATAGTTTAAGATTTTAGGTTGAGGGTTAAGGGTTAAATTATTTTTTATAAAGAATATGGTCAAATTGAAATAATATTTAAATAACAAGTGTTCAATAGAAATACGGAAATAGTTGAGGTACTAAATATATAGTTTACCCTTATTAAAAAAATAAATTTTTAATATATATAAAAATAATTTAATTGAATTTTTAAAAATAATTATTAATTGTATGATAGATCCTTGAAATTTTAAATCTTTATTAATTAATTTAATAATGTTCAATATTAGTGGTGTTTAACGGTGTTCGTCGCACGTGGTAGACTCATATTATTTATAATATGAATTTAAATTTGTGGATAAAAAATCGAATTTTAAAAATCATTTTTATTATAAAAATTTGAATTTGTCGGTTATTTTTTTGGAGGCGTCAAAATCACTTTGTTTAAATGAAAATTTAGAAATTCAGATCTAATGGAGGGAAATGTTTATTTTTTCAGCTCTTGTTTGAGCTGGCCTCCAAAATCGTTTTCAAACTCGAAAATTCAGAATCTATTCCATCCGCGATCATTAATCCGAGCCCAATAAAACCTCCAATCAAAACCCGCCACGTATCCACCTTTGTTTCCTTGTTTCGCACGCTGAACATTCTTATCACGCATTTCCAGGCGGTTTATCCAAATTAAAAATCCAACAGCCACAAAAACTACACGTCAGCAATCTGTGTCTCTCCAAATCTTCCAATCAAACACTTCTATTTTCACCTATATTTTCCAGTCTTTCAACCCACAATGAATCTCAAGAAAATCTTCAAAAATTCCCAATCTTCCTTATCACTCAACTTTCGTTGCTTTCCCAAAGCAAAAACTAAGAATTTCCCATGGCACCCAAAGCTGAGAAGAAGCCCGCGGAGAAGAAGCCGGCCGAGGAGAAAAAGACAACCGTCGCCGAGAAAGCCCCAGCGGAGAAGAAGCCCAAAGCCGGGAAGAAGCTTCCCAAGGATTCCGCCGCCGCCGGAGACAAGAAGAAGAAGAAAGCCAAGAAGAGCGTCGAGACCTACAAGATCTACATCTTTAAGGTCCTTAAACAAGTTCACCCCGACATCGGGATCTCAAGCAAGGCCATGGGGATTATGAACAGTTTCATCAACGATATCTTCGAGAAGCTCGCTCAAGAAGCTTCTAGACTCGCGAGGTACAACAAGAAGCCAACCATCACTTCCAGGGAAATCCAGACCGCTGTCAGACTCGTACTTCCCGGAGAACTTGCCAAACACGCCGTATCCGAAGGCACCAAGGCAGTTACAAAGTTCACTAGCTCTTAAAATAAAATAGAAATTAAGCTTTCTGTATCCTGGCTGAATTTGGGATTTTAGGGTTAGGGTTTTATGTTGCCTTTATGTTGCTTGATCTTACTTTTGTTGGTGTAAGTATATGTTAATGAGAAATTGGTTCTGTCGTTTTCGAATATGTGTTGATAAATAACTACACCACTTAATTAAACAAATGATTATGCAAATGAATAAATGAATGCTGAAAGATCTGAGTTGCTCCGAGTGGGCTGCTTTTAGACCTGGCAAACTTGACCCGAAACCCGAACCGAATTACCCGAACCGAAACCTGATTTTGACCCGAACATGATGATTCGAAGTTGACTCGAAACCCGAACCGAACCGAATCGAACCAAACCGAACCGAAAATTTTTGTTGAACCGAAATGGACCCAAACCGAAATAGACCCGAACCGAATGGACCCGAACCGAATGCTACCCGAACCGAAAGCTGAACCGAAAGCTGAACCGAATATCGACCCGATTTTAACCCGATTTTAACCCGAATATCTATTGTTAACAATATAATAAATAATAAAATGAAGTATAGAAATTTGAGATCTTGGTGACCAATTTTATAATTTCATCATAAAATATAGCATAAAATTGAAATTGTAGACTAAATTGACAATTTGGAAGTGGAGAAATTTGAGAGTCCAATGATCAAATTTTTAATTATACCATATAAATAAATAGGGGTCAATTTTGGCTAAAAATTAAATCTTTGAAATTAAAATGAACGAAAATATAAATATATTAAATTAATAGACTAAATTACAAAGATTAGTCAATTTCAACTAAAAGTAAATTTTTAGAGACTAAATATCACTACGGGAAGGGGATTTGTATATCCGAAGTCTAAACCGTAAGAATACTTGTGACTAAATTAAATTAAACTAAAACTTAAAGTTGACTAAAATGTAAGATTTTAAATGCAACATGACCTAAAAAGTAATTAATCTCTAGCTTAAAAATTGGTGGCTTATTTCCCTCCAAAATTTTGTCTTTTCTCTCTCTATTTTTTCCAATTGTCTTTTTTTTTCAATCTAGCTTAAAAAATTGGTGGCTTATTTCCCTCCAAAATTTTGTTTTTTCCCTCTCTATTTTTACCAATTGTCTTTCTATTTTTCTTGATTTAATTGAGTTTCAATTTAGATTAATTTAACTGAAATTTCACATTTAGTTTTAAAATTATTTTAATTATGTCAGTGATTTATGCTTTTAGATTTTAGTTAATTCAATTAGATCCTAAGTTTAATAAATTAATTCATTTCAGACATTATTATTATTATTATTATTATTATTATTATTATTATTATTATTATTATTATTATTATTAACTTTGATTCAATATAATTATACAAAAAATTATATGGATACATGAAGCTTTGATTTAAATATTTAATCAAACTCAAATGCATAGATTGACAAGTTGAATTAGAATTAATCTCATACATCAATAACTCTAAACCCTAAACCATAAATACTAAACCTCAAACCTTTAACCCAACTCAAATCAAATTGACCCGAAAATTTAAATGTTGACTCGACCCGAAATTGACCCGAAATTGACCCGATTTTAACCCGAACCGAAAGCGACCCGAACGACCCGATTTTGACCCGAACCGAAAGCGACCGATCCGATATTGACCCGACCCGAAAACAACCGATCCGATTTTGACCCGATCCAATACCCGAACCGGATCCGACTCATCACAGACCCGAATTAGACCTGAACCCGAACCGAACCGACCCGAACCGAATCTAAACCGATTCTAGATAGACCCGAAATGACCCGAACCGAAACGACCCGAACTGAACCCGAACCGAATGACCCGATTGCCACCTCTAGCTGCTTTGTATCTGCTATTTTCTGGTTATAAACCACAAGTGAAGCATTGCCTTTGTGTATGAATGATTGTCCACCAGACTAAGATAGTGCAGCACTTATTCAGATTGGCAGAGTCAAAGCTCAAAAGGATTCCACTATTAGACTTTCTTTATTGTCGTTAATGCTATAATGGATTGGTAATGTTGCATTTATATCAACTCTAATTACGCTTATTGATTATAGTTTTATTGTTAGATTCAAATATAAAATGTTTTTTATTTTATTAATAAAAGATGGCAATTTACATTAGAGGTATATGTTTAGTAAGAATCAGTTTTGTTCTTTTTAAAGATGAATGAGTTTATTAATTTTTTGAGACAAATGAGTCGTTATTTCTTTAAAATTTAAATAAGAGCTTGGTATAAAAAAAATTAGTCTCTAAAACTTATATATTTTATTAATTTGGTTATAATTCAAAATAATTTAATAAATTTAATTTTTCATATTTAAAATTTTTATTAGTGAAGTGACGATAATGTCATAATACTTCTATTCCACTACTCTGTCAACTGTCTAGTAATAAAATGGTAAGTGGTCAAAGGAACTAATATTATTATTATTTCATGCATTTGTTTCAACTTTAATGACGGAGTAATTTGTTTGTTATAAAATTTTAATTAATTGACGTGTTTGTTTCAAAACCAAGTGACTCAATTGTTACTTTTACAAAAAAATATAATATGTTTGTTATTATACTTATAACCAAGTGACCTCTAGTGTATTTTATCCAATAAAAAAATAAATTGTGGCATCGAGTCTGAATTGAAATTTCTTTATTTATACCTATTTTTTATTGACTTGTAAGAAAATAGATGAATTTTATTGGTTGGACTACGAATAACGTGCTGAGCCGGGTTTATCTAATAATTTTCTGATAGTAATTATTCAACTTACCAAATAAATGAATCGATGACCATGTCAACGACGTCGTGTCACCTCACATAAGAAGTTCTAATAAACGTGCTCTCAAGTCCCATTCCGGTCTTAAAATAATTGTAACGGCAAAGGGAAATCCAAATCATCATCTCACCGGTCACCCGTTCTCCTTCATCAAATCATACTCAAAAACAGAGAAAAACCGACATGTCGTTCCCTTCTCTCAACAGGATACACCGGAAAATCATGTCCCGATGGCCCCAGTTACTCCAAGCTATAACATGGACGGCTCTGTTGGCGTCAATGGTAAGCATAGCATCGTTTTCTTCAGAGATGGCCTTTGTATCGGCGATATCTCCATCATCGTCCTTCTCGAAATCCTGCAACGTCGAAGGGCTTGTAAGGATTCCTTTAGACTTCCCGAGAGAGAAAATTTGCCTGCCTGCTCATATGGTGAAGAGATCCAAGGTGGATTTTTTTGTGCCGACCGTCTTCGCAGGTCTTGTTGTTGCTGGTTCTGCCTGTGTGGTTCGATCCCTGGCGTTGTGGGATAATGAATGAGTTGGAAATCTTAAGGAGAGTGGTGTTTTCTGATGCTCTTTGTATTCAACAACGCTATAGAAGTTATAACATACAAACACTTTACACTGAACTCCAGGATCATGTTTTTGTTTCATTTGCTGCATTTTCTATACTTGCTCTTTTTTGAACATAGTGCTTGCTCTTTTCTGCAGTTGGCTTTTTTGTAGGAAGAACTTTTTGGTTGGTTTGAAATGAATAGTGCCCATTTCCTATGATTTGAATCATGGTATAAATAGAGATTATTAGTACTACTTTTTGCAATGAATTTGTAGGAAAAATTTGGGATCCTTCTATTTTCTGCAATGCTTATGTCTGAAGTACGGATGAATTAGTTTAGAAAAAAAAAGGCCTTCAGTGTTAGAACTGATCTGATAACCACCAACAGAACGAAACCGAAATGATAACTATATTCGAAACATACTTTTCTAGTCAGTGAAATTCAACTCGGAAAAGAGTAATATCAGAAGAAAATACCAGCCAGGTCACAAGTAAGAAGATCAGAACAACCACTCACTCACCACGTCTGCCAAGAGCCCCCCTTGAGGGAATTTTTCAGTAAGGTAACAAAAAAGTGAACAAAGAAATGGTGTCGCCCGGATTCGAACCGGAGACCTTCAGTGTGTAAGACTGACGTGATAACCGACTACACCATGACACCATATTGACAAATGGATTCAAAACAAAATTTATTACAAAAAAACATTCAAAACAAAAAAGAAAAACCAAACTTTAAACTGGCGTCGCCCGGACTCGAACAGGAGACCCTCAGCGTGTTAAACTAATGTGATAAACAACTACACTACGACACCGTATTGATAAATAGGTTCAAAGTATATTTTAAAATAAAAGTTATTGCACACACGACACCGTATTGATATCAGATCCACCATTTTTCTTAATAACCGACTTAAGCCTCCGCTGCTTTTCTTTTATACTTTTGGATACAAATCACTTTCTTTCTTCTTCTCTTTGGCCGAACCCTATCTCTACTCCTCCCACCTCTCCGTCTCTCTCTTTCTCCGTACTTCTACTATTTATCTCTCTAAAGTGTTTTTTCTTTGTTCTAACTAAAAAAGATTTTAAAAAATGTCAAGTGCTTTAGAGATGTCACTAGATGACCTCATCAAGCGTAACCGTAAGTCCGGATCCGGTAATCCCCGCGGCCGAGGCCGTGGATCTGGAGCTGGACCCGTCCGTCGCTTCCCTAACCGAGGACCTAGCCGCTCGGCACCGTATGCCACCGCTATGGTACATAGCTAGGGCTTTAGATCTGATTATGCTTCTCTTTTTGTTTTGTTTAATATTTTCGTTTTTATTCAATCTTTTATCAGCTAAGTTCGTTTAATTTTTTTCAGGCGCCGGAGACGACGTGGCAGCACGACATGTATTCGGATAATGGAGCGGCGTTCCAAGGACAAGCCGGTCGGGCCTCCGCTATAGAAACTGGAACGAAGCTCTACATCTCTAATTTAGATTATGGAGTTTCTAACGACGACATCAAGGTATTTTTTATAATTGTTTTCTGCTATGTTCTTATTTAGTAGTAAATGGAGTAGTTCTCTTGTGTTTCAATTTGTTATTATGTTACCGGCGATATTGATTTGAAGTTTATTTCTCTATAAACATATATCGTGATTCTCAAGCTTGGCTCTTTTTTTTCCGCGAATAGTTAAAACAATTTTCATATATTTGAATAAAATCTAGCTATGCTTTGCAGTACTTCAGAAAAATCGTTAGGATCAATATTCTGTTGTTGGATCTTTTTTTCTCCTGCCTTTCTAATGCACGTGTGTTCATCTACAGGAGTTATTTTCTGAGGTTGGAGACCTGAAACGATACGCAATTCATTATGATTGGACTGGTAGATCGAAGGTATCTAAACACATTTGGTATTAACTGGTCCTTCCGATGAAATTCTTTGCATCACAATGTAATTTAGAACAAAAACTCTTCTCTCAGGGAACAGCAGAAGTTGTTTTCTCACGGAAAGCTGATGCTATGGCTGCGGTCAAGAGATACAACAATGTTCAGCTCGATGGGAAGCCGATGAAAATAGAGATCCTGGGAACAAACATTGTTACCCCTGCTGCACCTACAGTTGCTAATGTTGCCTTTGGAAATTCAAATGGAGCCCCAAGGGGGTATGATTTTTGAAAATTCTATCAATTGCTTAGATTCTATCAATTCTTAAGTACCAATTTATTTGAAAATTTCAGTTTGTTTAACAATAGTGTGATAGCAGGAGAGACTCATGTTTTCACTTCATGTTTCATACAGCAATTCATATTTTGCAAGTGTCTGTCCTGTTAGCTTTTACTGTATGACAAATTGGTACCCAACCTATATTTATGCTGGTGAATTTGTGTTGACCATTGTTCCACTTCATCCTTTTCTGCTATAAACAGTTTTTGGTTACTGATAGACTGGTAACTTATCTAAATCTTTATGTTCTTATTTTACAGTGGCCGTGGCAGGGGTGGAGGATTTAATAGGCAACGTGGTGTTGCTGGAGGCCGTGGTTTTGGAAGAGGCCGTGGACGGGGAAGGGGCCGTGGAGAGAAGGTTTCTGCAGAAGATCTTGATGCTGATCTAGAGAAGTATCATACTGAATCAATGCAGACAAATTGAAGCAATGATCATGTTCTGTTGGTTGGTTTCAAGTCTTTTCTACTATGGACATTATGTGCTTGATGCTCAACTATTTTCTGTATCTCTACTAAAATCACTCTTTAGAGGAACTAGTCATGGACAGAACTATCAGTGTCTTGAGTTTTATGGAGTTTGGGCTTTTACTGTTGATTGTTGCTTTGACTTGGGTATAAAGAATGTGGATTAGCGGAAAGTTATCATTTTGTAACCTGCAATTATGCTTTTGGTTCCATTGAATTTGACTCATCCCACAAGTCAGGAATGAAAGAACTGTCTCTCGGTTTTCCATATGGAAAGGAAACATTGGCTGCATGCTGTGGGAGGAGTAATCTTGCCGTTGCCCAAAGCTTGCATTGCCATTTGATTGCTCCTGCATTTTGGAACTAGGGACACTGCAACCGAGGTAGATTTCTTTTATGTTCTCTTTTTCTTACCTTTTCTTAATTTTGTCCTTATTATTTGGATGCAATTGGTTTCCTATTTAGTCTTCACTTTATTATGTTATTGCCGAGGTATTTTCTTTCCCCCATTATCTATGAAGTCTTCTGATGTGGCTTATTGTAGTCGATCATTATTGAATCCTTCTACTTCAGTTCAACCAGTTGAGTTCTTGGTGGAGAAAGGCTGTTGACGGCTTTTGCATATAGGAGCTCGTTCTGGGGCTTGTTTCAAGTTGAAATGGCTATAGAAATCTGTTGGTACATTAAGATTCTGAAGTTATTCTTTCAGTTTCTATAGAAAGTGAATGGAGTCTCGCTTCCTCGATGTATATGCCTCCATTTTTTTGAGGCTCGAGGAAGTCGAGTAGTTTGAATGGGTGTTAAAAAAATAAAACCCATTAGCTAGTAGCTACTGCATGAAAGAGCTGAGATTTAAACGGTGGGAACTTGCATGACTTTTTGTCATTCTGTGAACTGCTATGCTATTGCTCGGAGCAAACTGCTTTAATTCAACACAAAGAGTCCTACTTCCTCTGATTCAATTTTAGAGAATCAGAAGTGAACAATGCTTATTTGTTCCTCTCATCGTTGGCATCCTCTCGAGTCACGACTATGGGAGCTAGCCCCCTCAACCTTTGGACCATAAAGTTGGTGAGTACTGGTTTCCTGCTGTACAGATTTGCTTGGATCTGTTAGTCTTGTCTTGCTCATAATTGATATGGTGTGATGTTTAACGGATTCGTTCATTATGTTATCTTTTTATATTTGTTTCTCCTGATGCTTCTCTTTTCTCTTTTCAATTTGGCAAAATGTATCTGTTCAGTTTTTTGGCAAATTAATATGTTCTGTTTAATATTTGTATCGATAATTAATCTTTTTGGAAGCAATATCATATGGTGCATTGGATCTCAGAGAATGAACACATGATCTGATTGTATTGAATTCAGAGTTTAATGCCGTAACTTGTATTGAATGAAATTGATCTAGCCTTTTTGAATGGACATACACACTGAACGAAGAGATTAGCATAATGTTGACGTATTAAAATCTCGATGGTCAAGAAAAACCATGCTATAAAATTTATATTTAAGGATACTAGGAGCCGAGTCTAAGCTCGGTTCTACCTGCTCTCGATACTATCAAGAGAAAACTAACGATTACATTTTGACTAGTTAAATGTAAAATATTTTCAGAGATTTAAATTAAATAATGGGTGAATTTCACAAATTTTAAAACTTGCAGTATAATTAATAAAGTTTTAATTCGTTTTCATTCGACCATTGTTGTCTGTTATAGGCGATATAATATCATTTTTTTCATGGTTGAGTTTTCTTTTTTTCAAGGCATTATTTCAAGCATATCGCCTATCATCTCTCTCAATTTAACCCACGGTAAGTTTCACGAGTTAATAAATTCATAATATATCTTGTTAAACTGCAAAAGATATATTTCAAGACTTCGTTATTGTAATTACTAATTTTGCCCGGGGTGTTAATCCGTTCTACATTTTACAATAATAAGCTTTGTTTATCTACTTTAACTAAATAATATGATTAAAACTAAAACAAATATATTATTAATATTATTTATACGTAAGTGATATATATATATAGTACTATTTATTTTCATGTTTGGTTATTATTGTGAATAGTCAATTGAAAAACCTCTAAATATCATTAGTGTATCATTTTGTTACCAAATGCTACCCTATATTGTTAATATCACCATTATATGTCATTCATAACATTATTATTATTATTATTATTATTATTGTTATTATTGTTGTTGTTGTTGTTGTTGTTGTTATTATTATATTATATTATCATGAAAACTCAAAAAAAAAATTACCATTAGTATTAAATATACATATATAAGTAACAACCCAATTTATAAATAAATCTGTCTATATATCAAGTGTCTATTTACATTTAAAAGAATCCAAAAATTAAATACATATATTTTGGCCCGATAACGGCCCAAGCCTGAAACCCTAAATGACCTAATCTAATGACCATCTTTGCTCTCTGCGCATCCGGCTACAATCGTCAGATCTGGGACAGTCCAGATCGTGTTGATGGATGAAGCCCTAGCTGGCCATTCACTCCTCTAGCGCCGCATCGAGCGTAGCCCTTGGATCGAGAGCGCATCGAACGACTGAGATCAACGCGGAGAAGCTTCCAGAGCTCCCACGCGCCCGCGCGTTCGTCGTTTCGGCTCTCCACGCGCGTATGTGCTACACGCCCGAGCCTTTCCAGCTCCTCTCCAACGTCCTCTGGTCCCCCTCTTCTCCTCCAACGGCCACACATGCAAGAAAACAAAAATAGAGAATATTAGAGAAGGCAAAAACGCACAACAAATACTAGAATTTCAGAGATTTCAAACGAATACAAACAAAAAATTTCAGATTAACCAATAGAACATTTAGGATCGATTTCTTTTATTTTAAAATCAGTGTAATTTTTGGGCTATAAAAAGCCGAAACAAACAGTGTAAACCCCTAAGTGAGAAACGGGGATATTGAGATCAATACAAAGAGAAACAAAGCATTTTCAGAGGTATATCGTCTCCTTTTTTCGTTTCGAAGCATAAACATAAAAAAAGTTAAGGTTTCTTTTTTACCTTTGTCGACTCGTCTTCCCCCGCGTCTGCTTGTTTTCCCCACCGACGATAAGCCTTTCGGTCTCCCCATGCCGCGCATGGTGACTCGGTGGAAGGACAAATAGAAAGGGGCAAACAAAGAAGATGGGTTTTTCGGTTATGTTTTCGCGAAGTGAAAAGGGTTTCCATCGTTTCTCAAAGGATTTGGTTTCAAGCTCGGGGTGAAAATGGGGGTTGTTTTTTTGGGTAAAAATCTCCTGCCCCCTAACTATGCCTCCTTCTATGCCTCCTGCCTAAAAATACTTAAAAATTAAATCTTGCCCCATAACCCTAATTTTCATATCCTAAATCCCAAACCCTAAACCCTAAACCTTAAAAATACACCCTACAACTAATTCCCTACACCCTAACCCTAAGCCCCAACCTTAAACCACAAACCCTAAACCCTAAACCTATTATTTTAAAGTGGAGGCACAAATGGGGGCATACTTTGGGGGCAGATGATTTCCACCCTGTTTTTTTAGGGTTTTACGAGTTCGCCGGTCTTCAATTAGCGTCGGCTGACGTTTTCGGCGTCGAGAACGAAAAGGGGGAGAGTCTGAAGGTTAAGGTTAATAAAAAGGGGTATGAAATGTTAAAACGCGTTTTTATAATGTTTTAATAAATTAAGATTGATATAATCCCTTTTCTGGTCCTTCTGCATCGCGCTATTTACGCGCATAGGGTTTTTGCGTTTTGAAATCGCGTCTCCGGTCCCCGGAATTTTGCCGAGCTTTGCAATTTAACCCCTTGTGTCAATGGTAGCCTGTTTTCAAATGGTTTAATCACCCCTTAGGCCCCTAGCATCACTTGACTGTTTTCGTTTTTTTGATAAAGCGGATTGATAGCGGAAAGAAGGGAGTGCGATAGGGGAGTCTGTTTTGAGTTCAATTTTAGTCCTAATTTCAGGGTTTTACCCTATTTATCATGCATTTTAATTTCTGCCTCGTATTTACAATTCTTTAATTTCAGTCCCTGTTTTATTTATTTGCTTTATATATGTTTGTATGATATGTTGGCCTTGATGTATATGTTATGTTATGTTTTATATTACATACTGTATGTTTCGTATATGATATATATATAGGGTTTCATTATAGGTATAATATATGATTCAATACGTGTTTAATATATGTTTTTTTATAAAATACATAATATAGTTTTGATATGTATTATATGTTTCACATATTATATAATATATGGTTTTTACATAATATAAGATATATACATAATATTGTTTTAATATAATATAATACATATATATAATATAAGTTTCCTCATAAAATATGTTTTTTTATATAATATATAGTCTACATGTATATAATATAGTTTTTAAATGAAACATATTTATATATATAATATATGATATATATCTACCATAAGTTTTTATATCATATATCATTTATAAATATATAGTTATGTAATATGTTTTATAATCTATAGTTTTTTTAAAGTAATATAAAATATAATATACGATTTTAATGTGTGCATAGCTCAAAAAAATTTTATGATTGCTCGAATGTGTATTTGTGACATGCATTTTTATTTGTCATTTACGTGACTTTTACTATTTTAATTTGCATGATAATTAATTTTAATCATAAAAAAGAGATACTTATTAATTCGCGTATTTGGGTTGTAATATCCTAGCTTATTGGGTATTCACTGAATATTCGAATTAATTTGTATCGTCTAAAGGTAAACTCGTAAGTAAATAAAATAACAAGACCATGACATCATATTTTATCTGTTTGCATCATGCATAAAGGTGACGTACAGGATCCGAACTCTAAACCAACACGACAATTAGACTTATATGATGCCGGTTTAGTCTTTGGTCCGGTGTATCGTCATCATTTTTAATTAAATGTATAATTAATTTGAAACCACCGATTTGATAAAGCTCGTACAATTAAGATTAATTTTTAATTAAGAACTCTTAATTAAATTCATTTTAAATTTCAACAATTTTCATCGATTAAAAGCAACAAGTATTTTGGTACCGATTTTCGGGCGTGATGGGGGTGCTAACTCTTCCCCACACGTAACCAACTCCAAAACCCTTTCAAATGAATCTTTAGTTTTTATGGTGTCTGGCCTATCTTAGTGTCCGGTAGCGACTCTAAATTTTTACCGTTTTTCAAAATTCAAATTTTTAGAAGAAAAATCTCATTTTAACAAATCTTTTTATGAAAATTACAGCATGATATTTCACTAAGCGTTACCTTTGATATTTCTAATCTCCATAATTTTTATGAAAATTCTATTTTTAGAAATTTTGAGGGTTCGGCAGGGAATAATAATCTCCATAATTTCAGCTAGTTTTTTTTCTTCTTCTTTTTGGTGTATGCCTGAGAGAAATGTGAGATCAAGAAAAAATGATTGTAAATGTGTCTTCAGCAGGGAAGGAGTTGAATTGTTTATGCTGATTTGGGCTCACTTAAGTTGGGAATAATAGTCCATGAATACTTCGAAAGAAGCGGATTTGGTGGGGAGTTTTGAATAGTGATTGATATGTGTAAAGAATGGAGAAACGAATCGTCGTGTCACAGTCAGCAATGGTATAAAGACTTACAATCCACGGATAAGCTTAGGAAGTTCTAAGGTCGTGTCACCGTAACATATTTTAAGTTCATGGATAACATAAATTAAGGCTTAATTTTTTTTGTTGCGTTTTGTAACTCCAAGCTCGTTGCCGCCGTAATTTTGGTGCTAAACAGGCAAACGGGAGTTTCCCCACCACCATTTAGCGCCTAAACACTGGCAGTTGGAAAATCCAGCTTCTAGCAGCGCCCGTTTGCAGCCCAACAGCCATTTCCCACCCCAATGGGAAAGGAGCCTAAGTCGTTGTGCAATACAAGAATCTTAGAACACATATATACTCATGGCCAAAAACACTTTTTTTTTACATGAGGACCAGGACTCCCATCTCTTATCTAAAGGGCAAAGGCAAACACAATCCGGACGCGGGGGAGAAAGGAAAAGAGAAACATACACTTAAACACATGTAATCATACAACCTAGAGTTGAAAGCATAACTTATTGCACCAATTTCTGAAATGTTTGGGGAAAGGATGAAGATGGATTAAGCCGTTTTGGGCGCTCTAAGCTTCCTCCACCTAGAATAGATAAACCCCAACAAGGAATAGAAAACAGCCTTTATACAAGACACTACAAAGTTCCAACATGAAGACGGCCAATACCAGGGATATAACAGTCTAAAGAACAAACTTATTAGATGTCGAGGGTAACGTCCTACCTGCAAAACAACAATAACAACAATCATGATATACCCCCAAAAGAAAAGTTTTCTTGTATCAGCGTCGCATACCATACACTTGCCTAGGTTCGGCAAAACAACCGGAACTTGTCAAGCTGAAACCTAACCTGATCTTATAGGGGATAAATACTCAAATAAGGGTCCAACCTTTTAAGCATGCTCACATAAATACAGGCTTAAGGTTTTCAAATCTGCTTAAATATGGACATAATCTATCTGTCAAATAAGAGCCTACTATTTCAGAATATGCTCAAATAAGGAACTAATGTTTTTGACAACAATATTTTTCATTTATTTCTTTGGCAGATTTGAAAATTTGAGGCTCTTATTTGAGCAAATTTGAAAACATTAGACATCATTTTAAAATGATACACTCTTATTTGGGTAGATTCGAAAATGTTGACACTCATTGACCGTTTTATTAGGTTAGTTCCTTATGTGAATGTGAGAACCCTAAAAGGATAGACCCTTATTTGAAGGTTTAACTCCTCGAAAATCAAGGGTGAATTAGTGCGGAGTGAGTTTTCAGTTAAAATTTCCAATTTCAAGTCGAGTCAGTTTATTCTTGTAATAATGTATATATAATATTTCTGGACGGGTCAAGTTGGGAGTTGCTGATTTTTGTTTAGAGGTTGGTTCAAAAGTTGAAATTTTAAATAAAATCGAATTCAAGGTAGGGGTTAACACAACAAAGAAACCACCACCATTGCTCTTGCCATACTTAAACTTGCCTAAGTAGGCAGATGACAAAAAAAAATTCTAAAGACCATATTCCCAGTAGGAGTATCTTGTTCGTATTCTAAGATTCTAAATACATGAAAACGCAAACAGCTTATAAATATGCAATCAGGGCAACTTTGATGCAAGTGATTGGGCACTTATGTGGAAGAATTCTCAACTTGGAAATTTACTAAGATCATTTATGGGTTAGTCTTTTCCAGTAGCATAATATTAAGGGTTCACTTAGTTAATAACGATCAAATTAATACAGTTAATTCATGTCTCGTGAAGGTCATTCATTCAAGTCCTGGCAAACTCTCTTTCAGAAGACGAAGAGCAATGTTTGGTTTGTTTTCTTTCAGAAAGATTAGTCACTGTAAAGAGCAGTTCAAAAGGGTACTTACAGGAAAAAGGAAATCTAAGGCATCCCAAGCTGCATGACGGACAGCCCTTGTAGGATACATCGGACCACCAGGCGAAGTAAAGCTATACAGACAGGTTTTCAGCCTTGTACTTGTGGCCATTCTCAGTTCCATGCCTGTAGGAAATAAAAAATTAAGGTCAAATTTGTGTAGTCAAATACCCCATAATATTAGAAGTCAATGGTAATAATTAATACCTCGGAGAACCTTAATCTGTGAAAGATAATGCAGTAGGACCGGCTCCACCTTTAATTTTTGAAGCTGGCAAAAGAAAATTTTCCGAAATGTGAATGTTGATCATTGCATCGGCTTTCAATTAAGGAGGTAACATTAAACAAGATCATTAAACATATAGCATGAAATCATGGAAATATGAAGTTACCTGGTCAGTTAGTTCAATAACTAGTATATCTGCTGGTCCACCAACCAGGAAAGAATTTGGAAAAGCAGGGCATTGCTTAACGAAGCTTTCTATTTTGTCAACTGCATAGAATACCATGTCATAAAAGGAATATCCCTACAAGTAAATTATATTTCAAAATCAAGGTTCCA
This sequence comes from Hibiscus tridactylites, assembly GCA_958450335.1. Classification (NCBI taxonomy): domain Eukaryota; kingdom Viridiplantae; phylum Streptophyta; class Magnoliopsida; order Malvales; family Malvaceae; genus Hibiscus; species Hibiscus tridactylites. The sequence continues at coordinate 43,535,821 of OY288292.1, forward strand.
AAGGGGGGAAAATCCAACCTGAGTTGTAAAATAATATGAACCTTGAAAGTAAAAGGTATAGATCTCGCTGGGCCTGAAAATCACAAATTCTAGAATCAGTTTTAGAAAACAGCAACTATACAAAGATCCAGAACTTGACATTATCATCTTTCAGATATACCAAAACAAGAAAGCAAAAATATTTGACCTGTACTGGAATTTTATTTAACCGCGTCGACTCCAATGCAACTTCGTCAAGGAGATACTAAGTCCATAGAAGAAAAGTAGTGTTGATTGATGGATTCTCCAAAATAAAAATAAAAAGAAAAGAAACATGCACTTCAAAGAGATACCTGTTTCTTAGGTTTTACCTGAAAGAGAGATTTAAAACGCCTTGTATTGGATTGTATATCCATCCTGCATACAAGCACAAAATCAACTGAAGTTGTAACCTTATCAGGGTGCAAGTTATGCCACTTTTTCAACAAGCATGATCATCATAATGGTAACATGGTCATTGAACTTTAAAGGTATCGACATTTGGCAGTATAACAAAAATGGCACTCAAGCATTATCAATTTGCATTCATACCAGAAAACATTTGTTGCACCCTGAACAAGTGCATAGGAATAACGTAGTTGTATGTCTGCATTATCCAGTTGAACTTCGAATAACTGCAGAAGAAATATATTGTTCAATGTATAGAACCTCATCAAAAGATCATTCACTGATTAGAACATTTGCTCGGTCAAGAATGTTAAGATATCTTAATTGAAGAAATAAATGGAAAATATAACAGCAAGTACAAAAATGAGTAATAACCCTCAGTTACTAGTAAAAGCAAAAATTATTACTACCTAGCACTACTAGACATGATATATACAAAAATGCAATAACTAGATCTTGTGTGGTAATTTTGTGCCACAGAACTCTTGATACATAAACTTCCATACTTGGAATACATCAAAATCCCAACTTCAACTAGAGACTGTAAGCAGGAACCATGTATTAATAGGGAAAAACAGTAAGAACTACACTATAATGTAGATTTTTCAGGCAAAAATTCATGTGTTTGGCAATTTGTCACATCTCCATTTTGCTTTATTACTTTATCCATCAAGGAAAACTCAAAATTATACCTGGCCTAGCCAACCACCAACCATCCATAAAGTTGATACTTGATAGCACCAAAAATAAGCAGCAGCAACAGCTAAAAAACTTATATTCCCATTAAACTACCATTATACAAGCAGAATAGTCTCCAATAAGGCAAGAAATTTGAGTTCCGTTGACTGAGCAATCACATTGTAATTCCTGAAAGCTAAGCTGAATCCAATATGTTTTTTACCATTACAAATTTGGGGGAAGGGAGTAGGTGACACGAGACTCGAATCCCAGTCTGTGATGCCAGATAACAGCTTTTATCCAGAGAAAAACTCATAAAAATGAATTACTACTGCAGCAAGCAAAGAAGTTCAAAAAGAGAATTCCATGATGAAACTATAAAAAAAAAAGAACTATGAAGTAAGAACTAATCACGAGCTAGCTTACCCATTTATGGAATAAAAGGGCGAAAATGTGAGATGCAAATGACTGGCTCCATAGTTGCACAATCAAATCAAGGATCGGCTTTCCATTCTCAGGCACTCTAATATAATAATCCGCAAGGACATCATAAAAGCATAATCTACCATTAACACCGCACTCTGCAGGAGATATTGCATCTTCTTCTCTACTTACAATTATATCTGTTTTAAATACCCGTACAAAACAAACATTATGAGGCATCCTCAAATCAATTAAAAAGGCACCACAACTTGAAAACTAACTATTTGGTGGATGTAATTCTAAGAATGGGAAGACCAAAAATAATTAAACGAGTTAATGAATCTTAGCTAACCTTTGGCTCGATCATCGACTTCCAAAGCTATATCCGCGAATAATTCTTGTAATAAATTGCGTCTCTGAGATGGGGACGCTAATGCCTGCAATAAATTTGAATAATACATAGATCAAGAAACTCTTAAACGCAGTAAATACTCAATCATTACAAAAAAAAAAAACTGTTAACCTAATATATGCTCTCTCGATTTTAACAAAAGAAGAAAACAAAATAAAAGATAGATTTGAAAAGGAAAATAAAAAACCTAAACTAAATTCCGCTATACCTTCCATTATATCGAGAAACAAACCGAGAAATGAAAGAAGGAAGCGAGAAAACAGAAAACGAACCCGTTGAAGCTTTTTCTTGATTTCTAGGGAGAGCGCGTTGAGATAAGCGGAGCTTTGAGGCCTTGAAGAAGCTTCTTGTTGCTGCATTTTTTTCTTATGTTAAGATCTCAACAGGACAAGAAGAAAACTAAAATCTATCATCCGAAAGAGAGGAATTTAGAACCGAATTTGAATTTGATCCGATCAAAGAGCAATGAAGAAACTGGAAAGAGTTTTTTCGTTTCTGGTATTTTCTTCGATAATAAGAGGCAGTAGCCGTTTTCACCTTTTACCGACATTAAGGCTTAGTTTGTGGTTGATTTTATAAAAAATGCGGTGAAAAAAGTGATTTTTAAACTAGCTGTTAAAGGTAGTTTTGAAAAGTTGGTTAGTGTTTGTCATTGATGTCAAAAAGTGATTTTGAGGAGATAAAATGTCTATTTTAGACATGATATTGAAAAGTAAAAGTAAATTTGGGTGATTGTTCAAATTAATTAATGTTATGATTTATGAAATAAATTAATTTTAATTATAATAAAAAATTATTTTTTTATAAAATTTAATTTGAAAATATAAACTACATTCTAGATTATATACGAGCATACCACTTACACATTAATAATAAATATAAAATAAAGTACAAATAAAACAATTTTATTTTCAATATAAATATTATAAAATATATATTATTTTCAGAATTATATATGCATAAATATTATTTTAACAATAAATGATAATTAAATAATAAGGGTAAAAAAGTAATTTTATTTTTAAACTAGCTTTTTCACCCAAGAAGCTATAAAATTCAGCTTCTTGGTTTGGGTGGAAAAGTTAGTTTTAAAAGCAACAAAAAACAGCCTGTTTTAACTAAAAGCACTTAAAAAAGTAATTTTTGGTTGCCAAGCGCAACAAAAAACAGGCCCTAAGTATAAAATGCAAGGCACGTAATTTAATAAATAAAGTCACTCAGGATTTGATAATAAATATGTAGAATTTTTTTAAATGGTAAATATGTCGCATAATTCAAATATGGTTACAAATAGATTATTTCGTCCTTAAAATTAAACTAAATTTCATTAATTTATCTTAGTTCGAAATAAATTAAGATAAAATAATTTGAACATGGGTCCAGTCCACTATGATAAACATCATCAATTTTTTTATTTAGACAACCTGTTGAGTTCGACAATTATTGTTAAGCTACTATTATATCAGGAAAGTGACATACAATAATATGGTTATATTTTAATACGCAAGCTGTGTAAAAAAATTACATAACCTTTCTTATTTAAGTTATAAAATCTAAAACCTAAATTCTTAACCCGGACACCCAAAAACCTAAACCTTTAAACTCTAAATTCTAATCATAAATCCTAAATTCTATACCCTACAACCTAAACTCCTAAACCCTAACATAAATCTCTAAATCTGAAAATTAAAACGTTTGTGTAAACTACAATGTAAAACACAAGTTTGTGTATCAATTTTTTTCCAAAATAATATATCATTTTTAAAAGATGAACATATAATTTAAGGGAAGAAAATAGTAAAAAATGATAAAAATAATATTTAAGGCTATTTTATTTAATTGTTTCAAATAAAGACTAGATTAACAAATTATAACTTTTGAGAACTAAAATAAATGATTTATTTTTAATAATATTTTAATTATGTGATTTGTTTATAATTTTAAAATAAAAATAATTTGTTTATGGTTAAATTTATAATTAAATTACTTGTAGTGTAGTTTACTCGTAAATAATATATAATATAATTAAATTAACTTTTTTTTAACAATGGCGGAACGTGGAAGCCAAAGTACAACCTCTGTGGAAAGGAAAGGAAAAAGGGACGGTGGGGACTGGGACTGACGGTGCAGTTTGATGTCGCGCTGCTGGCGCGGTAGCGTTTTAAGGCTATCCACCTGTGTATTTCATGTTGTGACATGTTTCCCACTCTCTGCTTTCACGGATATTGGAATTAGAATACATAAATTATGGATAACTATTTTGATACATTGATGGTGGAACCTTTTAATTTTTATAAGTGCTTTAATTTATAAATTAAAATTTAAATATTCAATTGTATTATCTTAAAACATAAATTATAATTTATAAATTCTAATACTATCTTCTAAATTTTTACATTTTAAATATTAAAATAAACGCTTTTGTGGAAACTAAAAATTTATATCACGAATGTATTGGATATAAATCCATGAATTATATGGTCACACCAAGGAAATCGATTATTAACGCAAGGGGCGACGTGTAATTAAATAAAGCCTTGGGCCCTTGGCATTTTTGATACGTGCAAACTGAAAGTTTATTGCGTTTTTAGTGATGTTCATGTTACGCAATTGATTAGCAACACTATGCGCCACGTGTAATTCGATTTTTTTACACACTAAAAAGAGGGGCTATATTACATAAAAACCTTTTTTAAATGAATATCTAGAAAAATTGACCTCTACAAATTTTTATTTAGAAAAATAGCCTATAAATCTGTTACTTATGAAGAACTCGCATTTTGGTGATCGCGAGACACGACATCGCTCTACATAGAGAGCGAGTTTCACATACGTGACAACACTTTTCAGAATAACGAACTTTATGGAATTCTCCGAGAATTTGAAGAGGCGGCTGAATTTATCGCGAGCAACTCGCATTCTGCAGAAAGCGAGTTCTTTGCAAATCGGGCCGACCGACCAAGCTTCGATAGGCATGTTTGAGCAATATTTTTGGCTTATTAATCGTATATTTTTTATAAACATTCAGTTTGGGTTCGTAGTATTGGAACATGTCTTTCATTTGACACCAATATGGCTTAGTTCGGTCCGTTTTAAACTGACTAAAATTCGTTCGAGGTGCTTGTAAATTTCATCGACTATTTTGGACATTCTCCTAGTGCATTAATGCATTCAAGCACTGCAAATCGATGGTTCAAAACAACGGTACTTGGTTGTACGAGAAATATACAAGGTCCTATTTCTGGCGGTTGCACAAGACGACAATCAGAAAATCGTTCATGTAGCATTCGCAATTGCCGAAAAGGAGGATCTCAAGTCTTGAGTGTTATTCCTTAAGAACCTATGGAAACATGTTTTTTCTCTTGTAATGCGGACAAGGGACGATGGTATATGTCTTATTTCTGACAGAGGCACAGCGATCTTGTGGGCAATATAACGTTTGGACGATTCTTGGAAGCCTCCCTACATTTACCACTAGTACTGCTTGCGACACATTGTGGCGAACTACTTGCAGCAGTTCAAGGACCATGATGAACACGCTCTTATACTTCGAATGGGTACATCTTTTAGGTCATTTTCATTTACGATATCTTTACATGTGTTGTTCCCTACAACTCCCTAGGCAACTCGCATTACGTAGATGAGCTGTTCGAAAAATTGAAAGCCATAAATAAAGATGGCATGGACTACCTTGCCAAAATCCTAAGGGAAAATGGCTTAGATCATATGATAGGGTAAACGATATGGTCACATGACAATGAACTTGGCTAAGGCGGTCAACTCAACACTCAAGGGAGTGCGACATTTGCCTATCATTTTCGTTGTCAAAGCAACATAATATCGTTTGACTACCCTATTTGCAAACTTGAGAAGGCAAGAACCTGAGTACATGGCAGGTGGCCACAAAGTTCACATGGACTTTCGCAAAAAATTACAAACTGAAGTGTGCCATTCAAATGAGATGACTGCAACTCTCTTCTCGCGAGAAGGACATTTGTTTCGTGCTTCCGAATTTTCGAGGCCGTTGGAAGGCTGTAACGCGTACGTGGTAGATCTTAGGCAAAGAAGGTGGGAGTGCGGAGTATTCCAAACATTCAAATATCTGTGCGCACACGCCATTGCTGCTTGTTCAAACTAACATATTAACTGCATGAGACTGCTTGATCCAGTATATTTACTCGAAACGGTATTCAAGGTTTACGAAAAAGAGTTTCCTCTCATCGGATATGAAATTGATCCTTATGTCGTTGACGTTGAACCGACCATACTCCTAGATCCAACACTAATAAGAGAAAAGGGACGTCCACGATCGACACAAATTTACTGTGCCGAGGATCTGGTCGAACATAGAAAAAAAACCCGGATAAAAGAAACATTTTAGTATATGTAAAAATCCTGGACACACAAAGAACAAGTGTCTTAATCGCTTAGGCCCTCGTATTAACAAAGTCATTGTAATTTGTTTTTGTCTGCGTCCCTCAACTATCGGTTAAAAAAATTAGTCTTATTCGTTTTAAAAATTCTCTTTCTAACTTGTCATTCTTGCAGAAAACCACGCTTTGGAACTATTTTCAAGGCAAATTTTATACCATTCTCCATATATTGTGCGTGCCAATATCAGTCTCAAATAGAAGACAAGTTTCACTAAAACGCCTACAAGGTCAAAATTGTGATAATTCTCTGATTAAAAACCCTGAAAATTTGGCAGAAAAAGCCTATGAGACAAATTTTAGTTGGTTTAGAACAGGCCGAACTTGATCATATTGGTGTCAAATAAAAGACATGTTCCAGTACTACGAACCCGAACTGAATGTTTACCAAAAATATACGATTAATTAGCTCGAAATATTGCTCGAACATGCCTATCGAAGCTTGGTCAGTCAGCCCGATTTGCAAAGAACTCACTTTCTGCAGAAAGCAAGTTCCTCGCGATAAATTCAGTCGCCTTTTCAAAGTCTCGGGGAACTCGCATTCCGCAGAACGCGAGTTTCCGTAAACTTCGTTATTTTGAAAAGTGTTGCCACATATGTGGAACTCGCTCTCTATGTAGAGCGAGGTCGTGTCTTGCGATCCCCAAAACGCGAGTTCTTTATACGTGGTAAATTTGGGTTCATTTTTCTAAATAAAAGGAAATTTTTTCTAGATGTTTATTTAAAAAAGGTTTTTGGTGTAATATAGCCGTAAATAAATGATATAATTATTAACCTAATTTATTATTATTTAATTTAAATCATTCTATTTCATAAACATAAATAAATAATTCAATTCAATCAATGAACAAAATATTAAAATTAAATTGGATAAAAAATCAATTAATTGATCGAGTGATCTAAAATATTTATATTGTCTTATTTTGTATGAGTTTAAATCTTAAAATTTATTTTTAGAATATAAAAACTCTATATTTTATAAAAAAAACCAATTAAATTAAATATAATGATTGAAATTAAAATATAATGAAATAGATGAATGTGTTGAATTATACCTTAACTTAATACTCGCATTATTTAATTAAAGTTTAACTCCATAAAATTAACAGATTTGGTTTCAATAATTACAGCAATGATCATTTTACTAATGTAACATATTTGTTTTCAACTTTTACAGAAAAATCAATTATTTTACTTATTTTTCTAACATTTTCTCATTTTGAAAGTACTTAGGAGGGGACCATCGGACGAAGTTAGTCCTCTCGTACAGTCGTACTTGCGTGGAAGGCATAAGAATTAGGGATATGAAAACAGTTAATCGATTAACTTTCAGGTCATGTCATGTTAAGTCCAATCAGATACGGATTATGTCAGGTTAATTTAATAGTTTGACTCAGATCAGGTCGGGTTCGGATCAACTCAGGATTGAGTCATTATCAGGTTGTTTTCAAATTAGATTGAGTTCGGGTTCGAGTCTAGTTAATTTTAGGTCGGTAAGTTTCAGTTCAGGCTAAAACGTTTCGAGTCCGAATCAGTTAATTAACGGGTTAATTCAGGTACTGATAGACTTCGGGTCGGACAACGTTCAGGTCAGGTCATGTCGTTGATAGATAAAATTCAGGTCGAGAATATAAGTTTCGATTGAAGTTCAAGTCGGGTCTTACCGTGTACAAATAGACTTCGGTATGGTAATTGGGGGTAAATTTTAGATAAAATAATTTTTTAGGGATTAATATGAACCAAAATATC